>OY829473.1:5736198-7051944 GCA_963691745.1 Ditula angustiorana
CAGATCTAGGTTTACATGACTGTGAAGATTGTTTTGGTGCCTAAAACCATTTAATTGGCCTCATATTCTTTCTTTTGGTGTTATAAATATTGTAGTTTATTTTAATTTAGTTTTTATAATTATTTAATTTTGACGATCTCAGTATAAGTTCGTGTAATTTGACAAGCAATGCAATTTATAATGTAACTTTAACTTTATATTGACTGAATAAACAGAACTAAACTAAACTAAACTTTAACGAGTAAACTAGTACGTAAGCTATGTTTAACGTAGGTAAAAATGGTTTTTTTTTTAATTGGATAGCGCTAGTGGCCAGTGGCTAGGGATAGGTAATCGTGAGAAGCCAAGTTTGATCCCCAGCGGTCACCATGTACCAACGAGTTTTTAAACTTATATACTTGATTACTACTACTAAGACTAAGCTCCTTAAGTAGTAGGGATTCGCCGGTTCTGGATCACTTTTTTTTCGCTCAAAATGGCGTTGGGGGCAAAGAAATCTAAAAAAAAAAAAAAAAAAAAAAAAAAAAAAAAAAAAAAAAAAAAAAAAAAAAAGGTCAACACCCCATTTAAAGCGATTGGACGGGGTCTCATCACGCTCCGCCCACTCCTTCACGTATATATGTACTTCCATTGCAACATAATACCAACACTTAATCACATACTCATAAAAGGATAGAGACCCTTTCCTTTGTTTCCTACTCACCCTTTGTTACGTTCAACTTCTTACCTGCGCCCACTTGGGGGTTCGGTGCCGACCTTTTTTTTTTCCTGGGTACCTGATCGCCCGCCACGCTCCGTACAAATAAAATACCATGTCTTTTCATAAGTCCACTTTCAATTCATTATTCTATCAGCACATAAATATCCTATCGCATTATTCGCAGTACACTTTTATTCGTAGCCTATAACTTTTAGGACTATCATAAATCTAACCTAACCTAACCTACATTTTGGAGAAATTCAAACCTAACTTAACCTAACCTCCATTTTGGAGACATTCAAACCTAACCTAACCCACATTTTGGAGAAATTCAAACCTAACTTAACCTAACCTACATTTTGGAGACATTCAAACCTAACCTAACCTACATTTTGGACAAATTCAAACCTAACATAACCTAACCTAGGTTTTGGAGAAATTCGCAAGCCATAACTTTCAGGACTATTTTAAATCTAACTTAACCTAACCTACGTTTTGGAGAAATTCGTAAGCCATAACTTTCAGGCCTATCTTAAATCTAACCTAACCTACATTTTGGAGAATATTGTCACGCTATACTTGGTTTGTACTTTTGATTCGCAACTCGATGTTTCGTGGACATATCTTTTGACAAATTCTTATTTTGCAAACTACTTATTTTATTCTGAATCCATAACTTTCAGGACTATCATAAATCTAACCTAACCTAACCGACGTTTTGGAGAATATTGTTACGCTAAATAGTAAATGGTTTCAGTTAAAAACAAGAATTTTGTTGCTTTATTGCTTTTTACTTCTAACCTTATTAAGTACTCCTTAGAAATACTAGTTTTAACGTGTTTGTTACGCAATTCGATCATTTAAATACTAGTCAAAACTTGTAGGATTGCACTATGTACAAAGGATATTAAGAACGCAGCCTTGTG
Organism: Ditula angustiorana; assembly: GCA_963691745.1. NCBI lineage: Eukaryota > Metazoa > Arthropoda > Insecta > Lepidoptera > Tortricidae > Ditula > Ditula angustiorana. The sequence goes on from OY829473.1 coordinate 5,737,825, forward strand.
TTTCGCTTACACTACATTTTGTGGACATATTATATAGCTAAAGTTTATTTTATGAATATACATATAGACAGAGAGTTTACATAATACAGTAAACGGTTTCAGTAGCTTTATTGTTTTCTTTGTATCAAACGCACCACGATCTTTTATTATTTAATTACTTAACATCAATACACTATGCAAAGAGAGCTTTTTGAAAAAATAGCTAGTTTGAACGTGTTCACTAGGCGAACCGTTTACCTGACCATCGTCAATAAGAGGAGCGTTATGTTTTTTTGAGTGTATGTCTTTGAAGATACTGGTTTAAACCTGCTAAATTGCACTACGCATAAAGGACCTCAAGAACGCGGACGGCATTGTATAATTGCTTTATTGTTGTCTTTGTATCAAAAGAACCGCCGCTGTCTTTTGTTATTCAACAAACCGCGTCTGGGGAATACGAGTTTATACCTGTTCAATAAGCGAAGCCCTTCTTTAAAAAAATACCTGTCCCAACTCGTAGGGATTGCGCTGGGTATAAAAGCCCGCCATCACATCTCGGCTTCATTGCGCCCCAAACAATTCTCCGAGCAAGATCTTCCAGTAAGAGAGTCGTGAGTCGTGAAGTTTAGTGCAAGGTTGCTGAAAGCAGTGTTTCGTTGCTGAAATGGATGTAAGTATGTAGTCATAATTTTATGTGTGCCCACTTATTTCAGATTTTGATTGATTGTAACATAACCTTCATCTATGTTTTATGTGTGCCCACTTATTTCAGATTTTGATTGATTGTAATATAACCTTCATCCATTTTTGTGTTTACCATGTAAATCTACTTTGAAGGACCGTTTGAATAACGTTTTTATTTTGTTACAGGAAAACACATTTAAAAATTATTACTATCCCGACGACGAAGCAAGTGATGAAGAAGGAACGTTGGCCTATAAAGTCAAAAAAGCTATTGCTAACACTAACAAGAGGCCTAATAACAGCATAGATGGCTTCTTTGAAAAACGGAAGAAAAGGAAAGTTGCTGTAAAGTCGTCGAGCGTCAGCCAAGCTACTGCGGAAGGCGTGGCTTTTATAAAGTCCAATAAAGACGATGCATCATACGCCTCACATCTTATAAAAATTGAGGTGTATGATGCGCGGAAAATAAAAAATGTTCCGCCAACGGAGCATTGGAAACATGCGGAAGTGCGTGTTAAATACTACGCGCACTCCGAAGAGGATGCTCACGTGGAATCCACAAGAGATGTGATTTACCAAATCACCAAACAGTTAGCGGAAAAAAGTGATTGTGTCAATTACGTTATAGACAATACAAAATAAGTGTAAAAGTAGTTTTAAGATCTTCATTTGTTCCTTTTATCTTTTTTTACTCGATTGTTTGCGTTTTGTTTGTTAATTGCTTTATAACTCGTACCGAACATTTTTCTTTGTATAGCGAACACCTTTTGTATTCTAAGCTTCCTTTCTAGTTATTATTTTTCCGACAAAGAGTCATTGTCTTTCATATTAGATAAGTAACACAAGTTCCAAGCGCCGATGTTCATTGTATAAATAGACCATAGCCATGACTTTGAATAAAGTTTTAATGAATACCATGTTACATTTTTTATGTTTTATTCACAAATACACTTCCCTTGACGAAAATGTAGACTTAACTTAGAACAATAAAAGAGTTTGTTTTATATTTAATTGTTTATTTCAAAAAAATAGACTTAAACATATTTCTTACAATTAGATCGTTACATAGAGAACTCTCAGTAAACACATTTACCAAGTCACACATAGTTTTTCCTTTAATCTTAAAATACAGATAGACTAAACAATATTCCCCGCAGACCGAGGTAAAAGGATTTTGAAATGAGTTGTGGTTATAAACCCATCTCCTGGAATTTCTTTTCAAAAATAGCTTATGACTACCTGTAGGTTTTCGACCAAATGAGTCAAAATATTCACCAATGCCATTAATATCAATGTGTATAGCTATCCAGTGAGACCCCGGTTTTGAGTCGGGATCTAAATTGCTTATAATAAAAGCAGGTAAATTTACCCAAATAGGCAATCGGTTTGCAGCAAAAACATTTGATTTAAAACTGGAACTTATTTTATTCATACAGAGCTGTATTTCATTTGTATCCATGATAAATATAAATTTAGCAGCTTATAAATGATTCTGTTAACAACGTTTAAGAACAAATGATGTATCCTTATTAAAAACAAAGTATTTATTAACTGTTATAATCCACAGTTACGTCACGATTCTTGTTTATTTCAATTACATTATCAAATTCTGCGTATACAATACAGTTAACAGTTTGACTTAGAGACGAATCAAAGCGAACTTCTAACCGAACACTTCCATGTCTGACGAGATTCCAATGTGACGTTGAACTAGCAGATAAATCAGGAGTCAAATCAAAACATAGCAAACAATATCCGTCTCCGTAGTTTGTTCTACTTATTGCGTTACCTTCGTTGTGAAAATGAATGCCAGTCCCAGAAAATAAAGTGTGATATGGTGATGCTATTAAACCAGAGCTAAATGATGGTTGTAATGTTCTAGAAGGTATTTCATGACCGTCTACATACAAACTGAATGAATTCATATTAAAATGTTGAAAGTTGAAAGGATTCAATGCTAAATTACCGTTAAACGCTGAATTTAAGACAAAACCGACAATACATCTTTTAGGAACTTGTCCAAGGAATATATTATCTAATGTTTTACCTTGCACACCTGCCGGTATTGTCAGAACCTTAACTTCCGCTCTTGTTATAGGATACTTTGCAGTTGTTGACGCTAGTACTTTTTGATGGGCTAACAAAACGCTAGGGTTGACTCTTGCTCTTCTTATAATAAGACTAGCATCCATTATTTGTACTTTAAATTTTTTATCTTGATGACAAATAAGATTAAATGTTTCTTTTGAGCGCACTAACTTAACACGCATTTCTACGCCATTTATTAAAAATTTCTCTTGGTTAAACATGTCACCATGCAAGTGACCAATCATTTCAACTTGTCTACTCTCTTTCACAAATTCCATTCTTTTGTGAAACCCTTTGTTCGTTGCGTCAACGGCATCCATATGATGTGCAGTATCTTCGTACCACAATCCACAAGTTAGATGAGATTCTTTGGCTGCTGGACCATAGTTAAGAAGATTCTCCAAATAAGCACGATAGGCATATGTGTTGTTCGGAGGTGATATGAGTTTTTGATTTAAATATATGTCTAGTTGATTGAAAAGGGAATGCAACCAATTGTTAACAGGCGAAACTTGGACATCTGCTTTTAAATTTGTACCATCCTGATTCAATACTTTTGCATTGACATGCAGTAACGTATGTGACAAGTCAATATAGTCATCACCTGATCCGGGAACTTGAAATTCTATAGGGCCGTCGTCGTTTAAAGATGAAATCGGTTTGTAATGAACCCATTGTCCACTTTCAATACTGGTTTGAGTTGACGGCAGGGCAAATATATCTAACTCAGATTTTGCACATTCACATGAATGATTATGTAAGAATGACATTATTTAATATGAAAATATATCTTCGACGTTATACTTTTTATTTTTTTTACTTCCTCTTCGTCGTGATGCTTTTAACGGAATGAGTCGTTCTCGTCTTTTAGTTGACATTTTATACCCAGATCCTGACATTAGAGAATCAATTTTTTCATCAGCTTTTCTTTTTAAGTTAGCACTTGCATCTTTGAATCGAGACTTGATCGAACTCTCCATAGGACGTGAATTTACCATATCAGACAGCAGGCCGATCCCCGCATCTAATGTTTCTTTCCCTACAGCCCTAAAACCACTGGATAACAAAGGAATCACAGACCTAAATAGCCCACCCAAAAAGCTTCCAATCCCATGACCTCGTTGAAATGGAACACCTTTATAGACAATTCCTACACCAGAGCCAGCTTGATGTAAATAATAATGTTCATATGGACAAGAGGCAGACGATCGTTTGTGAGTCATTTTATTCGTTGAAAATGTAGCTTCACACAAGAAGATCCAAATTGAAATGGTACTCTGGCACCGGTAGTCGTTCTTATATCTATTTCAATCGTATCGAACTCTCTACGTAAAACAGGTACATAATGAGCAGGTGAGAAGACATGCATTTTGTAAGCTCCATAAACGAACTGAGTTGGATCCAATGGAATTATTCTCAACAATGATGTTATAACATCCCCCACTACTTGCGGTTCAATGATATCGGTATACACAAATATTTGTGATGGTAACCCTAAATACAAATTTACTGGATTTTTCCCAATTGAAATTTGTTTTAAATTAGATCGTGGTTTGAAACCTAACTGCAAACTCAGTATCGGTGATGTTATGATAGATGTTATATCTTCAGTTGCAGTTATAGCCACCATTTTTGATATTTTATCACACCTAAATTTCACCTTATTTTTTAATTGCGGGTTTTCATTGAACGCGTCAAGGAAAGTGTCAACGCTATCATATGTAGTAGCAGGTATGTGAGTTTTTATATCTATGATTTTGTCAAACTTGTCATTAGGTAATCGTACTTTCTTTTTTATATAGATGATATTTTCTTGATCTTGAACATTGTACATGGAACGTGGGTATTGAAATTCCACTAAACCAACAACCCATTCTCCTTCTAATTTAACGGTCTTAGGTAGTTTGGTCATAAAATGTGCTGTTGTATTATCAGTATAATAAGCCGTCGAGCTATTGCTTAACAAAGTTATATAAAAACTTCCTTCACTCATATTTTTTCTAAGTTTGATGCAAGAATCCAAGAATTAAATTTACTCGGATAACCTTGCCACTTCACTAACACTTCCTTTCTGCCACCAACACGCCGAGAGCGTATTATTTTATCAATTTTATACTTCATGGAGGGGTGATAAGTTGTTTTTTGTAATTCTTTAGAATAAAATGTACCTACGATTGGTTCACCATCCAAGTCCTTTAAGGTATAAACAAGTCTCGGAGATCGTCTAATGATTGCATCAATTATAAAAATTTCATCACTCCAATTAGTTTCATAACCCTTTTGAAATATGTGTTTATATTTAGTTATTCGAACATGATCACCTACATTCAGTTGTGTGGTTTCTAATGAAATTTGTTTGTCTTTTTTTCTATCATATAAGTTACACCAAACAGTCATGATATTATTAAAATTAACATCAATTGGTCGCATTTTGATACTAGAATGATAACTATGGTTATAAGAGTGAAGAAGATCTTGTAATATATTAGTGTAGTTGTAAGTATTTCTATGAGTAAAATAACGCCACATTTTCATTTTAAGAGTTCTTTGAAACCTTTCAACTATACTTGCTTTAATGTCTGGATTATTAGTGGTGTAATAATTAATGTTTTTGCTTTTAAAGTAGTCTCTTACCACCTTTGAAACAAATTCTGTGCCTTTATCGGATTGGATGTGACGAGGGGTAGATTTGGCTTCTGCAAATATGCTTTCAAAACATTGTTTAACTGTTTCTGAATCCTTCTTTTTCATGGCTCTTGCAAAAGCATATTTACTAAAAACATCAATAACACAAAGAATATATTTATATCCATCATTATATTGACTATAAGTACGCATATCACTGAGATCAGCCTGCCAGAGTTCATTATAATTAGATAGGATGTATCGATTCCTAGTAAATCGTCGGTGGACAGGTTTATGTAAAGTATACGTTTCCTGAGACTGTAACCATTTTTTTACTTCCTCCTTGCTCATATTACCTTTCATTTCCTTCGCTAACTTATCTATACTACTGTAACCAGCTGGGTTGGACACATCGTAGTAAATCTTATTTATATCTAATAGGGGGTCCATTTTTCCCAATCTAATTTCTTTTTGGTCGACTCAATTGTTTTAGCAGAAATAGGTGTAGATGCGTTTTTTACTTTAAATGATGAATCCCTTGTATTTTTAGAAGATGATGATGATGCGCGAAACTCGTTGGTGTAATCTCTCTTCATATACTCCAAGTTAGCAGGATTACCAATACAAAATGTAGGAACTCCTATATCTTTTAAAACCAATGCAAATTCTTCCCAACCTATTGGTTTTGCGCGTTTTAGAGGTCTTGTTACATCGTTTATCAGATCGACAATATTGCTATTTGGGATCACTCGATTGTTTAACACAACTTCCCCTCCTGTCTTCCACCAAATTTTTTTTTTATTAAGGATAATAATGTCCATTAAAGTTTGGGTTTTCGATCGATAAGATTTCGGTATTCCTTGTACGATATGAGATGGAGTTAATTCCACAGGATAGTATTGATTCGTTTTATTAAGTGGTGGTGTAGCAGGAACATCATCTTCCAGCAAAGTTGGGCTTGCGACTGAGTCATTATTTGCATTTTCCTGCTTTTTTACCTTTGAATCTAAGTCACTGTTGAGGTTGTTTAAGTGATCAACTCCATCCATTACTATTGGTATTTTGAAAGGCTTTCGATCTGCTTCGGCAAAATGTAAAAATCGCTGCAGTGCTTGGGAATATAATGCCCATTTTTCACGATCATCCATTTTACTTTTCAATATTTTTTTCATCTCTCCATCCAGACGAGACGATGAGTTCTCTGATAGCTCATTATTTTTAAGTCTTTCAATAAAATCTTGTTCTACCAAAAGCATTTTTTTTGTGTTCTCCATTTTGGTTATAAAGAGTTTATTAAAGCACTTAAAACTGCACCTAAAATAACAGGTAGAAATGCACCACCCTTTTGAATGATGATAGTTTTTCTTAGTTTTTGTTTTCCCTTTGAAACTAGCTTGCGTAATATGTTCTTGTGTTTATTTAATTTAGATTTTTCTTTTTTTTCTAATGGAATTTTTCCTTTTAGCACGTTATAAATACACTCGCAAATAATATTGATTTCATCATCATCACAAGCTTTGAGTAAAGCCGTGCGATATTTTGGTTTAAGTACTTGCAACGCTTCAAGTAAGTGTTTATATGTGCTCACACTCGAGTGCATCATTTAGAACTGACTAAAACTTGTTGATTCCTGTTATATTTAAATCCTTTTTTAGGAATGTAAACTGTGCAATTTTTATCGAACGGAAATATTTTAGTTTTGAAACGACATAAGTCATCTGTATTTTGTTTCAGATCAATCATGAGATATCCATGGGCATCCTTAGTAGCATCTTTATAGGCTTCATCCACGAATTTTGAATTTTCAGGATAAACTTGTCGCGACAAGTATCGTATTTGAGTTTTATCTCTAGGATTTTTAAAATATACAATGTAACTTGTGTTTAGCGAGATGTCACGTTGACCTCGTCCCTGGTGAAATATATTTTGTGTAATATAAAACACGCTTAAGTTTCTGTGATGACTACCCTTCGTGAAAATATCAACGATCCGTCCATCTGACTCCCTCATCAAATCATCGATAATAAGAAGTTTAGGTTGCTTCCCATCAAACATGTTAATATCAGGTATTCCTTGACTATAATTAACATTTTCCAGATTGTACAAAGGTTGCATTTCATCATAACACCAAATAACTTCCGAAAAATTTACATCGCATAGTACTTTGCAATCATTTAAAAAGTTTGTGACAAATTTTGATTTTCCACACCCACTGGGACCAGCAACAATGGCCGTAAAAGGGTGACAAAAGTGAATCATTATATAAATCTGTTATACGTGTTGAATCTAAAAGTACTAAAACACTAATGATTTTTTTTTAAGTCCAAACAAGGTTATATAGTTTTGTCACACCTGAATAATTTTTAAATAAAAACACATGAAATTTATCTAAACACTTTATTTAATTTAAAAAAAAAAGAGTAAATTACATCTTTCTGTAATCTTATTACTAGTCCATGCATAATACTACAAAGAAAAAACTTAAATTTATAAAAAAAAAAATGTCTAAAAACATTCTGAAATTTTTAAATTATACATAAATTACAACTTTCTATTATCTTATTACCAGTCCATACTCAATAATTACAAAAAAATTTGTTACGAATTTAGGAACAATCGCAAGTACAGAAAAGTAATATTAACACTGAATGTCCTTTATTCTGTAGTGGCCCCAAGCAAGCGTGTCAGTGGAATTTTCTAGTAAATATCGTTTTGTATCACTGTGTGATAAAGATATTTTGTTTATTTTTTGTGTAAATATAACATGTTTTATAGACCTGAACCGCATCATTTCACACAACAGATTATCTTTTTTGAACAAACATGTTTTGTAATTGTCAATGTTAAATTTTTTAGTAATACATTTATTAACTCCTTTTGCTTTTGCTATAAATTCGTTTTGTACATCCATTGCATACATTTTTGATCGAAGGCCAATAAACTCTTTAAAAATTTTACCATTATTTTCATCTTTAAAAAAACCCAATTGCTTTTTATTTACTAATGGCAAACCGTATTGATTGTCAGGAGGATAATCAGAAGTATCAAAGTAAGATTCTAGATCTATTAGTATATCAGCGTAAAAGTTATCCGTAAATATTTGATATACCAAACTGTCCGTGTCCGTGTAAAGCAATTTCAGTTTATCTGGATATTTGGTTTTCATGAAGTCATAGTGAAATTCATACATTAAAGTTTTTGACAAATCTAATATACAAAATCCTAAATAAATAGGTTTGTTGTACAAGACTTTTGTTTTTTTCAACTGTACTGCAACCAAATTCTCCGAAAATATAGAAAGGCTGTGAAATTCAGGTCTTGCTATTAAAGATTGAACTCCTTGAGTTTTTCCGTGGTTTTGCCAGTGGTTAAGTAATTTAACATTCACTCTTTTATTTATATTTTCCATAGTTTTACCGAAAACAGAATTGTTCATGAGTTTGAAGAAGTCTTTTTCAAATTCTGATCTGGCCAACGAACGCATGTGTGTATTTAAATCGATGTAAGTCTTTAACCATGCCTTTTGTTCAAACTTTAAAATTCTGTGAATTTTTAGCAAACGTAAACCAGATTTTAAACATTGTTTTAGATTTCGATAGTGAATCACATAGTTCGCTTTGTTATTTAAATTAGGAATCAGCTTTTTTTCTTTGGTATCACCTAAACAAACGTTTTCTGGGCAGAATGGTAAATCAGAATGAAAATCGTGTAAGTTATTTGGGTATTCCAAATCAACTTCTAGAATGTATCCGTGTTCAGCATCATCAGAAACATTAAAATCGGTATTATTATCCACCCATTCAAACTTGCCAATGGGAAGGCATTGTGACATTGCCCAACCGTAAAGGTTATTTGCATCTAGATACATCAAAAATGAAGATGGTAACGTAGGATCATATTCAGACATAAATATATTATTAGCTTTCCCATGTCTGTTACTACATTGAGAAATACCACCTCTTATGTTATTTGCAATAAAAGAAATTTTGTCAATGTCCGTTAGAAGTTCTAGATTAATTTTAGTAGACATTAACATAGCATCCCAACTTAATCCAGGTGCCGTGTAATATTGTGCAGGATCCAATCCATATGTTTCTTTACAAACATTTCTAAAATTTTCAAACACATCTGCTAACAACAAAACATCAGTTTTTAAGTAAAGATTTGAATAATCCCCCATGTTTTTACATTTAAAGTGATTCCATACGTCACGTGCATGTTTATAATCATTTTCTGAAATGTGGTTATCATTTAATGAGCTGTAAAAATCATCGTGATTGGGAAGACTAACCAATTCTAATGATTCAAAAGATGTCATATGTTCATATGGATATATTCCTTTTCGTATTAAGCGTTTGAAGTCTTCTTCAGATGGAAAATTTAACCGAAGTTCATGAAACTGATCGGGCAGTAAATTTTTGGCTAACTTATCAAGACTGCTACTCATAAATTTTAAGGAATCAAGAAATCTTAATTTCATTACATGGTTATTGATGTGAAATTGCTTGGAGAAAGAAATATATTTTTCTTTGTTTTGTGGGATAACTTCTATGTCCCCCTCTTCAAATCCAAGCCCGTGTACAATAAAATGAGCATCATAGCTACTCAAATTGTGTAAAAACACAGGTAAGAAATTAGGGGTTCGATATTTCTCAGAACAGGATGGATGAGCGACTCCTTCAAAAGCACCGGTATGTTGGTTATGAGACACAATGAATTCTTCATTTAATTTTTTTTCACAAATGAAACAGGTATCACTTTGTGCTATGGTTACTTTATCTTGTTCCGTTAAGGGCAAAGGACATTTTACAAAAGTGTTCTTTTTGCAAATGTTCTCTAAATCTTTTTTTAATAATTTCATAAATGATTCGGCACAATTTTGACCTGTGTATGTTCTATATACAGATAAACTGTCATCATATGAACATTTAATATAGTATCCAAAACTGTACATTACATGTTCCTGAACATTGGTTGTTGAGGATTTATTCGGATCGTTGATACAAGTTTCAATGGGTTTTAAAAATGCTTCGAAATCGGCATATATAACAAATGGGACCCTCAATTTACGATCGTAGTTATTGAATGATATTTGGTTAGAGGGAACTAATTCATTAAACCAGTTTCTTTTACTATCGTTTTCAGAGGGTAAGTTTGTACATACATGAAAACAGTCATGTTTTTGATGTTTCTGCAATTTTTCATGTGAAGTGAAATAAATTAAACAACCATCACATAAGTGGATTGCATGCTCTGACGTCGTCATTTGTTTTGATACTAATCGCGATAGACTTTTTATGTAACAATAATGGCCCTTAGTACCGTGATTTAAATACAGCAAGTTTAAATGGATAGTTTTCCTACTTTTCGTTAAGTGTAACGGACCAATAACTTTATTTTGCTTGCTTTTCGAATCGTACTCCAAGCCAAAAACATTAATGCTTAGATCATTCATTTTCTCGAATTTATGAATATCGTTTATTTTTATTGGGAAGGAAAGATTTTCAAATTTCAATTTATTTCTGTGCAATTTGTACGACGAGACCCTGTTAGAGTTGTTATTTGGCTCATATAAACCTGACAGTATAGCCCAACGGAAGCATTCATGGTCTTTGTTTTTAACGTTGATAACTGCTTTTTTGTTTTTTATATCCAATGGTAAGTTTATGTAAGATGAACCACGCAAAGGATTGAATTTATTGATATTCATGTCTAAATATTTTATTTTAACTAAACTCCATCCGCTGTCTTTTTTTTCAAAATTGGTTACTTTGTTAACAATTTCAGTTACAAGTGATGCATAAATACCATCTGTGGCGTCCCCCTTGCAAACGACGTAATTTAACGATTGAAAGTCAAAAACATTATTAAGTTGCTTAGTTTGTTGTGTAAAGTCTGCATTAAGAATGAAATTTACTTTTACGACAGTTTGTTCTGCTATGGATCGTTCTAGTAACTTAAACACTTTTCCCTTGATATTATGCAAAAATAATTCTGGTGTTTCAAATGCATTGGTAGTAACGGAATCAGGTAAAATTCTGTAAGTAACTATTCTATTCCCGAACGCGCTTTCAATTAACTGAACGTTTGTAAATTCCTTGTCAGAACTTATCACGTTGTTTTTATGAGTATTACTTTTCAAGTGGTTGGAATAATATTTTCTAGATACTGACACGTGACACACAGGACATTCAATTTTGTGATTACTTTCTGTACTCACGTTTTGGTGTCCAACTGATACTGTTGACGTTGCCACAGCAGCGTAGCTAGCTGAATTGTTCAAAGGTTTATTTTTCTTTGTTGGTGGTTCGGCAGTCACGGTAGACATTGCTGATCTTTTTTTATTTACACCTCCTCGGCCAACTTGTAAAGATCTGCAAAAATAAAACAATTATTAATATTACAAATTATTGACAATTATAACATAAACAAAAACACCTAAAAGTTTAATACTAACTCATTTCTCGTCTACAATTTAAACAATATGCCTGCATTGGCAGTACACCATCAATTTCATCGGATGTGTCAGATTGATGAGTGTGTATGATGTGTCCACTGCATGGTGTGAAATATGGCATAATCTCCGTATCCTCTAACCACGAAAGTGGTAAAACTTTTTTTAAATACCATAATCGTATCAAATTATGGAATTTGGACAAGATCAAAGATTTATCTAGGCTTGCAATTTCACTTTGAGATAGATCCAAATTGAAATACATCTTAAATAGAACTAGTCTTATGCCGTCGCGAGAAAAGTAACAAATGATTTGAAGCAACTGGCATTCGGTTTAAATACCTTAAAATCCACCCCTACCAGCTACAACTAGCAAAAAACGAGTTGAAACATGTTTCGGTAGGATGGGTATCCATTACAATGACACAATATAACAAAGGTAACTATTAGCATCAAATGAGTTGAAGCATGATTCAGTAGGATGGATATCTATGACAATAGCACAATTATAACAAAAGCAGAATTATAACAAAGGTAAGTAACCTACGTTTTAAAATATTCTTGTTCCACTTTTTCGCAGAGTTCGTATAGCCTTTGGTCTTCAGTAAGCTGTTCAAGTTGTTGGTCGAAGAAGTTGCAGCTCTGTCCGTCCATTATTACGTCTTCGTTAGAATGTGTTTTTTTTAAAGCGGGTATGGTCTATTTATACAATGAACATCGGCGCTTGGAACTTGTGTTACTTATCTAATATGAAAGACAATGACTCTTTGTCGGAAAAATAATAACTAGAAAGGAAGCTTAGAATACAAAAGGTGTTCGCTATACAAAGAAAAATGTTCGGTACGAGTTATAAAGCAATTAACAAACAAAACGCAAACAATCGAGTAAAAAAAGATAAAAGGAACAAATGAAGATCTTAAAACTACTTTTACACTTATTTTGTATTGTCTATAACGTAATTGACACAATCACTTTTTTCCGCTAACTGTTTGGTGATTTGGTAAATCACATCTCTTGTGGATTCCACGTGAGCATCCTCTTCGGAGTGCGCGTAGTATTTAACACGCACTTCCGCATGTTTCCAATGCTCCGTTGGCGGAACATTTTTTATTTTCCGCGCATCATACACCTCAATTTTTATAAGATGTGAGGCGTATGATGCATCGTCTTTATTGGACTTTATAAAAGCCACGCCTTCCGCAGTAGCTTGGCTGACGCTCGACGACTTTACAGCAACTTTCCTTTTCTTCCGTTTTTCAAAGAAGCCATCTATGCTGTTATTAGGCCTCTTGTTAGTGTTAGCAATAGCTTTTTTGACTTTATAGGCCAACGTTCCTTCTTCATCACTTGCTTCGTCGTCGGGATAGTAATAATTTTTAAATGTGTTTTCCTGTAACAAAATAAAAACGTTATTCAAACGGTCCTTCAAAGTAGATTTACATGGTAAACACAAAAATGGATGAAGGTTATATTACAATCAATCAAAATCTGAAATAAGTGGGCACACATAAAACATAGATGAAGGTTATGTTACAATCAATCAAAATCTGAAATAAGTGGGCACACATAAAATTATGACTACATACTTACATCCATTTCAGCAACGAAACACTGCTTTCAGCAACCTTGCACTAAACTTCACGACTCACGACTCTCTTACTGGAAGATCTTGCTCGGAGAATTGTTTGGGGCGCAATGAAGCCGAGATGTGATGGCGGGCTTTTATACCCAGCGCAATCCCTACGAGTTGGGACAGGTATTTTTTTAAAGAAGGGCTTCGCTTATTGAACAGGTATAAACTCGTATTCCCCAGACGCGGTTTGTTGAATAACAAAAGACAGCGGCGGTTCTTTTGATACAAAGACAACAATAAAGCAATTATACAATGCCGTCCGCGTTCTTGAGGTCCTTTATGCGTAGTGCAATTTAGCAGGTTTAAACCAGTATCTTCAAAGACATACACTCAAAAAAACATAACGCTCCTCTTATTGACGATGGTCAGGTAAACGGTTCGCCTAGTGAACACGTTCAAACTAGCTATTTTTTCAAAAAGCTCTCTTTGCATAGTGTATTGATGTTAAGTAATTAAATAATAAAAGATCGTGGTGCGTTTGATACAAAGAAAACAATAAAGCTACTGAAACCGTTTACTGTATTATGTAAACTCTCTGTCTATATGTATATTCATAAAATAAACTTTAGCTATATAATATGTCCACAAAATGTAGTGTAAGCGAAACACAAGGCTGCGTTCTTAATATCCTTTGTACATAGTGCAATCCTACAAGTTTTGACTAGTATTTAAATGATCGAATTGCGTAACAAACACGTTAAAACTAGTATTTCTAAGGAGTACTTAATAAGGTTAGAAGTAAAAAGCAATAAAGCAACAAAATTCTTGTTTTTAACTGAAACCATTTACTATTTAGCGTAACAATATTCTCCAAAACGTCGGTTAGGTTAGGTTAGATTTATGATAGTCCTGAAAGTTATGGATTCAGAATAAAATAAGTAGTTTGCAAAATAAGAATTTGTCAAAAGATATGTCCACGAAACATCGAGTTGCGAATCAAAAGTACAAACCAAGTATAGCGTGACAATATTCTCCAAAATGTAGGTTAGGTTAGATTTAAGATAGGCCTGAAAGTTATGGCTTACGAATTTCTCCAAAACGTAGGTTAGGTTAAGTTAGATTTAAAATAGTCCTGAAAGTTATGGCTTGCGAATTTCTCCAAAACCTAGGTTAGGTTATGTTAGGTTTGAATTTGTCCAAAATGTAGGTTAGGTTAGGTTTGAATGTCTCCAAAATGTAGGTTAGGTTAAGTTAGGTTTGAATTTCTCCAAAATGTGGGTTAGGTTAGGTTTGAATGTCTCCAAAATGGAGGTTAGGTTAAGTTAGGTTTGAATTTCTCCAAAATGTAGGTTAGGTTAGGTTAGATTTATGATAGTCCTAAAAGTTATAGGCTACGAATAAAAGTGTACTGCGAATAATGCGATAGGATATTTATGTGCTGATAGAATAATGAATTGAAAGTGGACTTATGAAAAGACATGGTATTTTATTTGTACGGAGCGTGGCGGGCGATCAGGTACCCAGGAAAAAAAAAAGGTCGGCACCGAACCCCCAAGTGGGCGCAGGTAAGAAGTTGAACGTAACAAAGGGTGAGTAGGAAACAAAGGAAAGGGTCTCTATCCTTTTATGAGTATGTGATTAAGTGTTGGTATTATGTTGCAATGGAAGTACATATATACGTGAAGGAGTGGGCGGAGCGTGATGAGACCCCGTCCAATCGCTTTAAATGGGGTGTTGACCTTTTTTTTTTTTTTTTTTTTTTTTTTTTTTTTTTTTTTTTTTTTTTTTTTTTAGTTTTCTTTGCCCCCAAATCCGCCATTTTGAGCGAAAAAAAAGTGATCCAGAACCGGCGAATCCCTACTACTGACAAGAATGCATTTAGCTATTCGCATTTACCAAAAAAATAGATTACTATATCCAAAGGCAGTTTGTTACGGACCGTGTAATTTACCTACTCATCACAAAACCGTTCGACACACGTTGTTTACGTATTTTATTAAAAATAAGAGATTATTTCTACTTTACACCTCATCCTGGAGTAAAAAACACATTCCATCTGTCTTCTCTTAAGCCGTCCAAAACGATAAATAAACACTAGTCGAACTCTCGTGTGGAGTAACTCCCGGAGGCACATTATTTTCAAATCGATAGATATTTTTTCGCACGGTACGTCTTTATCGCTGCCATTTAAAGCTAGGTTTTGCACCTGAGGGTTAATCCATCTTAAAAACTGCATGTAGAGTACCATGTACATACCTAGATCACATTTTTTTAAAATATGACTGCCCAAAACTTTCACAAATATTCAGTCCAACACAGCTTTAACTAAGCCTAAGCCTTGAAACAAGCAGATGTTGTAACTAATTGGTCGCATAATTATTTCAGCTTTAATTAAACAAATGCGACTTCCTCCATTCGCTCTGGGCGAGTCTCCACAGCAACTCTGAAAGACTCGAAGTGATCTTCAAGAGTCGTGTTGTTCTCGAACGCTTCTACAATAGACCCCCTCGCGCTGACCGAAGTGTATGGATAGCGAAGCAGTCGGCCCGAGGTGACGGCGCGGCTCAAAGCTTCGACAGCCGTCCAGCGCTCATAATTAAGAACGGTGACTGTTGAAAAATGGCCGCCGCCCCCGGCCGGCCGTGAATAATCGTCGTAATTACGATTCGGAATAATTTCCAGCCAGTCATAGCGATGCTATCGGGAGGTGTTGACGAGCGCTCGTTACGCGCACGCTAGTCGCGGGAAATCGCATTTCCTTGGAGGAAACTCTACTCGATTCTAGACTCCGCACTGTTATGGGCAGGTCCAGAGATTTCGTCTCATGACAAGACATCCTCCCCTTTTATCTGACTGGCAAATTTCTTACTCCACATACCTTCTTTAGTAGACTCTAGGCAAAACAAAATATGCCCTTATACAATACAGGGGTGATTTCATGATATGCTGTCTTGCTTAGGTCACGAGTAAAGCCACGCATTGGATGCATCGTAGCTGTTAAGAATATCTTGTTGCGCTCTCTCATCCTTTACAAGAGAGTCGTGTTTAATTAAACTTAGTCAAGGCAGTTGTCTTGAACTTAGTCGCTGATAGCAGAAGCAAAGGTCCTGCCAAATAGAGCAAATGTCTGCCTTATGGTAACTGACTTTCAACTAATCCCTCCTGGCTAGTGTGTAACAGAATAGCCGAGTTAATTTTTTGCATAAGCTTATTTATTGCCCACAATTTTGTGACATAAAATTATTTTAACGCTACCCTAACCTTGATGACAGCATATTATCAAGAATTAGCTTTCTGTCATTTTAAGATTATTTAACGTAATATGTCTTTGACAGTGACCTAGTAATACACAAGAGCATACGGAAACATACGAGTAAAAGCGAGAAACAATTGTAACAAACCCCCCCCTAAGCTCTATTTCTCTCTGACCTAATAAGACCTAATTTGACCTAATTTGAATTTAGACCTATTAAGACCTAGGCTCTACTGCTATTATAACTATGAAGCTCTAGGTGAATTCTACTCCTAAGCTACCATAGAACTACAAGCATATAACTGGCTAGCGGCTTGTCTGATGGTAAGTAAATATCGAATACGTAGTCTGAAACTCACGTCCTATGTAATGTACGCCCTAATCTATACGTTTACTCATCCCTAGTACTATACTGACTGAATGAATATACATACGAATGATTTGGCCAAGTGATCGTCTAGTTACCCTGCGTTGTGTCCTACGGTAGTAATCCAAGCTCTTTGAAATGTATGTAAGATCGGTTCACTCGCTATTCCCTAAACTTAAACCTATAATACGTGCTATCAAATACTAATAAATACCATGTCCTAATTGTTCTATTACCTAAAACTGAATCCTATATTGTTGGATGCTGCTTCTAAAGAATGGCTACACCGATTCTGATGAAGTTTATAGCAAAATAATTAAATAGTAATAATGACTATTATGTACTCGCATAAATAGAGAGGTTCGACCATTATTCTGCTTCCTATTTAATATAAACTTAGGCCGAATAACTAGCTACGATTAGTATGCATACGGGGATAACTATGCATATCGTAATTATGTATGTTTGTCTACATGCTATGAAAATAAAGACATTTCGTAACTCATTCAAAGCCTTGTGGCTTTTAAACCTAAGTTATAAGTATACCAAAGTAAGAAACCTCCCAACTGACCTCCTACTCCACGCTCTAGCGGATATTGGACTCATGTTAATTACGATGGTAAGTAATAAGTAATGCCTCATTGGAACACTAATAATAATTAGATAAGCGATCTGTTTCGTAAGAAATAACTGTAGGTACAGTGGAGATGCTAACTGGCTGTCGTACGAAAACTACAAAAGTTATGTGGTAATTACTGAGTTGGATAATCATCCCTGGATAAACCGGGATCCTAAAAATCCCGGAAGGTCACGCCACCACCCCTTTGACCTTCACCATCGCCTTCCTAAATACACTTCTCCGTAAAGAAATGCATTGTTATGGAACTACGTTAAGCGCTAACCACGGCGCATCACAAAGAAAAGTTACGAGATTCTTATCACAACTCGTTAAAACAAAAATATACATTATAAGTTATCAGGCACAATAATCTACGTAAGGAAGCATATTGCTATGTTGACAAAGTTAAAGTTATCTAGCGCAGACATATTTAAAAAGCTCGATACTTTAGAATGATATCTCTCACAAAGCTGAGCCATAGTCGTAACCAGGCCTTCTTTTACAGTCAGTGACTCGAAGATTGGGCATATCCCGTGGGACAGTGGCCCGTGCTACTTGTAGCACAAGAGTATGACTACGAGTACTTGTACCCGTTGATAATAACTTCATGATCCAAATCATTCCTTAGAACGATAGTGATGCAGCAATTTTAATAAAGACATAGTTAAGTTGCCATAGCAATATGCTTGAGAGTTGCTGTTAAATTAATAATAGCTTTATGAACAAATCAATCCTTAGACCGACAATAATGATAATAGCCGTAGCTAGAAAAATACCCTCAAAGTAATTTATCTTACAAACACAGTCAAATAGTTATAACAAAGTCACGAGTGGTAAAAATGTGGTAAATAACCTAGAAGTAATCTTAATGAAGACCTGGTTAAATAGTTAAAACAACATAGTTAAGAGTGGTAAAATATGGTAAATAACCTGAAGCAATCTTAATGAAGACCTGGTTAAATAGTTAAAACAATAGTTATAAGTCGAGAAATTAGGTAAATAAATCTTAAGGTAAACGTAGGTAGAAATCAACCTTAGCTGAGCCTATAAGAAGTATAAGAAAAGAATAAACCTTGTCTTAAGACTGTACTATACCCTACAAAACAGTGTATCTACCTATACCTATTCTAAAGGCCCTATTCTCTGTTTTGCAAACTAGGAGATTTTCTCCACATTTACTGTTAACGTGTAATGTGTAATGTAAAGCTTTCCGGAATGACAGGGAAAACTCCTAACTTAACTAGCTGAACGAAAGAAGGTGGCTGTGGCGTAACCATGTGTCTAATAAGCCATGTGTGCGTTGCTCTCAACACCAAGTCGAAACTATGGATCGGCGCGAGAGCAGAATACCTAAGGGGTGTAATATATATATAAATACCAATAAGACCGACTGCAATAAACCACATACGCAGATTTACGGGTGCCTAAGCATCGGTCCGTCCACTGGGTCCGCCCGTACCTTGTATATGTGTTTTAGGGAGCCGGGGCCTGGGCATGGCGAGGGTGCTAAAATACCCCAGCATAACGCCATGAAAAGGGTCCAGCCAGTACCCAATTTTAACCCGCCTACACAGACTCTAAAACCAGGAGCTTCGTTAACACCGCATGGTATCAACTCCTAGCCGGCACTTCGCCGCACAAGCTAAATTCCGTAGATAGCACGAAGACTCCTCAATCCTTAACAAGTGCTTCTAATTAACACGATCCTACCTCATTATTAAGTAAAATAAATTAAACCCACAACACAAAATGAAATGCAAAAACTTACGCGAGCCCAGTTACGTGATAGAACCAAAACTCACTGAATTTAAAGAACACTTACAACAAAATGATAGAAATATAACGCAATCCTACCCCATTATTAAATTAAATAAATAAAACCCACAGCACAAAATGAAATGCAAAAACTTACGCGAACCCAGTTACGGGATAGATAATTACAACCAAAACTCACTGAATTTAAAGAACATTTACAATAAAATAATAGAAATATAACAGCAAACCGGCAGAGCTTTGCCGTAAGTAACGAATTTAAGCACACCTGTTGAGGACAGAGAGGAGTCTCCGACGCTCGATGAGTGAAGAATGGAAAAAGCCCAGATTCTGCTCAACCCTCGTCTTTTATACCACTTGCCCCACTGGTTGCAGACTTTTGATGAACCCTCTTCACCGACAATCCTTGGTTCGCCGTCTTATCTATTTTTACTGACTAACCTAAATCTTAGCACCTTAGGTTTAGGACTGAATTTCCAATGTGGCCTGATGGCACATAAACTCTTTAATAACTCAAGCACGGCTGTTTACTACCCTATCTAAGCTAACTCTTAACGTTATAGAAATAAGGATGAATTTCTAATGTAGCGTGATGGCTTATAATCTTTTTAAGAATGTACCACCTGATATGTTCGCTCTGCTCACTACCCTCATTTTGTTTTAACCTAGAGATCCTTAAGACTGTATTTTTAGTGGTAAGAAAACCATTATTCTACAACACATTTCTAAAAGGTTCCGTCAACGTATTTGTAAATTTTTATATATTTTTTTCTTTTCTTTCAATAAATATAGCTCTATCTGAACCTACTAAGACCATTTATAATTAAATAAATAAATAAATCCTATAAGTTTGTGAATTAAACGGCCAAGCAGTGGCTGGACCGTTACACAATGAGGTCAACTATTGGTAAAACAATACCCTACGTGTGTCAAGCACTGGGACGGTTACCTCATGTTATGTCTATAAGTGAAACTTGTCAATCCATCTAGATGTATCGATGCAAAAAATCGATACAGAAAAACAAACTTTCCGTATTCATAACAATTATACCTGATAGTTAATTAGCGAAAGATAATAAAGACTGCCATTATCAGCTGAAAGTAAACAAATTAGTAAATTCTCCTACATAATTATGTACTTACTCGTATGTAACTTACATATGTAGGTACAGGATTCTTTGGAATCACAACAATTCAGATCTGGTGGTAACAAATCGTTTTTATCGAACAACAGAACATTTTTGTGGAATACTGAACCGTTTCTTTTAACTAATATAAAATTAGATACATTTAAAGAAGGAAACCCTACGTAGGTGTACTACGTACAGACAGACGAGACATATCGGTACGGAATGGACAATGTGCTTAAAAATATGCAAACGTAGTCTAATTATAAAGGGCGTTAGAGCGTGTTAAACTATTTTAAGCAACCTTTTCGCTTCCATATATATTTGATACTACAAATGAAAGTGATAAAACCTTAGGTTAGTTTTGACCTGTGCCACGCTTTTAACTTTTGTCACTATGTTTCTTCTTCTCCTAACAGCGCTTCCTGAAGGTGAAGGTTGGCAGTCAGTTTGGTTTCAGCCTTCATGCCTAAGAACAATATTCTGCAGTATTTCTCATGTCAGTTCGCCTTCAGTTTTTTTTTATGAAATAGGAAGGCAAACAAGCAAGTAGGTCACCAGATGGTAAGTGATCATCACCGTCTATTAACACCCGCAACACCAAGGAGATTGCAGATGCATTGCCAACCCAGAGGGTTAAGATATTCCGAAGTCTGGATATACACTCCTGTTCTCTGCAACTTTGCCAATCAAAGGTAGTCGAAGAGGCGCATGTCCGAGATAAGCCACTTTGGTTGGCCGTTGTCAATTTCTGAAACACAAAATATTGTCAAAGCAGTGTTATCTAGCGTGGAGATAGATAATCTAAAAAGCCCGCGCGGAGGCGTGTCGGTTGCGCCACGCGGCGTGGGTAGATTTAATTATACTTTTTTCGCGGTTGCCTCATCGCCGCGGCCTCGCTGGCGCCACGCGTTACTGTTTTTACACCACACGGCACGACAATAATTGAGTGATAAAACCAAAACCATGGTAAAATTGACATAAACTTATTTTGTGTCGATAGCTTCCGCTAGCGTCATTCTAGGTGTTGATGCGTCAGCAGAACTCCACAATATTTGGGCATGTTTATACATAACGATTGACAATGATTTTATTAATTGTTGTACCCAGCCAATATTTCAGCATAAATGTATGTACAGTATCCACGATAATCGATTTTCAGGTCTTATAAATTGACAAAACAACGCATAAGTTGGCGCTACGAAAAACTGGCTGCTACGCTTTCTCTACAAGTCTACAGGTTAAAATAACCCACACCCTAAAGGCCGTCATGAATGATAGCTGAACGAAACGATTAGTACTTATTATTGACCTACATTATTATGAGTAACATAGAGTCGTGAACTAATCGTCACTCTGTCGGATCGTAACGTATAGACGACCGCAAGATTTCACTTAGGTTTGGCAAAAGATAATTAGTTTTTAGGTATGTATCAAGTACGTATCGCATCTGACCCTCGAGGAGTTAATGACCTGAAAACGGATAAATTCGGTTAAGAGATTATCCTCCCACCTTTACTAATTAATGTTTTTATTTAATTTATCTTATTTTATTTTAGTCTCGCGGCAGAGAAAATACGTTTTCATTTACACTCTTTAAGTTGCCTGCGTTGCCTCCAAAGCATGAGTGCGTTACTATTTACTAATATAATACTATAAGTGTTTAAACAACCGTATATTAAAATTAAACAATGGTATTTTAGAAGCATAAATTTTAAATACATGTTACAATGGCAACATTTAATTTTAATATTTTTGTATGTACACTTTCAGAATTGCGTTTTGTAACTTCGTGAGATTTGATATATCCAAAGTTTCCTTACTAGATCTTTGCCGTTTTCATTTCAGCCTGCCTACAAACAATGTCATACTACATCCCATCATATCCCAACTACATTTTAAAACAACTTTTATGATTACTAGATAACTACATAATTACCTATTACTACGAGTACTCTAGTTGGTGAGTACATACTAAAATTTATGAGAGCAATTTTACCACATTTGCGATTTTTTTTTCCTTAGCACTTTCCCCGCAAACGATTCACCGTTGAGTAGTTTCTCACTTGTTCTAACTAATTATAGTGTACATGACTTGAGTACTTAAATCTAAGGCCAGGTAGCTAACAGTTAAAGGTGATGAAGACGCACGCGACAGGGTGATGGATGACGAGGCAGACCCCGTCGACAACTACGTTATTTCATTATTTACTTGTTAGGTTAGTTACAGCACTCATAATCGGTGCTATTAAGGTATATACCACGGATATAATGATTATGCTAGAAGATACCAGCATTCGAGATTTTTCTGTAGGAAGGTGCACACACCTTTCCCAAAAACGATCTACAAAAACCACACTACACACACTCAAAAGCTAACTGGAAGAGATCCCCTAAAGGGATACGTTCGCCTTTGTACATCACTGTTTCTCTTTTTGTAATTTATGTTTTTTGAACAATAATAGTATTTTATGCAACTGCTATATAATGAGAGGCCTTAAAACACGAGTGTGTTTTTATGAAACGAGCGTCAGCGAGTTTCATAATAGGATCACACGAGTGTTTTAAGACCTAATTATGTACAGTTGCATACATTACTTTATCTACACACATATCATAAGTACTCTATGATGGGTTCAGAAGCCATCGGGCAATGACCTGCATTGCTACTAGCTACTAGTGCTAGGTACCTTTTAAATATCTATAGACTGTACACATTAAAATAATGTAATAAAAAATGAATTTGAACAAATATAGAAACAAATTAGAAAAATTCTCATAATAATATTGGTTGTTATAATGCTGGTCATTGCCCACGGTTTCTGAACGCATTATAGAGCATTTATGATATATGTGTAGATGAAGAATTTAAATACATAGATACATACTACAACAGACACTAATGGCGTAGCAAAAGTACCTTTGCCCACCGGTGGATTACAAATTAGGTTAATAAAAAAATGCTATTTGAATTTGTGTTGTGTAAGTACAAAGAAGCCTCCTGCGCTCTAAAGCAAGAATATGGCACTTTTTAACGTTACACAATAAAGAAAATAGAAAGAAAATCAATTGCCTGTTCTTTTTAATGTTGGGGTAGAACAGGGTGCAATCGCATACGCAACTTGGCATAACGACCCAAGGCGTAAGGAACCTGAACCTAGCGCTGCGACCGCCGCCCCGCGGCCCGCGCACACCCGCGCGCGCCGCAGCTCTCCGCCAGCACGCAGCCGGCCTCGCGCGGCTATGCTGACGTTGTCGGCCGGCCCCCCGCACCCCGGCGGGCCCCCGCGCCGCCGAAGAAGATTAGGGCTCCACCGATTTCAACGGAGCCCCCTCGCACTAGAGTGGATGAGGAGGGTTTCACGTTGGTGCAGAAAAGAAGCAAGGCTCGCAGGAAGCCTTGCAAGAGCCAGTGTGGCACTGCGGAGCCGGACAATTCCGGCGGAGCCACACCGAATACGGCACTGTACGTGTCGCGCCTGCACCACACCGTCGCAGTCGCAGATGTGGTGGAGCATGTCCGCCGGAGGACTGGGTGCTCGCTGAGGGTGTTCCAGCTGCGGTCACGGCACTACGTGCACTTCAGTTCGTTTGTGGTGCGCGTCCCGCGGCCGCTGCTGGAGTCCGTCGCGTCTGCAGCCTTCTGGTCGAAGGATGTCGTGTTTCGACGGTTTCGGGGCACCTTACCGGTGGCGAACGCGACATCGGAAGTGACGACGCATCGGGGCCACGCCGTTTTCAATTAAATTCAATTCAATTCAAAATCATTTATTATCCGGCAACAAGGGCCCATAGATAAATACCTTACAAACTAACATACATAAAAATATATAAACTAAAATACAATTAAAATTAGCACGTTACTTCGGCGACGTGTGACCTATTTTCGGGGTGTCCAGCAACCGTCCGCGAAAACGACGGAAAGCGACTCCCATCGGCCAGAATTCCTGCTTCATGAAGGTCGACAGATGATAGGTCGGCACCCGCACCACAAAGGACGTAAAATTGACGTTGTGGCGGGACTCCAACCGCTCGGCCCTCAGGGTAAAACTGGTCTTCACCCGTATATACTCTACGATCTCCTCAACCTTCGTAGAGTAATGCAGCCGGGACACGTACAGCTGCGTCGTAGGAACAGCAGCTCGCAGCAGATGTCTCGGTCCCGTCGGTGCCGTACCGCACAAGTTCTGACTGGTGGGCTTCTTCTTCCTTCGCACCGTTATGAAGCCCTCCTCGTCGCATCGGTCCTCGATCGGATTCAGTTTGCCACCCTTTTTTCCCAGTTTTGTCACCAACATGAAAATTGATTTGTTTTACCTGTTGTATTTTAGTCTTTATATTTTTATGTATGTTAGTTTGTAAGGTATTTATCTATGGGCCCTTGTTGCCTGAAAATAAAAGATTTTATTTCATTTTTCATAACAGTATTTGAAAATGCAATGGACTACTGTTCATACACATTAAATACATTCTGCAACAAACTTCTTCAGTAAATTTTCATAAAAACGAACTGCATAAAACTTGTAACACATAACCAATATAATGCTTGAATACTAGAAAAGGGGTAGGTGGTACTAATTTTGAAGTCTAAATCCTTACAATTATTGTTTTTCCCTCGTTAGTAGGTGCACGATAATATTAAACCAAATTGCTACTTTGGGTCTCTTCCAGCAAGCGGCATCAGGTAGCCAAGGCTTGCGTGTTATTAAGATGGTAATTTAAAATGGGCTCTTGTTTTAATTGAGTTATGGGTACTGTTATGGTTATTAGGGAAGGCAATAATTTTTGTGTTAAACTATTTTAACAGTTCTCAGAAATAAATGGAGGCGTTCACGATTACTTGCGATTGTCTTTTCTGAACAGTTGTTTTTTGCGCACCGTCCTCCTTTGTATTAGACATGGATTTAAGTTATTTCATAAGTAAATTTCAATACTCTTTATAGCCTTTTAGCATTTATGGCTATTTGGGCAACCTATTCTAAATCTGACTAAGGGAAATTTTTACCTCTTTGTCTAACTTTTTTTAAACTAAGAACCCAGAAATACAAAGAAAGAAAATCATTTATTCAATACTCAGAAGTACATGTAGAATTTACAACTGCGGCACTGAAAATGTACCTACTCAGCATAATATAATCATAATATGAGTATAATTTACACGATACTGAGTAAAGACATGGTAAAGAAACAATTTTTAATGCAAAACCTCGAAAATTAGGTGTTTTGTCACGATCACATAAAATCAAACATAATCATCTGCAAACACCAGCTCGGCTAAATCACACGATTTGTGTTGTTATAAGAACCCGCAATTACGATACGCTTAAGACAGCTTAATAAACAGTGTCGGCGCAAACCGACGTTTGTCTTACAAATATACCCTGATTACATGACACGGTAAACAACTGCCCACGTGTGTTTCGGCGGCGTAATAACGTATCATCATATTATGGTATATTGTCAATGGAAAGTAGGTTCCCACGGTACATATGATTGACAGGAGCAAAGTACTAAAACTCTAATGAAGTTCGTTTTCGGACAGTAACACTCAAATAAAGTTTCATGGAATAATTGGATCATAAAGTGTAAGATAGGCGTGTTAAGAGTAGGAATACTACAATCATCTTCAGGTCATCATCGAGCCACGACCGCGGGGGCTCATGAGTAAGGACCACGAACTGGTCCAAAACTTGTCGAGCTATAGCTCTGCTTTCAATACGAGAGTGATCCGTTGATTTGTAGGAACACTCTTGGAAAACCAAAGTGTGAACCTTACGCACCAAGGCGACGCGCATCGCCGCTTCCATACATTTGTACCTCCTCCCCCCATTCTCCATCTCCATGGCGGCAGTAACTGTACAGGAGGCCGATGCGCACTGACTTGTTTCTAATAGGACAGGACTTTGTCTATTTTCTCGAACAAATCATGTTTACTTTTCTCATACCTAAATTTGATCTTCTGGACAACCAATGCCTGCTAAGAAATTCCTGCGATTTCCTTGCCCCTCCGTAAATAGCACCTAGGACCTAACCTCGTCTATCGAGGAAAGGTCACCTATCGTTATTTTGTCTGAGTCAACTATTTATTTTAGCAGTACGGTCTAGTTTCTATCTGATTAACTATAGATTAAACAAACGATTAGTAATATGTCAATATAATAGTAATAAAAACACTTGATCAAAATTTGTCATCTGGTTTTTGGCAGCATTTTTTTCAGCATCTCATTACCATTTGGTATCGCTGAGTCGACGGAGTAAGGAAAAAAGTACAAAGAACTGTAACACCTCGGAAATAGTAAATTAAAAGGCCTTTTAAAAGAACCTTGCAGGGAACTAAATAAATCAACAATTGAAATATTGGTTTACCTATAGGTAGTCGAACGAGTGGCGACCCCGCTTCCGAAAACCATCGCGGGTGGCGACAGCAGCGAAACAAAAAGTGGTCGTCGCCGGTGGACTTCCGATTGCATTGCCAGCGCTGAAAAATCACCTCAGCAAATGAGTTGAATTACGCGAACGATGTAAAATTGGTAGACTTTTTTACTTTGCAGGCGTTTAGCTGCTGTTGGCTGCACACATTGCATTTAAACGAAGCAGAGAATTCATATACTTTTGTTGTGTTCTTTATTTACAATGAGGCTATAGCACAATATGAATGGATTATTATTGTTGGATTATTACTCACATTATTGTTTTTGTTGTCTAACACTTAATAGTTCAATTTTAAAATTACTCAAAGTTAAATTTATAGCATTTATTTAAACCCTTAATTGTAACAGACTTTAAAAAACAAACACAAAACAATTGTGAAGAAGAACTTATCTCTTAGACTTAGAAAGATCTCTTTCAGCTAACCGTAATTATGTCCTTTTAGAAAAACTATTTCATTCGATATCCAAAAATTACACTCCTTCTACTTTTATTGGTTGGAATGTAACGGCTACTCTGCTTCTGTGTCTGCATATAAACAACATTATGTGCCTAATTCGCAAAAAACACTGTAGGTAGTAAAGACAAAATGACACAGTTGGCCCGACAAGGAAACTCATTACAAGCTAATGTTGTCAAATATGTATAATGTCGTAATTTTTCAATGAGAGCAATAATTATCTGTCGACCATAAATTGAATTGCTTAAAACTGCCTAATGAGTTCGCGCATCATCATACTTTTAGGGGTCATGTGTGCCCAAAAATGGCAAGCCATGATAATTTAACCCTTAAGTAATGTTCCGGCTATATTGGAGAGTAGAAGGACTTTGTCTCCAAATTATACAGAAAAGAAAAACTATCATATGCAACCCACATTTAACATAGATGCAGTAACACGTAATTACTTGAATAAAAATAGCGATTGCAATATTTAATATTCTTGCTGAGAATGTGCAACTCGAACTTAACTGATTTTTTCCACTCATTTTAAGCTCACCTTCGTCGTCCTCCAACCTTCCGAGAAATCATGACGCATGACTGATTTGTCAAAAAGTCGACAATTACAACTTTGTTGCCGTAACATCGGCCAACGTTGGCCAAATCTGGGACTTTCTTTGTTTCTGCTGGGCCCCGGAGCGAGCCAAATCCACTCGGCGACGCTGGCTGTTTGTTGTTGTTAGCGGGTGACTTTTGTTTTGTTTGACAAACCTTTTTCGAGTAGTTTTTGCTACAACCATAATTTAAAACGTTCTTTATGTCTAAACTGTAATAATTTATGGTTGGTCTCGTTAATTAATTTCATTGTTCATGTTTTAGTTTAAAAAACAATTTGTAACGATCCAAGCCTTCAAGGTACTTGCTTTTTGCCGCTACTGCAATTGCTGTGAAATAAAACTACTAAACTAATAAGTGAGTTTAAGTAAAATTGACTTGGACCATATCTGACACAGTTTTATATCGACTATGAACGGCCTATCAATGCAGTGGCAAGATCTCCATACATGTAAACACAGATTACGTGCTTTGCTTCACTTCTTCTCATTTCCAAATTCAATAGAACTTGCGGGATGGTTTCTATCTAGGCATCAAATATTAAGCTCTACATAACACCCGATTATTAATTAAATAAGCAGTGAACACGAATATTTTTATGTTTATTTAGCACGCCATTAAGTCTGTGCGAGGGGTTTTTTGACCTCTATAAAATCTGAAATTGGATCGCAGATGCACCGCCACGGTCGCCAGCGAACAGTAAAGCATACATATTACCAGTCACGGACAATGTAGCGGGTAAATGTCGAGGACTAATGCCAACGCTAAAACATTTAACAGTCAGCTATAACAGCGTTGGATATTTTTAATGCCTTCCAATTACAGCCTTCAACGTTAACGATTTCGCTGAGCTTTAACTATTACAATTTTATGTTTGCGTCCGTCGAAACGACCGGTTCCTGGAGTCAGTGCATTATTTCAGATTTAATTATTAATGTTCCGATTGGAATGCACGTTAAACAATCGAGTGTGCATTTACTATTACATATTAATAAACGATTAAATGTGACAATATTTTCCTTGTTTTTTTTCTATTGGTGGTATCTGCTTCGCGTCGTGGGGTTGTGTTCTACAATTATTGTGTTACACTATCGAAATGTTGTGGATACCTTTCAATAGTGTAACATAATAATTGTAGAAGGAAGCAATATTCGTTCAAGCTGGATTTAAAATGCAATAATATAAAACCAAATTACATTTGAAACTTAGTATTTGAGCGTGGTATGCATAAAAATTGGACATGGCTCCTTACTTATGGGTAGAGTATCGTAATTCGCTGGTACTACACAATGTAGTAAAAAGCATATTCAAGCAACAAGTCGTCGGCGGTGGAAGGATTAATTCTGAATCTAAAGTAGGTCCAGACTTACGGCTCCCAGTTTGCACTTTTGTCTCCTCCTTGGTGACTTACGAATTTTATTATCTATGGCTTAAAATGAAATATGGCCGCTCTTAACTGGAGAATCATAAAATATTTTCTGTTTGTGAAATATTTCTGAAGCAATAAAGCAATAATTCACTACGGGGAAGATGGCGAGCTTTATTTGCCGTCATAAACGGTCTGTTTATGGTGTACTTTTTTGCTGGGCGTTTGTCCGCGCGTCTGCGCACTCTTCGGCTCGGCGGCGCTGGCGTCGGTAATCACAGCATTCAGTACTATTTCAGAACTACTTCCCCTCTTATGAGATTAGTCTAAATTACCCAAAAGTCAAGCCTAAGTCAACAACAGCAAGGTAACGCCGCTGGTTTAGAGATCGGTTTCTGATTCATACAAATATTGCAAATTGGTCCTGATATTCAATCCATAATTATGTCACTGATGCCGGTTATCGGATATTTTTAAAGACAAAACGGATAGCAGAACACAAAAACCATACGTAATTATATGTATAGCCTTCGATTGTATATATATCGCATAAATATCTATAATGCCATACGGGCAAATAAATGTCAACACTAACCTTATTGTCAGTGTCATAGAGGTTCGTCGATATTATGGGCATCTTGGGAACTTATACATATATATATATATATATATATATATATATATTTATTTATGACCTGGATGTGTGTGTATCTCACAATTCGGCGCTATATATGTAGGCGTTAGAATTTGTGCATCAGCTTCAGCTTGTTACAAGACAGACCATTCGTCCTCGTCACCGCGGGCCGCAGCGGCGAGGGCGTGGGGCACGTCGCGTTCACACGGAGGAGTGTGAAACTTTGGAAGTGTCGACGGGGGGCTCCATTAGTCAGTGTGATTAGTTCTCGAGTTAATGTTTCAATGAGATGAATAATCGCCGGGAACAGTGACAAATGCGCGTCGGCCGGCGCGCGCGCACCTGTCCCGCACAAACGCGCCGCGCCATCACTCAGGCGAGGTGTTGTGTTATATACCAGATGAAGAGATTTATATTTATTAATGTTAGTGTGCCTATCGTTTGAGATGGTGCATGGGACTTGATGGAATGTCACAAAGCACTGTTTTGAATAAAAGATCCCATTTATTGATATGAGAATATGTTGGATGTAGGAAAAGATGACGCTTCTCAAATGCCCTACGAGGTTTATTTTAAGTATAGACTGTAGTCTCTTAAAACCGATTCACGCCTCGTCCGATGGTCACCCTGATTATTGATAAATGACTCAGCTTACGTATTCGGAGTCAAGGGTTAAACTCGACCGCGATCTAGCGTCGGGATCTTTTTCAAATTATCGGCTCACGATATTTTTCAAACTCATCAAATACGGAGTGCACATCGATATGCGTCACTTCGCCGTGATTTAACATTGATTGGCTCCTTTGAGATCGACCGCGGTAAAGATTTACAACTGACGCGGTCGCTACCGTCGGCATTGCGTCTGGGAATATTTGCAAGTGCACCCTTATATGATATACAGCACACGCAGTTTCCGAGAAGTCTCGACGTTAAATCCACGAGCGGGGTATTATGGTAGGATTAGGTCTACGTCCAGATCGCAACTGCGAATGAATTGCTGCGGGAATCAGGGCAATTTGTGTTCGACTTGCTTTAACTACCTAAGGTGCGTTCTCGGTGGTTGTCGATTTCATACCTCGCATTCGGAACAAATTAAATGTACGCTTCTTTACTCTACCGTAATTGCTACATGCATAAAATGTTGAATTAAGACCTAACAATCAAACTTCCTAATTTTTCGGGGTTTAGTTATAATCGAAGTTTTTCCTTTATGAATCCGAATGTGCGATGCCCGGACAGGGCATTCATAAATCAAAACATTCAGCCTTATGATTAATCAAACCGGCCAGCGAGACGAGCCATGCACCTATATCAAACGTCATATATTTGTGAAGTTATAATTGTAAAATTGGTGAGTACCATTGGACCTCGCTCCACAAGAAGATTTAAACCACACAAGTACACAGTTTATTGGCATCCATTGATATGTTAAGATATTCCTATATGTAATAGTATTTTTATGACAAATATGTAACGATTCCTGCAACGAACTAAGATTTTAAGTAACGTAAATAAAGTACTTGAACACAGCTTTTATGAAATTAAAGTATTAATACATTTTATCTCCTCGAATAGGAACTAGTTAGCGGAACACACCAGCACTACTCAAATTCTATTAACTACTACTTTCTAGCTGTGAAGTTTTGCATCGCAGGCCGCTGCGCTAGCGCACTGGCGCGGGCGGCGCGACACCGCGAGATGATGCGGCGTTTTGATCCTGCCTGCCGGCTGCCAGTAATTCAGGCACCGGGTTTTTTCTTTTTTTTTTGGTTTGTCGCCTTTGATAGTTGTTTGGTTCTGTTTACTGCTGCTAAAACATAATGATGACAATTTGTTAAACTCGTACTGTCTCGTACCATATGTTTAGTTTATTTATCTACACATAAGTATATCATAAATGCTCTATAATGCGTTCAGAAACCGTAGGCAATGACCAGCATTATAACAACCAATATTATTATGAGAATTTTTCTAATTTGTTTCTATATTTGTTCAAATTCATTTTTTATTACATTATTTTTATGTGTACAGTCTATAGATATGTAATAGGTACCTAGCACTAGTAGCTAGTAGCAATGCAGGTCATTGCCCTATGGCTTCTGAACCCATCATAGAGTACTTATGATATGTGTGTAGATAAAGTAATGTATGCAACTGTACATAATTAGGTCTTAAAACACTCATTATGCAACAGTTGCATAAAATACTATTATGTATAATTTAATGACGAGTCCATTTTAATCCAAAATAATGAGTGAAACAAACAAATGGTTTAAAACTCTTATCATACCTATAAAGTGGAGGACAAAAAATGTTTACGTCGATGTTTATCTCCCACTAACAAAACAGACCTGTTAATACGGTTAGATGCAACTCACCAATTTGTACGTAAACATCATATTTTCGATGCATCGAAAAACCACATTTTTATTATGAATTAACATGTTTATATTGAGACTCATTTGGTCAGTGGTCTTCTCCAGACATTTCTTTTTGCATTCACAACACGTCAAAGTTAAATGAACTCTATGATCTGTAACAAAAGATGTATTTTAGGGTGTCTGATTAAAAAAGTACAAGTAAGGTCCAGGCAGACTGGATGTCAAAGTTATGACGTGTTAGATTGATTATCGGATGGATGTTAAAATACGTTTTACGACTTTTTATGGCGAGCTTTCGGTGTAAGCCTGACTTACGAGGTTTGTTTGTGCATGCCTCGGCGCAACTCGTCAAGGATGTAAGACTATTCATTTTAATCACTAGCTTCATAATGTACTTTATTGTTTCTCTATTTATTAGACTAAATGTAAAGTGTAATTTACGTTTAGGCATGAAATTATGCTCCAGTTATTTCCAAATCGTTTATTGAGATTACCTATTATAAATCTACATGTATTTTTACTCTCATGCACACAAGAAATCTATACCGTTAACTAAGTAGTAACTAGCTACGACCGCGAACTTTAAATGTGCGAACTCTCCTACCAGCATATACCTACTTACCTATACATGACTCATACGCAGGCCGAGCTAACTTTCCTCCATGTATTCGAACACGAGGTGAAAGCAGAACTGGGTCAAACAAATCCACCATCACTCCCATGTTTCACATGACATGTCCGTACCTACCTGTCACGCGTCCGGAACAATTATGAGAGGTCAACGAACGTGACGCTCTGCGGACCGTGACGCCAAAACATCAGGTGCCTAGCCTATACCAGTCCTACTGGAAATTTGATCGCTTTAGCTTGGAAATAAAAAGGGACGTACTGGAATGAAACAGAATACTTCCAAGTAGATTGATGCAGCAGTAGGGAATAGCTGTTCAAAGAAACTCGCGAGCGTGAGCTGGACTAAAGCCCCGAAGGTTCTAGGGAGTGTGTAGTTAGGTCTAAACATGACATGGTTGTGCTAAGTTTTAACGAAAACAACCCATGAAAGAAAGAAAAAACCAAATTGCATTTCTTAATTTGTTTTTAAAGAATCTTTGATGATGTTAAAAGTAAATGAATAACTTTATTTTATTTTCTTTTTATATTTGCATAAAAAAACATATTTCAGCTGTAATTATTACAAATTTGTGACCTCACAAACTTCAGAGATTGGCGGAATCGATACTATTTTACATTATCAGCCCAGAGCGTTTGCGAAAACTTATTTAAAATGAAATGTACATAAAAACCTTCTGTAATCAATTCTCTACATTACAGAGGAAACCGTATCAAAATTCGTTGCGTTGTTTAGAAGGAGTAAGTGATGAAAGATACGACGAGGACTGGGCACCGACAGGAACGGATAGTGGTTTTGTTTTATACTACATATGTAAAGATTTCTTCCTTAATGATAATACATACATCTGCAAGCAAACCGAAGACTATTCAACTTACGGTACCTTTAAAACTGTTGTAATAAATCATTCTAAGTTGAAACCAAGTTTAAAAGCTTTATTACCCTTGTGAATTATTTCATTGGAGGTACCGATTTCTATCTCTTACCAATGTCCTTGACACAGCACCATCTTCAACAAAGCTCCCGCAAGGACGCTCACGTGGTCACGGTAGACGGGCGTGGCAATTGCCACAGGTTGGCCAGCTGAGTGTGTCAGATCGGAAGCGGAAGCTGCGCCCGCGCGGGGTTCCGCCGCCCGCGCATGACGGGGACGTCATTAATTGTGCGTTGTTTAAATATGTATTGGGAAATACGTGTTTCATTTTGACCATAACTTAGCCGTTTAAGTAAACCTCGTTTTTTTATGATGAGAAATGTTGTGAACAATCTTGGTAAATCTTTTTTCGCAAAAGCGCTATTTTAAAATAAATAAGAGCCGACGACAAAGATATTACAAGTTCACACATACATTGAAATAGAACAAATTTAAATAAATTTATGTCACAGGTTATTATAATTATTTAACACATGTACGCCTTTATATTTATTTATCCCAAATTTATAAATTATAATCTCGATGCAATACAAGCTGTAAAATATGATGGCATGATAATTTTACAATGGAGAGGTGTGGGTCTGCATAATACTCAATAAAAACACTGCACACAGTTCTAGATCATAAACTGTATGCAAGTAATTACAAATCAAACTGTTACTTTTTTAGTCTAAATCGGTTTAGCATTTAGACTTACAACATGTACTGTCTCAAATATCAAAGTCGTATCAACAAAACAACTTCCTTTAGTAACCTTACCAAAGTAAGTCAGAGATTTAAGACATTATCTAAAAACCCTGTAGATCCAACTTTGTTTACTGGTACCTTTGATGTTTAAGAAGATTATTTTTTTTTAACAATTAAAATAATCACATTAACAATCTTAGAGTTTTTGAATCTGATTTTAGTTCACCTATATTTAAAGTAACACCTATAGCACATTATACCCACATAGCGTACCTAATTGATGCCCCAGTTAAAATGTCCGCTTAACATTTGCTACGTGCCAAAAATAATAGTCCAATTTTATTGTAACTGATTTTAAAGTGACCACCATGCCACTTCCGGTGGCACCTGGATTCACTTAACGGTACTCGTTGTTCATCATTACCGAGTTCAATCAAACTCTGCTGTATGTAGTCATTATATGTATGTATGTACAAGGTATTTGTAAGCTAGATACAGATCTTTTAAGAGGGGATGAGCTTAGTAAGCACGGCACTAGGGGACCTCCGGTGTGTTCCCTTGGAGATCACGGAGGCCTCAAAGTGCAACTGAGGACGGCACAGGGGGTTTTAATCGGTGAAAATCCGACATAACCTCACCGTTCCCCCGGTCGGTGGGGTATCCATAGGATTTCCTCCGCTCAAAAAAAAGGTCTTTGACGAGCATGCAGAACACCTCATTTGCAGGTTTTGTCGTGAATAAGTAACAATCAAACAGAGAGACTAACTAAGCCATTTTTACGCTTTTTACATTTGTATAAAGCCATAGTAAAGCTTTGCTCAATTTGGAGCTAGGTTAATTGGTTTTAATTATCCCAAGATATGTACATATTATTATTTTATTTTTTCCTAATTTCTCACTATCACTTCAAAGTACATTCTAGTACTTATTTCCATACTTGAAACACTTTTTGCGCAATCATGTAGTAATTATTTTGTCAGAGGACATCCCACGCAGTCCACACTTTCTGCTGGCCCATATAAATATACTGAGCACAATCAAAGACTATTGTTTATCTAATTGTCCGTAACGTTACGTCCGTTCTTATATACGCCAACACGCTCATCCGTCTCCAAAACCTTTCATTTGCAGCTAATTTGTAGAATACATCAGTTGTAAGCTATTTAACCTAACCCAGGGGTTCAAAATCAGGGATTTTGAGGAGTTTTGTTATATTTTAGGCTCTTTTTAAAGTGATCTAGATATTATAATAAATTTTGTTATTTCTGGTACTATGATTGATCTGTGCCGATTTT
Source organism: Ditula angustiorana (assembly GCA_963691745.1). Classification (NCBI taxonomy): domain Eukaryota; kingdom Metazoa; phylum Arthropoda; class Insecta; order Lepidoptera; family Tortricidae; genus Ditula; species Ditula angustiorana. Next base: position 5,773,775 of record OY829473.1, read on the forward strand.
TGGCTGGATGCGTTTTGCAGTAGAAGTCCCGCGAAGTAAGTACAATAAATAAGCAATCCAAAAATTATTATTTTATTTATAAAATCGATTTAATTTATTTTTCATCGTAAAACGTAACAAATTGTTTTTAATTTCGTTTTTCTTTGCTATCATTAAGGATTATTTTTGGGCCTTTAATATGATGATCGGACATTTAACCAGATTCATTTTTTGCGCATGTCCATATTCCATCTATAGTGAAAGGTTTCATGTAGTGCCAAATTCATTGGATTTAAAAAATTCTATTCATATATTATTCAATCGAATTTCAAACCATCCGTTTACGCTATTTAAAGTAGCAGCTATTCATTTAACACGCCGAGCGATGTTATCTTCATATCTTTGTAGTGACATTGTATCGACATGCAAACTTGCTTGGGTTTACATCCGGAACCGAAAATCACGAAGCGATTTAAGTTTAATAATTTATCAGAAAAATATGCGCGCTTACATGTGTTCAATAGGCTATAATTTCTCATGCGTTAACTTCTCGTTATCTTTACGGCAAAACTTTGTAACTCTTGTGCGAACTCTCATGTAAAACTTTACAAACTTAAATGCCACGAATTATGGTAATGAGCAATGAATTAGCAATTGTGCGGTGCTCACCTCAGATCGAGTTAAGTCAAATCATGTAAAGTTACGGTTGCGTTAACTTTTTTTAGTAAAATTGCTCGCATTTTAAGCGATGAGCCGAACGGCCTATTAGGGGCCAAATGGCGCGCGGTCGGCGCGATCGTGAAGGAAATCAAATTACAATAATGATGCACGCTAACGCTACCGATACTTAAATAACGGGTTGTGTCTATTCTGTAACAGGTAAATTGGTGGATGCCCCGCGCGTGGTCGAATTAGAGATGTGTCATTAGACCGCTTCCTTAGCTCATGAATTATGTTTGGTAAAGTTTGTTCACTCCATGATTGCATACTCTGTTCCGGTTCAGCGGTACACTTTAATTTAGGGGTACGTCTTTAATATTATTTTCTTTTTAAATTTTATTCATGTAATTTGTTTTGCTTTTTGTTTTATTTAATAAATATGTAGTGTAAAGACGATGGCATTATTTACCTGTATAATAGGTTTTTTTGTTAAGTGAATTTACTGCGACGTATCCTATCGCATCAAAGCATAGAGGCGGCCTCAGTAAAGCTTCTTTCAATCAATTGTTTTATTTAACCAACACAGACTCAGAGTTTATAGAGGAAGTTGGTTTGCGTAATGTAACACCTTGCCACGCACATTCAGGCACTGTAGCCACAACTGTATCTTGGCTAGTTGAGCTGACCTAGCCAAGATCACGTTTATCAGACAGGCCAGCTTAGGTTGAAACAAAGCCGTCCTAGACAGTCTGTCTGCGACAAGATCCAAAGCGGCCAGGTAGGCATGAATGGCCGGCGCCCTGCTGGCCATGAGTTATGCGCGCCCCTGCGGCGCGGGCGCTGCCTTCACACCTCCGCCCGCGTGTGGTCCGCGGTTTACGATGCTGCTGCGCGCGCAGGACCGCTTCATACCATAACGAAGCATAGACTCCTGAGTAGCTCTAAAAGTTGGGGTAATATTTCAAGGCGTCCTACTTTTTAACTGGCCATAAACATCATAAAAGTTAATCCGGTAAACCTATTTAAATGAGGAAAACGCATGGATGATCCATTCCTGCGTTTCATATATGTGTGTAGGTGTTCTTCTTTATCAGCTTTCCTGGGTAAACAGGCACAAATCCTCTGTGTTCACCAGTGCAGTATACCATTCGGTTCAACCAATTCCCCTAAACTAATTTCCCAAAATTTCATCAAGGTTGCTTTAATGCTGGTACTACATATATGACCACCATAATATTGTATAGTCGACCAAGAAATTCCTTGACCACTTTTCGATCGTATTACAGTGAGATAAGGTTCAAAAGTGGTCAAGCAATTACTTGGTCGACTATACGTCGTTATATCTATAGACCTACCTAATATATAAAATGACGGATAAGAAAAATGCTTGTCAGCCTTTCATATAATGACGGGTCACGTCTGTTAAAATTCCATGCTACCTTCATGTCACTTCTGTCACAAGGTAAGATGCCTCCTGATTGTTGAACGTATGACCGTTTCCTTTCAGTTCCTTTATTAGGCATCCTTAAGTAGGCATTTATCTTTTAAACTTTTACCCATCAATAATCGACTCCAATAATGTCGAGAAGCATATTTACGTCCTATGTGCAGGCACATATACTTTTATGATGAAATGATATTTGTAATTAAATTAAATTTCTTCTTGGTTACTTACGGCATTCCAATCGCCGAGCCGCACCTAAATCTTCCGGCGTTGCTAGTAGATATCCTGGACGGTAGATATTATAATATTAGTCACATTAGTGTGTGTATTTTACTCGAGAATTATTTTATTCGTTAGACTTACGACCTGCCGGGCTTCCTGCGAGACACGATACCCGCCGCCGTTTTTATTGGACAGGAAGGAAATTCTAACGTTTAATATATTTTAAATAAAATGTTTGAGGCCGTTTAAACCTGTGGGCTCGCCGTTCGGGCTTCGGTTTCATTGGTTTTTTTATTACTATTACCTAAGGTATAAAGATGCAATTACTTTAAATTATCGCGTTTGCTACAACGTACAATATCGGGTTATTGTGAATTATTTCTATTGTTAACGACTATTGTCTTCAGATAATGAACTACAATATCCGTATTTTCGGTAACTAAAGTCATGTTTATTAAAAGGTAATCCTACTAATATTATAAATGTGAAATTTTGTATGTTTGGATGTTTGTTACTCAATCACGCAAAAACAACTGCATGGATTTGGATGAAATTTGGCACACCCATAGTTCATAACCTGGATTAACACATAGGATACTTTTTATCCCGTAAAAATGCATAGTGCCAACGGGATAGCGATAAGTGAGTTACACGCCGCCGTGACGTCATGAGCAGCAAAGCAACTAATTCTCATTAATTTGTCCAGGAAATATTGCAGATTGCATGTTGGGTGCACGTCTGCTTGATTCAATTAAACAAGTCTAGGCGGACGAAGTCGCAGGCAAAAGCTAGTAAATTGTATTTAAGTAATCCATCTAACTAGTCGTCGTATACATATATTTTTGGTGCTAGTTTATCAAAAAACACGAAACTTGTATCACAGGCGTAGTATGAAATGCGCTTGTACTTTATAAATATTAATAATAAAAATAATTTATTATCAGGCTACAAAAGACTTACAGACTAACACCTTACAGACTAACATACATAAAAAAATTAACAGCGCGTTACTTCGGCGACGTGTGACCCAGTTTCGCAGTGTCCAACATCCGTCCCTGAAAACGCCGGATTACAACCCCTCTCGGCCAAATTCTCGCTCTGTGAAGGCCTATAGATGGTCGGTCGGAAAATTCACACAAGTTCAAATAAAAGTTCCGTGTTTTTTTTTATAAACAGTGCCCAGAAATGTTAGCTACGTTTAATTCGATAGAATACCTCTACATAGGTATACTAGCTCCAACCTAACCCTCCTAAAGTCCGACAGTTCTCGCAAGAACAGCTGTGGAACTTACGCGAAAACATTTGTTTCACAGCCACATATAGTAAATATATGCAGTTAGGGTCTTAACACGCCGGTAGCCGTACGTTAAGCCGCGTTATTTATCGCCGGCCCACTGCCTGCTGATTTATGTTGCGGGCGACGCTTTTTATTGTTGCCCTGCACTAGTAAATGAGGGAACCGAATTCACGCCGAAAAGTAAGAATTCCCCTTGTCAAAATGTACCCGATATGAGTTAGGTTTGGAAACGCAAAAGATGCTCGGTTGCTTAAACTGAGGTTACATGAAGAGAGTATGTCATGTAGAGGTAAAATTAACACATTCGCGTGCGGTAAAAGTCTATAAACGTCAAAAAATATAATTTCTATTGCGTCTGGCTATTGAATGTGAATCTACTAAGATATAGACCAGACAGTTGATATAAACCAGAAAAAAACTTCTTAAAATATAAAATACTCTCTACTTCTTCAAAGGTCCCTTTGTACTAAGAACGTCCTATCTATATACATAGCTCTGAATTTGGCATGATAAGCACTTTAACCTCTTGGAGGCTAGTCTAGATGAGCAGCTCTTCTCGATCTTAAATAACAAGTAATAAAAAGGTGATTGGAATGGATTAAAAAATCAACTAATCAAATCCTGTTTAAGGGTGCTACTTACCACCCTTAAACAGGAGTATAGATTAATTGTAACTACTCATTAGACCGTATACTCAAGTTTCAGTTTGGTACTGACCCAGTCTTAAACTGGAACTTGATTCGGTCTTTAACTACCACCCCTAAACTGACGTTAAATCTAGTTATTTTATTCTTATAAAAAGTTGAATAAAAAAGTAATACAAATGACCCTAAATCATTCAAGTGGGACGATTTTAACCACATTTATGGACAACATTGCACACTTTACTGCTTTATTCGTTCATATAAATTTAATTCATCCAAAAAACTGTATGAATTTGCTTAGGTAAGTATAACAAAAAATGTTATTTGATGATATTGTTAAATCTTAGAAGCCATTGAAAGAATTCCTTCCATCTTAACCTCTCTTGTGAAGTTTATTGCCTATTATGAGTATTATTACATCATGAACTTTGCGAAAAATATTATTCCGAGACGGTGGATAACGTTTATTACATAATGTTGCCGAAAATACCGCAACCCTTTAAAAACTCTCCAAGAAACTTATTTAGGTCACAGCGAGGGATACCAAAACAGACATTATGCAATCATGAATGGTCTTAAATAAATTTCGTGACGTCGTTACTTTATTTTTATTCTACTTATATTTTATTAAAAACCAGGCGCGTAATGGGTTTATTGTATTACTTTCTCAAACTTGTTATTGTAAGAATTTACCAGAATTTACTTATATAAGAAGCATTTAACATTGTTAGTAAGTATCCAAGCAGGCAAGCCTATAAGCAATATATAGATAAGTAGCCTATATCCATTCATTATAATATATAGCAAACTATCTCCGTTTCTTCAAAAACATTCGCTGTTGCCTACGCCCTTATCTGCCAACAATTGTATGTGTTTGTAGCTAACCCGCGGGGTCTACGCATCGTTTCCCTCAAATTCGCATGCATAGATAGATGATAATTATAATAACCTGTCGCAAAAGCTTTAGTATTACCTACCTTCGTATTACATTTTTCACCTTATTAAGTTCATGTTTGTAGCCCTGTATTTAAACAATTAATGAAGGAACGGTAATGAGTGACGGTGAAAACGCTGGAGAATTACCAATTACTTTACTACTTGGGGTTCACTAAAAAGTATATAGTAAAGACTTCACTAAAAACTTTTAGTTAACCCTTGTACTTTACTGTAAAGTACAAGTATGACTGTTAAATATGTACCAATCATAATGACTGTTACATCCAGCATCGCTTGCGAGTAACCTAAAAAGTGACTAATAACCCTAATTACCTATAGCGCCATACGTCACTGATTTCAATTGCTTAAAACGTAAAATTACATCGTTGATTGAATAACCTTCTAATACACATTAGATTACAATAATACGTCGTTTCTGTATGCACAAAGAACTCTTGAATCGCAATGGTAAGTGGACTCCAGAACTGAACCATCATGCCTACTAATTTGCATCGATTGGCATCTCCGACGCACTCGGAATAATAGAGAGAAATGAAAAGAAATTATACACTTACATGAGTTATTCAGCGGTAATAAGCCTAGTTAAAATGTATTGATGTCAGTTAGCATAATTTCGGAAGCCTTTAGCGAATAAAGAGTTAGCGCTATGAAAATGCTTGGGTAGGTATTTAGATTTTGAAACTTAAAATATTGAATATACTTAACTATTTTATGAATAGATTAAAAACTTAGTACTAAAATAAAACTAAAGTAAAACTACAAGTATCCTTAAATTAAAATCAAATTTATTAAATAATGAATGTTCATTTGTAAGAAAGATCTTTTCTTCTGAAACTTTAAACTTTCAGGTTTTTTTTTAAGTAATCGTATCTATAGAACCCATTAGGTTAGGTAGGTTTGTTTTATAATAATCCTAAAAACTTTATTGTTTCTGAAAAAATAACTTACGATGATTTAAGGGGGATCGCTTCGTATGAGGCGGGAATTTTGAAATTATCACAGTTTTTAATTTATTGTGGCTAAGTGGTGTGACTTATTATCAATTCAAGTGGTTTTCCGTAAGTATAATACTGTTTATTAAGGCGCTGTGTTTCGTTTTTGACATTTCAAGCTGCTGATTTTTAATAATTGTGCATTCAATGCCTAAAAGTCCGTTGATGCATAAAGAGCACAATTATTTAAAATAGCTGACCCGGCGAACTTCGTACCGCCTAATTATTGGAGGCATATTTGCTCTCCGTTTAGACCTACCCTGGACTACGACAAACATTTTAAAACCAAAATCAGCTCAATCGGCCCAGCCGTTCCCGAGTTTTAATCAGACTAACGAACAACAATTCATTTTTATTTATATAGATTAGTAACTTGAATTTTTATAATGATATCACAATCGCATAAAAATAGTGTTTTACTACCGGGAAACTACTTGAATTGATAAAAAATCACACCAATTGGCTACAATAAATTAAAAACTGAGAAAATTTTGAAATTCCCGCCACATACGAAACGATCCACCTTAACATTCTACTTTTAAAACATTTGATATTTCAAGTTTCGATAATTAAATACGTAACCCCAAAAAATCAGTTTGGTTGAGTTTTAGGAACCTAGTGGGCGAGTATGCAAGCTCGAGAATTGACGACATGGCATTCATTTAATCACTACCATTTTTACGATGTCATTGTTTATTGTAACATTTTATGCCAACTCGGATGGTTATAATAAACCTTCTTGTTTGTATTTATCTATCCTAATACTTATTTAATATATCTAAACAATCAAAACAGGTATTGACATTCCAAGAGTGCGATATTTGAATCTCACTGGGTGACTAAAGCTCACCAAAATGGCCGTTTTTCATAGAAATGCGACCATTTTGGTGAGCTTTAGTCACCCGGGGAGATTAAAAAATTGCATTTGAATCTCACCGGGTAACTAAAGCTCACAAAATAGCCATTTTTCATAGAGATTTGGCCATTTTAGTGAGCCCTAGTCACCTGGTGAGATTCAAAAATTGCACCCCAGTGTATACATATGTGATGTGTTTCCCCCTCTTATATGATAAGGATAATAATACCTATGGCTAACTGCACAAAAATCATATAAAGGATGACTATACAAAATACCCTCTTGCAATCATTTAGGATAAGACAGCGTAATCAACCACACACAATGCGCAGCACCAAACGAAGAAAACAAAAACCCGCGAAAAACACCACTAACTCAAGCTCACCAAGATTAAACTTCCATTCGCAGTAGATTTCATTTGCAGATTCATTCTCTTAGATTAAGTTACTGCGACCACCGCCTCATTGTTGCGTTTTCACGAGAACTTTATTAAAGTCCTTCCACACATACAACTCTCGTATTTCAAGCCCACGCTGCCGGTCGTGTGAGAAAGCCCTAACTACGCCACAAGTTTTCTGTTAAGCGAATTATGTTTTGTGAGCTATCTTGTATTTCAAATATTTTACAAAATGTGAACACCCACCTGATTAAATGTGATTTAAGAAGGTGTTCTGCCTTGGACTCAAATACTTGGAATCGATTGTATTTTATTTTTAAGTAATATATTTTCTGTCGCGCTATTATAGGCATTGGAGAATAGTCAATATGCCACCAAAAGTATTTTACATGATGATGCTTAATATTTTACGCGGAACATCCTTCAGTGTTGCGCAAACCTGTCCAGTTATAAAAAAAAATCTGCTTCACTATAATCCAGTACAGACGCGGTAACCCATAAAAACCGATCTATAATTCGTAATTTGTCCAACAGTCGCAGATCGCATGGCGACTTGTTATCCCTAGTTGACAGGCATTAAACAAGCAAACAGGTTCGACGTAACCGCGGTAGGCGAACGGATAACGTATCATGTTTAAGACATTAAGCTACCGTGAGCGAAACAAAGTGTTTATATTGTGCGCAGGCGACGAGATCGGATCGCGACGCGTACAAATCGCGGCGTAAAACGTACATCGATTGAGTTATAGTGTCTTCCTGTTGGGCTACTTGTTTTTGTGGCTCCCGTATGTTTTTATTAATTATACCCTATAAATAATAAATATTTTATGTGTAATGCGATACGAACGCGGGTACAGTGAGATGAGGCGCGCTGATATGCAACCCGCTCCCACTGTACAGTTATTAGTCAGGAATGACTTTTTATTGTTTCTCGGCGATATTTATGAACGCTGCGACGTTCTTTTTTTATTGGCTGGTAAAACGTTAGTAATCTACATTCTTGACATATGTATCTCAGAGTGGTATCAATCTGACAAATGTAGTTTTATACAATTAATAACATTTTAGTCGGTTTCGATCAGTAATCTTAAATAAATGTTTTACATTTTACATTTTGATTGATTGTAAGTTCTTACTTATCGATACTTGGCCTCACTTGCCTCTTCTCTTAGCCTTATAGGGATTTAAATATGAGACAAATCTGAACCTATCTCTACTGCTTTAATGATTAACAAGAAATTAAACAACACAACCTTAAAAAAAACTATTTCATCACAAAACTGCTTCTCACATTTTAATTTCGCCATCCTTAATAACGCGTCCGGGCTGGAGCGAGCGCGCGGTGACGCGGCGGATTCCAGCCTCACGGCTATACGGCCTCCAAGGTGCATTCAATTTATTAGTAAGTAGCTGGCTGGAAACAAAAGAAGTGTGGAACGTGTTTGTCTATGTTCATGTTAGGTTGGTAATGTTGAAACTTTTTGAAGACGGCGGCAGGACGCACGTAGCGTCCTTATTGTCGTATTTTTTACAACAAGGTAAAAATGTTCAATCTATCAGAAATTAATTCTATATTAGACTTGTTTGCATCATTTTACGTTATTTGACTTTTTCTCGGAAGAAAAAACCTTTAAAACCACAAAAAGCAGTAAGACTGTTTTGAAAATATTGAACTTAAAACAGATAAACGATGAACTCGTATTTTATTTTATTTATCTTGTACAGATTGCATGAGAACCATAACGTGTACCTACAGGTCATGTTTTGATTACGTCGGGTTGAGAAATAATCAAATGTAAACAAAAATTAAATTTACTTAGGAAGATCGCTACGCATAAGTTCAAAGTAAACCTGTAAGAGGTCATCGATCACCTATACGAACTTTGATGCGCATTCAATTTAAAAAGAAAGTAATTGACGAAGAGATCAGTTGCGTTATGATTTGAGACGACGAGTATGTATTAGAATAAAAGATCAAGAAGATTTTTTAAATGTTAGAAGTCGAGTTTAATCTAATAGCTATTTAGTAGGTACCTTACCTACTTAGCTTTATATGGCGTTAAAACCTTTTGCTTTTTGAATATTGACACTTTTTAATTTTAAAAACTACGCAAGCAACGAATGATAATCCCCATCGATTGAAGTAAGTGGATCAAAGTTAAACAAGGTATTCAAGCTTTGGTTTTAGGAAAGAAAAAATATTGGATAACATGATTAATACAAATAAATCGGTAAATACAATTCACACACGTAAAACTGCAAAACTGACTGCGATATGCTCATCTACACATTCCCAAAAAAACCGTATCTACCTACAAAAAACATAAATATAAAGCGTGCACGAGCTGATTGCAGAGTTATAGTATAAGCACACATACTTTAACTCTGCAATTAACTGCGATCGCTATAGTTAGGTTGCAATAGCTAGAAAAATACGAAGCAACGGGCCCAAGATTGCCAAATATTCCTTCCAATATAACACAAAGGAACCCTGTCAATAGTATTGACCGAACACAACATGGCCGTGACCGTGACCCTATTGCACGATCGGAACGTGACCATATATTTATTAATATAATAAAAATAAATCCCACCATTGAATTCCAAGTCGAAGCAGACAGTGTGGCGTGGGACGAGGCGACCAGTGTATGGAGAGCTGCGTGTTTATTTTTTATTTGATGTTTCAATAATTATTGCTAAGGTAACTTTGAGAATGTGGACTGAGAAAAAGTGAATAGATCAATGCTTTGGTATCATCAAGGTCTGGTCATCAAGGTCTTAAAGCGATAAACATTCGCGAGATTTTACGAGTATAGCTGCTTCAACTCCTAACAATGCATTAGAACCTCATTAGAACTATGTAATAGAAAAAATAACAATATTGTCTTCACATTTGCAAGGAATATACCTAAATACTTCATATTCCTGTGTAGGAATATTAAGGGGCTGACGAAATCCAAAAGCCGTTCCTTTATTTTTGCATTTGCACAAGAAAAGCCATGATGCGATGACGGTGCCAGAGGTTTTGAGTAAAAATCACAAAAACATAAATTTCATACAATCTACAGGCTGAATTTGGAAGGAGGTAATATGAACACTTAGATACTAAACATAATTAACGAGTCTCTTGTTTTAAATGTTCGAAGGGCATTTTAAGGGTTTTCTTTGTTATTTTTTATAGACTAAATTTAAGCGGAACTTCTTTAGAAACAACGAAACTTTAGAAACATCAACTAGGTATATTTTTTCTTGCAACTGCCAAATACAGTTTTTAGACAGTCATCAGTTTAAGTATATCTAATTGCTCTGTTTCTTGTGTTTTTGTCTTAAAGGCATGGCGTTACCGCTACTAGCTGGTCAATAATAATTGAAAAAAGATGTCAAGTTTTATGTTAGAACAATTGAGCAGCTATGTATCATTTGTTTAGAAAATGTGTACTCTTTCCACTATCGCAGTTTCACCTTTAGCCTCAATAAAGGCTAGGAATAGCATGTAAATTATCGCCGAGTGAAACGCGCTGAATGTCGATACGTCGGGCTGAGACACACGCTTGTTACAAGGCGTGACGCTGCACTCCGGGGTCTCATTATGAGCACCCTTTGTAGCCCTACAGAGGCCCCTGCACCTAAATTCTATTCGAGACTTCCTCAAGCAGTATTCTAGCATTAGTCACTTCTCTGGGTGTCTAGACAAAGTGTCACTCCGTTAGCGTCAACGCTAGTAGAAATGCAGAATGTATGGATTTGGCGTTGACGATCGACACATTTTGACGTTTGCTTTCGTTTCCTTATGTCAAGTCAATACAAGTAGACGTTTCTACTAGTGTTAACGCTAGTAGAAACGTCTACTTGTATAGCCAGCAGAATGTCACCTTGCGTAGAAAAACTTTTATTAAGTCTTTCTTTTACTTGCGCACCCAAGCAGGACGAAGACACACGGAGGAGAATGTAACAGCATATTAAGTTTTTGGCTTCACTTCAATCCAATATTTTAGAGTATTTCTCAAGCGTAACGTGTTCATAAATCCTATAGCGTAATAGTATTTAACAGTAACGTGGCGAAATAAAAATCCTTAAACACTTTACGCCTTTCGGCTATTTCAATTCCGATAAGCTTTATAACGGCTGTTTATAGAAGTTCAAATGGACTTCGGCGCTGAAACGTGTGCATAAACTTAATAGGAAAGGTTTTGTTGTTTATTTACTGTACCGCCTATTAAGGCCATTAACCATTAAATTATTGCCGGCAGACGATTATGCTGTGGTTGAGGACAAGCAATGATTTCGCTTAAAGAACATTTCGCTTAAGGCGCATTCATGAGGTTTACTGTATATTAATTTTGACACGAATGACCATAAAATGAAAAGGTCGTAATGATCGCAAATGACACGAAAATATGTCTCCGAAGTGAGGGGCGATCACGACTTTGGGCACATCTCCCGCCAGCCTTACCCGTAACTGCCTTAAGCGTGCACGGGAACACGTAAACGCAATGCACACAGTTATAAACTTAAATACCTAAAACATCAAGAAAACAGGTAGAAGTAATTCTAGGTGTTTTTTTTATTTTAGAAAACCGGTCAAATGCCAGTCAGGCTCGCAGACCCACGGTTCCGTGTCACCACACATTTTGTTTGTGTTAGGTACAATTTGTTACTATTCGAATAAATAAAAAAACAATAAAACCTGTTTTAGAATATTTACCTAACTAATTTTCCTTTTCATAATTATAAATTCCGCTTGACCTAGTTGTCTCACGTTGAAATGTTGACCCTTTCGACTAACTTTTCAAAGAAACTACAAAAAATAACATTTCCGATAATGTTGGATCAGCAATATTTAAAAATTCCAAGCTGATGCATCAGTAGTTGCAGCGATATGATATGTCGTTGTAACACGGTGACGGACGGTTGTTTGGCGTTGCACCATTTTGGTACGAAAACCCTACAAAGTAACCAGTGTAAGAAAGGTGCATTTGCCACAAGCAGAACAAAATAATCTTGTGCCATTAATTATGAATTTTTATTTTTATTAAATAGTCAAATTATAAAACATTTCGATCATCATAAACATCCTGCGTTTGTAAATAGGAATATTTCTGCCGCAAAATCTTAACCCTGTGTAAATTAATATCCCAGGCTGCTATTTTTACAAATAATGCCGAGTACACTTGAGTGAGTTACACTCGAGAAATTTTTGGGTAAGAATTTAAGGCACGGCCTAGGGGCGCAATCGCGGGACCGGAGGCGCCGCGTCGCAAACAATCGCGTAATATGCCGATTATTTATTGTCATTATGTGTCATTACAGCCACTAATAGTCCACGCGCCCGCGCCGCATGCCACGGGAATGACACACAACAAAAATGTTTTACCAAATTGACATTTTAAACGGCCCAAGTCATACCAAAAATATGAAAGCCGATTTCCAACTTCATATCTAAATTTACTGTTATTGATCACTGAATTAATTAAACATTAGGGACGGGACTAGCTCATCTTTCCTGCGATCATAATGCAAATATTAAAATTTATCTCTCTCTCATTAAATCTCAAGGGATTCTTCATTAGACGCGTATTAAGGGATGTGGGATTTAGGACGGAAAGGACGGACTGTCGTGTTTCCATTTACGCCGATTTCAATCAGTCGATTAACGATTGAACCCTACGTGGTTTCCATTAAAGCTCACAAGTTATATGGGCCTTTGTGCCGACAGCTCCTTTGATCGGTATGTCTTCAGTTTACATGAGCGTTGTCTACACTCTAATTCAACAGGGCTATGAACGTACCTAACCTACTTATACCACACTTATTCTATAGAGGTAATAAACGTGTCATCTGAATTCAATGTGGTTCAAGAGCTAATCAAATAAACATTATTTACAGACCTAATAACAAAGAATATTTTTAATTTTGGCATTGTATTAAAACTATTGGCTATCGACACATAAATGAAGATATTCGGCGTGTCCTCTCGGGCGATGCGCGCAGGAGCGCATTCGTCCCGCGTCGTCCGCTTTGTCTCAGCTGCCAAATCGCGTCGTCACCCTTTTTTGTCAGCTATATCACGTCGTGAAATGACGTAAAAACAAAATATTATTTTTCGTCACGCCTGTCGGCAGCATATAGCTATTTATTTCCAAGTCAGCAGGTAATAAATTAGCTCGTAGCTAGTGGGAAATTTTAAATGACGATTCCGTAACGAATGTGGGCCACAACAACCAGTTGGTGTTAGGGCACCCTTGTTTCGTGTTATTAATTGAAATCCTGGGCTCGACTGGTTCTTGTGTTATCAATTGGAACGTACGTTACGTGTCTCTGTGGTAGTTATTAAGAGTCTGTCGTTTTAAAGTAACTCAATAATTACTACAAATTATGCAAATTGCACTCTTAAAAGGTATCCTTGGAGCTGATTAAGAAGTAAGTACCAGTAAATATATATCAACCCACTTCGCATATGTCGCGACCACCTTTCAAGGGGGAGGCAAATTAAAAGGGCGTACAACGAAACGCGAATTTAATTACACATAAATGATTTATTTTGCCATAGGTGGGCAAATATTGACAGCACCTAATGTAAAATGGAAAAGAATCATGCCGGGGTCAGGTGGGATTCGTTTTTCAGACTAGGAAAGCAAGCTACCTACAGTGTTAACAACGAGTTAGACAGGCAGTAATTCTAGCTCAATGTGAACAAAAGTTCATGAAGGCAATTCTGTTCGCAGCTTACTAGCACTAACTTTCTGACCTAGCTTTAGATCTAGCCTCCTCGGGCCCAGGCATAAAAGAAGGTACATAAATTTGTTTAAAAAATTAAGCAAGTTCTATGTTTAACATACTTATACCTATGGGTCTGTTAAAAAATATTTAAGTTGCTTAGCTGCATTGAGATCTACATGGAATAATTAATAAGTAAAAGCGTTAGTGTATACAGAATTGCCGATAAAACGAAGGCGGTTCTAAGTATAGGGTGGTATCGCGTGCAGGGTTGCCAGAGCCGCCATATGGGCATGACCGCTGTCAGGTGGCCCTCGGGCACCTGTCAATATTGTGGAATAGTTGAAGACTGTCGTCCAACGGCGCGTTCCTCTGCATTGCTTCATTAACTGCTCTGTAACCGTTAAACGTCTAGAAGCTGACGTAACGTTAGACGTATAAAAGCAAGATACGTTGCGCGACGTAAGATCAACCAAAGTGATTTCTGGGCAATAAATGCCATTATAACTATACCTCAACAAATGCCGTAATTTTAAAAAATACATTCGCTGCATTTCTTTAACTTATTATGGTTAGAAAAAACTGTAGCTCTGATTTGAAATCGAGAAACCTTAAGAGGATAGTAATTGTACCAAACCTCAAAAAACGCTCTACATACAGACGGCGGTAACGTTTTCCAGCCTTTTAACCTTAACTTATAACGATGTTTTTTTTTGGTATTCTGGTGTTCCTGGTGTCTTATTGTCTGTTTTGTTTTTTATGTTCTCCATAAATTTGATAATACTTGCAATTTAGGAGTTTCACACAAAATAAAAAGTGTTCAAATCCTCAAAACTATGAAGAATATCAATAAAATCAAAATTTACAAACCTAGTTCTAAGACATTACAACAGCATATTAAAGAATCATAGCTATAGGGCTATAACTTATCGTTTTGAGTGAGTTTAGAGGGTGGAAACGTTACCGTCTTGTATATCGAGATAGTGAACGCTGGGTGCACAATAGTCTTAACTCTGAAAAACGACTGTGGAATCTCCTGTTCTCTATCCTCAGTTTCGTCAAAGCCGTAACTAGTTTATCAAATGAAGATTTCTTCAGTTCTTTATTAAATTTAACCATGTAGTTTCTTGTTTTGCCTGAGCGCCACCTAAACACATTAACTTCACACCACACGCATTCACATTCATTCCCGTCAGTCCGAACTACACTTTCCAAGTTGCGGTGGACAGCTCCAAGATAACCGCAAATGTAGCGTTATTCAATTGTCGCCGCGAACGAATTCATTTCACAAAACTCATCTTGCGGGCGTCGGGTGACAGCCGGCCACAGAAATCAAACCGAAACTTTGCTCTTTACTGAATCCATTAGACATTACCAACTTATCTTTGCTTATGGAGCAGGCGTCACCGGTACGACACCACGTCTCTATCTAAGCTGGTGGCGGTTAGACCTAACATTAGCTCCATTTTCGTCACATGGACACTTAAGTTTGTGATGCTGTAATTGATTTTTGAGTAGCTCTCCTACCTAATACGGTGCTGTCACGGCGCTGTAGCATTAGCGTGCCTTAATGTCAGTATGAAATTCTCATAACCTCCGCCGCGGTTGAAAAATTTGGACATCTTTTACTTCTGTGCTAGTGGGCCGCACTTAATATTTAATTATCTATAATGTTCTGAAGCTCTCATATCAACGCGGTATCATCTCGTTTAACTGATTTATTCTTCAAGGAAGAAATCAAAGACAATGGGGTCATCAATTAAAAAGATTCGACTACTGATTCTCTGTCCCAAAACGACATCAACATCATGCCGTTTGTATTCAAACTGCGCTCAGTGAATCTGCCACGCTGCGCCCACGCCCATAAACCTTCCAGAGCCCGTAGATCATGGAAGGCGGCGGCTGCGACGCGTGGCCGGACGCGTCACGGCCGCATGAAGACCGGAAATGGGCAGGATGACCGGATCCTATCTCCGCTCCTGCCTACCTGCCCGCCATGTTGTGACGTCACACACAATACCAGATTCTAAATAGATTTTGGTGTGTTAGCGAAGGAAATGTTTTTATTTATCGCTATTTAGATGTCAGAGGCAAGCCACCGGTTATTAGGGAAGTCACTTTTCATCAACGTTACATGCTGTATTTGTTGCGTGTAAAAAGTAAAGAAAAAATGGTTTTTGAAGCGAAGCGAGCATCGTTGTACGAGTTTAAGTGCTTAAATCAGTAGTAGGGATTCGCCGGTTCTGGATCACTTTTTTTTCGCTCAAAATGGCGGATTTGGGGGCAAAGAAAACTAAAAAAAAAAAAAAAAAAAAAAAAAAAAAAAAAAAAAAAAAAAAAAAAAGGTCAACACCCCATTTAAAGCGATTGGACGGGGTCTCATCACGCTCCGCCCACTCCTTCACGTATATATGTACTTCCATTGCAACATAATACCAACACTTAATCACATACTCATAAAAGGATAGAGACCCTTTCCTTTGTTTCCTACTCACCCTTTGTTACGTTCAACTTCTTACCTGCGCCCACTTGGGGGTTCGGTGCCGACCTTTTTTTTTTTCCTGAGTACCTGATCGCCCGCCACGCTCCGTACAAATAAAATACCATGTCTTTTCGTAAGTCCACTTTCAATTCATTATTCTATCAGCACATAAATATCCTATCGCATTATTCGCAGTACACTTTTATTCGTAGCCTATAACTTTTAGGACTATCATAAATCTAACCTAACCTAACCTACATTTTGGAGAAATTCAAACCTAACTTAACCTAACCTCCATTTTGGAGACATTCAAACCTAACCTAACCTACATTTTGGAGAAATTCAAACCTAACCTAACCTACATTTTGGAGAAATTCAAACCTAACTTAACCTAACCTACATTTTGGAGACATTCAAACCTAACCTAACCTACATTTTGGACAAATTCAAACCTAACATAACCTAACCTAGGTTTTGGAGAAATTCGCAAGCCATAACTTTCAGGACTATTTTAAATCTAACTTAACCTAACCTACGTTTTGGAGAAATTCGTAAGCCATAACTTTCAGGCCTATCTTAAATCTAACCTAACCTACGTTTTGGAGAATATTGTTACGCTAAATAGTAAATGGTTTCAGTTAAAAACAAGAATTTTGTTGCTTTATTGCTTTTTACTTCTAACCTTATTAAGTACTCCTTAGAAATACTAGTTTTAACGTGTTTGTTACGCAATTCGATTATTTAAATACTAGACAAAACTTGTAGGATTGCACTATGTACAAAGGATATTAAGAACGCAGCCTTGTGTTTCGCTTACACAGTAGGTACTATCCTACATTTTGTGGACATATTATATAGCTAAAGTTTATTTTATGAATATATATAGATAGAGAGTTTACATAATACAGTAAACGGTTTCAGTAGTTTTATTGTTTTCTTTGTATCAAACGCACCACGGTCTTTTATTATTCAATTACTTAACATCAATACACTATGCAAAGAGAGCTTTTTGAAAAAACAGCTAGTTTGAACGTGTTCACTAGGCGAACGGTTTATTTACCTGGCTGTCGTCAATAAGAGGAGCGTTATGTTTTTTCGAGTGTATGGCTTTGAAGATACTGGTTTAAACTTGTTAAATTGCACTACGCATAAAGGACCTCAAGAACGCGGGCGGCATCGTATAATTGCTTTATTGTTGTCTTTGTATCAAAAGAACCGCCGCTGTCTTTTGTTATTCAACACACCGCGTCTGGAGAATACGAGTTTATACCTGTTCACTAAGCGAAGCCCTTCTTTCAAAAAATACGTGTCCCAACTTGTAGGGATTGCGCTGGGTATAAAAGCGCGCCATCACATCTCGACTTCATTGCGCCCCAAAAATTCTCCGAGCAAGGTCTTCGAGTAAGAGAGTCGTGAGTCGTGAAGTTTAGTGCAAGGTTGCTGAAAGCAGTGTTTCGTTGCTGAAATGGATGTAAGTATGTAGTCATAATTTTATGTGTGCCCACTTATTTCAGATTTTGATTGATTGTAACATAACCTTCATCTATTTTTGTGTTTACCATGTAAATCTACTTTGAAGGACCGTTTGAAGAATGTTTTTATATTGTTACAGGAAAACACATTTAAAAATTATTACTATCCCGACGACGAAGCAAGTGATGAAGAAGGAACGTTGGCCTATAAAGTCAAAAAAGCTATTGCTAACACTAACAAGAGGCCTAATAACAGCATAGATGGCTTCTTTGAAAAACGGAAGAAAAGGAAAGTTGCAGTAAAGTCGTCGAGCGTCAGCCAAGCCACTGCGGAAGGCGTGGCTTTTATAAAGTCCAACAAAGACGATGCATCATACGCCTCACATCTCATAAAAATTGAGGTGTATGATGCGCGGAAAATAAAAAATATTCCGCCAACGGAGCATTGGAAGCATGCGGAAGTGCGTGTTAAATACTACGCTCACTCCGAAGAGGACGCTCACGTCGAATCTACGAGGGATGTGATTTACCAAATCACCAAACAGTTAGCGGACAAAAGTGATTGTGTAAATTACGTTATAGACAATACAAAATAAGTGTAAAAGTAGTTTTAAGATCTTAATTTGTTCCTTTTATCTTTTTTTACTCGATTGTGTGCGTTTTGTTTGTTAACTTTGCTTTATAACTCGTACCGAACATTTTTCTTTGTATAGCGAACACCTTTTGTATTCTAAGCTTCCTTTGTAGTTATTTTTTTCCGACAAAGAGTCATTGTCTTTCATATTAGATAAGTAACACAAGTTCCAAGCGCCGATGTTCATAGTATAAATAGACCATAGCCCGCTTTAAAAAAACACATTCTAACGAAGACATAATAATGGACGGACTGAGCTGCAACTTCTTCGACCAACAACTTGACCAGCTTACTGAAGACCAAAGGCTATACGAACTCTGCGAAAAAGTGGAACAAGAATATTTTAAAACGTAGGTTACTTACTTTTGTTATAATTTTCTTTTGTTATAATTGTGCTATTGTCATAGATATCCATCCTACTGAATCATGCTTCAACTCATTTGATGCTAATAGCTTACCTTTATTACCTTTGTTATATTGTGTCATTGTAATGGGTACCCATCTTACCGAAACATGTTTCAACTCGTTTTTTGCTAGTTGTAGCTGGTAGGGGTGGATTTTAAGGTATTTAAACCGAATGCCAGTTGCTTCAAATCATTTGTTACTGTTCTCTCGACGTAGGAGTAGTACTTTTTAAGATGTATTTCAATTTGGATCTATCTCAAAGTGAAATTACAAGCCTAGACAAATCTTTGATCTTGTCCAAATTCCATCATCAAATAAGGATGTGGTACTTAAGGAAGGTTTTACCAGTTTCGTGGTTAGAGGATACGGAGATAATGCCATATTTCACGCCATGCAGTGGACACATCATACATACTCATAAATCAGACACATCCGATGAAATTGATGGTGTACTGCCAATGCAAGCGTATTGCTTAAATTGTAGACGAGAAATGAGTTAGTATTAAACTTTTAGGTGTTTTCGTTTATTTTATAATTGTCAATAATTTGTAATATTAATAATTGTTTTATTTTTGCAGATCTTTACAAGTTGGCCGAGGAGGTGTAAATAAAAAAAGAACAGCAATGTCAACTGTGACTGCCGAACCACCAACAAAGAAAAAAAAACCTCTGAACAATTCAACTAGCTACGCTGCTGTGGCAACATCAACAGTATCAGTTGGACACCAAAACGTGAGTACAGAAAGTAATCACAAAATTGAATGTCCTGTGTGTCACGTGTCAGTATCTAGAAAATATTATTCCAACCACTTGAAAAGTAATACTCATAAAAACAACGTGATAAGTTCTGACAAGGAATTTACAAACGTTCAGTTAATTGAAAGCGCGTTCGGGAATAGAATAGTTACTTACAGAATTTTACCTGATTCCGTTACTACCAATGCATTTGAAACACCAGAATTATTTTTGCATAATATCAAGGGAAAAGTGTTTAAATTACTAGAACGATCCATAGCAGAACAAACTGTCGTAAAAGTAAATTTCATTCTTAATGCAGATTTTACACAACAAACTAAGCAACTTAATAATATTTTTGACTTTCAATCGTTAAATTACGTCGTTTGCAAGGGGGACGCCACAGATGGTATTTATGCATCACTTGTAACTGAAATTGTTAACAAAGTAACCAATTTTGAAAAAAAAGACAGCGGATGGAGTTTAGTTAAAATAAAATACTTAGACATGAATATCAATAAATTCAATCCTTTGCGTGGTTCATCTTACATAAACTTACCATTGGATATAAAAAACAAAAAAGCAGTTATCAACGTTAAAAACAAAGACCATGAATGCTTCCGTTGGGCTATACTGTCAGGTTTATATGAGCCAAATAACAACTCTAACAGGGTCTCGTCGTACAAATTGCACAGAAATAAATTGAAATTTGAAAATCTTTCCTTCCCAATAAAAATAAACGATATTCATAAATTCGAGAAAATGAATGATCTAAGCATTAATGTTTTTGGCTTGGAGTACGATTCGAAAAGCAAGCAAAATAAAGTTATTGGTCCGTTACACTTAACGAAAAGTAGGAAAACTATCCATTTAAACTTGTTGTATTTAAATCACGGTACTAAGGGCCATTATTGTTACATAAAAAGTCTATCGAGATTAGTATCAAAACAAATGACGACGTCAGAGCATGCAATCCACTTATGTGATGGTTGTTTAATTTATTTCACGTCACATGAAAATTTACAGAAACATCAAAAACATGACTGTTTTCATGTATGTACAAACTTACCCTCTGAAAACGATAGTAAAAGAAACTGGTTTAATGAATTAGTTCCCTCTAACCAAATATCATTCAATAACTACGATCGTAAATTGAGGGTACCATTTGTTATATATGCCGATTTCGAAGCATTTTTAAAACCCATTGAAACTTGTATCAACGATCCGAATAAATCCTCAACAACCAATGTTCAGGAACATGTAATGTACAGTTTTGGATACTATATTAAATGTTCATATGATGACAGTTTATCTGTATATAGAACATACACAGGTCAAAATTGTGCCGAATCATTTATGAAATTATTAAAAAAAGATTTAGAGAACATTTGCAAAAAGAACACTTTTGTAAAATGTCCTTTACCCTTAACGGAACAAGATAAAGTAACCATAGCACAAAGTGATACCTGTTTCATTTGTGAAAAAAAATTAAATGAAGAATTCATTGTGTCTCATAACCAACACACCGGTGCTTTTGAAGGAGTCGCTCATCCATCCTGTTCTGAGAAATATCGAACCCCTAATTTCTTACCTGTGTTTTTACACAATTTGAGTAGCTATGATGCTCATTTTATTGTACACGGGCTTGGATTTGAAGAGGGGGACATAGAAGTTATCCCACAAAACAAAGAAAAATATATTTCTTTCTCCAAGCAATTTCACATCAATAACCATGTAATGAAATTAAGATTTCTTGATTCCTTAAAATTTATGAGTAGCAGTCTTGATAAGTTAGCCAAAAATTTACTGCCCGATCAGTTTCATGAACTTCGGTTAAATTTTCCATCTGAAGAAGACTTCAAACGCTTAATACGAAAAGGAATATATCCATATGAACATATGACATCTTTTGAATCATTAGAATTGGTTAGTCTTCCCAATCACGATGATTTTTACAGCTCATTAAATGATAACCACATTTCAGAAAATGATTATAAACATGCACGTGACGTATGGAATCACTTTAAATGTAAAAACATGGGGGATTATTCAAATCTTTACTTAAAAACTGATGTTTTGTTGTTAGCAGATGTGTTTGAAAATTTTAGAAATGTTTGTAAAGAAACATATGGATTGGATCCTGCACAATATTACACGGCACCTGGATTAAGTTGGGATGCTATGTTAATGTCTACTAAAATTAATCTAGAACTTCTAACGGACATTGACAAAATTTCTTTTATCGCAAATAACATAAGAGGTGGTATTTCTCAATGTAGTAACAGACATGGGAAAGCTAATAATATATTTATGTCTGAATATGATCCTACGTTACCATCTTCATTTTTGATGTATCTAGATGCAAATAATCTTTACGGTTGGGCAATGTCACAATGCCTTCCCATTGGCAAGTTTGAATGGGTGGATAATAATACTGATTTTAATGTTTCTGATGATGCTGAACACGGATACATTTTAGAAGTTGATTTGGAATACCCAAATAACTTACACGATTTACATTCTGATTTACCATTCTGTCCAGAAAACGTTTGTTTAGGTGATACCAAAGAAAAAAAGCTGATTCCTAATTTAAATAACAAAGTGAACTATGTGATTCACTATCGAAATCTAAAACAATGTTTAAAATCTGGTTTACGTTTGCTAAAAATTCACAGAATTTTAAAGTTTGAACAAAAGGCATGGTTAAAGACTTACATCGATTTAAATACACACATGCGTTCGTTGGCCAGATCAGAATTTGAAAAAGACTTCTTCAAACTCATGAACAATTCTGTTTTCGGTAAAACTATGGAAAATATAAATAAAAGAGTGAATGTTAAATTACTTAACCACTGGCAAAACCACGGAAAAACTCAAGGAGTTCAATCTTTAATAGCAAGACCTGAATTTCACAGCCTTTCTATATTTTCGGAGAATTTGGTTGCAGTACAGTTGAAAAAAACAAAAGTCTTGTACAACAAACCTATTTATTTAGGATTTTGTATATTAGATTTGTCAAAAACTTTAATGTATGAATTTCACTATGACTTCATGAAAACCAAATATCCAGATAAACTGAAATTGCTTTACACGGACACGGACAGTTTGGTATATCAAATATTTACGGATAACTTTTACGCTGATATACTAATAGATCTAGAATCTTACTTTGATACTTCTGATTATCCTCCTGACAATCAATACGGTTTGCCATTAGTAAATAAAAAGCAATTGGGTTTTTTTAAAGATGAAAATAATGGTAAAATTTTTAAAGAGTTTATTGGGCTGCGATCAAAAATGTATGCACTGGATGTACAAAACGAATTTATAGCAAAAGCAAAAGGAGTTAATAAATGTATTACTAAAAAATTTAACATTGACAATTACAAAACATGTTTGTTCAAAAAAGATAATTTGTTGTGTGAAATGTTGCGGTTCAGGTCTATAAAACATGTTATATTTACACAAAAAATAAACAAAATATCTTTATCACACAGTGATACAAAACGATATTTATTAGAAAATTCCACTGACACGCTTGCTTGGGGCCACTACAGAATAAAGGACATTCAGTGTTAATATTACTTTTCTGTACTTGCGACTGTTCCTAAATTTGTAACATTTTTTGTAATTATTGAGTATGGACTGGTAATAAGATAATAGAAAGTTGTAATTTATGTATAATTATAAAATTTCAGAATGTTTTTAGACATTTTTTATAAATTTAAGTTTTTTATTTGTAGTATTATGCATGGACTAGTTATAAGATTACAGAAAGATGTAATTTACTCTTTTTTTTAAATTAAATAAAGTGTTTAGATAAATTTCATGTGTTTTTATTTAAACATTATTCAGGTGTGACAAAACTATATAACCTTGTTTGGACTTTAAAAAAAATCATTAGTGTTTTGGTACTTTTAGATTCAACACGTATAACAGATCTATATAATGATTCACTTTTGTCACCCTTTTACGGCCATTGTTGCTGGTCCCAGTGGGTGTGGAAAATCAAAATTTGTCACAAACTTTTTAAATGATTGCAAAGTACTATGCGATGTAAATTTTTCGGAAGTTATTTGGTGTTATGATGAAATGCAACCTTTGTACAATCTGGAAAATGTTAATTATAGTCAAGGAATACCTGATATTAACATGTTTGATGGGAAGCAACCTAAACTTCTTATTATCGATGATTTGATGAGGGAGTCAGATGGACGGATCGTTGATATTTTCACGAAGGGTAGTCATCACAGAAACTTAAGCGTGTTTTATATTACACAAAATATATTTCACCAGGGACGAGGTCAACGTGACATCTCGCTAAACACAAGTTACATTGTATATTTTAAAAATCCTAGAGATAAAACTCAAATACGATACTTGTCGCGACAAGTTTATCCTGAAAATTCAAAATTCGTGGATGAAGCCTATAAAGATGCTACTAAGGATGCCCATGGATATCTCATGATTGATCTGAAACAAAATACAGATGACTTATGTCGTTTCAAAACTAAAATATTTCCGTTCGATAAATATTGCACAGTTTACATTCCTAAAAAAGGATTTAAATATAACAGGAATCAACAAGTTTTAGTCAGTTCTAAATGATGCACTCGAGTGTGAGCACATATAAACACTTACTTGAAGCGTTGCAAGTACTTAAACCAAAATATCGCACGGCTTTACTCAAAGCTTGTGATGATGATGAAATCAATATTATTTGCGAGTGTATTTATAACGTGCTAAAAGGAAAAATTCCATTAGAAAAAAAAGAAAAATCTAAATTAAATAAACACAAGAACATATTACGCAAGCTAGTTTCAAAGGGAAAACAAAAACTAAGAAAAACTATCATCATTCAAAAGGGTGGTGCATTTCTACCTGTTATTTTAGGTGCAGTTTTAAGTGCTTTAATAAACTCTTTATAACCAAAATGGAGAACACAAAAAAAATGCTTTTGGTAGAACAAGATTTTATTGAAAGACTTAAAAATAATGAGCTATCAGAGAACTCATCGTCTCGTCTGGATGGAGAGATGAAAAAAATATTGAAAAGTAAAATGGATGATCGTGAAAAATGGGCATTATATTCCCAAGCACTGCAGCGATTTTTACATTTTGCCGAAGCAGATCGAAAGCCTTTCAAAATACCAATAGTAATGGATGGAGTTGATCACTTAGACAACTTCAACAGTGACTTAGATTCAAAGTTAAAAAAGCAGGAAAATGCAAATAATGACTCAGTCGCAAGCCCAACTTTGCTGGAAGATGATGTTCCTGCTACACCACCACTTGATAAAACGAATCAATACTATCCTGTGGAATTAACTCCATCTCATATCGTACAAGGAATACCGAAATCTTATCGATCGAAAACCCAAACTTTAATGGACATTATTATCCTTAATAAAAAAAAAATTTGGTGGAAGACAGGAGGGGAAGTTGTGTTAAACCATCGAGTGATCCCAAATAGCAATATTGTCGATCTGATAAACGATGTATCAAGACCTCTAAAACGCGCAAAACCAATAGGTTGGGAAGAATTTGCATTGGTTTTAAAAGATATAAGAGTTCCTACATTTTGTATTGGTAATCCTGTTAACTTGGAGTATATGAAGAGAGATTACACCAACGAGTTTCGCGCATCATCATCATCTTCTAAAAATACAAGGGATTCATCATTTAAAGTAAAAAACGCATCTACACCTATTTCTGCTAAAACAATTGAGTCGACCAAAAAGAAATTAGATTGGGAAAAATGGACCCCCTATTAGATATAAATAAGATTTACTACGATGTGTCCAACCCAGCTGGTTACAGTAGTATAGATAAGTTAGCGAAGGAAATGAAAGGTAATATGAGCAAGGAGGAAGTAAAAAAATGGTTACAGTCTCAGGAAACGTATACTTTACATAAACCTGTCCACCGACGATTTACTAGGAATCGATACATCCTATCTAATTATAATGAACTCTGGCAGGCTGATCTCAGTGATATGCGTACTTATAGTCAATATAATGATGGATATAAATATATTCTTTGTATTATTGATGTTTTTAGTAAATATGCTTTTGCAAGAGCCATGAAAAAGAAGGATTCAGAAACAGTTAAACAATGTTTTGAAAGCATATTTGCAGAAGCCAAATCTACCCCTCGTCATATCCAATCCGATAAAGGCACAGAATTTGTTTCAAAGGTGGTAAGAGACTACTTTAAAAGCAAAAACATTAATTATTACACCACTAATAATCCAGACATTAAAGCAAGTATAGTTGAAAGGTTTCAAAGAACTCTTAAAATGAAAATGTGGCGTTATTTTACTCATAGAAATACTTACAACTACACTAATATATTACAAGATCTTCTTCACTCTTATAACCATAGTTATCATTCTAGTATCAAAATGCGACCAATTGATGTTAATTTTAATAATATCATGACTGTTTGGTGTAACTTATATGATAGAAAAAAAGACAATCAAATTTCATTAGAAACCACAAAACTGAATGTAGGTGATCATGTCCGAATAACTAAATATAAACATATATTTCAAAAGGGTTATGAAACTAATTGGAGTGATGAAATTTTTATAATTGATGCAATCATTAGACGATCTCCGAGACTTGTCTATACCTTAAAGGACTTGGATGGTGAACCAATCGTAGGTACATTTTATTCTAAAGAATTACAAAAAACAACTTATCACCCCTCCATGAAGTATAAAATTGATAAAATAATACGCTCTCGTCGTGTTGGTGGCAGAAAGGAAGTGTTAGTGAAGTGGCAAGGTTATCCGAGTAAATTTAATTCTTGGATTCTTGCATCAAACTTAGAAAAAATATGAGTGAAGGAAGTTTTTATATAACTTTGTTAAGCAATAGCTCGACGGCTTATTATACTGATAATACAACAGCCCATTTCATGACCAAACTACCTAAGACCGTTAAATTAGAAGGAGAATGGGTTGTTGGTTTAGTGGAATTTCAATACCCACGTTCCATGTACAATGTTCAAGATCAAGAAAATATCATCTATATAAAAAAGAAAGTACGATTACCTAATGACAAGTTTGACAAAATCATAGATATAAAAACTCACATACCCGCTACTACATATGATAGCGTTGACACTTTCCTTGACGCGTTTAATGAAAACCCGCAATTAAAAAATAAGGTGAAATTTAGGTGTGATAAAATATCAAAAATGGTGGCTATAACTGCAACTGAAGATATAACATCTATCATAACATCACCGATACTGAGTTTGCAGTTAGGTTTCAAACCACGATCTAATTTAAAACAAATTTCAATTGGGAAAAATCCAGTAAATTTGTATTTAGGGTTACCATCACAAATATTTGTGTATACCGATATCATTGAACCGCAAGTAGTGGGGGATGTTATAACATCATTGTTGAGAATAATTCCATTGGATCCAACTCAGTTCGTTTATGGAGCTTACAAAATGCATGTCTTCTCACCTGCTCATTATGTACCTGTTTTACGTAGAGAGTTCGATACGATTGAAATAGATATAAGAACGACTACCGGGGCCAGAGTACCATTTCAATTTGGATCTTCTTGTGTGAAGCTACATTTTCAACGAATAAAATGACTCACAATCGATCGTCTGCCTCTTGTCCATATGAACATTATTATTTACATCAAGCTGGCTCTGGTGTAGGAATTGTCTATAAAGGTGTTCCATTTCAACGAGGTCATGGGATTGGAAGCTTTTTGGGTGGGCTATTTAGGTCTGTGATTCCTTTGTTATCCAGTGGTTTTAGGGCTGTAGGGAAAGAAACATTAGATGCGGGGATCGGCCTGCTGTCTGATATGGTAAATTCACGTCCTATGGAGAGTTCGATTAAGTCTCGATTCAAAGATGCAAGTGCTAACTTAAAAAGAAAAGCTGATGAAAAAATTGATTCTCTAATGTCAGGATCTGGGTATAAAATGTCAACTAAAAGACGAGAACGACTCATTCCGTTAAAAGCATCACGAGGAAGAGGAAGTAAAAAAATTAAAAAGTATAACGTCGAAGATATATTTTCATATTAAATAATGTCATTCTTACATAATCATTCATGTGAATGTGCAAAATCTGAGTTAGATATATTTGCCCTGCCGTCAACTCAAACCAGTATTGAAAGTGGACAGTGGGTTCATTACAAACCAATTTCATCTTTAAACGACGACGGCCCTATAGAATTTCAAGTTCCCGGATCAGGTGATGACTATATTGACTTGTCACATACGTTACTGCATGTCAATGCGAAAGTATTGAATCAGGATGGCACCAATTTAAAAGCAGATGTCCAAGTTTCGCCTGTTAACAATTGGATGCATTCCCTTTTCAACCAACTCGACATATATTTAAATCAAAAACTCATATCACCTCCGAACAACACATATGCCTATCGTGCTTATTTGGAGAATCTTCTTAACTATGGTCCAGCAGCCAAAGAATCTCATCTAACTTGTGGATTGTGGTACGAAGATACTGCACATCATATGGATGCCGTTGACGCAACGAACAAAGGGTTTCACAAAAGAATGGAATTTGTCAAAGAGAGTAGACAAGTTGAAATGATTGGTCACTTGCATGGTGACATGTTTAACCAAGAGAATTTTTTAATAAATGGCGTAGAAATGCGTGTTAAGTTAGTGCGCTCAAAAGAAACATTTAATCTTATTTGTCATCAAGATAAAAAACTTAAAGTACAAATAATGGATGCTAGTCTTATTATAAGAAGAGCAAGAGTCAACCCTAGCGTTTTGTTAGCCCATCAAAAAGTACTAGCGTCAACAACTGCAAAGTATCCTATAACAAGAGCGGAAGTTAAGGTTCTGACAATACCGGCGGGTGTGCAAGGTAAAACATTAGATAATATATTCCTTGGACAAGTTCCTAAAAGATGTATTGTCGGTTTTGTCTTAAATTCAGCGTTTAACGGTAATTTAGCATTGAATCCTTTCAATTTTCAACATTTTAATATGAATTCATTCAGTTTGTATGTAGACGGTCATGAAATACCTTCTAGAACATTACAACCATCATTTAGCTCTGGTTTAATAGCATCACCATATCACACTTTATTTTCTGGGACTGGTATTCATTTTCACAACGAAGGTAACGCAATAAGTAGAACAGACTACGGAGACGGATATTGTTTGCTATGTTTTGATTTGACTCCTGATTTATCTGCTAGTTCAACGTCACATTGGAATCTCGTCAGACATGGAAGTGTACGGTTAGAAGTTCGCTTTGATTCGTCTCTTAGTCAAACTGTTAACTGTATTGTATACGCAGAATTTGATAATGTAATTGAAATAAACAAGAATCGTGACGTAACTGTGGATTATAACAGTTAATAAATACTTTGTTTTTAAAAAGGATACATCATTTGATCTTAAACGTTGTTAACAGAATCATTAATAAGCAGCTAAATTTATATTTATCATGGATACAAATGAAATACAGCTCTGTATGAATAAAATAAGTTCCAGTTTTAAATCAAATGTTTTTGCTGCAAACCGATTGCCTATTTGGGTTAATTTACCTGCTTTTATTATAAGCAATTTAGATCCCGACTCAAAACCGGGGTCTCACTGGATAGCTATACACATTGATATTAATGGCATTGGTGAATATTTTGACTCATTTGGTCGAAAACCTACAGGTAGTCATAAGCTATTTTTGAAAAGAAATTCCAGGAGATGGGTTTATAACCACAACTCATTTCAAAATCCTTTTACCTCGGTCTGCGGGGAATATTGTTTAGTCTATCTGTATTTTAAGATTAAAGGAAAAACTATGTGTGACTTAGTAAATTTGTTTACTGAGAGTTCTCTATGTAACGATCTAATTGTAAGAAATATGTTTAAGTCTATTTTTTTGAAATAAACAATTAAATATAAAACAAACTCTTTTATTGTTCTAAGTTAAGTCTACATTTTCGTCAAGGGAAGTGTATTTGTCGATAAAACATAAAAATGAACACATGATATTCATTAAAACTATATTCAAAGTCAAGGCTATGGTCTATTTATACTATGAACATCGGCGCTTGGAACTTGTGTTACTTATCTAATATGAAAGACAATGACTCTTTGTCGGAAAAAAATAACTACAAAGGAAGCTTAGAATACAAAAGGTGTTCGCTATACAAAGAAAAATGTTCGGTACGAGTTATAAAGCAAAGTTAACAAACAAAACGCACACAATCGAGTAAAAAAAGATAAAAGGAACAAATTAAGATCTTAAAACTACTTTTACACTTATTTTGTATTGTCTATAACGTAATTTACACAATCACTTTTGTCCGCTAACTGTTTGGTGATTTGGTAAATCACATCCCTCGTAGATTCGACGTGAGCGTCCTCTTCGGAGTGAGCGTAGTATTTAACACGCACTTCCGCATGCTTCCAATGCTCCGTTGGCGGAATATTTTTTATTTTCCGCGCATCATACACCTCAATTTTTATGAGATGTGAGGCGTATGATGCATCGTCTTTGTTGGACTTTATAAAAGCCACGCCTTCCGCAGTGGCTTGGCTGACGCTCGACGACTTTACTGCAACTTTCCTTTTCTTCCGTTTTTCAAAGAAGCCATCTATGCTGTTATTAGGCCTCTTGTTAGTGTTAGCAATAGCTTTTTTGACTTTATAGGCCAACGTTCCTTCTTCATCACTTGCTTCGTCGTCGGGATAGTAATAATTTTTAAATGTGTTTTCCTGTAACAATATAAAAACATTCTTCAAACGGTCCTTCAAAGTAGATTTACATGGTAAACACAAAAATAGATGAAGGTTATGTTACAATCAATCAAAATCTGAAATAAGTGGGCACACATAAAATTATGACTACATACTTACATCCATTTCAGCAACGAAACACTGCTTTCAGCAACCTTGCACTAAACTTCACGACTCACGACTCTCTTACTCGAAGACCTTGCTCGGAGAATTTTTGGGGCGCAATGAAGTCGAGATGTGATGGCGCGCTTTTATACCCAGCGCAATCCCTACAAGTTGGGACACGTATTTTTTGAAAGAAGGGCTTCGCTTAGTGAACAGGTATAAACTCGTATTCTCCAGACGCGGTGTGTTGAATAACAAAAGACAGCGGCGGTTCTTTTGATACAAAGACAACAATAAAGCAATTATACGATGCCGCCCGCGTTCTTGAGGTCCTTTATGCGTAGTGCAATTTAACAAGTTTAAACCAGTATCTTCAAAGCCATACACTCGAAAAAACATAACGCTCCTCTTATTGACGACAGCCAGGTAAATAAACCGTTCGCCTAGTGAACACGTTCAAACTAGCTGTTTTTTCAAAAAGCTCTCTTTGCATAGTGTATTGATGTTAAGTAATTGAATAATAAAAGACCGTGGTGCGTTTGATACAAAGAAAACAATAAAACTACTGAAACCGTTTACTGTATTATGTAAACTCTCTATCTATATATATTCATAAAATAAACTTTAGCTATATAATATGTCCACAAAATGTAGGATAGTACCTACTGTGTAAGCGAAACACAAGGCTGCGTTCTTAATATCCTTTGTACATAGTGCAATCCTACAAGTTTTGTCTAGTATTTAAATAATCGAATTGCGTAACAAACACGTTAAAACTAGTATTTCTAAGGAGTACTTAATAAGGTTAGAAGTAAAAAGCAATAAAGCAACAAAATTCTTGTTTTTAACTGAAACCATTTACTATTTAGCGTAACAATATTCTCCAAAACGTAGGTTAGGTTAGATTTAAGATAGGCCTGAAAGTTATGGCTTACGAATTTCTCCAAAACGTAGGTTAGGTTAAGTTAGATTTAAAATAGTCCTGAAAGTTATGGCTTGCGAATTTCTCCAAAACCTAGGTTAGGTTATGTTAGGTTTGAATTTGTCCAAAATGTAGGTTAGGTTAGGTTTGAATGTCTCCAAAATGTAGGTTAGGTTAAGTTAGGTTTGAATTTCTCCAAAATGTAGGTTAGGTTAGGTTTGAATTTCTCCAAAATGTAGGTTAGGTTAGGTTTGAATGTCTCCAAAATGGAGGTTAGGTTAAGTTAGGTTTGAATTTCTCCAAAATGTAGGTTAGGTTAGGTTAGATTTATGATAGTCCTAAAAGTTATAGGCTACGAATAAAAGTGTACTGCGAATAATGCGATAGGATATTTATGTGCTGATAGAATAATGAATTGAAAGTGGACTTACGAAAAGACATGGTATTTTATTTGTACGGAGCGTGGCGGGCGATCAGGTACTCAGGAAAAAAAAAAAGGTCGGCACCGAACCCCCAAGTGGGCGCAGGTAAGAAGTTGAACGTAACAAAGGGTGAGTAGGAAACAAAGGAAAGGGTCTCTATCCTTTTATGAGTATGTGATTAAGTGTTGGTATTATGTTGCAATGGAAGTACATATATACGTGAAGGAGTGGGCGGAGCGTGATGAGACCCCGTCCAATCGCTTTAAATGGGGTGTTGACCTTTTTTTTTTTTTTTTTTTTTTTTTTTTTTTTTTTTTTTTTTTTTAGTTTTCTTTGCCCCCAAATCCGCCATTTTGAGCGAAAAAAAAGTGATCCAGAACCGGCGAATCCCTACTACTTAAATCCCAACTAAAATCCCCGCAATATCCCAGTATCTCCGTTTTCAGGCGGGTTTGCCGAAGCCACCAGTTATCATTGCGAAAGTATATAATTGTTGGCAATTTCGCGTTTCCATTCATAACATGAATGGCAACCATTAGCCGAGCTCTCGCAGCACTCGTCGGCTAATAAGTGCATTTCTCTCTACAGGACTCCTTAGTGCCACATTTAAAGGCTGCTAGTTTTTTAAAAATGGCCGACACGGTACGCGAGAACATTGTAACAAATGCCATTGTTCATTAATAGACGTTATTAACTCATTTCGCTTAATTAATGAAGAGGTTAATTTGACTAAATACTACT
This sequence comes from Ditula angustiorana, assembly GCA_963691745.1. NCBI lineage: Eukaryota > Metazoa > Arthropoda > Insecta > Lepidoptera > Tortricidae > Ditula > Ditula angustiorana. The sequence continues at coordinate 5,806,614 of OY829473.1, forward strand.
CTATTTACCCTTTCTTCAGCTACCAACATCGCCTTTCTTTTTTGTCGTTAGAGATAAATATATTGATAAAGTGCAAAATAATAAAAACGAGGCTTTGGTTAATCTATATTATTAAATATTTTGCATATTAAATATATTTTAAAAATAAAATATGCTGAAACAAAAACACCTTTTAGATTTTTCGTGTCCGTCAGTCGGTTTTTTCAATCACGCTATAAGTACGAGTATGAGAAAGAGGTAAAATTTTGGCCTAATAATACTATGTGACCTGAAGTGACGACACGGTGCGACATATTTAAAATAATATTTACGAACCGACGAAAAAAGCTGAGGAAGTTCTCATTTCGACCCGTAAAATTGTTTTCTCGATATACTCTTATTTAGTGTGGCTCTCCGTGGGAAAAGACAAACGTGTTTGACTCTTTCGATTTTAATTGTTCTTCTTTTATTGGATAGTTCGTATTTTCTAAATAGTTTATTACAAAAAAAATGCGTTCTATGATGGTAGAACCAAAGGAATTTCTCGATGGAAGCAACCGCATCATGTTTTACGGTTTAAAAAATATTTATTGCATTCCGATAACAACATTTTATAAAGGTGCAGTGGCAGGCTGCCCCTGAACCGCCGGAACATGACACCCTTCAGCCAGAAGTCCACACATATATACCTCTCTAATCTGTGACCGTGCGTAGAAGTAATCAAGTAATTTCCAGTCAATTTTGTTTATTCTACACACCAACATGGCTTGTTGGCCTTCGGTCCTTACAACCACCGGGCCCGGTTCCCCGCCCACTGAGTTTGCGGTTTTCAGGCTTTTCTCAACGCATAGCAGCTGCCACTTTAACGATACCTTCGTATTTACCGTAAGACATAGCAAATTAAAATAATAACCCCCTCCCGATAAAGTATTTAATAACCGCAAAATTAAGTGCACTTTTTGATTTTTCTAAAAGGTTTTTCTCCGGTTTTGTTAATGGGTACTGAAAATAATTGCTGAAATTATTTATTTTCTTAAATATGTATATTATATGAATTTCTAATTGTCACTGAAATTATTAATAAGTTTGTAAAAAAAATGTAGAGCTGCCTAACCTACAACAAGCATGATATCTATCCATTTACAATTTCAGCAGATTATTTAGGCATATTGCTAATAATAAGCAATAATATTAGAAACTGAATTAAAAAAAAGCGTTACTCCTTTCTTTCCGTGCAATTTTTGTTGTTTTACTTACAATAGAAATTGTTTTATAACTTTCATCATTTTTAAAATACGTTTAAAAATGCCTATAGGTTTTGACTTATTTACGTTTGACAAGCCGACAGACAAACAGACAACGAAATTACCCTCTAAGTGTTGTTTTTGTTGAGATATGAGAACCCTAAAAAGAGGGAAATATTTTGGTTACGTACCTATTATCTCTTGACATCTTAGTCTCAATTACTGTTAATCTAATGATTAAACAGCTCTTTAGCATATATCTTATGCTGGGTTAAGCAAACTTTTATCGAATTATAATATAAAAAATAACAATCGTTCGAACAGAAAAAATCCAACATAAGCAGAGCCGGATAGAACACCTTAGGTATTCATATTCATACGGTTTTTTTTCACTAAAATAACTTGAGATTACGTTGATGGCTGTGTTGGCATACATTGTACAGGTACAAACTTCAACGCATATTACATTTCTTTAACCACTCTTTTACAATGCATAACAATAAAATTATTATCTTGGCCAATACTGGCCGAAAAGTAAGTCACGACGAGTGCACCTGTGCTTCCCGAGAAGAATTTAAAAAAAAAAGCTTGATTTTTTTTAATTCGTCATTACCGGCGGTGTGATCGTGAGCTGCCGAAAAAGCGGCAGCTTTCTTTGAATGGGTTGCGGGAAATATTGATATTAAAGCGCTCTTTTACTAATTAGTCCAATTTCACTGCGAATTACGTCTTCAAAGTCGGAGCATGGATGTTATGGAGTCATGTCGGATGTATGTGGTCAGAGTCAGGGATCCCGCGTTGTAAACACTTATATTAAAGTTTCAGTGTCGGGCACTTCGACGGCCTGCTCATTCTGTCCAATGCATTTTTCTTCAGGACCATACAATTTTATCTCAAGCTTGACCACTTCGCTTCTGACCAGGATTATTACGTAGCATTGCATCACTGAAAACAAGTGAAACACGTATATTACTGGACCACATTAGGTAAAGTACACATATTTACACACAATCACATTACATAAAAAATATATGTAACGAACCTTCTCTCCCTTTGTATTTGTGTGTGGTTGTGTATGTTTGTGCGTGTAGTGATGCGCATCATATCATATCTCACTCGTGTGGACAAATGTAAAAGCGCAAAATATATTATACTGTACTAGTAGTAAGGGTGTTTTTTATTTGTTTACAGGTTTGACTGCACTGGTAGCAAACAAGCCAGTGACTAGTTCAAAGTCAGGGGCTATTTCAAAGTCTTCTTTGGTTAGGTTAGACGAATTCCAAGAGAATAATTTCGAATGGGTTTAGAAATTTACAATAGTCAAGCCAAGTCAAAAGTCAATATACTTAATAAGATTAAGATAGAACTGTATTTAATTTACCAATGGCGATGAAAGAGGCCCAGCACGATACGAACTGCTGTTTGTACAGCAACACCAACGCCGGCACTAGCATAGCGAAGGTTGTCGCCAATGCGAAGTAATTGTACAGACGCAGCATCGGGATGTCTTTCTGAAGGCAAAAATATGTTTTTTTTTTAATTATATGTATATTTACAAATTTGTTAGGATTCTGTGCGCATTTTGAACCTTTCCTTGTCGCCTATAATCACAAAAATATTTCAGTCACACAAACGCGTGATGCGATTGCCAGTCTTATTGCGTTGGCTTAAATTATGACGTCCATGTGCTAGAGGCTGGTCAGCTATCTTCGGCTATTTTATTTTAATCAAATATTATAACGCTTGTGTGCTACTTAGGTTGTTCTTGGTATATAACTATACAGAGTGTGCGGAGCGGATCCCCCCTGCTGACAACCAGGGTACCTACCCTGGTCGTCAGCAGGGGGTTCCACTCTGCACTGTAGGTGCGCTCCGCCACTTTGCCTACAGCGTAGGCAAATTGCAGTAGGTTGTCAGCTCGTCACGCGCCCGCTCGCTCAACCTCGTCGTCTCAGTGTAATTGAAAACGAATGCCGCGCAATCCTAAAGTGTAACCGAGAGTTGTGAGGGGAAGGTGGGCGCGGGCGGCGCATTCCTTTCGACGCGCGCCGCCTGGCGAATGCGTATAAAATAATACGGACTTCTGAGCGTGTTAATAAAGTTGGAATACGAAAAAGAGAAGTTTCTCTACTTTAGACTATTATTTATTCTGTGTCGTCAGTAAATTATGTACCTGAAAACCAGCGACGAGGAGCATAGCGTTCAAGAGTACGCTCATGCCCAAGATGCAGAATAGAACTGTGGAGGTGACGGCCTCGAGCGAAGCGTCGTTGGTAACGAATCTCTTCTTTAGCTCCACAGTCACCACCAAGCACGCCAGAGCGAGTAATGATACCACCTGCAATTGGTCAATGGTCATCCGTAGAATGATGCTGATACTCAATGAATATGTACCCTATCAAAACGGCTAACAAAATATAAGCTGGACTCTCTAAGAGCTTCGACTTTATTAACATCTATTCGCAAGCTTACACATATAGCAGGTTTACAGTCGCACATTGTTGACCTCTTGTACTGAACTGTGTAAATATCTGTTGCTAACTGTACACTCTTGTTATTATCGCTAGTAGATTTATATATGTACAGTCAACCAATTTGATTCATAGGCCACCGTCTACGGTGGCGTAAACGTCGTAATGACTTCTCAATAAATGTCATAATATCCCAGCGATGACACATTGGGATAACGTTCTAACGTTATCCCAATGTGTCATCGCTGGGATATTATGACATTTATTGAGAAGTCATTACGACGTTTACTGTAAAAAGGTTCCACAGTGGTCTATCAATCATATTGGTTTACTGTACACATAAGTGTACAGTCAACCAATATGACTGTAAAATCATATTTGGAGCCAAGAGGGTACCTATTCAATAACTAAGTACCTACCGATTCGTATAAAATTTTCAATTTAGAAAAATAGACTTCATCTCTTCGTTTTAGTACTCTTTGAGATGGACTATTGTCGCCAAATTGAAATGGATCCAACCTCGAGTATAACCAATTTTTTTTAATAGGTTGACAATTAGCGGAGATGTCGTGCAACATCTACACAAAAAAGCAGTCAAATTGAGAACTCCTTTTTTGAAGGTGGATAAAATATCAGAATAAGCTCTAACGTATTTGACATTGTTACGTACCTGCCCCCTTATTCTCTTTGAGCATTAGAGTCGAGATCAACGTCGAGACATCGCCCTGTCTCATTCACTCGTGCTAGTGCGTTAGAGCAAGACAGGGCGCTGCCTCAGCGTCGAGTTCATCGCTGTTGCGCTTAGAGAATCACTTTCAAGTTTTATTACAGAATAGCTTGTACCCGCGGCTTCGTTAGCGTGGACCAAACAATATCCGATGGGAATTCGATCAGACAGCCTATCTATCTATATCCTTTTATCGGAATAAAACATAGCCTATATCCTTTTCTGACCCTTGAACTATCCCTGTTAAACAATCGGGTCATTGTGACTCTCACTTACGGCGTGAAGGGCGGATAAACAAACAAATAATCTCACTTTGGCATTTATAATATTCGAATGGATATAGGTTGACAGTTTACAGGACGTCCTGTTTTTCAGCAATCATTTTTGCCGTGTCCTGTATTTTAATAATACAAATACAGGACCATAATATTCGATAAACGCGTTGTCCTGTATTTTTTCCTTGAATCCTGTAATTTTAGATCACATGTTCTGTAAAATGAGCACACAGGGTTGGTCACCCTACATGGATAGCAAATAGTTTATAGATTCAGGTGTTTCCATTAGTATGGATAGCAAATGTCAAGTTTCGCGTAGTTTCAATGATTAAAGAACAAAACACCATTTCTATTTGGCTCTTATCATAAACTAGCGAGCCGCACGCTCGAGTACAATTATGATACATAAAACTTTAAGTAAAAAAAAATCAAAATGACAATTAAACCCGTATCAAAATCCGTTGCGTTGCTTAAATGGTGTAAGCGGCCAAAGATATAAGTACAGACAGGAATGGATGGCGACTTGTTTTATACTACCTATATAAAGATTACACTATAGTAAAGATAAAGAAGATATATGTAACTTACGATATTGATATATCCAAACAGTATAATTCCCGGGCGTAGGGGGATACAAAAACAGCATTTCCTCATTTCGGGCACTTTCACTCGCATCTTGCTGAACTTATTACTTGCGTTGTGCAACAATTTTTTAACGACTAAGATGACTTTAGTTATTGTGGTTATTAATAAAAGGTCCGATATCGCAAATTGAAACAGTGTGGATAAACGGGCGTTTGAACCGCCGCAGTTTCTCCATGTCACGAATTCCAGACAGCTGTAATTGTTTATTTTAAGTTCCCGGTTTGCCTATTGTTGGGCTGTCGGTACTTACAGTTCTCCGTATCTATCACTGTAGGTACAAAATGCGGTAACAAACTACTACTGAACACAAATATTCTGTGAGAGTGTGGGTCGGTATACTACTCTGGTTACAGCCAGCTACGGGTCACAGAGTACCTAATTCTACCAATATATGAATAATCGGCTAAATGGAACTCAAACTCGCCTTCACACTGTATATTTTAACAAAAGATCATACGGCGAAACTGACTTTGTTTGTGAAAGCTTTTTGATGATTTTTATATTTGCATAAACTTATAAACCGTAGTTATTGCAAATTTTCGCCTTACAAACTCGAAGATAAGGGTTTCATTGTTTTTATTAGTATACAAAAACTAAGCCGTATAAAAAAACCTGCTTTACGATGATATTAATTCAAGCTGGAGCGACGAAGCCCGACAGACCGACGGCGGAGGCTTCATACTTATTTCACACTCTCTTGCGTTGCTAGATTATTAGACTAGACGTTATAAATTAGACGTTAAATTTTGTGGTACAGGGAGTAGAAATTAAAATCGAATTTACTATATAAACGCCCGACTGTATAATCGAGTAGGTAGCGATTCCGCGGTTATCAAAGTTAGGTAGATACCTACCCATAAATATGATGTATGCGCCCGCGCCGCAACGAGTGCACGAGTGACATCTCGCCAAACAAAGTCGCGGGGTTCGTTCACACTACAGTGATAGCGATTTTCTTTGATTCGTTTTATTTTTAAGCAGACTTAATTAATACTAAATAACACCTGCTATTAACCTTTGCCCGCAGTTTTGATTGCGAAAAAAAGATTGGCATTTGTACCGGGTCAGTCTGAAATATGCAATTAATAATTACATTTGCACATCTTTCAATTTTAGATCATCCCATTTTCAAAATTAAAGGAGTCGATCCAATTTTTTTAATTCGTTTTCTTATACACCTGTACGGGTATGGTGGCCAATTGGTAATGTTCATTTTTTTACAAAGTGCTCTAATTCCAAAACCATTTCGAGGAATTCTGGTAAAAAAAAATTGTATTTGTTAATATTTTTGCAAAATAAAGTTTGACCTTTGTTTGACCTTATCGCCAAATAATTAGGACGCGTAAGATTTTAAGGTTAACTAACACAGGACACTGATAGATGACAGAGCTGACACTCTTTCCTTTTAAATTTGGGGCAGGCAAAGGCAAAATGCCTTTTGCCTAGTAAATTTGGCTAAAATTTTCCGGTAACTTATAAATAGGATAAAAAGTTCAAAACACGCTTAAAACCTAAATCCTTCAAATTGATATCTTAAATTCGTCTATTTAACGAGAAAAAAATATAAAATAAAATATTGTTTTTTTAAGACCAATGCCATCTGTCCTATATTTAACAGGACTGTATTTTTCAGCCATCATTTTTGCCGTGTCCTGAAGTGTGATTTTTGAATCTCACCGGGTGACTAAGCCTCACCATAACGGCCGAATCTCTATGAAAAACGGCTATTTTTTTTGGTGAGCTTTAGTCACCCAGTAAGATTAAAAAATCGCCCTCCTGTATTTTAATAAGACAAATACGTCCAGTATTATACCACACTTTAAACGCATTGTTCTGTATTTTTATTTTTTCCATGAATCCTGTAATTTTAGATCAGATGTCCTGTAAAATGAGCACACTCACCCTATGGACGGGTAAGGGAAAACATTGTGAGGAAACCCGCACATTTATGTAACTATGGAGACCTGTAGATCTGCTCTGCTGTCACAGAGACAAGTTAGATTACATGGCAATCGCTCCAACATCCTGACCTGCCAAATCTAAAATATGCTCAAAATAAAAAGGCTAGGAGTTTGGTTACATTAACACTAACACACCTAGCGTACATCTGAGGAACAAAGGCTTAGTTAAAGTCGCTATTTGCTACAGAATAGATAGATTTAACTGGGTGTGGCCCAGGGACCTTCCGCTCATTCCCCAAACTAATATAGGTACAGTGATAGGTTAATTAATTAGTAATTAATTAGTAGGTTGCTTCTTGATATGTAGGAATACATACTTAAAACTCCTGACAACTCGGAAGAACAGTTTTGTTTTTTTTAAGGCAAAAAGAAGCCTGGGTATATCCTAGAAGTTAGAAGTCTATTTCTTTTTCCGGATAACCAGCTATCTTAATGTCAAATTTTATCAAAAGCCTTTCAGTACTGTCTCATGTCTCCACTATACATAGATTCAAAATCCCAAAAGTAAATTTGTTATTATTATTACTAATGTAATATTTCTGATTAATCTTTTTTTTTCTGGTAACAATAAATTTCTTAACCTGAAATAATTACAGGCGATTGAAACTTGATTCATTAATTGTACGTACATATTACATAATTAATAAATAGGTGCCTCGAATAAATAGGTAAATAAATTAGTATAGGTAATCTAAAAACGTGAAGTAGGTAATTAAAGAATGTTCACAATTACGATTGCATCATCTTGTTGCTCAAACACCTGGCAAAATATGTATGCAGGACGCGTGAACTAGCCAAGTCGTCGAGTATAGGTGCTTTAAAGTACCTAATCTATTTCGCGAGGCAACGATTTGCTCTAATAGGAGTTATTGCATAATTGAGCCACCCAGGCGGACCCTCGGTAGACCGATTATCCCCCTCGTTGCTAGTTTGTTTGTTTTTCCTTCAATTACCGTCTGCTTCCCGCTAACTGTGTTAGCGGTATGTATACTAATTTGATGAGATAATAGGCCGGATCGTATATCCATTGGGGTAAGCCTCTAATCTCTGTTTATCTTTGTAAGGTATGTAAAAATAGGCATCTTTTTTTCTAATTTACCAAAAGGTGCATATTGGCTGATGTTCTAATGGATTCAAAACACCAAGTTGCAGTACCAACTTGAAAAAAAATAAGAAAACACGACGGCGCCACCGTATTCGCAAAAGTGACACGCTTAAATGCAAAAAAAAATGAAAACAAAATACCCGCCTGCATAAAAAAAATTACCAAACAAAAAAGAGAAAAACAAGCCCTATAATCTAAAGTAAGTTGGGTAATAATGTAGCTAGAAACCCCTTCAAAGCTTTTTTAAATAATTCTTAAATGTTATATTAATAATGGAATTGCGACGAGGACAAACAAAAATTAGGTACAACACATTTGGACCATCAGCAAGCATACTTTGACTATTGGCTCCTTCGATTTGGACTTTACTTTCTAAATTGTAAAATGAAACAATTTGAACATAAATGTAAGGATCGTGAGTGTACAGGTACCTTCTGGCGTTTTAACCGCCGTCATTCATTATCCTCTGCGAGGTTTATCTATAAGAATGACAACTAACAGTGCCGGATTAGCACCCATAGCAAGAGTAGCAAATGCTACGGGCCCCGCGAATTTGGGGGCCCGGCCAAGGGCGGATCTAGCTTTGGCGCCAAGAGGGGGTCACATAGTCGTGGTCAAGCCAAGAACTTTTAATTTAATTTTGATAAAAAAAGATACAAGTGGTCCACCTAAGTCCTGGAACCAGCTAAGGGGGGGTCATGACCCCCATGACCCCCCCCCCCTGGATCCGCCAGTGGGCCCCGCGCTCCTACGCCTGTCTGACCGCAATAAAAATTTATTTAATACCCTAAACTTGAGAACCTAAAGAAAGACAGAATTTGCTACATGCCCCGCGCTGGCTTAATCCGGCACTAACAACTAACATTTATTTATTACAAGAACAGAAGCCGCGCTCGTAGCAATAACAGCTTTTATCAAATGTTAATAACAGTGGTCATTTTTTTCGTCTACACCCCGCAGAGAACAACGACGGCGGTTAAAACGCCCAAACATTGGCGAGCCGTGTCCTAATCGTAAGTGCAGGTTAAACCAATTTTTAGGTCGCACTCATGTCATGGTGGCGGAAAATCCAAGTCAGTTAAATTCGAATAGTTTTATTTCAAAAGACGCAGAGGTCGATAACCGAAACGCGAATACGTATAGCGAAATGTATTAGTGATGGGTCAACTTGAGTTGACTCAGTTACACCACAAAGTATATAATATCGTCACTTGGATGGTAAAACTACTAAAGCGACATGTGAGTAAGTGTCGCTTTAGTAGTTTTACCATCCAAGTGACGATATTATACACTTAGTTCAAGTTAACCAAAGGAGTTAACTCAATTTTATTCTCTGTCACTGGAGTTATGCTATACCTACTAAGTATAGTGATGATGCCCATGCCCACTAAAACTGCCGCCCAGGGCAGAATGCCCAAGTTAGCACTTAAATTAAAAGCGATATTTTTATTGAGGATTGTCCATAGTAGTCATTCATCTGAGTAAAATACATCGTAAAAAAAAACTTTTAGCCTAAAGGACTTGGATTCCAGGCCATAAAATATTAAAAAAGAAACTTTTCTGTATTTCTGTAGTCTGTGGTTTGTTCGTCGGCCTGCTTCACGAAAAGTTGTGCAAGACTTTTGAGGTTTTTACTGTTGTTTTCGTATTGTTATAATTATTATTAAATTAGTAGAATCACAAAACTATAAATTTATCAAATTCAAAGTGAGTTATGGTGTATTGTTCCATTATTTCGTTTGTATAATCCTGTCATATAATTTGAGGTTATGTGCAATGGTCGAACGAAACCTTATCAGTATTTAAAGAAAATATACCAAAATATTCTTATTATTAGTATATAATGTCACGAAAACACACTTTTTATGTCCATATTAAGTAATAAATACGATATTAAGGTGTCATAATGTCTTCAAATGACTCAATACGTTTGAAGTTTTTGCAATAATAACCCAGCATTCAACTCTACATATTTTTCCTGATAAGTAATAGAAAACAACCTAATCTTTTCAGATATGGCTGCTCAACTATTCAACCGCATAGGCCAGGTGGGCCTCGGAGTGGCTCTTGTTGGAGGAGTAGTCAACTCTGCACTTTACAATGGTATGTACAGTACCCGGCCAAAAAGATTGCACATCGGTCTTTGGAAAGAGACTCGGCTAATTTCGGCTTCATAGAGCGTTGTCACACACTACCTATGTGACGTGCGTCAGTCGTTGTACAGTTCCAGTAGGGTACGGACGCATTTAGTTGAAAATATATAATATAGAGTTGTTGAAACCCCTCGACTCTAAATTGTACGACGGCATTTTTAGGTAAAAGAGAAATACCGAAAAAAGGAAGACTATGATGTTGTTACACTGATAGACTAGTAATAAATACGGCTGATAGTGACACTAATATTGACCACATTAAGAGCACAAATAGTGAAATGGAAAGAGTTGAGAATTTTTTACATTTTTGATTTACAATACTTATAAAAAATAGGTCTAAGTATTTTATTCAATTTCAAAATAATACATAATTTTTATACTATCCTTTTTTAGTAGTTGCAATAACTCTCTATAGATATTGAAAGTTTACATGTCATCGATTTGACGTAAACTAATTAAGTCCGTAAAGTATAGTATTTATTTGGTATGAAACAACACTTAATAAATACGATGATTGATGGACGGTCGGCAGTGTTCGGAAATCTTCGTAAACAGCCAAATGTCTCTTTCTAAAGACCGATGTGCAATCTTTTTGGCCGGGTACTGTAGTCACATGCATTATCAAATTATCTGTTTTGTTAAATGAACTTAAATCGAGTAACCCAACCGTCGACACTTAGCCTTCAGCTTAACATTCTATGGTATATATAATTTGCGACTTATGTAAAACCGACTCTTAGTTAAAATTTTATAAGTACATACTGTATTTTTGAAAATATAAATAGGGTTTAAATGCTATGCAATGACAACACAGAGGTAACATTAGGGTAATGGCAGGTTCGAACCTACAACCTCAGCATTCCGTGCCTTGCGTTTTATGAAATAGGAAGGCAAACAAGCAAGTTTGTCATCTGATGATTTATCACCTAATTTGAACTTATAACCTGCGTTAAGTTACTGAAACTTGAACTGTTTATACCAATATCTTTAACATGAAAATATTTATATTCCAGTTGATGGTGGCCACAGAGCTGTTATCTTCGACAGATTTGCTGGTGTTAAAAACCTGGTGGTGGGTGAAGGCACCCATTTCTTCATTCCATGGGTACAGCGGCCCATCATCTTTGACATCAGATCAAGACCCAGAAATGTTCCTACAATCACTGGCAGCAAAGGTGAGCCATGAATATTATTGGAGGTTGCGCCGTTCAGACAAATAGGCTCTGCCAACCAAAAGGTACCAACTACAGAAGAACCTGATGCGCGCCACTGATCTACATTTATGGAAGACGAACTGCCTTATTCATAAAAGTTTATAAACTTCTGTTAACTGAAATGCGCTTTGTTCCTTTCTTTCAATAGCAATTGTCACGATAACAGGTAAAGACAAAACATAAGCTTACTAAAGTTGATTAAGTGAGTGTTTATGAATAACGGGGTTAAATTTTAACCACTTTATGATACAGTCAGCAGTAGAAAGGAATGGAAAACTCAAAGACATCTTCTCCAGCTGTAAACCAACTATAGATGCCAAATCTCTATTGTGAAAGAAGTGCACTTATAAGTACTTAATGTTAACATTGAGCTCGTTTCTCGTGTCATTTTTCTTCCTAAACTGGCATAAAATCTTTTTATGAGCTTCAAGATATTTTTGAGCTTTTCAAAATTAAACAGTCAACAAAAATAGTCTATGATCAATACTGTCCATATTTAATATTAAAAAATATTGTTGATAGACTTGTTGCTTACTGTACAACACTTACATTTGGCAATCGCTGGGACTATAATGCATTTATAACTATAATGGCGTTATAAAATTTTGGATTTGTCACTTCTTGTGTTACATGTCTCTATATCCTCTGTCCATAATAATTTCATTCTATTTATTTATAGTGATGCTGTCACACATATTATTTTATTGATTCCAACCCAGTAATCCTTATTCCTTACTAATATTATAAATGCGAAAGTAACTCTGTCTGTCTGTCTGTCTCGCCTTCACGCCAAAACTACTGAACCGATTTAAATGAAATTTGGCACACAGATAGTCTAGAGCCTGAGAAAGGACATAGGCTACTTTTTAAAGCAAAAAAAGGGTTGTAAGGGGGATGAAAAGTTGTATGGAAATATCGTCATTTTTAGAGCTAGAAGCTTGAAACTAATTTTTTAGTCTGTTGATTCAATATAAATAAATATGAAATTTAAAGTTTGTTAAAGTTTTGCCCTCAAGGATGTAAAATAACAATAGGGAATAGGGGATGAAAGTTTGTATTTTTTAAGTATTAGAGCTATTCTGATGTAACATTTACAGAGTCATTACAAAATTTGAAACTGTGCAGCCGCGTGGGGAAAGAGGGGGGGGGGGGCGGAATGCGGCGCGGTACGGCGTGGTGTAGGTGGCGAAATATGCATAAGTGTGCTTACCCGAACGGGCATACACTTAATATAGCTCATTAAAGTATTTATACATATGTGTCTTATTTCCAAAAGAATTAGCCTAGATAATTAAAAATGCTACCCAAAGACACTATTCCACGCAGACGAAGTCGCGGGCACAGCTAGTAATACAATATATTAATCCAAATATGTTTGATGTTAAATCATGCATAGAGTTTGGCGATCAACCAATGAAAGCTTAACCATCAAGAAAATATTTAAAGCCCTAAAGAGTCATGCTTGTTTTACAGATCTCCAGAATGTGAATATCACCCTCCGCATCCTGTTCAGGCCCTTACCTGACCAGCTACCAAAGATCTACACCATCCTCGGCGTGGACTACGACGAGAGGGTACTACCCTCCATCACTGGTGAGGTCCTGAAATCTGTGGTCGCTCAGTTTGATGCCGGAGAACTCATTACACAGAGAGAGGTAAATCACAACCATGTTCGTTCTTTTTAAACTGACTTCAAAAAAGGAGGAACTTCTCAATTCTTCAGTACCTTTTTTTTATGTGTGTTTCCCTGATTACTCAAAAACCACTGGACCAATGTGGACAATTCTTTTTTGGTTTGAATGGATATTTTTTGTGTGTATATGTGATGCAATATCTCTGTCAATTGTGAACCAATTTCAATGGGTACGTATCTGAATACCGAAAATCAATACATCGAAAGTTTGAATAACGAAGTTCAAAATATCGAAAGTTAAAACAGCGAACGGTCAAAATATCGAAAATCATTATATCGAAGTCTGAAATGCCTATGAGTAAAATACCACACGATTGAAAAATCTAATGTTTTTTTATGTTCCCACAAAATCATTACTGCTAATACACATGGCAATAGGGATGATGACTAAAATTTGTCTGTTATCAAAATTGAATTAATTATTAAGTATATCGAAATAGGTAATTATTTGTTAACTCGCATTCGAACAATAACAGTGATTGTCATTTACTTGTTACTTACCTACGTACTTTTTCTTTTATCAAAATAGAAACCAGTTCTGGCACTCGCCGGCCGCTGCCGCGGCACGCTCGCTTCGCTCGCTCGGCTCATGCGTGTTTTGGTCACAGTCAAAACTAACACGCTTCTCCTCGCTACGCTCGTCGTCGCACCTAAGTTTAAGGTTCAGATTACTCAGACTACTTTTTAAAATATTCAAGATTTTGAATAGTCTGTAGTCTGAGTAATCTGAACCTTAAACTTAGGTGCGACGACGAGGGTAGCGAGGAGAAGCTTGTAAGTTAAAACTGTTACCAAAACACGCACGAGCCAAGCGAACGTAGCGAACGTAGCCGGTGAGTGCCAGAACTTTTTGATTTTATGCATTTTTATTTTTATATAGCTTCTAAAATCTTTAAACATGAAGAAGCACTTGTTCACATTTGTTTTTATTGTTTTAAGTAAATATAATTTTTTGATGGTCAGAAATTATTTAAAATTGCTGAGTAAGTACACTTTTGGTGAAATTGTTAAGGGGGATTGCCTCAATGCTTTAATCATGGAAAAGAAGCTACTGTTTACATCCATTTTTTTTATTTATATTTTTGACATTTATATTTTTTATTTCTAGTACCCTATTGTTGAAAATAACATTTAAACAATGTGATTGCTCGAAATTCTTTTATTTTCTTTAAAAAAAATCTATATTTCCTGTAGGACATTTACGTAGACTTGTAACAAAATAAGTTGGAACTTTGTTCGCTATTTTAACTTTATATTGAATTTCGATATTTAGATACGTTACCAACAAGTACTTTCGACATTTCAATGTTCGGCCTTTTAACCGATCGCTATTTTAATTTTCGATATTTTGGACTTTGCTATTTAAAATATCGATGTATTGATCTTCGATATTCAAATACTTTGACAGCAAATCCATTCGACATTTTGAACTTCGGCCTTATAGCCGTTCGCTGTTTTAATTTTCGGTATTTTGGACTTCGCTATTTTAACTTTCGAAATATTGATCTTCGATATTCAGATACGTACCCATTTCAATGACTCATTTTTTATTTGGATTAAGGTTGGTCCCATTTTAATTTGGAAAAATATTCCACCTCTAAGGGTGGAAAATTAAGGGATAGCTTTAAAAATATTGTCGTTTTTTTGTTTTATATTAAACTTCTAAAATTCTAATATTGTCAAGTCTATGAAGAATATTTAAAAAATCAAAACATGCAAACCTAGTTTTAATGCATAACGACGAGGAACGGGGGGGGGGGGGGGTGAATATGATCCTGAGAAGCCCATTATCTGAGGACACGGTGCAGCTGTACAAATTCGTCAGACACGCTCTTGCGGCCCGGAGTTCTGGCTCGGGGCGGGAAATAGTGTGAAGTTTTTTTTTTCTGAGTCTCTTCATGAGGCTGGCATACTAGTGCACTAAAGCCTGAATAAAATTTTAGGAAAAAAATAATGGCATAACAACCAAAAAACTAGCTATAGTAAACGTAAGATTTAGTGGGTGGAAAATGTTATCGCTGTTTGTATGGAAAACACTTTTTGAGACTGGGTTCACAGTCCTCTAAAGTTAACAGCTATTTGCTCCATAACCAATAATGACATCTTGGACCTAAGCCTCTTTTCAACTATCTATTGCTTTCTTTTTCCAGGTAGTGTCACAAAAAGTGAGTGAAAGTTTGACCGAAAGAGCAGGTCAGTTTGGTCTTATCCTAGACGACATTTCAATTACTCACTTGACATTTGGCAAGGAGTTCACACAGGCCGTCGAGTTGAAGCAAGTCGCGCAACAAGACGCCGAGAAGGCGCGTTTCCTCGTAGAGAAAGCGGAGCAGCAGAAGAAGGCAGCGGTCATTGCGGCGGAGGGCGACGCCCAGGCGGCCGTCCTCCTCGCCAAGTCCTTTGGCAACGCCGGGGAGGGTCTAGTAGAGCTGCGACGCATAGAGGCCGCCGAAGACATCGCCTACCAACTATCCAAATCGCGCAACGTCACCTACCTACCGCACGGGCAGAACGTCCTTCTCAACTTACCTACGCAGAACTAAAAATCTTCCTAGGGTGCCATGTGTTCCGTTCCAAATTCGATTGACTGGTTGTTGGTTATCCTATCAGGGTAGGCGGTTCGGTCTCTTATCTTAAGTTAATGCAAATATGAGTGTTAAATTTAATGTTTTTTTACGCGATAAGACTTGCTTTAAATTCTATAAGTCGGATTTGGAATGAAACCCAGTGAGTTATTTTGAATTAATGCAACTGTTGATAATAGTGTACTGAATGATTCTATGATTCATTTCATGTGCAACTGCATTTGTATTTACACACAAATACTTGTAAGAATATGCATTTTGAAGAGACTAGAATGCTATTTTCCGCCAATAGATGTAGTCACGTTTTAGTTTTATGAAAACTTATATTTACGCATTAAACTATACTTGTTGACTTGTTTTGTTTAATTAATATTCTTTTCTAGAATCACAATAACGCTTTCACATATAATACAGAAAAAAAATGATGTAAACAAAAAATTTAAACTCAAAGCAAGTCCGAACAAGGACAGTAACTCTATTGCAATGATCTGCCGAATCCCCCGTACAGCTATAAATCTAATTTACGACATTATATAAATTTGATGTAAAATTTTCCAAACATTGACACTACGGTGAGATAACGATAAATGGTTTGCAACCTTGGGTTTCTTAACATGGTGTGAATCACAATGGGGCACTAAACTCAGTCTTAAATCAGACATGGTGTTGCACAGACGTTTTGGTCCATAGTGCATTTTACAAAGTCTACCAAGACCATGTCTAAATTTTGATTGATCATGTAAACATTTCATAAAAATTGTAGCCTTGCCAAAATTACCTTGCTTAATGTAATGCTGTTCACAAATTACGGAAGAACTAGTTAGGTTTTGTGCATTGATTTTGCAAAAATGGCAAATATTTTTAATCGAATTGGTCAAGTGGGGCTTGGCATAACCCTAATTGGTGGAGTTGTGAGCTCGGCGCTATTTAACGGTAAGTTGGGGAACGAGGGAACGCACCAGTTGGCATAAGGAAAGACGAAAGAAAGCGAGAAGAAATAAGAAAGTGTTTAAGACGAGGTAAGTACTATCTACCTCGATTTCGGAATACCTGAAAATCTGTCGGCTACTGTATCAGCTTAATTTTGTGTGCCAATAAAAAAATTCCGGACTGACTGACAGCAGACAACACACCCTTAATCAGCGGACCTACGTTCGCGGGTTTAGGCTGTGTTACTTTGATGGTGGATTTCCAAGAATCCTTTGGTAATACCGTAATACTGTGGTAATACACTTCAACACCCCTAAAGGAGCAAATGTTTCAAATTTCAAGTCTACTACCTAGAGAGTCGAGAGAATCCACCATCAAAGTGGTTCAGGCATTTAAAAGGAGGAAGTTAGTAATTACCTACCTAAAAATATAAAACTACCGTGAGACTTGGACATATTAATAAAACGGATCACTCACGTATTTTTAAGTCGAGAAATGCCCAACATGTTGTCGTCGCGCCACCGCCGCGGGGGCTCATGATAAGGACCACGGACTGGTCCGAAACGTGTCGGGCATTTCTTGACTTTAAAAATACGTGAGTGATCCGTTTTATTACTATACCTAAAAATAGTATAGAAAACAAAGTTCCTAACAACATTCGCCCCCACAAACAAAGTTGCCAAAATCATGCAGTTGAATAATAAGCAGTTTGCTATGGCGTTTTCAGTTGGTGGCGGAGAGAGAGCAGTGATAATGGACAAGTTCACGGGCGTGCAGAAATATGTCGTAGGAGAGGGCACCCACTTCGTTATTCCATGGGTGCAGACTCCCTACATTTTTGACGTTAAGTCGCGTCCAAGAAATATTCCGACATTGACAGGTAGCAAAGGTAAAAATAACTAGCTACCTACTTATTACTTATTGATAATTAGAAGTACGCAGACCCCCCGAGCACGTATGAAGAGAGAAATGTCTGTGGAGGGAGCAAGTCCTGTGTGTCAGGACCGGGGCAAATAGTGTTCTGTGGTGTCTGCGTATCCCAAAGGCGTGAGCTTATAATAACAAAAATATACCCAAAGGTATAAAGGGGATTGGAACCCATTCTCTTTGGGTTGTTGGTTCCCATGGGCTGCGGTGATCACTTCCCATCAGGTAACCTGCATGCTTGTTTTCCTCCCTTTTCCGTAAAAAAAAAAAGACAAATGTAATTCTAATCCAGTAGGTAGGTATTATTAGCAAATGGCAAAACCATACAATACCGTCGTAGCATAACTCGAAAATGACGGTACTCCAATCATAGTTATCACATATACCAACCATGTTTGTATGGAAATTCACAGAATCCATTACCTTTTATTCTTAACATGTACTGTAACTACCATTGTCTGGATTTTAAGATACAATATCGAGCTCATTACGCCGCAGTCTCTAATTAAGACATCGTGGAGTTTTGGTATAGACGACGACACGTACACGCGTTTGATGAAAATGTAAATGGCAGTTAAAGAGTTAAATCTCTGTTATTTCAGATCTACAAAATGTAAACATTAACCTACGTATCCTGTTTAGACCAGTGCCGGACGACCTGCCCAAGATTTTCACTGTGCTGGGAGTAGATTATGAAGAGAGAGTCTTGCCCTCCATTACATCAGAAGTTCTGAAAGGGGTTGTGGCGCAGTTCAATGCTGAAGAGCTGATAACTCAGAGGGAGGTACGTTCTCATCTACTACAATCTGGAGAAATCAATGGGAAATAGAGGGAAGCTCTCTTAAATGATCAAGATAGCTCTTTTACCCACGCCCATTGGGTTTTTCCACCCTGCAGGCCCGATCTCATTGGGCAAACCGGAGCTCCTGCCCTGAGCGGTAGTCTAAAGAGGCGCCAAAAAATTTAATATGCTAGGAGCGTCAAAATCATAATTTATCTCAAATGCTGGATAGGGGGCATCACTATCAGGTTTATGTCCCGGTTCGAAATAACCCTAGATTCAGGGCACCATGTATAGTTGGGGAGTGAGGGGCTGGCCCCTGCGCCAAAACAAGCACAAACTTACGATGCAGCAAATAGCGATAACCACATGGATGGATAATTTAAATATGACCACCCGTTTAGTTTATCTCTCAGTGCATCCCTTATGGTACTAGTTAGAATCGCAAGGGATTAATTAAACTTGGGTGGGTTTAGGACACGTGACTAGAAAGGAATTGAATATATTCTTTATGTATGCAATAAAAACTATGCTAAATAAGAACACTTGTTGCAGGTTGTCTCGCAGAGAGTCAACGATTTCCTGACAGAAAGAGCCAAGCAATTCGGCCTCATTTTAGACGACATCTCAATAACACACCTCTCGTTCGGCAAAGAATTCACACGAGCGGTGGAGCTCAAGCAAGTTGCACAACAAGATGCCGAGAAAGCGCGTTTCTTGGTGGAAAAGGAGGAACAAAAGAAAAAGGCAACCGTTATAGCAGCAGAAGGGGATGCGCAGGCGGCGATTTTGCTCGCCAAGTCTTTTGCCAGCGCTGGGCAAGGGCTCGTCGAACTGCGACGCATTGAGGCGGCCGAAGATATAGCGTACCAACTGTCCAAGTCTCCGAATATTACATATTTACCGGACGGACAAAATGTACTATTAAATCAAAAAATGTAGTAATTTTTAAGTCAAGGCTGTGTTTGGAACGCGATTGTGTTTCAGAAAATAATAGAAAATGCACTATTTAATATTGCAGTGTAGTTCCAGTCCGGCGTGAAAGTAGAAAGATGGGTAAAAAAGGAAATAAATCTTTTTATACAATATTGCCAACTTATTCCTTCATTTAATGTCTGACTTTATCTGTACAGGCAGCTTCAGATTCAAAATGTCAGATTACCTACAATTAATGAGTACATTTGAATTACATTTTGTATCTATAAGAATCTACTGTAACTTGTGTTACGTGAAAAACATTGAAGACTACCTAACAAATTTTCCATTAACTATGCCCCGAAAACTTAATATACACAAAAAAATTAAGATTATTTTAAATTGGGCAAATCACAATTACCTCCCTTAGGATACATATGGATATTAAGTTTTTCATGTTCGATTGTTTACTTTGTTGGAATGCATACAAATGTTATAAAAGTAGAATTATGAGATTGTGTAACAACAGACATTTAATCTCACAGCGTCCGATTGACTTCATATGTTATGCTATTGACGTATTATGCCTAATCTCGAGGTTCTTCGTTTTCCACATTAGGCTCGTTTTCGTCAGTCTTTTCATCAGTCTTGTCTAACGCATAATCCTTTTGGATCCTGCTATAAAATAAGTTTTCACGAATACAGGCTTCTTTTATGTATTGCATTTCTACTGTATTCAACCCACCAGGTAAAGTCAATTTACACAAATTGACATTATCTTTGAAATTTTTTATTAAAGTATCAACTTCTGTTTTGAAGGCATCACTGATCAGCTCCATGGAAAGTCCATGAACATTCTTAAATAGCAATTTACTTTGGTCACAAGTATTGCGTGTTTTTTTAAGTAAACTATGTTCTTCTTCAATGTCTTTGTTATTGGGAGATAATTTCTGAGCTTGTAAGAGCCTTTTCTCAGCGGCATCAAACTGACCGATCATTCTCAATGCCTTCGCATTTTGGAATAGCGCTTTGCTGTTATTCCACAGATTATTAAGCCTATTAAGCTCATTACACGCCACACAAGCCTTGAGTGGTTGTTCCATACGATTGTAACAGATAGCAAGATTTAAATACAGCTTTATCAGCATTTTCTCCTGCTTATCTTCTTCTTTTTCATCTGCCAACCGACATTTGTGAAGCATAAAGATACTCTTTCTGAATAACTGTATTGCAGCCATGACATTGTGGCATTTGTGTAATGTGACACCAGAGCTGTAGAGTTTTGTGACTTGCAAGTATACACGTTGGAACATATTGGGTTCGGAGTAGTTTATTTCTCTGAAATTAAAACACATATTTCAAATTAATAATGCCATATTGATCTAGTAACTATGTTCATTAAAACGATTTATAATTTCATTCTATTAACAGTGACAGGAAGCTTCAAGAAATAAGAGAAGACCGTGGCACGGAATAAATAATAGTAATAACATACAGAAACTTTGCTTTTACGAACGCGATTAAACGAATTTCTCTCAATCAAACAGACAAATGAAATCATCATATCCATATACACGTATAATAAGTTCGTATTATTTAATACATATTCGCCAGGCGGCTCGCGTCAAAAGGAACGCGCCGCCCGCGTCCCCCTTCCCCCCCGAAACTCCCTGGCGAAACCTTAGGGTTGGGCTCCATTCGTTTTCAACTACATTGACACAGCGAGAGCGAGCGAGCGGACGCGCGGCAAGCTGACAACCTACTGCGATTTGCGTACTCTGTACTCTGTATGAAGATTACCGCACGCCGTTTGTATAGAGACCGCTCTTTGAGACTTAGCACACAATACTCTTTAATAATAAAATACTTGCGACTAGCCCTGAGTTCGCATGGGTGTAATTTTGTAACAAAAACTTAATTAGAATCTATTGTACATAAAAACCGTCTGTAAATAATTCTCTAAATAACAGTGAAAACTGCATCGCCGTTGCGAGGTTTAAGAGCGTCCGCTACTTCGGGTGCACGGAGCTGGTGCACGCCTATCAAGCAAATAGTTTGAGCCCGCTTACCCCCCCCCCGCGCGAGTTAGCGGCTGCTGCCATACTATTTATTTACTGGCGTGCACCCGCTCCGTGCGCTCACGCGACTTAGCGGAGGCCCTTGAGGAGTAAGCGGCCGAAAATATAATGAAGACAGATTTGACTTTATTTTATGTATTTGTAACCTATTATGTAAAAATGTACCAACCCTTCCTCTGGAGTCAAAATACTTTTTATAAGTTTGATATAGAAAATGCAGTCGGCTTTGGGCTTGATTCGTGGAGGTACTCCTAGCTCTCCATACATCACTGCATAAGATAGGAGGAAAAGTGACACTTCTCCTACTAACATGGATTTTACAGCTATTTGGAGGCCCGGCAGCAGGTCATTGTTCCTGAGGTCAACTACCTGAAATTAAGAATAATGTTATGTAACAACAGCCAGTGTTTTATTACCAGTCAACATGTTAAAATATGGTTTAAATAGTGTCACAGATAATAAGATCTTAAAAACCTCAACTTTAAGTAAAACCAATCACACTTCTATCATATATTATTATATGTCTGTCAATAACCAAAGCATCCATCCTAAACACTGTTTACTTTTTAGCCTGGTTATTAAACAAACTTAGCCTATATCTCATTTTTTTAAGATGAGAAATGTTGCAAACAACTTTGGTAAGTCATTTTTGCAAAAGTGCTATTTTAAAATAAACAAGAGCTGCTAGCAAAGATATTACAAATAAATCATGTTATTTAAATATCATCTATTTAAAAAGGCTATTTATATACATTTATTGTAACACTTTTACAAAAATTTACAATAAATTTTACAAATTTATTGTAACATCTTTAAAAAAAACAAGGTATAGTATACTCTACAGCAGGCATCAAGGACTTTAGTCACAGTAATAGATCAAGATGCCCCTGTCACTATTCATCATCTACCATCCCACTAAAAAGTACCTAAGGTACAGTTAACCTCAGTAGCTAAACATTTACAAACCTAGTCGTAGTGACATAAATTATCGCATTACTGACAGCACAAAGGTATTAAAATGTTTGGCTACTTCTGAGGCTGACCGTACAACTAATTGGTGATGTCTGCTCTACAGGATATTCATTTCAAATGTTATTTATTAAAAAAAAAAACAGATTCTTTGGAAACCATTTCAGGCCAAATGAAAGTTTTCATTTTCAAACTCAGTTTTCAGTTGTGTCGTATGGACTGGTTCTGTTTAAATAAATAAAAATAATAAATATCAGATTGCATTAACATTCCCTTACCAAAGGCTTATGAAGTTTCCTTACATCAAATGGCTCATTTTCATTTTCCCAAAAGCCTGTATAAGCAATGTGAACGGTATAGCCTTCATCTAACGGAAATCCGCCACCTTCTTCAAAAACTTTCTTTTTCACAAAACTGGCAGGATCTACAGCAGTCAAAAGTTTCTCAATGGATTTAAAGCATGGAACTGGCTTTCCGATAAAATCAGCGCCTCTGTTGTCTTCTCGTTCTTCGTCAAGCGGGGAAACATCATCACAGTCTTCGTTAATGTGAAGAGTTGAACCAGTCGTGCAAATTTGCCTAAAACATAGTTGCAATTTAAATATCTACAACAGAAAAAAATTGTTCCATTCTTAGTAACAACAATACATTGGCATCACTATGTAAGATGATTTTGCTACGGGTAGGAGAAGGTTCATATTCAAAAACAGAAAATATTTAATTACCCACCAAAAGTTAGTGTAAAAACTTAAAACAAATACATAAAGTTACAGACCTCAAGTCTAATCCATTTTCTAAAGCTATACTCGGCATAGAATGGCTAATTTTATCACGCTGCATTTTTTATTCCGCCTACGAAGTCGTGTTAATTTTCCAAAGTAAGTTATTATTGCTATTTTAATTCATTAAATTTGTGACATTTCATATACACCACTGCTGATGAAAATAAAATAAAATGACGTTGACTTGACGTATTTTAAGTTAGGCTTGTCGAAAATTCGAAATAATATCGATAGATAATTTATTATAAATTGTTGGTACATGTGTCAATATTTTATCAAGTACGTCAAGTCGATATTTTTTCAGACTAACTCACATAAATGTAAAAGTAAATACTTTTCGTGATTGAGATAGACTAAATATTATATATTTATGGAGCGCCAATATCATCTATCTAATCTTATCCAAGTATCGATTATTTGCAAAATAAATATCGATACTTTTTGCACTTCCAACATCCCTAACGTATATGTCATTGTCATTCTTTCTACGATGTCATTACTTTTTTTTAGGATTATCCCCTCCGGTAAAGGCAAAGAGATTTGAATCCATACAACCATATTTTTTGTGATGGATGAATTGAGTGATAGTGAATGATGAGTGATGACATTTCTGATAGGTTGATCAACTAAAATGTGTCGCTGATGAAATGTTTGTAATAATAAACGAGACGACTTCGCCTATTACCAATAACTTTACTAAGCCTACTTATATTTTTTATTTAGGTAAAATAGGGACGCAAATAAGCAAGCGGGGGACTTAAAAGTAAGCAAATGATTACTACCGCCTATAGACATCATTGAGGACACTATAGACGCGTAGCGCTGGGTTTTGAGGTTTCAAAAATACTAATGTTAGCTTTTTTTCGTATATAGTTTCTTGACCATTTACTTAACCTAACACATGAGTTTGTGTCAGTTTAGGGTTGTGCATAAGTAGTAATTCAGGTTTTTGTCTTTTCTAACAATATCGGATGAAAAGAAAATTAGAGATGAAAATTTTACTTTCATGATGATGACGAAGTTGTAAGCGACGTACATGAGCCTTTTGTGTCATCTCTGTCAATGGAAATACAGTTATTTAGCCACTACCTAAGATGTCGCCTTGGTAGCTCTAAAAGAATATTACAATTGGTCAAATAAGTGTTAGATGTTTTAGGTCAATGATATCTGTTGTACAAAGTATTCTGTGTCGAATTCACCCATGGTATTTCTAGCTACTTATTTTTTTTTGTAAAACACCCTGTAAAAGTCACAAAAGAAAATTCAAGTTATTAGAGTTTATGTCTTTATTATTATTACGGTGTAACGAAACACTATTCACAATTTGTGTCGTTTTTATTCATGAAATCTTATTATTAAGATACAGTTGAAAGACGAAAACTTTTTAGCGCGAAGGACGGAGAAAGCATACACGCGCGGGGAACGGGGGGCGGGGTGCGGCGAGGCCGCGTGCCTGCTGTTTGTTTACATTCGATTGCGAGTTGCGACAAGTGCGAAGTGCAATGTGGCCGCGTTGTGAATTAAATATGAAGCTGCGAAATACTAAAATGGAAGTTGAAAGTAATAAATGTGTTGTATGTGGGCTCATACTGGACGTAAATATTGTGATCGTTAAAGAAAAGGAATATTAAAGTTTATTGACTCGAGCGTTGCTAGCGATGACGGAAAAGTAGACTGTTTTAAGGACCGTGCCGAAATTTTAACTACTTAAGTTCGCTTTACAAATGAGACTGATTAACGACACTTTATAATAAATAATTAAAAATTAAAGTATTAGGTTACAAATAATATTATTACAAATTGTTACAAGTACAAGGTATTACAAATAATAATCTCCTAAGGCTGATACAAATTTGTACCTACATTACTAATCAAGTAGGTATCTTATTCAAATATTAAGTTGTTTTTTATTAATAAATCTATTAAAGCTGGTAAAAAATTGTACATTAGTAGTTAAGAATATAAAAATAATGAAAATGATTGTAATGTCAAATTTATTGGCATAAATAGTGAAGATATTAAAATATGTGATACACGACATATTAAGATTATGTATAATTATGTAAATAGTTTATGAAAATGCCCTAAAACTTTATAGGTTTTAAAATAATGGTTACTGTGATTTAGTTCTTAAAAGTTTTTTGACATTGTCATAGATAGTATGTGATTGTTTTGTGTAATTTAAAAGTAGTGTTCAAGACTAAAAGTGATTTTAGAAGAAATTATTAGCAATGACGGCCTCTAATTTTTATGATCATTACCGACAAGTATGAACACAAAAAATAAGTGTATCAATGTCCGACTTTCAAAATTCAGAAAAAAATGGGAATGAAAGTGATCCCATAAAAACTACAATTATGACAATTAACAATTATCACGGCGACGGCGACGGTGGTAAAATTATATTATGTGTAAAAGAATTGAAGTGTTTGTAACACGGACCTAAAAAAAATTCCTTATGTAACAACAAATTATAACTTTTAAGGCTTACGATTATTTTGTGCTTTATATATTATTATAAAAATAAAAATATTGTATTATGATCCACAAATTGTTTTTACCTCTTACCACTGTTAATACCTTGAAAACAACGATTGGCATATTTAAGCCTTTGTTCCCAACGAGTCACAACCTCAACTGTCACACTGTGACTCGTTGGAAATATTTTTGCTAAAAAAATCCCAACCAGTCACACTGTTACAAGATGGGACAGTATTTGATATTTATTCTCAACGAGTCACACCCACTGTGACTCGTTGGAAATACCTTTTGCTACAAAAAATACCAACCTAACCTAACCTACTTTACTGGTAGCAGTTCGTATCTGTTGGGGACGCGGTTCAAACCTAACCTTACCTACTTTTCTGGTAGCAGTTCGTTTCTGTTGGTGATGCGGTTCAAACCTAACCTAACGTTCTTTTCTGGTAACAGTTCGTCGTTGTTTGATTTGTCTTTTCACAGTCTACTATTAGGTAATGATTTATTGTAGCAAAAAGTGTTCCTAACGAGTCACAGTGTGACAGTTGCGGGTATGACTCCTTGGGAACAAATATAAAAAATGTCCCATCTAGTAACAGTGTGACTGGTTGGGATTTTTGCAGCCAGAATTGTTCCCAACGAGTCACAGCGTGATAGTTGCGGGTGTGACTCGTTGGGAACAATTTAAAAAAATGTCCCATCTAGTAACAGTGTGACTGGTTGGGATTTTTTGCAGCAAGAATTGTTCCCAACGAGTCACAGTGTGACAGTTGCGGGTGTGACTCGTTGGGAATAAATACTAAATGTTGTCCCATCTAGTAACACTGTGACTACTTGGGATATTTTGAAGAAAAGAGTATTATTGTAATCGAAATTATTTATTTTTTAATTTTTTCGATTTTCTTTTTGTATTTTTTTTTACACATTCAAATTAAATTTAAAATGCTACAAATAAAAATTAGGGTAATAGCAGGATACCCTAATTTTTCTTTGTGTTGACATTCATTATATACATATAGCATTTTAAATTTAATTTGAAAGAGTATTCCCAACGAGTCACAATGGGTGGGACTCGTTGGGAATAAATATTAAATACTGTCCCATCTAGTAACAGTGTGACTGGTTGGGATTTTTTTTAGTAAAAATATTCCCAACGAGTCACAGTGTGACAGTTGAGAGTGTGACTCGACGGGAACAAACCAACATATCAAAAAGCGGTATAAGTAAAAAACAACCAAAAAACTGAAGAGCAGAGAATAACATTAATAAAACGGATTACTCACGTTTTTTTGCGTCGAGAGAGAATCTCGACGCAAAAATACGTGAGTGATCCGTTTTATTAATATGTCCGAGTCTCACGGTAGTTTTATGTTAAAAAAAGCAGAGAATAATCCGTTACATACATCTTCATCCGATTTCCGATTCTATCATGAAATTGTATGAATAAACTTTTATTGCTAGATCGTTAATCGGATATAGATGTACTTAACAGACTATTGTTTGCTTTTTAGTTGTGTTTGATGTCAGTTTTTTTTATTGTAATTGAAATCATTTTTTTTTTAGATTTTTCTTTATGTGTTTTTTTTACATTCAAATCAAATTTAAAATGCTATATAATGAATGACAACACAAAGAAAAATGAGGGTAATGGCAGGATTCGTACCTGCAACATCAGCATTCTGTGCCTTGCGTATTCCAGTTTCCGCCACATTACCGCTGCCATACCCTGCGAATTTTCTAATGTGTTTCGTCTTTACGGTCATTACATTTTTTTTTTTGGGAAATCTACCCTCGATGTCATCTATGAGAAACTTAATCAAGTTATCTAATTCAACTTGGTCATTTATTTATTAATGTGGCGGAAACTGGAATACGCAAGGCACGGAATGCTGATGTTGCAGGTTCGAATCCTGCCATTACCTTAATTTTTCTTTGTGTTGTCATTCATTATTACAGCTAATGTTCCGTCATAATGTTTCGGTTAAGTTTTACTTTAGTTTATAATGTATGATTTGCAGTGCCCTTACAGGGTTTCGAAATGTTTAAAATGTTTATGAAAGCAAATAAATATTTTGAGTGTTTTGAGTTTTGAAACGCTCTACCGCGCTGCATACAGCGAGCGTGACGTTACTTTTGTGATTTGTATGGAGCCAGTTTGTAACTAATTAGTCTCATAATTAATTTTTCTACATCTTTTTCTACATCTTTATTTAGCATTTTAAATTTAATTTCAGTTTTTTTTCTCGCTTTTTAGTGGGTCGGTTTATTTATCTAAGTTACAATTGCATATTTAATGTTAATTGCTCACCACCTTTTACAAAATATTGCTTTTCCCAATGCTGGGGCGATAATTGTTGAGGATTTCTCCTGGTACTTCAACATCAGCTCCACTTTACCATATGCCTTGCAACGAGCTTAAACTGCTAAGCAACTATATTTAAAAAACCGTATCGCCACTTGTGAAATACTTGTTATTGAGTAGTTCCGGTGACCGTCTGTGGTCTTTATCATCAATTCCACTTCACCAAATGGTGTTTTCTGAGAGCAAAAGCACAAGTTACTATCTAAAATATCCAAATCGCTACAGGTGTGCATACCATTTTAGAAGAGTTCCCTCGATTCCCCCAAGATCCCATCATCAGATCCAAACTTGGTGGCAGTGAGACCAATTTGGAAGTATACCCTTTCAAATAAAGAAAGAATTTGTCAAATCGGTCTAGCCGTCTTCGAGTAATCCGTGAACATACATAAACTTCCTCCTTTTTTTGAAGTCGGTTAAAAAGGGAATGTAATTCACCACATTACATTATCGCTTCGCGAAGAAATCATGCAAACCCGAACAAAGGCGCCGCGCGTGTTCGTTTGTAAATAGTAAGTATAGTACCCGATCGAGACGGACCGAATGTCGCGCCGCCCGCGCCCCGCTGCCGGTTGCCGCCACCTCTCGCTCGCTCCTACTCGCTTCGACCGCTGACTTTTTTGTTTTTATTTTCATTAATATATCATGCAAGAAAATGACACAAATTCACAGTGTCGATCTTTTATGCATTTATGATATTGGATATGTAAACTCTAATAATTGTAATATTCTTTTTAAGTATTTATAGCTTGGAGAAGCAAAAAAATCTGAAATATTAAAAGTTCGTGTTTTAATTTGGCACAAATTTATTTAATAGAGATATTTAAGTGATCTGAGGTATATGGTACTAGTTTTTGGAATTGTAATTTTTTTTTGTCGAAGTTTTTAATGTACTGACCCCAAGTCAGTTTTCGCTGGACGAAGATGACACAAACTAGGTTTGTACACTAGACAGGCTATTTAAAATACAAAACCATTAAATCTTTGAACTCTAAATCAATTTTGTCAGTTTTGATTTGAATTGTTTATATCCACTACAAATAATCAAATTTCTAAAAATGCACAACCGGGATGTGACACAAAAACGCAAATATATTTTGTTTATATGCAAATGTATCCACAGACAAGATT
This sequence comes from Ditula angustiorana, assembly GCA_963691745.1. Taxonomy (NCBI): domain Eukaryota; kingdom Metazoa; phylum Arthropoda; class Insecta; order Lepidoptera; family Tortricidae; genus Ditula; species Ditula angustiorana. The sequence goes on from OY829473.1 coordinate 5,836,016, forward strand.
TTATCAAACATTAGAATTCTTGAAGGTTTTGCCCTCAAAATAATTCAGCGCTACGGGTCTACTAAGGACGCGTTGCTAGCCTTGAGTGCTAAGATGTGCCAGTACATTCCCCCACATAGAGATGTACATTCATTTACCGGCTGTCTTGCTCTTCACGCCAGAACACAGAACACAATAATGCAAGCACTGCTGCTTACCGACTGGCAAGAGTTACTACTAAGAGATACTACGAATGGATTAGTGAGGAAAATGGAGGCAGTGTTCCGGACCATGGCTCCGGGCGAACCTTGCACACTTAGAGCTTTCATCTTACACAAGATCCTACCACCCGCCAATTGTATAAATCGTTCCCACACAATGATCGCTTCACACGAATTTTTTTACAGAAAAATACTCCACTACAACTCTATCTAAATTTCCACCGTACAGTCAAGGGTATAAATATCTAAACGGTCTTAATGACCAAATACATGTAAACTAAGATGTACACGCGTAATTGTAATCATCACTAATCTTATTGTTAGTGTTATAGATTTTTTTGGCATCTTGGGAACATTATTATAATATATTTATGACCTTGACTGTAAGTACGTAGGTACTAGGTTAACCATTTTCAGGATAATGATACCATTCCAACGATTCCAACCTGAGATTCCAACCACTATGTGTTTGGCGCCCAAACATGAGTTTTTTTTTATCAGCTCTGAGAAAGGCAAGGAAAACGACCATATCCAAACATGTACAGTACAGACAACCTTATCTGCTATAAAAATAAAGACCCAACCCTTTTTTAATCCGGCTAGTGTTAGAAGGGAGGGTTAGATTTAGGTTTGTATAAGTAAGTTGTAAGTTTGGAGGCATGGAAGCATGTCTTCAGTGTTTGATGAAGATTGATGAATTGGAACGCAGAACCGATAGTGGGAGAGCAGTTGTGAAGCCAGAAACCCTCATAACTTCGCTATGTCTGTCGGTATACCTATATAAATAAAACAAACAGTAAAAAAATATAATTTTATTTTATTATTGTAATGTAGGTATGTTACACTTTAGTCTTAATTTTCCAAAAAATTATTGTTTTTGCCTTAACGATTGACGCAGTACCGCAATATAAGATGATATAAGGTCATCCATTTTGTAACCTAAAGAAGTTTCACACAGGATCTTCGTTCCCCTTAGGAAATTACCCATCGTCATGTGGAAGAACGTGTTACCGGATGACCAATTCGAGAGTTGAGAGAATGGGTGTGTCACCAATACATCCTAGAAAAAAAAATACACTTCATGTTATCACGTACTTTCCCATTTCCTCATTCGGGATATGATTTTGATTATTATAATTATTAATAAAAAATATTTGTTAAGTTACTTACTCGACTTTGAGGATGGATCACACTGACACCACTTCTGTTAATCCCAATAACGACTAATTCAGGGTAGGATGGGTCAGATGTCTGTTTCACTTCAAAGAATGCTGTACCAAAGGTAGGTAGCTGGTAGATTTTCTTCAGGAATTGTTCCTTGGCTTCGTTTTCGGTCATAACGCCATGTTTCAAATAAGCTGCACTGATACTGGATTTCCATTGAGAGCTTGATTGTATTCGTACCATATCAGGTGATATAAAGTCATCGAGCATTTGACCAATCTGTGGCAGTAGTGACTGGTCGCTCCCAAACCGTGCTCTATAAATAAACGCAGCCAATTCAACGAGGTCTTGTTTGGAGGTTTTATGGTAGCCTCGCAAGTATTTGGGAAGTTCTTGAGGGAAATAGAATATTTGGTCGGCGTTCTTGTCTCTTCCGGGAACAGTGTTGATCCAAAGCTTCTTCATGAAGAATATTTGATAGTTCAGTTGTAATTGAGCGCCCGCTACAAAAGGGAAACATACATTATAATAATGAATAGTAAAAAGTATTAATTTAAATAGTACATATATTATTATAACTTACCGCTCCTTGTAGGTCGCGATGCTTTCATCCAATCGACCAGCTCGTGTACAAAATCGAAGAAGTAATAATTCTCAGGGACAGAGAAAACTTTATCTGTTATTTTCACGAACAAGCTGAACCCGTCGCTGTTCTTTATATTCAGTCGCCCTGCTATCTGTTCGCAGAGATCTTTCGCTTTCGTGGACGAGTCTACCTCAAAGGCCTCGTCAGTGTCATCAGGGAAGTATACTTTGTGGTATATCTGCATACTTCTGTGTTGTATCGCTTCAATTTCTACGACGTATGGAGCATACAAACGTGGTCCACTCTTTTGTATTTTAAATACGCGTTTAAGACATTCTTTAGCAATAGGGTGTGGTCTGGTCTTTAAGAATTCTACAAGTTCCTTTATTAACTGTTGGCCAGGAGCAAAGACACCTGTCGCAAGCCACATCAGTTCCCAGCCTCTTTCCTCACTCAACTGTATTCGATTGTTTGTCAATTGTTTCATGATCTGACAATACACTTCATCTCGCAAACCAAGATCGTTTGCTGCTGATCTGAATATCTCATCTGTGTATTCCGTAACAGATCTCGCTTTCGGTGCCGGCATGTCTCCCATGTATTTGAGAACACCGAAGAACATAGCAATTGCACACTTTTCTATCTTTTCGTCGCCTAATAATTTTTTGAGCAAAGGTTTGCGGATCGGGTCTCGAGTATGAGCCCATAAGTCTCCAGCCACAGCCTTCTTTGCTGTGGTCAATGTTGACGCTCGTGAAATTGACGCATTAATATCATAGTTTTCTCTAAAGTTATCCTTAGCGTACTTTTCGAGTGTGTGCATACGTTTACGCTGGATTGTGTTATATTTCGATGCCTTTTTATCAGTAGTGATATTTCCTTTCTTGAACACTTCTAATGTCGTAGTTGAAGGTACTGTCATTGTAGGTAAAATATACACCTGTTCAGTTGGGAACAGGCCCTCTTGTCCGTTACATGCACCATGGCCCCATGTGGCATTCATTAAGGTTTCTCCAGTGCAATCCTGTAACAGTGTTATCAGATCACCTTTCTTGTACTGTAAGAAGGATGACGCGTCACTGTATCCTTGTGAGTCACTTTGTGCAACGACGTAAATTGAGCGTCTCTTTAAACCGTCGATCAAATAAATAATTAGCGAACTCATCTCGCTAGCATCGACACTTTGGAATACCATTTCCTCTTGTTGTATGGTTCTCAGTGTTATAGTTCCAACATTATCGTAATCTTTATCTGCATTATAAGCGACGTAGGTTACTTCAGCAAAAGTCATTTCCAGCAGAATGTGTTCCAATTGATCGACAATATAAATTCCCGTCCAATTTACAGCAATAATAATGACATCCTTGTTTATCATTTCGCCTTTTATTTTGATTGCCTCAAAGAATCTCGAAAACAGCATAGGCCACTTCAGTTTAGCAAATATGACTATGTCTTCTTTACAACGCAAAGGATCAGTCTTGGATTGTATACTTTGCGAAGATTCAAACGCTTTAGTGACGAGATGTTCCCACTTGGTTAATGCCACATCATTTGACTGAATAAACTGATTCGGTATGTAGTTTACAATGACTTTTCTTAGCACGTTAGGATCTATGCGTGGTCCGTATTCGATATAGTGTTGTTGGGCCGCGATCATAGCCAAATCCTTCTCTGCATCACACCTGTATTCACCAAATTTAACTCCCTTAGCTACTTGATGGTAAATAAGACTAGTGGCTACTGCATCGTCAGAAGGATTATGCCAGGGAGTAAAGACTTCTTTTCTATAGAACAGTCTCCATGGGGCACTCTTCTCTGGTGTTCCCTGCTCTTTAGCGAATTGTTCGCATTGTGAAATGGCGTCCATGATGTGCTCACCCTCGCTGCTTAATGAAAGGACTTTATCGTAAAGGGTAATGTACAAAGAAAATCCAAACACATCATTCAAGCCAACATTTTCAGCTACTTGTTGACATATTTCGTCAGATGTAGTTGCAGAGTCTGATTGAACGGTTTTTGTTGATTCATCCATTAAAGTTACAGTTAGAAGGATGGGTTTCTTAGTCTTTGTTGCCTGCAACTCCAACCAGCTGGGCGGTTGAGCACGAGGGCCATTTTTGAAAGTTCTCACAAGTCTTCCTTCACAATAAGGAGCATAACCCGGAGGGCCACCACGTATGAATGACCGAAGGTATTTGACGAATCTTTCCGATGGCGGGAAGCATCCCACGCATAGCGACAGAAGAATCCATCCTCGAGCATGAGATGCTTTCGATGGATTATTAGTAAGCTGTTTGCATAACTGACAAAATATTTCGTCCCTGTAACAAAAAAAACTTGTCATAATATCTTCAAGAAAGCACTGAGGAGACTGATATGAAAATATAAAACTAAATACCTCAGTTCTTTCCTAATGATGCCGTGTCCTATTATGAAGTGAAGTTTTTCCAAATTGGTGCTCCTCCGTGCATTTAACCAGGTACTGTACATTTCGTTGGTCATTTCATCTTTTAATAAGTTCATCATTAATTCATCGTTCAATTTATTTTGCCGCTTTAGAGTCTTTTGTATCAGTTTATTTCTGTTTCCGTTACTGTTGTCTTTCATCAAAATTTGCTGTAAATGATAAAAATATAAGTATGGTAATACAAAATCTGATCATTTTCTTCTAAAAGATACTAACCTCAAACTCCTTACTCTTCTGGAAAGCTCGACCAATCGTATCAGACAGTGTGGTCATAACTGGAATATTATCTATCTTGTCATCCACATATTTCGGTTCGGCTAGATCTCCCATGAACCTCAATATTGTGATCCACAAAGCTTGAGCTGCCATTTTGTCCACGGGTGACGGTAGCTCCAATAGCGATTGTTTTAATGGCTTCCTTGAGTACTGGTGACTGGTATTGCCCAAGAAATAGGTGGCAGCAAATTTTCTAAAGTTGAATTCGTCAAATAGTTCTTCTTCTTCTTGTTCCTGAGGAAGTGGGATTACACTAGAAGCTGTAGGCTTCACTTTCGAAGTCTGAAATGAGAAATTTGGATTAACAGAATACAATAGAATAGGGTGCTAGGATAGAATAGAATAGAATCGAATTATTTATTTCGACCATCTATTGGTCATAAATTATGTTAGTAGTAGTTTACATTCAAAACAGCCATTATTTTGCAAATATAAGCTCTAAAATCACACTTACAACTCCAAATCCTGTTCCGCGTACAGTACCAGCTGGCGTTGTAGTGTCTTTTAAGAAACCAAACACGTCATCTACGTATCTATCGTCAATAACTGCATTGTTGTTTGTCTTATTTTCTATTGGCATGTCCTTCACAATCCAAATTGATCTCATTAGTTCATTAACCTTCCTCTCATAATCATCCTCTGCTCCTTTAGTATCGGTCTTACCGGACCGTTCGAGTTCCTCTTTCTCTTTCTTGAACTGCGCCAAACTTGCCCTAATAATATGACCTTTGTCTTTGACAAGTTTCCTGACAAGAAAACCTCTGCTGTGGGCTTGTAATTTTCTGAAGAACTTCCGCAAGTTTATGAAGGTCTTTCTTAACTCTCTGGATCTAACAACTGCTTGTATTCGGAGGTAACCTCTCCTCATCACCAAATACCTGTTTCGGTAGCCGCGAGCGCGGTAATGTTTCTGAATAATGATAGCGGCCTGTCGCATCTTCAAGAATCTCGTTCTGCAGATAAACCGTCTCGCATTCGCTTGTACTTTGATCACGGCGGTGATTAATACCTTATGCCTTAACTCTTCTAGGATCGCATCATGCATGTCTTTGAGGAACACTTTCGTATGACCAAGACGAAATTCTTGGTCTTTCAAAACTTGCATGCAAATCTTTTTAGTAGCGCTTTTGCAGTCTGTTTTCTCTGCAGGTGGAATGTCTGGCACGATTAGGCGATAACGGTGGACAAACTCTGAATAAGAGTAGCGAATCGGGAAACCAGCTTGTCGAATTTTAGCGGTCTCCATTAGTCCTGCGTAACGCAACTGGCGCACACAAAGACCTCGATCAAATATCTGCGAACAAATGTTTAATGATGCAACAAACGGGTACCTATAATAAATCAAGAAATGGCTGCCATCACGAGGCTAGAATACTTACTCTTGGTTTTTTAAATTCATTAGGTTTAATGCATCTAACAAAGAATGGATGACATGCGTACAGCGTCTTCATCAGGGCATCCAGGGAAGTTTTGAACTTGTAGCTCAGCGAAACTGTCTTGCGACTTCCGCTCTGCGTAGTGACAGTTTCATTACTAAACAAATTCTTCAAGAACGTATTGCTGGAGTCTAATATCATTTCCTTAACATCTGCTGTCATCATATCCCTGTTTTTGTCCAGAAAACCTAGAACAAATTAGCCTGGTTAGGTATTCAGTATCAAACGTAACGGTACTCGTATTTGCTAAACTGATTTACCTTACCTTTTACTTCATAGGTTACATCTCCAGCAAAGTGTTTGACACCAAAACTATGTTCATGGGTCGATTTCGGAGTTATGTAACAAGATTTGGTGCTATGATTGCTATTCAGCTTAGATAGAAGTGTTATGTCTGTGCCCTTGGGAAATTTAGATTCTTCGTCGATAAGTGAGAGCAAGTTCATAGCTTTAAGCCCTATCATGTCCAAGTTATCTTGGTTGTCTTTGTAATTTATATTATGCCAAGTAATACCCTCTTTCTCGTACTGCTCTTGCTCCAATTTGAAGATATGTCTAACGAAAAACTGTTGCAAGTTTTCATTAGCATAGTTGATGCATAGTTGTTCAAAACTGTTGGAATCAAAATTTTCAAAACCGAAAATATCCAATATCCCAACAGAATTACTAGACAGCTGTTGGTCTTTGTGCAAGGTTCCGTTAATCATCTCCACTATATACTCGAATACGTGTCCGTATATTGCTTTCACGAGGGCGTCCCTGCCTTCGCCCGCTGCAGCCACGGTGAGGGTCGACACCACTTTGTCGCCGTGCGCAACAAACGTTTTTCTAGTCAAAGTGTCGCACAGCTTGGTTTTACTTACCCCTAAGAGGGCTGCAATTCTATTAGCATTGATAGCATCAGACACTTCAGAAGACTCAATGTTGTTAAAGTTAAAAGATTTAAATTTCAAATTTCCCAAATGTAAGATTGCAGCGAGCAAGCTGAAGAGACTCCACACTTCGTTGTCGGGAAAGTTCAGTACTTTAAAGGCTGACCGAATGTCGGCAAATTCCAAGCCGTCGTTTCGGCCGTCGCATGTCAACATGTTGCCAGAGTTAAGATAGTTATACTCCGCGGGTTGACCCAGCTCCAACTTCTTTTTCTCTTCAGCAGAAAGTCCCGTGACAAGGGAATAAAAAATGTGGTAATTCCTTTCACCTTTACTTTGAAAAACAATTCGCGTTTTTTCCAATAAATATTGGTCTATATTTGCTCCTTCAATAATGCCTTTGCTACTGAAGTATATGTTGATGTATTTTCCGAATCTAGATGAGTTATCATTTCTTACGGTTTTAGCGTTGCCAAATGCCTCCAAAATTGGGTTGGTTTCTTGAATTTGTTGCTCGATCCATGAGTGTTTTCCGCTAGCAGCTGCCAAGTACTGCAGCAACAATTTAGTGCTCTCTGTCTTTCCTGCACCACTCTCACCACTGAAAAATATCCATACATCTTAATTTAAGAAAAATATATACTATCGTATATCGGATCTACCTCTATGCGTTTTACATTGCGGGCTACAGGGGTAAGATGTGATCGATCGATTGGTCGAGCCACGCAATGTAACGCAATTCGCATACGAGAACCTGCTCCATGTAAATGGCCCCTTACTAGCCAATACCTTCTGAAACAGCCTGCTGCAATAACCTGAATGTATACGATAAGTATGTTTAAGTGCTAAAAAGATGGTTGCCGTCAGCGTCGAAAGCAGATAAGCATTCTTAAGAGCTTAGTCAAATGACTAAGCCCTTATGAATGCTACCTAATAGTTTTTCATAATAATATCTAGTTACCTCTTCTTGCACGGTCGAGCTTAGGTCGATATTTTGGTATCAACTCAAAAATTGATTTTCAAATTTATACAATCTCTCAGCAATTACACTAAAGTTTTTCTTTTATTTCGAGTATTTCAGAGCAGGATTTGAACCTAAATGCTTATGGTTTTCCGGACGTGAAATGTTGTCATTCTCACACCTTCCGCATACCTACGCCGACCGTTTACAGACATACAAAATCAAAGATGGCCAAAATAATTAAATCCACTCTAATAAGTAGTCAGCCTCAGAAGTAGCTCCTTGTCATAGTAATGTATGAAATGAGTGTTGCTCGAATTTATCACATTACTGACAGCGACAAGGTACTAAAATGTTCAGCTACTTCTGAAGGTGACAGTATCTATCCATATTACAATATGACGTCTTATTGGAAAGTTGCTAGCATAGGTAGCTGATTTATCATTTTTAATTCCTATGACCGGAAAGTAACCTAAAACAATCGCTTATCGGTCTTATCGCCTTACGTATGAATAATAAATGAATAAATGCCATACCTTATGACAATGCACTGGTTAGATGACGTGTCCATTAGCTCCCTGTATGAGTTGTCCCCAATAGCGAAGATGTGTGGGGGAATCTCCCCCATGCCCCTCTCTTGGTAGAAGTGTATTTGATCCATAGTGTAAATGGGCAGGATTTCGTAGGGGTTGATCGCTATTAACATTGATCCGGTGTAAGTCTAGAATAATTTAAAATACAAAGCTAAATTAATACTTAAAAGACCAGCTATTCCCAAAGTGTCTTTATCGCTCCCAGGGGTCCATTTCAACGTCCAAGGGTCCATGCCAGTGAAAAAAGGAAATTGGGGATCCATAAGTTATGGGTTTAGCTTTTTTTTCAACGAAAATTACGTCAATGAGTCGTGGTACCCTTATATCTAACTTTACAGTATTTTTAAGAGCAATATTCGCTTGGAATATAATAATATATGCTGACCAAAGAACTGATCCATTTTTTTTAAAGATATACTTAATGTAGATTTGTAAAATATCAGTATAAGGAAGTCAAAGGGGTTTACTGAATACGAAAATAATGCCAAGTGGTCTACGATAATAAAGAGTTTGGGGACATTTAGTCTAGACAGCCCCAGCACGCTAACTTTTGTTGCGTAAACAGCCGACATGAATAAATGATATATGCACTGGCATTCGTACTGAAAACAAATTAAATAAAAAAATCACGTGACTCAGACACGTGATTTTTTGTTTACTTTGTTTCCAGTACTTAGAGAAATACACTAGTTCTAGATAATAGGAATTGGTACACTGTGCACTAGTCGCGTAAGGTCCACGTCCGAACCATGGGGCTTACTTAGTCTGCCAAATCGCCAACCTACTCATTTTTCCTGTTCCTGTTGATAATAATAAAACCTTCTATCATATCATTAGAGCCCTAATATCCGACTTAATACCAACTCCCCCTGAGGTTTGCCATTCCCATGCCCTAGCTATGGTACATTACGTATTATACTTTCTGAAACCCAAAAGACGCGTCTGCTCTGGTGTTCTCACACATTGCTCTTATGCCAAGTGTTTTAAAGAAGGGCGCGTCTTTACAGACTGAACAAATAATACATTAATTATAACTTACATAAATCAGCTGCTTATTATAACGGATATGCAGATTTCTGAGGATAGTGTGTTCCTGTAGTTCACCCAATGTGATCATGTCTTCAACTCCTGTGATGGAGGTCGCGTGCAGTGGTTTGATGACATTGTGGACGGACGTTGAGAATACTTTGCCGTCATCGTCTCTCACTTGAATCCTGTCGCCGGAACTGTTCAATATCTTCACTGCGAGTGGAATATCGAACTCCGTAGCATTCTCTGGCTTTAGCCACACTTGATCCTGTATTGGAAAGCGGCAAATAAAATTATATAGGATTTAATTTAATTCCTTACAAAGGAAATGGTAATTCAACTGTTTTTTTATGAAACATGGAGAAAAAATCCGGAAGTTGAATATCAAGATAGGTAATAATAAAAAAAGCTCGTGAATTCATATACATATATACATTTCCAGATATCAAATTAACAGTGGCTAGAGGGGTACATACCGATAATTGGATCCTGTCAGCCATTTTGTGTCACTTTTGAGATTCTCCTCATAAAAACTGTAAATCCATTGCACTACATTACCAGCATTAGATTCTCTTGAAGACTGCCCACTTATCAATGTTCCAGTGTTATCACACAATCACTTAGATAATTCTACCCTTATCATACATATTTTGAGATATGTTAACACTTGACTATCATTTGTAATATATTGATTAGTACATGCAAATAGGTAGGCATTCCAAAAAGCTACAAACGTTTTCAATTACTGTGAATAATAAATCAGTCTGATCATCTCTATGAGATTTCATCAAGCCGACTATGACGATTAAAATCAAAAATTAGAACAAAACTTGACTGATGAAAATAATTTGAAAAGAAAAACATGTAGGAAATTAGTAAATACAATTTATTTAAGAATAATTCAGCATTACAAACAACTTAGTCTAGCAGTGGTTCTAAATTACTTTTTCTTGTCATCTTTCTTATCGCCTTTCGCTTTGTCTTCCGTTTTCTTTTCATCCTTTTCATCTTTTTCTTTTTTCTCCTTCTTGGCTTCTTCTTTTTTGCCTTCTTCTGCATCTCGGTTAGTAATCTTATTGTTAATGAGATTATGTAATGCTATTATTGATCTAACAAGTGCAGCAAGGTACACAACCAGGGACTGGTCATTGGTCTTGATGTATAGGTTATCAATAAAGTTATCATTGGCGATGTCCGGCAAGAGATTGAATATGTCCTGCAGTTGATAGATGATTTGATGGTTCATAGGTAAGGAACCTTGACCGACTTGAAGCAAATAGTCTCTAATCTCCGTTAGCTGTGAGTGGAGACCTCTCAGGCCGAGTAGCTGGTTGGTGATTCTTTGAGAGAGGCTTCCAACTGTTGTATCCTTGATGTCTCGCAGCAGGTGCTCTACACCAACTTCTTCAGCTTCCTCAGCACCAATTTCACTAGGGACATGCTCGAAGGTGCGTGTGGTTGGACTACCATCATCATGGACCTCTTCCACAGCCCGGTATGCTTCCGTAGGGAGACCAAGGTCTTTTGGTTTAGCATCAATGATGACCAGCACTGAGTTGGGGCAGTAACGCCTGATCAGCTCATTGATGGCAACATCATTCTGATGCAGCTTAGGTCCAGTGTGGTACCAGCCCACAACCTTCTCCCTAGCATTGACTTTTTTGAACATACCATACATGTTCTCTAAGTAATCATGGTCAAGGAACCACACAGATTTGTCTTTGTCATCTTCATCAAATGGAACTGGAATAAAGAGAAAATACACAAATTAAGTGTGAAAAAAAACAGACAAATGAAACAAATAGGTTCTCACTTGGTTATCAAACAATTTAATTTTTAAGTATTGAATTAAATTTTAGTTTTCTTTGGAATGTAATCTGAGTAGTCCAAACAGATATGGATCATATTTCTGCCGAACTATTAGCATACATTGGATACCAATAACATTAACTCTATAACTTAAAAAACACACAAGTTAAAGTATTAGCCCGGTCAGAAATCAAGAAGTCACTTAGTCAAAGGTAAGTACCCAATGCAAACTTGCGAGCTGATGAGACAGCAGAAAATATAATTACCTGCAAAACTATTGGACACATCCAGGACACCCTTAGCTCGCCAGCAGCCAAGGAGAACACCGACGACCCGCTTCTGGTTACCAATTTTTCCCATACGATTAAAATGGTCCACGACGCTTAGCAGAACTAACGGGTGAACCACCACTTTTGTAGTCACTACTTCCTGACTAGGCATCTTTAAATTAATGTGATCTGCTTCTTTAATACTCACTAGATTGGCATTTGCCAATAGTAACCGCTGACAAAAGAACAAACAAAATCACAAAATGATTGTCGAACAACGATGCCAAATTCGCCTGCCTAACTAAAATTTGACAGTCATCATTGTTCGATGTTCATATTCTCTATGGAATAAAAGTTAACAAATTGTCTATGAACACATGCAGTTTGAGACAACATTTTAAACGCTAAAAGGAGCTAAGCTAATTTTGTAGTAGGCAGGCGGTTCTCTAGGTCACATCAGCCCTAACTGAGGACCCCATGAGAGTCCGACCAAATCTAACTGACTAAAGAATTCCTTATCCTCAGACTACCAAGTCACACTTAAGCCTTTTCCCTTAATTCAGCTCTATCTAACTAGTGTCAAAAAGCTAAAGTTTAATCACAGTTCAGTATACAATTTTCATTGAATATTTAGCCCACTACTATGCACTGCCATGATGCCCCCATGATATTGCTTGATTACCATCACAGACCGTATGAGGCATGTCGTCTGTAGATGGTAATTAAACCAACTTGGGACTTCTGCTTTCGATTTGTTTTAATTTTACTCGGCAAAATACATTTTCCTTGACCTACAATAATTACTTGCATATCTACGATAGTTATTATACCTACTTTGCACTTGACTTACTGCCTTAACTCGTTTACCTACTAATTCATGGTTAGAAATGTATGCCATTTGCCATATGGTCGGTCATGTGTTAAGTACATTTTATTTAGACAAGTGTTAATTTAAAACTTAGTTCCTTGTTTAGGGTTAATAGACTAACATTAGAGCTTCAACCTGTATTATAGATACCTATTTGGATCTGTAAGTACCTAAGTATTTATTAATAAGTATGGTATTGATTTGAAAATCTCTTTTGGCCTTCCTTATCAAAACATGACCATTGTCAAATTTGTTGATACGTGAACAAGTCACGTAAAATTATTAATATTTAAAAGACAACCGCGTAATAAACTCTATTAAATGTTACTATATTATGATTACTTTACAGTAAAGTTTGCGTTGACGCAATGCACGAATAACATTAGCACAGAACTATGTCTCAAACTCAAAGGGCGTTAACATTCGTTACCGGGAATGCCAATAAATTAGAAGAGATTCGAGCTATTCTTGGCAAAACATTCCCCTTGGAGCTGATCAGCCATAACCTTGACTTGCCAGAACTGCAGGGTGAAATCGAAGAGGTATCTATTAAAAAGTGCCAGGAAGCGGCGCGCCAACTAAAGAAACCTGTGCTAGTCGAGGATACGAGTCTTTGTTTTAATGCATGGAACGGTCTCCCAGGGCCATATATTAAATGGTTCCTAGAAAAGATACAGCCGGAGGGCTTGACTAAATTATTAGCAGGATGGGAAGACAAGTCAGCAGAGGCAGTATGCACTTTGGCCTATTGTTCTGGGGAGTGTAAAGATTCGGAAGTTGTCTTGTTTCAAGGAAGAACAAAAGGAAAAATTGTCGAACGAAGAGGCAATAATGGCTTTGGCTGGGGCTTCATTTTTCAACCGGACGGCTTTGAAGCAACCTATGCTGAACTACCGAAAGAAGTAAAAAATAGAATATCTCATAGATACCAAGCACTAATTAAGTTCAGAAAATATTTTGAATCTAACTAAACTTTATACCTATATATAGTTGTTGACCACATTTTTTTAAATTAAAGTACCTATGTTAAAATAAATAATCAGTCGAATTGAGAAACTCCCTTTTTGGCGTTCGTTAAAAAAGTGTGCAAAAAGAAACTTCACAAGATAGCCTAGCCATTAGTGGAACCCTTATGGAGCCAGGTGCATGATATAAATAAAATAAAAAAGTCCGTGACCGATTTAAGTGATAAAGCAATACATTACGACTTGTTCATCACTACAACTATTTCGTTTAATATTAATCGCGTCCGTCTGTAGCGTTATCTATACTAGGATGGACGCGATCGATATTGTATTCTCAGCTTTACACGTCACACCAGACAGGGCTGTATGGTGATAGATTTCTTTAACTTTTTCAGAAAAGATAAACTAAAAAAACTTTCAGTTACCTGTCATTGTCATACTTCATAAGCTAAAACACAATAAATAAAATAATTGGTCTCAAACTAGATAGCGGCGTTGCGGTGTCGGTTTAGTTGATTATTTTGAAATGAGAAGTGTATAACAACCACATCCGCATGCGGTTAAGGTCAAGATCAATATAAATAGGCTTCAAAACTGCATGAACTTATTTAAAGTTCCTCTGTGTACACAGCGGGTCTTACACAATATTGAATAACGTTACTATAGAACTATGTCTCAACGGACGTTAACCTTTGTCACCGGCAATGCCAAAAAATTAGAAGAGCTCCGGGCTATTCTAGGCAAAACATTCCCGTTAGAGCTGGTTAGCCTCAATTTAGACTTGCCAGAACTACAAGGTGACATTGACGAGGTGTCTATCAAGAAGTGCCAGGAGGCCGCGCGCCGACTTAAAAAACCTGTCCTAGTTGAAGATACGAGTCTATGTTTCAATGCACTGAATGGTCTTCCAGGCCCATATATCAAGTGGTTCCTAGATAAATTAAAACCTGAAGGCTTGACAAGGATGTTAACTGGATGGGAGGACAAATCTGCAGAAGCAGTGTGCACTTTTGCTTATTGTTCCGGAGAGTGTGCAGATGCAGATGTTATCCTGTTCCAAGGTAGAACCAAAGGCAAAATTGTTGAACCAAGAGGGTCTAGGGACTTTGGATGGGATTGCATATTTCAACCAGATGGCTATGAACAAACTTATGGTGAACTCTCAAAAGATGTGAAGAACACAATATCTCATAGATATAGAGCACTAGACAAGTGCAGGAAACATTTTGAAAATACTGGGTAATATTTCTTTTTTTTCTACCAAGTTCAAGTAATTTTAACATGTAGAAAACCTATTCAATATATTGAATTTTGAAAAATGATACATGTTGTTATGTCTTAATTCATTTATTACTTTTTTAACTATTCCTAAAACATTGAAAGATTTCATGGTATATATATATATATATATATAATAATTGTCATATGTGCACATTTTAGTAGATCTTAAAAATACTAAGAAATATTTGTCTGGCTGGCAAGGGCCACGTAGTGACAAATTGAAGCAAAGGCAGAGGCCATAGTTGTTCGTAAATTTCACCATAAAGAGTTGGGGCCGCGGGTTGGCGATCACTGCGCTAAACTGCCAGTTTTTGTGTGAACATTATATGATTTTACATCTTAAACATATTTAACTTGTTGGTGCAAATTAGCCTTAGTACCTGTAGTTAGTTTATGCCATTAAGTTTCAAAATATTTTTTTCATATTTTCTATGCAATGTTTTTATTTGTAAAGTAAACATTATTTCAGAAACCAAACCAAACCAACAATTATTTTATCAGTTAATTACAAATGTTGTAATGGATAAAAAGTATAGTTCTATGGGGCAGAGGTAGGCAGCTTTTCATATTTTACAAAAAAAATACTTTGTTCCAATTTCATAATGCATGTAGGTAATGAAAACAAAAGTTGAATCTGTAAATTACACATAATTTAATGTAATCTTAACTGATAGATTTAAACATAACCCAACTACAACTATAGAAAGCTTAGTTATAACAATATTTCCCTGAGAGCTGTGCACACCAGGTGCAATATATGGCTCTAAATTAGAATTATTATAATTTTTATAGTACCAGTCTCTGCCATCTGCTTGCCTTGTTTTTGTGTTTCCAGAATTGGAAAGTTCAGTAAACCTTGTCTTTGCTTCTCTGTTTATTACTGGTGAGTAGTTATCCTGGTTGTCATAGTGCTCTGTATGGGGCATGTTCACTTTAGTTACAGTTGCTGGCCGTTTAGTATAGTTCCGTCTAGCCAGCTCTTCACTATTAGGTATTAGAATGGCAGAAAGAGCTGTGGGGTGGTTATCCTCTATGTGTTTTTTTGAAGGAGGCTTAGATGTGACTGCACTTGTTACAGAAAATGGTGTAGTACTTGTTTCTAACCAAGCCTGTAATGACATATCATTGCTTGTATCTGTAGTTATCAGCATGCCTTCTTTTTCCGGTATCTGGTTCACTGTCAAATTAGATTCCATTAAATTGTATCTGCTAATATTGTTAGGCTCTATTTTTTGCTCTTCAATATTTTTAGTCCTATTATAAGCTACATGTGTACTGTTATCATCATTCAGATAAGCCTGAAGTTCATGAATTTCACTTTTCATTTTTTGATGAGTTGTATTTCGTTGAATTGTATTGACTGGAGCTTTTGTTGAGGCTTCCACAATACTTTGTTGGGCACTACCTTTTGCACTGTACTTTTCGTCACCCATGCTGCTGACAATGGTATGTGAAATAGTCATATTTGGATTGGTTATTGGTTTGAAGCCACTAGCAGTAGTTGGGAGCATTGGTGAAAACCCTCCTGTCTCGAACTTTGGAGTTTCCTGTTTTTGGTATTTTGTTGCAGAATTTTGATTTTTATTTTCTGGCCAATCTACTTTACGTCCAGTGTTAAGCAACTGACCCATATTGATCGATGGAAGAGGCATTCCGAAAAATGTAAAGCCACTACTTGGCGGACTTGCAGTTACAGCCGCATTTTTATTTGTCGTGTTCTTCATTCCGGCATACAGAGTAGGAGTATCACCAGTAGTGTAGTGGGATTTATTTTTGTTTTGAGTTATTTCATTAATACCATCAATTAAGGTTTCGTTGTATGGATAGTCGACGTACTCATCATAAAAGTATTCCGATTCTTCTGGTGAAGGTCTGTTAATCTTGTTTATATGATAGTTGTTCTTAATTTGTGTGGTGTAATCTTTTATCTTGTCCATTGTAGAGAATACTTGAGAAGTTGCCAAGTTAGGCAACAACGCTTCGTTTTCAAGAGCTACACAAGATCTTAAATCTTCTTCCGCTGTATGCGTATTAGCACAATCGCTTCTAGAAAACGGCATTCCTTTAACGTAGGTCCCGTCAGCACATTTGGGCCCGGTCGCGGACGCTTCCGATAGCCAAGACTTCAGCCACATAATCTTGCAGTTGCAAATAAGTGGGTTCCCTGAAAAATAATACATTCTACATGTAAAACGGGTTTAATCAGAATAAATAGGTATACTTATTTTTTTGCACGTACCATCAATATCCAAAATTGCTATATTGTTTCTTAATTTCGCAAACGTAGGTTCGCCGACGGTTGTTAATTTATTATGCTGTAGTGAGAGAACTTTCAGTCTCGGCATGAAATCAAACGGCTGGCCTCCAATGTAACAAATCAGGTTATTGTCAAGGTTCAGCTCTACGAGCCATTCCATGTACTGGAACGATGACCTGGTAATCTTAATTAGTTTATTGAAGCTCAAGTCGAGTACTTCTAAAGACGAAAGTTGACGAAGCCCTGAATTGTCTATATTAGTTAACTGGTTATTGCTCATGTTCACGTACTGGACTAGAGGAAGGTTTTCAAACGCTCGTAACGATATATATTGTAGTCGATTCCCTTGTAGTTCTATAATCCTTAACTTAGGGAGATTTGAAAATACTCTGTCTGGTAAATCAATTACATGATTTCTGCTTAGATATATTGAAACCAAATTGGGCAGATTAACGATTGCTTTTGAATGGATGACTTCGATTTGGTTGCTGTCAAAGTTAATTGTCTCTAGGTCTCGAAGGTCTTCGAAACTGCCCGACCGCAGTTCAATAATCTTATTGTGCACCATATTTATTTCCTTCAAGGTGTGGATGTTATTAATTGAATTTCCGTCAAAAAACTTTATATGGTTATTACTGGCATCTAATAACTTTAATTTAGGTAGCATATTCAATGAAATAGGCAATTCTACAAGATTATTAGAAGATATATTCAATGTCTCTATGTCTAGCGCCCTGTTCACGATGTTCGGACTGATGCTTTTCAATCTATTTTTGCTAAAATCAAGAGTAGATAATACGGCGTTGTCTTGGACTGCCATAAAGTCAAAATTTTCAATTGTATTGCCGTGCAGATTTACTTGCTTCAGATTAGATAGCTTACTAAAACTTTTTGGGTGAACTGATATTATTTGGTTTTCTCCAATATCTAATATTTCTAATTTTTCCAAGTCACCGAATGTTGTCGTATCTATCTGTCTTAAGCCATTTCGTTTCATATACAGCCGTCGTAAATTATGAAGTGCTTTCATGCTGCCACGAGGCATTTTCTGAATACCGTTGTTTGATATATCTAGTGTTCTTAGTGACGGCAGATCTAAGTCTGGAGAAGGTGGAACCGGCAGACTCGTAATCTGATTTCTTTGCACATAAAGCTTTTCCAGTCCTCTGGGCAGTCCAGGTACGAATTCTATCAACCTGTTGTAACTAACGTCCATCTCGTAGAGACTAGCCAAGTTTCTAAAAGTTGCTGGGTGTATTGAAACTAATGCATTACCGGATATATTCACATATTCCAATAAGGGAGATTCCATGAACGTAATCGGATCGATCATTGAGAGTTGATTATTGCACAAATTAATTCTTCTGAGAGATGGTAAATTGTAAAGTAGCTTTGGTTGTAGACGCTGGAAAAAATTGTTTGACAAATCTAATCCTTTTAATGCTGGCAAATTCCAAAATGGTCCTTCATTAAAGTCAGTCAATGAGTTGTTACTTAAATGCAATTCCCTTAAAGCCGGCATGGCCATAAATGCTTCGGCTTGAATAAATTTAATGTTATTCTTATTTAAATGCAAGCGTTCTAAACTCGGATGACCTCTTAAAGCTCCTCGTGGAATTTCTTCTAAAGAATTTTCGCTCATATCTAGAAACTTCAACCGAGGCAAAGCGTCAAGCAATGCTCTGAACTCGGATATATGTGTTATTTGATTTCCAATTAGATTCAGCTCTTCAACACCACTACCCGATTGTTGTAAAAATGACTCTGGGTGAATTCTATTTATATAGTTATAGTTAAGATCCACCACTCTTAATTTAGGGACTCTGTGGAAGGCGCCATGGTGTATTATATTAATGTTGTTATTCGACAAAAAAATACTTTCCAACATTCCCTGATCTACAAAAGCGCCTTCATTTAACTTATCGATTAAATTGTGATTTAGATTTAAGATGGATAAAGCCCGCAGATCTCTTGTAGCTCTTCCTACCATTGATGCGTCTGTTATTCTGTTATTACTGAAGGAGAGCTCTGTAAGCATGGGCAACAGAGAGAGCGCCCTCATATGAATGATGTTGATTCCACAGTTTGTAACTTCAAGTTTCTTTAGTTTCGGCAAATTGTATATTGCATTTTCTTTAATAATTCTGAGATTTGGACTTCCTTTAATATACAGTTTTTCCACATTAGATAAACCTTCAAATGTGTGCTCATTAACAGCATTTAAACTACCAGATTGGATATTAATATAGCGTAATTTCGGCATTCCGGTTAATGGCGGTATTCTTTTCAGATTGTGCGATTGTATAGTTATCGCTTGTAGATTTTGCAGTTTCATCAAACTCTCTGATGGTATGCTCTTCAAGTCGTTTTCTACTACAAATATTTCGACCAAGTTGGTCTCTTGTGTTTCCAACCATGCTACAGAAAGCCTTTCCAATCCGTTGTGACGCAGCATCAGTCTTAAGATCTTCACATTTTGAAATATTCGGCCAGGTAGCGACGGAAGATAGTTGTTTTCTATTATCAACTCATCAATTGGTTTTCTGATAAGCTCGCCTATCTTTTGGACGCCCTTTAAGACTTGCGGCAAGTCGCTGTGTGTGCACCTGAAATCACGTAATTATCATTTTACTTAGCTGTCTGTTTAAAATGTTAAAATAAATTATCAATATTATTTTTAGTAACCATATTTGTATATCGTCGTTGCGATTGGTGCAAATGCATGGTAGAATTGACTCCGGGGCTGGACAAGCTGTCTGCCCCGATGCAGCCGTTATTAAGAAGGCCAGCCATAAGCACACTCTGTCAGTCTTAAGTAGCATTTCTCCACGTCTTCTGTGACACTCATTATATTAATTCGTACTACATTAGTACGCTGCATATAAAGTTAATTGTATCTGAAAATGAACATTAAAAACATCGTTTTAATAATATGACCATGACTCCTGAAGGTGGAAACGTTTAACAGGCGACTGTGTGCCACAAAGCTTCGGAAGTTGAACAATACCGAATTGTGCCAAATAAATCACATTTGTAAGACATTAATACCGTAGCGCGTAGACTGATTGCGTCAAGGACTCTAGAACAATGAGTAGGGGAACAATGCCCGGAGCGGTCCGGTGGTTGCTGCACTTTCACTGGACTATTGTTCTTATTGGCGATCTACGGCGTTTACGTACTTTATTGTTGTTTGCACGATTGTTCTAGCGGAGATTACACAATGTTCTTAATTCGGAGGTTGTATAGTTTTGTTGATGTAGGTCATGTCATGTAATCACGGCACCTTATTACTTTTTGGGCACCCTGTGACGTTAATCTTGTGCTAAACCTGCTTATATGAAGTGAAATATATACTCACTTAAACATTAAGAAATCTCCAAAACTAGCTACCCAGGTTCCTTGTAGGATACGGATAAAAAAAAATTGTTCTGTATTCATACTCTAAGGGAGGTTAAAAACAGCTGGAAGGTTGTATTTATCATATTTTATCCGTAATCGTTGCTGAATAGTATAACTGTATAAGTCGCCAGTGTTAACCAACAGCAATCGCACCCTCATCAGTGGCGCTAAAGCTGGATTCACAAACAGAAGTTACGAGCGAATTATGCAAAAACGCGGCAATCGACCAAACAGAGATAGCCTTAACATAAATAAATAAATATCTCAGGACAATTCACACCAATTGACCTAGTCCCAAACTAAGCAAAGCTTGTACTATATGTAGGGTGCTAGACAACGGATATACATACTTATATAGACATGACCGGCTTAGGATTAATTTATCCTCCCTGTGTCTTTATCAAACTAGTGACATAAAAAAGGGGAAAGAGATAACTAAACTTGGCCGGTCATGTTAGGACCACTGATATAATGATTACATAATCGAGGTCGGAATACCAGCTAATATTTTGGAAACCATAAAAACTAACGATTTATCCCAATGTTTTACTGTAAGGCTTTCGTATCTTATGCACGAAGTATGCAAGAAGCCACCATTGTGCATCATATCAACCAGCCAGCAAGACGAGCAATCATTACGGTACAGTTACACAAGTTATCTCTAACTGTCCCCAACTGTCATCCTACATACGGAAAGAGTAAAGCGGAAAATTGTGTATTATATTACTCCTAACCTTTACAGTTAAGAGTATTTGTCAAGCTTTGCGGAGTGTGCTTGGGATAGGTTGTTTAAAAGTGCCTGTTAAGAATTTAGGCGCAACGAGTTTTAAATAGTAACTTTTTAAAATTAAAACGGGGCTGAAGATTTCGCAAAATGAGTGATGGATGATGTGCAGAGGTTCGATAAGTACGTTGACGACCGGTTAGCCTAGTGGTTTGTGACGCTGACTATAAGCTAGCGGTATTGGGTTCGAATTCCTCCGATACGGGGAACATTTGTGTGATGAATATGGACGTTTGTTCTCAAGTCGTAGGTGTTATCTAATAAGTACCTATCTAAGTGTTTATTTGCCTGTATAAGTGCAGTATATGTATACATATATCCGTTGTCTAGTACTCATTGTACAAGCAACTGTATAGTCGTTTAAAATTTGGGATTGCGACTAGGTCAATAAGTGGGAATTGTAAAAATATATTTATCAATTTATTATTTATACACGAATCTACATTCAGTGTGCTATTTTCTTGCGTAAGCTTTGAAGCTAGATTCTCCTTCTGTTTATTTCGGGATGTGTGATTAATTGTTGAATGACGAATGGGGTGTATGATAATGAATTTAGTTTAGTATATACACATACGAACGAGCTGAAATGATTAATGTGGCCGATAAATAGGAAGAATATTATTTCAGGAAAAGCTTTAAGTAATTACCTACTACGTATTTATACTATACTAAGTATATTAGAATGTCATATGCATCAGTTGTCGAGCCCTAATAACATAGCACAGAACAGAAGCTTTAGTTTGATTGGAGTAGGTGAAGTACCTAGTGTAAAATTAATCCAAGATATTCTATTTATTTATCAACGAGCTGTTACTCGCGGCTTCGCCGCCTTGATTTTATTTTCTATACGTTTTACGGAATAAAAAGTATCTTATGATTAATCTAGGATATGATCTATCTGTCTGCCAAATTTCATCTAAATCCGTCCAGTTTAGCTGTTAATGATTGATTAACTAAGTAACAAACATCCGAATGTCCAAACATCATTTCGCATTTATAACATTAGTAGAATTATATAACTAGAATTCATTTTGCGTTCATTCATTTGTCGGTAGCGTGTTGCCTTGCCAGGAGAATCCTTGTTTGGGCCATTAAGATCTCTTGTTGTATAGTTTACTTTCAAAATTAAACTACACGCATTTTACGTCATTCTGCATTTAAGCTGCACTACTCGTATTAGCAAACTAGCGTTAATTGTGCGCATAAAGCCACTGTCCCTATCGCACACGCTAACTGGTTAGGAAGGAATAGATATAAGTATGCTTTATGTCCGTGACAAAAACTAGCGTGCTAGGACCACTGGTATACCTACTGAGATATCTAGAACACCAAGGAATTATTTCGAGAGGGACTATCAGTTGGATACAGTGGCGCAGCGTGGGTATCAGCCCCCCGGGCCGGTAAAAAATTTTGCCGCTCTGTTAAGTATTTCCATTTAAAAGACAATTGCAATTATACAGTAATTCTTAAGAACTTTTTACAAGATATTATTATTATTTATTGTGAAATTATGCCGCCTCTGCCGCCCCCACTACGCTACGCCACTGGTTGGATAGCTCTAAAACCACAGATAAAATATGTCTAAAACATCCGTCTAGATAATCCCGACTTTGGAAATCGCTGTAACAGGTAGTTTTCGAGATCCAGGCGTTAACAATTTCGCTGCCATGTTCTCTTAATTAATTGTCATGAATAAATTAGCCTCAAGTCAGGAGCTTGGGTCCTTGACAAGAAAAGTCTTAATTTTTTCACGCTACGGTGAACTTTGCCGGTTTGAATTAATTTTCAGGAAGTAAGAAAACCAAATCAGAGGGTAAGCGCTTAAAGGCATTGTGTTGAAGTCTTGGACAGTATACGGTAGACACCATCGGTGTATTTGATACCATACCTTCGAGATAATGAATGCATCTGCCATTAGGAAAGTGAACGCGTCTTTAATTTAAATTACTTCATAGAATAGGAGAAAATGGCTAAGATGCTCCACGCATGGGTCCACAAGCAACCGAATTGAGCACAACATTAAAACTGAGATTTCTCTACGGAGTTTCTTTTGCCAAGTTTATCAGAGTATAAGGATCCTTCTATATTGACTGTATGTAGTAAGTCAAAATATTCAATACCTGTAGGATGTCGTCTTAAACACACACACAGAGCTGAAATTATAACAGAACGACAACACCTTAGTGTGCGGTAATAAAACTACGTAACTTGATTTGACGTGACCACTTCAAAAACAATCCTGGAACGAGCGTGGCGCGTGGTGGCCAGACACAAACTGGGATGTAGAGTCTATTTCGCATGTAAACACCAGACTTTCGGTTCACAGCTCGATGCGCACCAAGTAACTTATCTTTCACCATTGTGGCGCGTGCCGCGGACCGCACGTAACTTGCGAGCTTAGAATACAGACTTGCAGTTAGGTACAATCTCTTGTCATCCTTAGTATACTCACTTTGATTTTTCTAGCGTAGATCATATTTGCAGTGCCATTCTGATTTTGTATGTTAGAATGGATTTTTATAACTTATTTTGTCACTCGATTATTAACCCATTCCGGCCCATTACGCGGCTGCTCCAATACGACGCTATGTATATGGTAGAACCGTCTCTCAGAATGTATATGTTAAGTAACTTAGATATTTATAATTTTATTGGACTCCACCACGTGCCATACCCACACTAACTTAACATATTTTGTTATGTTTAGGAGAAACCCACCCTTGAAGTAGAAGCAACTGCTTCTACCTGTAAACACTCTACTGTAATATTTAGAGCTTATACTCCCTCGTTGGTGAACCAAACGCCATGTTTCTCCATTTTTTGCCGTCAGAAAGTAAAAAAGAAGCCAGGGAATAGAGCATCATAGCGATTGCTTCAATGATAAAAGAGTATAAGATAAGAGTTTGTACGATTTAAGGTGTTTGAAGGTAGAGCAGTCGCCCCTAAGTGCAGGGTAAAATGTTTTCGCTGCGGTGAGTACGTAGGTAGAAAACGACGTTGCCTTACGTATAGTCTTCGTCAATGCTTGATCTTTGATCATCAAATTGCAAAATAAGGAATGTTTTGGTACTATCTTGATGAAATCTTACGATGTAGTAATAGCAACGAGGAAGGTGTTTGGGGCGTGTAGACAATACAATTGACATGTCGCTTAATTGTGTGCGATATATAATTTGAAACACATGCAAGAAATGAATGGCTACTTAAATGAACAAATGCGTTTATTACCTACAGACGTAACTACCTACATGTTTACGGCAGTGGCTGCAATAGCAGTGTAATTTAGCAACATATTTTTGTTTATTGAAATTAAAGTTACATTAATTTCTAAGCAACGTAGGTATTTTGTATGCTTACTTAAAAAGATCGAATAATCCAAGTAATCATGGCAAGGCAAACAAAGCTACAAGGGGCATTTTCTTCAAAGCTCTAATTGACTCAAAAATGCGCTGCGCGATTGCGGCATTGTATGCAAGATAGCTTCGTCGAAGATAGTATTATAATAGTTTGTAGTCGAAGTAATCCATTAAAATCTGATACAGATGAGATGTCTCCATTTGGACTTTTGAAGTGCTTCCACTCGTGATCGTCTCGCTACCTTTGAAAATTAGGATATCCATTGGAAAATGGAGAGAATCGATCGTCAGGCAATCGTTATTAAGCGCACTCCGCCAGCTTGGAGATCGATGGGCTTTGGGTTTGCATGTTTATGTATATTTGTGATGCCTACCCTTAGGGATTCGGATGCACTCTAAGTGCCGAGTGCTGTGGACCCGTTTTGCACTCTTGGCATACTAGAAGCGCCCGAGCCAGCATCAAGTGCTTAAGCGGAATGTTAAAGATCTATCTTCTATACATCCATACTAATATTATAAATGCGAAAGTGAGTCAGTTCGTTTGTTTATTTGGTTGTTTGTATGCTACTCTTTCACGGCCTAACTACAGCACCGATTGTCCTGAAATTTTGCATGAGCTGCGGTCATGGACATAAGATACTTTTTATCCCAGGAAAATGACCCGGTGGGATAACATTTCCTTGACGCACAAACCAAAGTCTGTATACATTTATTTTATATTAGATCCAAGCTCTCAAACTAATTATCCCCGACTGCAATTCGACATGC
Source organism: Ditula angustiorana (assembly GCA_963691745.1). Taxonomy (NCBI): domain Eukaryota; kingdom Metazoa; phylum Arthropoda; class Insecta; order Lepidoptera; family Tortricidae; genus Ditula; species Ditula angustiorana. Next base: position 5,861,356 of record OY829473.1, read on the forward strand.
TGGATTGTAAGCCCGATTGCATGCTTGCTTGCATGCCATCTTACATGCTTACTTACTTGCATGCCTGCTTGCATGCCCGATTCCATGCCCAATTGCATGCTTGCTGGCACACGCGTGCAATTGCATGCTGAGTTGCATGCCCTCTTGTAGGCTTACTTGCACGACCTTTTGCATGTTTGCTTGCATGCCCGATTGCCTGCACAATGCGGGCGAAGCCGCGGACAAAATCTAGCATAAAATAGTTCCGTTACTGCCGGACTGGCAGACAATGCACAGCCTGAACAACTGAAGATAGAAACATAAGATTTGCAACATATAGTCCTTACAGGTACACTAAGATATCATTTTTGGATATTACACCATTAAGGGGGTAAAAAGAGGCTATAATTATAAGCGGATAAAGGCGCGGGAAAAAGTTTCAAGACAAAAAAAAATTTCAAGAGGTGGCAATGTAATTGGTTTTTAGTATTTTACTATTAAGTTAACTTAACAATAGTCTAACAGCCGATGAGCCACTATTACGATATAACATTTTAAGCCATTTAAGTACAATCAAACAAAATCAATGGTTATATAATGATAACAATGATCCGTCGAAAATATTGTGTTGCGCTAACGTAAAGCATTCGTGAATTCGCAAAGAATGGCAAAAAACTCGCTAGCCTTGAGAACGTTGCTTATACAGCGAAATATTAGACGCTGATACAGCCAGTATAGTAGTTAGTAACCGAGAAGTAATTTTAAGTTTGAAATGTTATGTGGCCTACGAAAAATAATTTTAATTCTAACATTAATCGGGGCGTAATTTAACCATATATATAGATTTTAACCATCGCGATATCGGTGGTACTTTGTGATATATTTTTGACCGTTTCATAGTCATACATACGGAGTACCGCTGTGGAACCAAGTGAATGTTACCCAATGTTACTGAAATATTTTTAGCTACAAAAAAACGATGCTTGTTTGTTTTCTATTCGGAAGTTAAAAGATATCAGACTGACACCCAAAAATTACATAGCGACGTACGACGAGCGAATATTGAAGGTCAAGATTAATACAAAAATTAGCATTCAATATGACACACCCACCGCACGCACACCTTTAGAATTTAAATGGAATAATAGCTAGCCTGGCCAAGAGTTACGGCTCATTTTCCTCCACTTGTGATTGTGACGGCATACAGTTGTGTTTACGTTAGAGGCTCGAGTCTCGCCACGCCAACCTGTTTCTAACACCAAGCACGAGTCTTGACCCAAACTGCCAGTTACAGTTCGTCTCACACAGTGCCTTATCGTGTCACATATCCACATTATTGTTTCGCGGAACATGATGCTGATGCGAACATTGTGCCGGACATCGAACATAAAAAATATATTTAGGAATTTCAGTGTGAACGGGGCGAGGCAAATACCGCCGAAAATTTTGATCACTGGTAAGTTTGTTGTCATTTTTATTGATAAAAGGCTAAAAGGTTTTATTAAATTTGGATAAATAACATCATTCAAACGTTGGTCCTCTTTGATCCTTGGTTAAGATTGGGATGAAACAGGTTTTAGCGAAGCGAGCGCGTGTCTAATTTAAGGAATTTTTCAGTCAATGTGTACAATATCAGAAGTAGCTGAATCTGAACGCTCAAAGAAGTAAAAAAATATCAACTTAAGCTATTATTTGCTTGAAAATAGAGTCGATATGTCGGCCACCAACTCTACCTATACCTATAAATTTAAAGTAGAGTCAGATACACTTAACTTTTGACTATAAGAGGTAAAGAAACTGATAGCATATGTTAGCAAGTTGCAAACGGTGGAGGCGTAGGCACTTTTTATTTCTTGACGTGTTTTCATAACATTGAGCTCTACGATTTGAGGCGCTAATTTGTTGACAAGTGGAAAAATATTCAGTTACTTTTCGGTTACCGCCTGGTAGTTGACAGGTTACATTCATATTTAACAAAAAAACATACTCCGTCGAATTGAGACGAGGACCACCTTTTTTGAACTCTGTTGAAGACTGCCAAAGTTAAATTTATCCCTCAGTGAGGCTTTATCTGACTACTTGCATAAGAGATGCACAAAAAGGTTGATTACACTTGGGCGGTCATCTACAAAGGGCCACTAGTACCTATTCTATACCAATATGTTAATGCGAAATTTAGTACTTCTCGGCTAAACTATTTAAGTTACGGGTTTCAGTAAAACTTTACAATACTGATATCGATAGCATGAGACCTTGAACGGGACCTGAAACTGCCAAAACGGACACCATTGATAACAAAACTCGTGGAATTAAGCTAGCAGTCATATACAGTAATTAGTAATTAAGAGTTTTGGGTAATTCTACGAAGATCTGATTCCTTTGGCGGATGTTTTAGCATATTGAACCAATACTTAATGAACATAATCTGTAAATATCTGACAAAAACATGCCAGGGGAATCAAAATTTTCAAGAGTGATCCACTATTAGTTTAGTCAATAGTAGGTAATATGCTAAAACATGCGCCAGAGGAATCACTATTTCGAAGAACTACCGTACTTTAGGTACTTTAGTTGTTTGGTATAATAAAGTATTCTTGACCTATCTTAAGTCATGTGGTCGTGCAATAAAATTAAAGAACGTGTTTAAGATTTATATATCGTCGGACCACTTTAGGTATAACCGTGATTTCGGTTGGTGAAAAAATCGGCAAGAAACTCAACGAGGGTTTTGCAAAAAACAAGTTACGATGTTACTTTTTAACCGACTTCAAAACAGGAGGTTCTCAATTCGATTGTTTTTTTACATTTAATGTTTTTGCTATTTGGAACCATTGCAGTGATCGAATTGCTCATTTTTGATGTGTGTATAAAGTCTGGTTTTTATTCCGGGGACTAAATTGACGTAACTTATATATGAGTAATGTCAAAAAAATCTGGATGAAGCGTCAATTTAGTCTCTGGGTTAAAAAACGGACTATAGTAAAGTTAAGTAAAATATAGTAGCCAGTAAGAAGTTTTTGCTTATCGATCTTACATGCGCGGTGCGTCGCGCTATTTATTGAGGTGCCTTTTTATTGCGTTGCGTTTCGTATAGGTAATTGATATTTACGTTGGTTCTGCTAGCAACGTAGATTGACAGCAGTAACGCGTAGCTGCACGGCGGTAAACATGTTTACTTGTCCCTTATTTATGAGGAATCACGACAAACACGCTTTGTTTTTGGCGGTAATTTGCTAACTCCATTTCCGCGGTGGTTGGTTTGTATATGTAACGTATATCATTTGTTATGCACTAAGTGTGAACGATGGAGTGTTTATTTATTATCGTTCAATTTAAGAGCAAGTTTGTCACCTGATGGTAAGTAATCAGATCACCACCGCCTATAGACAACCGCAACAATAAGGAAACTGCAGATGCGTTGCCAATCCATAGGGCTAAGAAGAAATACCTCTTGTGCCAGTAATGTCACCGGCTGTCTTGCTTTCCACGCCGGTACACAACAGCGCAGGCACTACTGCTTAGCGGCTGGATTAGGAAGTAAAATTATGGTTAGCTATATATCCTGACGGACCTAACACAACCCGCAAAAATGCAACGAAGGTCCGATATATAACACAAAATAGATGCTATTTTCGTTGCTCTACATTTGGTTGTTTCTGTTGATTTATTAAGACTAAAACACGTTAATTGTCAGGTGAGATTGTGATCTAGTAGAGTGGTTGTAGATCTTGCTGACTGTGGTAACGGAACTCTTCAAAGAGCATAGTTCGACATGCTCTCGTCTTGTTTTTTCAATACCTATATTTTTCTTGTGATAAATCCTAACGTTGGTACACTGGGTTTGCCAACCTTATGAGATATAGAGTTGTTGCACTTCAAGTAAAGTTCTTAGAGCTGCCTTAATTATTTTAGAATTCACCTTGGCAATATCTTGCGCGTGAAAAAGAAAACTGCGAAAAGGAACTGCACTAGGCAGGAGTTAATCAAGCGTGCACTTTACTGGTAGAGCCAAAACGAATTGTTCCTATACCTAATTAAGAGCTGCTAACAAAAGATATTAACTACAAATAAATCAAATTAACATTCGCCCTCAGTTATTACCAACACTGGAAAAGTCTCAAATTAAGTATTTGAGTATGCTCCATGGGGCCCAAACACATCAAAAATATAATTAGTACTAAATATGTTAAAAAATGGCCTCACGTATAGCTTTCTTAGGCAAAGAAGTTTTAAAACAGCAGTATGCTTAGAAAAAACCATGAGATAAGAAATAAAAATTGCCTCGAGATATTTATTCAATATTTATCCTTAATCAAACCGAATTAACATGTATACGTAAGCATGAGTTGCCTAGACACTACGTAATCATTCATTCACTGGCAGGTGGCCTCGGTCAACTCGGTGTTGAGTGCGCGAAGTACCTGCGAGGAAAATATGGCAGGGATCAAGTAATCCTCTCGGATATCATCAAGCCGACGCCAGAGGTTATCAACGACGGCCCGTACATATTCGCCGACATCTTGGACTTCAAGGGACTCCAGAAAATTGTTGTCAACCACAGAGTAGATTGGTTGATACATTTCTCGGCGTTGCTGAGCGCGATCGGTGAACAAAACGTACCATTGGCTGTGCGAGTGAATATAGAAGGAATGCACAATGTGATTGAACTAGCGAAGCAGTATAAACTAAGAATTTTCGTGCCCAGCACTATTGGAGCTTTCGGGCCCGACTCTCCTAGAAATCCTACTCCTAATGTAACTATACAGAGACCTAGAACAATATACGGTGTGTCGAAAGTGCACGCGGAACTCTTAGGAGAATATTATTATTATAGATTTGGTTTAGACTTCCGATGCTTGAGGTTCCCGGGAGTTATATCTAGTGACCCACCAGGCGGCGGCACCACTGGTAAGCATGGCTCAATGCTAGGACTATCACGTAACTTTCAACTTATTAATAGTTGAGTTAAAAAGTCATGTTAATTGGACCTAACGACCGGCTAAGTTTGGTTTATTTGATTTTATCTCTATGTGCGTCCCTTTCTTGTGGCACTAGTTTACCAGAGACACAGAGAAGGATAAGTTAAACCTGGGCCAGTCATATTAGAGTCACTGGGTTGATTCACTGTAGAACCTTTTCACACGAAATATCATTGACGTTTTCCAACGCGAAAAATGCAATAATGTAACAGCCATGACTCTGCAACAGGGCTCTACAAGAATCCAAATTAGTTGACTGTACGGTCGCAGACATTAATTGTTAAGCCACCACAGAACCCTGTCATAATGACTGTGCCAATCTGTGGCCACGTGTTAGTAAACAATGCAAAGCAATGTCACTGTGACAAGGTTCCATACAGGCTCAACTGTTAAAGTCCGTGATGGTACTTGTACGTAGATTTTTGAAAAACGCTAAGTATGACACTGTTTTTTAGACTACGCCATCGCGATTTTCCATGACCTCTTGCGCAAGGGGAACTACCAGTGCTACTTGAAGCCTGACACGCGGCTCCCTATGATGCACGTCAGAGACGCACTGCGAGCCCTATCACAATTTCTCGAAGCGCCAAACGAGATCCTCCACAGAAGAGTCTACAACGTCACTTCCATGAGCTTCACTCCTGAGGAACTGGCCGACAAGATGGCCAAATACCTGCCAGATTTAAAAATAACTTACAAACCTGATAGCAGGCAAGACATTGGTAAGTAGAGGCGAGATAATTTTAACTTACGTAACCGTGAAATTGCTATCGTACAGTTATCGTTTATTTATGCATAGTAGTTAAAGTAACTAAGTACATCGCAATAAGTGTGGTTAATCGTCCATAACATCTTACGGAGAAGCAGAAAATCCATTGGTTCCACAATTTTCACAAAAACGTAGGTAGGAACAGCATCAAATGGAATTTACGATACTAAGCAATCGCGTCACTTGAGGTGTATCACGTCGCGCAGCTATCAACGAGCTATGAGTATATTCGAAGCGTAAATACAATAGAATGACAGGTATCTATAGTGCAGTTACGGAACCGGCTCGGGTGGATTCTAAGGAAGGTAACGTATCAGAGACTTTGAGTTACTTGTACCAATGAACGGCGGTTAATTAAGTAGACCCACCCACATTATAGTTTTCAAAGTAAAAATATTTTTATTCTGATTAGGCCTACAGGAAGCAATTATGAATGTCATTAAATTCCACAGCCACCACCCAGTTCGGAAAATCACCTCAGATGAGAATGAGGAAATGAGGAAATTTCCTCCCTTAAAAAAAAAACAAATTAAGTACTTACCATAAACTAAGCATCAGCAGCCCTAACACTACTTTGGGGTGATTTTTAACTTTTGAGAGTTCGACGGTCGCCAATCAGTGCCGGCAAAAATATACGCTCGCGTATTTGATTGGCCCGAGGGGTGAATGTCGAGCGCTCGAAAGTCAAAAATCAACCCGCTGGCCATGTTTAACTTTTAATTTTATCTTTACGCGCTGCTTTGTCTTATAATTTATAAGATAACGCTCTCTCTAACCCCCTTATTCACAAACGATGCGTAAACCTATGTTAGTTAACATGTGTTGTCTTTATCTGTCATTGTGACGTTTTCCATCAAATGAAAGGGACATAACATTTGTTAGTTTAAAAGATTGTTAATTTTTATGAATGGGGGGGGGGGTACCTAAGAGTTTAACTTGAGCGATCATGTTAGGTCCACAGTAGCTTGAACCCATATATTCAAAAAAAAATTTGGCCTTTTTCAGCGGATTCCTGGCCCCAGGTGTTCGACGACAGCGAAGCGCGCCGCGACTGGAACTGGAAGCCCGAGGTCGACTTGGACAACCTAGTTGGACTCATGATGAAGGAAGTCAAAGAAAAAATTGCAGCCAATGGTTTCTGATCGGGGCGTAGGAAGATTGACTAATTACTACATAAAAAGTTACGACAACAGGGGCTTTTATCGCTGACATAAAGCATAATATATCCCTTACTAATCAGTATGCGTGTGCGAGAGGGACAGATGCGTTTAAGTACGCGATAAACACTAGCGTGTTACCAGAGCACGAGTGCGATTTTTGAATCTCACCGGGGGACTAAAGCTCACCAAAATGGCTGTATTCATAGAGATTCAGCCATTTTGGTGAGCTTTAGTCACCCAGTAAGATTCAAAAATCGCACTAGTCCAAACATTGTAATGAAAATATCGGCATTCTCATTTTTATGTGCCTCAAAACTATTGAACCTATGATAATTTATTATAATTATTTAGGATCGGAGCCGCCAATTTCCGCCAGCGCCGGCGTAAATGTTTGGTAGGTGATGGTCAGTCTATAAGTACCTACAAATCATATTTAGCCCTATTTGTGGATTTTAGACTTTCAATCGCTCGATACTCGCCAGCCGCGGGCCAAACAAATACGCGAGTGTATATTTTAACCGGCCCTGAATGGCGCGCGGCTAGCTAGTGTCGTGCGCTCCAAAGTCCCTTACCTAAGCCACAGATAAATTGAATTTAGGCGGTCATGTGAGGGGCCTTGGTCAAAGATATCGTAAGTCCTCAGAAACTTAATAATATACCTGTACCTAAGGGCGGATGAAGAGATCAGACATTTCGTGCAAATCCGTGGCTTAAATTTGAATGGTCGTTACTGTTAACTTTTTTTGGATGATTAACAATATGTCCAGTCAGTGAAAATCGCCATGAACTCTATCATCTATATGATGTATGTATGTATCTATCTACTTAACAAATATTAGTTTTAACATAAGCTGATTACGTAAGACATATCTATTTAACGCATATCCTGTTATCGAGTGTGTGAAAATTGCGATCTGTGATTTAGCTGTTTTAGCACAATGTTATATCGATACCTCCTACGTATACTGGTATAAGTGCAAAATTGTGATTTTACAGGAGAGCTGTGCAAAGGTTCCGTAACCCGTAACTTTATTGTCTGTAAAGATAATTTTACAAAATTTTGGATTTGTAGTAAGATAAATACTTTACTTTAATCTACATTAATGGAATTTTGAAATGAATGGTAGTTTCTGAGAAAATGGCAGATACACTTGTTTACTCGTATGTGACATGTTGTAATTGTGTGGTATACTAAGCTAACTACCACTTGCCCTAGTATACGGCGTAACTAATTAAGTACTGAATTTGAATATATTGCTGTTTTGTATATAGATAATTACGTGACCTGGTCATAGGAATTGAAATGAAAAAGAAAGCACGTACTGTTTTGCCCTTCATCATTACTTTATCAACGTATTTTTCACTTGTACCAGTATACGCTTGAATTGATATCACCAGTATACACTTGAATATGTTTTAAGTTCGCTGAGAAAAAACTCTAAAAACGGAATAAAATAAATTTGAATGTTGTATGCATTGCTTTTATTAGGCGAGAACATTTTACTCAATTTTATGATAATCACAGACTTTGACTTGCTTAAGTATTAAAGTCAAAAAATATTGAACCATGGCATTTCAAAAAAAGTTTTTTACATAAAAAGCGAAATGTTATTAAATATCAACAAATCCGTGATAAAACAATCTTATTGATTACCTACATAATTTTGGTATCTACCAACTAATAAAAAATCTAGGAATGTGTCGCCACCGTATTATCTATAAAGACTCCATCTTTGATCACAAAAGTTTATTTTTTAACATTGGCTCTTAATTTACTTCAATCAGTTTACATTATTGATACAGAAAATAAAACTGAGAAAATGTTGACCTAATTTTTAACAAAAATTAAACTTTAACGCGATAATAGCTTACATTTTAAACTGCCCCTTATTTATAAATTAAAATAAACTTTAACCGGATGCTATGAAAAATAAAGTTCTGTTTCGTAAATATCCTACATTTTTCTAATTTTCTTAAAATATCAGTTTTATATAATCAGTTGTTTTTTAATTTTAATGAACACCCATTTCAAAGACATTAGAACATCTTACATATATGCAAAATTAGCACATTTTCCTTAGCTAATCATTTTATGAGACTAATTTGTTGTAGAAGTCATGGTGTTGAGCAGGAATTGTACCAGTCTGACAAAGATAATTAAGATCTTTACTTTTTTGCTTATCAATAGGTAATGGTGCGTACAAAGCTCGAATGAATTATCGGCATGTACTTGAGAAAATTCTATTGTAGGTGACAGCACCGGATCAAGATTTTCTAATTCTGGAGACTTTTCTTTTTGCAAATCTTTTTACGCGAGGACTCTGAAACCGGTCTTGTGCTTGGCTTGCTTGATTTTGGTTCACATCTACGATGAAAGAAATTTATTGATACTCCGCAGAATTAGATGAAGCACAGCTTTGCTGCTGTGAAGTGATACTGTTTCTGAAAACTCTTCTGATACTATAGAATCTAATTTTTGTTTTTCCAAAAACTCAAAGAGAGTAAAGATTCGGCTTCTGGCGGTAGCGGTGACACTAGAAGTATTTTTTAATTTAGTTTTTTTCTTTCTTTAAACCCGTATTACGGGTCCAACTGACAAAAAGTTTGAAACCATATTTAAATAAGAAATTTCCAAGTCCCAAGATATTTATTTATTTCTTTCTTATTATTTATTTTAATATGGTTCTAATAGTAGGTTAATAGGTCAGTTCTCCCTCTCGTCTGCTTCATTTTGCAATGATTTTACTTACTTTAAAATCATTTAGTTATCAAATACAATAAGAAACGTAAAGTTACAGAACGTAAGAAATATAAATAAACTGAATTGTGCACTTAGAAGTCGGATTAGACATAATGCGTCGTCAACTGTCATTTGAGCATACTGAGACAACTCCCCGTACGCATCAATGGCGAGCGTGCATACTGAGGCAACTGCCAGTTACACCACACTCGCACCGCTCCTCCACAATATCTGCGCCGCGTATAGTGGTACAAGCGACTTGGCTCAGTATACATCGTACCGACTGTCAAAAAGGTGTTAGATGCGTTCATATACGTCACTTTATTTCCGAAACTAATGAGAATATTCGTACAAAATTTATGTGACAGTTAAATGTAAGTATTTTAGTCTCAAATCTGCAAAAAAACGAAAATCTCAAAATTGCCACTTGTATCAGTATACGTAGGAGGTATCGATATCAACTTATATTCTAGGTATGTTCGACCCACGGAGCGCATGCAGTGGGCCTTAGACGTGACATGTACTGTGCATCTAGCACGAATTTTCTCGACACGAGTTAACTCGCTACGTTAATCAGCGCGTCTCGTTTTCACTAGCCCAGTAGGAAAGAGACGCACTGAATTACGTACAGAGTTAACGCGTATCGAGAAGAAGCGTGCTAGGTGTATTGAAACCTCTGTCGCTTATTCAAATCGTTCGCACTCGACTAAACATCGCAGGTATTGACAGCAGTACCATAAAAATATGAGCATTTGCTCATATGCAACGGCTACATAAATCCCGGCAGAAGGTCACTCCATGTGCTCCGGGTTTTCTTTAATAGATGAATAAATAGTATTTAAACGAATTTAGAGACAGTTATATGTTCTTAAGTGTTGTAACTAAGCACCTGCTTATTACATACTTTTATGTTTGTATATTACCTACTAGCTTCTACCCGCGGCTTCGCCTGCGTGACTTTAATTCCTTAGTTCACTTAATAAGCTATCTCCATTCCAAATTTCATTCAAATCCGTCCATCCGTTTTAGCGTGAAGAAGTATCTAACAAAATACTATGTATTACACAAACTTTAAGCTTCATAATATTAGTCCGATTTTCCTTGTATCAATATATTGCTATGATGCCTAAATAAAATAAAATACCATAATGTAATCAATGACTTTATTGAAAAGCATACATAAAACAAATAAGTAAAATATTTTACCCTAGTTTCATTTTTTATCTTTAGCTACTATTTTATTTTTAAGATGAATGAAGCAGGTTAAGAATGAAATATATAAATTTATCGTCTAAATACAAGAATTACAAATTTGTTTTCGCCAAACAAACATTTATACATACCCAAAAAAAAACCAAATAAAATTTCGTTGAACCTAAAATGAACCATCCAAGGGTAGATTTCTAAGAGAAAAGATTTCAAGAGCTAAGAGGGCTGTTACAATGCTAAGCTCCCAAAGTTGGGGGTTTTTCGTTTGTACCATTATTTAAAAGAAAATGAATGAATATCTAAAATACAGTATTGACACATTGCGCATTTAGTGTATTTCTTAAAACAATATTCTGAAGTAAAATGAAATGAAATACGTTTATTTGTTTAACATAGGTATAGTTACAGATGCCATGCTGAGCCTATAGATTCGAGGCTCAGCATGCAGAGTTTTATTTACCTATGGTGCAGGGTGTGCGTTGCATACGGGCGCAGCGGTCCCAGGGGGCGCCGAGTGCCACTCGCTATGGAGCCCCACTCTGCGTCCACTCGGCATTACCCTAGCGCCCCCCAGTTAGGGCGCTAGGGTAATGTTTGCACACGGGCGCTACATGGGCTAGAGACGCCTCTGTCAGCATGGCATTTGCTAACAATGTGGGTGTACAAATCTGTATTTTTCCTTTAACATTTTGTCATCAATTTCAATTAAATAATAGGGAAACAAAGCATACCTCCGCGCTAGCATAATCTTCTGAAGAAGGGGAGAAGTACATTATGCTTTCGTATCATTCTTATGACAACCGTCCATCATGTGTACTGTTGCTTCTTTTTCTTTAACGTTACACTAGCACCCGCCCCGGCTTCTCATAGGTACAATGAGAGCGTCCGCTACGTCGCGCGGGTGCACGGAGCGGGTTGCTCACCTATCTAATAAATAATATGAGCCCGCACCTGCACCCACGCGAGTTAGCGGACGCTCTCATACTATTTTTCTATAGACGTGCACCCGCGCAACTTAGCGGTTGCCCTTAGTATTTGATGAACATAACGTTTAGGTACAGTGTTAATGGGAGGTTGAAACACCTAATTAATAACTGATCCTTTTCTATCCTCTAATATAAATGGATGGTGTTTAGTTTAACAAAGTTAAATATGTTAATATTTTTTTTTATAGCCAATTAAAACCAAAATTATCGAAAATTACTTACATAATAAAATGCATAAAAGTGATGTCAAATAAGCGGATACTTGTAATGTTATGTTAAAATAGTAAAGGTACGTAATTTTCGTTGTAAATAATTGTTTTTTTTGTGACAGTGCCTATTGAAGTCTTAAGAAAAATATATACAATAGCTAGTTATAAATAAAGTCTGTCTATCTTCACTCTGCTTAAATGGTAAACAAGATTCCAACCAAAATTTACTATTTATTTACCATCACAATAGCATTAACCGTTTAAAAACAATTAAAAGCATCAAATCACGAATCATAATTTCGATTTACAGCCAGGGTTGGTTTTTAAATGTTAAACAGTTTCTTGGGAGTAAAAAGTCAACATTTCGGTGAAAATGTTGTTCACCACTAAGCAAAGTTAAGAAAATTTGAGTTTTAGTAGGCATGACAGACCCTATATCAACTTGATTAAACACTCCAATAACAACTTATTAGAAAAATATATTACTATAAGTACATACTGACTGTCACAGTTTTTACGAAAAGCTAAATCAATATTATGATTTCCAAAAGTCTACACATATCGCAAAAAGTCGATGATTTTTTTTACAACAGATTCGGTCGGTCGAATCCTGGATATATTTTCAGGTCGCATGCCCACCATATTTGATTAGGCCAACAATAATATAATATTATGAATCACACACATCTCAGTCTTCATATTTACCCATTACTTGCTAAATATTAATAGACATTAAAATATTAGCACAGTCCCGTCCGCGTTGACCAACCTGGGCACAAATGTGAACTTTACGAAGTCCAATTATGGTTTAAATTTAATACGTATACCGGCCCTTGCGATATATAAATCCAACAAGCAATGGGTGGAAGTATCTCAACTGGCATAAACTGACGTGCAATTTTTTTACCTATTAAACTAATCAAGTCAAAATCTATAAAGTTATAAAAAAAGATAAATAAATTAAAAAAACAAGTCTCTTACGTAATATCTCTGAATTGTTTCAGATCATTATTGTGAATTAAAATATGGGTCGTAACTTGCATGTCAGTTTACATCTTCTCTCTCTAATATTATTAACATTATTGATGTATTTTTGCATCCGTAATCGCGTTTAAGCTTATCTTATTAGTATCATATGGACGTAATTAATAATTGAATATTAAGGCTAAAATGGGCCTGTAAATGTGATAAAACAATATAGTGATAGATTATTTAGCACAATCAAAGCACATAGAAAAGATACTATAGATATTCTCGATAATTAATTACTTTATCTGACATTCAGAACATTTCATAATACAACTTGCAGACATTGCTTATTTGCGTAGACACAAGAAGTAGGTAAACAAGATCTACGCGATAAAATACTTAGGTACATAAAAACATAATTGAAGGATTAATAAAGTTTAGGTGCGGGGAATAAGAAAACGCCCATTATTGTCAAATATTTAGGCACGCGGTGTCATATTGTCCGGAATTTAAAAAGCTTCCATAAATTTATGTTGTTGAAATTTGCAGAGAAGCCAGCTTTATTATTAATTACACAGCCTGACGTTATTTATCCTACGGTCCAGTAAGATTGAGGCACAGGAACTCATCGGCATATTTAAATTAAATTAATAATGATTATGCTTTAATAAGACTGGCAAAGAAGGGTCCTAATATACATTACTTTAAAATGTTTTCTAGCGAATATTTTCAATTATAAATTAAAATAAAGACTTTGTAATTCACTAGAAATATTATCACAAATTCATAAATCAATAGTCATTGTGAATGTTTTAATGTATTACAATAAAATATATCAGATATGATTTAAACTTATAAGAAGGAAAAACTTTATTTTGAACTATATAACATACTCTTCCAATTTGATCTAATGACAATAATGAAATCACATTATATTAACTAAATATCAAGTTTGTCAATCAAACATATACATATAAAAAGGTTGGTGCATAACACACAAACGATTTTGACACCAAATCCCTATCAATAGAAAACATTCACAATAACAAATAAAAATAAACTATCCTAGCGACTTCATAGCATAACTAAACTTATAATAACTTTGCTCTACAATAAAACAACCCCACACAAACCCTAAATAGTGATACATATAAATAATACATGGCAACATTTTCGGTTTAACAACTACAAATAGCAAAACGAATAGGGGAAGAGTGGTGGTGACAGCAAGTCTATAGGAAATCAATAATACGACTTAAGTACAAAGCAAAAACAAGAATTGTATAAGAAAAAAAAATGCAAACTGGAATATAAGTGCAGATAAAAAGATTTAGTTAGGATAGGATAAGGTTTTCCACCCCCTAAACCTTAACCTATGGCAATGATTTTTTGGTATGTAGTCGTTATGCTTTGGAACTAGGTTTTTTTAATATTCTTCATAGATTTGACAATATTTGTAATTTAGGAATTTCATACAAAACAATAAAGCGTGAATATTTATGAAACTATTAAGAATATTTAAAAAATCAAAACATACAAACCTAGATCTAGGGCATACTGACATCACAAAAAAATCTTGGCTATAGGTTAAGGTTTAGAGGGCGGAAAACGTTATCGCCGTTTGTATGGAGAGCGCTGGGTTCACACTCCTCTTAAAAGAAATAAAGTGCAAATGTCGTGCATATGAGAATACGATATTAAATAGTCTATGCGATAAAACAAACAACACGTGATTTAACGTAACGCTACGTAACGTAACGTAACGCCGTGGTGCATATAATTGAATAAACGTTTTAAACTGACTCTATTTAAGTTATCGATTACATCAAGAAAAATTAACACGTCATCTCCACACAGATTCTAACTGCAAAAAATCACAAAACTCACAAAAAATCAGTAAAAAAACGAATATTTTCTTTATTCTAGAAGATAATCTGAACTCCACATCATTTTAATTTTACTTCTAGTGTTTATTTGCCTTTAGAATGACTGCTTAATTGTATTTTTATTTAATAAGATGATTTTAATTGTGATGGCGAAAAAAGAATAAAAACTATTCCTGTATTAAGATTAATAATCTAAGAGTCATTACAATTATCAATAATTTTTCTACTGAATCTGTGGTTCAAAAGCTAAAGGGCCATCTCAGGCTGTGAAAATCCTATGTTTCTTAATTTGAACACTATTTCCTCTCTAAAAACAGAAATTTATTATTACACAGTTAAATTTGTCGCGATTAATAACATTCACAGTTAACACGGCAGCAAAATGCTACTTTATTGCTATATTTTATAGTCATTTGGTATCTAGTCTCAAAATGCATGGGATAATATAATAAGGGATAACTTGTGGTAGAAGACTGAAGTAATTTATCACATTTATCCAATATAAATTTTATCTGTTGATAAAAAGTGACATTATATCATTTATCAGTAGGGCTGGTACTTTTGGCAGTATATCCTAGTTCTAGAATCCATTGAGTCGCTATTTGTTAAAAATATTTTTTAAAGTGTAAATCAACATATGTATTGTTTGTTTATTGTATTACAAACTTCATATACATGTATTTAGCCTATCGACAAAGAATGGACACTGGTGTAACACTACTTCTCAGGAATGCTATGACATAGTTGTTTCTTTAATTAGAGAAAAAACCTTTTTTTAAAACAAATTTTTACTGTCTAGTATTAATTTTGTCCATAGGCTACAGACATGGTGTATACTATGCCTTAAAAAGATATTTTTAATAAATAAAGACTCCATAGATTTTAGAACCGTGGCATGCTTCCTAGCTTCCTTGTCCTATTGATCAGTCACCATTTATTTAATAAACTTACCCTTTATTCACAAACTCAAAAGCGATATTATGAAATTATTATACTTCAAGTCAAACTTCGTAGGTTTTATTAGGGACCATATTGTTAGTGGCATAAAGGTAGGCCCTTGGCATTTTTGAAGGCAATAAAAGCTTATTAAAATAACAATATGCGTCTTGTACAAAGCTGCATATCTGCCACACCAAATTTTATGGGTGAAACTGGTAAAATGCCTTTCATACACATCTCTTTCATACAATTGTATTTCGTTTTCTGATTTAATCTGCCTTGATGTGTTGCTGTTGCTCCCTCAAGTTGAGCTCTTTCAGGCGTTGCCGCAACTGTGCCTTCTTTATGTTAGTCATTATTTGAGTTGATTGGTACAGCCATGATCCCTGAAATTCGTAAAAAATCCATAGAAGCATGAAGAAATGTCGGTAATTAAGAAGGTTATGACTTAGACCTTTTTAATTTTCAACGCCAACGATGCATAGACAAGTTGTCACTGACGCGCCATGTCGTCATAATGTCAAAGGCGAAATTAAACCTTAAGCATTTGCACGTAGGTCGCAGTTACACTGTGTAGCAGACTTTACAGGTCGGTGGCGTGGTAGTCGAGCGTTTTCCAAAAAACCTTACATACCTTTTTTCATATAGAATTGTTTTTTGGTTATTCTCAGTAAGAGTATTGTTTTGGTTCAGAGCTCACGACGCCTTTAGGTGTCCTTGGCGTTGAAAAAGTTAACTAGGTAAAAATAAGCTTTCATAAAAAAACATTTTGTATACATACCTGCTGGTAAGTACTTAATTATTGGATTGTTATCAGATTTACATACACAACCAAAATAAAAGCAATGCACAGACGCAAACTACCCATACAAATAGACCGAGTTATGACAATGCCGTTTTTATGTATGTCATGTCATGGTTGTGTACGAGTATCTCAACAGCTTACAATTATTTCAAGAAGTGACCTCGGCTGTTTACTCGGCTATTAACTGAAGTACATTGCTGACTTAGATGGGAGGTCTAGTATCACGTAATGATTCAAAGTAACAACGTAAAAAACAAAAAACGATATTTGTCGACAAATGCAGAGCGGCAAACTTTAAGTTATCACATTATTCATACTGTACAATCGAAGACAAATAATAAGCCACCATTAAAGACGGAACTGCGAGAAAGTGTCATTTTTCGAAAGGGAGGTATTTAGGAGGTAATCTGTGACATTATGTATTTAAAGATGATGCTTAGCTCGTACTTACCACCATAATCATGCAATTCAACAGTATAGGAATTGAGAACACCACCGATATGAACAATCCTTTACTATCAAAGTATTGATGCCGAGAGAACAGGGCCCAGTTCTTGGCTGCAACCTCGTTTATGCTCTCAGAGAAGTAGACCAATAGTACTGAAA
This sequence comes from Ditula angustiorana, assembly GCA_963691745.1. NCBI lineage: Eukaryota > Metazoa > Arthropoda > Insecta > Lepidoptera > Tortricidae > Ditula > Ditula angustiorana. The sequence goes on from OY829473.1 coordinate 5,878,592, forward strand.
TAAAAATAATTTTGTTAACTTCAGTGGCAACCGGCATGCTAAGTAACTTTGAACAGGTGGCAGATTTTAAGGGTGGCAACACCGATAAATAAGTAGCTACGCCCTTTCCATACTTTGAGCGCGCAAAAATGTATCACGCGCAAATGGAGTGAGCTCCACTTCTTCGACTTCACTCAATACCAGTCCTCGCTGGAATGCAAACACGATTGCACGTTGGTAGCTTCTAGAATCTTTAGACGAATTTGGGTAAATGTCTCAAAATAATGCCATTCTGTGAGTTTACGAGGTGTCCGAATACTTAACACAACTAATACAAATAAATGTCTGGGATTGACATTTAACCGGTAATTTTTCAGATTTATCAAAAAACTGATTTAATTCTGATTGAAAAATATATGGTGGATAAAAGGGAGCACCCTATTGGTTAGGGATGGCCAAGTTACAGTTTTAAAAAAGTCAAAAATATCTCAATAATTTTCTGACATTAAAAGTTTCGTAATTTTGTAAAGTTTCTGTAGGGTAGGCAAATTGCAGAAAGTTCTCCAAAACGTGGGGAAATGCTCGGAAATTTCTCACTTTGAATGTTTCACAATTTTGTAAAGTTTCTATTAGCAAGTCATAGGATAGGGATGGGCAAATGCCAGAAAGTTCTCGAAAAAGTGAAAATGTTCTCGTAGATTTTCTCACATTGAATGTCTCTCAACTTTGGAAAGTTTCAGCCGGCATCTTCCAATCCATTTGACCATAGTCTGAATGATTGACAGCAAATAAAATGCGAAATAAACCTCATATGACCGCCCGCGCCGACAACTCTGTTTCGGTTTAAAGAAATTTAAAGCCAATTGATTTTAGTCGCGGATTTTTGTCCTGCGGACGCCAAGCTGTTTAAGTTCTACGCTACATATATTTTTTGTCGGTAAGTGACGTTATGGGGTCGTGGCACGTAAAATACGATATTTCAGTTACAAACTAAATAGCGTAAAAGTGTAATTGTTGCAAATCATCAGTAAAAAAAATATGTCGAAAGAAGAAAATAAAACGATATTTTAAAAATTACAGCAATACAAAGTAATGAAAAAAAATCGTTAGAATCCAATTAAAGATGCAGAAAGTTTTATTATAACAACAATTTAAAAATACTCCTGCATACATTTTCACAATAGTGATGAAGCGTTTTCGTGAGGCTTATCCACTGTCATTTTACTACTCGGAATATAAAAGTAAGTAACGAATTCTTTAAATTTGGGAAATAAAAAAACCGTAAAAAGCCCTGTGATAGTATGGCGTGATTTTAAGCTGACAATACACGATATTTACATACAATTGCTAAGAGACTATTCAGAATTTACAATAAGAATACCTTTTATATAGGTTGACACAAAATAAACCAGATATCTTTGCACTGGTAGTTAGTTTAGTCTGAAAAGTCTAGTAAACTTTTTGAAACTAAGAATATTAATTAGGTTCTATGCAAGATCCCCAGTTAATCTTGTGACACTCTGTATAAGAAAACATTTTATGGACATTCAAATGATACTCTACATGAATGGATTTGAAATTAAAATTCCTTCATAGCTTACCTACCACAGGTTAATTATTCAGGGTATTAATATACAAATCATTAAACAGTCAATGACATGCAGTATTACTAGTAGTTACAAGTCTGTGGTATTACTTGGGGCTATGTTGTACAAAACATAATAGGCAATTGGTGAAAATCAGCGGTAGTAAACTCACGGCTTGAGGCTTCTTTAGAAATAAAATACATAATACCTACCTAAATAAATTATATCACCGATATTATGTACTGCTTGTCAAACTAACGTACAAGCGCGGCTCGCCTTTAGGCCGAACCACACCAGTCACGTACACTTCGCGTATGCGACACGGCTACAACTAGCTTCGTAGAGCTGCGGTGCGCGTGCGTTACGCGTGTGGTTGGAGCCGTGTTGTATACGCGACGTGTCCCGGCCCTTCACTTCATTTTGTCACTATGTGGTCCTTGCCTGCCAAAAGGTTGCCAATCAATAGTGTAAATAGTCCGAAGATGGTCTTAAGTATTCACCTATCATAGCTTTCACTGAATGTAACTTGCTACATGCTTTCGCATTGTGAGATCAGAGCCATGTGTTTCATAGATATACATATTAAAGCTTTATATATAGTAATATACATTCAGAAAAATTTTCAAACATCTGTTAAAGTGAAACATCTGATATTTCCAGACTAATGTTTTATAAACACAAATATTATTTAACCGTATCCACTTATACTTTGCTGTAATATCTAAAGAAAGCTGTTAAGTATACGCAATTTGCATACGCTGAACGGCTGTGGAAAAGTGATAAACTAATTTCTTGGTAAGTCTGAAAAATCAGATGGTTACTGCAAAACAATGTGTAATATTTTGTGTCAAACAGACATATATACGGAACATGGCCCCCGGTCATACTGAACAAGAAAATCCAATATTTTGAAGCTTTCCAGAATTGCAAAACTTTCGATGTGAAACTTTCCAAAAAATATTTCCTCCTTTTTGAGAACTTTCTATAACTTGTCTATCTCTACTCATTAGGAATCTTTTCTTTATCTCATTCTTTACACAGTATAAAGTTAAGTCGCTATTGGTTACTGTCGGTCCTGATATTTTCGGCCCCTGCTCCTACCAAACCAGGCAACGGATTTTGACCTACTCCCACCAAACCATGCAACAGAATTTGATATAGTTTTCACTGTTATTTAAGGAATTTAGATCCGAATTGTACCTGAGTGAAGCCAGAGCGGCTCTTTAGTTATATATATAGTGACAAATACTAAATTATATCTCACAACATGAGAGATGTCACAAGCAATTTTTTTACCAAATATATTTAACTATGATGTCATAAGGCAAGAGGATCAATGTTAAAAAAAAATTAGATGAATTGCCAAAAAAACAAGGCATCAGAGATGCTCAACCAGTTTCTGATACTAATTTGCATAAAAGGACATTCAACACTGAGATTGCCTATTAGAGATACAGATAAGAGGCCATTATTTAACAAACATGACAAGTGGTACAAGTTGACAGTAAACAATTTTTAACAGATTCTTAGTTCATGTGAGATGCGTCAAAAATTACATGATTTCCAAGGGATTTGACACTTATTTTTGTGCAGGATGAACCTTGCATAAACCAAGAATTTCCCTGCTGGGGCTGGGGTCATCGAATGGTAAGTCACAGAGACATTAGAAAGAATATTTATACTAGTATACAAATGAGCAAGCCATCTATTATGGCAGAAGCATAATAAGTGAGATAGAGAAATCAAACATAACACCACCTTTTAACATAAAACTACCATGAGACTCGGACATATTAATAAAACGAATCACACGATCAGACGTAAAAATATGTGAGTGATCCGTTTTATTAATATATAACACCACCTGTTATCTGTTTTGAATGATAGGTAACCCCTAAGTATGCCCGCTTTAGGAACTTTTACATTATGTGGAGCCTTATAGAAAATTTTAACAGATTGAAAATGGTTACATGCATACACAAAATGGAATTTACTTTGCATTCATGATAATGGCCCCTGTGCTCCCCCGCCCCCTAGGATCTTAGACCTGGGGTTGCTGAGGCCTAATGGTCTTTAAAATACCCAGGCCAAAAAAAGTAAGCTAAACTTTTACTTACATAATATGATAAAGAGCATCACTTGAAAGTTTCCACAGTTTCTTGTTGAGAAACAAGTAAATGTTACTAGCACGTGAAACGATAATAGTGCTATTAGCCAAGGATCGCGCCATTCGATCTGAAATAATAAGTCTGTGTTAAGATGCAGTATTAATGACTTCTTTAATATTACCAAATGTGTTTCATAACAATTAATCTAAATTAAATATATAAAATCTTTCAAATCACATCAAATAGCCTTTTTATTATGTTCCTGATCACATGGATACATTGAAATAGTAAAAACCTTGGAACTCGAAAAGCTAACCAAAGCCAAGTAAAATTACAATCCAATTAGGCGACAAATTACTGTTATTATTAATTCAGTTTTACAATTGTTTTTAAACGCCCTGCGCCCTGCTGCGGCGGCCTTTGGTTGAAGGAAAAGTGTATGCATTGCATTTAAGATTGTTTCAATAATAAATATACTTATTTAATAGACTGAACTGAACTGAACTTATAACAAAATTCATGTAAATTTTTTGCTTCAAATTGCCGAATTAATATAAGTGTGACATCAAACTTATACTTACACTGCGGATATATGAAACAAAATCGGATATTTCGTTAACTTCAATAAAACCTTCCATAACTCTTGTAAAAGGATGAACTTGTGAGCCAACGAAATTCAAGTTTCATAAACCAATTTTAGTCAAACAACAAAATAAAATGAAGTGGCAGTAAAAATATCGGTGACATTTCAATTCACAGATAAACAACACAAAACGAACAAACAAACAACAATTTATAGGGGGCCTCAGACGGTCAAACATGTTTGTCAAATTATTTAACGTTAAAATAAGTATTTGACAAAACATTTGGTAGTTATAGTTTATAAGTTTACGGCCATGTATGTCAAACATACTTTGAAGGTGTACGCAATTCATGACTAATAATTATCAGTTTGTTCACCTGGGCCCCTATTCTGGGTTAATGCGAGATTCATCTCGCACGAGAATAACTGTCAAATCCCAAGGAAATCTGTCATTTTTGACGTATGTGGTTTGCGAGATAGCGTCTCGCTTGACCCGAGAATTGGGGTCCTGTTTGGACCCCAGTTCTCGGGTCATGCGAGATCCATGTCATGGGCGAGATACGTCAAAAAATTACAGATTTCCAAGGTATTTGACAGCTGTTTTCGTGCGAGATGAATCTCGCATTTAAACCGAGAATCGCCCCCCTGGGATATGACAGATCAGATCAGGCTTGACGAAGGCTTGACCATATCAGGCATGAGATCATTTTATCTGTTGATGCTATTAGAGTTCATTTAAAAAAAGACTCAGTTCCCTCTATATTGTCTATATTCAATTCATTTAATTAAAAATCCAGCTTATATCTATGGTATATATGTCTTAACTTATGTCGGTGTTGTGTTGTGTTTGCAATTTTGTGTGCTTTGTTCACTGTTTTCTCATCTCATAGTTTAGTCAACTTGATATCAATTCTAAGGACCCAGAAAATGCTTAGTTATATATAAGACAGAATTGTAGAACTGTTAAAATTATGACTTATTATTTGTGTTGAACTCTGGCTCCTATTAAACAATTTAGCCGGTATCGAAATGATTACAAATGTAGTTATATTGAAGCTATTGTGGACGTTAGCAGCCTACTCGATAAGCAATATACATTGTGCTCAACTGCCCGGTGACCTAAAACGCCCCAAGGGAAGGTACGCTTTGGATCTCAGGGGTTGTGGATTGTTTGAATCACAATGTTCGCAGTTTGATGACGATCTCGCTCTTCTATCCTGCGCGTTAAACACGGCGCGCAGCAACAAAACACAAGTGCTTACTGCCTGCCAGCACAAAGTATGGTCTCACCAGGCAGAGCTGATTGATAACACTTACATCAATTATAAACTTGAACAGCCATGTCAGGACGAACTGCTGATACTAGATTGTTTGAACCCACCAGAAGTGGCAATAGATTGTGTGCTCAAAAAAAAGACTGGTGTAAAAAATAGAAGCTGTTGGAGGATGATAAACAAACTTGAGTCATTGATCTTTAATGATTGGCAGATTATTGATAACTTTTTAAAAGCCTGTTCAGATGATATTCAGGCTTACAGTTGTGGTAGAATCCCTCCTGACATTAAAAGCCTTTCACAGAGCCAAACATTGAAATGCCTTGAAACTAAGACAGAAGCTCTTAGGCCAGAATGCATCTCGGAAATAACTGCTCTAAAGGAAATGAAATATGCAACACTTCAAATGGATAAATTAGTGTTTGTGGCTTGTAACTTGGATCACAAAACCTTCTGTCCAGATGAAGTACCAGGATCATGGCTGATGTACAAATGTCTTGTGAGGCATAAATATGAAAATGGTAAATATTTTATTTCTTTTAGTGTTATTTATACCATATCATTTTCACTTGTCACAACTATATGATAATCACAAACTTTGACATTTTCAGCTATGACGAAAAGATGCCAGGACCAATTATTTTTTGATCAAAGAAATATGGTAATGAACTACAGAGCAAGTAAAGGTCTTGTCAGATCCTGTAAAGAAGATATTAGGAAATATCATTGCCGTAAAGGTGTAGTGGATGACAAAGACGTAAGACTAGCTCAAATTTTGTTATGTTTAGAAAATGTCCCACGGAATGATTCTACAAAACTCTCACCAGAATGCACAACAGAAATGACTGATCACCGTAAAATGCTCATGGATGACTATAGGCTGTCTCCAGAGTTAATGCATGATTGTGCTAATGATATAAGTACACTTTGCAGAGGTGTTGAAGCTGGTGGCAGAACTCTGCACTGTTTAATGGATCATGCAAGACCAAGAAAAAGAAAAGAAAAACGGATTAGTTTAGCTTGTCGAAAGTCTCTTGAGGTTTTAGTGCAAGAGGCTGACCCAGGTGAAGATTGGAGAGTTGACCCTATTTTACGCAAAGCCTGCAAACCTGTAGTAGACAGAGCTTGTAGAGAAGTAGTTGGTGGTAATGGAAGAGTCATGTCGTGCCTCATGGAAAAACTAGGTACAGCAGTTATGAGCAGTGACTGTGAAGCCGCATTAATGCAAATACAATATTTCATATCAAGGGATTTTAAGCTTGACCCTCAACTATACAAGGCATGTAAATATGATGCTGTTACATTATGTAAAACTAAGCTTCATTGGGCTGATGAAACTGAACATCAATCAGAGAAAGATCCTTCAGTTTTACCCTGCCTTTATAACTATGCTTATGATTCAGAACTAAGAGGTAAATTAAAACCAGCATGTGAACAACAAGTAAGAAGAGTAATGAGACAGCGGGCTGTCAGCGTAGATCTGCTTCCTGAAATAGAAGATTATTGCATTGATGACTTAACAAACCTTTGCATTGGTAATACTGGCAAAGGCGAAGAAATACAATGCTTACAAAATAGAATTAAGGAACTGGCTCCTAAATGTAAAGAGGCAGTTACAAATTTCACTGAAACCCAAAGTGGCCATATAGAGCTTAATGCTGTGGTTACCAGCAACTGTAGAGTTCCTATTGAAAGGCTGTGCTCTTCTGAGCTAAACAGTAAGAAAGATGAAGACGATATACTGGAATGTTTGATAACCCACAAAAATGACCCAGAAATAAAAGGCAATATCAAATGTAAAGCTGCCATTGACCATGAACAATTGATATCTCTCAGAAATTACAAATTTACAAGAAAATTTAAAAATGCCTGCAAATCCTATGTGGTAAAGTTTTGCCCAAAAGCACAAACTAAAATTCAGGTTGTGACATGTCTTAGTGAAATTGTCAGGAATGACACTATCAATAGAAAAAAGCACACAATAATTAAAGAATGCCGTCAACAACTAAGGAGTCAGCTATTTCAGCAGAAAGAAAGTATAGATTTAGACCCAGAACTAAAGGAAGCATGCAAACCAGATTTGCAAGAATATTGTCCCAACATGCCACATGCAGAATCAGCAGCATTAGAATGTCTACAGACAGCTAAAGGGAAGCTCTCCGATAATTGCAGAAAAGCAATTTTTGTTGTACGGAAACAGGAATTCACTGATAATGGAATTGATTACCATTTGATAAATACTTGTAACAACATGATAGATTTATATTGCCACAATACAGAACCTACTAAAATTTTTGAGTGTCTAAAGGTAAGTGGCAAAGTTTATTCTTTCTTTATTAATATTTTTTCCTGATCTGTCTTATTTATATTTTTGGTTGGTATGTTTCAGGCTCACCATGATAAACCGGATTTCCCTGAGAGTTGTAAAGTAGTTATTGTGAACAGGATGATAGAACAAAATACAGATTATCGTTTTAATATAAATTTGCAGAATTCATGTGATTTGGATATAAGAAAATACTGTTCAGATGTCATTGGTGAGTGAAATAAAATAGAAAACATTTTGCTTAAAATTGCGAACTGTCTTATTCTGAATACTTAATATTTTTACAGCTATTGAGCCAAAAGATGTTGAGCTTCAAGGCAAAGTTTTATATTGTCTGAAGGAAAAGTTTCGGCAGTCCAAATTGACATCCAGCTGTGAAAACGAAATTGCCAACATACTTAAAGAGCAAGCGTTGAACTACAGACTTGACCCTCTGCTCAGCAAGTTGTGTAAAGCGGAAATACAAACTATATGTGCAGTGCCAAATGATTCAATTACTAAATCCGATGGGCAGGTAATGACAAATCTCATTTACATAAAATTTTTTTCTTGGTAATAACATAATTAATAAAACCTTGAATACTTTTGTGACTTTAATTGAAATATGACACACCCATTGTGTCCTATGAATAATGAAGATTGTTTTATTCTATACTTACAGGTTGAGGAGTGTCTCAAAAATGCATTGTTGAATCACAAAATCGTGTCGCCAGCGTGTTCACACGAAGTCGCTCAAATAATTGAAGAGACTGAAGTCGATATTGACGCAGATCCTTTGCTAGAGCGGGCTTGCGCATTCGATTTGTTGAAATATTGTAAAGATTTGGAACATGGCGCTGGAAGACGTTAGTAACTCATAATTATCAGCTAAATATTTATTTAGCCTAAATGTTTGAATCTTTGGGTGGTGCTAGACTACTTTTTTGGCCAACTTTACCTGTATTTTTGCTAACAAAGCGTATTATTGAATTGGTTTATAATAAAACAACATGTGTTTTTCAGGACTAAAATGTTTAAAAATAATACTCAATGATAGCAACAGAAAATTAGAGGAAGAGTGTAAAAAAGAACTCTCAAACAGATTGGAGATGTACAAATATGTTGATGCTGTGAGTATAATTTTTGGGAACATCCAAATAATAATACATAGACTTAATTTTTTTAAAATCACCTTTTAAACTTTATTACAATGGGATATGAATATTTATACAAGCACATTGTCATCAACCAACTAATATATTTTAATTTTGATTTGGAATCTCTATATAATTTTTTAAGAGTTATCTAAGGATACCCTCAAACGACTATGTGCACAATAATTTGTTTTTTACCCTGAGTAACATGTATGGAGTGCCATCTTTTTTTTTACTTCATTGTAAATTAATTTGTAAACATGTAACTTCCAAGTTTTAATCTAGTCTCATTAATAAAATGGTTCCTACCCTGTGAGATTCAGACAAAGCTGTGAGACAAAATTATAAGGGTGTTGTTTTACTACTTCACTATGGAACTCTTTTTTTCTTTTAATTCGAATATTGCACTGCTTATGGGCCGTCCATTAATCACGTGAGGCTCGAAAAGGGTGGGAGGGGTCCTTAAAAAATCACGAAATACCACAAGGGGGAGTATTAATATATCACGTGTATTTATTTTTTGGGAAAACGCGCGAGACTGAACCGAAAAGCGGCGTTACGTGTATTTATTTTTTCGCCCAAAGCGTACAAAATCAAAAGATTCTTTGCTGGTACTAAAAATACTCGGGATATGCCATACCAAGGGGAACGGTGGGGGGGAAATAGCCAAAAAAAATAACGTGATTAATGGATGGCCCCTTATGTGTCATATTATGAACTTGCATTTGTTCTTGTTTCAGGGAAAAATAGAAAACTTTGGCGACATGTTCAATGAAATATCGTCATCTCCATCTAAAAAGTACTTCCTAGTCATAGGCATCTCTGTAGTGGGTCTCATTTTTATATTTGGTTTATATTGCGGTCGCATGACCAGAAGGGCTATGTATGTTAAAAAGAAATAGGTATAAGTAGGTAAATTACGAACAAATAAATACTTTAATAGTGTTTAATAACATTGGTTTTTATTTATTTCCTAATTTCCGAAGTTTTTTAATGTGCTTGAAACCATGGCTTAATATTTGAAATACAGGATACAAAAAGGCGCATCACCAAAAATCATTCCTTCCATTCCAGGATTTCATCAAAATCCATATCTTCAATATCATTTCCTCTCTCCTTTTTAATAGGTTTTACTTCTGTTTTGATTTGAACCTTGGTGTCACCTTTCTTTTCCCCCTGTAGCTTTTGGCTTTCTTCAAAGTATTGATTAGGGTGGTTTATACCCAAGCCAAGGTCCACGTTATGGACTGCATCAAAGTACTTGCTGCAAGCAATCTGAAAATGTCCCTTTTTCACCATGTCCACAACATTGTGAACGCCTTGAGAGTCAATCCCATAACCTTGTAGTCTATTCTTCAAAATACTTGCATCACAGTGTTTAAAAGGGCAACCATGACAGTCCCCTGGGCCAACAGTGTTGTTGATTATTCTCATACAAGTGAAAGGCGAATAGTTCTTCTTGCTGCCTTCTTTACCATAGTTATATCTCACATTGTAAGCATACTGCTTCTCAAATTTGTCTAGATCCATTATTTTGGTGAATTCTTCCCTCCAAAATCTCAGTGAATCTTCCAATGTTACTCCAATGCCTTTGAGGAACAAGCCATATTGAAGTCTACCTCCATGTTTGAGGTGGTGAGCGGCTCGGAGCTGCTCGTGAAGTTGTCTCATGCACAATGGGAACGACTTGACTGACAGAGAGTCCAGGCTTTCAATTGGGACAACAGATTTGGCATCACTGTAGTCAGTGCCAGTGTATGACTGATGCAAGCCTTTCAGTAGGCTGACCAGCCGCTCATCTTGTTCTATTTCAGAGAGGTGTTGGGCAGCAATAGCCAAACTGTGCTTCAAATGTTTTCTAAATTGTGCAGACAAAACTGATATGAAATCCTTGTGTGGAATGTAAGCATAACCATTGCTTAGATAAGCTTTTCTAGATCTTACCAAGTCTAACACCTCATGAAACTTTACTTTATAATATTTTAAATTGTCAATGTTTTGATGTGGAGTTGATTCCCGCAAGCAGGTGATGATGCTATTTTTTTCTGCATCGGAAATATTGGTGTAGGATAGATTGTTCAATTTGAAAAATGTATCAACTGTCTCGCTTCTCATGATGATGAATCTCATTTTGAACAGCTCGGACTCTCTGGCGATGTACCATCGGCGAAGCTCTTCAGTCCTGCAGTAGGCAAGTCGTAGTATGAAATGCGCGATGTGGTCTTTCCGTCTCGCTTGTAGATCAGCTTCAGTGGTCCCACAAGCAGTTCTTTCACACAATTTAACGTAATATTTAAGACCTTGAGTTTTAAGGTCATTTAACACGTACTCCGTCCACTCGTCAGAGTACATTCGAAGTCCTTTAAGCGTAGTGGCAGAAGTTAAACTTCTTAAAAGAGTCAGTCTCTCTAATGCCAGTGTTTCAAATTCTTGCAGCGTAATATTTTCAGTAGGCGGCACTTTATACATCTGCAGATCATGGGGATATGTTTCCACGAGGCTTCCAGTGATTGGTGTCTTTGCAGACTTTCTTTTTATTTGTAGATCCATGCCGATTTCGGTTTTATGTTATACTTAACTCATATCACAATAAGGCTTCAGTTTTTATTTAGGTTGTAGAACAAACAAAACGAATTTGTAAACACAATTACAGTAAAATACTCACTGGTGTTCTTTTCGCGCCAATTATGACAGTTCCGTTACTATTCTACAGTAACATTGACAGAACGCGAGATGTCACATAAAAAATATTAAAACCCACAATATACAAACAATTCTCACAAAAAAAAAAACACTTGTTTAGAAGCATACTACGACGAAAACAGTTTTCGTTTGTCACAATAAATTAAATCTTTAAAGCGGAGAAATTGCACTAGCATTCTGGGGTCCATGCCAAGACGAGTAACTTATGTAAATATTTTTAATCATTTCCAAATGCCTTGTAATAAATTAATCATATTCCCTTGATGAATGTAATAGAAATCAGGAAAAAATCTTTGACAAATCGATATTTGTAAGGATTTTTATAATGATGGCAACACTTATTTGTCCATAGACAATTTGTATCGGCCTGTGGTATCGGCCCTTTATGCCATCTTTATGCCTTTCTAATAGGCTAAAGGGAACTAAATCATTCTGCCATCCTTGATAGAATTGATTTTTAGCAGTCTGTATTGGAAATTTTGAGGAACGCTTAAATCAATTTAACCAAGTCATTAATTAAACAGTGATTAAAACATACAATAATGTATTTGTTTTTTGAACAAAGTCAAAGATTTTGTTGAAATGGAATAGAAAACGTGTCACGCACGCTCTCGCCCGTCTCCCTTCCATCCTCTCCCCCTGTGATCCCGTCCATCTGTCTGGTCTGTCAAGTCTGTAAACTCGGCAAAATCGAATTTTTCCCAAATAATTTTTTCGATTGATTTGTATTAATAAAATGTTAAATAATGCTTAGACCAGGTTCATAGTCATCAGAGACGCGGCGACAGTATCATTTTGAGGAGAATACTGTATAAATCGGTTTAGCATGATGTCAAACAAGATGCAATCGTCATTGGATGATTTAGTTCAATATACACAGCTATTTAAGCCTGTGGCGACTGTTCTGCAAGGGACGGTGCTGCCTTTTCTTATATTATATCCGGTGATATTTTATTCATGGATAGTGGTGTACGGTTTCGAGGATAACATCGAGGCTGGGTTTGTGACCGTCGCGGTCGTGGCATCCATTCAAATCCTTATTTGTTTATGTTGCTATTGGAGTGTTCATATACAATGCTTCCTGGCGTGCTCCATGGTAAGTGTGTTAACTACCAGGTTCATACTAGTTAAAATCGATTAGTTAGTGGAAGCAATTGATTTCCACTTGAACCAAAACAGTAGTTTATAGGAATCTTATATTAGACTATTAGTTTTTTCCCCGTCCCGTTTTTCAGCTATCATTTTGGCCTTGTATTTTAATATAAAAAATACAGGACCATACCGTACCATAAACATATTGTCCCATATTTTTTCCATGAATCCTGTAATGTTAGATCAAATTTCCTGTAAAATGAGCACACGAGGTTGGTCAACCTATTCCTTACCTTCCAATAGGAACCAGTGATAAGAATTTGCATGTTGAAGTTAAAAATAGGCTGACTTGTGTTGTATTCCTATATTCAAACAATGAATTACCAAACCAATCAAATATGTCAAAATTGTAAAATTTGCTGTTTGAATATACAAACTGGCTAATAATAGTTACTGAGAGAGCACTTTAAAGTCTTAGAACTTAAAAAAAAAGGTTTTAAAAAAATGTTTTTTTACATATTTTTTAATGTTATTGCTTGCCAAATAAACACTCACTGGTAAGTATCAACAGGTTGATTCATCAAGTATACATACATGCAAAATCTGTGTTGCAGGTAAAAGATCCCATACAAGCTGAAATTGTGAAAGTTGTCCCAACACCTAATAATGGATTTTCTGAGATTGTCAAGCTACATCACACTAAGGTAAATATTTACCATTCACTACTACCACCTATTTATTAGTATTTATCATTCATAAATGCTTCGTAAACGTTTGTTAGTTAATATGTTTTATGTCTTTATCTGTCACTAGCGGACGCGCGCGACTTCGTTTACGTGTAATTAGTAGCCTATATCCGACAGGAATAGTCTAGCTTTCTATCTGTGAAAAAAAATTTGAAATCGGTTCAGTAGTTCTAGAGATTACCCCCTACATACAAACAAACTAACAAAGAAACAAAAGTTTTCCTTGTTATTAGATAAGTGTAGATTGTGACGTTTGTCCACAAATGAAAGGGACAAAACATTTGTTAGCTTAAAAAAATTCTTAACTTTTATGAATAAGGGGGTTATTCATTAGGTCTTTAAGTTATCATTTGGCATGATGCAGTTATTGTGATTTATTACCACAGATTATATTAAGCTTGCTCATCATTGCCAATGATTGTAAATTACATATTTCTATCAAATAAAACAGCTGGCTCGTTTCATACTCAACAAATTGGCATATCAATTCAGGGGGGAAACGCAGCCCGCATCATGGGGCCGTACCACAGGGATCAGACCTGGACCTTTTAGTTTTCCTAGTTTAGTATTAGTTTAAGTTTTCTATGTCTAGTCTAGAATTTCAATAGTTTAATAAAACATAAAGCATTTTCTATTTTGTGGATTTTCAAAAACTTTCATGCTTAAAATTCATCTTTGCATTTGAAATGCAGAACAATTTACAAAAGGGGCTTATTAAAATGTATTTCTTTATTTTTACCAACAATGCTAAACCAGGTTTCAGTTTAGGAATATTAAAATCATTTTTTTTGTATATTTATTTTGGCTCCAAAATTTTTGTATTTGATGATTTTAAAATTTATTAAAAGTTAACTTCTCTCAAGCATAATTAAAAAAATATTAGGAATGAATTTAGTTGTGTACAAGTTTATAGTAAATAATTTAATATAAATTATAATATGTTAGTTTATAATAATATATAAAGAGGTAAACTTTGTTTTGTATGTATGTAGGGGTAATCTCTGGAACTACTCAACCGTTTCTAATAATTATTTTGCTAATAGAAAGCTACCCTATCCCTGACAAAGGCTACTAATTATTAATATTGATTATATTTATTTTATAATTTTCATCTGCATCCTGTGCAGAAACAATTACTTGATATTGACAATTATTTATGCTGAGTCTTATCACTAAAATTATAAGTGGACAGAATTCACCAATCTTAGCGAAATAATGAGTTAATAAACCGTATGTTATATTACAAATTTCACATAATTTAATGTCTATTTGAGCATTTCACAACTACAACCATGTATATGTATGGTTTGTAGAAATAAATAAATGTGGAAACTGAGATAATTTTAAGATTGTACTCACTGCGTACACGCTTAGAAAACGCCCTTTTTTCGCAGATATCATTTAGTAAAGAAAATGTCGCGCCATACAACTAATGCCAAGGTTGACCAAAAGTCTAGAGTTTGTAAATTAACCCCTTACTTCTGTTTCTTTAATTTCAGTCTACTAAAAAAGGCAGCCTTAACCCTGATGTATGGTTCATGTTCCAAAAGAGCAAATACGTTTATGATTGGGACAAGAAAACATTTGGCACGGTGGAGTTCCCCGTCAACAAGACTCATGAGGAGTACTTGGAATCCAGGGGATATGCCGATGATGAAGCTATTGATGTCGCCGAAAAGGAATATGGGAAAAATGAGATGATAATGGTAACGTAATTGTATACTATATATAACTATTCATTTAGCAATTACTTAGTAGATTGATGAAAGTGTCATACTGTGCTTTCCTTCCAACTACTGTAAAAATCATTTTTTTAACAAATAGAAAACTACATATCTTTGCCACAGATTGTTTTCCAAGTTCTCGGGCACTGATATATATATGTGTTGAAACAAAACAGTGCAGTAGTTTATTTCCATTCAATTTTATTGCTTAGCAATACAGTCGCACTTTGTGTTGAGCTTGCAGATCATTATTGCTCGCAGATAAATAATTGCATAGTTGAAAAAAAAAGTTAAAGTAATGAAACCAGGCAATCAGGAAAATGAGCCAAACACATTTAATAGTAAAAAACTCATTTACGTAGAATCCTTACAAGCCTTACAAAATTTTTTTTTGCATATTGATTAAACTTGTTATTAGCTTTACCATGCCTTTACCAAAATGCTAAATATTTTCCATTAATATTTGATTCCAGGTGGTACCTGAATTCATGGAACTGTTCAAAGAACGAGCAACAGCTCCTTTCTTTGTCTTTCAAGTGTTCTGTGTTGCTCTGTGGTGCCTCGACAAGTACTGGTACTATTCCATATTCACCCTCGTAATGTTGGTCATGTTTGAATGCACTCTGGTCCAACAACAGCTAAGGAATATGTCCGAAATCAGGAAAATGGGAAACAAACCATATAACATCAATGTTTATAGAAATAGAAGATGGCGCCAGATAGTCAGCGACCAGTTAGTGCCGGGTGACATTGTGTCCATCATCCGGTCTGCAAATGAAAACCTTGTTCCATGTGATATTGTTCTCTTGAGAGGTTCCTGTATAGTAGATGAGTCAATGTTGACTGGTGAAAGTGTTCCTCAAATGAAGGAAGCACTGGAAAACGAAAAAAATCCACATCAGAACCTTGATCCTGAAGGTGATGGCAAACTACACATGCTATATGGAGGCACCAAAATTGTCCAACATTCATCACCAAGTAAAAGTGGGTCGTCAGGACTGAAAGCTCCCGATAATGGTTGCATTGGTTATATTATTCGTACAGGCTTTAATACATCACAGGGTAAACTTTTGAGGACCATTTTGTTCGGAGTCAAAAGAGTCACAGCCAACAACCTTGAGACATTTGGATTCATACTTTTCTTATTAATATTCGCGATTGCAGCAGCAGCGTATGTTTGGGTTAAAGGCTGTGAGGATCCAGAGAGGAATCGTTATAAGCTATTCTTGGAATGTACTTTAATACTGACGTCGGTCGTTCCTCCGGAACTGCCGATTGAATTGTCATTAGCAGTGAATACGTCTCTACTATCGCTATCAAAGTTAGCAGTTTTTTGTACAGAACCATTCAGAATTCCGTTTGCTGGGAAAGTGGAAATTTGTTGTTTTGATAAAACTGGCACTCTGACTAGCGACAATTTAGTTGTGGAAGGTGTGGCGGGTATTGGCCAGCACAGAGACGCAACTGTAATTCCTCTTTCTGATGCTCCTATGGAAACCATCCAAGTGCTGGCCTCCTGCCACTCGCTTGTTCAGCTAGATGATGGGATAGTTGGCGATCCTCTCGAGAAAGCCACTTTAAAAGCAGCTGAATGGAATTTAACTAAAGGGGATGCTATAGTACCAAAGAAAGGAAAGTCGCCCGGACTAAAGATCGTTCACAGGAATCACTTTGCAAGTGCTCTTAAAAGGATGTCAGTTATAGCAGGGTACCAGGTGAATGAGCGCGGTTTCATCGAGACCCACTACATCAGCAGCGTTAAGGGCGCGCCGGAGACGATTAAGTCTATGCTGAAGGAGGTTCCTAGTCATTACGACCACGTATATTTAACTTTATCGCGCAGGGGCGCCAGGGTGTTAGCCTTAGGTTATAGGAATTTAGGAAAATTAAGTTCTCAAGAAATTCGTGATTTATCGAGGGAAGATATTGAGTCTGATTTGACATTCGTAGGATTCGTGATAATCTCGTGCCCGTTGAAAACGGACTCGAAGAAAGCTATTGCTGAAATCGTTCACGCGTCTCACTCCGTCGTTATGATCACGGGTGACAACCCGCTGACGGCATGCCATGTTGCTAAAGAACTGAATTTTACACAAAACGCGGAGGTTCTTATTTTAACACAAGACAATGAGACATGGGGATGGAAGTCTATTGACGAGGAAGTATTCCTACCCGTGGAACCTTTCAAGACTACTAAACAATTAACTTCGAAATTTGACCTGTGCATAACTGGAGAGGGTCTCACATACCTGAACGACAATCACCACAAGTTTATGATCGACTTGATGCCGCATATTAAGGTGTTTGCTAGATTCGCGCCAAAACAGAAAGAGTTCGTCGTGGTGACGCTGAAAGCCCTCGGTTACTCGACACTTATGTGCGGTGACGGTACCAACGACGTGGGAGCTCTGAAACATGCTGATGTAAGTATACATAAATACTTAATTACTAGTTGTTGAGTAATGAAACTGATTAATAAATTGCTCTGTGTCCAAAAAAAGATGATAAAACTGTTTTTGATACTTTCAATGAAAGTAATTGCTTGCAGTTTGTGAACTCCTTAGTCACCACTAGCGTCATATGATGCCTATTAAAATGGCGACTATATCAATTTCGTCAAAATTCTAAATCGTAATAAAATGAAATGACAATGCCTGACAGCTAGCCAGCTGTCAGGCATTGTCATTTCATTTTATTACGAAGGTCACATAAACACAAGACTTTAAAAAACCACTTTAAGGCAAAAGTAGCTTCCTTTCCATATCAAATCATCAACATAGGTGGGCGTAGCGATCCTAGCAAACGCGCCTGAGAGGTTGCGCGAGCGGCCGCCGCCGGCGCCGGAGCCGGAGCCGCCGCGGCGCGCTCCCGGCGGCCGCGCCGACGCGCGCGCAGAGGCCCGCGCCGAGGCCGCCGCGCGCCTGCGCCGCGCCATGAAGAAGCTCGAGGAAGAGGAACAGCCGCAGCTGGTGCGGTTGGGCGATGCGAGCGTCGCCGCCCCGTTCACTAGCAGGCTTTCGAGTATACTGTGCAGTGAGTTTCTTTATGTTACACCAGTTTATTAACACTGTAACTGGTTAGAATTGGGTATATTTAACGGATAACAGATGTAATATTTAGGAATTTGTCATTTTTGACCATCAAATTCCTTCAAATTGTCAATATTCCTCTTTACTAACCTTTGAATGTTCATGTTTGTGAACTTTCTGGTTACTTATCTTTATATTTGGCTTGGCTCTACTAATATTATGAAGAGAAAAGGCCTGACTCATGGATGATTGATATAACTGTCTTGTTCATTACAGTAGCGCTAAATCTACTAATATTATTTCTTAAAATTTTACTTGCAGTTAGATTTTACTCGAATAACATGTTTATATTATACTGATTTTGCTTTAAATTATTGTGTTTAATGTTTGATTGTTTTATGAATTTAATTTCTTACGAAAAATTATTATCTTGCAGTTTGCCACATAATCAAGCAAGGCCGCTGCACGCTGGTCACCACTCTGCAAATGTTCAAGATCCTAGCCCTAAATGCCCTGATCCTGGCCTACAGCCAGTCGGTGCTGTATCTGGATGGAATAAAGTTCAGCGACACGCAGGCCACGCTACAGAGCTTGTTGCTAGCGTCATGCTTCTTGTTTATTTCACGGTCCAAGGTGAGGTTAATGGACTTTAATCCAAGTGACATACTTATAACCTTAAAATCGTAATTGCGTCATATATGAGAAGAAATTTCACTTTAAATTGTAATTGCGTCATATACGAGTATTAGAAGGAGCGTCAGCAATGGTGTAATCAGTTGTACAATGATTAATCAGTTACTACTTTTGAGTAACTAAGCATGACGCTAATATTATTTATTTTTTAAGACTTAAATTGTCAATGTTATTGTGTTTACTTTATTTTCGCTTTCTCTTTTTCTATGTGTCATGTGAACGATTATGAAAATGCATAAAATCGCTCGAAAATGGGCAAAACACTTTTAAGTCATAGCATAAAATTTGGAAAGATACGCAATCCTCTATATCAGTTTTTCAAAGTGTGTCGCAATAATTCGATGGGTTGTGAAACAGATCAGGTCGAGATCACGAAAGCTCAGTGTTATTGGTAGTATAGGTACTCATAATATAACAAGAGAAAAAACTAATTCTAAACGTTTTTCTCTGGTATCAAGTTATTATAATTCGGCAATCGACAATATTTATTTCTCAAGAGAAAATTGCACGCTTGGCTTCTTTAGTTTTGGAGTTGGAGTTTGAAAAAGTTTGAAAACTTTATAGAATTTTTTATGATGTCAAATTTAGACTCTGAAAGACAAGTCTTGCAACCGTGAAATTGTATTTTTCAGCCTCTGAAGCATTTATCAAAGCAGCGTCCGCTGCCGAACATTTTCAACGTGTACACCATAATGACGGTGCTCACGCAGTTCGCGGTGCATTTCCTCTGCCTCGTGTATTTGGTGCGCGAGGCCACGGAACGGTCGCCGGGCAGGTGGGACATACATTGAAATCACTTTTTCTTGAAATAAAACACTTTAAACACTTTATATCACGTGTATTGTAACAAATCTAATTCCCGACATTTCGAGCCCTAAACCGAGCTATAAACCGTTTAAAGTGTTTTATTTCAATGTCTACAAGTCGCGGAAACATAAAAAAATATTGTCACTCTTTAGGGTTCCGTACCCAAAAAAGGTAAAACGGGTACCTACCTATTACTAAGACTCCGCTGTCCGTCCGTCTGTCACCAGGCTGTATCTCAAGAACCGTTATAGATAGACAGTTCAAATTTTCACAGATGTATTTCTGTTGCCACTATAACAACAAATACTAAAAAACAGAATAAAATAAATATTTAAGGGGGCTCTCATACAACAAACGTGATGTTTTTGCCGCTTTTATAGATAATGGTACGGAACCTTTCGTGTGCGAGTCCGACTCGCACTTGACCGTTTTTTTTTCCGTTTAATTTCAGACTTGACGATTAAACTTTTTAAAATACGTTATCAATAGTTAGAAAGGGAATATTATGCTTTATGTCATCGATAAAAGCTAGCGTGCTAGGCCCCCAGTAGGATGTAAAATATGGGTGTGTTCAACAGACTCAAAAATATGTACCAATGCAATGAAAACAATCTAATGCGTCTCAATTTTTGAAATTATATCCTGTCGTCAAATTGTAAAACTCAGTCTTTTTTTATTGCACAAATGTGAGTACGGTATGATAAAATACCGACAGGATCTGGTATGAAAAAAAAAAATATTTCACATGGTCCCACAGAGACACGAAGCCGAAGCTAGACATGGACTTGGGAGAGGACGAGGAGCGCGACTTTGCGCCCGATCTGCTCAACAGCACCGTCTACATTATCTCTATGGCGCTGCAGATCTCCACCTTCGCTATCAACTATAGGGTAAGAAAATAAAGGCGCCTTTGGTGTTGTAACATCTCCTTAACCTGCGCTGGATATTCAACCCCTTAATTTATAAAAGCTCTGAAAACCTCCATTTGTTAACATACGTCTCGTCTTTAGCAGTCAATGTGACGTTTGCCTTTGAATGAAAGGAACAGAACATATTATAGTGACAAGGGGTCGTTAAATAGTTTAAGAATAAGTTGTGAGTAAGAGTGCAGGTCAGTTCAGCCACCACACTGTAAAAAAGAGGTCATCATCATCATCATCTCAGCCACAAGAAGTCCACTGTTGAACATAGGCCTCCTCCATGGATTTCCAAAGTGGCCGGTTGGAAACAGCATGCAACCAGCGCCTTCCAGCCACCTGTATGAGGTCATCGGACTATCTTGTTACGGACACGTTATCGGACCATCAAAAAAGAGGTGCTAGTGAGCAATGAAAGGCTAGATTCTTATAATTGTGAGAATAAAATCAATCGCAATCTTGCCCCGAGTTGTGGTCACAGTAATAAACTATTAAGCAATTGGAGACTGCGTTTATAATGTTTTCCGTTAATGACCCGTCACCGTTTAGGCACAAAGTGATAAAATGAAAATTAATTATTGGTAGCGGTCAAATGGACGGCATAGTTTAGAGACTGGCTGCATCCCGTTGTCTTGATTGGCTTACTCGTAACTGGATCAAAATCGATTCTTTTTATCGCTGTAGAAACATGAATATTAGTACCTTGATGATGTTTCGATGATGTTTTGTTGTTTCCGGAACATAAAGAACCTCAACGATAGAAAAGACTCGCAAAATTGTTTGCTCCTTTCGTCGCATTGTTCAATGATGTAATTTGATTGTACAGGGCCAGCCGTTCATGGAAGGCCTGCGTGACAACAAGCCGCTGCTGTACAGCATCGTGGTGTCTGGCGGCGCGGTGCTGGCGCTGGCGGCCGGCGTGCTGCCCGACCTGTCCAACATGTTCGAAATCGTCTACTTCCCGCCAGACGTGAGTGCTCCTTCATATTAGGTGCCAAACGCATTGTCAGCTGGTTTGCTTACTGCCTAGCGAGTCAATGAGTTAAGGGCCTAGAGCTAAGGCTGCGAGAATTCAAAAACGTATTAATTAGCTTTGGTTCAAAAATTCGTTGACTGCGGCAAGTACAGTCGCCATCAAATATTGGATCGGGCAAGTTGCTCAAAACATCTGAATACGATGCTATTGCCAAATGCGTTCGGTCATAATCAGATATTTTCGAACACTTTACCTGCTCCGATATATTTGACGGCGACTGTATATCGGTAAACCAGTTTAACTGTAGCAATCACATAGACCAACTATTTAATGAATTACCACCAGTTCAACTGAGTTAAGTACAGGTACTTAAACAGGTTTCATTTACTTAACTCAGTATACTAAATCAATCAATATTTTCGTCAATTTAATATACGAAAATATTCGCACAAAGTACAAAATCGAAATAACTCTTTTGTGTATGGGGCTATGATGTCACAGTTGATTTAGTGACTACCCTAAACTTGTATTTGTGTGTTTGTTTCAGTACCGGCTCATCTTAGTACAAGTTCTAATAGCCGACATGGTGTTCGCGTACCTGGTGGACCGCGCCTGCCTCTGGCTGTTCGGCGAGGGGCGGTCGCTCTCCACGTAGCTGCCGGCCACTCCCGCTAACCGGTCTCAATGTATTTTGTACCCTATATAACTGGACGGATCATTTTGTGTAAATATCCACATTCTCGTCACTTTCAGTCTCGAAGACCCCATCTCGTGTCGGGACAATGTGACAGCTCAAAAATGTTTGCATTTAGGATGATTTAGGTACGCTCTGTATCGATATGAATGTGTCAGTGGTATTCTGTTTGTGTATTAAATGTGTAGTAAGTTATTAAAGCATTGTCTATTTTGGGCCCGAGGCGTGTATTAAGAGGAAAATAAAAGTTATTCTGTCAGTTCATTTGTTTTATTAAAAATCCTGTTCACATGCTGCTGAGTATTGTGGACACTATAGATGTTTTCACTTATGAATTGTACTGTCGGTCCAAATGTGAAAACATAATAGTGTGATAGCGTAACTAAGGGGTTAAGATAAAACTAGTGTTTCCATAGGCCGGCGTCTAAGTCGAGACCGTTGAGTCCGAGGCCGCCGAGTTCGAGTCCTCCTTTCAAGCCGAGGCCTAGACTTCCCAGCTCGAGTCCTCCTTTCAAGCCGAGTCCTAGACTTCCCAGCTCGAGTCCTCCTTTCAAGCCGAGTCCCGGACCTCCCAGGTTGAGTCCTCCTTTCAACCCGAGTCCAAGATTGCCGAGTCCTAATCCTCCCTGAAGACCCAATCCCAAGTCGCCATATCCGACTAAGCTCTGACCGACGATCGGGGTAGCGATCGGTGCGACGACGGGTTTGCTGACGATCGGTGCTTGATACACGGGCGCTGCTACGATCGGAGCGGGGGCGACGGCGATTTGTTGCGGGTGGGCAGCGGGGCCGATGCGCTTAACGACGGCGTTGAACCCGCGGACGGGGTCCGCGGTGTAATCGACCACGCGGATGGTGCCATCGGGCTCGGCCAGTGAGTAGGAGCCTTTGACGACGCCTCCGTCGCGTTGTTCTGTCTGCGCCTTGTTGTCGCCGGTCAGCGGATCGCTTACCGCGTAGTTGAAGCCGTAACTGGGGTTTGACTGTAACATGTGTAATGTGATTTCAAGCCGGGTGCAGGTACTTAATGGATTTTGGTAGGTTTTTGGCTTTAGTGGAAATGGGTTGGTGTTATGGTGCTATGTTTTTTGCTGATTCTTAAAAGAGCTAATGGAAAAGCTTCCGCTATCCCAAGCTTGTCAACTTATACATCCTGTCCATCCCAGTGATTTTCATTGAAATCTATAAGTTGCTCATATTTTTGACCTAGCTTTTTAAATGCCATGTTGATTTCCCACTCTACAAATACATAGGATAGAGCGCTGGTAATTTTAATTGATCGCACAAATATTGCGTCTAGAATCCGTAATTTCTTTGTTTATTTCCAATTATATCTATAGTGTAATCCAAAAGATTTACAAAAGTAACTCAAACCCAATATATCAATAAAGCACGTGAACTTACCACACTGCCCACGGCGATATTCTGGCCAACATAAGATGGCGCGGCGGCGGCCGCTCCCAGCAAGCAAACGATCTATGAAACAAAACATTGTACTTAACGAAAAGTAAGATATTTAATTTCTTAGCCTAAATGAAAGTTTGAAGTGCACGTCGGGACTCCGGGTTACCTCCTCATGTGCCCTGGTTTTATGGTTCCTTTATGAAAATCTAGGCATCGGTTAATGATTTGTCTATTCACACGTACGTACAATCTTTGGCACTAGCCTCGTGACCGCCATTGCAAGGAAGATAAAACACACTTCACGTTTTGGTGCAAATCAGCCCAAATGGGTCCGTACGTTGGTTTGGTTTTACTCGTGGCGAGTTTCATTACATTGCGGGGCTTGATTGACTGATCGCCCAAGTCATGCTTTGGCAGCCTGCATATTTGTAGTATCTACTTAATGTTACTCGTATACGAGAACTCGCACCGTGTAAATGGCCCTTTACACAAAGACAAAATTTTCACATCTAGAAGTATCTTGGCAACTAAACGGATGCACTGACGCCGGTTAGCTTAAACTTGGATCAGGGGTGCAGTTTTTGAATCTCACCGGGTGACTAAAGCTCGCCAAAATGGCCGAATCTGAGCTGAGCATTAGCTTTAGTTACCCGGTGAGATTCAAATGCAATTTTTGAATCTCACCAGGTGCCTAAAACTCACTAAAATTGCCGCATTTCTATGAAAAACGGCCATTTTGGCGAGCTTTAGTCACCCGGTGAGATTTAAAAATCGCACTCCTGTCACATAGTCATGTAGTTCATTTTTAATTAATTATTCTGCTCAGTTATCTCACTTTGATATTTACACAATCGTCCATTCAACCCAACATGAACTAGTTAATTGCCATTAAAAAGAGTGTCACGACTTACCCGAGAATACGAAGATCTCACTTTAGACCAATAGGCCTGAAAATCTAGGGAAGATAGATAAAATACAAGAAGCTAAGGAAATTCTTACCGATACGTAGTGAAGCATTGTAGTTGTTGAAACACTTAATTGTTAAATTGTTAATCGCTATAGAGCCAGCAGCCTGTTTGATGTCCTGTTGCTCGTACATTCTCTTATATACGGCCTGCATGAGCCAATACAGTACCCTTCGGCTTTTCACGCTTATTGACTATTCCAATGGATTCAATCTTTTCGTAACGGCACGATAACCTGAGTCAAATATCATCGTAGTTACATCAGATTTTTTTATATCTTAATTTTAGTTAAATTTTAACTCTACTAGACGATTATCTAATGTATATCTAAACGAGTTTGGGCGACATTAATCCTTAGTAAAGTATAAGCCAAATAACTTGCCTTACCAATGTTTCGTCCGACTTGCATCAGCCATGCTCGCGGCCAGAATTAGTAGCGAAATCATCTATAATGCATGAACTTCGTTTTGAGGTAGCCCACCTAGCTGTTGCCAATTGCAGGTGGCGCGCAGGACGCAGTCACGTCTTAAAAAATATCATGCGTTTAATTGAGTCAGAGTCCCTTACATGCCTCCCAAGTTGAATTTATCCCTCCACGTGATTCACACCTTCGTTGAGTTTCTTGCCGGTATCTTCCCATAAGAAGTTTTCCCGAACCGGTGGTAAATTTTCTGACAGTCATAAGTACAATCGAAGACACAAATAAGTCACCATTAAATAAGGAACTGCGAGAAATGTAACTTTTTAAAAGGGAGGCATATAGTATGCACTATGAAATTAATACATCTATCCCTTTCCAGCAAATACATTTTTTCTCAGTCCCCTCTTTAAGAGTCGGCTAAGTTTGTTGCTGTTTGTACTTCATGTCAACCTAATCTGAATATCAATTCCTATTAAATAACAATCTCTATTTATATACAATTGATCGCTAGCTAACGTATATTTGTTTGTTACTAAATAAAGTAAAAAAAAAAAATTTGACTTTACTTAAGGGCCACAGGTTGCAAAGTCGAAAGCACACTAAGTATTTCAATATTGAAGTTGCGGAGGTACGGTCAGCCTTAGAAGTGAACATTTTAGTACCTTGTCGCTGTCAGTGATGTGACAAATTCGAGCAACTGTCATTTCATACTTTACTACGAGAAGGCTCTTAAGCGTTCAGCTTCTTCTGAGGCTGGATGTACTTAATCTTGATAATGGGAGGTCTGGTTATCAAATACTTCCATAGTTGCACATAAAACAGTACTATTACTATAATAGTACTATTTTAAACATAGGTAGGAAAGTTATTTCGCTGCCTACACTGCCTATCTTGTAAATAATAATAAAAAAGCGAAACAGACTCGTTGGTATAGAGAAGATAAATAAAAAGGTAGATCAATCGAGCTAACTTTAGCTCTAAGTCAATAAAGCAATTTCTTCACTGAACGATTAAAGTAAATTCATAAATGTTACTATCGCAAACTGATACATATTCATTATCGCAATTAATTCCAGTTTTCCAGTTAACAAAGTAGTTTAGAATAAATTTAAATTATTTTCGTGGCAGCATGAGTAGGTAAGGTATACCGTCGTAACTATGCAACTTTTTTTCAAAAAATATAAAAAGTATATATTATTGGTTACTAATAAATAATGAAATAATTTGTTTTATGGGAGTTGCCATAGAAACGCTCTTAACATTATAATAAACGCGATTTAATTTCTCGCTCCATACATTTTGACGATCGGATAGCCTAGTGGTTAGTGGCCTTGGCCTCGGGTTCGAATCTCGATAGGGGCAAACATTTGTATGATGAAAAGGAATGTCGGGTCATGGATGTTTTATATGTATTTAAGTAAGTATTTATCCAGTCCAAAACCATAACACTAGCAGCTTTAGTCGCCCAATTTGGGACTAGACCAAGTTATATATATATTCCTTCCACTATGACTCGAGCGGCAATACTAATTAGCGATAGAAACACTACAACATTTTCTTGTAAGATTCAAAGATTAAGATGAAACAATACTGTTTGATGCCTAGGAAAGTTAAAATATTGGTGCAGTTGCAGCGCACGCGGCCTCGTTCGACCGCCTCATTACCTCTTTTCAGTCAGAACACTTTTTCCACTCCGGCTTACACAAATTCACATTTGCAATCAGAGCCCGGAGGAAAGTTCCTCCGCGCGCGCCCCCCGCGCCCTCCCCTGCCGCCTTTAATTAACAGAAAGTGGTTCATTAGAGCTTATTCATTAAAGCAAGGAGTAATTAGCGAACTCTAATGAATGCTGTAATAATGTAAGAGCGGCCGCGTTGGACTGCGGCCCAACAGCCGACTTCTAGATTAATCTAGAAGCTGGGAATAATTTAGTAATGGCGTTAGTTTATTATCGGGAGATTGCGGGCTTCAAAGTAGCGAATTGACGCAGTTTACGTTTTGGGTTATCAGTGGTGGGCTAGGAAAGATACCATAATTAAATTGTTATGACTCAGTTAAACCGAAAATTCGTTTATGTTTGGTAACTTGAAGTATAAATATTAGGTACACAAAATAACGTGATATAGCTTTGATTTTTTCTTAATTCTTTTATGAATAAACTTATACTAAGTACTTATCTTCCCATGATATAGCGGTGCCGTATAAATATTTTTTGATTATTATCAATATCAACTTTAAATACAGTACTTCAAATTTCAATAGCTTTCGGCACTCATCGTACGTCTCACACGCTCTTGCGTCTGATACTATATTTGTCGCTCATGTTTCTTAAGATTATGAAGATTGTCGACAGCTATTATGGAAACTGGAAGTATTGTACCTTGGTTGCACAGAGAAGAGAAGATGAACCTCAGAGTTCAAAACGCCTTGACGTGTTCTGCAGTTGTCGATAGAGTTCTAGCGTCCAAGTTAATCAGCAGATGTATTAAGATTCTACAAAACAGTCGACAGGCCAATGTTTGGATAGTAAGTTTGGGCACTGACTCTAGAGGAAAAGAACAAGGTCTTGGTAGCAGAAAGAAAAATGTAGCGAAAGATTCTGGGATCAATAAAGAAGACAACGGAAGTAGGAGACAGAGGAAGAATAAGGAGCTGGAAGGTATATTGACTACGCTGCATAATCAACAAGATCAAAGCTGCCAGACTCCTATGGCTGCCGAGCCATGCTCTGCAAGTAGCCGTACTTGCAGAAAATGGAGGATGGGGATCTGGGGAGGAGCAACGAACGTGCGTTGAAAAGGGCGTATGTGAGATTCTAGACGGCTAGGACGGACTACTATACTGTAGGTAGATACTAAGGTACATGCTTTTGAAAAATCGTGAGTAAGGGTCGTAGTTTTAAATCGATCTTAAGTACCAGTTTCATACTACGTTAGTACGAAACTAGAATTTGAGTTCGGTTTAAAACTACTACCCTTAGATATGGATACAAACTTGTCAGTTACTAAGCTAGTATTCAGAATATAAAGTCTCGTATTAAACAATATTTTAGGATAAGGCCCTATAAGGACTAAACAACTATAGCCCCTAGGGTTCGCAGTAATTTATCTCAGAAAATTACACGAAGAAAAACACTGACCACAATGATACATGTTTAATGTTCATTAGTCTTCGAAATACGTCGTCTTAAAGATAGGGGACTACCTAAAAGTTGGTATAGACATGTTACCCACGGCTCGCTGGCTGGAGCGGGCATAATGATGTATATGCTAACATTATTACCGTATCATAATAAAACAAGCTACCGAAAGGCAGTGTACGGTGATGCAAAAAGTTTTGTTAGAATTTTTAATGTGCTTACATAATATTTAGGGCTACGCTACACTACCATTGTTGCAACAGTTTTCAGTTTGTTGTATTTTGTGTTGAAGTGTACGTACGTTAAATTATTATATTTTTTTGATTTAGGTATGGACTCAGGCCAGATCCTAAATTTAGTTATGTGAGACAGCTTCTTTTTTCTTTGAAGATAACATTCCTTCCTCATTCGTAATTTACTTTGCCCTGACATTTTCTTAAGCAGTGGTGCTATAACGGTTTTTTTTATAAAATAGGAAGGCAAACAAGCAAGTGCGTCACCTGATGGTAAGCGATCACCACCGCCTATGACACCCGCAAAACCAATGTCATGAAATGAAAATGAAAATGAAAATGAAACATTTATTTTGCAAGTAGGCCATATAGGCTCTTTTACATGTCTGAATCTACTAGCGCTTCGGAAAATGGAAGAATCTGCTGAGAAGAAACGCCGCAAGAAACTCAGCAGTTTATCTTTTTTTTTCTTCTCTTTTCAAAACAAGATTACAGAGCAATATACACAATCATAACAATAGTTCACATAAAGTGTGAGAAAAAAAAAAAGATAATAAATAGCACAGCAAGCTTTAAGCATATTGAACGAACTGGCACTAGTACAGATTGACCAAGAGATGTATAGGGTCCCCAGATCAAAGAAATTAGAATCGGGATGTATGTGGTCCCTGATCAAATACTTAGTCTAAATAACTTAGAGATGTATAGTCTCTAAGGGTCAAAACAAATTAATTACCTTAATCTATGCTTAGCAGAGGTGTAAAACGCCTCCACGGTCAAATTGTACAATATTACTTGGAGATGTATAGTCTCCGAATGTCAAAAGAATATAAGAATAAAAATATTCATGTCAAAAAAAAAAAATTGGTGAAAATCCAACAAAATCAGTAATATAACAATAACAACTCAATATATATCTATATTTAGTTATATATATAAATATAAATAAATAGACAACACGATGAAGTCTCCCACATCAAACCGCATCATGCTCTCCACGCCGGAATACAACAGTGCAAGCACTGCTGCTTAGCGGCAGGATTAGCTAGCAAGGTGGTGCCCAATTCGTATCGGGCCAGCGTGGGAACTGCCCGGGCCCAAACCATATTATTGTAAGACTCTATGTCAAATGGAGTATGTAAAGATAAAGCGTCATTTTTTAAATCTTATAGTTTTTGAATAATATTGAAAATGACAAACAATACTTCTCCCTTTATATCCATTTTAATAAACAACAAACTAAAATCATTAGTACAGATGATAAAAGTTTATGTAAATATTACAGGAAAAATAGAATGATACCTATAGCTAAAATAGCTAATATCCTTCAAAAACAAATTTAGTTTTGAGGTCATGTTTTTTTTTTCACGACTTGTTTCCGTGCATACATAACATAAATCTACTAATTTGTGATACATAGTTGTTTTTATTATTTTAATATCAAAGAAATAAAAGTACCACATGGGGCTCCGTCGACCCTGCTGGTAATAATAAAATATAAATACAAAAAACAGCGACAAAACAAATACGAATTGGAAAAATGGTAACGCAAGCTAAAAATGATTAGGTTAGGCTTTTTCTTATTAAATAGAGTAAAACTTTTTACGCTGACTGTACTGGAGACATGTCCGGCCGAGTGACCCTTGCAGAGTAACGACAGCCGCGGGCTTAGCACATGTCAGAGTACATGCCTCGAATCAAACTTAATAATACTTTAACTCTCTCAAAAATGCAAATAGCAAGGTTTTATTTTTTGTTTCATCTACAGTACACACTATGTACACTTTGGTCACTTGTCACACTAGGGATGTTTCATTTCATTTATGTGGTCTGGTTTAATTTTTTGACATCCTTATACTTTTTAAAAATTATTATACTTATTTGACGATTGACGATCATAACAAAAATAGTATTCGTAATTTTCAATGCGCTGTAATGTTATGAAATAAATAAATCTCAATCTAAATAAAAGTACATAGTATTTTAATAGAATAATTTATTTACAAATGAACATAATATTCACAGTTAAAATCAACATGGATAATGAAAAATTAAAAACAAACCTAAACTAAAATATAATTTGTATACAAAACATTGAAAATATCTAAAAATTACGCACGCCGTCTGCAGTGTAATAGAATTTTTTAATATATTTAAGAGGAACTCATCAGGTACCTACTGAAAACAATGTTAACAAAAAATCACGCTACTCGGTGATTGGCTCAATCAATCAATCAATCCAGACTTTTGAATTTGTGGTTATGCAATAGGTTTTCATAAAAAAAAATCTTTAAGAAAATTTTAAATACGAATAGTATCGAAGTGTAAGTAGCTGATTATTAATTATTTAGTAACAATTTAACATAATTTATAACCAGTACTTTAGATAACTCCTTGACTCTTGTCCGTTAAAAATGCATAAGCTCGTAAACATCCATTTAGTAATCTGTATAAATTATTTCCAAGTCGTCAATTATCTACATAGGTACTACTCTATGTACGCTTAAGCAGAAACACCTTCTATTAACAGGTATTTAACTTGATTGGCTAAGAAGTCATCCCATTTTAATGCATTTTTAAGTCGGAGTAGGTTTGTGTGGCCTCGAAACAGGAGGATTACAGAGAATGATAAAATTTATAATATACCATTACTATTTAAAAAGGTTATCTCTATTTATCCAAACCATGTCGTTTCAGTGACAGTTCGAATGGCGGCCGCGTATTTTCAAGCGCAGAATAGGACGACCAGCCACAAGATGGTCCGATGACCTTATACAGGTGGCAGGAAGGCGCTGGTTGCATGCCGCTTCCCACCGGTCACTTTGGGAATCTATGGAGGAGGCCTATGTTCAGCAGTGGCCTTCTTGTGGCTGAGATGATGATGATGATGATGATGATGATGTCGTTTCAGAAAGATTCTTGCCCCACAGGTAAGCATATGTTAATGTAACTCTATATAATTCTTCTGCACATATGTTTGTCACCTAACTCCTTCTAACCGGCTGGACCGATTTGGATGAAATGTTGTGTGCGTATTTCAATGGGTTCCTGGATGGGTTGAAAACACAACTGGACCCGGTAGGTGGAGTTGCTATCGGGTCCGCTAGTGCATTTATAAGATTCGTATCGTATCGTTTTCGTCATTCCAAATGATAATGATATATTTTTAAACGCAGTTCCTATACCCGCTAGTTTAATGGGCGTCGTCCAGGAGACGAGTGGTTTCACCCATTACCAGCATGAATATTGCAGACCGGCGTACAGGCTCTATTGATTGCTCGGCACACGGATCCATCATTCATTCATCGCCGTCCACGCGCCAGTCGCGGCTCGCGTCATTTCGCCATTTGCCATTTTTCACCATCCTCGCTGCCGGCCGGTACATATTTGATGGTGGCTGCAGGAAGGAAGCACCGCTGCGTAATTGGTCCCGCCCCGGGACAAATGTGGACCTGCGTGTGGAGATTTTCGCTCCAATTAATATGATATCAATTGAATGACTTTAAATTCGGTTTGAGTTTCCAAATATTGACGTCAATTGTACGCCTAACGATCAACCTCTTTAGTTGTTTGGAAATGGTGGTTCTTTTTTTTGGGAGAGTTTAATATTTACTTACTCGGGGAAATATAAACGAAAACTCAGTAATGTATGTACGTAAAACTCTTTTTTTGTACACAAAAACTAAAATAATCTGGATTCCGTGGGTGGTGGTTATCACATCCTAACAGGTCAGCCGCATGCTAGTTTGCTTACCCTTTTCCATTAAAAAATTAATTAAATGAAAAAAAAAAAATACTGCCCATTCGGGACACAAACGGTGTTCATACTGCAAGTTTTAAAATTTGACTCTGCGTAGAGAAAAAAAAGTATTTTCTACAAAGTGTCCTTTAATTTTGGTAGAAACTCAACATTA
Organism: Ditula angustiorana; assembly: GCA_963691745.1. Lineage (NCBI taxonomy): Eukaryota > Metazoa > Arthropoda > Insecta > Lepidoptera > Tortricidae > Ditula > Ditula angustiorana. Next base: position 5,911,038 of record OY829473.1, read on the forward strand.
TATTAAGGTTTTTCCCTTAGGTTAAATGCGAGATTTTTCATTGCATTGCCCAAAATTTGATGATACATTTTTGGTAGCGGATTGGAAATTCTCAAAAGATCGTAATGTTTTATCAACATTAATGATGTTTCTGTGAAATCATACATCATATTGACGAACGCCAGTGCCCCTATGCATCTATTGTTCAACTCATCCTTCATCAACATTCGCAAACCTGTTTATAGCTCTTAGGCCAACAAAGTAACAAATACATATTAAGTACACATTATAATCATATTATTATGTGTATATACACACGACAAAAAAATGCCTTTGTCGTGCAGTCTGGTAAATAGATGACATTCAAGATACTTGCAAACTAAACTTTTTTAAGAAGCAAGTGCTTAAGTGATCATGTAAATATGTATTTACATAATCGATATGATACTAAATGATTACAAAAATTACCTTATTACTTTTAATTACATAACTTGCAGTGGAGTAAAGATTACCGTATTGAATCATAATAAAACTTTTTGTTTCATCTACCATACTATACTATGTACAACTGGCCACATTGCGACGAAAAATATTTCAATATTTCCAAATCGCCAATAAAAAAAATCGCTTTCGTTTTTAAATATTTTAAATTACATTCTTATGGCCAGTATTCATGTCGTACTTATTAAAAGTTTAGGGTACAGAATGACATCTTTGTACGTACATACCCGACTGCGCGAATAAATTAAAAATTTAAATCTATCGCGAGTATGTGATAATAGTATCTATGAAATATATATTTTTGTTATTTTGTTGGCCCTATACGTAAACATTTTCTTTGGTGTTATTACATAAGGACATAAATGTTACGAAGTAGAATGTATAGGTGATATAAAAAATATGTAGCAAATATCATCATATAGAAGATAATCCGATTGTCGGACTGCCCAAAACTCGTGTCCGATAGGCGTGAAGTGCATTCGACTGAATACCGGAACGTTGCTATACGCATTTGTACACTTCAGACACTTGTACTAAAAGAGAAACATCTTAAAGCTACTATATTATATATTTATGTATAGAACTACGTATTCTTAGTACGTCTATAGGAAAAAGCTTTCTTTTACTGCTTGTCCCTAAGCTATTGTCCACATACATAAGCTCATAAACTTTTATTAAGTTGCAAGTAACAACGATCAATAGATCTATGTATAGTCCTTGAGTTATTATTAAGTTCTGAAAAGTGCAATTTTTATCACTCATTCAGTTTATATCGGTCAGTCGACTGACTAAGTAATCTAGCTGCAGGTTTAGGTAATTTTGTATTTTATTTCGTGCTATCAACGGCGGAAAAAGCTTTAAAACTTTGAATTAGTTTTGGTTTATTTATGGAAAATAATAAAGGGTTAAATGAAAATAGTAATATTCTTGTCTTTTTACTACTTAACTTTTAAATCCTCTAAATTCATTCAACTGTAGAGTTGCAACGGCTGACAGTGTTATTCAAATTTGTCTCGAAGGAATTTAAATTGAAATATTTTTCAATACTTAATTAAGTATCGCATCCACTCATTTTGTCATGACGCCACCAAAAAAGGCTTCGAAAAGGCTTGTTTACATAATCGTTCAATTTGCAATGTTAAGCAGCATTGACCAGCTGTTTTCTTGCTTGTGTTCCGTTTTTTTTGTAAAACGGTCTTCTCAGTATCCCATAAATTACAATAAAATTAATAATGGTTTGGTAAAAATAATACTTTTGATTTTTCTTCGGATTGTTTTACTTTTGCAACCCCTGTTTACATGGGCACTTCGTGGCAAATTAAATGAGAAATAGACAAGAATTTTGAATGTTTCGATGAATTTTACGATCGTTCATTACGTCTCACGCCTATAATCTACAATTATATCTCAACCACCTGCACTGAAGAAAGAAAGGGTTTTGTCTCTAGTCTGAATTATGAATGCGTAAATAGATTGTCATAGATGGATTTGAATTTCCATGACACTAAAGCATAAGGATCAATAGGAGTTCTTGTCGCTGATACGCCTAATGAAGCATCATGCATGATCATCATCTTCATTCTCATCTTGTCATCATATCAGCCGGAAGACGCCCACTGCTGGGCCGGTCTTTTCCAAGGAACTCCATGACGGTTAGTGTAATGAGGTATACATGGGTAAGGTAAAGATAGAGGTTTTCTAAGTATGTACGGTCAAGGAATTTAATTCCTTACCCATTTCGTTGAAATGTCGTCTGACATTCGCAATGCATTAAGGTCGATATGTCAAACCAACGTCTTGTTCTATAGCTCTTATGGTGACAGTTTGCTATATGCTATTGAACATTAGGTGGGTTGGAAATTAAATTCCTTGACTGTACATATATTTAGATAGATAGATTTATTGGCCATGTAACAAACATTACATTTAGCAAGTCAAAAATAACAACATTTACTGAACCATAATCAATATCACAGTTACTTCACATCTTTTATTAGATCCATGTACTCACAACCACGTACTTAAGAGCGTTCACTGTAAAAAAACTGGTTAGTGACAATATTTCCTGAATTTATATTTTAAATATCTATATTGGCGCTGTTTAGATTTTTTTTAAACAATATTATTCGTACTTCATTAATTACTAAAAATTACTCACCGACGGTTTGCTCTGCAAAAAATAATGCACAACAGATATTTGAAACTCGTTTTGATAAAGCCATTTCACAAGCTTAGCTTAACCCGTACATCTCCGTTACTTTTCCTAATTAGTTTTTTGCGATCTCGGCAGACAATGTACCTTATTCGCTTCTTAGCTTGAATAGTTTCTGTACCCGGTACCCCATTAGGTACAATTACTTTACAGCACAGTTATTCTCTAAACGTATAAGCGTCGGACTCGACGTCGAGGCATCGCCCTGTCCCGCTCACTTGAGCTAGCACGCTTGAGCAAGACAGGGCGCTGCCCTAGAGTCGAGCTCGTCGCTGTTGTGCTTAAAGAATCGCCAGGGGGGTTCCACTCCGCATTGTAGGTGCGCTCGCCGCATTACCTATGGCATAGGTTAATCGCAGTAGGTTGCCGGCTTGCCGCGCGCGCGCCCGCTCACTCTGTGTCGCGCGTTGTGATAGTATTATAGTAAGCAGCCCAACCCTAGCGGTGCGCCAGGGCATTGCGGGTGGAAGGCGGGCGCGGGCGGCGCCTTCCTTTTGACACATGCCGCCTAGCGAATGTGTATGAAGTTATACGAACTTTTTATGCCTGATCATAAAATTGGAATTAGTTTAATCGCAGTCGTAAAAGAGAAGTTTCTGTACGTCAGTATTATTATTTATTCTGTGGAATCGCTCTACAGCTTCGGATACATTGTTTATTTAGAAAGGGACACCAAAGAGTGTCAGATTTAGACGCCAATTACCATAGCATCACACTAAATGTTGGAGTCAAATATTTTATTATTAAAATCTTTTAATGATTCATGTAATTATGTTGTGGTTGAAGTGTGTAGAGATAGCCTATTGACATTAAGTTCGCTAATTGTAGTTGTTTTTTAAATGTGGAATGAAACTTTAATAAGTAGACTCACTTTCCTTTATTTATGTTGGTATTGTCGTTTGTTTTCTTAAATTTGGCTGGTATTAAAACAGTAGTTTTTCTCAGTTTTATAGACGACTATTTTATTGAAATAAAGCAATTTCAAAGGTTTATATCACATATTTAGGTTTATAAATAAATAAGGTTTCATAGTACGAGTACCTACTACACAGGTTAATATAGCTATCCAGTTAAATTAAAACTCATTTACTACCAGGTGTTCGGTGCAGTTATGATTGCGTGCCGTTAATATATTCTGTAGGGATAGTTGAGTGTTATGGGCGCTATGGAAACAACATACACATTTGCTACTAAATATTTGGCACTTATTAAACTACTGATTATTATTATTAAAACGAGAGCCAATGATGTTAACTGCTGCATACAAAAAAAGAATGCTCTAAGTACTCGTAACGTGCACTGAGACAATACCTTACAATCAATCATAATCTTAACTCTCCAAAATCTTCTCCTCTCTCCTTTTCTACCATGTTTTTCTATATTCAATGCTAATTCTTTAACCTTCCAAGGAACACGTTTGTGGAACTCTGTCGATAAACTTAAGATGCGCTATATTCCGTTCCGTTAATAAATCTCCTTTAAGAGCACTACTTGTTAACTTACCTTAGTTAACTCTTTTTACTTTATTTCTTTACTACTTTGAAATAAAACAATTTAAGGTACCTAAAGGTATATCCTATATCTTGTATATTAAGTACAACGAATCCAATACAAGACTTTTCGGGCTGCTTTCAGGTGCTGATAGGCGGGTAGGGGTTCTATTACGTCCTTATTTTATCACCCGACTGTACTTATGTATGATTGTTTTATGGATACTTATAAAAGTTGATTTTTATTTCCGTGTTTGTTACATCTGTCTTGAGCATAGCTCGGTCGTTCGGAATGACTGAAACCTTGTGCTCGTCTTCTCACTTGTCGGTCAGTGCGTCTCCTACGGAGTTAAAGAAAAAATCGCACGGAGTGACAAAGCCGAAACACTTCTACTTATTGCGAAATGTGCAAAGTTTTAATTGTACAGCCACTAAGGCTAGGCAACATATACGTTAAACATATGAAGGTATACTAAGTTACGTAAAAAAACGAGAGATAATTTACAAAATTTTTATTTTCTCCTTTCATCGCCGACTTTCTTAGGCTAGTTGCAATGTTCTTTCTTTGTGTAGGTACTGGTAACACCATAACTGTTCTAGAAAAACTGCCCTGGACTTCAGGTTAAATGTAATTTGCGAGATTTTAAGTACTTGGCGAAATATAAGGGTAATATATGGGAGAGCATTGACCGAGAGCATGTTTGTGTACAAATTGGTGTCCTGGATATTCTATATACGTATTACATTAAGCCAGGTCCAGCCAATGTAACGTGTACTCGTTACATTACATTACATGTTACATCCGTCTGGACCCGGCTTTATGTGCCAAAGCTCTCGGTGAGTGCATGCTTGCGTTTGCGAAAAAAATGTGTAAAAACCGAAAAGCAAAGAAAGTAACATACATTACATTTTATTAAGTTATTCTCCTTTGACACAAATAAATCCGTACCTGAAGTCGGGCTGTTTCTTATACAATAACGTATTGTTAAATGGCAAGACTCACTAAACGCTAACATTACATACATATAACTCCCTGATACTATATTTGAATCTTATAACATTGGTGAATGTATACAATCAAAAGTTTTATATAAGTAAGTAGGCAAACGTAGGGTTAATGGAAGGTTTAGATCAATTTTACAACGCTGAGAAATATAATAGAGGATCGAAATATTAAACGTGAAAGGAAGTACAATTTTGTTCATCAAGATTCGTCTAGAATCTTGTTTATCGGGATCCGTCAATCGTCAGTAACGTGTGATAATTATGCAGTTAAAATACTAAGTCAAGTATACACGAAAAGGAATGTTAGCGTTTAAGATAACTTACTAACTTTAACTGTAGGTTTACATTTAAAATTTTGAATCAAATAAATTTACTCGATGGTAAAACTTAGTTCAATATATACAGAGAACGTTAGTAAATCGAATTTTAACTTCAAAGATGTTGGCATCTAAATTATTGCTACGAAGTTCTGCGCCTAAAGTTTTAGGTACAAGATGTCTCTACTTATATCTAGATGCTTACGCTAGTATGTACAGTTTAAAAGAATAATATTAACGGGCTCGTATCGAAGTTTAAGTAACAGCTCGTCATTTATATACGAAATAACAAATTTATTCGAGAATTAATTATTTACATAGCATGATAGCAAATCACAGAGACGCGTGCATAAAAACAAGAATTAAAAATACGGAAAATTACAATAAATAAAATAATTATAATCATTGGCAAGAACGACATTCTACGCCAATGAACAACCACGTCGGATATACTCGGCACCGAGGGCACTGAATCATTCATTGCTGTTGATAAGGATTAACTTAACCGGTGATGAGTTGATGGTGATGAATAGAATAGCTCATCGGCTTGATCACAAACAGTCCGGTTTGGTCCAGCATTGAAAGCTTAACTTTAAATGCAGGACTAAACGCTAATTCACTTAAAACTTAGGAAAAACTTCTATCTAACTACATGTGATCATGGTTTGATTTAAGTGATACTGGAAACAATATAATACTAAGCGTTGACTTATGAAGTCCAATCATTATTAATGTAATAATAATTGGTTTTAGCTTATGTTTTACATTTATGACACTTTAATGAAGCAGTACCGTTAACAAAGTTAACCGAGTAGAGTAGGCAGCGGCTCTAGCATGACTGTTCGAGTATGTTTTCTCGCAGTGCAGCCCTTTCTTGTGATACAAACTAGATAGAGATAAACTGAGGGTGGAATTATCATCGGTCAGTCATATGAGAGCCGGCGGGACAATCCTAAATTTCATTGAGTGAAGTACAACGTATTTAGAAATTTTTCTGTCTTTAACACGTCGGCCAAATTTGTTTGATGAAATACAAGACAGCACTAACGGCCAGACAGTTGGTTTTCGAACAACCTTGGAGAAGTACTTAGTGTATTGGCTATGTCTAAACGGCATTAAACAAAACACGCTGAGAAACAATGTGTTACTAAATACAATACGATATGTTATCATCGTTTTCATACATTAACGTCTCATTATCACTTTTATTAGTAGAAACAACGCGCCGTGTTTAACACATCTCGTCCGTCCAACGCTTAAGTACTACATACCAGAGTTTAATGGGAATTACCATTAAAGCGAATAAGTGTTACATAAATTGCCATTTTCACAACCAAAATTAAATATGTACGATACTAAAACTTTACTCAACAGTTCATGGTAAAATTATTACTGACCGCTCCTTCGTTAAATTAATTATGGCTATCACCTGACGCGCTTAGTAATAATTTTATTGATCGTCTGGCACAACACTGTCACTGGGACTCTTCAGATGGGAGTCGCGACTGGAGAGGGGCCGTGGTTAGGTCGAGGGCCGGCTCGGGCGGGAGCAAGTGGCAGGGCGCGGGCGCCCGCATGTAGGGCTGCGCCGGCGCCGGGCCGGCCGGCGGCGCGGCCAGCGGCGCCCAGCACGCCGCGCCCGGCTCCGGCTTCATGCCGGCCGCGCTCAGGTACGAACACGCCATCATCTGGAACAACGCAGTACAGTTTATCAGGCATAACATCGAGATGATCCAGGTACAATTTATTTATGAGAGTCTTTAGACATCACGTAAAAACCATTAGTTGTAGCACGTAATATTTGAGTTAGCCACATGTGTACAAAATAAATATTGTGTGTAATATCCGTAGAGAAGATTGAAGTAAAACAGAGCTTACATAAATAATGAAATATGTAGTATCTATTATGAGATGAGAGGACTAAAGAATTCGCGGTGGAGCGGGGAGGCTCTCTAATCACGCTAATGGGCAATGCGCAGCCCCGCGCGGCCCGAGGAGGCTTTCACGCTAATACGGAGTGGGCGCACGAGCAGTTCCGTGCTAAATCGTATCACACGTCCGCCGTGCCGCCGCCTCACTCGCAACTTCCTTAGATTTACTAAGTACTTTTTTACTCCTCAACCGTCAGCAAAGTAGTAGCTGTAAGGTAGCAGATACTCCATTCGGTCGTAATTATGTCAGGAGTCGTAAGCGTCTGACTTGAACATGACGATTTACGAATGAAGTGTTGCTGAAACAAAATTAAAAAAAAACAGTGCTACGACAACTACGCGCTACTACAAAACCGTAGCAATGTCAAGACGTGTTTTGAAAGTTCAATTGCCAAGCAGTACTTTTTCATGCGAATGCGTTTAAGAATTATAAATCCATCGCGGAGGTGCCGTCCACCACGATGGAGCCCGCACTTGCACACGGCCCGTCAAATTGATTTCACGCCGCGTGATCGGCTTCTTACATGACCTCCATAATTCAGTTATTACTCTGATAAGTAAAATTAAATACTAAACCGTATACCCTTGTAGTTGTTAAGCAGTTTTATAGTTGAATGCCACGAACAAAGAGTTCGACACAATTGGTATAGTTCGCGGGAACAACCACCCGCGCGTGGTACCCGGTACGGGTGTTCCAACAATGATATTGTAACTTTAATATTTATTGCACTTGATCAACTCGGAGCAAGCTAGTGCGCGTACGAGACGTTTCCTCTATCCACCTTTTCATATTAATATAACAAACGAGATTAAAAGGGCAAGTTGAGACTTAATGCATAAATTAAATGGTATATAGTCTCTAAACAATGTGCACGAGTTAATTAAGTTGACGCGATTGTACGCTAGACCGTAAAGTGCATAATTAAACCCTTAACGTAAACGTTTCGGTTAATATGTTTAGGCGTTAGTAACGCTTTAGGAGACCTAAACTCTCCTATGAGAATAAACAGTTTGGCTCGAGGCGGAGTGGACGAGGCTCGTCGCACAAATGAATTAGTGGTGCGCCCCGCGGGCGGCGTCGGGGGCGGGGGGCTCGTTGCGATTAAAATATAATTAGGCAAGCGGCAATTGTTTCGCCATCGAGCCAGGTGGCGCGGCTCAGGCCGCTAGGTAAATTAAATAGCCGTATAGGGTTTCCAATTACGTCCGCTCGGCGGGCGCGGAAACATACTTATTGCCTAATAATGGATCGGGGGAACAATATGAGGATCTTGTAGTTGATTAATTTATTTGTTGCGGCACGAGGCGCCGCTCGCCGCGCCCGCGCCGCGGTAATTGACACGCCGGCTTGTCGGCGCGGGACGGCGATACGCGCAGGTGTAATGCGATATTAATTACGTTGCTAACGCTAAGACACTGCCGCGCAATAAATCACGCTCACCTAGAGCATACTTTCGGCATTAATGAAATTCAAACGGGCCGCGATAATTGCGTAGCTAATTACAGACGGACGGATCCGTGTTGCTAATTTATTACAGTCGGATTATGAGTTCGGTATGGCGTTAATTAAACAATGCATATTTGTGGACGACATATTGCGACTGCGCGCTATCGTCGCGGGCGCGCGGCGAAACAATTAGGTTTCAAACTAATACGTCCGCTATTGAAACTTACCCAGCCGAATGCGGCCCGTTCTCTGCGGATGAAACACAGCCGACATTCGGTTTACACTGGGAATTACGCAATAATGTCGCTGTAAATGATTAACTGAATATACAATTAGTCTTTCGGGATGTTATGGCCACATTGACTCGTGAAGGCATTAACCATGGGCCCATGTTCTTAAATATAAATGCAAACTTATTATTATTGTGGCAAAGTTTACATCAGATTTACTGGCGAAGAAAAATATTCGGCACAGAAAAAACACGCAAGAATATCGCACCAAATATAACGCCTGTAAAAAAACGCTATCCGCTCAAGTACACACGTAAAATATTGACTATAACGTCTAAATTAAGAGCAATAAAGCACCCCGTCGTAAACATGAAGCATCGGTGCGTAAATACAGCACGGAGGTCGACCCAGGTCAGCTCTGGACCTTTGGCTGCACTCTAATGACCGATATACGATATTGGAAGCGATTCGCCAACTTGCTCCGATGTAATAGAAAGAAGGGAGGGGGGGGGGGGGTTATTATTACTGGGTAAATGGGAAATGTGTCGTTGTTTCTCAATTGTGGGCGACTTGTAATCACGTGGCAGCTCTGTTGAGAGCGAACTCAGGCCCGTTGGACTGAACAGAAGCGACGCAAGGCAAGTTGTAGGAAACATAAAGGCATGACACGATGTGGAGGCTCTCTGCATCATTGGGGTGCTATAGGACAACAACAAGAACAAGTTGGCATCGCGCGTCGTTTGATGCGAGTAAGACTTGTTTAAAATCACCTACCCCTACGATTTTGCTTTGTTCAAACACATTTCCGAAACCGAAAGAATTGTACAAGATAGCTATTCGATCTATAACGGTGTCAACTGGAACCTTTGACTTTGAAAAATATCGTAAGAGGATAAGTGCGCTCTTGACCTACCTCAACCCACTTTCTTTTGATAGCCCCTACCGTACGTCGTGTCGCTTATTCTTTTCGATTGTTACAAAAATACATTTTAGTTTCTACTAAATTAAAATGCATATAGCATGTTTGTTAGATCCGAACTATAAATTGTTAAAAAGCTTGAACCACCGACGAACTTTGCGTGCAGCTAGCTAGACATAATCTTTGCGAAGAATGAATAATAAAATTAATGATACATGAAACAGGCAAATAACAAACTTTATTTACAAAATAACAAGTTTACACCATATTACTTTGCTCACATTGCGGTCTATTGTGTCTCGGTGCAATATCCCGAATTAATAGTTTAATTATGCTATATAATTTCACGAAACTATCAACCAGCAACCCTTTCAAGAAATGCATGTACACATCCGTTCAATTTAATATCGGCATTGAATAGAAAACGCCTCCCCGCGCACAATGGCCCATCGGCATTCCATTAACCGGCAGAGCAAACATGCTGCGACGCATCCGGGCACTAACTCAATACAGAACGATTTCTAGCGAGCGATACTCGCACATTCGGGACATTCCCATTGGATTGTAACTTGTAACAACACTAACGACTGTTTATATTGGCGGCGCTCGGGCCGATCCGGCGACAATCGGGCTCGGCCGACATCCGCGAGACAATACAAGACCGGGCCTAAATAATTTAATAGTTGTAGGCGGCGTGCCGTGGAGCGGTTAGCAAACAGCCGAGCGATATTCGGACGATATTGCACTCGTGGCGACAGAAGGGCCTGCTTATGAGCTTCGGACAGACTCCTTCGCTGTTCATTACCTATTTATAAATTTACCTTCCATTCTGTGAACGTTCTTACCCTTGTTATGTAATACAACTATTTTGTTTGCGGGTGAAGCTTCGAGTTATTAATACTGAGTGGTTTATTTTGGGGCAGTCTAAATTAGGCGTCTTGCTACGTCGAATAAATAACAGATTACATTATTCATAGGTAGGGACCTTAACGCTTGTAACATACTCAGAAATAAATACGTTTAACTAAGTATATTGAATATCGTTCAATAAAAAATAAAAACAATTTTAGAATAGCATTTGTTTCCATAAATAAAGAGTTCATTTTAACTTTCGTAAAATTAATCACGTACTATAACAGTTTCTAAATAACACTCATTGACGGCGCATAATTCTTCTAACCGAACACGTGGGCGCCGGGGAAAGCGCAGAGGAAAGTGTAAAGATGGGGAAAGGTAAGATAAGAGTGATAGTGAGCGGTGGGTCTAAAGGGGTGGCAATAAATAAGGGTGGGGGTGCGTCGCGTGCGCCGCGGCAGTTTGTTCGGTCGCGTGCGCGGGCGCTGCTGCGCTCATTCGTTATTCATGCGCGGCGGCACGCACGCGTAGCGCGGGAGCCTTCGCGGTCACCCGTATATCATATTGAGATGCATCGATGAATAATTTTTCGTATTGCTGTGCGTTTAAACTCTTCGGATAGGAATGGTTTACAGGTGTTGTTGTACGGTGCCATTTATAATATATTTACTCGTATGAACTAGGAACACGGTAGCAGGTCATGGCAGCGGTGACGGAAAGATTTCATTGTTTTATAGGTAAGGAAATGGTAGGTCAACATTCTATTTTCTTCAATAATTTGGGTTCTGTAAATAGTTCACCTAGAGTAATAAAGAACATTTAATTTCAATGAATCAATTTACTTCAAGTTAGGCAAAGTATCCACGTGTAGTTAGTTTCTCAGTCAGTAAGGCCGCTACTATTAACTTTAGCTTGGAAATATCTTTGTACGTCAAAGGATTTTGCATAATTCTCGATAACGAGCGTTCGAGTCGCTCTTTTACTTCAAAGCTGCCGTTTCAGTTACAGTTTATTATTAATAAAATTTGGGTGGGTTGAGCGGGGCGCGCGGGCTGCGAGCGTGGACCGCGCTCGTTATCGGCCGCTCCGGCCGGTCAGCGCCGCGGAAAATTCGACCGAAACTGACGCGCGTGAAAATTTAATGAACGGCCGGACGCTAGTTAACTAAAAGGTAAAGTGCACCCTCTTGACGTGTTCGGTAAATATTAATAGTGGGTGTGCTAGCGTGCGCCATTAAAAATGCACGAGTCCGCGGACACGTTGCCCGGCGTGGACGCCTGCGTTCATTAGCCTCTTTACATGCGGCTCCTCGACATTACCGCGGCCCGCCGACCGACGTCTCAATTAGGGCCTCCAAACACGACCGGCCGAAAGAAACTAGAACTCAACCAAACCCACACGGAGCCCAATCAGCGTCTGCTCCCAGCAGACGTCTGCACACTGCGCTGATTGACAACTTTACAAATTGTCCGGCGACTTCGGAAGCTGTCCTATTCAAATATCGGACAATAATTGGCGACCAGTATCTATCATGGCGCAGCTTTGTGTATGGCCTAACTATCGTCAACAAACTACACGGTACATCGGCGCTGCGCTCTGCGATAATCGAATTCGTCCAATAAAACGCGACATTCAGTATCGAACTTCTCCCGGTTCTGCATGGCCTGCGAACACTTCCCCGGAAGAAGTTTCTCACTGAGCCGTTTTGAAACTCTTACGGCCGCTATTAAGGATAATAGAAACTGTCTAGCTCACACGATGAGTCTAGGAATTATGTGTTTGGCTGGAATGATCTAAGTTGGAGTTTTATATCTGTTCGGTTGTGAGAACAGCGGTGTTTGCAGACGCGTACATTGTGGAGGTTCGGGCGGGCGGGCGCGGGCGCATGGTGTTCGGCACGCAGCTAGCGGTAATGAGGATCGTTAATTATGTATCGCAAGGCGCGTTGCCATTTCAATTCGGAACGGTTCAGTGTCGCGGGCTCTCGCGAACGAGGTCAAGGGTTCGCGACTCCCTCAACCCTGAGTCAGAGCCTCGAGGGGCTGCCAAATTAATGAGGCACTCCTTTGTAATAAAGAAATAATAAGAATAGCGCACGCAAACCGGGGCCCACCAACTTCGATGTCATTAAAGGCGTCGCGAAGGCTCGAAGCGAGTCGTTACCGCGCCTTGTCTAAACAACTTCCATCAAATTTCCTAATGAATTTATACCTACCTGTACAATTTAATAAGAGTACCCAGTGTCTAAGGCAACAATTCAGAGCATACATTGAATAATGAGGAACGGATTGTTCTCTGAAGAAGAGACAGATGTGCTTGTTTGGCACAAAAATAATGCTTTTAAATTAAATAATTTGTACACCGTACACGAACATTGGCTTACTATATTTAAATTAGTTTTTGTCACAAATTTCACGGCACTATATTTTTGCGTTTTCATTAGATTTACATACACACATAAAGGGCTAAGATTCATTTGGAAGATTGATAAACAACCTAATAACACACAAGTTAAGTTGGTTAACAAGCTTGTAAAAAGGATGGCAAATTCTTAAAAAACTTTCAATCAATCCGCACAGAAATGGTACACTTTTATGCAGTTGTGGGTCATCGGGTAAATGGAGCGCTATTCAGAATATGGTAATCCGTGCAGTCGCAGCGGCCGATCGATGGACTGACCCTAGAGCTATAAAAGTGGGTACACAGCTTTCATTCAATCACAACCGCACAATTACATTATACTATACTAGCGACTCGCCTCGGTTTCGCACGGGCACAATTAGGACATAAAATCTTCTGTAAAAAAATGTCTAAATGACAGTTGAAACCTTATCAAAATCCGTTGCGTGGTTTAGAGTAAGCGGCCTGATATAATATGTGGACAGACAGGAATGGGTGTAAAGGCGACGTCTGTCCATAGGAGATATTAAAAAAATCTATAATATGATAAATATGAGGGGTTTTATAAGAGCCATAGGAGCCAAAACAATTGCCTCTAGAAATTTTATCTGTCTGTCAGTCTATTTGTTTATACGCACATCACACACGAGATTGGATGCGGTTTTTATAGTAGTATTGCTTAGTTAGATCTCCAACTTAAAATATGTTTTATGTTGAATTCCTAGAAGTCGAATTAGAAGTCCCTTTAAAATAGGAAAGGCTGTTTTTACTTTTAGCTATAAAAAGTTATGAGGTTGTCATAAATTTGTAAAAGTGTGCATGGCATGACACAAACCGCAAATGAAAGAAAATATGTTAAACATAAGAAATAGGAGAAAATATTGATTTATATTTTTAAAATTTTACAAGATATTTTCTATATGTTTTTAATTCCAAGCAGTAGTCGTGAAAATATTGTTACTCTGGGCTGACAAGCAAATAGACATGGACTTGGGTCTTAGAGTGCCTTATCTTCAGGTCGGCGGACTTGCTCGTCCATCTATTGCTTACTTTCTCGTCTCTACTACAATGTTGCACTATAGCTTTTTGGAAGCAGAAAACACCTATCAGGAAAAAATTTTTAAGGCTTCGTGACCTTGACTCATTTAGCCATAAAAAAGTTAACTTAAGCATACTATGGCCTGACGTCAGTCATATTTCTTTAACTTTGATTCTACGACACCGGCCAGTACTTTATTTTTCATTCGATCACTTAACTGTCAAACACAACTTTCTTATACCCGCTTTGCACTGCCGCGCGGTAGATTAGCGCGGCTGCGGGTTTCTAAGTCCCAGCTAATTGGATCAGCCAGGCCAATTAGCAGTGCCGCAGTGATTCATTTTAATCGGGCACCCTTATCGCTGCACCCGCTGGGTATAAGCGAAATTGTAGCCTGACGGGGGTAGCCCGAGGCCCTAGCTCGCTAGCTTTCATCACGGACATAAAACCATATATCCCTTTCTAACTAGTTAGCTTGTGCGAAAGGAACGGATGCTTACAGTGATAAATGCTAGTATGCTGCTAGTGTACTACACTACCACTGTGTGACCCACTTGCTTGTTTGCCTTCCTACTTCATAAAAAAAAGTGTAAACGAAGTCGCAGGTGTAACTAGTAGCGTAGTCATAAATCCACCGGGTCGCACCACCATCTTGCTCGCTTATCCTGCCGCTAAGTAGCAGTGCTTGCACTGTTGTGTTCTGGCATGGAGAGCAAGACAGCCGGTGTAATCACTGGCACAAGAGGTATTCCATCTTAGCCCTCTGGGTTGGCAACGCATTTGCTATCTCTTTGCTGATGTCTATAGGTAGTAGTGATCACTTAGCATCAGGTGACCCACTTGCTTGTTTGCCTTCCTATTTTATATTTAAAAAACTATAAGTTCTTTCAATGTCACTCTTTGACCTGTTGAATACGAGTAGAAACGCGAAGAACTTTACGCGAAATTATTGACTCACTATTTTAATAAATACAAGATTGTATTAATTTGCAAATGACGTTTGGTTAAATGGCATGTGGCTAATTGAAGGACGTCTGACATTGCACTTGTGTCAACATGTCGAACGAAAAACCACAGCTGAAAACGCGAGCTCCCGGAAATCGAATATAGGTCAGGTGCCGAACGGTTTTATTGCAGGCAAAAACATAGACAGGTTTTAAGTGTTTCATAGGGTAAAACTAGGGTAAAACTTTTAACACACGCTAAGTCTGAATCAGGCCCTAGCTAAAGAAAAAATATTAAAGCTAGTTATTTTACAATATAAATTACTACTCTCTATCAAATTTGCCCAAGGATTACTATCCTTAAAAATTTCGTGAGACATTTTTGATGTTTTTTGATAATACCTAATAACATTATAAGTATTTCAAATAATTAGTAACAAGAGACTATGTTTGCCAACGTAAATTAATAAAGTAAATACATTAAGGGTTGGCTAAAAAAAAAGTAACCATATCGTCACTTGGATGGTAAACCTACTAAAGCGACATGTGAGTAAGTGTCGCTTTAGTAGTTTTACCATCCAAGTGACGAATAATCAAAAATATACTAGTATAAGTGTTTTAGTTGTCTTGTAACTTTCACGTCCGTCATTTGTAGCTAGGAGTACTGTAAATTTTTTACATTTGTTACTTGATCTGTCAATGTTATATATACTTTGTTATCTATTATGAGTTATGTATGACTGTTTGTGTTTCCATAAATAAATAAAATAAAATAATTTAAAATAATGTATTGTACATTTAATGTATTTTATACTAAACATATGATCTTTTAGTCAAACCTCTCAGGGATGTACTTAAGCCATCGATACACATCCCCATTATGAGCCAGGTGACTAATGGCGGGGCCCAGTAGGCCTCACTGTGTGACTGATAGTGTGTGGTCGCCCTACTGGCCCTTATTTACCCTTACCTTATTTGTTTAGGACCGAGTTAACACAGCCTTAATTTGATTATAGTTTCAAAAGAATTTACACTCCTGGTACGTTCATTGGTTAATAATTAAGCTGTACGAGGAAACATTATATATGTAAATATGTTTATATGTGTATGTGTTTTACATGTATGTCTATATATTATTTTATTTATCTGCGTATGTTTATGATACGTGTGTTTTTCTAGATTTCTTTGTTGCCATGTTATTGCACCACCTGCTCTTGTCTGTTCATTTCTATGTCTATTTTACTAACAGTTGTCTGGAAGAGATCGCTTTTAGCGATAAGACCGCCTATTGTGTGCCTTTTATTATGTCTCTATATTGTACCTTTTTGTGTTTATGGTGTTCAATAAAGAGTTATTGTATTGTATTGTATTAACAGTCAAGACACAGTGGCTACTACTGTAGAAATATTATTAAAATTATTTTCAAACTCGGTAATTTAACTTTAAAATGGTTATACATTTAATAATATGTTAGGAAGGCGAACAAGCAAGTGGGTCACGTGATAAGTGATCACCACCGCCTATAGACACTTGCAACACCAAGGCGATTGCAAATGCGTTGCCAACCTAGAGGGTCAAGATGGTATACCACATAGTTGTAAGCCACAACCATAAACATGAAAAAAAAGATAAGCAGATTCTCAACTAGCATGCTACCAGCTACCATTATTTTTATTAATTACTTTATAGACATGTTAGTTAAGAAAATAGGCATACCCATAATATAAAAATCCCATTAGAAGTAGCTCTTTGTTACAATTACATAATTACACCAATATTGAGCATTTCTTTAAATGGATTCGATCGAAACATATGAAGCAGACAAACGCATCCATTAGTTGTCGATAGCGAAATAGGGAGCCGTGCGAGCGAGATAGCTGTGCGAGCGGGACGGCGAGACCTACCACTTCCGGGATGAGTTGCACTTCCTCTGATTGACACGATCCTTGCTAAGAATGTTGCTTTGTGAATCTTGGCCGTGCTCACTCACAATTAAGGTATGAATACGATTGAATAGTTAGCGTTCAGTCTGCACTTTCTTACTTTATCACAATAACTATTTTGTCAATCTTGTACGACACTACGACGTGGCTGTAAAGAGACAAGGGACTAATATACAAGTCTAATTAAACATCTACGTTTAAAGGGAGTTACTTCCAAAGTGGCTCATACAAATTATGACATTTTTTCAAGGTTGACAAGAAAATAAAATTGCGTATTCAGGGTTCTTCTTTCTTCAAAATATTCCTTAGGAGTTAAAAACAGTTCTTTGCAATGTGGTTCTAATGGGCTAGTTAGAAAAAGACCACCGGTTAGTGTTTAGTGGTGGTGGTTTAGTTGAGTCTGAGTGATATATGTTGATTCGTGTAGTTGCTGAGGAGGGTGTGTATTTGCATAAAAAAAATTTACATAGACGCAACTGTTTTACTGCTGCACTGGTTTTGCGAATTAGCAAGGCAATTTGTTCCAGTTTGTTACACAACTATTGAAGAAAGAGTCCGCAAGAAACTCGGATCAGAACAGCGCCCCTAACATGACAGCCCAGGTTTAGTTTAACCCCTCCCTGTGTCTCTGTCTAACTAGTGTCATAAAAAAGGGACGCAGATAGAGATAAACTAAACTTGGCCAATCATGTTAGGGCCACAGAAATAGAGACTAAAAGCAAAGTGCATTGAGTAAATCCCTAGTAACTTAATCAAGTAATGCTGTTTACGTTTGCCGAGGGTGGTTCATTCGATTAAGCTCAGACTTGATATTATCATAAAATCCCAATTAAATATTTACGTGTAACGTTCCGTCCCTTCTACATCCGTACCACCCTCGCAGAAACGAAAAGGTTTGTGTTATGTACCCACTAGCTATAGTCCGCGACTTCGTCCGTATAATTTGTTTGTCGCTATCCCGCGGGAACTATGCAATTTTCCGGGAAAAGTAGCCAACGCCCATCCTCAACATGCAAACTATCCTCTTGCTTTTGTTAAATTTTTTTTTATACAATGTGCTTTTTTAACCGGGACAGTATGGTGAAATCCTAATTATAGGAGATACAGAGAAACTGTCTATGGATCAATTAGGGCTAGGACTGTTTATCAAAAAAAAAAAAAGCATATTAATTTTTTTATATCTCCTACGGTTTCAGATATTACTGTCCCAGTTAGAAAACACATCGTATATGTCACAACGCGAATTAATAATGTACATTAAGGTTATAAAGGTAAGCTCATTTTAGACTTAGTGAGCATCTGAACAATTTTTAAAATAGTATTTTACGAGAAAAATCTACTTTATTTATGGAGAATGGGGACAAACAAGCGTGTGGGTCACCCTACGTGAAGTGATTACCGCTGGCATGGGAACAAGGGCCATAAGATAATTTAAAAAAAAAAAAAAAAATACGGTAACTTGATACGTATATTAATTCATTTTCAGCTAAAAAGAAAATGTTAATAATGAAAATTACGGCGAGCTCTGGAGCCTATACCAAACAATTTACAAGTGCTATAGTTTAGTATGTTTGTCATATTTTTGTATGAAAAACTTTATAATTATGTGAAATTGTAGCACCTGTAATTTTTGTGGTGTATGGGACTGGGCTACAGCGTAGGCAAATCGCAGTAGGTTGTCGGCTTGCCGCGCGCCCGCTGGCTCGCCCTTGCTGTGTCAATGTAATTGAAAACGAATGCAACCGTAATGGCGCAACCCTAACGTGTCGCCGGGAGTTGAGGGTGGAAGGCGGACGCGGGCGGCGCGTTCCTTCTGACGAGAACCGCTTGGCGAATGTGTATGAAGTGATATGAACTTTTTGTGCATATTAATAAAGTTTGAATTCGTTTAATCGCGGTCGAAGAAGAGAAGTTTCTGAACGTTAGCACTGTTATTTATTCTATGGTAGTATCATACTCTCACAAAATACCTGCGTGAAATAGTAGCTTGCTACTGCGTTTCGTACAGTGACTGAGAGATCCGGAGGCCCACGTTAGGGGATCTACAGGAAGGCAACGGATCAGCGATTCTCTTGGGATCGCTGCTTTTTATGGGCGGCAGTGATCAATATCCATCAGGTGACAAATAATGTAAATTATAAAATTTAAATGCTATGTGAAGACAAGACGAAGAAAAATTAGAGTTATGGCAGGACTCAAACCTGCAACTTCAGTATAGCATTTAAATGTAAGAATTTGTATGTTTAAAACATCAAAATAAAAATCGAAAGAAATTTCGGTTACAAAAAATAATGTAACATAAACATAACCCATGTAGCAGTGCTACAAGTGCTACGGCGTAGCACTGAATAGTGCCGATCGCGATACCGTCGAGTTTGGACTGGATGCAGTCGACACACTACGCGTGCCTGTGTAATTTCCACTGCGTCCCTAGCTAAGTAATGACTTGGATCCATTCCGGGATAAATAGCAAATTGGATCCGTTTTCTGCTGTAGCGCTCTGGTTTGCTGTATAGAAATGTATTTTTTTATCACTTTTTTAACACTAGATTATACTGTAAGTTTTGGATATAAGGGGAAGGTATTGTTAGTTTAATTACTGCCGCAGATTTTGTTTTCTTTAGTGAACAATTTCTATGGCAAGTTGTACCTAAGGGATAGACATCTCTGAGTGGGGCATCAATGATGGTACAAACCAAACGGAGCCCTATTGCTTTCGCTCATCTGTCTGTCTAGTCTCAGGTTTGTATCTTTGAACCGTAACAGGCAGACACTTGAAATTTTCACAGATTGTGTATTAGTATGGGCGATACAACAATAAATATATTATATAGTGATACGGAACCCTCAGTGTACGAGGTTGACTTGCACTTGGTCGTTTTTAAAAGCATACATTTTATTCACTGTGGAGGCTTATTGATACCATAAAGGCTTGAAATAGTTAAAATAGTTAAATATTTTCAGGATGTATAACTTTTTGGCCCCTTGGCTATAATTTCCGGCAAACTTCTTAAGCACTGACCTTGACTGCGCAGTAGCCATTTCTGGTACAAATCGGTATGCGCAAACCTGCCCCCTCCATTCGATTTTTGCTCAAGGTTTTGCCTGCAACTATACTACTCACGCAATGGCAGCATTTTATAGCATTTTTCAGAAAAGGTTTACATTCTCATATTTTCTTGGGTCCTAGTGCACTGGGTTTAAGCCCTCGTTCTCCTCTAAGTACAGAATTAAGTGGATCGATAAGTCCTGCGTCTACCGGCTAAATTAGTTCCATTTATTTTTACAGTACGACAGTGCCGGCTCTGTTTCGCCGCGGAGCACTAAAACGGAAAAACGGGTAATTTGGGGTGCAACAAGCACAGTTAAAACTATGTTTAAAACTAATTCCGGGACGGCAGCCGCGTCGATAACCTCCAAACATTTACAATGTTTTTCGTCGGTCGTATTTTTTGGCTTGTTTTACGGGTGCGGAATATGAAAAGTTTTGAGAGGTTTTGCGGCGAGGCGTAAAGGCGGTTTACGATGCGTCTTCAAGTTGAATGCGCCACATGTTCGCGTCCCGCCGGATCTCCGCATTACACGTACTATGACCTGACCATGAAAATTTTAAACGCCTCTGCAAACTAAAAACGCGCGCCAAATAGTTTTCAGCGGAGCGGCGAACCGTACCCTCGTAAACCTGCTTTTTAGCGAAATACTATTTGGGGGTGAGATTAAAACAAGAATCTTTTTCCGCTGGAACAAAGCAATTCACTTCGGTCAGCTGCAAAAACTTTCCCAGTCCCAGGATAACAATGAGACGTTCTTATAAATTCCCGATTAAATTTTGGGTACGAGCGGCAGTGAACACAAATTCCTAGAGTCGGTCCAATAAAGGACGCCGTGCAGCCGCGTTAGGAGGCCATAAACGAACGTATTATCCATGTAAGGCGGAATAGCCGTTGCACAATTAATTGTTTCATTTTGGGAAACAATTCCCGCTCCTCATTCAATTAAGAGCGGCGACCGGGGGAGGCGGGCGCCTGCGCTCGTGAGACGGACGTATTAATAGCGCCTGCAATATTGTTATATGTGCCCGTATCCTACGTACCGCCTCGAATACGATATTGTTTGTTAGAGAATTCGATTTGTGTCGATCATAAATCTTGCGCCTTATGTTGAGTTTGGAGTTGATTGAATTCGCGCAGCGCAAGTGAGAAACGTGTCATGCGAGCCTCTGAACGGTTTCTACGAAAGCTATTATTCAAGTTTTCTTTAGGCTTTTCTAAATGAATTCCTAAATGAATAATAAATACATGGAGCGGGCATGCCGAGGCGAGATCGCTCAGGTGGTGCCGAAGCGAGACTCAATTAGCAAAAACACACAGAATTAAGAGAGACAAACATGTCGGGACACATGACGAGCCGCCCTCCTCAATCCGAATTTTATATTGCGCGATTCATTATTCATTGTGTTTGTCAAGAAAATTACTGTGGGCCTTTTAATATAACTTCCCGAGTGACACAAACGGAGCTACAAATTGAAGTTGGCGAACAAGTTCAGAGGCCGGGCCTTAACCTTGGCGATTAGAAGGTGCGCGTCGGCGTCGGGCCGTCGAACAAATTTAATTTGGTGCTAAATGAATGCGGATCATTGGATGAATTAAGGCCGCGGATTAAATTGAGTTATGCCCATTAATTATAGCGCGCATGTTGCGGTGATGGTTGTTCAAACAAGGTTGTAAACTTGTGGCACGTGAGTAGAAGTGTTACTTGGTCGTATTTAATTTAAAAGAGCGGGAGCACGGCGATGCTTTCAAATCAGCGGTGTGAGTGCTCAGATTCGAGAGCAATCTGTTAGATTGGTTCATTACGGCCTCCATTAGTGGAGTAATGAGTCGCGATGCATTCCGAGGCGGTGCAGCGCAGACGGGCGGGCGGCGGCGGGCAAGCGTGACGCGCCCGCCGCGACACGTACCGCTTTCATTGCGCGCTATTATCGTTTTACGACTATTTAGTAGTAACTAAGGGATTTAATGGTTAACGAAGGAATAATTAGATAGAATACTTATTACATTCAAAACTTTCTTAAGACAAAAATGCATTCTTTATATCATTCAATCGGATAAAAAAGGAAAAACAGAAATTAAAATATTAAACATGATTTAACAGTTATCCCACAAACAATCGACTTTGCAACTTTTAACATCAATCTGTCAAAAGTTACGTCATAAATTGAAAATAAACTGTCAAAAGCGAGTCTACAAGTGTCGCATTATTTACATGACATCATGATGTTTTGACAGCTCGAATCACAAACGTTAACACCTGCTCACTCATGCCGGTCTAGATAGAAAAATACACACATAACATGAAATCCACATGTGTTATACGAGTTTATCTACACACATATCATAATTTCTCAATAACGCGTTCAAGAACCATAGAATATGACCAGCATTATTACAACCAATGTTATTATAAGAATTTTCTTGTCTGTGGTAGTAGGTAAATCTGTTCTTTATTGGGTAGGATCTCTTATTAGTCTGTGTTTATTGGTGATCACATTATCTCGTGACGTTATGAATTTAAATTTGGAACAGCTGTCAAAATTCAAGTTGGTCTCTATTCTAGTATCCACAGATATTAAAACAGTTATCGATACGAAACGTCAACTCAGTATGATTTTTTAATTTAAACGCACGACATTTGATCTCGAGTGACATGACAATAGGGACTTCATTCGTTTGTCTATGATTTAAAAAAAACTTTCGTCTTGACGGATAGATCGAATTGCCGCCATACTTGTTTGTTGGTTTGGTTGTTGCAGTTATGATATGTGTGTAGATAAAGTAATGTATGCAACTGTATATAATTAGGCCTTAAAACACTCGTGTGATCCTATTATGAAACTCGCTGGCGCTCGTTTCATAAAACCACACTCGTGTTTTAAGCAGTTGCATAAAATACTATTACACGACTAGTTTAATGACGCCGCGTTTAGCCCGCCCGTCTGTTACGGCCAGACGTGGCGTTTAAGGCGAAAATTAGCCGGAGCTTGGAGGATTCGAATATGAATCCAGGTCGGCCTGTCCATTAGCCTAATTGAGGCGTGGCTGCGGCGGCGTCACCTACGACCCTTTGTTGTCAACTTACTCTGTGTGTCACAAACTTTATGCACTTTTAGACTAATTAGCTGGCTAATGGCTAGCTACCTTATTCCGAGTGTGCGCTTTTGGTTTGGTTTCACTTGAATGACCCACGCTAAAATAACGTGTTGTTTAAAGTTTTATTACTGATTAATCATTTCTCCTTTGAAAATATCATATTTTGGTTTATTATTAGTTTTAAAATGTACCATAAAAATTAGACATAATCGACGACAATTTTTTTTTTGAGAATATATATTGCCGAGACGCCGACACTAATTAAACATACCTTTACGCGGCAGTCACATTTTTACTATTTTTATATGCTCCCCATTAAGTTAATTAAGAAAGCCAACTCATAGAGAACCTAACAGTCCCGTAACAAGGTTCCAAAAACAAAAACTCGCTACAAAACAAACAAAAACGTCCCTTTTGTGCAGCATGCAGCACCAGAGTTGTGATTTGAAATTCGCCCTAATGAGAAACCTTAACTTGGTCTCATTCGCGTCGCGTTACAAAGATGAGGGGCAGACGGCTCCTAATTAACTGGTAAACTTCCCCCATCCCCCCTCCCTAATTAATGTGCCGCGGGAACCTCGGACCCCCCCCCCACTTGACGCACGTGAATTGAGCGCATTCAATTAAGTTTGGTCAATCAAATCAAGGATGGCTTAGCGATTTGAGCGACTTGCGTTTCTAGTTTAGGTATATAGTAGGTACTGTTGATGACTAAAGCACTTTTTTTGCTAGTAACGTTTCTGTGGTTGTTTTTTATTTTTATTAACAAGAAAAGCTCCTCATTAACGTGGAAATGTTGTGTATAAATTGCCTACAGACCCATAAAATGCGACAAAAACGTCAACATTAATGCTTAAGTAGTTATAAACGTTTCATCAGTGAAAATCAGTCGTAAAACTGCTTAATATCACTATAAAGAAACTACGAACGGTTTCCATTGAGAACTTTCGTACTCCTCCTAAATATCGATACTGATACACGACAATCCTTTTAGTAGGCGCTAAAAAGTATGGCAGGGGAAGTCAATCGCGGGCCGCACGCACCTGGCCCGCCCCGCTCCCGCTGCCGCTCCGCCGCCCCGCGCCCGCGGCTGCTGCGGGCCGACGCCGCGCTAAATGTATTGTCGTGTTCCGCTCCTCGTGTGGCCGAAACTAAACCCCAACTACTTAATTGAAAACCTTAATAGCGATCCAAATACACGGTAACCCTTTCGATCGGATATTGGAAGGTGTGACACCGAACTCATTAATTTGTCTAATTGTATTAAAGAGCAGAATCGAATCACATTTAGAATATATTAAATTTGGATACTGCAGTGAAGTTGGCATAAGTAATCTAAATGAGAACTCTATTATGCGTAATTTCTATGCAGATTCTCCTCGAAAATAAGGCAGAATTAATTCAAATTGCTGTTAGTAATAAACGTCTGTGCTTGCGACACAGAATCTTCTGGGAGCCCGAAGAATACGCCAAAATGACCCAAGTTTCTTCAAGCAATCAAGGCTTTAATACCGTAGTGAAGTTTCAAGCTGGGAAATTATAGGGCATGGGCGGCGCGGGGGGCGGACGTCCGCGGCGTGTCATCTCCTAACATCAAAAATGCATTTAAATTCCGCGCAATAAAAAACAGCGGCGGGAAGTTTCGCTGCGGCCCGGGGATTGAAGACGCCTGCTCGCCGCGACACACTCGCGATATGCGACGCGGAAACTCTTTCATAAAAACACAGCACACTTTACAATGAATACGGATGACAGTTAACGGAGAGAGAAGTAAGCCTTGAACTTAAACAGCTGGTATTGGACGGCGGTGGATAAGATTGTCACTGCTTTTATTTTGTTTCACTATAACCAACCAACGTACGATATTGATGTAGGTTTTCTCGAAAGCACTGCGATAGAGCCGTTTTGGAGGCTTTTTCTATTTAAATAGTTTCTGCTATTAGTAATTTATCACATGAACTGCATAGCGTTAAAATTCGCAAAGAGGCATACGTCTAAGAACGCATAGTATATACTCGTACCTATCTGTATGTAAATCATTTGTAATACAAAAAACATAAATGACAAAAAGAGATACAAAGAAAAGAGAGACAGTATCTACAGCATTAATACAAAAGTGAATCAGCCTATCTGTTTCACAGGTAACTTTAACGCAAAAATCAATAAAATTTGCTATACGGATAGCTGGATACCCGGAAAACGACGAAGGCTACTTTTTAACCAGACAGAAAAAAACCCATACGAAGTCGCGGGCAAAAGCTAGTTCATAATAAATGTCGTAGTTGCATGAATACCGTAGTGCACAGTCTGCGTCTCTCTGTCTTCCCACCATGCTTTATTTTCAGTATTCCCATAGTCAAATGCAAAAAGTGTCAGAGTCAAAGTCCCTCGAATGAGGCACCGTGCCACACACAACCGCTAGCAGGAAAACTGTCGCCCCGGCTCGGCGCCCCGGCGTCTCCCTCGGAGATGTGATAATTAGCCCGCCCACTGACAAGTAATTGGTAGATCCGATAATATTGTCCGGGAGATTCGCGTTTAACTGCTTACAACGAATTAGCGGGACAGGCTGCTTTTTGTATTGTACGGCACTTTGATTTATTCGAACTGAGCTTTTAGAACTTTAACTTTGTGTTAGTGTGCGCTTGTAGTGCATAGCCGATGCACTAGCTTGAAGCTCAACTACGATCTTCAACGGTGCCTCGTCCAGCATACGTCATTCTGCAATAGTTTTGTCCAATTTATCAGTACGGAGAGTCGTTCGGAAATAATCGTAATCGAAGCGAGCACTGCGCGAACAATACGGGCCGATGGCGGCCTCTAATTGGCCCTTACCTGGAGCGCACTCGAGAATGATAAAGCCCCCATTAGCCGCCCTATTATTTACCTACTCGTCATTAGCGTAGACTTCATTAGGATAACGAGATAACGGAGCCGGGACTCGAGTAGGGAGCCCGTGCAGCATTTTTGGTGTTTTTGAACGAATTTCAAGGAATACCGTTGAGATTTCTTGTTGAGTGGCGGGACATAAAAATGAGCTAATTTACTTGACCCAAGTACCATACCATAATTACCTCATCAAAGCAGGTGAACAGCTAATTTTGTTGATCTTGTGTGAAATAGAAAATATTATTTTCTGTTTAAAGCTGATAACTGCTTGAAGCTTTAATATTTATAGGAATAAAATAGATGCGATAAATGGCAAAAGACCACCCTGCAGCGTGCTATGCTGTGGTATGGCGCATGTGTTATTAAGATCAATATCGGGGGTTGGAAAAATTGTTGCAGCGAGCTCTCGGCTCGGTTCGACAAAAAACATACCGAATTTATTGTTAATTATAAAACTCCGGTGTCGAACATTAACTGGAGATGCGAAGCGCGATAGCCGCTCGCCTATTTATTTATTATTTAGATATCGGCCGGTGCGGTCACGACTCCGTATTGTTTCGCTGTAATGGCATTAATGACCCCCATTTTAAGTTGAAGTGTTAATTTGATTTAAAATTATGCCCGCGATTATAATCTTGTGTTCAACTTTGGCCCTAAAGCTTTAATTACGGCTGTGATCCCCGATGGAGCGCGTGATACGACCCTGAGGGTTATTCTCGTATGTAATATTATTCGCCGCTAATAAAAGCCGGACGTAAAAACCTCATCGGTTACTAAACTCTGTTGCAATGCAGTTTAATGCAAGTGAGCGCCGTATAAAAGTTAAAGATTTAAAATTTTATGAACACTGTATACGTCGTTTAGCGACAAATTATGCAAACGGTCGTACAAGCTATAGGTATAAAATAAATATAGTGATTTAAATATTACTGAATGCCGACTATCCTGAATCTAATAAGTATGAGGGAAAAACGACGAGAGAAACAAGTCCCAGTATAATATACATTAACCATTGAAATATAAACTATAAGATATAAACGGGTTCTTGCAATCGCTTTGCTGACCACAAAAAATATAGGGTAGAAAAAAGGTAGGTGCAAGAAAAACTTGGCAAAGCTTATCTTAGTCATGTACGTCAAGTACTGTTTAGTATAACTCTGCTATAGTGAAATCTTCATTTGTGAAATGAGAGTTTTTCTATTCATTTATATATGGAAGCTTTATTACACAATACCAAACATGGATGTACACTACAAATGGCGGACTTAATGCCTTAAGGCATTTTTAACCATCAGGTAAAACGATCAAATAACAAATTGATTCGGACCTATGGATTAAATTGTGGTCTTCCGCTAGAACATCTAACATTATCCGCCTGCAAGGAAACTAAAATAACAATTCTTAGAGTATTTTTAAGCTTTTGTAACCGAAATTTCTTTCCATTTAAAAATATTTTTTTGAATGTTAAACATTCAAATAATTAAATATAAATGCTATAGTTCGAATAATGTATTGGCCGTAAAGACGAAGCACATTGAAAAATTCGCAGGGTATGGTAGTGGTAATGTGGCGAGACTGGGAAGCGCAATGCACGGAATACTGAGGTTGCAGGTTCGAGTCCAGCTATTACCCTAATTTTTCTTTGTGTTGTCAATGCATAGCATTTAAATTCTTAGGGTATTTTTGCTTCGTCCCGGTGTGCGTCAACATATGTATAGTGGTCAAATATATCTACATATGCAAGTTTATACTCAAATTAAGGCTTATTTAAGTGTGATATAAAGTGAAAGGGTTTTTTATTTTTTTAATGCCACGTACTTAACAAATAGTACGATTAAAGAAGAAAAACTCCCTTTATTTGCGAATTTTATACAGAGAAAAATCTGTATAATTACAGTTTACAATAATAATAAGATAAGTCCGACTCGTACTTGACCACTTTTGTTTAATCAATTGACAGTCAACTAGTTCTTCATAAAGTAGAATAAGTAGAGCAAACGCATACTCAAATTCAATCAAGATATGGCTGTTACATAACAGATTGAATATTGAAGTTATTTCGATTTGTAACTATAGTTAGGTATAGCGCGCTGCGAGTGAGTTACGGCGCGGCCAGCGTCGTAACCGTCACATTAATTAGCATGCCCGCTAATGAGGACTTATGGCGCTCTAATGAGAGGACTAGTACGCGACGTATTTATATGCGTCTCGACGGACGATGTTGCCTCGCTACGCACGCAAACCAGGAAGCGGTTATAAAAAGCTATTGTAAATCAAAACGTTAATTGCTCATGTAAATAAATCGCATATCAGATGGCAGTGAACGCGGTGCTAAATTGCAACGTAGCACGTGTTTAGTTTGTGAATAATTATTATGGTTTGACAAGCTGTTTAGGTTTCTCTTATCTGTATTGATAGAACTCGCTGGCTTCGTGGACTCTATGTAGAGATAGTTGTAATACTAATTAGCTAATGTCAAGGCGGAGAATAAGGCCCCTGTGTCCCTTAACCCTTCTTAGCTCAGAGTGCTTTCATACTAAGATTTATTTACTCTTAAGACACCGACACGAAAAGACAATCAGCAGCCTGAACCCATCCGCGCTTTAGATAAGTATGATTCGATGTTGTACAAAACCGCGTAAAAGAACAAAGCGAGCATTAGCGCCTCCACAAAGAGGGTGCAAAAAGACATTAATAATATTCGTCAAAGCACTCTGGCTGGTTACATTAAATCAATTTGCCCTTTCCGCGCGGTAAGTAGCGAACGGTGTAATTGATAAGTTGAAACCCTTGTAGCTAAGGCTAGAGTTTGGCACTGCGTCCCGCGGTCCCGCGCGAGTGTGCTCTGTCTCGTCTTTCTTTCTGGTGTCTGCACGGCAAACGGTACACGTGACATATACTTCTTGTTTACGCAACGTGTATCAAACGTGCTTCAATAGAATTTACCAGAAAATGCTTGAATATTGTCAATTTATCGACTTGGGGGAAAAACACTGTAAAATGCATTAAGGACTGTGTTCGAGCTATTTAGTGGTTTTATTTTGGAAAATGGGCTGGAACAGTGGTAATTATCAAGCCATTTTGACTTGATACCTACCTACATACATTATTTATAAACTTGACTGCAAATTGGCAAGAAAGGGAAGGGGTAATCGATAAATGCAATGACACGATATTTAAATGAAGGTACGCAAGCTTATTTGTATTACTTTTTTTTGCATTGGGCAAAGGAATGTTTAAATACTGTGATTTTATCATTATTTAAATATTTATTTGTCTGCGCTGGCGTTTCTAAAGCAGTTAGATTTTTTTCGCATGCTTTTTATAGTACTAATCGAATTACATTATATACATTATGTATAATTCTTTTGCAAGATTTACAGTAGTGCAATTTATTTCATTTAATATAAAAAATATCATTGTTTTCATTCCAATTTATGATCCAAAATAAACACTGAAGTGTAAAACAGTACCTATAGCGTCATATTATTCAAAATTCTGACGCTTTCCACATGCATTGCGTTCAGATATCCCCCAATATTTTCCTCCTACGTACATAAGTACACAGCCGCATTGTACAGATGTGTGAGGGAGGATCATAAAGGAGTGCACCGGAACAGGATCGTACGACAATATCCTAATTCACTCGCGCGAATGTAATCCATTAGTGCGCCCTCCCTGCACCCCTCTTGCACCCCTCCCGCTCCCGCCGTAGCCGTAACCGTCTGTCATTCATAAAGCTCCATATTATTTATATTGGCACATGTTTCATATGACTAATGGACGAAAACGACATCTTCTTAATGCAGTTCAGAACATCAATGGATATTATATGAGATGTCGCCAAGATTCGCGTTTAAGGGGTCGCACGTAGCAAGAGCAGGAAGCGTCATTAATGTAATGTTTTTCTATATTTGAAGTCGTAAAAACTTGAAATCTATTAATAATGGTAAAGCATTGATTAAAACGCTGTCATCTTTTTTTGAACACAAATAATTAGACGCACAAAAAAAGTGCGAACGAACGACCGTATAGCTTAGTGGTTAGTGACCCTGACTAGGAATCTAGGCAGGTTCGATACTCGCGAGGGGCAAATACTTTTCATAATGAATGTGAATGTGAAATTGTTATTGTTTGTGTAAGTATGTGTGATATTATAGGTATTTTATGGTTTTTAAGGTTATTCATAACACAACACGACACAACATAACACTAGCAGCTTTAGTTGCTTACTTTGGGACTAGGTCAATTGGTGTGAATTGTCCCAAAATATTTATTATTTATTTTATTATTTACGGGGTATTTATCCTACTAATATTATAAATGTGAAAGTTTGTATGTTTGGATGTTTGTATGTTTGGATGTTTGTATGTTTGGATGTTTGGATGTTTGTTACTCGATCACGCAAAAACAACTGAATGGATTTGAATGAAGTTTGGCACACATATAGTTTATAACCTGGATTAACATATAGGATACTTTTTATTCCGTAAAAATGCATAGTTCCCACGGGATAGCGATAAGGGAGTTATACGCCGCCGTGACGTCATGAACAGCAAAGCAACTAATTCTCATTAATTTGTCCAGGAAATATTGCAGATTGCATGTTTCAATTAAACAAGTCTACGCGGACGAAGTCGCGGGCAAAAGCTAGTTATAAATAAATAAACATCACATCACATCTTTTAAAATATTTGTTTGGAAGTGAAACCGTTTTCAATCAAGTATAAGCAACTCTTTCATTACATTAGGCAAGTACCAGATCTACACAAAATGAGCGTTGTATTCGTAAGTAATGAAGCAATAAGTAAGTACATACATGTTTAAAATTTCATTCATTTAATGTTTACTCTCTCCAGAGCTTTAATACACTTACATACGTGCGTACTTATCAAGATAACGAACGGTACATTACGTTTTTAGAAAAATTAGAGAAAGTAATCAGTGAAATAACGTCGGCTACTAAAATATGTATACGTCATAAAAGTATGCGCCGACTTCTGTCGGGGATAAATATTCATTATGACGGATCGCCTAACGTTTTAGCGGGATTAAACGTTACTAACTGGCGCGATGCTCTCCGAATCAATTGCTTATGATGTGATCTTGTCAATTTTACTTATAAATACGAGTATACAGTCCATTAGCTCCTGTAACTTTCGGTTTTAAGTTGATACTTCAGCTGTCAACCGATATACGCGAATGCAGTATTATGTTGTACCGCTTTGCATAAATAAACGGATCGTGTTTTTAATTTGATAAAAAAAAAATGGTAGTGAAACATGAATGAAAATCGCTTTTGGGGGACAGACTTGTGATCGCATTATCCGCATATGTATTAAGTTCGATCAAAAGCCGTACGTACAGCCAAAGACACACATAAGTGACCACAAAAGGCGAAACTAAGAGAAGTGTCATTGTTCGAAAGGGGGACATATAATATGCACTATCCCTTGCGATCATAGACAATTTCTCTTAGCTTTCTCTTGTATGATAATTTACATAAGTGTGTTGCTGTTTGTATCCTCCAATCAGTTTTTTTTAATTATTAACTTATCTTACAGCTAGGGAAAACAGGGTGAAGATACTTGCACCACGATTCTATCGGTCAGGTTTTTCTGGCACAGTAGCGAAGGTGACATGGCAGTCTCTTCCAAATAAATAACCTGACTTACCAAATTTGATACCAAGAGGTCAAAAGCGTACCCCGAACGTAGAAACGGGAAGATGTGACCCGTTACCCTATTGTAATAGATTTTTTTTATCACTCACATATACTAAGATCCATCCTTGTCAAGAGTTATCGGACTGTTCCAAAACATTTAATTTACATTATCCGACAATTGTGCAAAAAAAAGAACTGACAATGCCTCATCCATATTGACATGAGTCGTATATTTTTTCTATACAATTTTAATATGATAATATTTGCAAATTTATAAACGACCTTCGGGCCAATGATATCTCGACTTGTACCTCATCAAATGAGTTGCGCATCTTATGTTTAAATTTACGTAATTACTTATTTTAATTTAAAGTGATGTTAGACGAGATCCTTTAATTAATTTTAACGTAATGTGAAATTAATATTTTCATTAGCTTTATTAGTGCACATTATGTATAGTTTACGACTGTTCCTGTTATTAAGGAAGATGTGTTTTTGATTAATAAACCGCATTTTTTGTATAATTAAGCTAATTGAATGGCTTAACTTTATGGTCTATATGTTATGTCAGAAAAGTTTACATTTTATAAAGGTTTTTTTAGAAAATGTTTTGCTAGTAAAAGTGTACAGTTAGCCTCATAAATATCTGCACTTTAGTACTTTAGTTGCTTTATCATAAGGTCACTTTTCAAAAAAGTTTGAGGAGTAATTCGAGAGGATACTATACAGTGCCCAGATATTTATGGCACTGAGTGTACTAGCACGTAATCTGCCGTAGCCGTCGTCTCCGTCAATACAATATGTATGAGCCGCTGTAAACAGCAGTAGGGGCCCGCTTCATCCGGCTGAGAGCTCTCATTCGCCACTAATTAATTACCCAACTCCGTTTCAATTAAATTAACTCGAGATCGGGGCATCGACACGCAATGAATCGATGCCAGCCGCGATTCGATTAAGATCGTTAGTGGCGATCAATTTTACTCGTTAGCGATCAATAAAGTTATTAAACGCGGGCGAGCCTGTACGCAAATGCAGGAGATTCGATCCTGGTATAGGCGGCCTCGTCCTTTTAGCAATTTAATCAAATTGCAACAACGCCATTAATGTATCAACGTAAAAATTTGTTTCTCCGCAACGAAAAACAATGTGTTAATTGGAATCCCTCGAAATACACCGCGGCAACCAGGCAACGCTAATGAAAATTCGGTATAATTAAAACTTTGTTCAATAAACATCTACATTTTCGGTAATCACGTCTGTCAGATTTAGCTTCACTTGACGAAAAGCAGATTTTTTAAATATTTATTTTTACCGAATAGAGTGTCGCGTGCTCGCGTGGCTTACTAATTAATTTTAGTGGAGTTAATTTGGAAACGATTATCATTATTAAAACATGAATGATAGTCTACCTATGCTTGACGGTGAATAAAATAACTTTATTGGAAAATACTATAACAAAATTAAAAATAACGTTGGATTTATTCATAATTCGTCTAATTTGGTACTTAAGACAGAAATAATGTTCTATTTGAAGTATATGCCGATTTTTTTAATCTTTGGTCACTCTGCCACGACTATTACAATCGGGTTTTTAAAACTGTGCCTCCAGAACATCACTTAAAGTAAATTGTTCGCTCGAAACTAGTTGAACATAGTTTTAAACAGCGCCCTTAGCGGAGAGGGGACGTTTTAATTACGGCGTTTAAGTAAAAGCGACGCTGCGTCTAGTTGGCTGCATTACACAAATTCAGCCACCAAAAGCCTCCCAGTTCGCGTATAGTGTTTTAAGCGTCGTCGCCGAGTCCCGCTTCTGCGACCATTGTGAGCAGCACCGAGCGGACGCGGATTCGGCGGACTCGCCTCCGCAAATCCTCATTTACTTGCATTATTTTAATGGAGCTATTGTGGGCGGATGTCCTTTGTCGTACACGGATGCGGCTCCGGCGCACCGGGCGGTGGGAAATGTGCCGGTGCATAAGTGCATCAGCTGGCCTAAATTGCGCGCTCGATCCGAAACCAAATGGCTCAAAGTCGTTTCAATTTAGGGGATTCCACTATCTGTCCCGATTTCAGCATCAGGGCCGAAGGAAATGACGGTCGTTGTACGGGTTATTGTAGCGGAAAAACAACGTATCCATTTAACTAATTAAGTAGGGCGAAGTCGTTTGGAGGCCACGCGCCGCGTCCGCTGAGAAATCCCTCGGACCTCTAATAACTGGCTTCCCTAATAAGCTAAGAGGTTGTCTTACTCGTATAAAAATGCAATCGGCGGAGCGAAGGCGCGCCAACGTCGTTCCAACTTTTCAAATTTTCCACCAGCCCCACGGTATTAATTTTAAATTAGAGGCCGAGACGTAAATTGTTCCCACATGTGGACGACTTAGGTTTCATTAAACTTTCCTGTCTCACGTCCGCGCCGTAGATTACTCTATTCGACTAATTGGGCGTTACAGTACCCATTTCGTGTAAATTTTCAAACATTTTTGTTATAAACATACCGCGGTAGAAACATAGATAAATCCAGCGGCCCATTAGGCGGTGTAGTTAGAAATGTAAACTATGAATAAATTAAACGCTAATTTCTTGACATACTTTGTCTGGAGCGGATTACCTTGCACGTAATTGCTTCAATATTATTATTTTAATGTCCTTAATTGGAAGTTGTTAATATGCCAATTAGAGTTGCGGAACGAATGTGTATCAAGAAAATAATGAGCGTTATAGATTTAATCGAGTACACTTGCTACTGGCAGCATAATTGGCGTTACGGAATAGAAATGTTGGTGTATTTTTGCTACCTACATATAACTCAGCAGTAGGGACGTATATTATTTGTTAAGAGATTAATCGTCATAGAAAGGTTTTTCAATTGTTTTATTGGGGTACTCATTTAGATATACATAAGGTTTACTCGTAAGTAAAAAGATCCCATTATAAAAAGACTGTTTCTTCAAGTGACTTCACTAAAATACGATAAGAGTAATACATAAGAAATTACGCAACATCTAATAATAACCCGATATTTTTAATTGATTGTATGTCTTTTCTGTCCGGAATACATAAGTTTGTCCCTGTCCGGCGCCGAACACGTTGTATGAACACAGTGGTATCCGAGAAATAGACTGTATTGAAAACTAATTAAATATTAATACAAACATACTTTCATTATTGGAGTATGTTTATCCTTCATTACTTTTGTACTAATTTCTTAAACTCTATTCCGACATTGCTCATAGTACCAAGGACAACACGGCACGCTACAATAGAGATTACGATACGACTCTACTCGAGTCATTAAACTCAATCAATCTTACGAATTAAATAAATTGTCCCACAGTTTCGATACCTCTTCATGTTTAAAATTTGTAAGGGCTTATATACTTCTAGGATATCGAGATAAAAGTATTCTATGTCCATTTTCATAACACAGGCTACATATTATGTGCCGAATGTCTTGGACCTCAGTTAAGGCGCTAAATGGCCCAAATGAAACTAACAGACATATTTTCATATTTATAAAATTAGTAAGGATCTTATGATGATATTCAAATGCAAGGTTCTAGTGAATTAAGTGCTATTAAATATCTGGAAACACCAACAGCAACTCAGGCTAGCAAGTTAGGTATGACCAGCAGCAGGACAGTATTGGTTTCATCACAATCGCACGTTTAGCATAATGTGCCTTTCTTATTTTGTCACAAAGTAAGTTTTATCGAGTTGGCACCTTCTCGCAAAAACAGCAGAGCAATCTCTCGGCTACTTTCGCGGTTTGATTAAGACAGGGGTGCTGTGGAAATGGCCACGAGTATGGACGCTTGTACCGAAGGTTTTATTCTATCTTATAATAATGATAACGTATCCTACAAGTTTGGCCAGCAAGTTTAGAATCATTTAAGTTTTATACTAACGAGTTATAATCTTTACAAAGCATAAAGCAATGTCGTCATATCTTTGGGCGCGTACTTCTTCTAAACCACGCAAAGGATTTTGATACGGTTTTCACTGTCATTTAGATATTTTTTTACGGAAGGTTTTTATGTGCATTGTGTCTTAATTGTACCCGTGCGAAGCCGGGATGGGTGACTACGAGTAGTATCAAATAATATGTAGGTACAATAAAACATACGGTGGTAAAACGAGGAATGTCGTGCATTGCGGACGACCTCGCCGATCGCGTGCTGGGCTCAGGTCGATTGAATTAGATAGACAATAGATATAAGTCATCAATCAAATGGAGCAAGTTGTAAGATTGTTAAAGCTCAGACCGAGTGGGTCTGTAATTGGCATTATTCGAAGAGCTTATTGTCATATTAAATATGCTGTTTAATGGATTTCAAAAAAGGATTTATTTTATTTGTTTACATTATGTACATGTTTGTTACTTCAGAATTCCAGGGAGACCTGTGAACCGATTTCGATTTTTTTCGTTCAATAGGGTTAATAGGGCAATAGGTTCAATATACTTCCAGATTGGTCCCATTTAGATCAACCTCAAGGTCTCATTATGGGATTTACATAGAAGAAATTGACGAAAGTTTCAAATATTGTGGACAGACATGTAGCGATTGGTTTGTTTTTTATAACAACCGAGGCATTGGCTCTATTACGGAATTGGCTATTGAATGACGATGAAAACCATAACTGGCTACTGAAACTCTTTATCGGTTAGAGCACGTACGCGTAACAAAGAGACTATGGTTAGGAGATAAGGTTTTTTATTATTTGACTATAATAATTTGATGAATATGGATTGTGAAGTTGTAAACTGCCAAGGTTTAGTCAATAAACTTTAGTGGAACTTCTTAACGGTTAACAGCTGATTAGTATTAACCAAAATAATTACTTAAGAAGAGGAGCCCCACATCGAAAAATGGATAAAATAAACTACTCGTAAATTACATACTTTCTTAACACATTTGAATAAAGGAAGCGGTTTTCAATCCACTGTATTTTGTTTTGTATCTACTACAATCATTGGTAAATTTTACAGAACATGATTCTTACTCCGCAATGGTACATATTATAAATACACACCAGCGCACCATGTATTAAGCCAGTTTTAGTTTTAAAGTTATTTGTCGTTAAAACAGATAAAAAAACTTATCGCTTTAAGGGATAAGTTCGCCTTTGTTCACTATCTGTATTTTTCTGTGTATTTGTAAATGCTTATGAACAATAAAGAGTTTACAAACATACACATAAAAATCATGGTATAGAGTTCTCAACAGTTTCAGCTAACAAAATTGGTATAGATTCGACGTTACACAGCCGAATGTCTCACACAAAGGTAAATAACACGATTCAAAATCGAATCTACGTGAGCTTCTTTTTCTGCTTTTCAAATGGCTAGTTAAACGCCAGCAACTGTACAATTCGTAATGCACGCCAATTCCCAATATCCAATACTGTAGTCACTAAAAAGAAATGGAATGTGTCGAGTAGCTCGCTCCAAACAGGCAGCCCGGTGAAAAGCTGTCAGCGCCGTTTGACAAACAGTTGAAGATCTCACCTGTCCGGCGCACTACATTAGTGGGCCGAGATCAGAGGGCAGGCGCCGGACCTCGCCCGCAGCAAGCCTTTGTGGAAAGATTCCTAAAGCGTGCGAGACCACTTTGATGTCGAGCCCGGCAGGTAATTTGGAAAAACGTTATTTAATTAACTTTCGACAAGTCGGCGTAATCGCATTACAAAGCCGCCGGGTGAACGGTCAAGTCTTTGAGCCGGGAGGGCGTGCGCGGCCGAACTTGATTTTTACGCCAAACAAACGCGCCATAAAGGCGCTGTCATTTTCAGGTGCTTTTCAATTAACATTGGGCCTTTGACCATCGCCGGCCGAACAAAGTAATAACAACTAGCGCCTCTTTGTAATCATAGCTAACCCTGCACTACACGCCACTTGCTGCAGGGGACGCGGCTAATTGAAACGCGCTCGCAACTGACATTTATATTTATGAAATTTATAATCGTCGGTCGTTGACAGAAATTAGTACCATTCAGAGAACAATTACAGACAAGTTATGCAAATATCAGCTTTGTTGCAAAAACTTGCACTCAGTCAATATACTTTTACTTTGAAATACTTACCACGACTTTACATAAAATCCTAGACAAATCATTTTCCTTGTTGTTATGACTTTATGGCATAAATCCATCTCGTTTAATTTCCAACTTATCCTTTCATTTTAAAATTGTAATGACAACACAAAGAAAAATTAGGGCAATGGCAGGACTTGAACCTGCAACATCAGCATTCCGTGCCTTGCGTTTTCCAGTTTTGCCACACTGCCTCTAAAATTAGGGCAATGGCAGGATTTGAATATAATATATCTTTACATTTTCCAGGATTAAAAGTATTCCGAGTTTTAATACAGAACGTGTCCTGTTTACCCGCCTAATTGCATCTTAATTGAAAAACAACATCCAAATATAAATACAAACTTTCTAAATTTATAATTATAATTAATAACAACGTATTAATTAGTGGGATTCGATCCAACCTTTAATTTACAGTGATTTAATTTAATTTCATAATTAATATAAAGTTGAGAACGTAGTTATTCTTTATTAACGACGAAAAAAAGATAAAACAATAAACGTAGTTAACCTAACGCATAAATAAATAAAGCCCAAAGAAAGTTTCAGAGCTAGCAACTTGAAAGCGTATTTACAGGTTTTCAATTGTTAGTTAATTACGAAGGCTGGACAATAGTTGCTATGAGTTGTCGAATAAAGTTTAGCAGTGTTTAAACTTTGGAATTGGTTGGCAGTGGATTTTGAGAGAACGCCGTAAGCAAAGCGAGAGACGCGCCCCGGGCAATCGGACCATGGTCGTCTCTGCCAGATAATTAACTCTATGAACAATCCCTTTAAACTACGTGCATACTGCAATTAGGAATTTGCTTTACGACGCTAATAAATATCATTAAAGCTGTTTGAGACCAAGTTTAGCGCGCAATATGTTTCACACCGAACGAAATTCGTGACGCCAAATTTAATGAGCGTGGGGTTTATAAGGCAGTAT
Organism: Ditula angustiorana; assembly: GCA_963691745.1. Lineage (NCBI taxonomy): Eukaryota > Metazoa > Arthropoda > Insecta > Lepidoptera > Tortricidae > Ditula > Ditula angustiorana. The sequence continues at coordinate 5,949,974 of OY829473.1, forward strand.
ATTATGCCGCGGCGGTGTCCGAAGTTGCGCGTTCCGAGCGAGTGACTCGCTCATATAAACAAAGCCAGTCTTTGTGCGGTGTTCATTGAACAGCTTAATTGCATTTCTTCGCCACTTCTCTCTGTGGTATCCACCCGTCTCATAATCGAATTAATGTTTTAAAATTTCAAGTAAAAAAAAAACTACGTTACGAATAATGTCTTCCATAAATTCATAATTTGGTGTTCATTAGCCTTATATTAATCAAATGGACAATTACTCCAAATCCTTAAATTCAACCATGAATTATCACTGACACCCACTTTTCTAAGGAGCATATTGAAGTTTCGATTTCTGATATTCAGGTTTACGGGTGTATGTTCTAAATTTCCAATAGTGAAGTAAGTATAGACAGGTAAGCCTCGGGAGGAGGGAGCGCAAATGGTTTGCGAGAGAGCCTTTACCTGGCTTACCCGCCGTTCCGCTTATGACCCGTGAATTTTTAAAGTCACTGAAAGAACATGCACTTTATGCATGTGCAGTTGAATACGCAAGCTCAAAATTTATCGGACTGTGGAAATACAGCCTGTCATAATGAGACGTGTTATATTAAAATTGATGCAAAATTTTGTAATCCGCTATATCATTATTTTTCTTTAATAAGACACGAGTGCTTGATGAAAATATGAGCAAATTTTCTTTTCTTTACGAACATTTTGTGGCGACAATATAATATTTATACCTTTACCAAAACATCGCGTCATGCGACTCTGATAAAATGACATCAAATTACTAGCGCATAATCTAAGCGTGCTCAGGAATGTAGTTAAGCCAAAGTGCAACTCGAGCAAAATCCCGAAGTCACGCTCGCCTCGGTCGGTATTAATTAAAGTAATTAATTATGGGATTTCCTAATCAACGCTCACTCACGACAAGCGAGTGTTCATAACACAAAGGTCGAATGTCCGCACTTGAGCCTAACATGTGATATGAAAGGTAAATATTGTGTTTTGTTGAGCCTATGTTGAGTTGAAAGGTTATAAGTTATAAGAAATTCTAGTGTGTAATTGTAGTGTTTTATTCTATACTACATACACCTGATCCAAAAAATATTTTCATGACTCTAAACTTGACATTTAAATCTGTGCCACCAATAAGTTGGATTTAAAATGAATGCAATTTTTCGCGTCCGTCTTTTTACATTTAAAAATTGAGGTAACTATTGAAATAATTCATTCTTTATATCAATGAAAAAAACCGGGAGGTTTCCCTCTTATGCCTTCTCTGCTGTTGAAAATACCAGGTTAATAATGGCTTTAAAGACTACTATTCCGAATCGTGGTGAACACATGCGGCTGCTTCAATTTACCAATAGAAAAGGGATAACTCTTCTTAAACGGATTCAATATTCCGCAGAATACCAAAGTACAACAAAAAGTATGTATCTCCAATCGCGACGTACCTCCTCATAGTCTCGTGAGTGTTGCGGAGGCGCGCGCGGCGCGGGCGCGGCTCATTCGCGCGAGCGGCGCGGGCGGCCCACCTTGCCCTTGCGCACGGGCGCGCCCGGCCCCGTCGCCGCGCTTGCGCTCTTCATCAACTTCTGCCAGTCCTGCTCGCATACTAGGGAGCCCGCGAGCATGTAATACCTGCACAAATTAACAAATTGTTTAGTTTATTTTAATAGCGTTGTGTACTTTGCTGGACACTTCATTCACAAATATCTCATTAGGCCAGAAGTAGAAACATATGTCGATGCTATATAAATGTGTACCTACACATAATATTTTAAGTCTCAATTGCAGCCTGGAAAGGATTCGATGCAGCCGGTAAAAGATGCAGACACAATTGTACCTATTACATTTATTGTAGTTGTTTCGAATTTATAAAAATATCTTTTGTTAAGTTAATTGTACACATTTGGACATTATGTGCAAGTATTATCGGATCAACAACAAACGCCTAATTAAATAACGTGTAGGCAATAAGAGGATTCTAACTGTATTTAAATTGCATAATTTGTTGTAATTACATTTGTACCTTTGCTAACAAGGAAGTTTCTTGATGTTTCTTGATGTACAGGCGTTGTCATTCTATATGAAATACCTATTATTATTATTATTCTATTCCTAATCTAATAACTTTGGTAACTCTTAGACTATGTTCAATAGAAGAACGTTCAGTCCAAGAAAGCAAGATTTTTCTCTAAGGAACTATTTCCAGCGACGTAAACGCATACGCATAATATACCTACGCTGCTGCATCACCATTGGTCTCTGTTTAAGAGCTGAATCAATCCTTTGGATCACTGTAAAGAGATGCGATGGACAGTCCAGTTCCGCTCTAATGGACGTTACAAGTACTCCTATCATTACATTTAGGTACTCAAATTAAGTAACTAATGGGAAGTACAGTCAACTAAATTGATTGCTGGGCCCCCGGTACCTTTTCCCTGTAAATGTCATTACGACTTTCCACAACAAATTCCAGAATGCCACTACAATGACCCACTGCGACAGAGTTTTACTGTGGCTTTTTTTTTATGAAATGGGAAGGCAAACAAGCAAGTGGGTCACCTGATGGTAAGTGAACTCCACCGCCTATAGACACCCGCAACACCAAGGAGATTGCAGACGCGTGGCCAACCCCTCTGGGTTGGTCCATCTTAGCCGTCTGGCTAAGATGGAATACCTCTTGTGCTAGTAATTGTACCGACTGTCTTGCTCTCCACGCCGGAACACAACAGTGCAAGCACTGCTGCTTAGCGGCAGAATTAGCGAGCAAGATGGTGGTAGCGATCCGGATAGACCTTGCACAAGGACCTACCACCCGCAAAAGCTTCGCTTAGAATCAAATTGGTTGATCGTAACCGTACCGTACATACCTATCGCCCTGCATAAGGTGCGCGCCGCACTTGGAGCACGCAAAGCATTTTATATGGAAGACATGTAGCGGCTGTTGCGGTGCGTTCGTTCGCATGACGAACTCGCTCGCAGGGATCGCCTGGCCGCACGCCGCGCACGCGCCGCCCGAACCGAACATTCTGGAACAGAAAACAGAATCAAAATTCGAACTCAAACTCAAACTCAATATATTTATTTGCTTTCATAAATAAACATATTACGAAACCCGTCAAGGCACTGCAAAGTATACATTATAAACCAAGGTAAAAATTAACTTAAAAACTTAACCGAAACATTATCACGGAACAATAGCTATCGTGTCATATGTGTAACAGGATATACTTTTTACTTTTATTTAATAGACATTATATGTTTAAACTAAGATTCGTCTATTGGCTTGTGAGTTATGATGTCACAGACAGACGTACAGACAGATCTCTGACACACGTCAAGCTAGAACCATCCTTCTTGTTTCGTCTGCGGAAACTGGTCTGATATGAAATAGATAGTTAGCGATGACCGAGGTAAAAAGGTTTTTTGTTTGTTATAAATTTCGATCCTGAGTTATTTAAGTTTCAATTAAATCGGTTAATGCAGTTGGAGGATCTAAAAATTATTTTGCATGAAATTCAGTACGGTATAAATAATGAGATTTTATGATTCCGCTACATTTATAACAATTTGTGATTTTATTTAAAAAAAAACGGCACGGATGTCTTAACTTTATTTTATATTTTTATAAACATTACATACTAATTGTATCCGTGGCAACCCGGGGCTAGTCGCTAGTATTAGAATATGGACAATTTGAAAGATATGTGTGCCTAAGGTCTTAAACAAGCGAGTTTCCTTTTAAATAATTAATAGATTCAGGCGTTAATTTGCGGAGGTCCATTTCAACAAACTGGAACAAATTACCTTGCTACTCTGCGAAACCAGTGCCGTGCTCGTGCAAGTCAGCTGCGTCTGTGTGTCATATATATGTTCATATGTTCAAGCAAAAACCCACCCTCCTCCGCTTCCACACGAAAAAACATTTTATCACACAGACTCAACTACACACCACCACTAAACACTAAACAACATGATCGACGCACGTTTCGGCTCTGTACGAGGCATCATCGGGATCTAACAGTACGACCGTTCGCTACTTGAAGGAATGGCGTACTCCTTCCTTTAGTTTCCTTTTCATTTTATTGCATTATTACTCCGGCTATACGCAATCGGTACTAGCTTAAAAAAACTAAGTATTAATACCCCCGCTTAAAACCCTTTCAAACACGTTCGCTGGCTTGTGTAGCTATTCAATTATCGATTCCATCAGCCGATTGAGAGCCGCGAGATGCCAGCACTAGAGTTGAGTGCCTCTATTTGTTTCTCTCAATTTGAATGTGGCATTAGGGATGGCCGAACTGTAAAAAATATGGATCTATCGATATTTAGAAATATCGATAGTATCGAATCCAAATATATCGATATATTTGTCAACATTTTCAATATCTACTACACAGAACTTTTTTGTCTGACTGCAATTGATAGGAACTGTGCACGTTACATACGGAACCTCATTGTCTACGTCTATTATAACTGGATTGGTTACGTTATAAAGGAACATCCTATCAACAAATATTGTTTCTCATACACTCTCCATAGTTCAATAAAAAAAAATTCAAAGATTACTAAGTTCTACCGAAAAACAAAAGTACCATTATTTCAACTTATAATTAAGTTACCATAATATGAAACAGCATTTCCTATTGCCAATTGGATTGGCTCTCAGAATTGACTTATTTACTTTAACGCCCCCCCCCCCTTTCCCCTTGGCGATACGCGGTTAGGTTTAAGACTCCCCCCCCCCCCCCTATTTTTTAGTACAACGTATCTTAAAATTTTTCGTTCACACGCCATTTTTCGGTTTAGAAATCGCCGTTCAACAAAAAAATAACACACGTGATATCTCACTACACCCTCCGTTTCCCCTTGTGATATTTAACCCCCTCCCCCCTTTCGAGCCTCACGTGATTAATGGACGATCCCTAATCCAGAATCAACCTAGAACATGAAACATGAACATAAAAATTATCGATATTTTGATATTCTCTCCAACCCTAATAGATAGGTTTTATACAAATTTTAAATCCGAAGTGTTTAGAAAAAATAATCTTAACGTATAAGTAGCAAAACGTACGAGAACGAAATGTTTTTAAATCGTTTCAGTGGTTTTGATGTGTTCATAATATTTTAGGATCTATTCCGCGTCGAATTTCATGAGCAGTCCTTACTACAAGTAAAACTCGAATATAATATGCTTCTATCTATTATTCATACCCGCAGTATCGCTCGTTAAACTTTGATAGATGGACAATAAAAGAGAGTAACGACTTGGACTATACATAAATCAATCAATATAAAATACCTCAATCCCGAATACCTTACTCGGGCGAAAACAAGTGGTCATATTGACGTAACTATACTAAAAACGAAGAAGTGACTGACAAATATTAAAACCTGAACCAGCTTCCACCAAACAAAACTAAAAACTATGTCGCCTTATCCAGCTACCAAATAAAATAAATGATTAAGGAACCCTAAAAACGTCAGTTCGCATCGGAGAAGCATAGGTTTTCAACCTCGTAGTATTGAGTTAAAGCTCATTTTAGGAAACGCAAATGTATGTTTGTTGGTAACAGAAAAGTCCGAATATCTTATAAGCTTGTAAATTCGTACACAACTCATGTAAACTTTTATTTAAATGTGTTTATAAAATTTGACAACCTAGATTTTTTTTCAGATTTTTCTTTAATTTTATTTTTTGCACTGTTTACGAATTTCAAAGTGATTCAATGCCACAATACTAATACAGAATACGTAATACGCGGGCTACTTGGGTTCGGCACCACTGCAGACATGGTTGTATGGTTTGCCTCTGCTTCCTTTCTTTCTTTCTTTAAAGTCTTTTTATTTCCTTGCAGTTGTCGCAATAAATACTATGTAATGTCTCGGCTAAAAGTGCAATAGATGGACTCGTATCTTAGAGTGTTTCATCTTCGGCTTGGCCCTCTACACTCGTTTATCTATGGCTTACTTTCTTGCCTCTCGTACAATGTACTATAGTTAAATCAGGGCCTACAAGAATTGTATAAGTCAGAGCAGTGAATACCGTGACCAGTGCCAACATTTTGGCAAAGTTTCGGTTTCTCGCAGGATCGGGACGCCCCCACCTCCCTGCCACCCCGCGTGCCTCTAATGATCTCGTCGAGAGGTTTTAAATTATGTTCCTTACAACAATCTAAAGTACGACACGTACACAACCGTGCGACTCGAGACGTTCCCTTAATGAATAAAATAACATGTCAAGATACAGTCTTCATCTTAAATTAATGAGGATTCACGGTGACGTATTCAATTTTACACGTAACGAACGCAAACAAACTTCGGGTGCGAGTGCGAGCCTGGCACCGAAGTTTTCTTTGAGCGGGTCGCAGGACCCCTCGCATCAGCGCTCGCGCCGCGGACCTAATTCATTAAACTCGTTAAACACACATTTGTTAATCAATATTGAGAGGATACCTGAAAGTTGGAACGATACGAGCGAAAGATATGAGATCCTTTCACGTTACATATCATTTCGAAGTATTCGTGAACCCTTCGACAAGTTGGGAAAGTTGATTAAAGTAACAAAATTTCCGGACGAATAAATAAAACAAATGAAGGCACTGAATCTACATATATGTATATACTCGTGTGTTCTTGGCATCCTTGTGCAGACGGTTCGACGAGTTAGCGTGCATCAGATGCATTTATTCTAATAGATATATTAATGAGTCCGAGCACTGTGTGTGTAAAAAACTTGACTTAATTATAAAAAATAGAAATCATACTTATAATAATTGTAAAGAAATCGACACGTTTCAGTGAACTTCATGACGAACGATACATTAATTGCTAATACTTGTGTAGGTGCGCGAGCTTGTAAAGACACGCTACTCGTTTCTAGCTTCACTTAAATATCTTTCGAGTAAAACCGCCACAATGCCTGTTAAAAAAATATTAAAAAATTAAAAATAGAAAATTCAAATGCTTTGAGATGTTCTCTTAATGAGTTGGTAGGTATCCATCAAAACGAAAACAGCGATTATTTTATGACCGGTATTGATACCCAGCAGCAGAGGCGCGGAGCGCGGCGCGCGCCCGGCTAAGGGTAAGGGCCCACGCTGGTTCCGCGAGCGGGCCGCACAAATAGATTCGTACATGTTTGTCTTGCGTCGGTTTAATTAATTTTACCTTCATACGCCGATACTGTTTGTCGGGCGCTACTTAATTGAAAACGCTCTTACCGGAGTAAATGAAACGAAATGCTATTTGCTCCGAGTGATTGAAGCAAATTTATCTTTTAAACTTTAAAATTTATCTTTAAACCTTTCCCATTCGGCCTTTAATTATTTCAAAACGAATAACGCGAAGGAGCGCAGGTAATTAAATTTTGATTGCTTTCGGCCGGATTGTTATTGCGATTTATTAATATTCAGCCGGGTTGTAAATAACGCGGAGTCGTCCGCAACGCTAATAGCGCCTGCAATAATGACTCATTAACTATTAAATACGGATATTAAACGCCTACAGCTCACACTAACAAGTACGGTTTAGTGCCTAATGAGTGGATGCATGTGTGCCATTGATTTTTATGGCAGTTATAAACATAAGGAGGCCGGTGTCGGGGCAATGAAACTTATCGCGTTAGGACTGTTCACACGTTCTATGGATTCGATTTTGCCTTATTACCGACACCACGCAGGTGACGTTGTGTCACCTCCCATCCGGTCTCTGCAATTAAAGCCGGATCAATAAAAGCGTTTTATACCAATCACTTTATGTGTGTTCCGTTAGATATTTTACAATCAGACTAGCTTTTGTCTGTGACTTCGTCAACTTAGAGATAAGTTTTTCTCATGACAATAAACCTGTGACGAAAGCTTGAACCAAGCTCGAACTAAACCAAATTTTATCCTAATTGATTCAATATTTCTGTAGTTTTAACTTGAAACAAAAAACAATTCAATCGGATAAGCGAAGTTAGTAGTGTTTTTTATAGAAGGGTTTATTTAGCTTTCTTACGTATATGTAAACAAATCTAGGAGATCATTAGTATACCTTCTTTAAAATATTTTTTTTTAGCATGAACACTGCAAATAATATACACGCATTTACGATAAACAAAAAGCTTAACCCAAAATAAATCTCCGAAAAACTTATCCTATTAATAATACTAGCCAGAGATAAGGAAGTAAGAATGAATTTACAAAACATTAATTTGCAAAACACGTGCAAACATACTCATTAGAGCAGAGGTACCTTCAAGCAGGGTATAATGGCATCAAGCGTTGTTTTATGCGAGAAAATCCTCTTTCAAACTTTACAAATCTCATAAGTAAGAGAGAAAATACGCTTTTAACTAATATGAAAATTGCCGGGAAAAGTAAGTAGCTGCATGGGGCAGGGTGGGCGTGGGGTTGGGGCACCCGGCCCGGGAGGGGGGTGATTGGGTCCCAGAGACGAATGGCTCTCAATAAAGCCGAGATGCGTCCGCGGGCGTGAACGGGATCCCGAACTTGTTGCTTCCAATCCTATTTGTTTCCGAAGACGTTTAACGACTAACTAGGGTAAGTTACATTTTTATTTAATTATGGCTCGTTCTCTTTCCGCTTTTTCGTGAGATAAGGCTTTTATGAGCCGGCGTTTTTGTAAGGATTCGTGTTGAAGCTTAATGGATAGCAAAACAACTTTTTACTAACTCTAATAATCGTGAAAAGACCATTACGAGTATATGAATAGTATATGTAGTAATTGACCAGGGGATATAACCAGAAAATATTTATAATAGTTACCGTAATAGAAAATATATATCAAATATTTCGGTAAACATAAAAATCATTTCATGCATTCAAAAGTGCGGTTAATATTTTATTTATGTAAATAAAATTTACTTTTACTATTTCTTTATTATGGAATGCGAAGGTCAGCGACGATGGGGTCACCTGATGGTAAGGATCACCGTCGCCCATAGGAACCAACGACCCCAAGAGACTCGCTGATCCATTGCCGGGCATTAAGGACCCTTCAGTGGAGCTCTGGATCTCACAAGCAAAGTACTACTTTACACCGGTATTCTGCTAACCAACAGCTGGCTACAGTGTGGCTGTACCACCATTAAAATCCCCTTTAAGATAATATTTTGACTTAACACGCCTTATAAGCTGTGCACCTAGCACGTGCCTTTTCGACATGCTATAACTCGCTACGAAACTCAGTGTGTCTCTCTCTTATTGGGCTAGTTAGAAAGAGACGCACTGAGCCACGTACCAAGTTACGGCGTGACGAAAATATTAGGGCTAAGTAGTGTTCGACTGAAACTAGTTTTAACAACCGAAACCGAATTTCGGTTTCTCGGCCGAAACCGAAAATGAAACTTACTTCCAGGGCAATTCTAGTACCTACACATTTTTTAAGCTTCAGGTAATTTTAGCTTTAACACCTAAAATGTCAAAACAATTTCGTATCAACGCACGGCAGTGGGGAGTTTGCAAGGTGAAGCCGACAATGACGCTGCCACTTTCTGCGGTCACTCCACTACGCCAATCGCTCTTTGAGCCTAATTCCGGTTGGGTCTACGACTACGAAACTAAGCTTTGCACCAGGCATGAATCTTCCCGATGCGCGTTAACTCGCTACGTAACTCAGTGCTTCTCTTTCTAACTAGCCCAGTAGGAGAGAGACGCACTGATTTACGTAGCGAGTTAACGACTATCGAGCAGATTCGTGCTAAGTGCGTTGAACATCAAATTTTACGCCGAAACTCGCTGAAACTCGCCGAAACCAAAACCAAAGTTTGGTCGGACAAGCTAGGTGCTCTGAGCGCTCTCGATCGCATGGTAATCACGCCGCTCGCCGAGTATCGTTAGCAAGAAGCTCGTTAGCCGCGCGTGCCCGCGACAACGTAAGAATTTGCTAATGACACGTGTGGCGCTGAATCACGCTATCCTTCAATGACACAAGGTTCTAAGTTTCGCTTTTGACGCGTTATCCTTAAATCCTTCTAGTATTATAAATGCGAAAGTAACCATGTCTGGATATTTAGAAGTTACCGGATGGACGGCTTTAGGTAAAATTTGGCAAGCAGATAAATCATGTCCTGGATTAAAACATAGGTTATCGTTTATTCCGTAAAATTCCTTAAAATCCCGTATAATGCATAAATAAACTCAGGCGGCAGAAGCGTCTGTTAAAAGCCAATCATTTTTTGTTACAGTAAAGGCCCAGGGTAATATTATTAAAATACACCCTTGTAATAATTAGCGAGGCATCACTATGTTAACTTGAATCCTTTTTAGGAATAGAGAGGAAAACGAGCACGCAGGTCATCTGATTGGAAGTGACCCGCCGCCCATGACAACCAGCGATCCTAAGAGAATCACTGATCCATTGCACGTCTGAAGTGTATGTAGGCATCCATATTTCTCACTCACCGTACTAAACGCAGCAAGCTACTACATCAGGCCGGTATACTGTGAGAGTGGGGTACAACCCCGGTCAAGTCGGCCCATTCGTACTGCAACTAGCTACATTTTGGCTCTACCACTACAAAGAATTAAGATAACAAAAATGAAACACTTGTAGTGCGACTTTATCCGTCCGTCTGTCTCTCACAGTGGCATACCTACTTCAGCAGTTACTAATGTTATCGACTTGTGAAAATTAAAATGTGGTAAATAATGAATTCAACATTAATTGCTAATGAAAAAGTTTAAACATATATTTTTTTATTTCTTTGTAACGGAATCGAAAGGGGGATCAACAAACAACGAACAATTGTTTGTCCGATTGAGACCTTGAGGAAATAGTGTTTATGGTTTGGTTACATGAAAACCTATGGGAGCCTACACTGCGCGTGGCCCGACATGCTATTGGTCGGGTTTTTAAACCAGATTACACAAAACAACCGTGTAACCAATTAATAATCCACACTCACGACGTAGGATGTAAAAGTAAAAGCAACATTTTTGTATCCGTCAGCCATAGGAGTTCGTTATCGCGAGCCGTGGCAATCTCGTATTCAAATTGACATAGTAAAACAACAGAGCCTCCGGACTAAGTTCCGTAAACTCGTTGCGAACTTCCCTCTACACACTCTATCGGCGATTTTTAATTAAATCCCTTGCGAGCGCCGAGCAAAGTAACACCATCAATTCATTATCCTAAACTCCCGCCCGATTGTTCCTCGCTCGCTACTTACGCAAACTTTCATTTTAATCAAGCGTTTAATTAAAAATTATCCCAGAAAAACAAAATAAGCCAGTTAGGGCGGTATGAAACTAATTAAGGCGCATACGATGAGCTGGCCGACAACCGACCGACAACGGGGCGCCCGCGAGGTGAGCGCCCTTAATTAAACGCCTTGTTCGCTCCAGTGCCCGCCGCTTAGCGGAACTATTACAACCTGCAACACCACATGCGATTGCCTTCCTACTTCAAGATATGGCGATGGTGACAAGCGGTTGTGGGTAATGCACGGCGGACATTTGTTGACGTCCACACAATGATTATGGTCGGTTTGTGTTTCGGATTAGCTTTTGATCATAATTCATGATATGTCAACTATTTAGGACATAAGAACGACGGCATGGAGAAAAGTGTTTGCTGTGTAAGTGTCATCTATCTTTCTCCTTTTTACAGGGTGCCATGCAGGGAGTTTTGTGTTTATGCAATGGCAGGTGTTTAGTGTCATTTCTAATATTTTGGTACAGTTAGCCTCAGAAGTAGCTAAACACTTAAGCACCTCGTCGTAGTAGCGTATGAAATGAGAGTTGCTCGAATTTGTCATATTAGCGACAAGGTACTAAAATGTTTAACTATTTCTTGACATTAACTGTTCCTATGCAATAATTACTATTTATCCATATTGCTTCTAAACTCTGTTAGCTTTCACTTTATGCAGAATCGATAGGTTTCTCTACTAGATTTACTTAAATACTATTTAAGCTATGGAAATTAGAGCATAGTAAAGTATATATACTGAAAATTTTGTGAGGAGTAAGCACTAAGACGCACCGGAATTATTATTTGCTTGATTTAAGATTCTAAAAAAAAAATTGACAATACGTTTAAACCATTTCTTAATACGTAGGTAATGACTTCTACTCAAACTACTTAAATAACAATTATAACATTATTTAATTACCGAATAGAAATCTCAACCACATTTGCTGAATAATTAAATTAAAACCGCCATCTTTTATACATAAGTATGATTCAGTAACTAATTCAGAAGCGCTGGTGAGCTCCAAGTTTTCCAATTAATGTTAATACCTATTAAATTGTGCTAAGAATTAATTATCTCAAAATTACGGTCCCTCTAATTTATTACTAAACTTTCACTTATCAATCTTTCAGGATAGCTTGAAATCATCTAAAATTCTTGCGGGAATTTGTGTTAAACATTCCGAATTATTCTCATGATTAAATTGTGGATTGTATAAGAGTGGGAGGGTAAATAAATTATTTATTAGTTGAAAACATTTGTCAAAAGCCACACTCGTACGACGAGCTAATCGACTATCACCGCTAATTGCCCCCCGCCGCCCTCCTCCCCCGCCCGGACCCGCCGCCCTAACTAATTAGATAAGTTTGCAACTCGACTATACTTCTGGAGCTCCGCGCTGCCGGTAAGCATCAATCTTTTTAATTAAACATTTTTGACACCGCAACGATTAGCCATCAAACCCATTTCTATGCTAATAGTGTGACTAGTTTTAATTTAAATGCAAAACGAGGAGCGAACTGTGCGCCATAACTTTGCCTTAGTTACGCGAGCAATACAATTTTTACCGTTGTTGATTAAGAAGTATAAACCGACAAGCGAATAAATAAATATTGTGCTCGGAATGGTAATCTATAAAAGCAAAGAAGTCGTTATCATTTATTTATTGGTTATTGATTCCCGATGGTATGACTATAAAATTGTTTAATTGATTCATTAAGCGAGCTCCATGAGTTCTTATATGAGTTGATCGCTTTAATAAGTGGAGAACCGGAATGGTGTGGAATTGACGCTGTAAATGAGAGTTTTTATTCGTTTTATATCATTTAAATAAATTGAATTACGTTATTGAGTGTTTTTGATAATATATTACGTTAGTATATGAATAATAACAGTAGTGCAACTGCAGTAAAAAGTGAACTTGCTAATGCTGTAAAGTGTGTCGCTACAACTGACATTATTTACCGCAGTCGCGCCATCTGTCTTTAACAGTGGGCTCCATTAGAGATGAGCGGTTTCCAATAAATCAGGAACGACAATGGCACATTGTCCGTCTGATTAAATAAATATAGGTGCCGGCCGTCGCTTGCGCAGATCTTATCGCGACATCGCGTACGCGAAACCCATCTCTCCGTACATTAACATAAAGTTTTAATGTTCCCGTAAAATGCCGCATCTAATAGGTGTTGCTTATTCCACATCAAGTCAACACAATTACAACTTTATTACAGTCCATTAAGGCTACAAGTTAAATGAGGTTGCGCGATAATACGTGAGCGCGTGTAAAATTTGAGACAGATAGTTGGGCAAAATAATGGGTAAATTAATTTTCCTGGACGTATCATACCTAAACTGACATAATAAGAAAAATTTAAGTATCTTCCAGTTTCTATCTAACAATAATATATCCAATAATAATTACTGTTGTCTCGTGAATGAGAACGACATATTATAATAATTATTATTATATCCAATATAATTATAAATAATCCAGATAACTATTTTCAGTTCTGTTTGCCTCAATACTGCGACATGTTTTTAACCCGTCAATGAACATAAAAACAAGAAAAATAACCATGTTTGTTCACGACTACGAGCCAACCTCCGATAACAATCTACAACAAAATGTACTTAAACACAAGAAACTCATTTTTCAACTTTAGAAAATTATCGGCCGATATCAGGGCTATTTCCCGACGTTACCTACAGTAATGAGGTTGTAAACAATTCTGTCTAATTAAACTCCTTAATCGCAAAACTCAAACCGGCACCGCTTTTAAAACAAAACCTCGCAATTTCAGAGCGACCACCGCGTAAATAGCCTTCGTTATATCGGAGAGGCGATCTCGGCTCATTACCTTCCCCACTCCCTAATTAGACACCCTTCCTTCCGCTGCCCGCCGCCAAACCGGCCCGATACTGCGATTGTTTCCTAATCATTCCTTTATTCCCGAACCGGTTTGACTTTTTAAATTGGTCAAAACTGGGACCGTTATATCTTTAAAAATGTTGTAGCTGAAAATATTCAATACCAGTTGTTGCCCGCGACTTCGTTCGCATATAATTCGTATTCGCGTGGAGAACTATGCATTTTTAATACATAGTTAGTAATGGAATAAAAAGTATCCTAGGTTTGAGCTATCTCCCTTCCAATTTTATCGTAATCCGTCCAGCTGTTTTAGCATGAATAATTTGAATAAGTAAATAAAGAATTTAAATCACAAAAACGCTTAGCTTTATAATATTAGTGTGATAAGTCACTCACTCTTACACAATTCATTTAACGGCCGGCAATGGTCAAGCGACTCTATTTTGGTTGCTGGTACCCTTGGACGACGGTGATCACGTCATATTAGGTGACCCACCCACTCGTTTACATCCCTCTTACATTAAAAAAACCCTGGTATAAATTGGCATAAAAACAAAATTTCACTAAAATTACAGAATATTTTAAGTCAATGCCTTTACAATAAAAAAAAACTTGTATACTTTAATCATTTATTTGCTCGTAGTTGTGCTACGACGCTACGACGCGTAGCAAGTTCTGCTTTATGGCGAAAAGAGAATATATAAATATTTATAAGACAAGTTTCCAACTATGATAAAAGATATCCCATCCCCATATTCAAGCTACTCCAATAGATGCTAAACTCTCTTAGCAATACATAAAAAACCTCCAACCCGTTAAGAGTACATGGAAAATAAACAAGTTGCCTATCGCTTTAAGTCCCGAAAAACCGCAAATAATCCATAACGCGGATTTAATTCCCAATTTATCGATTCGCTGCGGGAGAAAATTTAAATTGGCTCTCATTTCCCGTGCCCACGGCGCCGGGGCACGCACCTGCGATGCATCCGGCCCGTCCAATTACCGGGTGTATCCTAAATACGGCGGCGCCCTAATGAACGATACTGGACACCGCTGACATGCAACTAAAGGCTACGCTAATGATTTTGCAGACCACACCAATGAGAATGTTATTAAAATTCACTAAATATAGACCTTTTTACCAATATTTGAGCGTATGTTGAATAGAAGAGAATATTATATTTACGCTCAAATTCCACTTCACTATCCGCCATAATGCATGCAATGTCGGATATAGGCGTCAAAAAGCGTCACCTAGAACGGTCCTGTTATTAATTGATTCGGCACTATGACAAAGTAGGACTGTGAATTCACATTTACAACAGTAGATTATATAAATCAATTATGTTCTTCTCACTGCTTCGTACAGGGCTTCTCTCGTAATGATAGGAACTGGGACATTGGTCTACTCGTAAACTCAGTGCTGATTGGGGACTGTACACACATTTTTCCTTCCCTTTCAGAATCAATGTCGTTCATAAATTATGTCTTAGTGGTGTGAGCCTCACGATCACTTCTGAGTCTGGCAAGCCGTTAAAAATCTTTAAATTAATTGTAGCCTATTTGTTCTGTAATTTTTGAATTTACTGTAGGATAAATGTAAAAATCTACAAGCAGATTTTAAATGCCTCAACTAAAACAAATATATGTATAAGCGAGCGCTCAATACATAGGTCAGTACCGCAGAACTAAACAAAGCAACTGGCATAAATCAACGCCACATTCGCCATAACGACGCGTCCTGCTATCGCCACCAAGCGACGTAATCTATGAAACTGATCACGTGACGTCTCTCAATGGCTGCGCCGGCGTCGATACACAAAAGGGAGTTTTTTCCTCCTATTAGAGGAGCCGACATCATTAACGTATCGGCCAGGTTTGGCCGCGCAGTTATTCGCTAATGTGACAACACAGAGAAGGCCCGCCACAAATGAGGGACCATCGTTTCGGGTTAGGGTCTTGGTGCACAGGAGGAACGTTTACGCAGGAATGGTTAAGTTTAGAACGGAGTTTTGGCCACAACAATACTTGTGACAGTCATTTTTACATTTAAGAGAGACCCATTTATTGAGCCGGCAAATCTAAGTCACCCTATGATTTTTCAGAAATTTTAATGGCAGGCGTCCATTTATCTAACTCCATTAACCCGGGTAATCCTGGACAAACAATCCAGGGGAATGGCATGCTGTGGACAGAATGACCGGTCTATGGAACCAGCTCCAAGTCGCTTTTTGCATCAAAATCCTCTTAATTGCATGTTGGATGCCGCCCTATGAATGTGTTTCAAATTATCGTCATCGAAAATCCGTATCAACAAATTAATACAAAATTTTACTAACCACCAACACAACAAAACCAAAATGTTACAAAACATGTCACACCGATAACATATAAATATCCAAAAAGTACTAACTAGCTACAAAAATTATTTAATACTAGAATAAAAATATTTTCTTATTTTATTGTATAATAATGAAATAGGTGAAAATAAACATAAGTAATAATAGTAAAAGGAATACGCATATGTACATGTTTATATCATCATCATTGAAATAAAAAAAAGGTTATTTTTAAATTTTGTAATAAAGCGATTTTTATTGTTTGAAGCGTTCTTATCACGACGGAGACAGTCCAGTGTGCCCCAGCCCAATAACGGGGGTGTATTCTAATCGAGCGTTAGCGTGGCTCGTTTTTGCGCTAACGAACAGGTTGCGTTAAGGCGACGTCGACGCCGAATAACGAGTCGGACGGGGAATTTTGCCTCATTAAAAGTTGCGACCTGAGGAGGCAATTTGGAGGCCCGCGACAACTTCGCCCGCTACTTATTAACAACCCGACTTTACACTTGCTTATGACTAAAACGTCCGTCTTCGCATACAGCAAAACCCATTTAATATGACAGCTAGTGAATCTTCCTTTGCGCAAACACTATCCGAAATTACACAAAAACTAAATGAGTAATAGACTAAGATCTTTACCGAACTTTCCACGAAGTCGTTCATACACAATGCAGGTGCAAATTTTAGCGCAGCTTTCTTCATAGTCGCAACGCCAATCATTAAAATATAATGGTTAGCTAATCAACGCAATATCACGATCGATGGTGCACCCAAAAGCTTGAAAGAATTAAAAAGCGCGCTGCGTGGGAAATACTGGTTGGTGAATAGTTTTTCCCGCGCTTCTAAAATTAATTTGCGATTCTGGTACATGGATATGTCTTCTCAACTGTGTACTCAATACTCAATACTCAAGTTGTTGTCAAGTTGTAGTTGTACGCTCGCTTATCACTCGAAGGTCCGTCTTCGCGTATCGCACTATTATAGGAGCGTCCCTCTGCGGTCGGCTCCTCCCACCTGCCCCACTCGAATTAGTAAACAAACGTCTTTACGAGCGGTTTTACGAGCCCCGCGATATTTCGGTCTCGCGCACGCTCTTTTACGACATAATGAATTTGTTGATGAACTATTAGAAAGTTTGGAAATAGACGCGTCTGGTGACCGCGCAGCCCGCGCCATTGTTCTGCCGCGTCCACTGACTACTGGTATCTTTATAAAGCACGCCCAGGAAACTAAACAGATAGTTTACTAGAGACTAGAGACATAATAAAGTCAAAGATAAGAGACTTAAGAGCACATTAGCCAATTTTAAGTATAATCATGATTTTGATATCGAGCGCTATAAAAATTCGGTGGCCGAGTTGAAAACGCAAAATAACCCGTATTCTGCAGTAGATAATCACTTAGTTGACAATTTACGGCACTAAATACCTGTAATTTAGATTCAAATTAAGCTCGTTTAAGATAAATTACGGCGCTCCCGTACATAATTAAGCCATCTTCAATAAGTTAAGCGCAAATTTACATATCGGCACTAACTCACTTCTATTATTAATAAGTCGTACTAACTTGGAGTGCAGAAACACGCTTCACGTAGTTATGGCGAGGTTAACACATGAGGTTAATTAAGATCAGAAGCGGAACCTATAACTAGCTACCGCGCCGACAGCGACTCGACTTTATGGAGTGCTTCCCCATTACCACAAACTAATTAAAATTAATGTTTCGCTAATTTCACGCATTACCCACATTGTCAGTGTCGGTTTATCAAGCCGACAATAAATGCATCGCTGACAAAAATCGCAAACGGAATACACAACAAGGAATTAACAGCTGTCAAGTGTGATCCCGATCGCATTTTTGGCATTTCCGACAATATTTTCGGTCAGTCCACATGACAACTGGGATTCATGCCCGGTTCTAACCAAATCTCGGCCAGCAAACATTATTAAAAATTCCTTTGACAGCGGCGGCTATCGAATAATGATTTGTGTCCGTCACGCCGGCTTCCGCTGTCATACTTGCGCCAAATTTTCACCCAGACTCTTTTTTTTCCACTGGCCGCTGAGCTGGACGCCAGGAGCTGCTTTTATTTATTAACAAAATTCGTCCGTCTAACTCATCTCGTTCGACAACTACCGGTATTCTACAATGGACCGTGTAACAACAGGCTATGGTTAACGATAGGATAAAAGCCGATGGCAGTGTTGCGACGTTTCGCGGCGCGCGGGCGCCGTTTACGAGGCTGCATAGGCGCGACGCGGCATTGCGCCCGTGCGCTCCACCCATATCAATTTCGAATAGGTTTCCTATTCGGCCGGCACGGGGAGATTGCGTTTTGATCGTTTTGTGTGTAAAACTGCTGCCCTAAATTAAACGCTTTAATAATAGAATAGAAAATAAAACCGGCCATTCGATTGTTGACAGAAGCATCGATATGTGAATGCGGAATGACACTGTACGTTATTTGTTTAGCTAGGGAATCGTAGCGTAGCTCGCAAGTGTAAACAATGGTTCATTCATAGCCATGCATATAATTGCAGCCAGTTGGACTTATTAGTTGGGAGCGCGCCGGTTACAGGGCGACCGCATCAATGCGGGCAATCATCAATTACAAACTACTTCCAATTAGCGATAGTGCAGTTGCAAATCAAATTTAACCGGGTCCTGTGCGGGAGTCGTTCGCTAATTAGAGCTGCCGGCGGGCGGAGGCTGCGAACTAATCAGGTGGCTAAATAATGTAGTCGTGACGGCGTCGTTAGTCGTGAGACAGACGTTATTAATTAACATCACATCGGGGCCTCATCCCCGGGCCGGCCCTCCCCGGCCGGCCGCCGCCAGGTAGCATGGCGGCGGCACTATTTCTAGATACCTAAGTTATTGTACTGACTGATTACAATCTAGTGTAATGGTCTAACTTTCACGCGTTTAAAAAGGATTTGGTGAGGTGAAATCAAAAAGTTGTTTTTTAAGAAAACAATCTTTTCCACGATTTTCTTTGATAATTTACAGCTAAAGTTTAAGCATAGGGGAATGCAATGGGGAGTTTAAATAAATATCTAGGGCAAAATTTACCAATATACCAAGTGCCCAACTATAGAGTTTGTATTACAAGGTCCTGAAAATGATGCCTTTCCTTTTGGCAGCATACGGATTTAAACAAAAGAAAAAACCCAAAAGAATAGAGTTAGAAATTAAATGTAGAGGATAGCGATGTCTGCATATCTTAGTAGCAGATAAAATAAACTTTAACTTATGAAACTCAAATGTATCTTTTTGCAAACATATCGAATTGATACTGTTTTAAGAAAACACTAAGTTTATCCAATCGCAAGTCAAGTGACGTGCTTAACAGAAACTTTTACACTTATTTGCTACGTGTCACACGTAACGGGGCATTATAAACGATAGAGGCGTTATAAAAACGTTCCTGCGTTGTCGGATAGGCGCGCTAAAAGCTAATCTACGCGATCGACGTGGTGTCGGCGGCCGGTCAGTTCCATCCATCATCGGTGTCGCGACACCTCACTTCATCGTCCACATATTAAAAGAGGAAATCGATTCGTACCCGAACCTGTAGTTTTTAAAAGGCGAGGAATAAAGCGTGGAGATTTTTTTTATCCTAGTCTTACTAATATTATAAATGCGAAAGTAATGATGTTTGGATATTTGGATGGTCGTTCCTCAATCACATATTAACGGCTGGACAGATTTAGATGAACTTTTGTAGACAGATAGATCATATATAATATAGGAATATAATATAGGATACTTTTTATCACGTAACAATCCCGCATAAGCCCCGGTCAAAAGCTCGTAATATTATAATCGTGAAAGTTTGCAAGGATAGATGAATGTTTGTTACTCTTCCACGCAAAACTACAGAACGAATTTTAATGAGAGTTTACAGTAATATAGCTTACGTTACATCAAAATAATAGTAGCTATAAGTTACTTTTGTATATTTTTATACTTTGCAACCTCTAATGATGGTAATTGTGCTTTACCATTGCTATTTAGAAACGAATTATTTAATAGGTATAAAGTAAAAACCGTCTCTACTATTTTGCTCTTACATGACGGAGAACCAATTAAAACTGCATACCTACTGTTAAATATAAAATACCAATCAAATGCATGTCGGAAATCTGTGCTGGTATCGAGTTTAAATCTCATTATGGAAGCGCAAGGAAGAGTTGGTAACTGAACATTTTGGATTTTTTAACACCTCTTTGTAAGTTTTTTGTCTTTCGATAATTTTATTATCTTCTTATGTACTTCTATTACCTTGTTTTATACCATCACATAAGCGACAAACTTTGTACAGCTTTAGAAGCGCATATCTTGCCAAATAAGAGCTCCAATGAGAAGTCCACTACATACAAGTTCATTTACAATTCTTTATATCATTACTAAAGACCTATGCAATGCTAACTCACAAATTAAAAAATAAATTAACAATTTTCGTCTCTACAGTTTCAACAATCGCAAAACAAATGTGACATACGGACAGACAGTGCATGGCGAAAGTATGGATTAATAATCTGAACTTAATAAGTAAAAATGGTCGTATGTAGTCTTATTGCGTTAATTGCAACGATTTCATTTTAATTTTTAATTTTATAATTATTTTTTCAACAGTAGTTTTTTAATTATTGTTTTTCGAAATTATAAAGTTTCCGTTTTTTGTCATTACGAAAAAACGGTCCATTGAACAATCAAGCAGACAAAGATTTCAAAATACTTAATAATATTAACCACGTTTATATTTCGACGGTTGAAAAATAACATGCGACTGAGAATATCGTGGCAGTAGCATACCCTTCCGCCGCCGGGCCGCCAAAGCCGTATAATGGGCGCTCGTATGAGTCCATACGTCCCCGCAGACTTGAGTCGTGATGAAGGCGTTCGGCTCACTTAATTGAATAAAGTTTCACTCCAACCCCACCACGTAACACTTTTCATTTGTTCTTATTAATAGTCACATACTACATAGCTTAGCATAGCATCGTTAGGTACCGCAGTTGATACTTGGTTTCATATTTTTGATTATATATTCTGAAATTTTAAATTCATCTAAATAACAGTATTACACAGGACAGTTGTATTACTTAATTACACATAATTACCAAAAAAAAAATCAAACATGAAGTGGGTTTACCTAAACTAAAAACAGTACATGGAAAAGACTAATTCAAAACTACAACTACGTCTTAGAAAACTAAAACTAAATCCAAATCGCCGCAATAGGGCTACGCCCAGAAGGGTTGTAGCATTGCCAGGTTGTAGGTACCTTTGTACTTTTAAATAACAAAGTAGTCAGTAGTTAAGTAATATTTTAAAGTTTTAAGGTGGATCAATATCACGGTACAAAAAATAAATAACTGCGAAATTTCTTGAAATTCCCACCTCATACGCAGCGATCCATATTATTATTTTATTTGTTCTATTTATATAACCGCTATATTCGTTCATAATATAAGAAGTTAATCATCACAAAATGACACTAAAACAAAATTATTACACCACTAACAATCGCCCATTCATTATTCACACATCGTCCTCACAACATGAAATCGTCGCAACAACAACATAACCAAACACCTACCCTCTCCCTGACACGAGCGAAGACAAACGATAAATCCGGTACCAATTTATCTAACATACACTTCAGCCGGACAAGATCGGTCCATCTCGTGAATTCCTCGAGGCTTTCTGAACGTTGCGACGAGCGACATGTCCTGTAAATTGACGACGACAAATATCACTGCACGACAAATGTCGTATATCGGGAATACCTGCAAGTTGAAGCCTTTGCTGCCATATGCATGCATGTTGTCAATTTTGATTGATATCTATTTTGTTGTTTGCAATCCTACATGGGCAATTATTGTGTGACCATCATCCATGATGAAATGTTTAAAGTATGCAATCGTAATTGTATGCGATGACAAGTTTTTATTCATAGGGCTGCACTAGCCCATGTTTTCCTCATCACACGGAAACATAATTATCTTGAGTTAACAACCTTCTCTTCTGGAGACAGTCGGATCGTATTTTTGGATTTAAATTTTTTTAAAGTGGTAAACCAGATTCCAACGTAAAATTACTTTCGTTCCAGTTACACATGACCAAAACACAGTTTTGATGACGGAGAGCGAATGGATTAGAAGGCTTTTTAGCACTTGATAAGTTAAGGATAAACGAGGTTTATATTGGGTAATCTCTATGGATATATTTTGTCTAAATCAGTTTAAAAATTGTCTGTAGCGGCCAGAATACAAGTTTTTTTCTCGAATCGGTATCGGACTTTTGATCAAGGAGCAGAAATTTTACCATTTCAGTGATAAATCTTTGTTATCAAACGATCGGCTGCCAAACACCAAGAAAGCATTTATTAGAGACTAAAGAAACCATGAAAAAAAACCATTGCACAAGCAATACATATATTAAAAAGAAGATGTAAAGAGGATCAGCGTTGCTAGGTCACTACAGGCAACAGACCACATGATAGAGTTTATTAAATACTCCTGTATTTAGTAAACTCTAGCATGTAGTCTAACCTTCCTAGGTTTGCAACCTCTAGCAGCATTAAGCTAAATAAGTACGTTAAAGGGAGAACTGTATCACACAATAACGTACTTATTACGCGTAATGCTCTTCTGGTTTGCGTTCGCTTCAACATCACTTGGGTGGTGTCGAATAAAGGCGGTGCGTGCACGCCGCTCGCAGGACGCGCTAAACCGCTCCGGACTAATGCCCCTGCATAAACCACTCGGTCCATTTGAAATACAAGATTAATTCGCGGGTGATAGGACCTTGTGCGAGGTCCGTCCGGTTCGCTTCCACCATCTTGCTCGCTAATTCTGCCGCGAAGCAGCAATGCTTGCACTGTTGTGTTCCGGCGTGGAGAGCAAGACAGCCCTAGTAATTACTGGAACAAAAGGTATTCCATCTTAACCCTCTGGGTTGGCAACGCATCTGCAATCTCTTTGGTGCTGTGGGTGTTTATAGGCGGTGGTGATCACTTACCATCAGGTAACCCGCTTGCTTGTTCCTTCCTATTTCATAAAAAAATGGATTATTACCATCCATCCATATTTTGCTCAGTGAACGCCTAAGTCATTTTGCGTTTGACGTCATTGAAACATATTTTTCTCATGTTATGCATGTCGAGAGTAATTTAACACCAATCACTGGAATGTACTGATATTACGCAATGTAAATTAAAAATAAACCACCTTTATTACTAAACTTATGTCGTGATTGTTCACTGATAATAACTTTGAACTCTCTCTATAAGGCAATAAGGATGGAGTTGTGCGGTGATGTTGCCAACGCTGCCTGCACCAATTTGGTATGGCATTGGTCATAACATAATCTCATCATGGCGGCTGCGATCAGGGGCCGTGTTAACTTTAATTAATACTCGTATGATTTCGTGTCCTCACTGTAATTACCGGTAATAATGTTATAGCACTAGCTATTATTAATTTATTAACAAACCAGGACGTCCGGAATACGCAATCACAATTTTTCCCTGAAATAGCAAAACAGCGGCAAACGTTGTTGCTTGTACGTAATCTCCGTAGTTATTAAACGTTATTAATAGTTACAGTTTATTTTCCATTAGCCTATTTGTAACAACGTCGTAATAAGATGTTGGTTTGGCGCCAAATTAATTAAGTAAAGGTCGTGAACGAAACTGCAGAGTTGAATAGACGTCTGAGTATAAATAGGGTGTAGAGGCGGGATATCGATAATCGAATTCTAAACAAAGATTGTCCCTTGGCCGGATGCTCTTTAGCTTCAATTTAGCTGCGGAGACGCCAGCGACGGTTGCGGGTTGACAAAGAGAACGAAATTAATTTAGGTCATGCGCTGGCGGCGTAATCCGATCTACGGAGAGAAACAAGCCTTTTACGCTTCGGTGCGAGTGGTGGCGCTGCGGCCGCGCAGGCTATCATTGCAAGACTTGTGCGACGCGTCGGGGAAACAACCCTAAGTTTGTGATCTCCACTAAATAACGAGTAAAGTGTATTTTACTAAAAGCTCAATAAGAATAGATACCTAAATATAACATGGATGCAGAATCTTATATTTTGAAATATTGTCAACATTCAAAGTACAAATGAAAACTGTAAGGTCGACCCAGAAAGCTTAAACTGAATAGAAGGGTCATGAACAAAATTCTTTTTCCTATTTTATTCCTACCTGTTCCCGAAAGTTCGGCACTATTAAGGTAAATCTTTTGGGACTTGTAGACATTGAAATGAAACTTAAACAGATACAATGGAAAAGACGTAATTAAAAAACGTTATTAAATAAAATGTTGTATGACTCATTATAGAAAGAAAGAAAGAAAAAAAGAAAGACAAACATTTATTTAAGACTATTCAACACAATACACACACATCACACAGAGTACAATTATAACAAACACATTTACATTTGTGTTGAATAGAATCAAAAGGGGCCCCACTCAGCATACTGCAATATTTGCCCCGAAAAACCGAGACGCTGATTTTCAGTGGGACCCTTGAGATCCTTAATACTAAACCAACCTAAATCAATGACGACTCGAACGAAAGTTAAACTTACAAAAAAATACAATAACAGCAATTACAAACATTCATATTGATTCATATTGATTGTTTGACCTTTTTCAGATGATCTACCTATGGAGAATGAGCAGAAGGACCAAAGCAAAATAAAACGTGTAGCGAATAGTGACTTTGACAGCGGTCTTTCGCTGGTTTTAAAACCGTAGAATATCTACTGTTGGACATACAAACATATCACAAAATGGTAATATCGCAAGTTGGTCTCCTAAATGGAATTGCGAAACCATTCATAAATACATCGCAATTATGACAAGACCGGCGTTATGCAAGAGTTACTGAAACATTACTTATTCATTCATAAGGAGATCGTAATTTACGACAATGTTATTTAAGACCGAGATTGGTGGTGACTAACCCGTGGGTTTAGAACATAAATATTGCTAAGTACCCAATTCAATTTCAGCGGCTTTCAAATTTATATTTCGTTCGTAATGTAACAATTTCGCAAATAGAGAAATGTGAAGAAACATCCGTGGTAATACGAATATACTACAATAGTAAACGGCTGAAGATTGCAAATGTAAAGACACTTGGTTTGCAATTAGAATTTAGTAACTAAATGAATTATTTTTCGACCAAAACTATCTACATTCAAAAATCACTATATTACAAAAAAATACTAAATAAATTGAATAATTATTTTAAGCTTTGTCAAAGTTTATATAGATAGGCTGTGTTGAGCTTTTTTGCCATTAATCTTCGCTGGCGTCCATCAATAATTCAGTATAGTATGGATGGGTATGCAGCTCTACGAAGCTAGCTGGAGCCGTGTTGCATACGCAACGTGTACGCGACCGGTGTAGCCTGGCCCTTAGTTGGAGGAATGACACCTATAACGCATATAGCAGACAAACAGAATATTTTGCCGTAGCGTCGTCACACTAGCTAGCGTCGCGGAAGCAGTTGGGAGAAAAAGAACTATGTATCGTTATTTTTTTTTTCAATATACTCTCATCTGTTGTTGATTTCCGAATCATCAAGCTCTGACAGCTGTCACGGTTTTTGCGGATAGACATCGTAAAACGTTAAGCCTGGAATACACGTGCCTGTAGCTTG
Organism: Ditula angustiorana; assembly: GCA_963691745.1. Classification (NCBI taxonomy): domain Eukaryota; kingdom Metazoa; phylum Arthropoda; class Insecta; order Lepidoptera; family Tortricidae; genus Ditula; species Ditula angustiorana. Next base: position 5,976,055 of record OY829473.1, read on the forward strand.
CAACTTGTATGCAAGTAGCTTGCATGCTTGTGTCAGACTTGTATACAAAATGAGGCACGTGTATTCCAGGCTTTAGATGATCAGTTTAGGGTGAGTATCATTCCTGACTGAGCGTAAAACGGAATACACGTAGCTTATTGTTTCGGTAAGTTTTGTTGTGAATGGTTGGTGCTATTACAAAGTTCGTGCCTTAAGGTTAGAGTCTTTTTTTGAGTTTTAACGGTATTCTGCAATTGTGAGTCGTAACACAGATGTCTCTTCTTTAATTTATTCGCATCATGTGTACCTATGACTGAACATTACTGGAAACATATAATTAATAGATTCAGGCGTTACTTTGCGGAGGTCCATATCAACAAACTAGAACAAATTACCTTGCTACTCCGCGAAACCAGTGCCGGGCTCGTGCAAAATAGCTGCGTCTGTGCGACATATTTATGTTCATGCAAAAGCTACTTTGCACGAGCCCGGCACTAGTTTCGCGGAGTAGCTAGGTAATTTGTTCCAGTTTGTTGAACATTACTGACACGTAATTGTAAAAAGTAATTGTAAAGTGCGACCAAGTGACAAATCCGTGAGTATATTTTTGTAACATAAACCGACCCTGTGACCATAACATAACTGCCCAAGGTTTATTCCTCCCTGCGACTCTGTTTAACTAGTGTCATAAGAAAGGGACGTAAATAGATATATAAACTATATATTATAAAGTAAACCTGGCCAGCCGGTCAAGTAGGGCCACTGAAGGTGGCAGCCTACGATGATCGAAGCTCGGGCTTCCATATAGCCCGGCCGGCCTCCGCGTTTTCTGCGACATATTCATTTTTAAATATTGGATAATATTTTTATTTAAAAACACAACATTTGCATGAATTTCAATGACAAATGTCACTGTCAATCAATGTCAATCAAAGACGAAAGAGAAGCATAACAGGCACTGGTCTTTTTCTTTTAATTTAATTAAGTAACTTGTAATAAGACAAATATCATGAAAAACTTGTACGCAATATTCGTTGATTACGAATAACCGTAGACAATAGGATAATTAATAGTCTGCTGCTGACATTCTTGCGACGATTCTTCTCAGCAGAATCTTTCCTATTCCGAAGCGCAGGTAGACTCAGACATGTAAAAGAGCCTATGTGGCCTACTTGCAAAATATGTTTTTCTTTTTTATTAGGTGCATCAGGACTGCATGAACTATGATTTAAAAAATGGCCAAGTTAATGAATAATTTGTAACTGTAACATTGTAATAATAAAGCACCTGTAACTAAAAGCTTGTATTTCATCGATGTTATCACGCTATTCTTACCTTACTTAAATCCGTTCAGTTACAATCTGTTTTTTTATTTACTAACTTTTTATTTATCAGTTACTAAATAGACAGGTGGACAATTAATGGAAACTAATGTCAAAAACTAAGAGTCAAAATATACATAAAATATTTTTACTTACTTGATTGATAGGTACCTATAGGAGATGTCAAATAAGTTACAGGATGACATGTAAATTTAATGAAAAAAAAGACAAGCCCCGGAGCTAAGTTTACAACGTTGATTAAAATTTACGCAATTTTTGGAGCTCACGGCGTCACTATGCAGCTCATTCTCTCTTCGGCCTCGATTGTGGTGTAGCCACATCAATTTACATACAATGTCAATTTGCGAGAAGCGGCCGGCACCGGGACACGGTCTCATTAGAGGCTACGGTGCAATTAAATGGTGCGTCTTTTGCGCCTTAACGAGGCGCCAAATTGCACCTCGACCGCCCTTGACACGCGCTGCAATAATATACATGGCTTTTGTAATTAAAAAGCACATAATGAGTGCATCTTAAGAATAGAAAAAGTTGGCTGCGACGGTTTTTGTAAGGGGCCAAGGAGCCACGAATGGATTTGAATAGGACTGACGAGATCAACTTACAACTGCTTAAAAATAAATTCAATAGTAACTTTTACTCTAGTATCTTCGACACAAGGAAAAGAATAGAAAAAAGCATGCGTGACGGATAATTTTTTGCACCAAATGGAAAAAACATGCGTAGGAAATGAATTTGTCTAAAAGTGCAATCATGTGATCGTAGATAGAAAATACAGCAACTATCATTGATGGCAAAAAAAAAGTCAAAATGTGTTTTAAAGAAATTGCACCGATTTTTTTTTAGATTTTTTTATTATTGATGGAAGTAGAATATTTTTTTTTTCAATTTAAATGATATAATTAATGATAAGACAATGAAAAATACCAAAAAATTTTTTTTGTGTTTTTGTTGCTTCATTTATATAAAACAGTATCTTGCTACAAAGCGCACCCATACAAGGCGTTTTCATACAAAGTTAGTATGAATGTCGATGTGAAGACGACACTGCATTGATGGAGCGTTTTTGGGTCGTTCTGATCTGATAAACAAAGTCGCCATCCGGCTCTGTCCGGCTTCATCGTATCTTCTTCCTTTAAATTTGATACGGTTTTCACGATAGTTTACTCGTAGATACTATTTTACAGAAGGTTTTTATGAACAATAAATTCTAATTAAGTTTTTGTTGGTAAATTGCACCCGTACGAAGCCACGGCGGGTCGTTAGTCATTAATAAAGATAGTACAAAAACACAGATATCTAAGTTTTTGTAATCTGTTTCAGCTGTAGTACTTCATGACATCTGCGCAAGTTCCCTGTAGTATCTCTAGAATGCTCCAAAATTCTACCAAGAACGTATTCTACGTCGTACTGCAACTGGCATTGCAGATGTAAATGTCCCGACAATGCTTAAGAGTGGGGTAAGAAGTTACGCGCCTCGTTAGCGGCGAGGGGCGGGGGTGATTGCCGATTGAGCAGCAATTGCCCTGATTGACGGCGCCCGCGCCCGCCTAACGAGCCCGCTTCAGCTAGTGGACGTGCCGCGTGTGTTGCTAAATATTTTTAGAGTACCGAGTGAGTTTCGAGTGAGTGCTGGAATACACCCTGCTATATAGCAGTTGAATGTTTTTGGTAGTTACTTCAGATAGTCATTATGGTTATTATTAGTACAGCCGTTAAACTTGTTATGCGATTGCTAGCTAAGGTAACGATCCTAGTCATTGACAGTGCCCCAATGATTGCGACAAGGTACGGAAACATAGGTACGATAAGAGTAATAAAAAAAGAGACAAAGATGTCAACCACTGATAAAAGCAATGCCCTAAGCATGTCAAGCACTGGTAAGGTTATCTTATATGCAGAACGGGCTGTTTTGGAGAAACGCAAGTTAGTGTAACGAGTAAAAATTTAGCGATATTTACTGGGTTGGGGTTGATTTATTCGTATTAGGTCTAACAGGTATGGCTAAAAATATAAGAATTAATTTTGTGATTCTATCTCCTCACTCAGCCAGTTTTATTCATCATAATAGTCGATGAATAATTACGCTTACCTCCACAATAGAGACGCCATAAATCATTATAAAATACAAATTAAGGCAGCCTAATGTTTACGTACCACTTCCGCCTGCTTTATACTCCGGCATAACACGGATCGGAAGGCGTAACACATCGGCGACTAATTTCGTGCGTACGTACACAGTAATCAGCAGCACGAAACATCATCAGCGTCTTTGTGGAGCCAGACCGCAATCCATCATATCGGAACAAAGGCGACAAGGCGCGCGGCGGCGGGTAAACGGCAGTTGTTTGCGTGAGAGCAGCGTTAATTTTATTAAGGCGTCTCAATCAGGGAAGACGTGTAAAGTCGGTGGGCGGCCGCCGCGGGAGCGATTCGAGCGGATTACCGTACCTGGCTGGAGGCGCGGGGGCCGACTCGTTAGTTGTTGTTTGCCGAGTGACGCGGGTCAATCAGCAGAGACATGCACGGAACCGCACTTCTTCGTGCCCCCGCCCCGCGCCCCGCGCCCCCGGCGAGGCACCGGGCCCGCCGCTCGTTAGGCCGCGCCGTCTCTGTCAATTGTGAGACGAGCTTTATCGAATCTACGACGCACGGCCCGCGGTCGGCCTCCCCGGCATAGTGCGGCCACGGCCACCGGTAAACAAATGGGATCAGACTAAAACGAATCCCTGCTTTCCTTAAAACATCACGAGGCTGGAATGTCTGGTTCCGAATCTGAGTTGCGGTGATAAAAAACGGCGCATGGCGCAAGGATGGGGGACATGGTTAATTGGGTCGAATTCCTCGAGTTTAGCTAATTAACGTTAATTAGCGTTGAGGGCGCCCGCGGCTGCGATCCACGTGCGCTGCAGCGCTGCGGGGCGCTGCTTGCGTTTATATACATGTAATCCTTACCTAATAAAATTTGGCATTTTTAGGGTTAGGTAGGTTAAAAGGGAAAACGGAGCTTTATAAGACCCATCTAGTCTCCTTCAGTCTGTGAGTGGGAGTTTTTTAAAAGCATATTCTTTACTACATTTCTGTCGTTCTGTGGTTTCACACGAAATACGTACGTATAAGTTTTAGTTTTGGGAAATGGGGCCAAGGGTCATTGTTGATGAAGCAACGATCAAAATACTCCGTGCGTTATACATTGCTTATTTCAAGAGGATGATGTTGTTCTATGTGTATTGATAAAAGGTTAGGGCAAAGGAAATATAACGGGACCAGAAAACAATATTTAGGGAGGTTAGTTTCCTATTTCCTCATTGTATTAAAAAGATGATTCGGAAAACTTGAATGTATCGGAGACAAGATATTGTTTCGAGAATCCGCTTTGCAGATTGAATATACCACTTAACATACATGCCCGTTTTTTGCAGTTCTACATTTTTTTATTGCTTTAACATTTCAATAAAAGATATCGAAAAAAAGCTGTTCAACTCGTTTATAGTAATTACTGAACGACTTCGTTATTTTAATTGTTTGGAATATATTTTTAAAAGACAAATTAACATAGGACTCTACGTTCTGCGCCCCGAGTACAGCGACAGCTATTGCAATAATTATTAGGACACCAACAAACATACCCACAACGATGTTTTTGATCATACGTATGTACGCTATGTGCCGTTAAAGTTAGAAAATAAAAGAGTTAGAGAGTACTAAATAACAGCCTAAACTACTTAAGAAAGAAATATGAAATTTGGAACATGAATTGTATATCTTAAGAAGGTGCTAAGAAATGACTCGTTGAAATTCTACCATTAAGAGGGTTAAAGGGCGGTGGTGGTTAATATGTAATCCAAAATGTATGCAAACGAAGTCGCGGGTTTTTGCTCGCGCTAGTTACTGATATTTAGAAGTGATTAATTACAGAATGTAGAAATTTTCTGTCCGAAGGACTTTTTTTACGAGCATTTTTACATGTTATTTCCAATGCCTAAAATATTCATGTCTACAGACACTTCTACTATTTTATATGCCCAGTAATGAATTACTAATGATCCGTCTTCTATTAAAAAAACAAAAACGTATTGTCAGTCATTAGCTAACAATGAGAGCCGACAATTCTCATAATTGTTTACGTAGCCGTTGCGTAACTTATGAATAAATACGAGACGGCATGGCAAGAAATATCTCGGGTAAGTTAGTGTAAAAACTTAGTTACTTCCTAAATTAGTCCTGAGCGGTCTCTAACGAGGCCAATTTAGCCCGCGAGATGCCGTTGATCTGTTGTTGTGTGCAAAGCTGTACTTTTTGCCGGCCGTCCCAGGTAGAAAACACAACGCAACGGTTCAAAGCATTTTCATACAATGCGCCCGCGGCTTTCTCGGTATACTTTTTTGGACGCTCGATCGTTTGACAGACACGCTATTGTCATTATCAGATGACGAACTAAAAACTGAATCTTTTATCGATGATCAATGAGAAAGATCGGTTAGAACGAACATGCCAAATACCTCAGGGCATAATTCCTGCTACTTTATTCGGTTAGCCTGTTTTTGCTGAAGAATATTTAAGTTTTATTCCTCGCACAAACTTATCCAATTAAATGTGAACAACGTTTGTAAAGGACTAGGTATAACGAGCTGGAGCGAACAATTTATGGATGCGAAACTCACCTCGTGTAGTCGCTTTTGCATAATATCATTCCTCCTTTGAAGTAGAAGGACCGTCCCATGTCCGCGAGCGCCAGGCCGCAGCACGTGCACTTGAGGCAGCCGTGGTGCCAGTAGCGGTCGAGCGCGTGCAAGAGGAACCGCTCGACGATCTTGCCGCCGCAGCCGGCGCACTCCTTGAGCGCGGGGTTGTTGTTGTTGTGCGGGTAGTCGTGCCCGTTGGCCGTGAACGCCGCCTCCGGCGAGGGCGGGTGCGGCGAGCTGAGCTCCGCGTACCCGTGGTAGTGCGGGTTCATGCTCAACGCGCTCGCGGCCAGCTTGACGGTTGGAGCGGTGACCGCTCGCGCACACCACAACTACACGCCCTGCAAACAATACAGAATAACCTTTATTACACAGCACAATTTTTTACAATCTTAAGAAAAGTGGAGGAGAAGGTACTCCATGTGACCGTTTACAGATTGTTTGGTAATGAGTAGATAATCCGTGAACTGGTTGTAGGCCGCAATTAGGCCGAAACCCCACTGCGACGCAAGCTGCGCACGCTTCATAAAACTACATAGCCGGCGTGGGTCAGTTTGTATGCGCTGTGCGTAGCGTGCACCTTAGTGGGGTTTCGCCCTTAGCCCGTTTGAGAAACACAAAAAAAAGCTTGATAAAAGTATCGGTTATGAGAAATATAATTATGCTTTCAGTTTTATTTTTCTCAAAAAGTTATTATTAGGTAGTGTAAAAATCTCGAAAACAGTAGCACCTATACTAAATATATTTTTACATTTTTGAACAGGCAGTATAGGCCCCACCACTTCACGGATTATCTAATCAGTAAATATCCTGTTTGTACAAAAAAATAATTGTATTTTCACCGATAACTGGGATTTGTTTTTTTTTGTCGATAAAGTATGTTTTGATGAAAATCATGACTTGATAAAGAGATTCATGACAAATCAACGGAACTCTTCAAAAACTGTACGCAACCTTATAGGGGTTTGTCAGTTTTCTAAGTTCACTAAGGTATTTGTACTATGAACTATGACAGCATTATTTGGCCAAGCGGGATTGCAGATGATGTCCTTAATGGTTTGGCTTTTCATGAATTTTGATGAGATTTCTTAGTCAAAGTTGTTAAGCAACTTATTTTCGTTGGAACGCATCTGGTGGAGCAAAGCCTGTCGTATAGAGATTGCATGATGACTTCAATGGTTAGGAGTTCTTTCATTCTGAAAACAATCCACGTTCAGCTATCGTTATTTGGTGCATTTACATTACATTCACTAAAAACCCAAAAATATTTGAAAATAAACCGCCAATAAGGTCATATCCACTTATCAATAGAATAGTGTGCCAATTTGTTTTTCAGACGGGTTTTGAAACCGGTTAATTTTGTTTAATTTTTTTATAAGCTAGGTACTGAAATATATCGTTGGCTTGATAGAGCAGATCTGACTCAGCCTGCTTTCAAAACAAAAGGTTACCTTTGCAAAGCGCTAGAAGGGAACCACTCACGTTGATTTAAACAAGCAGAGCGTCACTTGAATCTTTAATGTCGAGTCAATAGAAGGTCCGGCAATTAATTTCCTAGAGGCAAACAAGATTACTTCTGGCTCGTTTAAGAGAAACACGGAGAGGTTGACCCTTTGAATTAATTTTTCTTCGGAACACAACGGAGTCCGGCGTAGGCCTGCGGGCGGCCGCGTTTATAAAATTTTCCAATTAGCAATTTCATACAATTAGGAGCGGGAGAGGTGCGCGGGCGAGGGTGGCTCTAGCGGGGCGCGGGAGGGGCGCGTCAACCCGATCCAATTAGCTCGCGGCCGGCGGAGCGGCGGGACGCCGCCGGAGCAGCCCTGTCGCCATAAAACTTAATTAAACGTTTTAAAACAAGTATTCATTAAAGAATAATCAAGCTTATGTAGTCATAAATAACCGGATTGTCCCGCGCGGAACGGGTGCCGTAATTAAGACTGCACAGAGTTGATCAAACGCACTGATTTGAAACTACCCTTCATTAAGAGAGTGCGAGCGGCGCGGAGCTTCCGCTGCGGTGCAGAAACTAATTAAGAATAACGGACGCTTTAAAAGCGTAATTAATTTAGATTGTAATTCTATTTCTCTGCGAGTAAAGTAGACAATGTATTTACCTATTTCAGTAACCCTTTCTTTTGGGGCGATTTGCTTTGTTCGACGTAATTTGGTTAATTTGTATGTCCGACATAATGATGCCGACCGAAGTAGCTCTAGCGGTACGTAATGTAATTTGTTGAATGCTGTCTCTAGCGTAATTACCATTCGTAATATGGGGGTCATCACGCCACGGGCTCGGCGAAGAATGCCGAGCCTAAATGTTGGAGTCCGAGTACACACAGTAACGGTGCGCCGGTTCCGGCCGCGCGCGTTGCGCCATGTTTGCCGCGAATGTCTCGAGAGCGTGTAGAAAGCCATTACTTGTCGGCTATGTCTAATGAACGCTATAAGGGCCAGATATTCGTGGCGTGATCGCCCATTGCGTGTCTACTAATGAGCGGGCGTCGCGTGCGCACCTATCGCACTTCGTTAAATCGCACCCGGAGTACGCGATATACGGAACCACTATTAATGTCTTTGTTTCGTTGATTTCGCCAACACGCGTTTTGTTAGTTGTTAATGGTGTTATTTGTACGATGCTATCGGTGGTACGTCTGGATTAGTTTGCTTGAATTGGGGATCGCTTATCGTTCGTAGTGGTACAATTAGTGATTTTTTTGTTACTGCTATATAAACATTTCATAGCATTGTAGAATCAACATTGTTTTAGGAAAACAAAAGAACATTTTACATGCGTTGTTTTGGGTCGAACGCTCTGACCCTAATCATATTTGACCTCGTGGTTGGTTCAAGCAAACACATACAGACGCAAAGATTTTACACTGACCGTTACTGTACAAAATAGGGGAATTAGTAAACAGTTCCGGTAAACAAACGCGCAACCCTAAAAAATGACAGTCTCCGGAACATGAAATACAATTGTGCATAATTACTCAAACTTATGTTCAGTCTATTATTAAGCCAATCCGCGGTAACACGAACAATGGAATATGATATCTATGTGAGTAGAGCGAGGGTTGCGACTTGCCGCGGCGGCAGGGGTCGCGTAACGCGGTGCGTGTTAGGCCCGCGGGGGCGGCTTGGGAACTTCGCAGGTGCCGTTTTCATTATTCAAGCCCCATGGATTGGATACTTTGTTGCCGTTTAAAAATCTTATTAGCAACCATCCGACAACAAAAGCGGTCGATGAGCCTCCTCAGCGCCCTCTATTTACCAGGTAAGTGATTTTTTTTCAATTACTACGATGAGCTGCAGGTTCGAGTGTAAGGACGCAAAAGTGTAAGTCATCTCGTTAGTGAATGTTTTATTTCCTCCTTTCCTTCCGTTTAAGTTATTTGTCAGCGGCAATAGGCGCGATGAGTCTACAGGATTTTTGACAAAATGAGCTCCGCACAAGGAACAAATGAGTTAACAAGCGCCGAAAATTTCAACAAATAAAAACATGATGTATAATATAATCTGCGTTACTAAATATGACGTTAAGCTGTTAAGACTGTCACGCTCACGTCTTCCTGCCTTAAGGTGACCTCAGACAATAGTTAAATAACCGTATCGTTTAAAAACAACTAGGGGCAGGAGCAAGCCGGCGCCCGTCGCGAATAACGTAATTAAGGCGAAACCGCCGGCGAAATTAAACGCGAAAACGGAATGAGAATGTGAGCCTAATTAGAGCCGAGGGGAAGACGCTGCACCGGCCGCGGCCTGCCCGCGACGATTAGGTACCCCGTCGTAGGCAAGGGTGTACACCCTGTATAAAGATGATGTTTCTTTCAACCCCGGACACGAAATGAGGGGTGTCAGAGGTTTGTAGTCTCGATAATAATGTATGTGTAGTGTAATTAAATAATGGAGTCGTAGGGCTTACTTCCGACACGGTTGTAAGAGCATGCACCTAACTGTAATTTTTTCGTGCCTCTCATGCGAAATTGTTGTCTGGAAGAGATCGATTGTAAGCGATAAGACCGCCAATTGTTTGTAAATTGTTTTTTAACGAATGTTTGTTAAAAATTTTTCCGTGTGGTTTTCAATAAAGAGTATTTGTCTTGTCTTGTCTTAAATGCATCCGCTCTATTATGATGAGGGTCTTTAAAAATGATAATACAAAGGTTTTAAATTACCTTTTTTTGCCGAAATATGCATTTCTAATACAAACTGTGCGTCTCCTTCCAACCTTAATTATCGTGTGAAAATTCTGGAAAAAATTAAGTACCTGTATAATCACATTCCAAGAAAATTGTTTCAAACAAGATGTCTTACGTTCACGTTCAGAATTGTAAGTAACCGACAAACTAATATTTGCGCTGCCTAAAATAAGCTTTAACTTATTACCATAAAGTTAAAAACCGGTCATCATATCATGTAATTTGCGTAAAACATTGTCAATTCTGGCTAATAAAATTCTAGCTTACAAGTTAGCTTGATTTTTATTAAACTATGTTTTACGGAACCCTAATAATAGTAACAAATTAGTAATAGTAAATTAATAAATGTACAGAAGTCTCTCTTCGAGCAAAACGGTGCTTGTTTTAACTATAAGAAACGTCCTATTGAATGCCTCTTTGTCTATCGTATAGCTCGTACTCATTTGCACTCACGGAATCTCAGTTGCGGTGGCCTCAGTGCAGAGGTGCACCAAACGACTTTAAGCTTTGCTTAGTGCGCCCTACCTGCTTATGCGTATCCAAAATGCACTTTGCCGGTTTTATTTTTACTCCAATTTCACAGTTGGTGACTATTTTAATCCATTTGTCCAGATGCATCCGGTATAGGCATGTCCGGTGCCAATCACCCTTCAGTTACCCTCCAGATGATTGAATTAGTTTGAAAATTGATTAGTTTATGGGTTAAGCCCTTCGGACGTCGGATGTTATTGTGCCGGTATAGTGCCCCTAGCAATAACGTTCGTTGGGATATCTTGTACGGTATGAGTTGACGATAGTTGACGGCAGTTGACGGCAAAATTCGTGCGCGGTGTAAGCGCACCGCTTAATTTGCAAACTGACTTTACTCCAGACTAAGGATGGCAATGGTTGCCAACCGTATTATTTTTAAGTATTGTACAGTACAATTACTTTAAGAATTTACTTCGGTGGTCATCGGAATTGCAATTTTAAATAAAAATTTAGCGAAGCAACATTGCTGCCTTTAGATAGATCATAATATGAATTGGTCCAGTCCAAAGAAAGAGTAAGTAAAAAACGATCTTTGTTAACTAATGCCGAGTGGCAATCTTTATAAGATATCATACTGTTCTACGTACATGTACGAAAATATGTATGTAAATGAAATTAATTACACTTATGTCACGTACATTATGTCATGTTAGGTGTAATTTAAACTTCGAAGAAAGTTCGTAACGGTCGTACCGAAATGCTTGAAAAAGAAGAACGAGGGCGACGAGACAATTTTGATAAATCAATTTTCATTTGAAAAGCAGAAAGACGACGTTAGTTTTTCCACTATGTTTTTTTACATTTATCTATGTGTATTTGTTTTAGAATGCATATTCATATTTGTATTTTGCGTAACTGTTACGACTAGGGTTACCTCGTTATTCTGATATTCCACAAATAAATATTCGCATTTTGAAAAGGTGTTTTATACACGCCGAATAACGCGGCGTGCGCTGGGCGCAAGCATAAAAACCAATTCGTTTTCTCGCATCCATACTAATTAAAAAACTGCGGACAAATTGGAGCCCACTTCTCGCCCACGGGAACATAAAATATCCATTCCACTGACGGACCCAACCCGCCATTGATTAATTTCATCCAATCAGCTGCGATTTCAACTTTTTATGAGGTAATTGTCATACTGTATTAAGCCAGCCTTTCATATCAGCTACCCGACTCGAGTTATCTGATGTATTACTCACGTTTATTTACGTATTCACTTGTACATTTTGTATCGGATAACGATCAACACTGATTAGGTACTTGCATTTGAAAGTTTTAAACTCGGTGCTATTTCATGCCACGAAATTACCGTATACAAAATAACGATCGTTTATAAGAGTCCAAAGCAATTTCTAATATTCTCGAACATGGGTACTTATGGGGTAATGTAGAATATTATTTGCATATAATGACCACTAATGGGCCCGGCGCATTATTCATCCGAACGCGACCTCAAAACGGCCGCGAGAACCGTTTGATCGATGTATTTACTATACTATCCGTATACGTTGAACCTCGACCACTTTAGTTACGATATACCTCAAGATACGACTTTACTATAGGCTACTTTTGCGGGTGGTAGGACCTCGTGCAAGGTCCGTCCGGATAGCTACCACCATCGTGCTCGTTAATCCTGCAGTGCTTGCACCGTTGTGTTCCGGCGTGGAGAGCAAGACAGCCGGGTGCAATTGTATGAGGTATTCCATCTTAGCCCTCTAGGTTAGCAACGCATCTGCAGTCTCCCTTGGTGTTGTAGACGATGGTGATCACTTAGCATCAGGTGTCCCACTTGCTTGTTTGCCTTCCTATTTTATATAAAAAAAATCTTATAGGTACCAGTGATTGACGCCTAGGACATCGTTTTTACCAGTAGTAATAGTTGACATCATTGATTCTCGTTCCTACGAATGTTACCGTATCTTCACGTCAATCATGGGTCACTGTCTAGGACCTCTTTCTTTCACAAACGGAGCATGAGGAGTGACCTTCCTCTAAGATAAGTGTGGCCGCTGCATATGAATAAATGCTTTTATTATGAGTGTATGGCCTCGCTGTCACTGTCAGCGGAGAAGTCGTCTGCGAGCAACATACTTCGGTGGTACCTATCTATGGGTAAAAAACTTAATAAAGCCCCTTTTGTGGAGTGTACAAAACTGATATGGATTTTTTTTATAGTTTATACTTTCGCGATTTTCACCCACATTTATAACATTGACGGCACTTCAACGCGATAAAATTATTGTGAATTTACTTCGACGTTTCGGCCGTGTTTCAACGACCGTAGTCACAAAAATACTAAAGTGCAGGGTATTACATTACTGCTGCTTAGCCGCGCGAGTTTTACGAACTACCCGCACTTGGTTTTGTCAAGACCGAGTACTGGTAGTTCATTAAACGTCTAGGTAGGTAAATTAACAATTATTTTATCGCTTTAAAGTGCCGTCAACGTTATTTTTTTATATGGAGCGTCAACTTGTCTATACGGCCACGTTACTACTACATGCAAGGGGGGCTTTAATTAAGTTTTTTATCTATGGAGGTTTCAGTACAAATCACGGCGAAAGGCTACTCTATGCACTCCGTCCTAGGGTTGCCAACCGTACTATATTGTATAGTATTTTACTATATGTATCTCTCTCTCGCTCTCCGTACTATGTACTGTTCAACTAATATATAGTACGCAAATATACCATATTTCGAGCACTTGTCACGTTATTAAAAAAGATAGGATAAAAAACTTACACCATTGCCTTTTTTTCATCTTTCTAAAAAATACTATAATTTTTTGAAGCGTTCTATATTATTTTCTTAGCTTATTCTCAAAAATACTATATTCAACCGAAAAAATGTTGGCAACCATAATCCAACCACACATTCATTCGCGATCCAGTGAGTCAGGAGCAATCAAATGATAAAACCTAATTTTAAATTAATCTACCAGAGAACTTTTAATATAAAAAATAATCAAGTGTTTATAAGAGCGATATAATATCGTGCTCAAAGATAGCTGCTGCCAGGCATCATTACTACTGACACGTAAAGATAGAGCACATTTTAACTCATCTGTCTGTTTTAACGCCTCATTAGCTATCAACGAATATTATCAAAGGTTTTATCTTTGTCAAACAGGTGTGTCGTGTCGAACATCATATAATAATAGCATGTAAGTGTGCGAAATCGTTTCCTACAAAGATCGTCGTTCTCACCCGCAATTAGAGGCGGTTGAGCAACGCCGGCGCGGGCTACGAAAACCAATGGAGCAGAGGCATTTTAAACATTTGAAATGTCAAATTGTAAATAAAATGTTTCGGTGAAAATACTATGTTAAGCTGTCCAAAGAAAAAATTGAATTAACCACCAAGGTTTTATTATTATTAAGTAAGTGTAGAGCAGGCATATAATCAAGCCGGTTACAAATGTTAAATATCGCAACACCCGCTTGCCTGTTGGTGCGCGTTTCTACCAAATATGGCTAGGAATAGTTTAAGAACGTAACACGTTTAAAAAAATGGAACGGTACAAATTGGTTTACTCGTCTGAGAGCTACAATGCCACAAAATGACACAAAAACACACACGCATAACCTTTAAACTTATAATTCCCCTCTTTTATCGGGGGCTAAAAAATATAGCTTTTAAATACATTTAAGGAAATAATTATTATTATTATTAAGGCAAATTGTAACGCGATCATAAAGCAGACAAGATCATGTTGGGCCATGCTAGTACCGTAAGTCGTGGGTACCGTAGCCATTACCCAAAAAAAAGGACTGTTTTAATAAAATCATTTTTTTTGTTTGCCTTGCTTATTTTATTTATTTAAACTTAAAATAAAAACATTTACAAAGGCGAAAATGTATCTAAGCCCTAAGGTAAGACTTCATATCTGTAAAAAGATATAAGCTAGCCGTGTAGTAGGAAAAAGCCCCTTGCGCGACGTGCTAGCAAGTTCCTACAGAAGATGCAATCAAGTTCGATGTCCAAACTACCTTTTTCTATGATCTAAGAAACTCTCATCCAATACTCTACGTCAAGACGCCGCGTTCAGCGGAGCGGCTCGTCACGCCGGCCTGCCATGATCGTCCGACAAATATATTTAAGTATTCCTGATAAAGGCACATGGTGTGTAATTTTGGAGCGTTTCGCTACAGAATGTGCGCCCGCGGCCGCTTGCTATGATTATGGGATACAAGGCTTTGTTTTATTGCTTTGTGTTTTCAGATTTTTATGCGTGGCATTAATTTATAAACACGTAGGGGTGTAAATAGTAAAAGATTTAGTATTATTTAAATTAATTAATAACTTGAAAGCGCTCCTGTCAAGGTGGAGATTTATTTAGTCGGTTGTCACGCGGATCTGATAGCAAAAAAACTGCAAAGAAAGCTTTAGAAGGGATATTTTGCTCTAAAGAGCTTTCTTTAGATTCAAATTTTAACTGACCTGACGTGTAAACTTTTCGTAGTCAAATAGCAAAAAACCGAATAATTATAATTTTGTCCTGACCGTCTGTGCTTGTAACAGCTCTTTTACTCAGAGGCTATTAGAACTGTAATGATGAAACTTAGAAGGAAGGCATCTTCTCTGTGTGAACGTATATTATAAAAATAATTTGTAATGTTGGGAGCTACTGCTCCCAACATTTAGAACTTGTGAAGTAACTGAGGGATAAAAAAAATAGCGCACAAGGTCTTTTAAGGTAACCTCAAATTATAAAAGTTTCTGAATGACGTGTTTATTTCAGCCAATTGTTAGTGAGAAATGCATTTTGAAAGTCGTAAAAAGTGAATTTCCCTGTTAACTCTTCAACTGAATTTTCTAAAAAAAATGCTGAATTGTAGAACTTTATAAAATCATTTGATAAAAATTGTTCTGAATAAAACATGTCATGACATGACGTTTATGATATGTTTAGGAATTTTCAGTTATCAAGAAAATTATATTTGGGCTTACTAGAATAAGGTTTAATTTAGTATCGTGATATCATAAGGTTGAAAGCCAGTATTCTATGGAACCCTGAGCTTTGTGCGTATCCGACACGCACTTGGCTGGTTTTTTTTTCTCAGGTTACATAATAACGATCGTAATTAGTAAAATAAATTAACATACTCGCATATAAGACATAAAAAACTTGTTAGTCGCACAGACGGTTAGCACGCGTGCTATTTTCCCGCTTGTTTACATCTTTCTTTTGATGACCGGATAGCCTAGTGGCTAATGACCTTGACAACAAAGCTTGAAGTTTCGGGTTCAATTCCGGTGAGGGGCTAAAGTTTGTATGATGAATATGAATATTTGTACCGGCGTACTGTATGCTTACTTGTACAAATATTCATTTAATAATAATATTCTTTCAATTGTTTACCTTGTAAATTATTTTTATGCTAAATAACAGTTACACATATTATAATACATGGATGATTCTTATTAATAACATTTTAAGGTCAGGGTAAATTCGGTTTTCCTAATAGGTCACAGGGGTAACAGTATTGTAAAGGTTAGGAACCACTGAACTCTATATTTACCCTAGCTACTGCTGCCAGAAGGGAGGGTTATTTTTTCAAGTGTATGTATTTACTAGGCCGCTTAGAAGACGAATCATAACGACAAGTCACTTCGCTTCAGTGCACCTAGCGTTAACTCGCTACGTAACTCAATGTGTCTCTCTCCTACTGCTAGATCGGCTATATGCTACACCTGGGCCCAATTTCATAAGCGCGACATGCCACAGATGACAGTGACAATTCACTGTACACTGTGTCGACAACTAACGCTACAGACTTAACATCATAGTGGTCAAAAAATGTATACCGAATTGTCACCTGTCGCCTATCGCGTTTATGAAATTGGACCCTGCTGGTGTAACTTGTCATTTAGCAAATTAATTCCGTATCTGCAGGATAATACTTAGCCAGCAATTAAGTCTGGTTGGGGGTTCCCGCGTTATCAGTGCCACGTGGCCGTGATGGCTGATCGCAAACACTGATAACTGGTCCTATTGTTCTCGACAGTCAATGCACTTTGGCATAGTCCTCGTTTACTTATGAAAGCGTGTGCAATTTATTGTAATAGTACACGCGTTGTGCATACTACGATACTATTTATACATACAAACATACCTATATAAAGTCACGCCTGTTTCCCGGAAGGGTAGGCAGAGACCACGGATTTCCATTTGCTACGATCCTGACATACAACTTTAGCTTCACCTACTCTCATAACATTCTTCATGCATGCTCGCCGGTTTAGGGTACTCCTGACCTGGCCTTTCTCCAGAATGTCTTCGATTTGGTCGGAGTACGTTCGCCGAGGTCTTCATTATTAATGACATACTGAAATATTCACGAAATAATTTTTAATAAATTTTTTTTTTCATAAAATAGGAAGGCAGACGAGCAAGTGAGTCACATGATGGTAAGTGATCACCATCGCCCATAGATACCCGCAACACCAAGGTTTGCAGATGCGTTGCCAACCCACAGGGCTAAGGTAGTAGTGTAATTGTACTTTAGGGTCCTTAATCTTTGTGATCCAGCCAAATTTCATGCCAATTATCATTATGCATATTATGCATAGATTTTATTAATCATAAAAATAAAAAAAAACTCGTAAAAAGAAAAATACTATGTTTAAGGTTATTTCTAAGGTAGTTTACTTTTTGAAATATTACTTACAAGTAGAAAACTAACAGTGAGCAAGACTCACGAAAATGCTCCATACAAAGCGGGCATGTACTTTGACGAAACAGTCTACGTTGTCACTAGTAAAACGTAGGTATGGTTCTAAAAGTATGATCGTGTTTGCGTTAATACAGACTGCTTTTAACTCATTACTCTCTTTTATTTTTATATTTCGGATCATTTGTATGTATGTAATGTTTGTGTTGTAGTTGATTGAATCAATTACAAATATATTTATAGAAAAATTCAAGTAATTGTACAAAGGCGAACTTACCCCCTAAAGAGATACCTTCCAGCAAACCTGGATTATTACTCGTTACAATACATTTATTTATATTTTCCCAGAGCCAAATGGGGAGGTAAACAATTGTGTTCTCCAAAATAGGACGCGTCAGTTGGTTACTGTTGCTATGAATAAGCATTGGCGTTATTCCAAAAGTTGTGAATAATTTCTCTACAAGAGCGTGGCCGATAGTTCCACTTTCTCTGAGTGAGTTGAATAATGTTTCGTGTCATTTATGTTTATATATATCGGACATTAGAATAAAGAAGATGAAGAAGTCGTTACCGCAGCGCCGCACTTAGCGAAATACAATTCATTCTATGACGATTTAGAACCAAATCGCTCTGATATAACTTATACACAAAAAATCTATTATATCTGCATTATATCAGTAACTGTCAGGGACGTCGTGGACCTAACACTTACAAATACTGCCCATTTTGAGCTTTATGTGGTCTACTTGAGTTAAATCCACTGGTTTATTCAAGTAGAGGTGAAGTTAAACGAAACGAGCCAAGGCAGCAGGGCTCATAAGGTTCGCTTAAGAAATCAATTTGGTCTAGCCCAAATAAATTTACAATCACAAGAAGATTGAAAAAGACTTGCAAATAACTTGTGGAACTTTGATATAGGTATATCAGTAATTATGCTGCTCATCTAATATACAAATATAATAATAAAAATCACATAAAAGATTTTAAAAAGTTAATGACGTTTGTATGTATACCAATAGTGGAAATCCTAAATCTAAAACGTAGAATAAATTGGTCACGAGTTGAGTTTAGTCGAGATTAGTGTAAAGTGTAGGGGTTATTAAACCTCAACACGTCTTAATGTTTTGTTTCGAGTAATAACTGTTAAGCTGAGCGGTTAACTCGATGATCTACCGTTAGCATGCGATGTCAACCGCAACATTAAATCGTGTAACTGGACTTAGTTTAGATTTTTCTTTATAGCTTATTTCTTTTAATAAATCAACGATTAATTACATTCTTTGATCAATTTCAGTCTGCTCCGGGCTATGATTATAAAGGTTCGGTTATAATTAATGCAGCTGATTTCAATCAAATAAAACTACTGATTAGCTGACATTGGTCTGGCTTTGTGCAGGCCGCTTAACAAATGACTCAATTGGTGTTGTTAATAGTCTGGGCATTGCGGTCTCATTATATCGAGCCGCGCGGGTTCATGACCAGTCACGACACCTAGATCGCAGCTAATAGAAATCGCACGTACACCACCGTCATTAATTACAGAAAACCTCTCTGACCCCGATCGTTCGGAAAGCAGACGCTTTTGTACAGTATTTAATGTTAACAGGATTTGTTAATTATATGCAGAGTTCTTTTGAGAATAACAAGCAACACGGTTAAGTGGACAGCGACCCTTATCCGCGCCCCGCGGCATCACGTCAGTTTACTTAAAAAGTCTTTTGTTTTTGAACTAATTAAAGTCCGGTGTTTGGATCCGCTGACATCGCTCAATTACCCTCCTTGTGCTCTTCTTTGCGTTTTGCTACACTTGTACTGTAAATTATTAAATTGAACGTATTTTTTATCCACCGAGTTCTTAATTGCCGCTCATGTTGAATTAGTGTGGGTTTGGTTGGGGGTACAATATTCATGTTGAATTAATTAGCGTCATGTTTATTCTACGGGGATGAGGCAAACATCAAGAAAATTATTATTGCTTTCGTATATTTGGTGGACGGGTCCGAAAAAAAAAATGTGCGGTATTTAAATACTAACGTATAAAACCATTTTTTTCCTGATTTACTTCCATAGAGTCGATCAGTAAAAAGTTGGGTATAAAATTAAAGACACGAGAGGTTTATGGGCAAATGCACCGTTGATCGGGACGTGGTTTTTTCTTGGAAATGACAGTGATGGACAGGGGCCGGGAGCGGCGGGCGGTCGCGGCGGAATGTGCTGCTGGCGCGACATAACATGGCTCTGGGGTCCCATGGTGTCCTGGTACAATAAGATTGGTGCATAGACGAAACGTAATTAAAACCACTAAGTTCTTGGTGGAACACCTGTGAACTAGACCGGCGAAGTTTACTTTATCTGAGCTTATCTCTATATGCGTCCCTTCTTTATGACACTAGTTTGACAGAGACGCAGGAATAAGTTAAACCTATCCTATCCATCCATCACCTTTAGTACCAGACTACCAGTGATGGTTGATTGGTAAATGTCAAAATGACGTTCAGGGCCGAGGAAAGGCCTCCCCAAAGCCCTTGACGGCAACTCTAGTCCAGCGAAAGCTTCTTACTAAGCACTCTGACCAAATAATTGGTTCACCATTTATAACGTCAAACGGGACTTTAACTAAATCATAAAATCATTGTTAATTTACCTTAACAAGACCAAGTGCGGGTAGTTCGTAAAGATCGCGCGGCTAAACCGCAGTAATTTTAATACTCTTCACTTCAGTCTACTCGTGACCACAGCAGTTGCAATGTGCTCGTAACGGCGAGGTTAATTAACAATCATTTTATTGCGCTAAAGTCCCGTTTCACGTTATAAATATGTGTAAAAATCGCGGAAGTTTAAGATAGTCCACCTCGTCTTGTCTTGACAAAATTGATCCCTGGGACTTTCAAGCTTTTAAAAACAAACTGTTTTAATGAATGGAAAAGAAAGTTAAGCACCGTACATATATCTAGAAGACGCAGTAATGAAGCGTTATTGGTGCGATAATAAAGCTAAATTGATTAGCGGTGGTCCCGCGCAGGTAGACCGCATTCCTCGGGTCCCTCGCGAGTCGACGCGGCGCGGGGAAGGAACGGTTACGTGAACGTTTACGTAATAAATACGTATTTTGTGTACCTAATACTCGTAGCAAGCTATTTTCAACGACGGGATAAGTCAATAGAGAGTTTAGCTACCAGTTTCGCTTTTTTTGTCTGATACTTCTTTACGATAAGAAACAGAAATTAACATTAATGACTGACCTAGCAGTTAGCCAGTGCAACAGGCAAACTAAGTAGTCACTATCATTCGTCCGTAATCATTCCACCGACAAACCACATGTCGCGACACCTGGTTGCGACTTTCTTCAGCTGTTTGTGGTCTTGTTATTCGTTCGCAATAAGGCTGCGTTTCCACTGCGGCGGAGCGGAGCGGAGATGTGCGGCGTTTCCATACATTTCACACTCTAAGCGGAGTCGAGCGGTGTTTCAAATGTATGAAAACGTCGCACATCTCCGCTCCGCTCCGACACAGTGGAAAAGCAGAATTAACATCCCACAGATGATGATATTTCTCGCGCAATATTACATGGCATTCAAAATCTTGTCATTGTTTGACAATTGGAGTTTTTAGGAAACGCAAGAGTAAGTTACTGCGCAAACATACTAGGTTTTATGGACCGCCTCACTATGTATTCCTTAGGCGGTCCCGAGATCGACGCTATGCCGGCAAAAGGACACATTAACGTTTACGTAATCATTAGGTATATCTCTGGTTGTGACTTTCTGTAGCAGTTAAAGTTCTTTCATAAGTTTGCGTCATAATGCAGGTGTATGTTCTCGTAATTACCAGCAATATAAAGTAAAACATATTCTTTGTGAGGGCTCTTTGTGATAATTTGGGTACTTTTTTTTAAACACGCACTTACAGTGTTACAACACATTTCATTGAGTTTAGTAGCACGGCGATTATTTTAGAATGTGGTTCATTTCCATGTCCACGTCAATATTAGTTAAGGATACACGTTTACTGTACCATTTGGAGCTTTGCCAGACTGCAAAACATTTACCTGAAACAAAACAATATACTATATCAATTATTTTTACGATGTATTTTAAATGAAAAAAAAGGTAAAGTTAAGTGAAGCCATAAAATTGTTAAGTGTCATTAAGCACTTTTTAAGGTTAAAATAAGTAACCTGATTTTATTCTAACGATCAGTCCAATTCTTGCTTTCGTACGGGACTTTGGTAAATCATAAAAGGCACATGCATATGTCATAGTATTTAGCAACATCAATTGTGTTTTTTTGGTCTATCGAGTCTACGCTTGTGCAAATCACAGTGCAAGCGCCAAAAGTATGTTTTTTTCTAATCCTAACAAAAAATAAAACTGAAAAATATTTTTGCTAAACTCAACGACCTACTTAATACACATAAGTGTATATCATCGATTTTAAAATACGTGAACATTCAATGCCTACCTACTTGATTAAAAATCTATTGCAAGATCTTTTATAACTAAACTCGTGAGTCGTACAAACCTCATCTATTAATTCGCACTTAGCTAAAAATAATACCGGTAGCCACATGCGCGGCATGAGGTCGAGGTAAAAATGAGCATTAATTTCATACCGGATCAAGGAGGCCATTAAATAGGCGTTGCGCTGGTTTAAACTTAAAGAAAAATAAACGAAAGACTTCACTAGCTGGTTTGCCTGCACTGTTTGATAGGTATATACTATCTTGAATCACCAAAAAATTACGAATAACGTTTGTCTGCATGCGTCATTTTTCTGAATTTCTATTTATCTGAAAGCCATTTTACTGATAAAGGTAAACTTCAATGTAGAAAATAAGGCTTAGGTTAGGTTTCTTTTATTTCTTTAAAATAACACCTATGTATGACGCCAAATAAAAAATTGCAATAATGAAAACTCCGTCAAACAAACTTTCCCAGTTATATCGTATTGATTACTAATTACTACCGACATAGGAGGTAAAGGCAGTAAAATATTTGTGTGGGCAAAACCCTTGCAGGTCATATTGTTTACCTTAAATTGTTTTAAACTTTCGCGGCTTTCACACATATTTATAACATTATCGGGACTTAAGCGCGATAGAAATATATTGTTGATTTACCTCGACGTTTCGGCCATGTTTCAATGGCCGTGGTCACGAGTAGACTGAAGTGGAGGGTATTACTTCTGTTTAGCCGCGCGAGTTTTACGAACTACCCGCACTTTGTCTTGTTAAATAAATAAATAAATAAAAATAAATATTGTTTACCTTCCTAACAGAGATCACAGTCACCACTTAAGTAAATTCTACATTCTCTACTTCTGTAGTGGATTTGTTACTGGTAGATTTGATTTTTACACAAATATATCAAATTATTTTGTCTACCAGAAAACTTGAGATTTCTACTGCTTTTTCCGCGTCAACTACTCCAGAAATTGTTGAAAATGAATTTAATATAAAATATTTAACAAATAACACACACTTTATACACAGTTCGATTAGATTGATTTGATTTTTAATTTTACTACGTCTAAAAACATATTTAAAGCCCTTATATAAGAATTAACAATGTTTTTTTTTTATGGCTTTCACATCTCCGTTGTGTTTGGGATGTATTTTGCCACCAACAACTTGTACATTAGACACGTAGGAAGAATGTTCGGTTGCGTACTTTTGGTGGTATTCTGGGAGGATCTGGAAATGTTTTGTTTATTGCATGTTAAAAGGCCTCCTGTCAGGCCTTGTCGCATTTTGAACTTTTCTTAAGTGACAAACGGCTAAAAATATATAGAACATGGAATTGATGTTGGGTGGGCAGAAGATTACATATATGTACAGAAAATTGTCTCCGTCCCAAATGTACCCAATAGTATGTGTATTTTGAAACTAAGACTTGTCTCCTTGCGATATATTTTCGTGCTCCGGCGCTAGTGACCATTTTATAGAGGGCCGCGTGCGTGGGCGCATACAGCGATAGGTACAACCTATAAATTTATTACGGCCGGTAATAAAAATTCTCGCAACTAACACGTTCCCTACGTTTACTCGATCTGTTTACACAGATCAAAGGCCGTATCAAATAAAGTTTATCAAATCTTCCATCATAAGCGCAACTTTGAGAATTCGGCGAATGTATAATGCCCCAGTTTTAACAGTTCGCGGTATATTTATCGTTACTATTTCCCAGACGCCTTTAACAACCACTTTGACTATCAGAGCGTCGAACTGAGCACCGGGAATATCTAATTTATTTTGAATAAACATTATTGCATCGTCTTGAAACCAATAAAAACGTTTGAAAAGAAATAATGAACCACTTTTATTACGTTGTCATATTCCTAGCGATAAAATCAAAATATTAACGTATTCTCGAATGATAAAAACTTTAAGCTTAAAGGTTTGCACGTTTTTGCAACAAGTAAGAGATCCACTTAAATAGGTCTCTAACCGGATCAGTTTCATTGCGCTGACACATCTAATAACATTATTAAGAGGGGCGTTAGTGCGGACAGGTGATAATGATTCTAGCACGTCGATGTGATGACACGTCTCGGCGATAGCGGGGTGTATAATGAGGCGCGATGCGAACGTAAATGAGCGCGATATAGATGTGTTGTACCGTGTCGCGTCGTCGCGATCGACGATCACCGTGCCGCAGTTTCCTCGCGTGATGGCATCCCAGCCTCATGATCCATGAATGAATGCCGATCGGCCTCCATTCAACAAGTTTCGTCGCGCACTGATTAGCGCCTGCCCACTTTTAATCTTATCTACTACACGCCGCCCGAGCAGCCGCACCGAGCCTCTCCACTGTAGTCCCGGCTCGCCCGACGCCCTACAAAAACTGACCGTTGCCCGACGAATTTCCTCTCTCCATTCACACCTTTTTATGGAGTTTTTTCGTCAATGAAGTCGTGTTCGGGATAATTATTGAATTTCGACGATTCGCTACGAATATCGATGAGCCGGAAGCCCGTCGGCGCGGGTGATTGCGTCGGGTGATCAAATTCCGTCGATCAGAAAGTAATTTTATGGTTTTTAAACTTAATTTCAGTTTGACCTGAATTTTAAGGTGGTTTCGTGATTTAAAACAGCGAGATATTTTGATTTGTTTCTGTATTAAATTATGCTCAAGATAGCTTAAGATATTTTAAATCAATTTCAAGCAGAAGGCAGCGCGTTCGAACACGGAAAATCACTTCCTTCCAATAGTACATCGGTCACCACCAATAACAGAAATAACTGTAGTATTGGGGACGTATGTCGCCGGACCTACAACAACGCGCCGTGTTGTCGGATATTAGAGCGGCATTACAAAGCGAATCAGTGGTAATATCGCAGGGGCATCTAATTAAATTGCCACCAATAATAATGGCACTCGGGGCCCCTCGCAGAC
This sequence comes from Ditula angustiorana, assembly GCA_963691745.1. Classification (NCBI taxonomy): domain Eukaryota; kingdom Metazoa; phylum Arthropoda; class Insecta; order Lepidoptera; family Tortricidae; genus Ditula; species Ditula angustiorana. The sequence goes on from OY829473.1 coordinate 6,000,862, forward strand.
CCCTCGCCATTTATTATTCCAGTACCCGACACTACCTGGGCATGCCCGATACGCAAGGAATGTAATAATAACTTGAAATTTTATTTCACTTTAAGTACGTTTAATAAACGACAATGCAAATATTTAGCGTTTAGCTATTTAATTTTACGATATTGTGATGCTTGAGATTTTTCAACTTTGTTTTTATACGTTCAATATAACCGCACCTCGTATTAAATAAAATGATGTTTTGGAGCAATGTACACTAATTAATCAACTTGCAAACTAAGCAAAGGTTGTACTTATGTGTTTAGTAGCGATAGTACGAGCTTTGCAAAGTTTGCTTAGGCAACTTGGAATAAGTATATTTCCTGGAATTAGATTTCTGTAATTTCAGAGCATCATAAAGATTGCTATGAAAATCAATTTTATAAAATTATTTAAAGTCAATGAAATCCGTAAACATGCCTCTCATACACTATAACTAGACATCGCCTTAGTTTGGACAGGCAGAAGCACAAGCAAGTTTGCCAGTGCAAGCAACTCTACTACTCCGGTGGAACTGCAATTCACGGCAATTCAGACGCACACCTTTATATTGTTATATCTCCATTTCATTGCTCGCTAGGGACTACATCTGCCCTTGCCCCCCGTCCCGCACCACCCGCTCCCTTCCCCCACGTCCATTAGTGTTTTGTGAATGATTTAAAAGCTCTTTCGGATAACTACTCTGTAAGTGAGTAATTTAAGACTTACTTCCAATTTTATCAGCGCTCCCTAAATTTGAGTGCGCATTAAAATATTAGCGAAGTGTATTGCTAGCTCCGAGCCAGCTGTTTCTGAGTGACTCACTTAACTCATGGAATTAATGGATTGCAAATTCTTAGTTTGTGTTAGCTCGTTTCCCAAGCAAAGTAAAATGTACTTACTTATACTTACAGTACGCACTCGCCTGTCGCTTAACTTTAAGTGCTCAAATATTTGATAAGTTATGCAAAATAGACTTTGGACATCTAACGTCTTATTCTGCGGCCTCAGCAACTTGGCTTACCGGTTCACGGTTACAATTATACAAGTAGAGAAAAAAATCTTAAAAACCATAGTTTCCAGAATTTCATTACTAATATGAATATGTTTGTATTTTAAAATTATGATTTCTGTCAGCCTTCATGAAGCAGGCATTCTGGCCATAGGGAGTCGCTTTCGCGGACTATAATTGGACACCCCGAAGCTTGGCCACACGTCACCGAAGTAACGTACTAATTTTAACGCTTAATAAATATGTATGTTAGTCTCTAAAGTATTGTTTCTATGGACCTATGCAGCCTGAAATAAACGGTTTTAGGTACTATTATTACAACACTTCGAAGCTCACTAATGAGCAACTTCATTAAGCAATGTAATCACATAAATATATGTGCATAAAAATAGAAAACTTGTCTGGAATAGCGTTGTAGGTATGAATGCTAATTAACGTGTGTGTATGTAATCAAACAAAACGAAAAGCCCTCACACTGAAATCACAACCCCAAAGCACGCAGGAATCTGGCAACCCTAGGCGGCCCGTCATTCCGGTGCCGGAGAAAGCGGAAGAAAATCCGTCATCTCCCGGCCATAAACAATGCGCCGCTATGTGGGTACATGCAAATGAGAGTTATGGTAATTCATCGAAGAGAGGGGAATGATAAGATAACGCACCGCGCCGGAGATACGCGTGGTGGCCCGCGCGATTGCTGTGCCACGAATTTCCGAATGGAAACCGCATAATAAACACGATTTCACTCTTAAAAATTGTTGGGTCAGTTACGGGAAGCCGATGTATCGCGGTCGTTTAAATTATAGCGCAGATTATTGAATTTAAAACTCGTAATGGGGCAAACATTGAGCAGGACGCAGGACACGATTGCCGATATATCCTTCACAGACTATTAAGTAAATTTCGTCTTTTTATATGCTAAGGTACCTTAAAAAAGATACAGTCATGCCTGTTTCTCAGAGGTGAAACAGGCATGACTGTATCTGAAAATGATAAAGTAATTGTCTATTAAAGGTTACAGGTTAAAGGCCTATCTAGCCAGGAATTATTTAAAAATGCAAATTTTTAAAAAATATATCTTTGGACAATTAAAATCAACTGACCTAGTTTCAAACTAAGCAAAGCTTGTACTGTAGGCACTAGAAAATAGTATATGTATACTGATATAGATGAATACAACCAAATGTACAAACATCCACGAGGTACCTACAAATATTAGTATTAATCATACAAAAATTTGCTCCCAGTGAAATCAAACCCACGACCTTTAGCTTCGTAGTCAGGCCCACTAACCACAAAGCTATCCGTTCGTCAAAGCAAAGCATTGTAAATACCTGAAACCAAACATACATACAAGTGCACTGCCGAGATAGGAATGCCGGGGCTATCCCCATATCTACCATAATCTATAGGATTATTTTTTTATCACAAGAGTGAAACACACCCCAATCGCAAAACTAGACTTCCTTATCTAAATCAAATAATTTAATGCATGTTTACATTTAATTATAATGAAACACCGATAAAATAGATTTCATCGGAAAAAGTTGATATGATAATAATTTGTACGAGTAGCGCCACAGAACAAAAAATAGCACTAGTACAAAAGTTTTACTTCGAAGAAAAACAGCGTTTAGGTATGTGAGGCGTCCTACTACATCTCTATCCTCTATTTCTATCGTATTACTCGTACTCATCCGCACTCACGATAATCAATTGCGCCGGCCCCAGAGCAGTGGTGCGCCGATGTTTTTATAGCTTCGCGAAGTAAGCCACGCCTGTGCACCTGGCACGTATCTTCTCGATACGCGTTAACTCGCTACGTAACTCAGTGCATCTCTCTCCTACTGGACTTGTTTAACAGAGACGCACTGAGTTACCGTAGCGAGTTAACGCGTATCGAGAAAATTCTTGCTAGGTGCACTGATAGGCGCTTTAAATTTGTCGCTAAATGATAGCTGTCATCGGAGTACAACAATAGAGTAGATTGGGGTAAATTGGCAGATAAAAATAATTTATCTTTATATGTAGTTAACGATGCCGCCGCGGGGAGCCACCCCAGCTGTTTCCCCGCAGCCTGTGCGACGCCAATAACTATTATTATTGTAATCGCGAGTGGATCATTTATTTGGCTGGTAAGCAAATACATTAGCTGTGTAGGAATTCTTTGGCACGAGAGCGAGGTTTGGGCATTATCTTGCGTAACTCTTGCGGTAATTATTCTCATACCCAGTTTAATAGCTTTACATAAATGTATGAATGACATTGTACAATTGCATAGTTGGCATGATTTTGACTGAAAATTTCAGCTAGTATTAAGTGATAATAATTCATACAGTTTACGTAATTGAAAAGATTCATTTGAAAAACATGCATATACTTTAATTATATTTGTGGTCCTGTAACATGGTTATGCATGTTGTCGTTAACAATTAACAAGTTAAAAAATGTCATTAAATATATGTATAATATAATAAAGGGGGTAAACGAGCAGAAGAGTCACGTGATGGTAAGAAATCACAGCTGCCGATAAACACCTGGAAAACAGAAGAATCGCAAATGACTTGCCGGCCTTTAAGAAAGGATTACTCGTAGTAAATAATATAGTGTTTTACACCATTATTTTGAGTTGAAGTTGATAATAAAATAATTCTACTCCATTATCTTACTTATGTAGAACCTTGCCCTTAATTAATTTAATTGCCCTTCATACCAGAGTCAATATACTGTACCGTAAGCGACCACGCCATTTCCATGGTTTCAAGTTACTCATTCGATTCAGTTAACGATTATTTAATTGAAGAAAATAATAAACATTGAATTTGAAAACTACGCATAAAACTGTTAGCTAACCAGAGCAACCAGTCAAGTGCGTGGGCGCATGCAGGTCTCCTCGTACGCACCGGTGAACAGCGAAATTGAAAGGGCAAACGCCAGGGACGGGTTATTGTGTGACTAATAACTGTTGCAGCACTTGTAGAAATATATATACGTACATGTATATTTGCATGCCTATTTTACAATTAGGTACAATAATGTACATACATGCAAAACACGGATCATATAAATGGTGTAGCCCCATGTTTTTATCAAAGAAACTAAATAGAAAACATCTGACAGTCACAAATAAATCGTTAAAATACACTTTGAGATGCTACTTATTCGATATTAGGACACTATTCTCGATTTAAAGTACTTAAAGAACGTTCGAACCTCGTTAAAACTTCATCCGTATCGGAATAACTTTAACGCGATCTCGTTAATGTTTCTTTGTGACCTAAGATGATAAATAGCGTTAATTTGCATGTTTAAAACTTGTGAACCATCTCCAGTACAAATTGTTTAAACAAAAACACAACGGGCACAACCTGTTCTAGATCTAAAAACTATACATCGGGCCGGTACCACGAGATTCCTCGGAGATAGAATTCGCATCTATATTGTAGAAGTCTTTGATGTTACAGCGATACTTCAAATTTTAACTTCGGGTATAGTGGTACAGGGTCGCCGGAAGATCGTTGTTGATAAGGCTCACACGGAAACGCATTTCACGGCTCGAAGACTCGCAGGTAATTGTACTCGAGTGGGTACATCGGTTTTAACGATAGAACACGTTACGCTATTTAAAAAGTTATCTGCTACTTAGTTTAATTATTGTTCACTTCAACTATTGACTTGGTTGGTGCCAGCTAGGTCGTTGCGTAGGTGATTTAGCGTGTTCATTTAACGCCACACCTTAACTCTATACTGCGGTGGCAGCGGTTCACACTTAGGTGAAGTTTGAAGTCCAAATCTTAACTCTGAATTACGGCTAAAACTAAAAAAAACAATTAATACTATAATAGGCTCACTGTGTTTTTTTACTGGTATGGTTACGTTTTTGTCAGCTTTGCACGTATAATTTTGAGTAAAAACCTTGAGCGACTTCTGCATTGTTTTCGTGTGCCATTGTGCCAACCGAGCAGAAATAAACTTGCTGGGTAAAGTAACAACTATAAATTCATTCCTCACATGAGTGAAATAAAGCATTTCTTGCAGTGACCTAGTGGCCAATCGTCACCCTTCTGTTGGTAAAAATACGTAATTGATTGCAACGAGCGCAAGCTCATTTGACTGATTGTATGGAGCACCAAATTGCGTATTTACCGTATGGGAAGAACCCTTGTGAACCGTTGCCAATTTGGAATTGGAACGCACCCTCCGTCCAGCTATGGAGGGTGACGTATGTTTATATTGTGATTCTATTATTGCGATTATTAAAAAAATAAAACGTAATTTATTTAAGAGATGCAATAAGAGAGAAATCTTCTTAGGGAATAGATTTCTACAGAGTTGTGATAATGGAGAATTATATTTTGTTCGGGCTGTTTATTGAGCTATTTTTATATCCCATTTTCCTAATAGGTAACCAATTTAATAACAAATAAGTAGAACTACATATTCATTGGTAAACAAAAATATAACCGGCAATATTACCTGATCGTTTTTTTAATGCACAAAGGCAAAGGAATAATAATGGTTGCTACAAAAATACCGCAAGTAAGGAAAAAATAAGGTTAAAAGTAGTAGGTGAACTTCGTGGAATGAGCCTTAAAAATATAAAATAATCTTTAAAAAACACGTGTAAGCGGAAAATTATTGCAAAATCTCGACTCATAAGGGCCGTTTGCCCGTATTATCACCGTGCAAATATCCCGCCCTGTTAGATTAGATAAACTAAAGCAACCACACTTGACGAGGCGATGTGGGAACAGACCGAGTCACGCACGGGCAACGTTTTGCAAAAAGTTAATTGCACAAAATTGGAGATGCTATGACTTTAATGTGTCTATTTGTATGATTGCATTGCTCTTTAACTGCTAGTTTTAACTGGATGTAAGTGATACTTAAGGCGTTATGGCAAAGTTCGTTAGAGCAATATTAAGTTTTTGTATTTTTATTATACATGATTATACAATAGAGAAGTGTTTGATCATGATTTCATGAGCCGAAGATAGGCTGTACTGCAAAATATGTGTCGTAAAGTATTGAGCTTATTTGAAACGAAAATACGTAAATTGAAAAATATTTGACTGCAGTTTATATACATACATACATAAAGTCACGCCTGTTTCCCGGAGGGATAGGCAGAGATCACGGATTTCCATTTGCTACGATCCTGACATACAACTTTCGCTTAAATGCAGTTTATCTTGTCGAAAATTCAAAACATGCGATTTCCAAGTATTAAAATGGTTAAGGGATAATATAGCCTTTATTTAACCTTAACTGAACCCTCAATCTTAAATAGAACAAGCAGATTTTGTGGGGAGCGCCGCAGCAGAAAGATAAATTACGAGAGATTCTTTAAATTCCTACTCTTCCTTCAGGTAAACATCTGGTGCAAAATGTTTTGTATTTTTATTTCAAAGTTAATAATCTTCTTTCTCTTGTAAACCGTGAATTATCTTATCAGTCCTATTAAATATGTTCCTATTACGGACTACGAACAAAAGTAGCTTCTATTTTCGTTCGCTTCTAACGAAACTATTAAACCATTTTCGATAGGTTTTGATAAAGTGGCGGAAGGAAAAGAAGGCCTTTGCTAGGCAGTAGGACACTATACATGTGTACTAGACCAAAAAAACCAAGTGCAGTCAGAACACCTCGCCGTTTTTGGTGCAAACATGTCACATTAGCGAATTATTACTAATGTATCACGTGAAAATTGCAACTTCAAGAGAAAAAACGTCCAAATTCACAAAAACCACCAACGTGGCAATGCTGCCAGCCTTCTGAGCAATTGGCGGCGATTTGGGATATTTTTTTTACTTTTAAGTTTAGAATAAGATTTGATTGTTGTTTTTTCTTTCTTAATTTAGAATTTGATTAAACAAAACCGCAGTGTTTACAGGATTTAAACAAAAATATTTTTGATAACAAAATATCCGGCTCACCGGTTCTACACTAACATTTGTTGTTTATTCGCATAGTTACATGCAAACTGGAACAATGTACAGTCGCAGCCGAGGTAATCGGATGCGCATAATTTGATGAAACCCGCCGGATTTTGCAGGAAGCGGGCCGATTCCGCGATCGGTCACTATCACTATATGCAACTAAATTTAGAGGTAATCGCTGGCTTAATAATACATGCGAGCATTCGGCGCGATCTATTTGCGACGCGCGTCCACTGTGGACCTAAATATTGCATGTAAATCACTTTTACACTATTATTTTAATTAGTTCAGCTATTAGGCCCATTGGTAACAATAAATAAAAGGCCATCCCAAACAATATGAAATTGGAATCAGATGCTCAGGCTAATTTTATCGGATTTCACTTCGGATATAATTTTTTTTGGACTTTTCGATCGTTCAGCTATGCTGCTGCTGATTGTATTGTCGATGTCTTACCTACTGTATTGTAAAGGTTCGGTTAAAAAGCCCCTACTTGGTATTTTATTCCTATTATACAAGAGTCAGGTGTTGGCGACTTTGCTCGCGAGTCTTTGTTAGGCCTAAGTCTTGTTCCGAATATCGTACAGCTATTCAAAAACCAAATGAAATCAGTGTCAGCGGTTCTACGAGTAAAATAATTAAGTTCTAAGGTAAATAATCACTCAGTGTTCTCTATCTTACAGGTGTCATGAGAAAGGGATGCACTGAGTCACACTTAAATTTATGTCAGATTTGGATCACTTTTCAGTAAAGATATTCCCAAACTCATTATGTATATCTACACTAATATACGAAATAAAGAGGTAAACTTTGTTCGTTTGTTTCTATGAAGGGGGTAATCTCTTGGAACTAGTGAATTGATCTCAATTTTTTTTTCACAGATAGAAAGCTACAATATCCGAACGATAGGCTACTAATTCAACGCGAACGAAGTCGCAGGCGTCCGATAGTCATCCCTAATATTACACTTGTAACGGTTATGTACTCCACAATGTTCACTAATATTTCCAAATAATTTCTCCTATTCCCCGTCTCGTGAACTAAACAATACAATAACTTGTATTTAGTTATTTCTGTCAACAGGTCACGGTTGCCGTCAGTCGTCGGCTGGTAACAGATGGCTCATTGTTTGGAAGTGGAGATAAGGCATGTTTTTCTCACTGCGTGTCGAGTACCCACTGTTGCTTCTGGGCCGAGTGGTATGGTTGTGAGAATGGCATCTAGCACGAACCTTCTCGACACGCGTGAACTCCTTACGTAACTCAGCGCGTCTCGTTCTAACTAGCCCGGTTTGAGAGAGACGCACTGAATTAAGTAGCGAGTCAACGCGTATCGAGATGGTTTGTGCTAGGTGCTCAGGTAGCTGGTTTACTTAACCGAAGGGACGACTCGGGCTGCGTAGGTATAATATTCGAAAACTTATTCTTTAGAAGTGGCAGCAAATAAATGCACCGCATACAAAATTTTCTATTCTGCCTTAAAGTTGACTGACAGATGCTTTAAAGCATTAATGTCTCTTCTTGTAAACATTATTTTGGTTATTTGGCGCAATTGAGTTTAAATATGCCCAACTTATACCCAGCAGTGTGGCATGATGATGATATAGTTTAAATAAAATAAACAATAGACAAATATTTATGAAATTCCCCAATGGTAAATTATTATTATTTATTTACATCTGTAAAGAAACCCTCGGAATAAATCAACATAAATTGTTTTAAACTTTCGCGATTTTAACACATTTGTAAGTTTTATAACGTCTATGGGACTTAAGGTGATAAGAATCATTGATAGGTAATTTACCTCGACGTTCCGACCGTGTTACAATAGCTGTGGTCACGAGAAGACTCAACAAACTTCAAGAAATCAGCATACTTTTTACAATGCCCCAATCTTAGGTATAGTGAATATGATCGCATTCATTATGCTTCAATTTTCGTAACCGAAAACCAAAGTTTCTTGTCAGCTTGTATATCGTTAAAAGTGACAATTAGTAAGAACAATGGCGGGAGAAGCGCAACCGAGTTGTCTCGTCGTGATCAATCAGCGATCACTCCCTCCCCTTAATAATTAATCACCACGATATAATTAAAATTCCCGATGACATGGCGCGATCATCGCCAAGACAAGGTTAAAAGAACATTAACGTTCACCGAAACACTGCGAAATACAATTTTCAACCCTTTTGAAAGTTGTCGTCTTCAAGTAATTTAAAAGTTACACCCCTTGTTTTTTAATTTACGTTTAAAAACGAGTTTTCATAAGTTTTTTTGGGAGCCAGGGTTCTCTCTGGCTGGAAAGCTGAATTCTTTTGTTTTTGATTTCCACCTACGCTATGATTGAAAATGGCCATTACGGTAGGAATTGTCACTTTTTGATTAGTTCCATTGCATGGTCGTTATTCAAATTCGTGTAGTCATACAGGTAAAACATTCTCATAAACTACACTACCGCACAACCTTATAAGCATATAACGGCAGCCATTTCAACGTCTGCAAGTTTGAAAACGTCCTTATAAGAGACCGGTAAGGTCTTCGTTATATGTACATTTTTATCTCGTACCAATAGATTCACAACTTGTGAGTATACGTATCTTCATTCGACGTTACTCCCCGGGACCCCCGCTAGTTCAGGGGGGAGATCTTTAAGTGCAACAGCGACGAGTTCGCAACCGGGACAGTGCTATACCTTCCTTTATTTAGCTAGCACGTGTGAGCGAGACAGAGTGATGCATCGACGTTAAGTTCGACGCGGATACACTTAAAGAATGATGGGGCCGCAAAGCGCAATATTGCAAGGAGTTGGATTTCGAGGCCGCGTAAGGTTAGGAGTAGGACAGTACAGGTCTCGCTCGCGCATTTGATAGCGTTAGCCCAAGTGAGCGATACAGGATGCTATTTCGACGTCGAGCTCGCCGCTGATGTATTTAACAATTCACCCCTTAGCACCGCATCGTCACAATAATGAGCCGAAAGATAATGGTTAGACGTAAGGCGCCTAGCAGGCGTCGCGACGCTCCTGCCGCGGTGTAATTACCCAGTGACTCAGCGCGGCTTTGTTCGACCTGCATAGGATCCGCGAACAAACTTGTTTTAATTAATTTCGTGTCTCGTACAAGCCGTCCTAGCTGATTGTTATCTACTTAGTTGCTGTTAGCGCTCCGGACGCCCCGTCCTGATAATGCGGCGTTACACATTCTGTAGCCAAATTGCTATTTTATTATGATAGAGTTCAGAACATGAGATATCTCTTGATCCGAGACTCGTTTTCTCGGATCTTCCAAATTGATAAGATACATTAATTTAAAGGGAATACCAAAATGTTCATAATAATAATTACAATTTAATCTTCCATATTGGATTTGTTTTACCTCATACTTATTCATACGTTACAAGACTCTTCTGTAAAAAAGAAACTCTGAAAATCATTTGCCGAATTCAACGACTGTATGCAGACCGTTGAAACACTTCATACATTTACAATGAATGATTTAGTTCCCACTTCCCCGTTGATCAGGATAGGAATAAACGAGTCTGGCGGAGGCCGGGCCGGCGCGGCGCTTGTTTGGCGCGCCCGTTGCCACGGCAACCGGTGAAATATAGGCCCGTATTTACATCGCTTATTGCTGTTATTAGTTAAGGAATAGCTATTAATTTGGACTCACTATCAGCTATTTTATATGCAATAGCAAAGTACTATTGAGTGCTATCGTAGCTTAGGACTTACCAATACATTTTTAGTGTAAATAACCTAATTTGTTTCTTTAAAGGACCCTATAACCTGCCATAATTTTATTTTCTCAAATGTTTTATTTGTTATAATTGGTTTTTGCCGGAACCTTGAACTCTTCAGTAAAACATCGTAAAGAACTAATATGTTCGGTTAGGTTTTTTTACAACATCGAGCATATGAAATTAGACAATATAATATCTATATATCTAATATATATCTAATATTTGCATGTCATTGCGACGAAACATGCAGTGCTGTAACTTGACTGTAAAACACCAACTTGTCTGTATACCATGTTTGAGCAAATAAATTATTGATTGATTGATTGACATTAGACAACCAATTCCTAACGTAAAGTTTAATAAGATTGGTATTGATTTGCTTAATACGCGCCTACAAGTGCTTCACTTTCTAACTCAAAATTAAGAACCGTCATTTAACATTTAAATAAAACAAACTTTCAGTGCAACAAAAAATATATAACATCATCCAAGACAATTAAGGCGTTGCTTACATGACTTTTATATCCCATTATGAGAGATAATTCTCAAAACAATAATTAGTACCAATTACAACACAAAATTCCCCTTACAAATCAAATAGGATGACTGGCACAAGTTGAGTGGCCGCACGCGGAGAGAAATTAAGGAGCTCCTCTCACCGAACTGCGACCGGATGCTTAGTCGCTGGTGCCCTGGCTACGAACATAGGCCCGAGTTCAAATCCCGTAAGGGGCAAGAGATGATGGCATGATATTTCGTACCTTAGTCTCGGTTATCTGCTTATGGATACTTATGTATATTTCAGTATGTATACGCATTGTCTAGAACTCATAAGGCTTTGCTTAGTTTGAGTCTTGAGACTACGTAGTGTAAATTATCAATATTAAAGATCCCTTTAAGGGATAAGTTCGCCTTTGTACCACTTCTTGTTTTTTTTCTCTGTGTATTTGTAAGTGCTTATGTACAATAAAGAGTTTACATACATATAGTTTACATACATAAAGATTTTATCCAAATAGAACTCATTCTGGACATAAATAAATTATGCCTGTTCTTGCACCCCTTAGAATACTTTTATGTTGAAGACTTGCTGTCTGTCCCGCAACTTGACTTGTAGTTAAGAATTTCCGTGGGCAATCACATTTTATGGTATATTAGTTAGGTACATTAAATATATTCAAAGAATACTTTCTCTAACATTTACAAGTGACTATGTATAGTTCCATTCCAGAGACTTTTATAGGCCAAATGGATGTTTGCTACCCTTTCCCCCCTTTCTTTACTAAATGGTTACTTTGAATAACAAACACGTAGGTACTACAAACAGTCAAGACCAACAGATTAACTTGAGGATCATTAAGTACGCAACATTTTTGGCCTTTCCTGACAACCATTACCAAAGTTTAAATAAATGTTGACACAAAACTCCATTCCAATGCCCTCAAATTCTTAAAGACTCATTAGTTGCTGTAAACGGGAACCGTCTTTCCAATAATACAAATAAACGGCGGGTGACTCTGTTTATTTTTGTATGACAGTTGAATTGCTTCTTCCCAGAATAGTAGGTAACACGGTAATCGTTCTGTAAATATTGCTGGAAAAATGTTACACGCAAAACTAATAATCAGTTTAAATATTAACATTTTAAATGACCTTTTATTACATGCACTTTATACTTGACGACCAAAACCAGCATAGCAATCAGCGTAAATAACAGTTTGACCATTAAATATTCAATTAAAGCCATTACGAAGCAGTGAAAATTTTAAATAGTAAGTTTGTAATACGAATATGCACAACAAGGTACGTGAGAGGTTCGTTTCCGCCAAACGGATAAGTAGGCAGCTATAACCTGTAATCGGAACCGGTTTAGTCAATGTGGACTTACGGACTGGGGAGGGCATGCGCGATATCAAAGCAGGTGTTCCACTAGTGCCTACTGCCTCAATAAGAATTCCAACCTCAGCCTTAAACGGCCCGACTGAGATTTAGTTCACCGGGCTTGATGTAATCTTAGCTGTTTCAAAAACTACGCCTTTCTAATTGTTATTGCGAAACTTTGTATTGTAATAGCGCGTTGCATTTGTAGATCAAATGTTATTAATCATTCCAATACTAATTCAATATTCTACAACAAGAAAACTCCGTCTTTGCGTTCACTAAAGCCCTATCAAAAAGTGAGTAAACTTTTGCTCAAGCGACGTCCCAAAAATACAATGTCAATGATTTTCTCGTAAGCATCGAGTTGTAAAGGCATTTGAAAGAAGTTGTGTTTGGGGTGGCGTGTTTATAACGCTTGTTTAATAATTTAGCAGCAGCGGCGCGCCGGGCCTGCGAGGACCCTGAATAATGGATATAACAATAATATGAGTAGACTAGACAAGATGCTATATTCAATAATTCGATGAATAACAATAAAGCTAACGCTCCACATGGCAATGACACTAAGTTTCTGAGTAATTACGCTATTGATTCTCCACATGTAATCCTCTTACAACAACAATCAACTCACGTTCCTGATGTTTCTAAATAAAATATTATTGTTGGAGACATGGGAACCAGCACCTGTCGCTTAGTTAATACCGAGTCCTCAGTTGAATAGAGAATACGATAAGGGGTTTGAGAGTATATCAGCAAAACTTAAGTAAGTACCAAGTTTTCTATGCCGATATCTCTAAATGCATTTGCTATCTTAATGTATCAGAACATAAAGAAAACGGCAAGATGTTATGAGGATAAAATGTTTAATTGTATAACAAGCAGGACTTTACTGTTTAAAAATTAAAGCTATGTGTAAAGAAACAATAGGGTAGAGCTGGTAATGTTTTACTCGATTATGCGTTACTAATGTAATAAACCATAGAGCAATAGGCAATATTCTGCGACACAATATTGTTGTGATACTAACAAATTAACCAATTAAATATAACTTTACTAGACATTTAAAAACTAAATGCAGAATAAGGTGCTGCGCTGCCAAGTGTCGAAATATGAATGGCCATATTCTATGTTTCAAAAATATGAACCAAAATGTCTAAAGCGGCGTACCTAATAACGACGCCGCTACATAAAATAGTCATTAAAGCATTGGATGCTTGTCTGTGGAACTCTTTATCTGTAAACCTTAGACTTCTTCTTCTTCTGCACTTCCCAATTTTGATAAAATCTCTTTTGAGAGCACTATTAGTCCCTACCTCAGTTGTTACTTCTTTGTACTTTACTTCTTTTTCACGTTTTCTTTCTTTTATCATCTGGCCGTATGTATGTATTTATTTATGTTATTTTTGTGCTTTTTAGTTCACTGTTTCATTTCAATAGCACCTACCGTCCTGAAATTTTGTTTTAATAGTTTATCACTGCCCAAAGGTTGTCTGAAAGTAGTCGCTCGCTGGCATAAAGACCGCGTTTTGGATACCTATATTTAAGATTTACTTCTGATTCTGTTTAATCATTAATGTGGTATTAATTAAAGCATAATATTGTATCGTCATTGTATTGTACCCATGTGTTCATCGATATTTATTTAAAATGTTAAAGTCATTTCATCAGTTCCATTAGCATATTGGATAACTCACATAACTATATCATCAGGAATCAATGTCATTTTGAAATTCCTATTCAGTTTTAAATGATTCGCATCTAGACGATATGTACGGTGCATTTGCGTGAGGGTGCAGCAGAATGCGTTTAATTTGTTAATAAATCAGGCTGTGGGGGCGGTCCGGGTTCATTAGACGGATCGCCCGCAGCCTTCCGGGGCAGGCTGCCCACTCCGACCGTGCCCATGCTCGCTGCACTTAATCTGATGTCCTTCGATGACTGATGCGTCGCTGATTCACTACCCCTCCATAGCTGGAACTGCATCGCCATACAGACAGACAAACTAACTCCCTCATACCTAATCATAATTGAGTCAGTGATTCAAAAGCAAATCAAATTGATGCTCAAGCTTGAAGATAACGTTAACTGCTATTAAAACAAAACGTATCTAAATAGGGATCTCCCTCAAATGAATAATAGACTCTCATAAAGTGATAACACTGGCATAAATTAAGGTATCCGAGCGCCTCGTCCACGCACGTAGTGAAAGTTTTAATTGCGTTGAGCTCTATCACCGTCGTCAACCGCCAGCTCCGGAATAAGGCGGAATCGCACAGAATACTCTTTTACACATGTAACGGACAAAGAAATGTTTTTGAGAGGTAATGCGGCAGAATACGACAAAACAGATGAAAAAAACCAGCAAATAATTAGCATGGAGTCAACAGCCTTGGACAATGTTAGCAATTAGGTATTTTCAACATAAAAATGTCACTATTATCTCCGAGTTCAGTTTAAACATAAATACAGGCCAGGACCGGACGAGAGCACTCATTAATTTAGATGATTGTACAATTATCTAAATATAAGCGGAGCGAGACACCCACACGGGAGGGGGCACACCAACCCGAAAAGGAGGAAGGGGAACGGGCACTCGTTTTTAATTAAACCGGCGATGAAATGAAGTGGTCCGTATAATATTGCTTAGACATGTTTTAAATTAATTTCGAACCATCTTAATACGAACGAAGTCTTGATTATGAACTAAAATTCGAGACATTCGCAAACATACTAAACATGTCTCTTATTTGAACTAAGTTCCAGCTGTTAGTTGATGTTATCCCAGCCATGTCACCTTTTAAGCCTTGGTTTCATTAAAGTCTGTAACATCATAATTTCAGATCAAATTTCAGTAAGTCAGTCCCATTTTTGACATTACTAACATTACAACCGAAGTTTGATTAGACAGATCTTTAATAAAACCCAGCTTAAATGAATTCCCAAAATCTTTGACTGCATTTGGTTCATCTTTGAGTGTTTTTTTAAAGTGTCTAATTTTATTAGATAAATTAGGTACAGGCTTCAATAACAATTAGGTTTAATATATTATAATCGTGCTCCACCCCATTGTGACGGCAAGCTTCGGAAGGGTTGTACGTTTCTCTCCTCCTCTATTTGTTTTTCGTTAAAGCTTTAATTAAAAGTAGGTTTATTTTAAAGAAAATTGATGTTCAAAGTAAATAAATCCTTGATGGTTTAATTATCTCTTGTAATTGAGTTTCACCTGACGATGAAATTAGTATTGTGCTCACACAGTTCCTATTAATTAATGATTTTGTAGATACTGAACGAAGTTTAAGGTTTTCTTTATTGCTTAATTAGTTTTAATACAATGTTATTAATTATTCTTGCTGGATGAAATTATTATTCCAATTTATAAGAAAAATAAGTCTTCAATCATCCATCTACTCTTGAGTAATCACTGGCTATGACAATATCTTGTCTGCATCCTTCTTATCTTAATTTCGCAAGGAATTTATTAAAAAATGGTTGTCTAATTATCTCGAATCGAAGAAATAGTAGGTAGTAAATAAAAACCAAAGGTCTTAACTTTGGCGCCCAAATATGAACCCGAATTTTAGAAAAAGCTACAACGTTATACTTTTTCTAAAGCTTGAATGTGTTATTGCTTATGAGCAATACTAGTTACTTATATACATGCCAGTTAGTAAACAAAAGCTTTATCGTGACATCCACGTGGTTCATCAATTCGTCGCATCCCTTTTGACGTTTTACTACCCGACTCACTGAAACGCGGTATATTACAAGACTCGAACAGTCAAGACTCAGCTGCACAGTGTAACAAACGTCCTAGATTTGTTTACAAATTCCGAATAGGCTCTCATGTATATATGATATGTGATGCCTACCGCGTATGCATTTAAACATCACAAAATCTAACCGAATACGTTTGGTAGATGGGTAGTTACCTTAAGGCTTTGTCCTTTGGGTCTGAGAACCACGCGTCCAGGCCTCGCGCCTCGCTGGGACCGCCGGCTCCGAGCTCGGGCCCGGCACGATGCACCAAACAAAAAACTCAACAATAACAAAAAAAAACACAATCAACGCATGAACTCAACGAACTACACCGCCGTTTACAGTCTGGTACCCTCCGAGTTCGATAGGATAGAAGACTGGTCACATAAAACTTTTTTTGGGAAACTTTAAAACAAAAACTGCACCGACAACTTCGAAAAAAGTAGTTATATTGACGGGGATCGTCGACACTTCCCCGAGCGGCGTTTCGGTCGCGACTGAGCGCGCCACGCGGTCGGCCGGGGGAGGGGCGCGGGGGGAGCGGCCCCGCTCCTCCGCGGTATTATTTGATTAATTCGCCTCCCCTTGTATCCTCGGCGAGTCGTTAAGACGACGTTAAGTTTTTAAATTTCATTGTGAGGGCCACAACCTTCACCTACTTTTAACCTTAATTGAATTAATTAAGATCGATGGACGCGAACAAAGATTAGACGTTAATAAGCAAACGTTGAAGGATCCGTCCCGTTCTTGGTTAATTACGGCGGTCGGCCGCTCGGAGGAAAAAATCCCAACTTGAAATAATTAGTACCCAAGAAGCATAATTCCCGCTAATTGCTGCCTCGGCACTGGAGGAAAATAAAATAGCTTACTGCATTTTAAGCCCATTTCATGGTTGCAAACTGCTTAATAGCATTAAAAATGTAATTCAGGCAGACCTATTAGTGGCAACGGAGCACGAAATCACACATTGACTAAAATATATAATTAATTACATTTATTAACTTGAGTTTTTTGTCCCATAGCGAAACCAGTGGGCGTCGGCATCGGTCATCCCGTCGTTGTAACAATGAGAAATATGTAGTCTAAATATCATAAAAATAAAGTTGGTTTTAGTTTAATTTGTTAGTTAAATTGTTGAGTTTAATTATTTTAATGTAATTAAAGAGCGTGCAATAATGTACCCCGTAGTCCCCGTACGTACGTGTATGTATTTAACCTTAAACTTAATTATTCTTAACACATAGTTACCTAAAGTAATTAAGAGAACATAAAAAAGAAAAACAGATCTACACATAAATATCAGATTACCAATTAAGACTATAGATACCTGCTTAATAATTAGGTGTGTATCGAACCTGAAGCGAGTCTTCCCACGAGTCGGGTTGCGGCAGGAACTCGTTCCACGTTCGGCATCGGGTTACAAGAAAGAGGTCGGCCTCAATTTCGGGTTAATTTAATAATTCGGGTATTATCCGACTAATTCGGATCAGACTCGGCCGGCGTGCGCGGGCGCAGCTGGCATGTTCTGTGCGTGCTAGCTCGACCTAGAGACACACTACAGTATCACAACAGTGTGCCCGCACTATTTTATGATTATACTGCAGTGATACATAATGTCATCATCAACAGTCGTTGTTGAGTAGATACAGGATTGGACATTAGCTCCCAGCATCCCTTAATTCTTATTATCGTGTTCTTGTCGTATTCAGTATTGCCACAATAGTTTTGTTAAAGTCCATAGAAAGGTTGAAAAGTCACTAATTCACATAAAATGGGTCCAAACATCAGTAAATGTATAAAATGTAGAGAAACTTGCAAAAATAGTCACTGACGTAGTCCGAAAAACTGCCAAAGATTTGACAAAGTCGCTAAAGTGGTAACAGTTCTGGTAGTTTCATGACTCTTATGTTCAATGTATCAGCGTTAGGGGGGCCATCTGTCCTGTATTTTACAGGATGTCCCGTTTTTCGGCAACCATTTTGGCCTTGTCCTGTATTTTAATAAGAGAAACACAGGACCATAGAAGCCACACCATACCACAAATGCCATAAATCATACTATAACCGCGCTGTCCCGTAATTTTCCTTAAATCCTGTAATTGTTGATAACATGTACTGTAAAGTGAACACACAGGGTTGGTTACGCTAATCAGCGTGCTCTTGGTGTTCCAGTGCACCTAGTACGAATCTTCTCGATACGCGTTAACTATCGCCACGTAACTCAGTGCGTCTTCCTCCTTTTGGGCTAGTTAGAACGCACTGAGCGCACTAAGTTACGCAGTGAACTAAAGCGTATCGAGAAGATTCGTGCTGAATGCACACGTTTTGGCTCCTAGTGCGGTGCCACCACTCGTAATGGCTCGGCTCCACTAGATGCTCTGACTTTGCGTCAAAGTGTTCAGCCGACTGGCATTGCAGTGGGGCTTCTCGGTATCTATCGGTATTACCAGTCGTCCTCCTGGGTGTTTAGACACAGTAATACTCTGTTAGAGTCAACGCTAGAATGACAGAATGTATGGAAATTGACGATTGACACGTTTTGACGGTTGCTTTCGTCCCCTTACGTCAAGTGTATACAAGTTGTAGTTTCTGCTAGCGTTAACGCCTACAGAATGGCTCCTTGTCTAAACACCCTGATGATTCCGTTCCGGATGCGATCTCAATGACCACAGACTTTATACTTATCACCAGCATCAACATCTATAAAGTGTATTCATCTATGTATGTGTCTTATTATGTAAACAAAATTCTAACCTAAAATTTCACTTTTTGTCGGCCTTTTTTGTTCAAACACCCTTCATCGTCTAAATAAAGCAAATCGAGGCTATCAATAGAAGAGATAATTTTTAATTTGTTGCTTTAGAATATTTTATTTAAACAATAAATAGTTTTGATGGCAAAAACTGAAATTTGAGGTTAGAATGTTGTTTAGTACTCAAGACAAGTCAAGATGAATATGGTTTACAGCCAACCTTCCAAAAATATAGTCTTTTAAGTCTCGGAAATAAGGTTGAGTTTGTTGTTTAAAGATTTGGAAACATTAGCTGTAGTACTTGTTGGTGTTCGTGTTTGAACAATAGTTCAAATAAAAGAAGTATCGGGAGCATTTAACGTGAATGGAATTTTATCACATTAACGACTGCAATTTTGTCCTTTTTAGCCGACTGGAACCAGAATAGAGGATTATCTTTTTCGATTATAATATGTAGGTATGTCGGTTTCTTTGGCATGCTTAGTAGCCTAAACGACTATGAATTTTAATATAATTATCTTACAAGACAAGACAAGACAAATACTCTTCATTGAAAACCACATGGAAAATAGTTATTATCTAACAAAAAATAATTATCTTACATTTGTCTTAAGCAAAGGAATGACGTAGGGTATAAAATTCTAATATGGCGTCTACGAATCAAAAAATAAAGGGAAGGGATTTTTTTGTTTGGTTCAACAACAGTAGGTCAAATGAAAGCTATTGTACAGCCCATTCTAATTATGTATTTACATTATAACACTTTAATGACCACACAGCAATAGTATTTTATACTACCTACTGCCAAATTGTGTATTATTATTATTTTTTCCACTGTTTTTCTTATGATTCGTTCTTTCTTTATCTATTATCCCTTATCCTTTCAAAGGTTAAATGGAAGAAATCCCTTACAGGGATAAGTAATAAGTAGCCCTTGTAAATGACTATCCTTATTTTTGTTTTAGGAAGGCTTTTAGGAAGTTTGTTCTAAACTTAGACTAACACTTTAACAATACAGTTTATCCACTTTTTAATTTGTTGAGATATGTTTCTAAATTAATAGCTTTATTGGAAAGGATGATTTCATACTGTAAGGGGTAAAGGAGATGGAGATATGTATGACACACACTTGTAAGAGTAGGATAGCTGATTGATAAATAAAGAAATTGCCAAGATGTCCGACTTTCAATAAATACGCCTTACAATACAACTATTTCCTGCATTGTCACGTTACCTTGAAAAATAACGTGTCAAAATAATATAATAAATGTTTAAACTCGTTTTATCCTGTCTTATTTACGTACGTATTCATGTGTAAAATTGAATTGATAAGCTACTGATACCATGACTAACTGATAACTGATAGCGGCCAATCAAATGAGTTTTAATTACTATTTCCGCTTGATAGAAATACTTGCTGTTATAGATAATATTGTGTTACCTACCCGATCTGCATCTATTGCAATAAATCTAAGTAAAATTGATAAAAAAAAATGCTCAGAATGGAGTCCAAAGGTAGAGTGACGGAGTACTGCTCAAAAATGTCAGACTCTACGCTGACTGTAGCAGGTAGACTAAGACTCTAGTTCATGGTACATGCGAGATTAATTTCACGTTCGACATACGTGGAAAAATTACAGATTTCGAGGGGATTTCAGGAGTTTTTAACACATTTTGAATGTGTCTTCTCCTCACTGACTGATGCGAAAATTGCTACTGTGACAGTTGTGCGTTAAAATAATTAACAATGGTCTACAAATACATGCCGACCCCAACAGAGATGTGAAAGCCATAAAAAAATGGATTACAAATTTCTTGTATATATTGTTTATTTCATTATTTACGTATCTAGTTATCATTTATCTTCTTTAGTAAAGTTAGTTTACTATTTGTAAGTGCTCGCCGTTAGTCTTTCTATAGAATGTGTGTTTATATTGTTATAGGTTAATTGGAAGAGGATGCGAAAGATGATTGTTTGTTTTGTTTATATTAAATGTTTATTATTTACTTACAACCCAAATTTGATTTTATTGATCGATCGACGCAATTTTCGAGGAAATTTTATTGTATTACTTTGAATACCATTAATTTTTAATTGTCGATTACAAAAATCGAACACTCATCACAACTCACAATGGTTTTGCATCTGACCATCAATCAACCAAATACACCCACATGAACCCATTACTAATCAATCGTATTTCCGCTTTATCAAAATAGTCAAAATGTTATAATATTGTAGCTTAGCTAGCTCATAAGTTTTACTAAGGAAAAGAGTGAAATGTGAGAAGTGCTAAAAACAATTGCCAGCAGTTTTTAACTTGTATTTGTATGTAAAATGCACATTTCGATATTTAGTTCCGTAGCCAAATGCAAAATAACTATTTCAATTTTGCGAGCATGTTTAAGTACCAGTGTTATTAATACTCCCGGAACGAGGCCGAAAGCGGTTTCAAGGAATGGCTGTATTGTCTGCCAATTATCGTTTATGACAAAATTTCCGCCCTCCATTACACCACTTAATCTACTATTTATAACGTTCAATGTAATTAAGTAGATTTATACCTCAGCAGCAGATTTACGCAGCTTTGATATAAAATTACTTCATTAATTACTGCTTTAATTGTCTTCACATTGTATGGTAATTTTAATAATTGTTTATAATTAGAAACAATTGGTAGGCACGATGACCTATGGAGCATCTAATAAGTTACACTGATTGAAATAAAAAAGAATTAGCCAAGTTTGACTCGGACTCGCACTTCGAGGGTTCCGTACCACCATATCTACTCTGTACCTGTACATTACATAGTATATTTGTGCTTATGTTTATCAACATCTAGTGAAAAAAAAGTTATTGTCACAGCTTACGAAATCCATTTCTAATCGGCGTTTGACTGTGGTACGAATATGTACATAGAAATTCCAAATTCTTAACTAATTTATTTTTGAAACCTCTAGACACCGTAACAATAATAATTCAAAACTGATAACTTTGACAGAAGAAAACCAAATTTATGAGATAAAAAAAATGTATGAAACTTTATTTCAATATCAATTTGAAACTTGGGTTACACATCCGTGATTAATTCTCATAGAATTCAAATACTAAGGCAATCTGATAGAAAAGTAACAAGACGTGTTTCGTGGTACGGGGGTCTGCATCGTACGCAAGAATCCGGAGTGAGCGCGCTCCGAAATTAATCTTTGTTTAAAGTTAATGCGGCTTATTAATCACGGGCATTATGTCTAGATGAATATAATGTAGCAATCGGTGAGTCAGCCGAGATATCGAGGCTTTTATTACGAAAACAAATGCACCGTTAGAGCCCGTGCCCATGGCAACGGACGATACGTCAAGAACTTTCGTCTCACTACGTCATTTTGACAGAGTGAGTCTCTAACCATAGCAACAGCGACGATCTCGACCTTGGATGAAGGACTAAAGCATGGATATAGCCTCAGTACTTGTCAAGTGTACATAGCCAAAACTGTCAAAATGGTCACCATTGTGTGCGTCAAGGTAGTAAAACCTGCAAATTAATAAGAAAAAGGTAGATTATACTACCTTAATGTAAACATTACCATAGCCAAAGGTGACCATTTTGTCTATTGGTTGTGTACAGGGTGTCAATTGGAGAGGAGTTTAGAGTATGTAGTCATCTCTTTTTGACACATTGTATTGCCATTTAAAGTGAAGAGATCAGATAATAAAATATCGCTTTCAATTTTAATACTCCTTCTATGCTATACTATTTCTATGATCTTGACGCAGTGGCAGCGCCCTGTCTTGCTCTAGCGCGCCGTCTCTAATGAGCGAGACAGGACGATGCCTTTTCATCTGAATGAACCACATTAATGGTATGTAATACAGAAATAACGAACCAAGTTTTAAACTTATGAGTACGAATGAAATAACTTAACAATACGAATAAAATCCGTCATCATTATTATGATTTAGGTAATGGGCACGCGCTCTACCTCAACCTGTTCGTTACCCTATGCTTTTTATTGGATTGCTTCCATTATAATCGATTATCGCTTTTATTCCCCTGCAATAAGAGCGTTTTACTTTAAAAGTTGTTAATAACTAGATAGACGGAGTTAAGATAAGAGACAGGTGAAGGTGTGTCTATTAAACATTTAAATTAGGCATAATGGGCTCCTAATTTAATAAGGAATATTAAATTGTATGGGAAATAATTTAAATAAGTGGTCAGGTGTGTTAACATCTAATTCAGTAACTCTTACTATGCTAGGTAATTTCGCACTTCGTCGGATATTGTGCTAGCTGCAAGCTTAGAATAAGGTACAACGAAACAAGGGTACAATTAAGGCGGTGGCACACTGCACCGCTGCAGTTAAGGGCGGGTCTCCATCACAATGCGCCAAATGACGGCCGCCCGGTAGGTACGCAAATGAAGAATATTGTCGGACGGCGTGAATACTCCTTAATGACGCACCACCCGAGCTGGAGATGTCAGCCCACACTACATTTGTGCGATTGTCAAATGTTAATTCCGAATTATTGTACGTTGCTAATGGTTTTTTCAATGGGCTGCGTCATTAATAAAATCTGGCTACGTCGTACAAAAGCCCATTAGGGAAAAATAAACGTATTAAAGCTGTACCGTTTATTTTTCCACGCGGCACGTGGGCATCTTATTTACATGCATTCCACGTGTTTGCTATCGCATTCATTCAACATACATGCTCACGTCGTGTAATTCATGCATTTAAATGTCAGCTGTCTGAGATAATCTGCATCTCTATTTGAACTATTTACAAGATGGAGCGAAGAAGGATGTTTAATTGAACAAGATCTAAGAGTTACGTCTTGTTTGATGCGCTTTAGCCGCCCTTAAAATAGTACTTTATTTACTTACTATATTGTATTGTAAAGCTTTATTAAACTGTGACGGGGTATAGACATATGACGTATGTTGTATAGATAAAACTATTTTTCCTTGCATTGGGAAGAGCCAAAGGAACTAAATATGTGCGTGATATTTTACGTGGCGCAATTTATTTCTTAGGCACTCTTTGAAGCTTCATATTATTTTATTGTAAGTCGATCGACTGGCAAATGTTATTAAATGTTTTACGAGTCAACCAACAATTTTGTAATACATTGGTTTTAATATCGGTGTTAGCAAACAAGTTTAAGGTTCGTAATTATACATACTCGGAATATTTCTATAAACTGAACCGTTTGTTCCGCAAACGACCGGTTACTCATTATGGCGGCAGTTATACGTTCAAATCTATGGTTCAAATGATGCTCATCGGTGTCAGTGACGTTTGCGGGACGCGTGCCAAGCGCCGAAACGCATAACTTTCAATCTCACCAACGTTTTTCATATTTTAATTGACAATGTTACCCGCGCTGTGGTTGGCTTGCCAGTTTACGACGTAACATTTCCGGTAGTGGGTATTTGCGTATTTACGATTACCTTGTTCGCCAACTGACAGAACTGCCTGATGATTACTTCTTACGTTATTATCTGCTCGAGGTTTCGTGACAAATGCAAATTATTTTAGCTTGGCATAGAAACCCTCGGACCCTGGGGACCTGGAGCAAGAGAGCTCTACAAAGAGCTATCGATTCGGCTAATTGAGACTACTGGTGACCAAAGGGCTGGCAGCTATTTTGGGCAGCGGCTGAGTGTAGCTGTCCAACGAGGCAAAGCTGCCAGCCTGTTGGGCATCATGAGCAGCGTCAGCGATTTGAGTAAGATTTTTTATGTATAGTTGCTTTTAATTTTAATTTATTGTTTGTTTAGTTTAGTTTTATAATGACGTTTTATTTTATTAGAGACTAGCTTCTGCCCGCGGCTTCGCCCGCGTGGCCTACAGAAAACAAATGACATCTAAATCCGAAAACCCCGAAACATCGTTATTTACTTATGATGAGCAGCTGCAATTCTAATTTTCAAGTTTATTTTTATTATTATTATTATAAGCTCACGCCTGTTTCCCTTTGGGGTAGGCAGAGACCACAGAACGTCATTTGCCCTGGACTTGGCATATTCCCTCGCTCCCTCCACACACATTCCTCTCTTCATGCATGCTCGGCGGTTCCGTGTACTTCTGGTTTGACCTGTCTTCAGTACATCACAAATTTGGTTAACAAAAGTACGTCGAGGCCGCCCTCGACCAACTCGCCCAGTCACATCACCTTCATAAATTTGCTAACATAATTGCCTTTTATCCATTCGTTCAACATGCCCAAACCAACGTTACATTCGTTCCTCTATTCTAGTCACTACATCTTCTTTCAGACCTTACCTCTCTCTCTTATAACACCATTTCTCACTCTCTCAGTCAGCTTGATCCCACTCATACTACGCAGAGAACGCATCTCTACGGCATTTATTCTACTCCTATGCTTCTTCTCGCAAACCCAGCTTTCATTTCCATACATCAACGTGGAAACTAACACAGCATCGTGAACAGCCGAACGTCGTAAAAGGCACGTTTGGCTGTTCAAGTTGCTGGATGCGATATTCTGGCTGCTCACAAAAGCACGCAGAGCTCCCAATTTCCCGCTTTCACTCTCCTTTCAATGTCTTCATCGTGCTTTCCATCCCTAGTAAACATACTACCTAGTACACAAATTCTTTCACTTGTTCAAATCTTTCATTACCAATCTTTATTACACATTCAGAAACCTCTTAATTCTTCTCTTACACCATTACTTTCGTTTTTGTAACATTAACTGTCATCCCTTAAAGTCTTCCAAGTTTATATCTTCGAAAAAGCCTCCATACCTCCATACAACGTTTTGTAAAAATCCAAATACCCTTAAACACGGCGGTATTCATTTATGCTCAATAGTTCTATTTTTCATGTTTCTACCTTTAAAAAACGCCGATACCTCCATACAAACTCCCTCCTCCCCGTGTTACCCCTTCAAATTAAAAATCTAAAATCTCTGAAATATCTCCTTATTTATTTATAACTATCTCCTGCCCGCGGCTTCGCCCGAGTGGCCTACAGAAAACAAATGTCTTTTTTTAGGATCAAAAAACTTATAAGTGCTCTCACTCCCTCTCATATTTTCACCGCCCGTTTTGCCCCCTTCCAATGTAAAAATCCAAATACCCTAAAACAAACAATCATTTTGAAGTTCTTATTTTTGAATAAACCGATACCTCCCCTCCATACAAAGTTTCACCCCCGTTTCCCACCTTTAAAATTCGATAGTCATAAAACCCTGAAACACATAATTATTTATTTATGATAAGTATCTAAAATTCAAAATTTCAAGTTCCTACTAAAAACCCGATATCTCCATCTATACAAACTTTTACTCCCCGTTTCCCCCTACAAATTCGAAAATCCAAAAACCCTGTGACGCGTCATTATTCATTTATGATAAGTAGCTGTATTTCAAAATTACAAGCTCCTATTAAAAAAAATCAATACGCCTTACAAACTTTCACCCCCGCTTCTCCCCCTTTAAATGTAAAAATGCAAAAATCCTGAAATACGTTATAATACCTATAAGCTATTTATGATCAGTAGTTCTAATTCAAATTTTCATGTTTATAACTTCAATCAACAAAGACTTTCATACAAAGTTCAACCCCCACCCCCCATTTCCCCCTAAAGGTAAAAAATACCAAAAATGGTGTCTTAGCGGATGCCTACGTTATAAAATAAACCTATTTTCCAAATTTCAGCTTTCTTGATTCAATAGTTTCGGTTGGACGATGACTGCAAATCAGTCAGGACATGTTTGCGCGTGGCAGACAGACAGACAGACAGACAGACGGACAGACGGGTGGCAATAGAGGTTTAGTAATAACACGTTACCACGTACGTTATTTTTACTTCAATACAAAAAAATTGTGAATGAACTCAAATACAAAATTTCATCCCCCTTTTCCCCCTTAAGGGTTGTAATTCCAATAACACCCGATATACTCGTTGCGTTATAAGCCTAAATAATAAATGTAGTGATTTTTGCTGTGAAAATGTAGGCCTTTCCATACACAACTTTATCCCCCTTTTTACCCCTTCAGGGGTGGAATTATCAAAAACGCTGAGACCCGTATAAATTATTTTTTTTACGTAAGCCTAACAACAAAATTTCAAGATCCTAACTTCAAAACTGACGGACTTTCATACAAACTTTGATCCCTTAATTTACCCCTTTGGGGGTGGAATTTCCAAAAATCCTTTCTTAGTGGATGCCTACACTACATAAGGTATCTATGTGCAAAATTTCAAGTCTCTAGGTCCAGCGGTCTGGGCTGTGCGCTGATATATCAGTCAGTCAGTCAGTCAGTCAGTCAGTCAGTCAGTCAGTCAGGACTTTGAATTTTATATATATAGATTGGTTGTAGTTTTAATTGTTAATTTTCTGTTTACTAACATGACAATTAATAAATTGAACTTTAATTTTTTTTTACCCAGTTAAATGAAATGACTTGAAAAATTTTCTCCCAGAAGACATCAAAGGTAAATATGTAGTTACACCTTAGTCTGGCTTTGTGGCGGAACTGGTTAACACACGGTACGGAGCTGAGGTAGCAGGTACGAGTCCTGCCAGTGTCCAAGATACTGAATGAAATAATCGGTTTCGATATCGATAATCACCATATCGATTATTACTAGAATATCAGTATTTACTCAATCGATAAAAAAATATGAATATTACAGTCCCTGAAGATTATAATCAGTATAATCAAGGTTTGTACACACTCGGGGTAGAATGTAGCGTAAGAGAGGAGAAATTATTAATGATAATTTAATTATTCAAATATTGCCAGCGCCAATACGGCAATGTCTTCTCATTGCTAAGGATACCTGTAAGACGTTTAATAATAACGATATGATAATTTATTCTCAGGCTACAAAGGCCCATAGATACAAATAAATAACATAAAAAATACTACAAATAATTTTGGGATTCGAGTGTCCGTTGCATCGCAGATTCTGGTGCAAAGCTCTATAGTAACAGGCCACCGAAACACGACTACCTTCGGCCAAAAGTCCGTGCATGAGATGCTCGCAGGCAGGGGGCACGGTACGCGACGCGAACCACGAACGAAGCGAAGAACGCATACGTGTAGAGACGCGGACGCAGCTGGAACACCCTGACATTGTAGCCAGACTTACGTATATTATAACTTGTAGGCAATGTTGATGACATATTATATATTACGCAGAGTTCGCTCTCTAGTTGCGACTCGTTCATTTTCCGAAGCCAACCCAATAATACGAAGACAATTAACTTTAATACCTATAGACACGTTCCGAAACCTTTGTCCCGACCGCACTGGTAATGTGACCAATCAACACGAGGAGTTAATTAAGGAGCCCTTGAAACACCTGTAATACTGGTAAATGAGTCAGCTGGAGAGATTTACCGGCGAAGTTGACCCAGACCCCGTCTGCGCCTCCACAAAGAGGCGTTGACGCGCCGCGACCCGGCTCTGACCCGGCGACATTTTACTTCACAAATTTTGTTTATACTACTCTCAGCCACGCGAGGGGAACATGCATCAAGCGGTAATTTGGAATATAAATGCGCTAACTAACGAAAAATTAATGATATTAAACGTTTTATTTTAACTTAAGAATACTGTTATTTGTGCTGTTTTTTTGTTCATTTTGCTTATGAATTGCACAAAATACATAAGGCACGCAACGTGTCGTGCACAAAAACAAAGTCAACGTTTTTATGGAAGAGATATTAGCGCTCCGTCTAATGTGTTATTCGTCAGTGTACCCTATGTCAATGTAGATTATTGCATCAAATAAATTAATCTAAGAAACTATCCTAAGTGAGTCTTTGAGAATTGCATTGCATGGAATTAGCGCGGAGTGCAGGCGAGACGCATAGCGGCGTCGCCGCGGCATCATCGAACGCGCATTACGTTCGATTGTAGGGCCCGGCGCGGCCTAATTGCCAGCATTGTGTCGGCATGCAGATGTGAATGGGCTTTGATTTGGGCCCGGGGGTGGGGGTCGGTGCCAGGGGACAAATCGCTCGTTACGGCTGCAGGTAAACTTTCATTGAGCGTCGGAAGGCGTCGGACGTGAGAGGCGGCCGACAAAATGCCCTCGTTATTCGCCGCCGAATCACTCGCTCATTGTATTCGGGGAAACGGTAGACGCGGTCGCCGAATCACGAAAAAGACTTTAATGAGGCGTGAGAACGTTCTAAATGAACGATTGTGCTGAGGGCTCCGTTTAATGAAGGATTGATGTTAAAGTGGCTCAGATTAACGCGAATTATGTCGTATTGTTTGGGTAATCATTAGAAGATAGTGCGGTGATAACGATAATTTGGCTATAATACAATTGTAACGAAGCGTTGATGTTGCCTTGTTGTTTGAAGAAAATTTGTCAGTTCATTGAACCACCTGTTGGTTGGCGGGTGGGAGAAAAACTGTGGGGCGAGCGAGCCGGGCTTTGGGCGCACTCGTCACTGCCAATTAAAACCTGACTCCTCGCAGGCATGCTGCGTGCATTTGAGGCTAGTTGCCCATGCGTTCAATACCAATTAAACAATTTTGCCAGCTGAATAGTATTTTTGAATAGATAAATATAAACATTACGTTTGGCTACGTAGAGTTAAAGTAAAGAGTAAATTGCATAATGACTTTGAGGCTCGAAGTTGCGCGCTTGTTCTTGGTGCCACCAAGGCAGGTGTCGCGGGCACCCGCGGGCCTTGGGGCACAACGGACCCGACGCGGTTGGCTCGCGCTGCCGGCATCGACATGTGCCAGACAGCCATTTGTATGTAAATTCCAATTTAATTACCAACTCAAAGTACAACATTATATCGGGAGGTAGTTACTGATCTATTAGATATAGTTCAGTAATTTCTGTGCCAAATCGCCTTCGTGGTCGCTTGGGGACTGCGGACAGGCTTTGAGGGATATTCATCGGTTTTTTTTAAATAGGACTTTTAAACGTATGTTCTCTAAGTACATATTGTAAAGTGGGTTAAATACAGAGGAAGTAAGGGAAATAAGAAACGAATACTAATTCTAAACAAAACCAGTTAAGCTGATCTATCCCCAGTTACAAAATACCTACCTGTGTACTGAATAATGGGGCGCTTTCGTCTTGTATAAATATATTAATGAGCATAAATGTATAAATGATTAAGTAACACCTACGACATAGAAAAGATATTAAGTATCCATTGGTAATATTATGCCAAAAACAAACTACATATTTCACATTTGTTATTTAAATGCCACAGCAGTTTTAACCGAACAAAAGGCAAAGAACCTTGTAAGCGCATAATTTGACACCGGTTACGTTGCGTCACGTATTTTAGTTTCACGTTATGTGTTTTTTTATTGTTCAAAACAATGAAGGAAACCTAATACGAGTAAGTGGCATGTAAATTTTCCAGGTCCCTGCTTGTGGAGACACTTCGGAGTTTTATTTTCATAACCGGTTTTAAAGCATACCTTGATTATGTAAATGTTGTATTAACAGTTTCATAAATCATCATTAAACGAAGGCAATTAGCCGCCAAAAATATGAAGACGTGTGCGTGATTTTCATATATCATCTCAAAAGGTTGCATTCACACTGCGGCCAGTCTCCACTCCTACAATTACGCGCCTGTGTCATATTTACAGCCCAGGTAATTGCCTTTCAATTACGAGGCGAGCCTGCTGGGCGAGGAAGCGAGAGGTCCGACTGTCTGGATAGCTGCGTCTCTGTCTTCCGCAGCCGGCCAGCCATCAATCATCGCGAACCCCCGCCGGGCGCCGTAGGGATGCGAAACGTCGAAGCGTCACAAAGCGAGTCCAACAATGCTCGATAAGTGGGCGACTACGCCAAATTAATTCTGAACCGTTCTAAATCTGAACTGTTTAGCGTACTTAATCGCCTGACCAAATTCAATTAATCGGTCTGAGTCCTAATACGGTGTTTGTAGAATGTTATGAGTACGTATTATATTGGCATTGTTACTGGAAACTAAAGTCTGTTTATTATTCCTTGTTGTTGATGACAAGCAAAATTTTAGTGATAAACTACATTTTATCCTAAAATTTCACTTTTGTCATCAACGTAGTGTTTATCAATTTCATAGTATTCGTGAGTGCAAACCAAAAAGATTAAGTAAGTATTTCTATTTTGTTTGTTTGTATTGTTTTATTTAAGCGACAAATACTAATTTGGGTCATAAAATGCAAAATTTTAGGTTAAGTAAGGATGAACAGACTTTAAATCCAACAAACTCTTGTCGGCGTTTTCCTAATTACAATGTAGATAATAAATTACTATTATCATTTGTTCTCGAAATAAGTTTATTCCATTCTGATTGATATATAACATAATACATAAAAATAATTATAATGATATATGCATAAAAATAATGATAAATATCGATATAATCGTTTCCCCATAGCCAGCCCTCCGCCCGGTCGGTCGGCACAGGTATGCAGGGTCGCCTTTACAACTGCACCCCATTGTGCTATTTGTTCTTTCTTGTGTTATTCATATTTCTTATCTTGGAGAGAGTTTGCTAGTTTGCATATAAAAAATATGTGTATGAAGAAACAATTTAAAATAATACAAATAGATAATTCCGGGAGATCGTACTTAATTTAGGTAAGTGGGTAAATGGACACCAACGCCACCACGCGTCTGATTCAAAGTACTTGCTATCCCTTACTCGCGCATAGCGATTTACTATGTGCTTGAAGGGGACGGCGAACATTGGATTTGAAGTTAAAGATTTTTTGTGCGCAAATTTAAAATTTCACATCGTCACGTCGTGTGAATATAGTCCAAATGACAATTCAACAAAAATTGTTAATTTAATGTTGTTGCAAAGTGCGTGTCGGACCCCGCGTAGTGTAGGGTTTTGTAGTTGCAAGTACATTTTATAAGTTGATCGACTATTATTCATAAACTTGTAAAGCCTACTTAATAGATAAATTTCAGTGATATACCTAAAAATTAAATTCATTCAAAATTAAAGGAAAAAACTAAATACTAAATTTAAAATTTACACAAAATAATACAAAATTAAATGTCAGACAAACACCTTTAAATTAAATATAGATTACAATAAAAAAACAATACACAATTAATTCTAAAACGAAAACTACAATTATTAACTACAATTCTAATCAAACAACCCGCCCCGCGTCACTCCCGGCCCAAAGGTGCCCATCACGCTCGCCGCGTTACCGCGCTGAACCGCGATGGACAGCCTCTGCACCAGGAATGACCCAGACCGGGGATCTAGACCTCTACTACCCCTACTTAATTGTGATAGTTTTTTCACATATCCCAAGCAGAGGAGGGAGGACTTGAAAAATTAGCAGTTTAAAGCTCTTTAATATTTTTGGAAGATCTATCCAACGACACAATTTTTATTCTAGATTTTATTTTTACCCGACTACGGCAAAGCCAAAAGGAAGGGTTATGTTTTATCACTTTATCGGCGTAACAAATATGTATGACATGCCAGCAGACAGACGGACGGATGGACGGACATGGCGAAACTATAAGGATTCACAACCCTAAAATAGCTTCTCCAAAGCTATATATAATTTTACCGCTGATGCATTTAATGAATTATTTATAGTTTTGATCTGTGTTGTCACATTATGTTTATCTTCGAATGCATTTACTGCAAACAGCGAACCTTGCACAACTTTCCTTTGTTTATACATCTTCTGGGTCAGGGAGGATCGAACTCTGCTGCAACGCTGACATTGCTAAAGACAAAAATACCTATTGTTACCACGACTTGATCATAATGCATTAAAACAGAATTTTATAAAAAATATTTATATGTTATTCAGTCAACCAAATGGACATTGAACATCGTCGCAATCGTCATGGCTGTATTTTCCAAAAATCATAAAATTATGAACGATATGTATAAGCATGACAATCTTAATTCATTAATGGAAATTATAATTCGGATCCGCTCTATGCTTAAAGCTATGCCTAACCCTACTAGATGGCGCTATTAAGCTGCCTAAAGTCTGTAAAAGAAGTCTTTAAAAAAAGTTACAAATTGGCGTAGGTCGTAGTTTTTTCTTTTTTAACGTTATTGTTGAAAGTTCTAGATTTTCTGAAGAAACTGTAATTGTTTTAAAGAGTTGAAGCTGTTATGTAGACAAAATGCAAAGTCTGTAAAAGAAGTCTTTAAAAAAAGTTGCAAATTGGCGTAGGTCGTAGTTTTTACTTTATTAACGTTATTGTTGAAAGTTCTAGATTTTCTGAAGAAACTGTAATTGTTTTAAAGAGTTGAAGCCGTTATGTATGTCGACAAAATGCGATAGATGTCGTTGCACTGTCTGAGTAACGTTTCAATTCTTAAATGTATGGAGACTAACGGCGGTCCTGTGCATCTAGAACGAACCTTCTATTGACACGCGCTAACTAGCTACGTAACTCAGTGCGTCTCTCTCCTACTGGCCTAGTAAGAACGAGACTCACTGAGTTACGTAGTAGTTACGGCGTATCGAAAACGTTTGTGCTAGGTGCACCAGACCTAAGCTAACGTCCGTCGTCCTGTTGATAACAAACGTTAAACATGATCTGTATATGTACTTATCAAGTGCAGATTTTTATTTCAAGAAAAGTTGATTGCCCCAACAAGACCAGTAATAAATTGTCCAAGAACTTAGTTCTTCTCCAAGAACGCTAGATGAGGAACATAAATTAATGCTCTTACTAAGGCTTCAGACTCCAACGTGGGCAAATTAATGGAGGATTTTTCTCGGGAAAGTCCGGTTTGTCTGTTTCAATTACGTTTCTTAATAAGGTGACTTCTGCTCCTAATTAGCCACCTCACTAACTAATCACAACAAGCGCACCTCGTTACAGGAACGGGTACGATTACACGAATTACTTGTACGCTTTTCTACCTGAATCTTCAATAAGATTATTCTACTGTACAGCGATTTTTCGTGTCATTTTCAATAAAGAACGTTTTCTTGTCTTATCTTGTACAGCATAATTCACCAATGATGATTTGTTTAGCAAAATTCGGAGGTGTCTTAACTCTACAATAATGCATAAAATAGCTGAAAGACTAGATAAGGACTAGCCGTCAAAAACCGACCAAGTGCATGTCGAACACTCGTAAGCTCAGACTCGTAAGCCCGGATTCAGAATGCCGGTTTCTACAGCTCATTTTGGAAAAGCCAATAGAGCATTGTTGGTAACTGGAAATTCGGAATATTTCATAAACGTGGTGACACTTCAACATCACGTACAAATCAATTTTCCTTGTATGATTTTATAACATTGTACGTACTACCTTATATGTTTTCAGAATTTTCCGCTCCAAAGTTGAAAAGTATAGGGGAGTGGGAGACACTTTTTATAACTTTAGAAGTCCATATTTCACCAACTATTGGCTCAAATAGAAATGTCACTGATTAGTAAACAAGTATGATAAATATATTTTTTCAATAGTCTCCGAATAAAAGGCCAAACATACAGACAGACTTACAGTACTTACATACCTTTACTTTCGTTAACTGTGTAAATACAAATTGTTTCGGGAAGCTGGAGGCTTTATTTAGCTTATATAGAAGCTGACAGCTCTTCTTGATTGTCAAATTATCAATTAACAGTAAAAATGTTAAAGTTATTCCAAAAAGTAAAAGTTCTAGACACTGTCATTTATCATTTGACACTAGTTTATCCAATTAAAAGGCATTATGTATGAGTTAGGACTATCGCGCTCATTATACGTAAGCGAGCACCGTAAGTGGTGCTTGGAGCCTCATTATTACCTATCAAAGATAGGAGCTTGGCCCATCCGTTATAAAAACGACGCGTGCTCTTGTCAAATTTTAACCCAATGTGTGCTGTAACTTTATCTGCTGTACAGCTCACTTTTAGTCGTATTTTTCCACCCAAGATGTTTAGGTAGGTATACTTGGCTATTTGGTAATGATTGAATTGCCATTAGGGTTTAATTCAAATCACTTTCTTGCTCGTTTTTGATGCGTATTCCGTACTATACATACTCGTATAACTTTATCCGCTATATTATAACATATGGACCATATAGTTGTTTTTTTAAAAGGCAGGAACTAACTACTCCTAAATTGAAAAGATAACGACAACATACAAACACGTATCAAAACCGGTTTTTTCAGTAAATATTAGTAGCTGTATGTTTATATCGAAGTAACAGTACCTCTTTAACAGTAAAATTAACTTCGTTTTATTACAATTAATGTATGCAAATAACCACATGGACACAATTTACCTTACCTACACAACAACTTATTAGGACTTATTAAATAAATGTTTCCTGTATCCATGTCACACGTTAAATACAATTTATAATTTTCCGATAGTCATTTAAGTAGGTACGTAATTATATTACCTAGTACAACCAACGGCACTGGACTTGCATGGGTAGTTTAATCTTATACCGCATTTAATTTATATTTTTAAAAGGCACTGGTAAACAGCAACAGCACTATGAAAATCATTCAGAGTTGACTCGGAATTACCATTGCGCCCTGCGCTAGTATCACACGCATGGACAACGAGGGTTGTAGAATGTGTGGAGAAGAGGCCAAAACAATGGAACACATTATATGTGATTGTGAGGCCCACGCCAGAACAAGAATGAAACTCTTTGGTAGCAGATACACCGCACCACATCATCCACTGTATGGAAAAAGTGATGGAATAAGTGCGAAGGAGGGGTAAATACACAAAAGATCCCACTGGGTCGAAGTGTATCCGAAAGGACCCCTAGTAGATAAGATAGATCACACGCATGCAGACATAAGCATCCGTAGCAAAATTAATGTAAAACAAAAAAGTATTTCCTGTGCCAATAGTTAATTAAATTATGTTCTCTTTGTAATAATTAAAACTACTCTAGGCACCGTATAGTTATATATAGAGTAACGCATATGCACGTGTAGATTTGATCGAAAAATGTTGGACTATAGGCCTTTAACAATCGCCATCCACAGAAAAACCATTGACGAACCTAATTGTGATTTTGACTCGTATCAATTATTTTGGTAACGGGTTTGTAAAATAATATATCAGTTTAGTAATGATTTCATTACGTAACTAATATAAATCGTTACGAAACAGTGCCCCTAGCACAAATCTTCTCGATACGCGTTAACTCAGTGCTTTTCTTACTAACTAGTCCAGTAGGGGAGAGACGCACTGACTTAGGTACGTAGCGAGTTAACGCGTATCGCGAAGATTCGTGCTAGGTGCACTGATATTAATTGTTTTAGAAGAGATACGTTTTTTTTGTCCCTCATATGTCCAACTGAAGTGTAAAAAAGAGATACAATATTAAACGTCGTTACCGCGGATGCAACTACGATTTGACAGATTGGTTTTCAGTATTCACTACGACTTAAACACGATATAACAGTACTGTTTAATCATTTATCTCGACCAACGGCCGCGGTCACGAGCAGACATGTGCGCTGATTAGCGTGGTGATTATGTGTAAAAATTGCGAAAGTTTCAAACAATTTATGTTTTCAGTACTATCAAATTGTATTGCACCCGCGATAACGACGTATGGATATTATGCCTCCTGTCCGCGACAAAAGCTAGCGACTAGGGCCTCTGTTTCACCTGCACGCATGCATCAGTTAAGTTATGGATGCATTTATCGTACACCCCACTAGGGTTTGCAGTTTATTCGTATAATTGTGATCTGTTACTTAATTTAAATGTAAATTTATACATTAAAATAATGAGCGTCGATGGCTTAGCGGCTAGGGGGTGGACTCACCTGATCGTAAAGGTACAGAATTCGATCCTCTGCCGTCAACATGTACTACTTAATAAGTTTTTCTATCTTATGCACGTGACCTGAGAATTGGTAATAAATAACCAACGGTCTAAAGGAAATCATCGTGAGAACAGCTGTACATTCATGTGAATTAATGTGTAACAACGATCCCATCAATCTGATTTTCCTGTCACAATGGGTTTAAGGTAGTCAGACGGTGGGACGATGAATTACATTATTAAAGTTATTGCAACGAGAGGTTGCTATAGAATTTCTTCATCGACGTGAGGGTTTGGAAATGGCTGTAGTACGCCGGCGCAGGCAACCATATCGACGGCTCTGAAAATGGGCACTTTAAGCGTGGATTATGAGAAATAATGACAAATTCGTATAGAAATCAAAACTGCATGCAGAATCATTAACCGACTTATTACTTACCAATTAATTGTTACCCAGATCCGAATTTAACGCAGTTTTTACTTTCGATTGTTAGTTGATAGATATTAAACGTAATACATTGTGACATTATCAGCAATTGTTCGAAAATTTATACAAAATAAAAGTGGCGATATCAATTACAAATACTCTTCTACAAAACGCTGAAGAAACCATAATTGCTGATAAAGGCGTAATTATAGTGAATCATTCGCATTTCTCACTAATTGTTGTAATTGTCGATTATCGCTATTACTGCTTTATTAGAGCTGGGAAGATCACGCACCGCGTATGGCGTGCGCTTACTTTGATTATGGATGTGGATGTTTAATCCAACAAATAACGTACAACAAGGAAATAATCTATACATATATCCCCTTATTCATAAAAAAATTTTTTTTAGCTAACAAATGTTTTGTCCCTTTCATTTGAGGGTAAACGTCAGAATGACAGATAAAGAGATAAACATTTTAACTAACAAACTTTTACGAAGCGTTTATGAATAAGGGGGATAATGTTTAAAAAAATAGCATAATAAAGTTACCGTCCCAGTGCTTGACACTTGTCAGACATTGTCTTTACCAGTAATTGCCATCATTGTCTCTCGTTTTTACTCGTGTTTCCGTAGCTACTCGTCTATTATTAGGTCACAGTTATAAAGACTGATCGTTGCCTTATTTAAGTATATGTCTTTAAAAACATTTTAAGACGTTTTTGGTGACTAAAATCGATTCCTGGCGCATTTTTAAAAGTAAAACGAAGATTAAATTAGAAAATGTTTCTACCTCTACTTTTTAAACGTAATCAACAACAATAAATAATTATCTAATGTTATCTATCTACACTAATATAATAAAGAGGTAAACTTTGTTTGTTTGTTTGTTAGTTTGTTTGTATGTAGGGGGTAATCTTTGGAACTACTAAACCGATTTCAAAAATTCTTTCACAGATAGAAAGCTACACTATTCCTGACGGACATAGGCTAATTTTACGTGAACGAAGTCGCGCGCATCCGCTAGTACTTTATATACAATTATGGAAATGAATATTACAGTCTATACGGACTGTGAATACAAGCCTTGTGTAAATAACAAAAAAAAAACTGATGAGTTTTTGCGATAATTCTTTTTAGTTTTTGAGTTTTGTATTTTTCAAAGTGCCCGTGAAATCTGACTTGTAAAAGAGCCTATGCGGCCCACTTGCAAATTATTTTTTCATTTTCAATAACACCTGGTGTCAATAAAAACAAGATCTACTCCCATGCCCACGCATTCATTGCCAATTATAATTATGGTTCATTATATATTTGCATACTAAGTGCTATTTATCTCGTGCGTACTGGATATATTTATGCCGTTCCGTATCAGTAATTAAAGGCAAGCTCTTGCTATGGTAATGAAATTTAATTAAAGAGAAATAGCTTTAGTTCCATACTTGTTGATTCTGGTTAATGATTTCAAGCGCAATGCGGCTTTAAACACTTGCAACTAAATCTTGTATTTACTGAGCCGGTTGACTCCTTCCTATTCATTAAACCTTTTCCATATTACAGAAATATACGGTTGGATGCGGAAAACCGAGAATCTTGTGTGATGGCGCTCTCTTGAAAATACACTTATTTTATTCTGAACATACTGGACGACTACTGGCTGACAACGATGATGATAATAAAAATGATAAAGATGATAAAAAAAACTGGGAACGTCATTCATGATCTCTCAAGGCCGTGGCCCGTCGATGACTGCGGGCCCGAGCTCTGATGGTTCGGGCAAAAGCTCATGGATACAAACCACGAACTGGCCCCCGATTCTGGCGGTCATCGAGATTCATGTGACGTTCGAGATGTGTCAAAATATGACAGATTTTGATGGGATTTGACAGCTCTTTTTGGCTTATGTCGAGTGTGACTTCATCTCTATTGACACGAGAATTGCCCCCTGGTCCGAAATATCTCGGGCAATACTTCAACTTTAAATACTTAACGTACGTTTCGTAACGTTTTCTGTTTAGCATCTACCAGTTTATTTAAACTCAGTTAGCAGTAGAAAATGATAGGTGTCACGTCGGTTTCGCGGCTAAGAGTTGCGCTAAGTTTACGTTGCAAACTAGCGGCGCTAATGGCACCTCACATCGGCGGAGCGATCGATGCGCCCCCTCGCGTCCCAATCAGCTCCATCAAAACTCGAGCTCATTACTCAAAATCAATTAGCGTTATTAGTGCGGCGCGTCTTCGTTAGCCCGTGATAGAGGGTAATTTATTGGCATCTCTTAATTAGGGATAAGTCTAATTGGAGGCTTAGTCGTAACGAGGCCCTCGAAATCTGACGTCCCGACGAATAAATTGGTCGGTCGGGGCGCGGGCGCGGCCTCGGCACGCACTCCACTCGCTCCGCCACTGATATTTTGACGTGCCAACTCGATTTGTGATCTCCGACTGTACGCTAACGAGTGCTCTAATAAGTTTCAAACATCGAGTCGAAGGCTTCGAGGCGATATCGGCCAGGATTTAATAGACTGTAATGTGAGTCGTGACGCGCCGGGCATGTCTGCCCGAAGAAAATATAAGAGCTCGCGTTAGCCTTCGCCGCGAGAGACGTTTATTGCGAATGGCTATTGATTTAGTTTCACGCAAATTATTATTATGGGTCTAGTAAAAAACTAATTCTGGTCGGCTGCATCTGTGGCGAGCGCTAAGCGGTGCGGTCGGTGCGGTCGCCATTCAAAGCGGTACGACGAAAAATAAAGAAAGCACAAAGCATACAAATAAAAGAGTTGAGACAACGGCATGATCAAGTGCGCTGGGCGATGTAAAGCGATACCCGGTGCTTTATTCCGGCGCGAGACTGGCCGCCGGCCTCGCCGATTAACTCACAAATAATAATAATTTAAATACATGCACAGACTTAGGCTCCTAAGAATTGACATGGCAAGTTTTCACTAAACATTAAAAAATCAATGTGGTCGACAAGCACCAGGCACTTTACCTAAATCAGGCGCTGATTCTTTTACTACTTATTTTAGAAATGCTGCATTGACTATACGCTAAGAAGCTGTGATCATAAACCTTATTCAACAATAATTGCGATAATCCAAACAATAGCTAGCGACCAATGTAGAAATCACCATGTTCGTAGCACTCGACAGCTGGCACGATCTTTTTCTTTTTCGCGTTAGATAGAACTCGGTTTTTTTATATATATTTTTTTATGAAATAGGAAAGCAAACAAGCAAATGGGGCACCTGATGGTAAGTGTACACCACCGCCTATGGACACCCGCAACATCGAAGAGATTGCAGATGCGTTGCCAACCCAGAGGGCTAAGATGGAATACATCTTGTGCCAGTAATTGCACCGGCTGTCTTGCTCTCCACGCCGGAACACACCAAAACTCTAGAACTATGAAAACTGTATTCGAGCAAAAAATACGTATTAAAAAGTTATAAAAAAAATCAGTTTAAATATTCACACAATTTCAATCGTGCAAAATCACAATCAGTCAGTGATTTATAAACGGAAATCACAAGTCACAGTATTGATATCAGATGTGGCTTGCATAGATGCGTTTTAAGATAATTAATTACACGAAGAGTTTCTCGGTAATTTTAAAATGCACGCATTCTATTTTTTATTTCATTTATTTATTGTCAAGTCATGTACATTATAAATATGGATGTTGCATTGGTATAAAGTCATTGGTATTGGTTTTCTCTGTATCAGGGAAAATTTTACTACAATTTATTTTATTTCATGAATGTAGAGTTATTAGGACGATGAATTGGCATATTATATATACATGCAAGTTGAAAGCGGACCCCCCACCCCCGACTGGTTTGGGGAAGGGAGACCATGGCGGGACGCCAAAGAATTGGT
Source organism: Ditula angustiorana (assembly GCA_963691745.1). Lineage (NCBI taxonomy): Eukaryota > Metazoa > Arthropoda > Insecta > Lepidoptera > Tortricidae > Ditula > Ditula angustiorana. Next base: position 6,041,987 of record OY829473.1, read on the forward strand.
TTAATGTCAAATTAAATTATACTCAGCCTTCGATGCGCATACGCATCTTAATGCGAAACTTTCGTGTCAATTACGTTATTAATGTAGATATAATTTAATGAAGATAATGTGTCATTTATATAGATACCTGTGTATGGTACGAGTATCATACGAATTTCCAATATTGTAAGTATCTATACCTACTATATTTAGTACTAATTAGTTATGCTTTAAATTAAAAGGAATTAGTTGATACAAAATTATTAATTTGGAATCAGGAAAAAATACTTTACACCTCATTAGGAATTTCCGTATGCAAATTTAGACTTCATCCATGTCGCTGAGAGGAAAATCGATTTACTAAAACAAATTTCAATCAATTTAACTTTTAATCGTCCAAAACTGAATATAAACGAAACATTTCTTTGCAAACGAACAAGCATGACTTATCAATCGAGTCCGACCATAATAACTCAAGCATTAAAACATCGAAGCAATAAAACCGATTGAGAACTGGAGGAACAATTCACCATTCAGAGCCATAAAGATCGAGCGCTAATCCATGGGACTGGAATAAAAGCAATGAGGCGGTGCCCTCCAGGACGGACGGACTAATGCCTACAATGTGTATTATAGCATTTAATATAATAATAACGTAATGAAACGTCCCGGGAAGTGAGGCGCGGGGGGAAACCGGTCGGCGGAGGTCATCGGCTGCGGGCCGTCCCGACTCGGGTTGCCAGCACAGCGCGAAAGAGACCTACTTTTTTTAAAGTTTAGATACGCGCGGATTAGTCTTGTTACAAATATGAAAAAAATTGTATTATTACAAAAAAATTCGCGTTTTTGTTATAAGTACCGGAAAAATATCAGTTTATTTCAATTTAAAGAATTGTTCCAAAAGTAAACTGTTGAATTTTTTGATATTGGCAGATCTGCTGTTCGACATATATATGAACAAACTGTTTTCAAAAGAACATGTTTAAAACATGTTTGTTTCATTAATGAACTAAGTAGTTGATTTCCAAAACTTTTTATCAAATATTATACCTACTTGAAAAAAATCCGTAAAAAGCCCGTTTGAAGAAAAATCCAAAAGAAACGAACACTACGAGTTTTTAAGCTAATAGTGTATCTAATACAAAAATTTTTGCTTTGTAAACACAATGTTAAGTACGTTTTGATTATGTGATTCGGTCGTAAGTTGTAAATCCAGAGATTTTTTAACTGTCTTGTTCTAAAAAGTTGAGAACTATTTAAAGCCTTTTTTCCTTTCAATGACATTCGCATGCAGGGCGGTAGTTTTGACCTTTGTCGTCAAAATATACTTTACATAGATAACTATCGAACTATGAAAAATTACATTTAATCTTATGCATGATTCTGCTTAATAACAGTTTACTGGAAACCTACTCTGCGCCATCTGCATAGAGAAAACGCGCAATGATACCTTACATTTCACTACTATACTTCTAACGTTTCTTTATGAGAGATCTCTCCAAGCTAAAGGGACGAACAGGCTGGCATCCCGGAGAGAGCCGGTGGTGAGCCCGTGCCGCGTATGTTAATGCTCCATTAAGATTATACCAACTAATTGAAAGCCAATAAATACAACGGCTATGAATATTAATTTTATTTGGCTTCGCTAACTAAACCGGACGAGTTCCGAGCTCGCGTGCGACCGATCGTCTGCGTTTAATATTATTTTTATTTATGGCCACACCACGTATACCACCTATTTATGGCGACTGTCGACGGTTAACTTCAGTTAGAAAGTTGTTTACCGGTTTATGCCAGCAGTTTAGTTGTAATATGTGCTATTAGTGAAGGATTAGATGTTACAGTAATAAATAACGCCAATCACATCGATATTGTACCTGTTCACGAGAACTTTATGGCGCGAAGACTTATTGTCACGATTTAGGTAAATTCCTTAGTTGAATGAACCGTAAGAAACCAGGCAGGCATGCTTACATACGAGTTTAAAAATATAATGTATTCAGGTTTGTGTTTTTATTTAAGAGTGGGATAATGTTTTTATGCACTTTCGGTGTTCAATTTTTGATGTTTTTATTTATTTTGTGGAGCTAAGCTTTAGGCAGGCATACTCGTATCACGTCCATCCATCATACTCAATAAATATGGTGTATTTCACCTATTATTACATTTACAATTCGTTCAAAACTTCACTTTTTGATTTTGCACGTTACAATTCCCAATTTACACCTTAACATTTAGTTATAGTGTACATGAAATATAGTGATATTTAACAGCAAAAGTATAACTGGGTTAACAAATGCCGAACGGGAGTAAAGTGCCGCAGACGAGCCGCGGCCGCTATCCACGGCAGCGGCATAACGTCTCGCTCTCGATATTCCCGTCAATCCCGTTTAGGCCGTCGATTACGCAGGACAAATCAATTACCGCTCGCATTCCACGGGCGGCCGGCCGACGAATTCTCTGTCACGATCCAATCGGCCGATGACGAGATCCCATCCAGTGCCACGTCGTCCGTCGACGGAATGCAGCGCATTGCGCCGCGCACTAACCAGCCGAAAGACTAGATTGGCAGACCGAACGCGATGGATGACGCGCCTCAATCAATTACCTGAACATTCCTCGCATTCGGATGGACGTCTATTACGTTCTGTTGGTGCCTCTACTTGCTCCAGCGGCCACGCCAAGAATTTCGTGTTCGGTTCCTGAGCCGGAATGTTATCAGTGCTTCGCATCTGGAGTTGGCATCTGACATGTCAGGCCGCGAGTAACAGTATTCGGAAACCATTATTTGAATTCTGTTCCCGTATTAACTGGGTGTACTTTAGGTAATAATAGCTATGACATGCTTCATACTGCGAATCGTCTAATTGGATATGAATAATTGACCCAACGTACTAATGATCGGTTGTGCGCACCGGATGGAAATCGTAGCAAGCTAGCGTGTAGTTAAACATCTTCAGTTTTTGCCACGCCGGATTAACCACACCTGCATCCATCCATACTAATTTATGAAGACGTATTTGTATTTAACGGTCACTGTGCGATCGGAGAAACGTAAAACTCTGCTTTCGCTCATAACACACGAAGTCGACTGGAATAAATCACGGGATTCTTTAACGGATTTCTTTTACAAGTACCTGTATTTAAGAATATCTATATGTGTGACTCATAAAGTTACACTGATTTCAATGTACCACGTGTGAACCTAACCCATCATATTCAGCAGTCATCTTTTAGATTCTCATTACGATTACGGAGCATAATTTCATAGCCAGACGTTACAACTAATAGCTGGTTATGATAGTGCGGTGCTGAGCCTGGCGGCAGGTCAATGCCGACTCGTGCGGTTTTCCTTCGTGGACCCGCGAGGTCGCCGGCGGCTAATTATTTTTCGACCGGCTTGCGACATCTGTGCTGTAGCTAGATGACTAAGTTGCAGGGTTAGCGGTCTTGAACTGTTCGCAGTCATTATGGCTTCTAATTGGTTTTTGAAATAACTGGCTTCGAAATGAATATCAATGAGAGTCCCACCGTTAAACCGAGCAATTGACGAAATTGCCATCGCTGTCAACGCAGCTTTTGTATGTTAATGAAAAATAAAGTTCTGTCATAATTACTTAACGATTACGTCTTCATTCATCTATATTAATTTTATCCAAAAAACACTAATCTGAACCATTGCGTATTCTACGTTCATTATACACAGTTTACTCTGGTAAGTCGGCATAGCGACGGTAACGTAACAATTATTTTTCTGAACATACAGACTCATTTGTTTGAGTAAACATGTTTTTGTGACAATACCGAAGAGAACGCCATTATTACATTAAGTACGCGAGAGGCTGCGCCCACGCACCTCGATTTTATGTTAATCGAAGAGCCGTGTCCTCGCTCGGCGCGAGCGCGTTCGGCTTGGCTCTCCGGATTAAAACTACAATTTGGTAATTGTACCTACACTTGTATTAAGAGTATTATATGTACCTATAACGGTGGCATTGTTTTAGTGCGCATTTTTCTGTTTAAAATAGAAAAGGCAAACGAGCAAATGAGTCACCTGATCGTAATTGATCACCAGTGATCTGATTAAGGTTTCCCGGGATTTCGAGGCATTATCTTAGTATGTATATCACCTTATAATCCCGCGATCTCGTCTGTAAAGAATTTGTTATTAAATGTTATATTATAATCTACACTATCTACATCTATATCTAAACTAACTACACTAATATAAAGAGGTAAACTTTGTTTGTTTGTATGTGGGAGTCATCTCTGGAACTACTGAACCGATTGCGAAAATTCTTTCACAGATAGAAAGCTACACTATCTCTGACGGACATAGACTACTAACAAATACATAGAAAACACGGAAAAGTTTCACCATTTTTAAACAAGTTTTCCAATTAAATAAAAACTGTACTCAAAATTGAAAATATTGAAACTGTACTAAAAATTGAAAAGATCATTTTTTAATATTTGGTAGGTCACCTGCCCACCTGCCTCCCCCTTAAGTCTGTCGTACTACTTACTGGACACCCTTTATATGTATAGAATTACAGATAAGGCATATCCCGTAAGAATGTTTTACAAAAATTTGCTTGCTGATCTTGCACTAACATTAAAAGTAACCTCTATAATTTAATTTGATAAGCTTAAGTGGAGCCCACCAGCCAAGCTCAGGGCAGCGGTCACGGTACAACAGAATTACGGGATCTCCGGTCACAGCTACATTCATGCAATCCTTATACCACCAGCGCCGGCGCGCCTCTCCCATACAACCTGTATCGCGCCTATACGACGTTTATACGCCATTACCTGCAACAGAAACAATTTAACGTTTACGAGTCAAGTCGTAAATGGGATTTGTTTATATTCACAATTGCAACCTTGTTTGTGTTGCAAACGTGAAGTGTGTAAAGTTTTTTTACTGTAATTTTAGTGTCTGTCGTGTTGTTTTTATATCGTAGTGCCATTTCAGCCCAGGTGGAGGAAGAGAAGAAACATCATTGGTGGCCTAGTGGCTTTACACAGGGTGGACTCGCGACGGCATCGCAAAGTACAGTCAAGATTAAAAGTATGGGTAAGTATGTACCTACCAAATGATCTTATACCGGTCGCCGCTACATATTTTTGAGCCGTTTGAATTTTTACTTGACTGACTGAGCTATCGATTTCGATCCCAAATGGTCGACATATACCATGAGTTTTTGTTAATCTACATTACCATAGTATTGTAGTAACCACGCTCTTTTACGGCGAGAGAAAACATCTTGAGAATACCTGAATATTTATGCAACTCAATGTGTAACCATGCACTATCGGTTTAGTTTTCCTGACACAGGGGTTTCGGAGGTAAGATGGTAGACACTCTAATGTAATTAATAACCTGACCTGCCAAATATAAGGTGATCGCTGTGATAGCACGACATGTTACCCATATGATTTTTATTAGCATGATCAAGTTTGACCTACCATTTTATTAACATCAAGTCAATTTGTAACGGCGTGGTTATATATTTTGTTAACAAATATTTATACGTAATAAATATTACGATAATATCTTTAACGGGCGTGACAAATAAATTATTTGTTTGGTTATGCAGACGTAGCCGAATTATGGGTGTAACATTATAATAAACAGGCCATTATCTTTCTAATGCTCCTACGCAAAACACCTACTCGATCAAAGCTTACCTTCTAAATAAGACATTTTATAGTATTATTCAAGTTAACACAAGGAGGCTTAGGAATAACAGAAATACCCGTGTTGTGAATTTAAAAATGAAAAAGCCTTTTTTGTCATAATAATATCCATAAAAGAGTTAAAAAAAAATATCCTAACGCTCTTCCGAGCTTCGGACCATACTTACATTCAAAAGGGATGCAAACCATATATTTACTTCAGTATTTGATTAAAATGTTAACAATAGGCGTTCATGTTTTATGGCGAATTCAAAATTGAAACAAAACAGAGCGAAGGGGCAGAGCTAAGCTAGTATTAATTAAGAGGGTTCACTCTGGTCTCTAATTAACCGTGGCCCGGCCACATTCAGCGTAATTAGTTTCCTTACAAGCTTTGGACGTTCTCACGCTTTTAGACTATACCCTAGTTTAATTATGTAAATAATAAGGACATTTCGCTTAGCTAGACGTAATTATATATTGTTTCATTAAAATGCTTGCATTAATGAATATTAACAGCTTCTTAACGTTGTTAAGATAAATTAATTATCGGCTCAGTGTAATTATTTTTAAACACGTACCTACATCGTTATTCCTGTAATAATTCTAAACATAAAACATTATGGTAAGTGCTTTTAAAATGATTGAATGCTCATTAAATTCATGGCATTAATGGTATTTGTATTCGTATAGTGTTATGCTGTAATAGCATACTTTGCGCTTTTATAGCGAACGTAAACTATAGTTTATTATAAGAAACATAATTAACCAGCTGGATTACAGCTCAGGTAAAGATCAGTATCACTTAATTGCAAGCGCCAACGTTTAGTTTCCACGCCTTTCCCTTACAAATGCGATAAACTTAAGCATGGCAATGACAGCAAGATGAGATCTTAGTGAGATAAACGGACACAGACATTATGTCCACACAATGAACAACTTAAAACGATGTTTGGGAAAAGTTTTCTTGTACAGTTTATCTGCTAGTTCCCTTTTGAATGAATTTCGTTTTTTTTTATTTTTTGCTCAATTTGTACTGTTTTATGACAGAATTCACCATTTCCTATAAAATAAAATAGTAGTTTATGGATTTTACAGCATAGCGCGTTGTACAGATTAATGAGCTCATTTCAAAATCAGTCAAATTTTAAGGCCGTAGACAAGCTGAAGAGAGTTCTCAAAAAGACTGGAATATTCTCGGAAATTTTCACATTCAAAGTTTTGGAATTTTTGAAAGTTTCCACTGGCATATTATAGGAATGGGCATGATTCGGGGACTTTTTCTTATGGAATAAAGAGAAAAATGAGCATGCCGGTCACCTGATAGAAAGTGATCCCTGCCGCCCTTGGCAACAAATTCAAATTCAAATATATCTTTATTTTGCATAGAAATGTGGTAAGTTTACAGTCTTTACATTTTATTTGTATTACACATTTTGCCAGCATCTGGCATGCAAAACGAAACCCATGATAGCCAAGTCAGTCTGCGAATCTCACTCTCACCGTACGAAATGCAGCAGCAACTAGTTAATTACTAATTCACTTCGGTATTTTACGATAAAAATTGAGAATTTTATCGAAAAATTATCATAAATTTTTTTCGTAATTTTGGAAACTTTCCGTCGGCAGATTAGTAGCCTTGACCTTTTTTAATCTCGATTTAGCGCTACATGGTTTAGTAGTATAACCAGGTTTAAGCGCCTTTATCGAGACACAAAAAAGTATCCCGAGAGCTTAAATCTCATAGGTTTAGGACTTAAAAGCAAGCCCAACTAAGTATAAGCGTATAAGAATGGCGCACGTCAAACAAATTGTTATCCATTAATATTGAGTCGAGTGCAGTAAAAGAGATGTCACATGTCATTACTCGACCGCGCCAATTTGTCGATGCTACGTGCAACGGATATTGATCTGATATAATTATATCGATACCTCGGAACTCATAGGGCGTATCCACCATAGTAACATTTTGACCGTTAGCAAAAAGTTTGCAAGTTACGTAAAAACTGTTTGTTCTTTAAGCATTAGTAGTTTATTTCAATCCTAAACAGCATTTGAAGTAAAATAATTCTTAGGAATACCGAAGTTAGGCTAGGAGGAGGATGAGAATATGTAATAAATTAAATAAATGTAAAAATATAATATACTGAAATTTTATAAAATCTTTTACATGTGCCTAAAAGTTTACACTTACTTTGAAAAAAAAAACAATTTAAAGCTTTGTCGCTTACGTCGTTTTGGTTCCTAACTATCGTCGTTGGTACTCGCTCTTGAATTAATTGGGGTCCTTATTCAGGCGTGTCACCTAACATTGTACTTTATCGACATATTAACTTGTTGCTGACGACAAACGATGGTGATTATTCCAATAGGGCTGCAAAAACGCTAACTGCTTAAGTGAGCTTGTCATATTAAAAGCGTTTTTAACCTTCGATGGAGCATACTGGACGCGTTTTTAACCTTTTTTTCATCGAAAAAGATGGACGATATAAGGTTACAACCGTTGCCTGTTTTTATGTGCATCTGCCTTTGACATCGCAGGACTCTAGGTGATGGAAGAATTTCAGTTATTTTATTTCAAAAAAACTGAAGTTTTGTTAAGTCATTTGCCAGATCACCATTTTTCACAAAAGTACGCTTTGGGCCATACGAATAAGAATATTAGACTTATTCTTATTCGTAGTTTGGGCCATAATGATTAGGCAGGACAGGTTACCCCCATGGCAAGAAAACCAAAATGATATTAGTATTGTTGGTATACATCCAGTTAGATGAAGCTATTTGCTAGATAAATACTTAATAATAATTACATTAAATTCTAAAAATATTGCTTCGTGTATTTAAAAATACATATGTACCTATTTATCTATAAATTAGCAGTGCAATTTTTTTTACATCAGCACTTTAAATCGACGAATTGTAAAAAACTGGTTCGAAAATTAAACCTTCTTGTTCTTTCACCCTTGAGTTCCACCGCCTCCATAACAATGCAGCAATGAAAAAACGTTTTACTTAATAAGGACTTTAAAAACAATAACACTTCCGCTGAGGGTGGTCGAGAATCTTTATTAAAATCTCGAGCGAGTAATAAAAGCACAGTTAAATGCGGAGAACTCTGATGAAAATATTAATTAATGTTTCGGAATGGAAAACATGTTGCTAATTAAATGGCGATATCGCATAAAACGTAATTAGAGGACGGGAACGTTCGTTTCTCACGGGGCGGGCCGCGCGGTCCGTGCGATACTGCGCATCTCGCGAACACCCGGCGCCTCACACTCCCACCTTAACCCAAAGCAATAAACTTCAATTCACAATCGCACACTTCCTTTTACCCACTGTACTCTTAGCATGTATTTTATGAAAGGAATGCAACGCGTAGGTACTCACGTATCTACACAAAGTACAAAAACAGGTTGTTACAACTCCATGGAGGCACATTGTGTACGTCAATATTTTGTTCGTCCAGCTCCGGGCCGTTTACTTGTTTAATTTGTTAACTTCTCCAGTTTGAGCTTCTAGCTCGTTAGGCTCGTTAAAAACGCTTCCATATTGCTGTAAAATAGACAATCTATATTCAACAGAAGTCGTAGTTTATTACAGTTTACTATTTAACTCGAGCAGGAAAATAAATCCTTTTTGATAACTATCTCTACGACTTTTATGTTTTAGGAACGTTAAACATTAACAGTCTCGAGCTAAATTACCGTTTTTCCAAGAAACGCAACAAAACCAACATAACTCTACACCCCTTTACTTATTTAAAAGCGTTAATCTGCTCTGAATATAATAACGTAAGTTTCCTAAATGGTTTAAAGGCGTTCGAGTTTTTAATTGAAATTCCGCGATTGAAACTATGAACATTCCGCTGGATTAATTAACTGCACTGACTGGTAACTATTAGCCGGGATGATGGACGCCTCAATGGGCGATGTAATTAAAAAAGTCAATTATCACTTATTGTAATTAGCGGTGTTCGCGATGCCGACAAAAAGGTAATTGTTTTCTGACGGCCATCAATCGGCTCGCGGCGAACCGGCGTCTAATCACACGATCGGCCCGCGTCGATACCATCACTCGCTACAACACACTACACTACACTAATAACAATTAATTGTATTATTGACAGGGTTAAAAAAGTAAAGACTCCACTCAACACCATGAGCATGACGATACAACACAACGAAGCACGTGTCTTATTGTAACACCTTTCCAGAATTTTATTCAATGATACAAGCGTTGTTGCACATATTAGTGTATTGAAACTAGTAAATAGAGCTTATTAGTAGCTCAGTTGGCAATAACTCGCAAATAGTTTCGAACGAAAATAACTACAGAATATTTGCGTCAACAAGAAAAAAAATCTTATCCCAATATCAAACAAAGTGTAGGAGCGCGTTTTATTTCATAATGAGGTTATTACAGAGCATCCTAGTTGCCTTTATCTCTCGGGGCGAGAGCGAGACTAGCGCCAAATTGGCGTGGCGGACTGCGCGGGCGCTGCGATCGCAGCTAAGATATAGCTAATTAAGGGCCCGCGCACCGATCTATTTGGCTAGATCCCGCCACTGACGTGTGAAAATACCCAATTAATTAACGCGAACGCGGCCCGATCGCAGGGCATCGCTCGCTCGCGTGCTCAAACCTAGACTAACGCTCGAAGCCTTTCTATTTCTGCTTTAATTTGAACCGTTTCCGAGTATTGGACATATTGATTAGAGGCTTTCGTTTTAATTGGCATTCGTCCAGATATTCAACAAAGCTCTGAAAGGCCAGTTTACTGGTATGTAATTGATGCAACGACGGTTGAAAATACAGGGTTTGAATGGTTTAAGCTCGCATAAGAAAACTTACAAGTCGCAAAGAGAAATAAACGTAGCATCGCCATCCGAAATTCCGACCGCTGAAACTGAAACGACACACTTACCTACTTAAATGCGCACATTAACGCGAGTTAATTCGACATTAACCGCCCAATATCCATACACAGCGATTCGACCGATAGTTACGTGACTATACGCGTCGATTACCCGACGAACCCCTCTGTCGCCATGCAGGCAGTATCGGCGGGGGAGGCAGGGGCGGCCGTGCTGGACCAGCGAATAGATGGAGGCGCGATGACCGCGAGTGTAAAGCGAGTGTTAATGGGCCATTAGCCGGCGGTGTGGAGAGCGCCTAATTGGCGCTCGGGCACGCTGCACGCTGCACGCTGTAGTTGCACGCCGCGCTAGCACGCGCCAGATCCTACGATACTACGCACGCCAACACTTGCACTATTTTGGAGGCAATTAAGGTTCAGCAACAGCGGAAAACTCGAAACTGTCTTTTACAGCGGAACGTTATACAAACATGAATCCAACTTACTATTTCAAGCGTTATTTTCGCTCTACAAGATTTTAATGCAAAGTATTCGCGTTATTCACTTAACCCCATAAATAACGACTTACTTTCTTGTTATTTTTCAGGTTATTTTTAATAACAAGCGCTCAAAAATCGTCGTACCTAATAAAATTTGCATTTTTATACAGAATTGTCTAGCTTGTTACCCTTACAGCTTACAGTGGTAATAAACGTTTATGGGTTGCCCCTTTATTGCCACTATAGTAATGAGTGTTCCATTCCACTAGTAATTCGAAATATTTTTGAACTCTTTGCCCCTACCTATAGATATCCTACTGGTCACAGTATTAACTGCCTACTCGACCAGAGTAGTACCACACTCTAGAGTCTTGCTGCTACTACTACCTGTATGCTAAATATTTACTAAATATATACCGCTAACTGTACTTACATGCTTCTCCTCATAGTGACTCGAACACTATTTCCATACAGTCATTCACTACCCTCTAAAGACTTAAAAACTAGAATCGGCATGAAAGCGTTCTTCGAGCGAGCCTTCAACAAGCAGGCGGCGGCGTCATCAGGAAATTAAACCGCGCGGACAGGCGGCCGCGTCATTCACTCGGCTAATGGAGTTTGAGTGAGCGCTGTTTCTGTTGCGATTCCACTCTGCTTTAATTAAGCGACGGTTAAAGATGTTGGGATGCATCTGAGTTGCGAATTATAAAACCTTGTTGCACAAAATGCAATGCAATCTGTTTTAGCGGCAAATTTATTTGGAGTAACACAAAACCGGGCGAAGGCGTAAACAAGAGAGGCATTTGTCCTGACATGGCTTAACCGCAGAGCAGAGTCTTTAAGTTGAATGCACCCCGGATTATTAATTATTATAGAACACATGGATTAAAGAATTACCCAAAAAAATAAATCGTAATGAAACTTTCAAAAGCGAAGATTCTGGTGATATATTTATTTAAATCAGTCGTAATAATTAAGAGGTGCACCTGGAAATGCTTCAGTGTTGTTATGACTAGAGCTGAATTGAATGTGGGAACAGAGCGGTGTGGACACAATTTCCAGGAGCGCCTCAAAGACCTTTGTTACGTTGGTGACCCAGACGATTGGTTTTCTATCACAAGTTCGAAACTAAATTTGCCAAATGCATTGTTTGTCAAAAATTTAATTTGACTTAATGGATATATCTACACTAATCTACATCTACACTCTACACTTATAAATAAAGAGGTAAACTTTGTTTGTTTGTTGGTATGTAGAGGGTAATCTCTGGAACTACTGAACCGATTTCAAAAATTCTTTCACACATAGAAAGCTACACTATCCCTGACGGACATAGGCTACTAATTCCACGTGAACAAAGTAGCGAGCGTCCGCTACGTTTGATAAGAATGTAAAGTTTTAGATTTTTTTTAAAACGTTCATCATACTCAATAACTTTCCTACAAAATTTAACGATATAGTAAAAAAAAAACTTTTAAGCTCAAATTCTGTACTTATTTTATTCTTTAGGTCAAATGATGGTTTAGGCAACAAACAATGTGAAAATGTGGTTTACTTTTGATAGCTAGCGGGGTACCGGACCCATACTAATACCTCATTATAAAGAGTCCTATCTTTTGTAATACGACAGGTGTTGTTATTTGATATCTAATTGTCAATCTTTTTCAATCAAATAAATACATATATAATTTCAAAAAACATATGCTCTTTTGAGGCAGCTAAAGATGACAATAAATTTTTGAATCGAAAGGAATGCAATTCTTACGCAACTTCTAGGTTGAAAACTCATATTTTTGTATTGTGTGTCGAATTTGATCTTGCCGTTTGGGTTAGTAAACATCTAACATCAGCTATCGAATTAATTAATTACCATTACTGATTATTTTTTATTACTTTGCTATTCGGCTAACGATGAATATATCATGCTCCTTTGCTTTGCATCACTTTACTTCTTCAAATAAAGTATAATAAATAAATGCAAAATAAATATTTTTACTTATTTTGCACGTTATATTGTACTTATTTTTGCATTGCTTACTTTAATGCGATATTAGTTACATTGGCTAAATTGCCGTTAGAAAACTACCATTACGATTGTAATCATCCTTCACATATTTTAATTTGACAGTTGGATTTCTCACATTCACCGATACTTCTAATTTGCAGCTTTACTAGAAAGTTGCTCAGCCCGGCTTCATTACGATCCTTGTCTGCTTCGCATTGTGGAAGAAAGTGGCCGAATGACGTTTAATTTCCTTTAGCTCTCGGCGCCGGCACAATATCTGATAATTGCATATTCAATTAACGATGCAACTCGATTATAGTCACTATAACCATGGCTGGAAAGATTTTAAAAATGAATCCTTTTAGATTATAATGTTTGAAGTATTTAATGTAATGACATTAAGTCTCTGAGTGCACAAAAGTCAATCCCATTTGTGCCATTGTTTTAAATATCTTTTGTTAATAAATATAGTTAAAACAGAGGTTTTGGGTTCGAATCCAAAAAAAAAAAATTTGTACAATTAATATGAATGTTTCTGCTACGTGTACTTAAAAATCGTTCCTGTTGTTTCCGTTGTTTAGTACCCATAGCAAACTCAACGCTAAATGCTTTATATGGGACTAGTTAATTGGTATAAATTGTCGTAAGATATTTTGTTTTATTTATTTACTAAGCTTACTCTATCAGTAATTCACTAGTCACTATATCTACCCCGTGCTCCCATATCCCGCCAAAATGAGGAGCCAAACATCGAAATAGTGAAACATCCCGAAATCAATTCCGATCGGGCCACAGAAGACAAAAACCTGGCACAAGTGCACAGAGCAGACGTGCGGGTAATTATCCCTGCAGTTTCGGGCATGTTTGCTAGTTAGAATTCGGGTGTAGTTGGAAAATTAATCAGTCCATTGTGGGCGCTTTGTCGGGGCTGGTGCCAATTATTGGCTGTGCGACGCGGCAGAGTAATTGAACCTGCCTCCAGGCGGCTCCCTAGCGCGCTACGTGAAAAAGTTACCACTGATATTTGGGAGCTTTTGATGACGGTTACTTGTCTTTTCTTTTGTTTTTTAAGATAAAACTAGGAGTGAAATAGCAAATAGTTGATAGAAGTTTTTTTAGATTTTCTACTAAGATACTCGTAGCATTAGGCACTACAATGACAGTCTTTTTTTCTAAAAAAATCCTAATAGTTTAAAAATAGTTTTCATCATTGTATTGCCTTTTATATTGCTTTCAATTTGTACGGTTTAATGATATGGGTCCGTACAGATGGCAAACCATGTCCAATAAAAAAACGAAACTCATAGACTCAAAGTCGACAAAAAATGTTGATTATTCCGGTTATAATACAAATGTAAGTTGTCTGCATTACTAAATATACTTTAACGCTGCACTCAGAGACAATGGTAAAATTTTTATAACCAATAATATCTCGGACAATGGTCATACATATATAGCTTTAAGTATAGAAAATTGTAATCAAAATTATTAATAAAGTTTCAATATTACCATCGTATGCAAATCACAAACAAAAAGGGCGTCAAAGAAAGCCTTAGTTATCCACGATATCAACCAACACACAATCAACACGTATATAGGTTCGCTTAAGATAAAATTTCGTATGAAAAGGCCGTAAAATACAGTTAACAATCACATCATAAGCAATCACTCCGAGTGAATGAAATAAATTGCACGTTCCCATTTACAATATTCGTTGTCGAGAAAAAAATGGAATGAAAACATGCTTCATTCGGCAGCTTCGCAATTTGGCTGGTTTGTGTCGCCTGCCTCGGGATTTCGTCTCATTTTAATCGAACCCTTTCGTAGAAACTTATATATTCATCCCTCTTGCTTTCCCTATGCTAGTAAAGGATGGGGAAAGGTAAACGCATGCGTGTTTTCCAATTTTTCGAAATGAAATCAATCCTTTGACTACTGCATCCTGAATCCGATGATTGATTAGGACAAAATAATTTTGCGTGAAAGAATTCGCATTAGTGCCGTTTGTTTGTAATTATTCATTGCTATGTTATTTAATTAAACTAAGAATAAACTATAACCTTGTGTAAGACACGCACTTTACTTTCCATAATAATAGTATTAATCGTTTTTACTCAACAAAAAACCCTCAAATCCTTTGAAAAGCAAATTATCATTCTGGAAATTTGAAGGCGGTTTGTTTTTAAATATTTTTATGATTATTTTTTGAGCACTTTAGTAGGTACGTATAATGTAACTGCACTAAATGACGGTTGCTTTTTGTAGATGACTTGAAAGGACTGCTAACCGTCGAGGAGACCGCATCCAAACTCAACCACAGTATCTCTTCACCAGATGCATTTCAACCTGTCAATGGTATAAAATAATTAAATTTATAAACGCAGCATCGAACAGTTCAAATACCTAGCCCTATGGCTAGGTGGAGACTACACTCTACAGAAAGCTAAAATTTTGCCGAAACACGTCTACTAAAGCGGAGGTCGACTAAGCCCGCCACTAGCTGTCCACTGAAAGACGAAAAACAAAGGACTGCCGCCCACCAGCCACGCCGACAGCCCTGCTTCCCCAGGATTAACTTTCGCTCTCACTTAATCGGTTTTCATTTAAGCCAGCGGCCGAAAATGTGACTATCGAGTTTTGAAAAATTTCCATTTACGTGCTCATTCGGTATGTTGCTGTTTAGAACAGGTATGACATCGTGTCATTTTAAAGTTTTTTTTCTGTAATTTAGACTCAATTATCCACACCATTAAAGAAAGTAACTTTTTCTAAATAGTTAGTAATCATCTTATCTTATTCCGAAGTGAAAACGCGATATAACTTCTACCAACACCACTTAGCAGCACAACCCTAAAGTAAAGATTCAAAGTAACAAAATATTTTTCCTCAAAAATAAACAAACCATAACCTCCCTCCTAATGTCTTGCGCATACCCATAGTGGAGGGTTAATGAATTTAAGCCAACGTCCAAGGGTAGAATAAAGCGGCATTAAAACAATGGTCGCCGTAACGCGCTGGTAACCGCCGAATTTGCATTCCTCATTGTGAGAGGACATAAAAATGCTCTCATTAACCTGGGGTAAAACAACCCCACAGACTGACCGGTATGTCCGCTCGCTGCGCAACGGTGCGCCGGTTTGAATTTTATGGCGGCTTAGCGACGATGTGGTATACGGCCAGTGCGGTAGAAAGAAGTGGGGTTATATGAAACTGAGATGCTGTAGGAAAAAAAAACAAAAATAAAATAATTCATTTGTATTTCTACAGGGTAGGTATTTAGTTGCATTAAGGCAACGCATTGCGTTTATTTTCAATGTGATTAACGTATTAACTTCTGCCTGTGAAATCTGAAATGAATCTTAATCCAGTCAGGAATTTACTACTATTTTGTTAGGATTTTAATAGATTTTTTTGCTTTTCTATAGTAAGAGCTGTGATTTGTATAGATTTAAAGCTTAGAGTTGTAGAGTATTTTTGAATTTTGCTAATATTTAAAATTTATACTTACCCAGGTTTATCTTACCATTACCAGTAGTAACGCAGTGTCTTAATCGCTTATATGAATAAACAAAGTCCTGAAAATGTATGCTACCTCACTCAACCGTCCTGGTAAGTTTTAAAATTTTAACTGGCCATTAAATTTTGTACCCCACTTACATTGTATTATACTTCTTCAATTTTACATTCTTCTTTTGACAAAGTGTGTAGTGTACCTATACTAAAACTTATAAAAAAATATCAAAAAATGATAGAACATTTTAAAAGAATCGCTTACATCGAGTGCTTATTTCGTAAATCAGTTAAAATGACAACTCTTCTTATCGCTTAACGTTCGCACCTCTCTTCATAGAGCGCAGTACCTTGCAGGATCGCAGCGAGATCGCGCGAGAGTCCATCGCCGTTTTCATTACAGCCTGCTTAACATACCGATGCTGCGCGGACAACGGGCATTCCGCCACGTGTCCACTTTTTACTGCCCACGGTTTATTGCACACCCCGACTTTAACTCCACGTAATTCCCGTAATCGCGCACACAAGATAAACATTGTCCAAGCGGCTTACACAGCCACGTAATATTTTAATAACAAATATTCAAATTAAGACGTAAACTGTAAAGGCGAAAGTAATAAACGCTCTTCGAGCTAACGAGATTAAAACGCTAAGTTTCCCCGCCTATTCTTAAGATGTAGATTATCGTTAAACTTTGAAATTTTCATGAGAACAACATCACCTCGTTAAGGTTTTTACTTTAAATTTCGGTAATGATATTTCGACTCGTTAATATCCAAGTGTATTGAATCCCGAAGCATAATCCTGCCTTTTTCGGGCGTCATATTTCAGCCCTCGGGAGAAGCATTGTTCTATTAACACAATTTTATGACCGACATATTAAAATAATAAAAACTTATGCCTCTCTTAATTAAATAATTTAGCGGCGGGCTGAGCGGAGATATGTAAATTGTTTTAGGGGATAGATCAAACAACCCTTTTTTATGACTTTAATATGCGGTCGCCGAGCGGGGCGAGCCGTGAGACAGGGGCTGGGGGGGTAAGTTATGAAATATTTAATAACGGCGCACACGATTCCATTTGAATTACTTTCGAGGAAATGATGACGTGCAAAGCAGGCGGCACACCGCGCCCTTGGACCGCTACGTGGAAGCACCGAAATGAGCGCAGAAACAAATATTGCTTTATGAAACAAACTTTTCGCTTTATTAAAACTCACAGATGAACGAGGTATTCTTATACTCGTAGTTGACGTCTATTAGGTTTGTACGCGATTGCGTTGTGAACATATATGCTAATAATAAAATTAATAAGAATGAAACTTTTGACTTTTGAATAAATAAATAAATTAATCTCCATTATCAACAATTAATAAAATTCCAAGAACAAAAACATACTATGTTATGAAAATAAAAACTAGACCGCAAAAAATAATCAAAGATACAGTGACGCAAAGATTTTGCTCCCTCTGTGAATCTAGCTGATATGGAATGAATCATTTGCGCTACTGTCCCTAAAGCGGAGAGGCGTTTTATTATTTTTAATTAATATTTCCTGACAAATTCGTGAATAAAACCTTTATAATGTCGTCAAGGGGCGCGTAATGACTAACCTTGTTGTGGTAATGATTGTGATATTAGCTTGATGGACGTAATGAAGAAGGTCCTTTACCCGATGACGGTGGGAGTAAGGGCGCGTAAAAGGGGATGGCAAGCTTTTAAATAATTAAGCCTGATGCGTGCTCCACGACAATGCTTACGTTTTAACATTTCTCGGAAAAGTCGGTAAAATGCATTTTACACTGAAATGACGTAGTTCATTTTATTTGTATACAAACTAGTAAAGTTGATTACTTGACCGAGTACTTAACTTAAAGTAATTGAAATTTTAATTATGTTTACCTGTAATAATAGCAACTTGTTAACAATATGAGCATATATACAAAACGTTAATTATTATAAGCGTTTGGTAATTAGCAGCAAATTACTTGCTACAGTACAGTCGAATGTTGTAAACTGAGTTAAAGATGGGTAATGGGAATTTCCTTGCCAATTTTACCTTACAAAACGGAGCTCTTCTAGGACCAATTTGTTGATTGTTCGTCTGTCTGTCAAGACTCTTTTCTCGAGATTGGGTCAATCCCCATTCTCTCCAATTTTAATTTTCAACCTCTGTAGGGAATCGAAATTACTTTCAAAAACGGTCTAAGTCTGTTTTTGAAGGCGTAAAAAATTCAAGCTTATAATTTAACACAATCAAATGATATTCTTATTTGTGTCCCGTATTGTTGAAATTCACTGTGCTAATAATATAGTAATGTTCCATTTTGTTTTTTTGGTAAGTCTCACTTTAGTTTTAGCTTAGAATTCAGAACCTTGAGGATCCTACTGAAAATCAGCACCTCAGTTTACCGGGGCAGTATGCTGGGTGGGTCCTTTTTACCCGACTGCGCGACGCAAAGGCTGGTAATGTGTTTATGTTTTCTGTGCAACGCAATATAAGCATGTTTTCCATATTTGTATTTTGTCCGTGATGTATAAGTACATTGTTTATATTGTTTTTTTTTAATAGTCTTGTTGAGTGTCCCACTGCTGGGCAAAGACCTCTCCTCTTGACTTCCACATCTCCCTGTCCTGGGCTATATCTGGCCAAACCTTCAAATAGGTGTCCAGATCGTCTCGCCATCTCCGCCTGGGCCTGCCTCGCCGCCGGTAACCGTCATGCTGTACCCACCAGGTGGCTGAATGTGCCCATCTTTATATGATGTTAAATATCTCTTTAATTTTTCTTTGTCTCTTATATTTTGACACTTACAAATTCACACATGTTATCAAATTCACTATAATTATATAAGTATTCAACTCGGCAACAACCAAGTTGCTATAACAGAAGTAAAATAACCAATCCGAAAAAGGAAAATTTGCGGTTATATACATTAAAAAACGCAATTAATATGGCTAGTCATGTGATAGGACATTTTCTTCTTTGCAAAGTTAAGTTTGTCGCTCAATCCGTCTTTTTTTTAATTTAATTATAACCCAAAAAAATCGAGGTTTGCGATTACAACTCGTACTTGGCTGATTTTACTGCATTTATATTTTTATATATGGACCTCGGGTAGGTAATACTGATATCCACTAATCGATTGGTTATTATACTTAGGCATACGTTCAAATTTTTAATACGTACACAAAATATTAAATGTTCTACTATCTACCTTAATTAAGTATTCACAAAATAATAAGCTGTTCAAATTTCCGGCAAGTAGGTACTAGATTTTTGCGTGTGTTGTAAGTTTTTTTTTTATAAAAAGAGGCGCAAATAAGCAGTTAGGCCCCCGGGTGGAAAGTGATTACTACCGCCCATGGGCTATAGCAACTTCAAGAGAGTCGCGGATGTGTTGGACAACCACGTTGTTTCCACTGTTGGTTCCACTCTGGACAAGTGTCCAGCTCCCTGTGATCCGCAGGACCCCTTAATTCCTGCAAAGTCACTAGCACACTTTTTTGTTGATTTTTTTTTATGAAATAGGAAGGCAAACAAACAAGTGGGTCACGTGATGGTAAGTGATCACCACCGCCCATAGACACCCACAACACCAAAGAGATTGCAGATGCGTTGCCAACCCAGAGGGCTAAGATGGAATACCTCTAGTGCCAGTAATTACATCGGCTGTCTTGCTTTCCACGCCGAAACACAACAGTGCAGGCACTGCTGCTTAACGGCAGGATTAGCGAGCAAGATTGTGATAGCGATCTGGACGGACCTTGCACAAGGTCCTACCCACAAAACTGTTACTGAAATTGTCCCCTGCCATATCGTAAAATAAATCATGTTAACTCAACAAGTGCCAATTTGACAGTCTTCATCTATGTGTACATGCTTACACATACTAATGCAAACGCAAGGATAAAGTAATTCAGAGCCTACAACTAAGGCTCTTATAGGTGTCTACAATTACCCTTCGCATACGACGAACAGCTCTAGTAGCGCGTAGCGTTTAATAATAATATAACCATTTATTTCAGGCTGCATAGGCCCCCAGAAAAAATACCTTAAAGACTAACATACATATTTAAAAACATTAAAATTAGCACGTTACTTCGGCGACGTGTGACTTACTCACACACATCGCGCACATAAAAGCTTCCGTCCCTCTAGCACACGCATACTATACTGGTTAGAAAGGGATATGTGCTTTATATAAGCGATAAAAGTTAGCATGCTAGGCCGCCTGAACCATCCTCAGTATAATCGCTCCAACTTGGAACAAGCAGTGTGTCAAGCCAAGTTCGGAAAAAAGAGCTACACACCGACCATAACTCACTTTAGCATCACAACATTGTTGTAATCGGCCGCAACCATTCAGTAATGGCTCGCATTAATTTCAAGAATGCATCTTTTTGCGCTGCGTTTCTCCCGAGAATCGCCCGAAGTGCCGCCAAAACCATTCGAAGATAAATCGATAGCTAATTTGAAATAGCGCATTGTTGTCTGCTTCTATAGTCTATACAAAGGAACACAACTTTCACAGATATTGCTCTTGCACAATACAGACAGTCCAACTAAAATGGCAAAGGGTTGCCGCAAAGCAACTTTACGCTCAGTGTTGAACTGCTAAGTCTAAAGTTAGCTAAATAGCTGGATTTTATGACAAAAAATAATGTTTCTGCAAATCCAACTAAATAACCAACAATTTATAATAAATAAAGCGTAACTGTAAAACCAGTATAATATCTTCTTTATATTTCACAAGTTCTATTTCAATGCCAAATTCGAACTCATAATTCAATCCTAATCTTAATGAAACACAAATGTGGTATAATTGACCGTTAGAAATTAAGGCAAAAATATAAAGTCGCAGGATGTTGCATAACCTAACACTAATAAATCTCGTAGCGTTGATAAAAATCATACATTTGTCATTCGAATCGTAGCCACATTTAGAAAACAGGTTCAGACTTCGCCGCACTAGGTTATTAATTGGATGTGAATAATTAATTACCCTTGACTTTAACAAAGTATGTGGCAATTATGTTGAAAGCCAACTAATGCCTTGCGTTTGCGTAAAACAAAGATGTAATAACATACATAATACATAACGTAGAATATGCCTGGGTTAATTAAATTATGTTATTCGTTCAATCAGTTAGCTATTAATTAAGAGTTCAAGTGTGATGAAAGCAAATATTACGTTCTACATTTTCTAGTCAACTAACTAACCCTATAATTACTTACTCGTGCAATGTCCATAAGTAAAGAAATGGACAAGGCATTATTTTATTAGATACGTTGGAAAAACCATTTTAAATATTTGAAAGGTTTCTTTATTGACGAGGCAGCTCACCACTTAATTCTAAGAACTCCGCTAGCAGTGGGAATGGCTTGAAAAATTACACTAATGTAAAATATTACTGCAAGCGCTATTCAAAGTTTATTTCCCAGGGTTTCGCCAGGACGTCGTGGATAAAGTTGTAGGACCACGACAAAGACACGGGCGTGGACGCGGCGCGAGCGCAGGCGTGGGCCAACATGGCCGCCATAACAACTTAATAAGCGGTTGCGCGTGATTTACGCGCGCCCGCGGCCCCGGCGCCGGCGCAGCCCGCGTCACTTTATTCATATTAATTTAGGACAATAAACATCAATTTCACTAAGTAAAATGCGGCTGTCTTACTAGACCACTCGAAGAATACTTACGTAAGAATATCAAGGTCTTTTTTAAATAACACGGATACAGGCTTTAATTGAGACGAAAGTAAATAATTCCACATTAATTAAATTAATTCAACACCGTCGTTATCTCGCCCGACGAATATACCCACGTTAACATCGGGGAACTACTATTAAAATATGGTAAAGGCCTGCTAATTGGAGTCGTCCGCTCGCGACACCTAATAAATCTCGCGCATAATATAGGCCGTAAATAAACCACAAATGTACCATAAATATACAATTCCGTGGCGTCATAGGCCATGGACCCCACTCGACGCGGCGGTTACGACTTGACGTAACAATCGGTGTGAATCGAAAATAACCGGAAAATTTCTACGACTTCTCTAATAGCTCATTGTTATACGACAGTTAATGTTATTTTGGTTGCGACCGACAAATTATCGTGTCATCAAATGTGTTGTAATTTGTTTCGAATGTAATCTTATATTAAATTTAATATTAACTACTAAACGTCACAATCCGGGGATAGCTCTACGCTGTTTAACAATTCCATGTCACTTCGCCAAGTTAACATTTTACACATTAGAAACAAATCATACTAAATTCATAGGTGCTTACCTGCTGTAGGTGCTTACCTACTTTATCATAACATTCATAACTGTCCCTAGTTGAATAAGACCGAAACATCAACAAACGTGCCTATTTTCAAACTAAAAATCGGTTTGTAGAGAGAGCTGAAAGGTTCCCGCGGCGTACACTTTTTGAAAATTGCTAGTGATGTAGATTAGTCGATCAAAACTGACGATGAATTTTTGATTTGAAGTACGGCATTTTTGGGATATTTTACAATCTTGTACTGTAACAAACACAACACAACACAAGCAACACAACACAATAACACAAGCAGCTTTAGTTGCTTACTTTGGGACTAGGAAAATTGGTGTTACCTGTCCCAAGATATTTATTTTATTTATTTATTTAACAAACTAAAAAAGTCTTATAAAACCTTTAATAATATTAGCGAACATACAACCATAGCTCAACCCTCTTGCAATTTCGATTTACTAACTTAATAAATAATTTCTTTTGCAGAGACAAAAGATTACCCGTTTTAGCTATTTTCTCGGATATGTGAATCAAATGTGAATGTGGACAACTGCATTATTTAAGACCGCGAATTATTTAACTTGCATTAAAACAATAAAAATATTACGCCCAGACTGACTCGTTTAGGTTTTAAAAAAGACCCCTGGTCCGAGGGTACACATGTTCCGAACTTCATGCTTCTATCTTCAGCGCAACTTGCGAGTCAGAATGGTGAGCAGCGGTGTAAGCAAGTATGCTCCTACCTCTACTCCCCCAGCGAGCCCGAAGGGCTAGCTCTGTCCGCGGGCGCCGAAGCGTCCCTTTGATGGAAGTACCTACTCTTGAGCAACTCGCAACCCCGAAGGGCGAGTGGTGGTGTTAAGTCAAAAGTCAAAACCAAAGGTCAAAATATTTTTATTCACATTAGGCATACAGAAACCATTTATGAATGTCAGAAAATTTATAATCATTGCGGAAAAAATCTTCTGATGAAAAGATACTGGTAAGAAACTCAACAAGGTGTTATTTCTTAATAAATCAACTAGTTCCTGTGGCCGTCCCAATATTTTAATCCATATCTCTTTAATTTCTTCTTTTTTGGGAAAACTGAAAAAAAAATAGTATTAATTATAACGCAAGACAGCTTGTGGCGAGCTGTTGGGGAGTAGCGACTGAAGAAGAAGACTGGAGAGAAGGGTAAACTATATTAAGGGCCTCCGCTTAGTTGCGCAGGCGCACGGAGCGGGTGCACGCCTATAGAAAAATAGTATGGGAGCGTCCGCTAACTCGTACAGGTGCGGCTGCGGACTCATACTATTTGTTCAATAGGCGTGCACCCGCTCCGTGCACCCACGCGACGTAGCGGAAGCTCTAAATCGACGAAAGGGCCTCTAGGTGTTGGCAACGGCTCCGCGCCCGCTTCCCAAAAGTCCTGGACACGATTGCCCCATACGAGGGAAAGGTAACAGATTGGCGGATACCTTATCGATAATTTCTACAAAATGTCAGATGCACCGCATCACTAGTCTATATTTCCATAACCTCTTGTAGAAATAATAAATCATTTATTACCATTAAAATTAATAAATAAGCTTAGTTTTTACAAGCACATATGAGTCTTTGCTCCATAATTTAACCCACATAATAATACTAGCCGTCCAAAACGCGACATTCCCATAAATAAATACCAAATAATACTTACTTGTAAACGCCGATGTGTTGTCCTTCATTGCTTTCTTTAGGACACCGTGATGAATGCGAACTGCAACCATGCGCGAAGTATGCTATTTCGCACAATAAATATCACTTGCTTGTCTCAAAAATCTAACGATAACCATAAGAATTTTATTAAATTGCACCGTGAGCTCTACGAACCGTCATCAAAATTTGACGTGAATATTATGCGACTAAAAAGAATGGCTGCTATTCGACAGCATATTCAATACACGAAAGAAACTTTTTTAAACTGTTGTATAATAACATGACCTATATGACCAAATGTCAGCACTGAATGTGTACTGTAGTAAATTTAAAGATGGTGTCAAATGGTTATGTTTGTTCACTCCTTCACGTTGTTACATCGTAAGAGTGAATGGAGCAGATACATTCACGCTTTTTCTCAATTTTTCAGGCTTGCTCCATGGGTTTAAAACCTCCTTGGTTTGCTTAAAGTAAAATATTGACATAAATTCTATAGGACATCTGTCAAAGTTTGACGGCTTGCAAGCAAAACGTTCCGTTGTTTGAATATACGAACGCAGACTTAACTATTGATGTCCAAGACTAATTAAGATTCTAACAGCATAATAAATCTATTCATTAAACGTTACTAAGCATTTTGCTATCGAAATTCAAACTTAAACAAAAGGGTTACGTATACATAGATTTGAATTCCGAACCGAGGTCCTTATAATTAGTTGGAAAGAAAAGCATCCAACTTCGCCCTGACGGTTATGATGCGAACTCGTTTGCATAAATTAGTGCAGGTTGTTAGCACAAGGGCGAATGTGAACTATTAACTTGCTCTGTTACTTCAGCCGGCGCCCGGCGCCCAAACGTCGAATACGGAGGGACGTCGATGCAGTAATAATGATGTCTACGTTGTTTTAGGGCCTTTGTAGGTATAACATGTGCAAGCTCAGAAACGTTTAAATTTTATATGCTAGTTGAGGTGAATTAGTAAATAGACCTAAGCTGTTAAATATTCTCAGCAGATGTGACTTCGTTATTTTTAATTTCAGAGAAAATCAGGTCATTAGCTTTATTAGGTTCGAGTAACATCGCAGAGTTAGGAGGGCTCAATATTATGCAGAATCGCTTCGGGAAAAAGCACACGACAGCGCCCATATCACGTAGTGGCTCGACTTGGCGGTCACTCCCGTGTTTCTAGACAGGGCCAGCGCACTTCGTACTTTAGGCACAAAACTACAAGTACATCAGCACGCCTGCGTCACGGGGGCCTATTCAGTGGGTCATCATCACCGCGTACGGTAAGTTTTTCCGCTTTTATCTTTTGACGCTTCTTGTAAAACTTGGAATGGGCGGCGGTGTTCGGTAAACCGCTTGCCAGTTTGTAGTCTCTAGAATAATTTCAGCGTCGGTGTTTCCAAACAAATGGTACGACTTAGGGACACAGGAAACGAGTATATTCCTTTCCGGCATGGCGCTTGCGATTCTTTTGTTATTGCAGATGTCTTTAAGCAGCGGTGATTGCTTACCATCACATGACCCATCTGCTCGTGTTTCCCTTCCATTATAAAAAAAAAATAAAAAAGACAAATGAGTTTTATTATTTTACGCTAATTGGATCTACAAAAAATATTAAATTTAATCCTAACGCGACTAGCGTAATACGCAGAGTGTCGATTTGTTCTAATTTTTGAACCATTGTAGAACCTTTTTCATGGAAATGACATATGTACCTAATTTCGCAGCGACAAGTCTTGGTGTCAAAATTCTACAGTGGCCCAAGATATTAAAGATACTAAAGGTAAATGTGTTAGTCAATATTTTGCATAATCGTGGTAAGAAAAGGTTCGTACTCACTTTTGGACTTTATTGCGATATAAAAACAACTATACAACAAAAATGTGCTCCTTTATCAAGGCAATAAAATTACCTCCAAACAAAGACTACAACCGCAACAGCAACAGCCTGCTAAGTGAGCTTCAACGTACCTACAGGATGCTCCAGAAGTAGTGTGAAAGCGTTATCGCTGGAATCGAGAACTCTTTATCGCGACAATGGACCCTCGGTGCACTAACGAGGCGATTCTGCAATCCACCGCCGGGTCATTAACGGTCACTTCAGAGAGAAATAACTATGAGAAAATAACACGAATATTGACGTTTCTGTGGCGTCTCAAAAGCTGTGTTATCGTCTGTCAAACGACGGAGAGTTTTCCTGTTTGTAGCTTACTATTATACTATCCATCCAATCTGAATGTTAAGTATAACTGAATCAATCTGGATTCCAGTAATAGTATTTATTAAATCATTATTGCACTAAACTAATAATAATAATAAAATGTACAAAAGGCGTATGCTTTCGCCTCTACTAGTCAATGTTTAGGCAAAGCAGAAATAGTTGTGTATAATGGAACGTGTTATTTACAAATACATATGCATACAATTGAAATACATACTTATTATACCTACTTATTTCACAAAAAATATTTGATAAGAACAACTGGTAAATACATAATGTTATACAATTAATGTCATTTTGTTCACTGATGATGATGACATATTTGTAACCTAATAAGAAACTGCACTTTTTATTTTTTTTTAATCACGTTACTATCAGAACAGAATAAATAATAGTAACAGAACAGAAGTTTTACTTTGATCGAAAACGGTATTTTGGTTTAAGAAGCGTCCTAGTGTATGCCTCTGTGTCTATCGCACATGCACGCGCGACAATTCAATAGAGCCGGCCCCAATGCAGTGGTGCACCGATAATCCTGAAGCTTCACGGAGCAAGCCGCGCCTGCCATCAGTGCACCTAGCACGAATCTTCTCGCCACGCGTTAACTAGCTACGTAACTCAGTGCGTCTCATTTTAACTAGTCTAGTAGGAGAGAGACGCACTGAGTTATGTAGTGAGTTAATGCGTGTCGAGAAGATTCATGCTAGGTGCACGTGAATGGTACAGTCAAAGAAATCCAAACACGTACCACCGTAGAACCTAGTCGAAGAGACATACGCATGATATTTGTATGACACAGCGTGGCGTTTAACGCGTCGCGTCATTGCGACAGGATTCTATGGTGGTACGTAAATGTATTTCCCTTACTGTACCTATACAGTACATCAATATTAGGTACAAAGGTAATAACAGGGTAAGTAGCATTGAATCAGACAATAACAAGGTTCCAGGCAAGCGTTTCAATAATGTACAAAATAAATGTGGAAAATTCACAAGGATAGAAACCGGTCTGCATTTAGTGGGTGTTCCGTGCCGTGATACATCCCTCTGTTCAGGTTGTGCGACGGACTGGAAGCGTCGCGCCGCGCCTTGACAGGCTTATTCCACTTTGATTCGCGCACGTTTGAAAATAACACGTAAAATGATAAAAAAAAAATATCTTTACGTAAACGTTATTTTGAATTGTGGGTACACTCAGTGCCCCAACTCAAGTACTCACTTCGCCATACTAGCTGTATAGAAAAGTGGATACTTATGGTAGTGAACTCACTGTATGTAAGTATTGTAGAGTAACAGACTCTCTTCCTTACTTTTAACGTTATAAACAATTGGCTAGTTCTAATTAGAATAGCGATAACTAAGGAGGTGCTTAAAATATTATACAAATAGACTCAGTTCGAATAGAAACTTGAAGCTAATTTTGTTAAATAGGCTTTGAGTGTATCTTAAATGAAAAAAAGCAAAGATAAATTTCCTTCTAGCTAGAAAAACTATTAAATATATACAAAAGTAATAAACACTTATAAAATTAATACAATGTAAGGTAAATTAAAATTAAAGGGCATCAAAAAGGACGGCAATCTAACACGGTTGGCTATTGCCTATCAGAGAGTTGCATAGTAGGCAAACTATATGCCTATTTAAGGATTTTTGACTACATAGATATGCGAAGTTATCATAACCAAATGTTGCCTACCTACGAGTAAGTATTTATTCAAGCCAATAACAAGAAACTTGTACAATTTGTAACGTCTTACAAATTACACGTAAGAATACAACCTGTCGGTTTAATTATGAAAATAATGTTTATTTTCTAAACTAATTATCCATAATAAGGCCCATAAAGATGATTCATCCCTCAGGCTAATAATAGTATTGATAAATACGAACCTATTCATTACAGGTACACCTCCGATGAGGCATGGTAACATACAATTAGGGACAGGGAGGCGGCCATTTTCGATAATTCATAATGTATGTTAATTATGGAGGTGCCTCCGCCTCGGGTCCGATCCTCGGGTCGATGGATGTAAACGCGAGTATTGCGTTTTAAGTTGCTTTTAACACAATATAGCCCTTTCCCTTGGTGTATTTGCAAATTTACATTGTTTTACTAATTTGAGTGAGACCCATTATCTATCAACCTTTTTGTTTCACTACCTACGTCTTACTTGTTGGAATATATGTTACCAACTGCCATCCTTAAGTCTTTGAAAAGATTTGTGTAATCTTATACGATTAACATTTACCCGACTGCAAATTTCTAATTTGTCTATTTACCTAACAAATGTTATATCAATCAATTAATTCATTAAACATTAACTAATATCTGTGTAGTATTAACTGGTTCTTTGCGACAGAGAGGATACGTAGTGTGACCACTGGTAAAAATCAATATTTTATTTATAGAATATAAATACATGTTTTTTTTTATTTTGACGTACTCGGATCATGTTCCCACCCTAAAAGAGTACACACACATACACAAAAAATCGGATCTCTTTTATGTATCGTGGATTAAAAAATAGCTGATATATTTTGTAACAACCTTATGTACAGTTAACCAATTTGTTTCATAGGCCACTGTAGAACGTTTTCACAATAAACATCATAATGACTGCTGCATAAATGTCATACATAGTATCTCAGCGATGACACATTGCGATAACGTTCTACAGTGGCCTTTGAATCTAATTGGTTGACTGTAAATTTATATCTATTTTATTAAGGTAGCATAGAAATCTATGTATACTACTACATCTAGACTAATCTACATTTACACTTGTACACTAATATAATAAAGAAGTAAACCTCGTTTGTTTGTATGTATGTATGTAGGGGGTGATCTCTGGAACTACTGAACGTGATAACAAAAGTTCTCTCACTGATAGAAAGCTGCACTATCCCTGATGGACTTAGGCTACTAATTTCACGCGAACGAAGTCGCCCGTATCTAGTATGTTATAGATACGTCTAAAGTAAGTATTTTTCATGTTTTCAGAATTCATCGCTTTAAATTACCAAAGTCATAATCTGCAGAGCATATGTGTCCGTATGTCAGTATATAATCAGAATCACGTAGAACGCCGCACGCATAAAAAAACCGCATCCATATTTGATTGGAGAAACTCCCGCGCTTACTACTCACAACACTTTTGTGTGTTTTTCACAGCTTGAATGAGCGCGATACTGAAAAGCCTCGGGCTCCTAATTAGGCTGAAGCCGGACGTGCCAATTAATTCAAGTTTCACTCGCAAAGTTTGCTGCATCAATTAATTTCATAGTTAATTAGCAGGCAGCCGTTCCGGACAAAACCGCGTCTACGAAAGAAAGGCTAACGATGCTCGCCTGCGGCCGGCCCACTACGACGCACCAATTATACGCCAGCTTTGTTGCATACACCCCCCCCCCCCGTCACCCCTTCACCCCCGCGCCGGTCTATCACGGATCATTCAAACGCGATATACCGTCACAAATCACAATGCGAAAGGATAATGACTTTGATTCACAGCTTTTAAACACATTTTCAGTGTAAAGAAAGATCTTTTTCTTAAATAGAAAGATAAACGTGCAAGCGAAACGCCTGATAATAAGTTATCACCACCACCCATAGACACCTGAAACACCCAGGAGATTGCAAATGCTTTGACAACCCAGGGAGCTAAGATAGAATATTTCTTGTGCCAGAGATTTCATTGGCTGTCTTGCCCTTCACAACAACATTTGTTTCTACAAATAACACGTAGAAAAATCGTAAGTATGTAAAATGCGTCAATAATTCACCGAGTTTCCAAAATAAAAACTATGATTACGACTTAAGTCTAAAAGTTAAATATGTTTCACACGCTCAATTACGACGGAATCATACCTGAACTGTCAATTTAGCGTCTTAAATACATATGTATATGTATTTTTTGTTTAATTCTGTTTTTTCTGTTCGAAAAGCGAATTTTGAGCTAATATTTTAAAAGTGAATGTGTCACATCGTTATCTATAATCACGACATTATATTAAATAACACAATTTCAGCGTTATAAATGAGAAATAATTCTTAAAAAGTATTGTCATAAATTACACTCAACTGCCCCGTAACTTAGCTTAATTGGTTCTTTATATTTCCGTCTCATTTCAAACAAACATACAAGAAGTGCACAAATCTAGCCGAAACGAATTTATACCAGCAATTTAATTTAAATACGAGTATCTCGCTGTCACGTGTATTCTCGTGAATTAGTTGAACTAGTATAAATAAATTTAAGTGTATTATTTTTCGCTTCTACATTATTTTGGTGATTTTGAATGGAGGAAATAACTCTACATTATCAATTAGTGTGATTATTTAAACAGTAATCATCTTTCCTATTGTCTTGATGTAACAATTTTATAAAGAAACAGGACTTTTTATCGTAATGTTTGCTATAATTCGTACCTAACTTGTGCTAAAGTGTTACCTGTTCTAGTAGCACGCTAGCGTTTATCGTGTACGTAAAAGCAACTATCCCTCTCGCACACACATACTGGTTAGAAAGGGATATATTCTTTATGTCAGCGATAAAAGTTAGCGTGCTGGGGCCTCTGGTAGCACACAAACACTGCCAAGTGCGTGTCGGCACGCATAAACTGAAGGTTCCGTAGTGGTGCCAGTTTTCAACTTTTCGAGTATGGTATTAAGTTAAACCTCATATAGGAAGCGCAAATATAAGTTTATTGGTAACTGGATAATCCAAATACCCTACAAACGTGATGACACTTTGTGTTCAAAATAATTTTCCTTAGAGGTTTTTTAAGCTCTATTGGATTTTTTGTTCCTTGATTATTTTTTAATTTTTCACCGCAATGTTTAAAGTTTTAAGGGGAGACAGGCTTTTGACGTCTTTAGAAGTATTGGTTCAAATAAAAAGTAATAAAAAAAAAAGGAAAACAATTTTGGAAGA
The DNA here is from genome assembly GCA_963691745.1 of Ditula angustiorana. Taxonomy (NCBI): domain Eukaryota; kingdom Metazoa; phylum Arthropoda; class Insecta; order Lepidoptera; family Tortricidae; genus Ditula; species Ditula angustiorana. The sequence continues at coordinate 6,073,640 of OY829473.1, forward strand.
GCTATCAAAGCATATCGGAATAAGCACACACCTCTATGTATGCACTTAAAAAATTGCATCCCTCAGATACATGTTTGGGGTGCTGTCCTTATTTTTATATCAAAACTATCATCCAAATGTCATCAGTACTATCCCAACATTCTCCAAACAAAACAGCTATGACACACCGACAGAAGGATAGGACAAAATAATAATACTTTTTGCCATTTGGCTAAGGAACCCTAAAAACACCCCCAATATAATTTCCATCATTAAATATATGTTTTATTTTGCGTTTGTTATATGAGATTATATTTATCTTTAATGGCAACAAGGAACCGAGAAGAATCCACCAACACCACGCCATGGTATTCAGGCAATAACTCAGTGCAAATAAAATTTAACCTCTGCTTAATATCTGCGGAATATTTCGACGAAAAGCCAAATTGACAGACAGTAAAATATTTTATTCGCGCAATAATTTCATTTGTAAGAAAAACAAGGCGCGGGAGCGCGGAGCCGCAAGCGTCTTCCACGTGAATTAACTTATTAAACACTGAATTTGGGAAATAAACTTCGGTTATTGAGCTCGTAAAATGCAAGGGTGTTCTTTAACGCCCTTGAATTTATACGTTTCAAATGTTTTTAGCTATGTATCAGAGCGACTTGCTATACAAGCTACACACACACACACACACACACACACACACACACACACACACACACACACACACACACACACATATACACACAGGTAAATAAAATGTAAAGATCCTTTAACTTCAGAATGATTTGTTATACCGAAGGTCAAGAAAATAATTGATTTGCACTTTGAACGCTATTGTAACAAAAAAGACATGGATGACTCTTTATTGTACATAACACATAAAAATAAAAGTTTAGAAGACAAAACAGATTATTTCTGCAATTCGAGGTTAAACCTAGTTAATAATAAACATTAATTCACATCATTTGTAACTTTAGGTTTCTTAAACAAATGAGACAATATTTACGACTAACAAATTTTATTTTGCGTACGTAAAATAAACTCCTAGAATGCATAGACATTTCAAACTTCTAATCATTTTCACGTGACCCATAACGATTATAAATTAATGGGCGCACTCGCTGGGAAGTCCTTACTGCAAATTAATGAGAAGAACTCGAATGCTCGAGACGGACCCAAATCTCACACTCGGGCTTTTTGCGTCCAAACCCAGTGCTTAGTCGGTCCTTACCGTTCGACTATGTCGGCACGATTCGACCCCGTTCGCTTTGTTTTCCCGCGCGATATCATTAGTGGAAAGCCCTCGATATTTTTGCAAGCATCGATTATTTTTAATGGGCCCCGCTAGCAGAGGCATGCCGCACGTCTCCTGGCGCCTACATCTACGCCGTTCCTGTGCGAGAAACGCATACATTACTGAAATCAAAGTATTATAATTACAAACAATAACGCAACCTTTTTTAGGGTTCCGCCAAAAAGGTAGAAAAGGAACCTTTAAGGTGCGACTGCGTTCGTCCGTCTGTCTGTGTCTATAACAGGGACATATTTCAGCAACTGCTAATGGCATGGCAACTTGAAATTTGGATACTTAGTTGTAAATAATTCATTTTCAACTCTATTGTAAAAACATTTAGTTTTTTTTTTAAGACAGTCGAAAGGGCGTGGGGCTTTACTTATACATTCTAAAACATTGAAAGCTGTCTAATATTCAAATAGGGACGAATACAAAATTGCAAAAGAGCATTTGAGTTTGAGATGATTTGAAGCAGGAATCATCGGTCGAGCGGTGGGGGCGCGGGCGCCGCGGGCGGGATCATTACGGAGTCATTAGGATCTAGACCTTTGCACGCCTTATCCTTTAACCCTTTAACCGTGGACATATTTATTTTATTAATATTAAAAATACACAGCTAAAAAAAACTCTTTTATAAAATAGCAAACAATATTGGCAACATTAAACAAAAATCTCAAGACCGAATAATAACATTATTAGTTATTGCTGGTAATTGTGACAAATGCGAGAACCACAAATAATAAAAATTGTGTGGGTGTTGTTTTATGTATTTAATGGCAAAAAAAATAATTCTTTATTTTCCAATAGGTCAGCGGTGGGTCGAAAATACTACATTTTATTGGGATAGAATAAATAATTAAACTATTCCATACCTGCAGCTTAGCTTTGTTCCTAGCTAGTTTTAGAGTTCGTCCAGCCACATATTGCAGTACACTGGAAACTTCGCAAGTTGTACTAATACTCAGTATTTTCTTAACCTAAGAATCTCGCCACATAAATCACTTCAGGTAAATCGCATTTAACTGCATCTCTATGACACCGATTTTCGCTTTAAGGGATAGTTAGAACTGGTGTTGGGATGAAAAGAGCGCTAACAAAGTCGCGGCGGCGAGCAAATGAGGCGGCGCGCTGGCTGCTAACTAAACCAATCGCCGCGCCGCCCCAGCACACCGGCGGGCCGCACGCGGTAAAATAATTGACGATTTTACAGATTCATGAGATAATGTTTAAGATAAAATTAATCGTTTTTTTAACAACTTTGTAGAATAATAAATGTTTAACAACTAACAATAATATGTACAACCACACACGAGGTGATCCACCTGCTCATTTTCCACCTCATACATAAAAACCAACAAACAACAAGTTATCAAGCGATTACTTTTAATGGATTATCTAGGCTTTAGATGGGGTGATCTATTTAGATCGATCTACAGAAACAATTCAATGTAGTAAATTTTGGGAATGGCTAAGTCAATCAATCGTTGGTACTTATCATAGTGTATGGTTACAAAAAAATCACAAAACAGTCTTATCAGTATTAGTTTTCGCGTGTCATATAATTGTGTTTAGAACAGAAGTCACATACTTTTTAGAAAGACCACTGTGGCATGGCCGTATTGGCCGCGCATGGCGCACATGGTTTAAAATAATTAAAATCATTTTGAAGAATAAGACAATATAAATTCATAACAAGAAATCTCTCGGACTGCGGTTTCCCGATCTCTGGTTTAGGATATTGGTATATTTTTTAGTTTTGTTACAAATAAAAGATTGTGCTAGTCTTGTATTTAACGCATTAAATCGGTGCTTGGTTTTCAGTAGTGAAAATGTAATTCACAAATTACAAGCGTCCTAATTTCACCCACGAAACTCATTGCGGCAATCGTTTTTCTAACCGCCGCGTTTAAACCGCCCGCATGCAGCGACCATTTAGCATCATTCATCCGTTTTTAATGCGGGCGGAATCCTTTCACGCTTGTTACTCGGAAACAACGCGCACTATCGTTTGGATCCATTTGTGAAAGAAATCGCACTTTGCTTCGATATTGTTGCTTTACCTTTGACGGAAGTTTCGTAATAAGGACAGCTGAACGATTTTGGATAGCTACGCCACGACGTCTGTTTGTACCTACCGACGATTTCTGGCGTATGAACTAGTATGAAGATTGCTGTGAAGTCTAGGGGCTAGCAGTTGTTGTTGTAGCTTTGTTTTTAATTGTAAAACTAGCTTCGGCCCGCGACCTTGCCCGCGTAAATTTTATATTGCGATCCAAATTCTAACCCTTTTCTAAAAATCTTTTATTAATGCACTTCTACACTCCTTAAGGAACAGGAACAATGTTTTTTGGGTGCCATTAGCGACTATACGCCGGGTGGCAATTAACACACGTTTTTGCAATAATAATAATAATACAGAAATGAAGTTTACCATTCAAAGCAATGAATTCAATGGGTATGGCAGCGGTAATGTGGCGAAAACTGGAATACGCAAGTCACGGAATGCTGATGTTGCAGGTCCGAATCCTGCCATTACCCTAATATTTCTTTGTGTTTTCATTCATTATATAGCATTTTAAAATTTAAAATTAATTCAACGGTTAAAATACCCACTAAATTAATTTTGCTAAACACGAAACTCATCTACTAACACCTTAATCCACGTCATTATGTTACTACATTTTGGATTATTAACCGTTAACATTATCCCTAGCAATGTGTAAACAATACTAAATAATTAATACCACAGCCGCTTGCGGTACGCTCTGCTCATGTGACTCGTGTCATAACGGTTAGTTTTAACTAAGTCATCATCAAATTTTTGTAACCGAAATTTCTTTCGATTGTATTTTTAAATGTTTTTACATTCAAATTATTAAATTAAAATTGTAATGACAACACAAATGAACGCTGATGTTGCAGGTTCAAGTCCTGCCATTGCCCTAATTTTTCTTTGTGTTGTCATTACAATTTTAAGTCATCATCATCATCATATCAGGTAAAAACAATCACTGCTGAATTAGGGTGGCCATCTGCCGTGAATTTTACATGACGTCCGGTTTTTCAGCGATAATTTTGGTAATGTCTTGTATTTTAATTTAAAAAAACAGGACCATTCAAGCCATACTATAAACGTTGACCCGTACTTTTCCTTAAATTCTGTAATTTTAAATCATGTCCTATAAAATGAGCACACAGAATTGGTCACCCTATGCTTTATACAGGCTGTCTCATTTAAATAGGTCAGTATGGGAAAGTCTGAAACTATCAGACATACGAAGATCTGTTCTTAGGAACCATGTCATCTATTTTAATAAGAAGAAAAACTGCATTCATACATTTAAAAAAATTTCAAATTCGTATTGAAAAAAACGGCGGACACTTCGAATAGCTACTAAAATAAATTAAAATATCTGAAAACAATGCATTTTATTCACTTTAGACATCATGTTTCATAGAGCCATTTACTGCTTAAGACTTACACAATCGATATCTAAATAGAAATAGTGTAAGTTTATTTTTTTCAAAACAACCGGGTTCGATTCCCGAGCTGAGTACCGGTTTTTTTTTAGAATGTATGAATTCAGTTTTTCTTTTTAAAAAAATCGATGACATGGTTCCTAAGAACAGATCTTCGTATGTCTTATGGTTTCAGACTTTCCCATACTGACCGATTTGAATGAGACAGCCTGTATAGGTTCCCCTAAAGATCGTCACAATAACCGGTATTGCGCTGTTCGCATCCAGGGGGCTTCCGCATCCATCAGTCTATCACCAGCTAGCACCAAACTTCTCGCCATGCTTTAACTCGCTACGGCACTCGGTGCGTCTTGTTCTAACCAGCCCAGTTGGAGAGACGCATTGAGTTACGTACCGTAGTGCAAGGTGCACTGGTGGTCAGTCCACCTTGTGGCAGGATTTAGCAAAGTATAATGATATAAAGTATGCCGACTCGGCCGATGGTAGAAGCATCTAGAAGCTGCGGTATAAAGGAGAGTGGGAACCCCCGTCCCTCTCAACGCCTGCGGGAGCCCGCTGCGCTGTACAGTCAAGAGTGCGAGCATGTATACAGCCAGTGTTTCCCAGTCTTTATTATAAAAATATGTAGACTCAGCTTTATTGTTTGTGTATAATTTTTTAAAGTTTGGCTGTATAAATGTTGGCGCTTGTGACCATAGAAATAGTACAGCATAGAAGGAGTGTTAACATTGAAAGCGATATTTTATTATCTGATCTCTTTACTTTAAATGGCAATAGAATGTGTCAAAAAGAGATGACTACATACTCTAAACTCCTCTTCAATTGACTCCCTGTACACGAACAATAGACAAAATGGTCACCTTTAGCTATGGTAATGTTTACATTAAGGTAGTATACTCTACGTTTTTCTTATTAATTTGCAGGTTTTACTAACTTGACGCACACAAAGGTGACCATTTTGACAGCTTTGGCTATGTACACTTGACAAGTACTGAGACTATATCCATGCTTTAGTCCTTCATCCAAGCTTGTGACTATAACTTTTTTTTAAATCTTGTGACAACCGTTACGTTTTTCTTTACGGCCAGCCAGCTGTCAGCATTTAGCACCGCGACAGACGAAACTATTCGCTATCAGACGATTACATTTTACTACGCCATGGTTTTAATTTAAGCCCTAATTAAGTAGCCGGGTAATTCGAGGGGCGTTTGAACAGCTATAATTACCATTCGCATTATATTAACCAAAGGTAGACGAGAAGCTTAGAATAGCTGTCAAAGGCGGATGCTGTCAAATGACCCAGCTCTACAGAACATCAACGAATATTTGTCCCCAATATCCCCTTTCCTCACTTTCTCATTTATCCCTTAAGACCTGCAACGCTGATTCCTCGGATATTACGGGTGTCCATGAGTGGCGGCGATTACCTACCATCATGTCATCCACTTGCTCGTTTTCCTTTTATGCATACAAAAATGTGTCTTTAAGTCCAAGATTGTCTTTTATAATAAATAACAATCATCATTCGTCACGTCTAAGCGTCTGTTTAATTTAATGTCTAATCACATGCGTAACAGTTTAACAATTTATCTATTTGTGAAACAGATTCGTCGATGATTTATAATTTTCTTTTTAGTAATAACTGACAATCAGGTTAAGGGGAAATAATGTGTGTGCACAATTACTGTGTCGCGAGGACCAAAATAACGGTAACAGAGTGACAATTAGACGATGATTTATTATAAATTATAATGACGGCGGTTGAAACGATCCCGGAATGACCCGAGCTTAGTTCAGTTAGCTCTAATTTAGTAGCCTCATCGCCGCGCGGGTTTCATCAGGACTCAGGCATAGGTAGTTTGCCTAACGTGAACGCGCGCGTTTGTGTTGCGTTATCAGTTTTAATGACGTTACGTTGGCTAATGAGAAGTGATCACGGTACGCGTACTTAATCCTTATGGGCAAGTAAAATGCATGTAAATGTTTTTAGGGAGTTAGGGCACTGCGGATCATTTCATTTGAATTTAAGCAGCACGTTTCGGGAAGGACTTCCGCCTTACCGAGCACCGTAGCCAAATAACGTTGCTTTCGCAATGTTGTGTTCCTACTGGTAAGTAGGGTCTCCAAAGCTCATTGGGTAGTTGTGTAGGCAAAATAACTCTTTTTGCTGCCTACACACTAGCTCTTACTGCGGGGTCGACTACGCGCGAGTGATAATTTTGGTGTTAATAGCGTTCATAGCCAACAAGAATTGCTTACCACCAGACGAGCTGCATGTTTGCTTGCCACCGACTACGTTTTATTTAGTATCACGAACTTAGCCGACCTGGCATATTGCGACTAAATAAGTGTACGAAATGTTTTATCTGGCAACAAATTAAAAAAAAAATAGGTATAATCCTGCGCTATTCAGTAGTCAACCTCGCTCTTCTGAGGTCCTCTTTTTTAAAATTACCTTCTGAAATTAGACTGGATCACAACCAAAAATAACGAGCGATAAAAACGCAAAAACGTGGCAATGGCCGTCTCTGATTGATCAATTCCTACGTTTTTGCGGTGTTTATCGTTCGTAATTTCTGAATGTGAATCCAGCTTTAGTCGCTTTAAGTAAAATGTCATGTTAAACCATAGACACGAAGTGTCAAACTCAAACCAGTGCCACGACTTTTTATCCGGTGTTGCTACATGAAATGCAGTAATAGCTCCCTCTTTAACATGGTCTGCTTAATTATTTTAACTGTTTTAACAAAAACTTCCACTTATTATTAAGTACAAAGTTTTAATATTACTTAATTTCCTTTAAAAAGAAAACTTGAATAATTGGACTGTAGCTTTATCTTTTTACATTTCATCTTTTCTTCGATACAAATAGGGTTAGCATTCAAACTCGAGTGTAATTAAACTCTTTTCAAAGAGTTGACTGGTACTCAGAATACTTTGCAGCGTTGCTAATATCCCATTACTTGTAATTTGTATAATTACAGTTCGTAGCTTACGAACAACTCTGCAATGCTCTCACAGAGTGTAATGCTAACTTGCGTGTATTAATAAATTATATGATGCTTTTAAATACATACACATATATAGACATAAAGAATGGAAATATATATTGAGTAAAAAAACACAAAAAGCTGAAAGGGACCAGCGCTGGTTTTCAGTAGGGCCCTGAACTTAAAACTAAAGAATCTTCAATTCAAAGCTACACCTAAAACCTAAACCTATCGGGTGACGCAACCCACTTATACTAGTGGGTACCCAGCGCTTTTCATCCAAACCTTAAGCTGTAGCCATGATTGTTTTTATTTTTTTGCCTAAATACGAAATTTGTATGTTTTGATTTGTTAAATATTCTTTATTGCTTTGAAAAAATTTGGCACTTTTTCTTTCATACAAACAAAATTTGCAAATTTAGTGCTAAGGCATAAATAACAACAGCATACAAAAACATCATCATACTCACAATCCTCTTAAAAGACTCTTTATTCATAAATGTTTGCCATTTTATTTCAACCAAAACAAACTTTTTTTTTCCGTTCATTCGAAAGCAATTACATATAGTTAGTCATTATATTCGAATGGGCGGCTACATTATTCAATCTTCAACGGTCAGAGAATCCTAAAAGGTACAACCTACATCGAAGGTATTTTCAAACAATTCACAACTACACGTAAGAGGGGTTTACTTTTTAACTATACAGCCCTTTATTCCAGAACAATTCGTCGATAAAAACGTCTAAACGCTGCCACCCCTAATCCCCGTAATGAGGCAGCGCGGTAACGACGCCTCGTTACGCGATGCGGTATCGCATCGGTTATCTTTATTCCTAGAGGCCTTTGCACATTGTCACTACTGCTACAGTATCTGCTACAGTATCAGCTACAGTATCTGCTACACTATCAAATACTGTAGGAATGATATTTCATCCACTGTTTACAGTCAATTATGTAAATCCAATAGTGTTAATTGGCTTCTACTTCATGTCTTTAGATGAAGATGACCGATACGGTATCCCAACGGTAACCTTTATTCCTAGAGGCCCTTTCGGATTTTCACTACTGCTACAGTATCTGTTGCTGTACCAAATACAGTAGCAACGCTTCTTCATCTGCTGCTTCCAGTCACTTTAAAAATCCAATAGTTATTTATTTACATGCCTAGTTTATTTAAAACGGTAATGTTACTTAAATGGCCACCAACTTAAAAATACCTTTATAATTCATCATTAATGGCTTCCGATATTCTAACAAAAGACTGTTTAACTTACTTAAATTTTCACACATTTTCTATGGAAAAACAGTCAAAATTAAACGGCCAATAGGGAAAACGATCGGTTGTTTAAATAGAGGACGCCGCATTAGTTTACGAATTGCTTAGGGTTACCACAAGTGTTACTTATTTACGTATCTATATTACATAATGTCACATTTTTTAAAGCAGTTTTCAAGATGGTTTCCTATATCTTTTAATATTTTGGTATCTTTAATAAATATTATGTTACTACCAGAATACTGGCATGTTCACCATGAAGCGATGATTTGCTGCGCAATGCCAGCGGTGCTCAAACACAGCAGCATGCCCATAATACAGTACCCGGCCAAAAAGATTGCACATCGGTCTTTGGAAAGAGACTCGGCTAATTTCGGCTTCATAGAGCGTTGTCTCACACTACCTATGTGACGTTCGTCAGTCGTTGTACAGCTCCAGTAGGGTACGGACGCATTTAGTTGAAAATAATATAGAGTTGTTGAAACCCCTCAACTATAAATCGTGCGATGGCATCATTAAAAAAAAGATGAAAACCTTTAAGAACGCGGAATTATTTACAAAGTTTATAATTATTATGCAACAAGTTTCAAGGGCGAGTTGCAAATGCCACTGTAATTTCCAGAATAACTTTAAACAGAATATTAAACGAAGTCAGTACTGAGACATCTTCCACTTCAGTTAAGTTCACCACTCCGAAAAAAGCAATTTAGATATGAACGCTTTTGATTATGATGTTGTTACACTGATAGACTAGTAATAAATACGGTTAATAGTGACAATGATATTGACCTCATTGAGAGCACAAATAATGAAATGGAAGGAACTGAAAATTTTTGAAATTTTTAATTTACAATACTTATTTAAAGATTTGGTCTATTTTATTCAATTACAAAATAATACAGAATTGGTTTGCTATCCTTTTTCTAGTAGTTGCAATAACTCTCTATAGATATTCAAAGTTCACATGTCATCGGTTTGACGTAAACTAGTTAAGTCCATAAAGTGCAGTATTTATTTGGTATGAAACGACACATAATTAATACGATGACTGATGGACGGTCGCCAGTGTTCGGATATCTTCGTAAACAGCCAAATGTCTCTTTCCACTGACCGATGTGCAATCTTTTTGGCCGGGTACTGTACTTACTTTTTACCTCCTAATGAAAAAGAAGAGTGTTAGAAGTATGAAGCCTATGTCGGGGGTTGTCAATTTCTTTGGTTAAGTTATTAACTGTCAGTTTTCATCTTAACAGTGTTCGCATTAATTAAGCCACATTTCAGGCGTAACATAACGCATCGCGGCCGCATTGGGATCGCGTTACAAAGCGTAATGAGCGCTACGTGCAACGCCCCGGGAAGCCGTCATATGCAACGTTCAGTTTACAACGTCACACAAAGGAAGCTATCGAATCTGAGCCCTTAAAATTAAATCAATATAAGTATGCTCACAGGAACATAATAATATAGTAGGCTCTTATACTATTATAAGCTCACGCCTGTTTCTCTTTGGGGTAGGCAGAGACAACAGATTTGCTCCGGTCCTGGCATACCTTCCTCGCTTCTTCCACACGCATTCTTCTTTTCATACACAATCGGTGGTTCCGGGTACTCCTGATATGGTTTAGCTTTACCAAATCATCGATTTGATCGAGTTTGTTTTGTGGAATATATTTTCATTTTTGAACTACGCAGATTAGTAGGCATTTTACAAGATCAACAGTAGACAGTGACACAGTTTTTAATCTATTTAAAGAAATCAATATGATAGCGAAGTTACCCTCAGAACAAAATCGATTGGGTATTTAAATGTGGTAAACATGGATACAACTGAAAAATATATTATCAGTCATTTCTGCTTCTCCTCCAATACCCCAGAAGTTTGACAAAAACAATTGAAACTTATTGAATGACAACAGTTTTCCTTAACGGCATAAAAATTCACTCGGTAAAAAGTCGACGTAGACAAAAACCACGGCACAAAGCACCCACTCAATAGAAATGGCAGAACGATCCTCGCCGATTGCCATAAAAAGATCGCGAGCCAATAAAACGCGATCGACACTGTCAGCGATGATTTGAGCTGCAGGGTTGCTAGGGGCTGGAAAAAAACCGGTTTTCACCGGATTTTTCTCGAGATTAAACTTTATACGGCAGAAATATTGGGGAACTAACCATAATACCATAGTATCTGAGAGAAACTTTATAGTTAAAAAATTCACTACCACCACCCAAAAAAGGACTAAAAATAACTATTTAATACAACAAGTTTACCCCTGACAGCAAGCGAATCCCACTTTATTAATTTTAAGTGTTTGTCTGTGTTTATAGATACATGCAACTATAAATAAAATTTTTCAAATCTGGCATTTCTTAGCTATGTTATAAGTTCGCCTTTTCTAAAAAAAACTTGACGTGTGATTGCTGACTTTTGTATTTGACGATGCGTTGAAAATATCAAAATTAAATTAGCTATTAGCAAATTTTTTTATATTCAAGTTGTCTAAATTGTGTTTCCCGCCCTGGCATCCCTGGCGGGCGGCGGGCGGGGCGGGCCGGCGGCGGCGACATGGTTTGGGCGGCATTTTTACCGCGGAAAAACGCGGGCGCAACCAAACTTCATGACGACTGATTTGTTCTCTCGAATTAGCTCAGAATGGATCGCTTCACTATTTCTGGCGGGACAAATTGGATTGAATGCGGAAGAAATCTATTTGAATGTTTGCTGACTTTTTAGGCCGTGTCTAGAATTAAGTTGACTTACACTCTGGGATGATGGATAGTCGATGAAGCGTTCAGTAAGCATTAATAATAGGTATTATTTTACTTTATTTGTCTTGTAGACAGGGTTTGAAACTATTAAGATAAATATACCATTTGATAATTGTCACGATAATTATCAAATAATTATCCGATTATTATCAAACAGAAGTCTAGCAATCCTTTGTAACTGATATTACATATTGACATTTACGTTAGCAGCAAGTAGTTTAGTCAATAAATTATACACATTTTACAATCAAGGCAATATTTTATTAATTTTTATTTATAATTTCGTGATTAAATACTTGCAAACCAAAATACGAGAAATGAATCAACTACATACTACTTAATGAAATCGATGAGTAAAATATCATCCTTATCAACCATTATACTTATTAAAGATAATTAGCAACCTACATATATTTATCTTGATTATTATCTGGATTATTATCAAAGATAATTATCGATTCTAACCCTGCTTGTAGTTAGAGTTAAAGTTAGTTACTCTTTAAAATTATGGACTAATTTTTTCACCTGCGTAATGGAGAACTTTATGGAATGGCAATCATTTGTCCTTAGAAATTTCGAAACTGATATTATTTTAACAAAAACTGCATGACAGACGGAATTTTGTGACGGAATCACAGGGTTACACTAAAAGAAGATTTCTAGTCACTTTAAAAAAAATGAGATCTGAAAATGTAGAGCTCGTAATAAACTACATTTTTGAATTAAAATCGCATTATTGTTTCTGAGTACCCTTAATGTTCTTTTTTAGATTGCGTTCACTGCCCAATAAGAAACTTAATATGAATGTGTCACATAAAAAACTCGAATATATATCTCGCGGCTCGAAAATAGTCTTCTTAGTAAATTCAGCATTAGCTACGTATACTTATGGTTTAAATTATGTCGTTGTGAGTTTAATAAATCGCTAGGAGCTTCCCGCTGTCCATTACGGTCCAACTTTTAATAGTTCGTCCCAGCTTCATCGTCCCGAGTTGGTATGCAGTTAAGTACAACAAAGTGGAGATAAAACTAATTCATTTTCAAATAGTAAGGCATGTACAGTCAACACATTTGATTCATAGGCCACTGTAGAACCTTTTCGCAATAAACGTCTAAATGACTTCTGAATAAATGTTATAATATCTCAGCGATGACACATTGCGACAACGTTCTACAGAGGCCTATGAATCAAATTGGTTTACTATACATTAAGCATCAGAGAAGAAATTATGTCAAAAAATTTACGAAATCTTTCAATGATTGATGGAATTTTATAAAACGATGCAGGTATGAAAATACAAGCCCCGTTATACTGGAAGCACATCAACGTCGAGCTCGACGTCCGGTACCAATTTCATAAACGCGACAGGCGACAGCTGACAATTCACCGTACATTACTGTGTCGACGAGTAACGCTACAGATTTATAGACGTAACATCATAGTGGGCAAGCAATGTATACTGAATTGTCACTGTCACCTGACGCCTGTCGCGTTTATGAAATTGGGCCCAGGGATCGCTTTGTCTTGGTCATCGTGTCAGCGCTGTAGATCAAGATAGGGTCCCAGCGTTGAGACTGTCGTTGTCGCTTAGAGAATCACCTTCAAATTTCCTCTATCCAAAAGAAAGCAATTACCATCAGGTGACCCACTTGCTCGTTTGCCTTCCAATTTATAAAAAAAGATACCTATAGAGTCGTGATACACCTAAGGAATGTTAGAATGAATTTGTTTTAGTTAAGAAGGATATAATTAATTTTATAGTCAGTTAACTAACATTTTCACAATCCTTTGATCGCAAAAACTAATTTGAAATTAAACGTAACTGTGAAAGACAAAAATATATAGTTTGCCTTCGAAATCTGAGAAAAAACATGCCTTCTCTACCAGATTTTACGTATTCTTAGGACCATTTCTTTACAATAGATTAAACGCCAAATGAGGCATATATCCATTTATAAAAATATTAAGAAAATTTTCCAAGAAGAACTCCAAAAACTATCCTTCGGAGATACAGAGAAATTACTGACTATTTCAAAATGAACATTGTTTTTATACAGCCATGTTTTTATTGCTCTGTTAATTTATTGTGTTTTGTAATTTAGCTAAGTTATTAAGAACAATTATTTTTTGCAAGTGACAATTAAAGATAGTTATGTACCTAAGTCCTTTTTTTGCCGGAAACACAGGCACAACCTACATAGTTCAGGCATAAGTGTTTCTTCCCATTTTGTATGTTTCAGACAATAAATGTTATACTCGAATTGTAAAAAAAGGTTTTTTGAATAATAATTTACTTTTTTACCTACGTATGTACTTCGTGAATGGGTTCTCTTGAAAAAAATAATCTTAAACCATATTTAAAAAAATGGAAACTTTTAGTAATTGTGGATGTGGTATTCAATAAAGAATATTTCTAATGCACCAACTGCTATTTTTCCGATAGGTCCAATAGGTCCGTTGGCTTAGCAAAGTAGTAATTGAGTTTTAGGTTATTATTATTTAATTATTTATAAAAAAAAAATTATAGTAAGTACTTATTATAATTTTATTTATTTATTCAGTCACAACATGTAAAATTACACACAAAATACATAATGGTTTCATGTATTCTTAAATATATAAGTGATAGTTCAAAATTAACAAACAGCTAAATCTTTTGAACGTAACAAGCACGTGTTTCAAAACAAGTTTTGTAGTAGTTACCTATACAATTAACAGTTTTTTAAATTAAGAAGAACCAGCCATTAATTAAAGCCCCACGATCTACTCAGCAAGTCTTGTAAAATACAATAAAAATAAAACTTAATTAACGGCACTTGATTTTTTATGGTCCAATTAACTGTTCATGAAGTAGGTACATTACTCGTAACTCGTAACATTATAATAAACGTGGCCTAATTAAAACATATGTTAGTCTCCCTTGCTCGTATGTTATTTGAGAAAGAATTCTACGAAGCTCCTTCAATGGCTTTTATTTTTAAGACACGAAAACAAAAATCTTTGTAGGATTTCACTAGCTTTACATAGTATAAAACAAAGTTGCTATCAGTTCCTGCCTGTCCTGATATCTTCGGCCGTCTACTCCTTCTAAACTAGGCATACGTTTTTCACTGTCATTTAGATATTTTTCTACTGTGGGTTTGATACACACTACATTCTAATTGAGCCCGTGCGTCGAGATACGATCCACTAAATCTGTTTTCATCACTCCAAACATTCAGTCATACCCTTTTTACTCGGCTGAAAATTAAAAGACAATAAGGTAACGGTCCCATTCCTTGACAGTAACCCAATAACTGACGAAAGATACGGAAACATACGAGTAAAAACAAGTAAATGATGTCAACCACTTGTAAAAACAATGCCCTACACGTGTCCAGTACCTACTGGTGCAGTTACCTTAATACTTGAACATTTTCGCAATTAATTGTAATTGAATCTCACATATTAGTCTAAAGAAACACTTACCTTCAAACGCGTGTGTTGGGCTGTGAGACAACACGAACTGTCAAAACCACGTGGCGCCTCCCTCGATGCACGCCCACCGACACTATTACAACGCACTACAAAGTCCTTTACCAAGTAAGAACTAAAGCAAGACTACAGATGAACAAATATTTATAAGTTTGACAGCAGTTAGTGTTTTAATAATCGCAAGCGACGTAACAAAGTTCCGTCTCTGACCGATCGCAGGATGAGCGGCGTATTTCGCGTCGCGTCGACAGACCGACTGAGCGATGCGGCCGCCAAACTTGGCCGACTGCGCCGCGCCGGTAGGCGGGTTATTCTCGCTACGCCACGCCCAAACCCCGCCCACCCGCGACCACGCCCACCTGAATTAATAAAGCCGGCAAACACCGCCGGACACGCGGACAATGCCGCATTGTCCTATGCCCGAAATAGTTTCAAATTTCAATTAGAATCGAGGACAAGGCACAAAAGCGCCCGCCGGCGGCTCATTCACGGCTAAATTGGCCGATGCATCGACGATTAGCAAATTTTCCCGCGACAAAACCGTAGCAGGCAGGAGTTAGGAACAACCTGTTAGTTTGGGATACCGCTCCCATTAATCGAGCCCCATGCTCCCTAATATTAACAACGAAACTATTCTCGAATCTGCAGCCCCTGAAGAGTCTTCATGTCATTATAATAACGCATGTTTGAATAGTAATGCATCTCAGTTAAAGTTGTTTCTGAGATAAGAAATCTTGCCCACTTTCACTTTCTACGTAGATAGTTATTTATGTACAATGTAGAAAAAACAAGCATACACCCATTATCAGTAATTTAAATACCAATTAATTGTTATTCAAATGAATATCTCATAAATAAATGCCCAAACCTACAGCTCGCACGCGGAAGGTTTTATTGTACAGATTTTGTAAATGTTATGTAATAGACATACAATAAAATAAAAAATTGTCTAACTGATTTCGTTAAATTCTAACAAGTAAACACAAAATAATTATTTGATACTTACAATTTGTTTATATTCTAAGTTAAATTACATATTATTCTGACTTAGAAGCTAAACTTCTCGATCATTTTACTTGTTAACCACATCGTCGTATAGCATATTTTCAACTAAGCCGAACCACATAGGTATTTTTAACTTAGTTCTCTTATATATGTTAAAAATTATTGATTACTTTCTGAACTATTAGCATATTTACATCTAAATGATACGCTGTTCATAATAAAAAGACGTCGTCGTCTCGACTTTGTAATAACTTTCAGTTGTACCCTTAAAATCAATAATGTAATGACCGTAAGACGAAGCACATTCAAAAATTCGCAGGGTATGGCAGCGATAATGTGGTGAAACTGGCAAACGCAAGGCACGGAATGCTGATGTTGCAGGTTCAAGTCCTGCCATTATCTTAATTTTTCTTTGTGTTGTCGTTACATAGCATTTTAACTTTTAGATCATTAACTGCCATAGGGCCAAAACGCAAAACGTGAAACAATACAGAATAACATTCATAAGGTAGAGTAGAATGGTACTTAGTCTTACTTAAAAGCGAAAAAAAAAACATTTTTTTTTAAATACAAAATTTAAAAAGCACAAGTTTTTCTGTGAACAAATCGCACGCTTAGTCTTAAACTGACTCAATTCTGAATTTGATATTTCCCAAAATTAAACCCTATGTCTTATAATTAAGGTGATATTTTGGGACGTGTATTATTCAGAAATGGGTCAGTTTAAGACTAAGCGTGCGAAATGTCCATCCATAATATAGCTTATTATGCCTATACCTAGATCGCTATGGTTCACTTCAAAATACTTGCAAAGTTTAATTGCAATCCGGCATAAAGAACGTTTATATGAAAACGCGAGTTCAGGTGAGACTGCTGATCTTTCGGAGTCTAGCCAGTATTTACTTGATTAAACTCAATAAAGTTATATCGCATAGACGCATGCAAATATCTTAGTCTTCGAAGCTAACAGGGTTGTATATTCTAGTAAACAAAGGCGAATATAAATTGATTATCCTTGAGCACACATTCACTGCACAAATACCGTTCGAGACTTGGTTTGGCGGACGTAATCCGATGTCCCCTCGAATCAGAGCCCACTAGTTCCGTACCAATAAGTACCCGTTTCAGTTTGCTTTACTGGACACCTCGCCTGAGCAAACAGTCTCGCTCACTCCAAATTTCTAAGCGACTTACAAATGATACGAAGTTTCTGGAGGAATTCATCGGTGCTGAAATTCAGCGACGGTTAAGGAAGAACATTTACATGGAAGGGCGTTTTATTTCCGGCTAACAATTCGAAGGAAATTTTAATCCTTAAAAGTTAAGTAAAATATGGAAATTTGCTTTATCTTCATAAAACTTAATGTATGCCTTAATCTGGATGGCCTGTCGCTTGTTCTGTGGTGTCCTAACTTTAATTGTGTAATAGCTAGGAACTGACAAGTAGTAAAAAAAATCGGAAAGGTGGGAATGTTCTCGAAGTTTCTTTAAACTGAAAGTTTCCTAATTTTGGAAAACTTCCGTGTGCATATCATAGCAGTGGACAAGTTGCAAAAACTTTTCCAAACTCGGAAATGTTCTCGGAAATTGGACACAATTTACTTTTACCATTTTGGAATATTTCTGCCGGATCACCAGTTTATCTTGGATAAAGCTATATAATGTCTGCTATAATTTACGAGAGGTGAGCGAGAAAGCACAGCTTTTGTCGAATCATGCGCAGAAATATGAAATATTCGACAAACCCTAAAATAAAGACTTGCTAAAACATTTATAAAGTAAAAAATCTTGAACACGAGGCTAACAAACTAACCTATTGTTAATTGCCTATATTTAATTGGTTTATTCATGTATTTTTCAAGTTTCTGTTTATTAATGTTGTCATTTTAGCGTGTAGGTTGGTGAGTTTAGGAGTGGTGGAAAGGATTATGCTGAAGAGATACGGAAAAATGTGCTACATGATCAATGAAAGAAGTTTTTATCGAGTCCCCTAAAAATAGTGCAGAAATTACAGTTTTCATTTAAAACCGATCAAGAGCATGTTTCGAAGTTGTAATTTCAAAAGATAAAAGCCATTTCGTCAAACATTTTCAAGGTTTATTTTTAATTTTCTCTTTTATCTACCTTCAATTATTTTTAGGTACTCATGAACCAATGAAGAACCCATGAACTTCCGTTTTTTTATTGTAGTGTTGGCTGTAAGTAGAGGTTGGCTATAGGGGCACATAACTCTTACGAAAACGGCACCCGTGAAGCTCAAAATGTTCGAATACCCCCAAATCCTAATAATCTGTGAAAAGAGATCTGATGTTTGATTGATATGGTAGTTTGTAGGTTAAAAAGTGCTTGGTTCTTGGTACTTTATGTACGCAGCATATATATGTGCACAAAATATGAATTTTGTGACTAAAAAAGTTTTTGCAAATAAGTAACTGTGAAGTACAGATAGATATATGGATGGACCTTACGAAACTTTACTCCGCCTAACGAAGGGATCTTAGTTTGACTTCCGAATCCTAAAAAGCGCGTTAAAAGTAGCCGATGCAACGGCATCCTGTGATATCATAAATAGAACTCTGACACATATTAAGACAGACACAATGGAACTAAATACTTAAAGCATTTCTTTATTTCTGTGATTAATTAAAACTGTGTATAAAAGCCTGCTATAATGGCCTAGCAGAACAACCTTTATGCCTCCAACATATTAAAATAAACCCTCCATTACAACGAAGATCTACGTACCTATAGCATTCTGCAACCCCTTTTCCACGTCGCAGAAACCGGCATAAATGAATGAGCACAATTTAAGCAGCACAGGTAAGTCTCTATCAATAAAATTAGCTCGCTATTGAAGGCGTAATTCCAATGAGTCGGCAACTCAAACACGGCAGACAAAGCGGGCGCCGTCGGTCACGTGTTCCAATATTTATTTTATCAATATTCAACCGCTTTAAACGCGAGTGACATTTTCTCTGTTTCAACAGGGCTGACGGCACCCTTTATCTTACCAATGGACGGTGTATTTTGGTTAGGAACGGTAGTGGAAATGTCTAATGATAATGTCGGCTGTAAAAACAGGATAGAAGTTTTACTGTCCTATCTTCGGACCCATGTAGCTTGTTGTAGTCTTTGAACGAGCGAGGACAAAGGAACGCCGCATCAAAGAATCGCAAGCACATTACCAGGCCTTTAAGAAAGGAATAGGCTAATTTTTTAAGGTCATTAAGTCGTATCTCTTTGGAAACGGCAAAGCTGAAAGTTGATTCTACAACATGCGTGATTGAAAAAGTACGTAGGTCGAGTGCAGCATTTAGTAAACGATTATATAATGTCTGAGTCAGTATAAACAAAATTTGCTGTGAAGTGTAACCCTGCGCATCAGTTCTTCGATTTTCCCGCTAATGCGTTAACAAGGCGCTTGCAAATCGAGTTGGCACCGCGGCTCGTGGAATGCTAATGTTGCATTGGCATTCGCCACGCGGCCCGATCGCCCGGAAAATACACTTGTCACACGTTAAAAGTGCCAATGATTAGGAGATGACGTGGAGTTCGTGAGGGTGTTGATTGTGACGTACATGTGTTATGTAACGATGGTTAGTATTTTGCAAACGTCAAGCTGTACAGTCATACCTATGTAGAAGGGATTCCTTTAGTTTGAGTATTACTATGATACTTGGAAGGATTTAATCCTTATACAATTATGAGACTTTTTATTGTCGTTATAAAAGAGACTAGGAAGTTTTTTCGCATTTACTTGTTTCTCTTTCGCAGGCCTCTAGGTGAGGCAAAGAACTATTTAGCAATATTTGAATGCAACATAGTTAAGTCTCACTTTCCAAGCTGCAATATTGAAAGTATGTACTTTGTGAGAAAGAGGTAGGTGATACTGAGATATCAAAGACAGCCTAGGCAGGCCGAGAATCATGTATAAGGTTGACTGGCTGAGAATGCCTTAAGTCATAAAGTCCGCCTCTTTTACATTTTATTTTTTGTGCAATAAGATTTAAATAAATAAATACAACCGTTAAAGTAATGCCGAATGTTACTAGTTTAATATCCTGATAAAGTAAATTACATGATTGTATATATTTTTGGGACGACAAACCACCGTATCGTAGGCCCCTAAGTTCAAGGTGCCGTTTGCGAGCATATCTTTTGAAATTGATATGTAATGTAGGCCCATCAAATACCATAAAACACATTTCTAACTGAATAAACTACGACCAATTCACAAAAATCCTCTGAATATTGTATGGCCTAATTTTCATAAAGCCAAGTTCCCGAGGGCTCATCTTATCGGTTTACCTGTACGTCACGTCGGTCGTCCGACACCCATCATTGTCGGGAATAAGTTCGCTCAAATACACCGAGAATATATCTGTCGGGAGCTGGGACTTAATTCCAGAGGCTCCCGCGTCTCTCCGTCCGTCAAACTTGAAATCAGGGCTACCACCGCCGGAGCCTCGAAATGCATAGGCTTTTATAAAATAGATGGGAAACAAAAGAGGTTACAAAGAAAAAAGTCATTTTATTGGGTCACACCTTGGTGACAGTCACAACCATCTTACATAAAGAGAACACATTGATATTGTATCTTAGCTTTGCGTTGTTTCTCACGAATATGTGCAAAACGTTTTCCTAATATATTTTAGGTACAAAAAGCTACATTTTGCGTTTTACCAGTGATATTGAAGTCGTTTCTAAAATGAATTCTCGATTTTAAACACTTTCACTGCCACTTACCTACAATCGTAGCCAGAAGCAGCATTCTGTCTGGTAGGGTAAATGGTCTTAACTGAGTACCTCTGTCTGGTTTATTTTTGATCTACTTTAGTTTCTTGTTCCGTTTTGATAGCATTGTGACGTTTACGTGAAGTAAAAAGTGCCTCAATGCGCGCCCCTGCCCTTCAGGTACACCGGAGTGACAGCCGGCGACATATTTTATTCACGTCGCAGCTCCAAATGCCGTCGATGCAGATAAATTGTTTTACCGCGGAGCCACGTCCCGGACTTGGCGTTTGCATGATGAGCTCCTTTTTTATGCCCGAATAAAATTGTGTTAGCCGCCGCAGCGGAGAATTCGCGAGAAATTGTTTTCGGCCTACTCTGATATTTATAGAAGCAAGCATCTTGAGTGAAGGGTTTAGAAATGTGAGAAATCATTTCACTGGCTAAAAGAGCTTTCAAATTGTACAAGTAACAAAAAATATTCAATACGTGTTTGTCCCTGTCAGCGTATAAATGGTTTAATAATAGGTATATACATATTCAACTCATTTTATAAACTTTTAAATGTAGCCACGCATAGATGCAGTTCAAAGCTCTTTTTAAAAGTTTTGCTACGTGACTACGTACTTGAGGAACAAATATTATAAATTACTCTTAAATTAAATTTGACTAACTACTCAATTCATTACATTGATGCTGTTTCAGCCGTGTATATCAATTGCAGATAAATAATTCATTGTAAGCAATAAACAGCTAGAGCTGGCATACGTCAAGGTAACGAAACGAAACCGATACCGTATTTTTTAATAAAACATATCAAACTAAACTATACCTATTTTTTAAGATGATAAATGTGATAAACAATCTTGCCAGGTCTTTTTTAAAGTGCTATTTTACAATAAATTAAAGCTACTGACAAAGATCTTACAAATAAATCATGTTATTTCAGCATAACCCTGGGCTATTAATATAATTTATTGGTGTAGTTAAAAAAAACTAAATTTGTTTACAACTTTTATTATATTAAAAAACGAGATAGGTATACCTACCTGTGGCCCTAACATGACAGCCCAGGTTTAGTTTAACCCCTCCCTGTGTCTCCGTCTAACTAGTGTCATAAGAAAAGGATGCAGATAGAGATAAACTAACCTTGGCCAGTCATGTTAGGGCCACTGATCGCGACCACTGAAAAACAAAAACTAACTGACCCATAGATCACTGCAAAGCCTAAATCACATAAGAAATAGGTTCCTTAAAGAGTGCAGAGGTGTACTATAAAAGGATTTTAAGAAATTAAACCCCTAAGAAGGAAACCAAAGGCCGTAATTTTGTATGAAATTCTGATTTTTTAAACTTATTTAATAACAGTTCAACTTAAATGCCCCTTCATCCCTGAAAAATGCATAATGTCTGTGGGATAGGGATAAACGAAATTTAAACAGAATTAAATATTGGTAATAGAGAATACTACTTATTAGTGAAAAATGCAATATTCCCAATTCCCACCTGATAGCGAATGTTAAACAAATGCTTGGCAGACAAAGTCGCGGAGAACAGTTAGTTTTTTTCTAAGGTTTTACGTTTGTCCTCAATCTCACATGATAGTAAATGAAGATGAGACCAAAGATGTAGCACGCTCACCCAGCAGATGCCTATTTTCTTACCTTAAAAGGCCAAGGTTATAATTTTCTGGAAATACAGACACAGGAAGAGCATTTGTTTTGCGGTGCGGAACAAGAAAGGGCGTGCAAACCATTTAGTGCGGACTTTAGGAAACATGACCACATGAGGGTGCTCCCGGCGCCTGGTAGACCGGTGATAGAAAGTGGTCGATGGGATCAGATAGTGGAGTTCCCGAGCACACTCTCCAAAATATATCCTGTACTATACTAATACTGAATTATGATTATTGTTATTGATTTTTAGGGCTTCGTAGCTAACAACAAGGAACCCTTGTACATATCGCAATGTCCTTCCGTCCGTCCATCCGCACCTTAGCTTAGAGTCTACAAAGCTGTAATTTTGCATGACATATTGAAAACCATTTTTTATATGGTACCTCTCCTACTCGTATAGTGGGGATGTTTTTAGTGGATTTGCAAATATTAAACTTTAAAGTGCAAATTTTTCTTAGAGTCAAATGTAGTTGCTGACTTAATGCTGGTTTTCGGATATGTGAGAAAATTCACTGTAGTATAGTATATATACAGCTAAGTAAGCTTAACAGGTTTAGGAGTTCAACCAACAACGAAAATTCACCCCGGGAACTATAGGGACGCGACGGTCCCTAAGGTTATAAATTAAGCACAAGTAGAAAAAGTTAATCTTTTATTTTTATATCCAAACATTTTGTGACAATGCATAAGTCAAACTGTCTCCTTTCTTCCTCTATTACCAACTCTTCTTCTTGTGGCCAGCTCTAGAATAGGATGTAAGGAAGAAGTCCTTACAGAACCTACACTGCTCGAGTCCAATTCGCATTTGGCCGGTTTTTTTTTCGGGGATGTAATATGAATGTAAATATATGAAACTGATCTTTGGTAGCAAAACCACACATCCCTGCAAGCCGTAACTCTGGTCCCTATACTGAACTCAGAACAGCTATCAATATTAGAGGTAGAGCCAACAAGCAAATAAGCATGCGACACGGCAAACTCCGGGATTTAATCACTCCGCGGGTAACTTACGCTAATGCAATCACGGCGTATTGCGCGGGTTATTTGCTGTTTGACACAAATCCGAGTTTGTGTATGTGTGTACATAGACACGACACATACACATTCTAGTTAAGGCTTTCGTTGTCATTTGACTCTTATATAATACTCAATTATAAAATAGTCTCGACTTTTCTCAGTAAAACAAAAATATGAAAATATGTATGTTTACACATCAAATTTAAAATATAAACCCTACTTTTAAAACATGCATTATTAGAAACACACTACTTTTTTTTTTTTTCAGAGAAATGCCAAGTGGGCCGGCCCTGTTTTGCTTCTGAATCCGAGCTAAACCCGACTTACATAATACATAAGAGCACTTTTCGATCTCCACTATCACTTCCATAATGCTGAAAGTATCCTTTGAGTTATGGGAGGAACTACCTAGAAATGTTGATTAAAATATTTGAAACCTAATTTAACAAAAGCACGAAACATTTAAAATATCCAAGCATTACAAATAAAGTTTGAGACAATGTCCACAAAATGAATTTCACGAGTAATAGATTTATTTCGAAACAAACTCAATTTAGAATGTCAAACGCTATAGAATTCACCGAAAATCATGCTTGACCCCACAAACACGGTCAAACGGGCGGATTATGAATGTTTATACTGAAAATAATGCGCGGTTGTGGTGTGCGCAAATATTTGAAGATGGAGTCAAAGGGTGGCTTTTTGCGGGCCTTTGAGGCCGCGGTCGCCGCGGTCAGATAAACCGATTGCTAGGGCTCCGTCAAAGAGAAACTGATATTTAACATACTAGTATCTCGCTCCTGCTACATCTGCACTATAGTTATTTTTTTCTGTGTGTACGGAAAAAAATAAAAATTAGATCAAAATATTATTTTAATATTATTATCTTTCCACGACTTGTAAACATCGAAATGAAACAGTTTAAAACTGTTTATATCGCGTATGATGTAAAGAATCTAATTCCCAACGTTTCAATCACATTTTAACGTTCTTTGAAAGATCGGGAATTAAATTTGATACAATATACGCCATAACCGTTTAAATTGTTTTGTAGATTATAATATTAAAGGAATTTCAACATTGATTTTGAAGAAAGAACGGCAAAAACACGTAGAGCCGCGCACTACAATGTTGCATCTCTACTTACATATATTTAACTATTAAATGTTCGTATGCAGAGTAGTTACTAAACATGCCACAAAATATCATAGTCCGAATTTAACCCGAGCTTAACATGTAACTTCATTCGACTAGATGCGAATAACACGTTCTATTTACGACGTACTGACACTAAAATGCTTCAAATAAAATTGTTATCCATCAAAATATTCCGTGTTTCTCTCACTCGCGGCATGTCGGCGTGCCCGCGCCGGACACGGAATTAGTTGCGGACACTATGAGTGCGTGAATATTCTGCATATTTACTATTAAACATAAAGGATAACGACACATTGCAATTGTTCATTGGTAAATACTTTGATTTTATACCACCTTCACTGTACATTTTGTAGCATAAGTCTTAAGCCGTATTTAATAGTGCACAATATAAACTTTAAACGGCTAACTTCGATGCAATATTGCAGAGATAACAACGAAATTCTAAATTCATCGTCATGACTGTAAATCTCCAGTCCTTATAATTAAGGATAATGGTATAACGAATTCATGTCAATGATGACATTTTTGGATAAAATATTTTTATGGAAAAGATTAGGAAACATTATTTAGTAATTTTGATACGAAAAGTAGTGTTATATTCGGAACTAACAGCCATTATGACATTCAAGCGTTGCCCGCCCTTGCTTTGGGCGGTTAACCATGTCGTGTCATAATAGCCCGTTTTAGCCCCAAGATAAACTATGTACTATATGTATGATTTTGATTATTTTGTTAATTACAAAATTGACTCTTCTTGATGCTCAATGACTAAATAAAAAATAATAAGGTCATTTTTGGTTACGGTTCTTTGAGGAGTATATAGCTTATGAATTACTACAAAAAACTACAAAATATTTATTTATTTAATCTTTATTACACAAAATTTACAATAAAATGTACAAAAGGCGGACTTAGTGCCTAAATATGTTTTAATGACTTACATAATAATGTTTAGTTACCATTTTCTTTAAGTCGTACCTATTTTAGCATGACTCCAAACAGCTGAGCAACTAGCACAAATCTGAGCATCTCAGCATCACGCATCGTAAAACTCGCTACGTAACTCAGTGCGTCCCATTCTAACTAGGTAACCCAGTACAAGAGAAGCGCACTAAGTTACGTAACGAGTTATCGCGTGTCGTATAGATTCGCGGCAGGTGTAAACCAGGAATTCTGAGCCGATTGTTTTGTGATATGATAATCTGACGATGTTGTATTAAATCATCCTTTTTTGTTCAAATCTAGCATGGTCTAAGTGCAATTCGTAAGGTTTAATAAAATCAGAAATTGTATTGGTAGTTTTCGCATGTTGTATGACTTAGTTACGTCAAATAGAGGCCCTAGTGTCGATTAGTGAAACTTTTAACAATCTGCCAATAGTTTCCCTATCGCATCCAGGCAGGTACGTCCAGGCTGCTGACTTATTCAGGCACAGGCAAAGGCCCCTCCACCTGCGGTTAGGTGTAACTTAACGAACCCTCTTTGAATCTTTAATATAGTTTCATTTAATGTAAGCTAGTTGCGAATAGGACGCTGTTTGTTTTGAAATGCTCAGCTTTCCGAGTTGCCCGAAAATTAGAAGCATTATGGGCAGGTTAGCGAACTTGTACATGTATATGTATTTGTGTAGTGTAACGAGTTGTTATGATGAGTGTATTGGTGTTCGAATGGCAGTAAACAGTAGATAAGATTATGAATACTTTAAATCCTTACATACGAGTACAACAGCCAATATTTAAGAAAAACTATTACTTTATTTTGTCTTGTGCTGACAAACTACAATTAGAAAACTGAAACTCAATTAAATTATATCGTAAATATATAACGTACATGGAGATAACGGAGCGGAGGCCTCATCAAACGAGGCACCCTACTTCGCTAATTAGATTTCACGTAAAGCCTATTATAATTTGCTTCCTGTAACCCAGTATTGACACTGCGAACCGGCCGCAGCGGCAGCGGCCGCGGCCGCTCGACATTTGCGAGGAGAGTAAATACGTTCTTGGTCCTGCACCACACCGGGCAGGATCAGCCCGGTGCGATAATAAGCTTACGGGGCGGCTAGGGCCGCGCGGCCCGGCGCCCTATTCTCGCGCTGTTATTAAATTCTTTTGTTGATCCGCGCCCACGGAATGCCCAGTTATTTACGTGCAGTCCGACTCAACGGGATCAACGTAAATATTCCTACCCGTTTTGTCTTTTGAACTCGCGTAGATGAAAGGATAAAGAGGATTATTTGCATCGTTGTGTTTTTTCCCTCGAGTTCGAACTGTCTTATTTTGATAAAACTTTCATGATAGCACGGCAAATTTTCTAACAATTTGATATGCAAATATATGAAAGCAGCAGGTGCTCTAAATCTCATTGGCACGCTCAGACGTGTATCTATAGCGTGAGAGAAAGCAGTTATAAAATAACGCATAAATTAAATGTTTGTTAAAATCTGCGCTCCCTCTCGCATGAATTTAGACGTCTAAGCTTAGGGCGCGCTTCATTTCGGAACATTACTCTCTGTGCAACAATAAAACTCATTAATTCGCCCGTGCGGTCGCGTTTTATAAATGTTTCAGGTATTAATAAAATTAACAAAGCGTCGGTACGCGAGAGGGCTATTTTCCGACAAAGCGTCGGAGCGGAGCACAATAGAGACTAAAATAAATACGAGGAATTTAGCAAACAGGAGGTTTCGGTTCACAAAGCGTCCACCTGGCGGAGCGACGGCGACGGGCTCGCACTATTGAAAATTAAGTGGCTGCGTCGGACTTCAATTAATACGCCCGGTAAGCTCTACAGCACAGGTTCAGCGTCAAACCGTTGAAATGAAACCTCCCTTAACATCACTTAGAGTTAAGAAACTTAAGCAGCTGATAAGCGTATGGTCTACCACGCCCTAATGACTTATTCATTCAGTAGCCATAAACTTATCTCTCGATAAAAAGCGGTTCAATTTGTCCACACGCGCGCTATCTGACCACCCTCGGGTTTTCGCTGCAGATCGGTATCAGTCGCCGCGCGGCTGCGGCAGTAAACCGACGCTTATCTGGGAAATTACACAGTTTTACTCCATCTTCTCAAAAACTGCAAAAGGTTGAGTTTTTGTTGAGCTTAGCAGTCCCTACTACTGTACGTACTAGAATCGCGGTCTCCACAAAAAAGCCGTTCACGCCGCTTTTTCCACGCCTTAAACCTTAACCTTTAGCAATAATTTTCTAGACATTGCATTGTTGGCATGCCTAAGAAGTAGATTTGTAGGTTTTTTTATTCTTTATATTTATTGTAATTTTTTGTATGAATCTACAAAGAAAATATTTCAAAATTCAAAGATAAACCTAGTTCTAAAACAAAACAACAGCAGCATAATAATAACTCTTATACCTATAGATAAGTAAAGGTCCAGAAGGCGGAAAATGTTATTATCGTTTGTTTGGAGAGCGATTATCGTCGCTTAGTACGAGTATACAATATTGTTTACCGTCTACCAAATAATTTTGACATGAAAATGAAAACTTTACGTTTTGAGGAAAATTGTCTTAATTTTAGTATTGTGATAGTTTCATATTATCTCAAAAACATAACCCTTCCTTTTGGCTTTGCCGTAGTCGGATAAAAAATGCACAGTCATTTTACTTTCTTTCTGTCTCCAATGGTAGAATTTCCGTAGTAAGGGCACTGGGCTTAGTTGCCAATCGCCAGTTTAACCCTCGGCGCGGATTTTATTGCCATTCGTATTGTCGACCAGAGGTTTAGATACTTTGACATGTTGGAAATTCGACTGTTAACTTCCCCGCTATTTGGGGACTTTTTTATCTCATTCCTGACGTATTTTCCGTATTCTTCATGACGCAGAGTTCCATTGCAGTTGCTTTAAACGAATGGCATCATAATAAATTAGTTTTCCGTCGCTTTAATGGCAGTTCCGCATTGTCTCAGGTAAAATGCATCGGGTAATATGTTAACAATGTTTCCGGGGAAGCCTTTGTCTGCACTCAACGAATTACGGGAAAGGCGAAAATTTAAATACCAACCGAGGCTGTTTTACATGTAAGAGATGCACTTTGCATGTAATGTGGCGACTAAATGAGGCGACAACGCGGTCTAAGCACCACGCGGAAATGTTTTACGTGTCGCGTGCTACGTATGGACAGACCGTTATTAAACGAAGGGTTTTACCACATGTTGTTTGTACCTGTGTTGTTAACTTCGGTAATTCAGTTTTCATTCACTTTTCTGATTCTTTACATATGTAGTGTGAGATATCTATCCTTGCTCTGCTTCAGAGAATGTAAAGACATGGCTATGTGAATCAAGAATTAAATAGTTGTGTGCACTGTCTTTTGAGTCCATTGCTTGTGTTTTTCGCAACTTATTCGCCAGAACCTCAAACCAAGCCTTATCGCATTTGCGACTCTCCACAACACGATCGCGCCAGTCAACTTTGTTCTCGGCAAGAGTTTCCAGGTTTAGTGATTAATTTTGAATGCAGCTAAGTCTACGCAAATGGCAAGAGCAATCATGACGGTTGTATCATATGTATAAGAGCCAAAGTAATATTTTTAGTGCGAGGACTTTGTTTTGAATTCAAAGCGAATAGAAGGATTCTAGAGTAGAATCTCGAATGCAGCGAAAGATTCTAATATAGAATCCTGACCGCATGTAGTAAGGTAAACGCCGTATTAGGAATTCAAAGTCCACCGCCTTTAAGAAAAAAATACGGTTTAGTGATACGCTCTACTTTTCATTTCAATTTACGAGGTAAATATGTAATTTCACAAGTCGATGAACTCTTTTTTTATTAGGTATTTGAAATTATTTCAAATTGTTAATAATCCGTAAAAGTTTCTGTTTTTTGAAAAATAGGACATAGTTTGCTTATTTTTCATCTATTATTTTTTTACTCAGCCGGCGCGTTGCCTGTCTTTATACCTGCCAGTAACTTTATTTATTACCGATTGATTCGTTTCCGGAACACTAAAAAGCAACTTTCAAATAACTTTTGTGTTACAAGGGAATAAAAAAAATAGCAGTATGTATGGAAATAAACATTGGGTTGCAAATGTAAATAAGACACAAATAGTTATCAAAATTAAAAGCCGAAATGTAACCGGCCAGTAAGTTCTTCATACATTATGCGCTTAACCTCTTTGGTTAACTTCTCATACTCACAATTATCATACTGATGAAAAAATGCCCTCTATGAAAATCTCTTGGAGAAAAGATCTACTTTGTTACCACTAATGAGGCGCTAATACTTACCCGTTTTAGAATAGATGGGAAAAGCTGCTTGTTTATTCCGTTTTTCACGACACAACAGAGACCTTCGACTTTGAACAAATATTTATAATATGTTATGTATCTATCTAAGGGCATCTTTGCTAGGATATTAAATATACAGCAAGACAAAGGCCAAATATCACCCATACGACCTTTGGAATTGTACACTCGAAATAACAAAAAACCTAATTGGAATTTCATTCATCGCCACGATACAATTTTAATTAATGAATTTTTTCGCACACAACTCTTTGCAGAGACAAAAATAAAGCAATATTGGCACCTTAAAACCTCGTTTTTCTCCTTATGCATACATTCAAAGGTCGGCATTCAGCGACTCGACTCTCGGCACTCGGTTCTCGGCTCTCGGCTTTCGGCGCTCGCCACAAAGGTGCAAAGTGCAAAGGGAACGCAACTCAATTAAAAACAACGTCGCTTCCTACACAGTTTGGAAAAAAAACAGCTTACTACATTACATATCATCGTGTGCTCATTTTTAGATAGCTCTCGGAAATATCTTATTCACGGTAGGTATTAATTATGCTGTGCTAGTTTTATGCTCTTTTTGTTTTAAGATATTATTGATTTTGTTACTTGTAAAGATGGAAATTAATAAATCATTTTAATTATGCTATTTTACAAAATAACAATAGTGTGTTTTAGAAAGACTAAACATAGGTAGGTATACAAGAGCGACAAGAGTTTTGAGAACTTGTATTTTCTCAAAAATATGCTCACCGTTAACTTTAATTTCCTGTGCTGTCAGTTGTTTGGTTTTTAACGTATCCTCACTTCTCTTTTGTCTTTCAAAAGATCAATCTGTAAGGCTCCGTATCAAGAAGACCCGATTCCGAAACCTAGGTAGGTACATCGGTCGTTCATCCGTCCGACCTTTAAAGGGCTCTATGGCTCTATCTTTTGAACCATAAATAAATAATAATAAAGGGTCACCTAACAAAGAACCTGATTTTTCAAAATTCATGCTGCTTCTTTACTATCGACTTCAAAAAGGAGGAAGCTCGTGATTCAACTGTTTTTTATTTAAAACATGACCATACAAACTTCGGCAACACACCTACTTATTAAAAAACAAACGAAGTAAGTAGTTTTACTGTTTTCTACAGGTTATGGCCACACTTGAGTCAGTCGGATCGCATTACCAGACGATTAAACCTTACGAGCATTCATTTTGTACCAGGGCACCTCAGCAATGAAGAAACTAATGCTTAGGCACTTACACTCCATTCTATACAATATTGGGCACTTTTGACTCGAGAATGTTAGTAAATATAAGGCCCCGGTTTTGCTTTGCGACACTGAGTTTTCTTACTAGTGGCTCTAACATGCCCGGCTGAGGTTTTGAATTAGATTTTAAGTGCTTTTGAGGATCCGGAATGGTGGCGCCTTCTTCCGTTTTTTATTTTATTAAATTATTGACAATCTCAATGTAAAATCATGCAATGTATAATGAACGTTTAAATTGGCTGAATAAATAAACTAATCTAAACAAAAAAAGCCAATAAAAAATGTTCTTTATCATAATATCATCACCTCCAACAATGCGTCCCACTGCTAGGCACAGGCCTTTCCTGTTAATAAGAGACCTTGGACTTGAGTTCCCACGCGAACTCAGCGGATTGGGATTATTGGAAACTTCGCACATACCTTTAAAATTATTTTGCAGGTGTTTGCAGGCTTACTCAGAATGTTTTATTACGGCGGATCTGTTAAAAAAATTGCCATTTCAAAATTCCAAAACGACGAGGCGTATATAAGTTTAAAAATTGGAACATAAAATAGCCAACGCAGATTTACAGTTCTCACTGGCCTTGTTTCACAGTCGGATAAAAATGATAGCTTAGCACGAAGTGGACGTTCTACCTAAGAAAGGGGCGTGGACTTGTGCGTCTCCGACCAATGCCCGCCGGGGGCAGACAGCGATAACCTGATAACGATGATCTCCTCTAATGTGGAGTCTTGGATATTTTTAGAGAATCTCTTTTTGCGTGTTGTCACATCTATCAACTTTTTTGGTAGATCCACATTTTTTACCTCCATTCTATATCTACCACCTTTATGCCTTAAATCTCCCTATTTTTGGAAATATTTACATATAGAGTTTTAAAATATAATGATGGTATATGTCGGTTACTATTTTTATAAGCTTTTATTTCATTTGTAGGTAAATAACACAAATCTTGAATGTGGATTTGACCCACTTTTAATTACTCGATTGGCTTGAAATTTG
This sequence comes from Ditula angustiorana, assembly GCA_963691745.1. Lineage (NCBI taxonomy): Eukaryota > Metazoa > Arthropoda > Insecta > Lepidoptera > Tortricidae > Ditula > Ditula angustiorana. Next base: position 6,106,017 of record OY829473.1, read on the forward strand.
GCATGGGTATGAAGATTGGATTGCAACGCAATATACTTTCAAATATGGTAGTCAACAAAAAGCTTATTCGAGAATGAATTTGAAATAAAATTCTCAGTAAGTCTGATACGTCTATTTTTCATCTAGATAGATAATGAAAGCTTTATTCAAATTGAAATCACTAAAGTCATCTCAAAAATGTCCAGATCGAACAGCAACCACGCGGCAATTCCATTAAATTTTACAGATGCTTAGACGACCCAACCGATAAATAGGGAACTTAATACTCGCCGTTTGTACACCTTCAGGATCCCAACGGGAAATTTATTTAAAACCCGGTTCATTAATTAATTGGGCGTCTTCGGTGGCGGGGTTTACGAGGACTATAAAGAGAACAAAAGCCCATCAATAGACATTAGTATGATTAGTATGATTACTGGTAGTCTGTCTTGAGCAAACACTATTGATTCTAAGAGAATCATTACAAAATATGTAACTTGAATGAAGCAGATCTACGAATAAGGTGACTTAGAAAGCTTTTATTTTGAGGACGGCTTGTGATAACTAAACATCGCGCTCAGTATGTTCTGTAATAACTTAAACAACTCAAAGGCCGATTTTCTTGATGTTTTGGTGCTTACAGATACATAGACATAGTGCTAGACTACACGTTATAGGAGATAAAGTAAACTGTCACTCGGAAACCTGAAGGCTAGGAAGGAATATTTCTCCATGTACAAGCAATATCTTCACTGACATATGTAATCGAAAAAAGGACAATATCGCGTCATGTACTTGTCGAATTGAGAAGGTCGTCCTACGGCTTTTTGGTGTCGTTTTAATTTGGCTTTCTCCTTGTCCGAGGTGACAATATTTTAAAAATTTGTTTAAAAATAAATAACTAGCCGCTTTGTGGTAGTTGTTTGTACATTGCTACTTAATTTGGTTTATAGGTATAATCAAAATATAGTTTAAGTTAAAAATTTATTGTAATATCAAAATTTTGTTTTAAGAACGAGAAATTGTATAAAACCAACCATTACACCTAGATATTTGCATGCCAGTTTCTTCACAGCTTTCTTAGCCGCGTAAAACAGTGAAACCGTATGCCCGCTTTACTCCCGCCATTACAAGCTTCTGTACGCAATTAAACACTTTCTAGGCCAATTCAGTTTACGACCGAGCCTCCGTTCGAGGCTTTTCTACACCGCAGCTGGTTTTACGATGCTTTTTGTCAGAAATTAGCGATTTTATTGTCGAGATGAATAAAAGTAATACCAGGGGCTAAGTAAACGTGGCTTGACTGGGCTGTAGATGCAAAACATAAAACATGTTATTTTTTGTTTTAAAGTAAACAAAGTAACCCTCGATTCATTTTAAAAGTTAAGTACCGCGAGAAACAGGTACTTGTTTATCACCAAACTAGTAGAGGACCACTTACCTTAGTTTAGCTAATTACGGAACAAAACCCACGCTTAAATCGATTCATCAGATCCGGAGCTACGAGGCCTCAGACAGAACAAGCAGACAAGCAGATGGGTAGCTGCTTCAAACATACAATACCCCTCTTTGTGCTGCTCGGGTGTAAAAAGTAAAAACATAGAAAAATAATAAATTAAAAATGTAACTGACATTATGCCAACGCCCACGTATCAGTGATTCTCTTCGCTCGGTTTGCTTCGGTCAATGGTTCCCATGCATGCATGTTTGATTGCCGGCCTTTCCATGAGAATAAAATATCTTATAAAACGGTACCTATTTTTCTCATACAAATTAAAGTTGTATTTTTTTCGTACTAAATTTAATATTTTACATGAGTCTTTGAGCAGTGAGATTTAGCTTAGAGATAAATATATGAATACATGATAAATTCAGGCAATTTCTCTCAGCAAAATGGTTGTGTAAGAAACAAGTAATAATTTGTTCAACTTGGCACCACCCTTGGCAGAGGCGGTGACTCGGAGTTTTAATAGCGACGGTGCGTGCCTCGCCGCATGTAAATCAGTCGCGAGCACACCAGCCATATTCAGATGCATCTGAAAATATATGGAGCTTCTTTATAGAGGAAGAACTACGCATATGTAGTTATGATTTGCCCATATATGAGAAAAGGACATATGTGCTGGTAATTTGTGAGTGTAGTGTCTATTTATACAGATCAATTACCACTACGTATAGCACATACGCATAGTTATCTCTTAAGTTTTCCCCTCGACTGTTTGTTTTGGACACTGGACACTTTTATTGCGGCTTATGCAGGGCTTTCTTTTTGTTTTATAGAACTGTTTTAAATGATTCTGTGCTAGCACGTTTTCGCTGTATAGAATAAATTAAATGTGCAGCAGCACATAACAGCGAATTTTGTATGAGTTATTGTAGAGTTAAATCATTTATTTATTTATCATATTTAACAATTTAAGAATCGGCCCTTAGGCTTCTAAGCTACACAGATATTTGCACGATTCTTCCAGGCAGTGTCATTCATTTATCTAAAACCTGTGCATTTTTTGTTTAAGACAAAAATGACTCCGTACGGGGGCAAGTGGCGCACGGCCTGTATACCCAAAGTCGTTAGTGACTGTTCCAGGGGCATTAAGGTTTATAAGCTACTATTACATCGTTTTGTTACGAATAAAGACAATTTATTAAAGTTATTCACTAAATTGGCAAGGCACTGAATCAGGCGCTGAGTCCACGACACCTGCCTATTTGTGTAATTTGCCTCGTCTCTGTAATTTGCCAGAACTTTCGATTCCTAACTTTAGCACTGTCAAAATTGTCCCGTTTAACAAACAATTTCGTTTTACAGCCCATGCCGGGCCAGTGTTGACTTGGCTTTAATTTGCAGGCGACAACGCGGAAATACTAAACAAAACGAGACACTTTAATAATAAATTTATTTCTCCATAGCGGTTTTTACATAGATTAACATGTTACATTAAATCATCGCTACAAAAATATATTTTTCAACATCGCAAAGTCAGGTACTTGGTCCTTGAAAATTGTAACGTATTGTATAATTCAGCAGTTGTGGATGATATTCCATTTATAAGGTCGTTCCTTATTAATAAATACCTAACTCACTTTTTACAAAAACACTTATGCATAATCATTCAAGCATTGGGGAACCTGCCCGGCAATGGGCAGTGTCAAGCATCGGTTTACATTATTAAGGTGCTCTCGCGCCTAACTGACACATCTTACTCATAGACACATCCATTCCTTATTTATTATTTTAATTTGCGCTAATGGCCGAGCCACACCGGATGCATATGCAGCTCGTTTCGTAGAGCTGCGTTACATCGAAACGCATGCGTATCGCAGCTCTACGAAGCTAGCTGGAGCCATCTTGCATACGCAACGCGTACGCAACCGCTGGGGACGCGGCCTTAAACAGAAAAGCAATAAATTTAAGTAAAGTGCCTAACATTCAAGGAACACAATAAAATATCAGTAGGTATACCTAACAGTGGAGTAATACAATGAAACCTTTATTATTTCAGCCGAGTTACATAACCCGTCACCATCATTACAATCTATTGCTATAATATAACTACTTACATTAGTATCGCAAAATACTGATACGAAATAAGTCAGACGATATCTAGAATGCTAGAAGCTAATTAATCTACATAATCTTTTAAAATAATTAAGGGAAACTGGGCCATCAGTATATTAAATACCTTTTGGACATTTCTTTTACAGTAACATCCATTCATACTAAATTCAACTAACTAAGAGCGCTTTCACATTAGGTAGTTTAGTCACCAGACTAGCAGCGCGCCAGTCGCCGTGTTTAGTCGCGCGAATCTCATGTAAACATTAACAGCGTGGCTGTCGAGCAGCTGTCACGCTGCAGTCACACGACAACAGTGCACCTAGCACGAATCTTCTCGATCCGCGTTAACTTGCTACGTAACTCTGTACGTCTCTATCCTACTGAGCTAGTTAAATAGAGACGCACTGAGTTACGTAGCGAGTTAACGCGTATCGAGAAGATTCGTGCTAGGTGTACAGTGCGCGGCCATGCCGCTGCGGGCAGTGCGGACTTCGCGGCTAGCGTGTAACTAATGCTGATTTCACACGAGGCAGAACAGTGAAGCAGTGGGTTGAACAGTACAGTTCTAATGCAATTTGCATGCACACTCTAAGACTGCCGAGACCGTTCACATTGTGTTATTCTGTGCTGTCCACTCTACTGCCTGCTAATACTGTTCTGCCTCGTGTGAAATCAGAATAAGTAGCGCTACTGCCATGCGAATAAACCACCTAATGTGAAAGCGCTTTAACTCAAATCCTACACGGTATTCATTTGAAAGACCTCGTATTACTAATTTTAAGTAAGTACTTAGTAAAACATAAATAAATAACTATTAAATATACAAATATTTCACTAATAAAGCACCTAATATTTTTATTTACACTATAGTAATTACATATATTTATTGTCTCATGATTATTATAATGAAAGCGCTAGCTACACCCCTTCTTCCAAGAGAGTGTGTGTATAATAACTTCCTTGGCAGGTATTGGCTTGTCATTATTAGATTTGACAAAACTATTGAAACAGTTTCACAAAAAAACTACGTGAGAAATCCGCTTTAACAAATTTAATATAATTTTTTTCTAAATATTATATACATTATGTCTGAAAAACCCCAAACATCTCAAGTAGTTTTAGTATGTCATCATATCTGTAAAACTTAGTACTAAGTTGGCCCCGTTTAGTTGTTAAAAATCTATTGATGCACTTTCAGTATACAGCCATTATACAGTACACTAGTAATTATTGAAAACTTTTATGTAAAAAACGGTCCTAAACTTTTTGGTTCCTTGATAAAAAAAATTGTATACAATATAATATTCCAAAGACATGTGTGGGAGTTTTGTATAATAGTAATTATGTTTTGCATCGTCAGCAAAAATCCAAAAATACTATCCGTATTTAAGTAGGTAAATTCTAGACAAAAAGATCCAAGTACAAAAACTATGGAACTTGGGTGATTTCTTTAATTACTTGTAACTTTCAGGAAATATCTACCACGACTCTTGATGAGATCATAAATCTTTTTTTGTTAAGAAAATATTTCTGTAAATATGTTTACCTAAATATATGTATGTATGTTCCTGGTTGTTTATTTTTAAAATCGACGGCGATATTTGACATTCTTAACAAGATTTAATATCTTATATTGTCCGATTAAAAATTTCGCGTTGCCTGGTGTAACCTGCAAAATTGCGATTTTGACAAACTTAGAAAATCGCAATCCAAATAACTTTCAACTTATGTAGTGTTTTTAAATTATCCGAAAAAATATCGTTATCGGAAGCCGATACGATATCAGGGCAAGTAAAATATTAGAAATATTTCGGACCCGATATCCGATGTCCGTCGGAACGGACAATGTAATAGGCAGGTAGGTACGTATTTCAAACACTTTCCTAGCCCCGATATCGTATCGGCTTCCGGTAACTATATCGACAGTGGAAATCTTAAATGTCGTAAGGGACATTAAAGGACATGTCCATTACGACATTTTAGATATCTACTGTCGATATCGTATCGGATAATGTGAAAACGCTCTGAGGATCTTGTCTTATTATAATTTACTGAGCTAAACCGAACTTCTTCTTTACTTTCTAAGTACATTCACCTTTGCCATAACGAACCAGTTAGTTTTTCTAAATGACATAAATATGGTCAAGATTCGGTTATGAGATAAAAAAAATACAATTTGAAGTAATTTTTTAAAACGATATGTTGTTCATATTCATATTATTGATTGCTAGCATTTTGACAGTTATAAACAAATGTGCCCAGTGAACAGTGCCGGCCATAAGGGTAGCGCTAAGATGGACGTCTGACCAGTGCGCCTAGCACACACCTCGATTTGCTGTGTAACTCAGCGCGTCTCGTATTAACTAGCCCAGCAGGAGAGAGACGCACTGAGTGAACGCGTGTCGAGAGTGTTAGTGCAAGGTCCACAGGGCGCCAGGAGTAAAAGGGGGCTGCCCAGGGGTTGTGGATAAAGAAGGAAAACGGGCGCCACAGCACTCGCCCAAAACGACAATATTGCTGGAGTCACTATTGTTGTCAAACAATGGTGAAACGGAGCCTTTGGAGATGCTTTCTTGAGATTGAAGGTCGAATTCTTACGATTTCTGTATCATAGTATACTTTAAACTCACACAGGTCATCAGCTGGCTTCGCCGTTTAATCTTTCGTTGATCTGTAGCAAAAAGATTACAATGTGTCAGTTGCTGTATTTTGCTATTATAAAGGGACCAGGCGCGGTATTTGTTGTCCCATCGTTTTGCTTAACTAAATACAAATACTTATATGTATAATGTTGTCATCTTCAGAAGCATCATTTTTAGATCATCATTTTTAGAAGCATCAGTTAGCTGTGTCCCGTTTCACGAAGCTACAAGTTACAATTTTACAAGTCTAAACCGGCAACATTGGTCATTATGCCTGGGATTATTGACCAATGTTGCCGGTTTAGACTTGTAAAGTTGTAACTTGTAGCTTCGTGAAACGAGCAACTGGTCTTTTACATATCCAACCACTACCATCCACGCTTTACACTTTCAGATGCGTGGTCTGCGCTTGAAAGTATTTCTTCCTCATCGATCATTTTTAAAACTAACGCATTGGTTAAATTTTTTACAAAGACTAGAGAACAATTAAATCAACGTAAATATTTTACATTACAAATGCAATAAATCGATAGATTACTTCTATAACAGGCAGAACCTACTGTTACTGGGTGACTAAAACTCACCAAAATAGCTATATTTCAAGAAGATTCGACCATTTTGGTGAACTTTAGTCACCTGGTGAGATTCGAAAATTGCACCTCTGGTATAGAATGTTCAATCCACGAAACTGCTCCCGACTTTTGTCTCTTTTCTTACACTATGTTAAAGGAGTGGGGTGGTCTGAATGGATTGAACTATCTATATTTTGTTATATTTTACACTATTTTACCTTAACAGGAAGCGGCGCCATTATAAGAGGCGAAGAAGGCGCCGGCGTATCCACGGATTTACTAGCTAGCGCTGCCCTTCTGACTTCTCCCGCGCGCTCTAACGCCTCCCGCGGTAGAAACCGCCATAGTGCCGGCGTAAACAGCTCCGCATCCATCGTGATAGACGATTTGCTGTCCAGCAAGTAGCCCAATATGGCCCCCACTACTAAAGTCGTGATGAGGCCGAGAGGCGCAATCCAGTGGTATGAGATGCGGAACAAGGGGAATATCGTTTCTGGGTCCTGTTGAATGGAGTCATATTAATTCAAATGAAAGTGACGTTAACAAACTGAAACAAATTACCTTGCTACTCCGCGAAACCAGTGCCGGGCTCGTGCAAAATAGCTGCGTCTGTGCGACACATATAACCATGAACGAATGGCGTGTCGTTCAAGTAGCGAACGGTCGTACTGTTCGATCTGGATGATGCCTCGTATAGAGGCGAAACGCGCGTCGATCGTGTAGTTTTAGTGTTTAGTGGTGGTGGTGTGTAGTTGAGTCTGTGTGATATATGTTGTTTCGTGTGGGTTTTTGCATGAACATATTTGTGTCGCACAGACGCAGCTATTTTGCACGAGCCCGGCACTGGTTTCGCGGAGTAGCAAGGTAATTTGTTCCAGTTTGTTGATATGGACCTCCGCAAAGTAACGCCTGAATCTATTAATTATTGAAAGTGACGTTGCTTATAGTTTGATTTTAAAATTATTCCGGACTTCTGCATTCCTATTGGTTATCAATAAATTCAAATTGTGACCTCTAAAATGATCTGTAATGCTGAGTCTATAATTTTTGATTCCACCTAAAAATTTAATTGACTTCCGTTGCCATTTTTGGCTGATCACCATATTCGGCTCTATCCCGCCGATGAACGACAAAAGGTCGTATTTAGCGACAAAGCGATTTGCAACTTCTCATGCCAGCCTTTCTGAGCAAATCTGTGGTGCGTTTTCAGACGCTGAACTCTTTCTTTTACTCACCACTATATCCGAAGCGGGAATGTAAGTTGAATTTCGGACACACTCCATGGTGAAATTGAGAGGCGGGGCTCTCAGACCCTTGGCTGAGGCGGCTTGGATGCCCAGCGAGGTGGTGCCGGCCACCATGGCGCCGGCTACGGCCCCGGCGATGGCGCCGCGCGGACCCACCCACGGGAACGCCATGCCAAGGGTGAAAATACCGCAGGTCGCGCTCGCAGCGATCGCTGACAACGCGGTCGCGACACCTATAAGTGACGATAATTTTAGCTAATCAACTAGACTAAAGGCTAGATTTAATAAGATCGATGAGAATAAATGGCGATGGAGGATTGATGCTACACATGGGTCAATGATTTTCTCGCACAATTCTGCTCTGACATAAAACAAGACTTAATCTCAAACAGAGAAATGTCGTCATATGAAAGGTGTATGGTAAAAACTATTTCATTGTTTCTGAAATATTTAAATCTAGAAATGTATAATAAAATACTCGATCAACTAAACGTGTAAACAATGAACGAAGGTTCTGAACTAGACGAGTCAAGTGTGTATCAAGTCGTAATTAAGGTCTAAATTTGATATGAATACATTTTTCTCTTTTCTCCATGCAATAGGGTCAGAGACAGAAGGCAGAGACAGAAACTGAAAATCGCCTTTTAAAAGGGGATGCAGATAATAAACACCATGAAGTTTTAATACATCCGTCGCTTGCGAGCATTGAATAATCAGTAGTTCATGTTTGGACTGTATGTACAAAGATACGCTACAAAATAACACACTATTCAGATGAAATGTAATTTTTACGCAAATCCGATAAAAGATATCACCGAAATCTCTCTGATAAATTGTCACATCTTTGCTATTTTTAAACGCATCGTTCAAAGGTCAGTCAGAAAACATCATTTGCATTCAGTAAGGAATTTCACAGGTGACTCATAAATTGCCTTGATCGTAACGATTTTCAGCATCATTACAATAATTAAAATTGTAGAGTGTATTACCAAGAACGTCGAGGTAAATAAATAAACAGTATATTATCGCGTTAAAGTCCCGTAAAACGTAATAAGTATGTTATTATCAAGAAATCTGTTATTAAAATACTGATGCTACATCTTAATATAGTATGTTGTAATTTCAAATATATCCGGCCATTGGAATTAAGTCAAAATTTCCTTGCGAGATTTCCCCGACAAACAAATGACAAACTAACACGGTAAGTTAAATACAATAAATGCTTGTAAAAATGTAAAACGTCTCATAAAAACGTCTTTCTTGGGTGTTATTTTAGTAAAAATTCCTGTGTACACATTGTAGAGATAGCATTAGTACGAGTATCATACTCATATTGCGGTCGAGTCTTTTAAGAACATGTAAACATGATTCTACTGTGAAAGACATAATGAGTTGGATACACTGAAAAAACAGTTTTGTTACACATAACCAAAGTTTTGTTTACCTATTATACAAAAAAGTGACTACTGAACTATTTGTAAACCTTACCTAACTCTTGATAATCGTAATGTTAACGAACTTTGATTACCATTAACCAAATCACGAGTAACCAAACTAGTTCGATTGTCCCTTTTTTCAGTGTATTTTTGAGCGTCTTCACTTCTGAGCTTCTACCTCTGACTTAACTATAACAAGAATAAATAGCCTGCGCCTTAGTCCGAGTAGTTTTTGGATTTCTTAGGGTTTTTGGGAAATAGCGTTAAGGAGGTTAAAAGGGGTTCAAAGTAACCCTTTCTGAGTTCACCTTAACACCCTTCGATCTCCAGCTATTTAGGCTGAAGTTTTATGTCAGTTACTAACAGAACTTTTTTTATGTATAAATAAATAGCATACGGGATGAATTAAAGTATTTCAATTAAGCAAAACGAAACGTGTAGACTAATGATAGTTATAAAGATACAATTAACAGCCAAATATACCGGCGCTGATCTGTCCACAGTACTGCAAATTGCTGAAGCATTTTCTAATACCATTGAGAAGTAGAGACATGTTGTATACACGTATGTAAGAGGAACGACAGACAGGCAGGCGGTCCAATTAATGGAAGATGGATGCCTTCGCCTATGGAAAATTTGCATCGCCAGTAAATTCACAAAAAACATCATGTACACTTAATTTTGCGCACCTGTTTAAACTGACTGTACCTAATACTGTACCTAGAAATTTGCGTATACAAATATTAGCACAAGATTGACGACAGACGAGTTATATATATGTTTGCTTTCGCCGCGACTTGACTTTCAATTCAAGAGTTGTTTCTTAGATTGGCACAGATATGTAAATATAGATAAGTAAATATTCCGAGATCTTTCTTTATAATCATTTTTTTTTCCTTCGTTGTTAACAACTTAGGTTATTACCAACACGACTTCAAGTGCTGACGGACCGTTTTAAATAATCCTTGTTACCAAGCTTTTAAATGTTTCTGAAACGTCGAACTCTTAATTCATCCCATTAAGGGAATCGGATGACTGTCCACGACTGCTGAAATCTTTTAACAAATCTGAAAATCTTAATACCAAACACTAATTTCGACTTTATGAGACTCTCAATGTAAACTGTTGACCTACATTCAGCCCCCTTTAAGCTGAATTTGAAAAATCCTTTCTTGAACTGTACAATCCAAATAAAAACTTTCTAGGTTTCAAATTTTTTGTGCAGCCAGTGGTATATTTTGCCTTCAATCAAAAACCATGCCAATTCCAGACTATAGACCAGGTAATAGGTAAGTAAATTAGAATAAAACTACAGAACTGTAGCAACTGTAAACTCACCAAGCACGCCGCCCAGCTTCTCAATAACTATGAGCATCACTAGCGACACGAGTGCAAGCACGACGGTCACCGTTCGCGCTATGATACCCTCGGTCAGCGGCTTGAGCCGCCACTGCAGCCAACCGTGCATTATGTCCTCCACCGCCACCAGCGCGCACGCGTTCAGCACCGCTGACAGCGAACTGGAGACAAGGAGGACATTATTCAGACCATTACTAGCTTGTGACACCGGTTACACCTCGTCTGTTTTATTTTTCAAACCACCGTCGCCCACTTAATCTCATCATCATCTTCGGTCCATGCGACTTGAACGTTTTCCACCCTTCGGTGGCTAATAATTCAGTGTCCTTTCGGTTTAGATTACTTCATCAGCCATGCTCTTCAACAGACATAACCAGTCATTAGCATTTAAGGTGTTCAAGGCCCTGGATCCACGCGCCCCGCGCCGCCAGCAACACTCACCTCAAGCCGGCGCCGAACACGCCAGCGAGGAACACGCCCGCCAGCCCCGGCAAGTGCTGCACGCGGCTGATGTAGGTGACGAAGGCCGGCAGCAGGCGGTCGTCCACCAGCGGCACGCCGCCCGGGTCGCAGCCGCCCTGGATCCACGCGCCCCACGCCGCCAGCCCGCACCACACGCACAGAGATATCGCCAGGATCGCGCCCATGCAGAATATCGCTAGAGCACTGCAATTACAGACCAAGCCCTACAGTATTGGCACAGTACAGGGTGTAATGCTGATGACAGTACTCGTTGTGTTGAATACTCGGAAGATAAGACATTTATTTGAGACAAATTTCACACGCACACATTTAAAGCAATCATCATTATATGATACTGTTTAATCCATCTACTTATGTTAATATTTATCGTAAACCAACATGAACTAAGAAAGTACGCTAATAAATAACACTCACTATATGGCCTGCCGTTTGGACGGTAGCGACATATACCGCTGCACCATGGTCTGGTTGACCGAGTTGAAGCACGTCCAGTACATCATGCCGCCAACCACCGCCCCCCAGCCCGTCTGCCGCTCATACGGGGAGAAACTCCAGCTAACAACAAAATTAATGGGTTCCGACGTTACTTTGTAGAGGATCATTTTAACTATTTGGAACAAATTACACTGCTACTTTGCTACAGTGTTATATCCAACATTGTCTTAATGATAACGCTTCGTATAGAAGCGAAACACTTGGTGAATGGTGTTAAAGTGGTGATGTATTTGATTACATCTGGAAACCTGGAAAAACTGGTTTTTGTAAAAAAATAATATCTATGTCGCACAGATACAGCTGTTTTTATAAGAGTGTTATTTAAGACAGAATTGGTGAAGTAGCAAGGTGGTTTGTACCAATTATTTAAAAACAACATAACACAACACAACACATTATTAAGCGAGAAAAGTTTCCTCTTGCGTCATTTCGATATCAACGCTTTTGTAAAATTTTTGTATAAAAAAACACGGGAGATAGATTGAAATTTATTTTGAAAGCTTTCTTAGATAGTTTCACTAAATCTCAGCAATAAAGTAGGATAGAATCAAAAAGGATGATCATGAAGACGACGCACCTACCCAAAAATACAGTATACCGTAATTGACCATATAATCATCAATCAAACTGAATCGTAACTGGAAATAAGGCGTTTATGACGCGCAAATAGGGTGCTGAAGCTATTTCTTGATCGTGTCATATACGGCCGCAGCTGCATTTACGTAGATCATGGTGAAATATGTCAATCCTGCAAATACATGGATCTTTGACCATGTAGGAATCATGTCACGGAAAAATACGACGCATCATGGCAGCCATCTTTGACGGACACTTACTTGGATAGTTCCATCCGGCCAGACAACGCAGCAATATCGAGCACAGATCGCAGACCACCAACTGCAACAGTCCCGGCCGCTGCCACCAGCAGCACGCCGATGAACATCACCCCTGTCTGCACGGAATCCGTCCATACCACCGCTCTCAAACCACCCTGTACACGCAAAAAGCGAATTACCAACACAACACGTAATAAACTCCTACTGATCCGAAACACCGTCAAAAGATGTTTCAAAATTTAAGAATCTGTCTTACTGCTGTAAGTTATCGTGATCCACTGTGGAACTTATTCACAATAAAATTAAATTTTACAATAAGCGCTAACGAAATGTCTCTGTGTACGATGTTTACTGTAAAAAAAAATCTACAGTGGATCGCGATTCGAAATTCGAATGCTTTTACTGAAGCAAGACTGTAGTTCGTAAAAATCGTGGAAAAAAGCAGTTGCTATGTGAAATTAGGGATGCAACTAATAGTTGTTACAAGCCGTTCAAATGTGCTTTATTGGAATTCGTAAAAAGACAAAATTTAGCAATAAAATAGCGGAACGGACAAAACAATGTACCCACCAGTGCAGTATAAACTCCACATATGGCGACCATGACGCCGCCGACGGCGAACACATTAAACCCCGTTACTGAAAATGAAGAAACAAAGCTGGCAAACGAAAATACGCCATAATCTTGTACTATATTATACAAGCAATATTTATAATATTTGTTTTAAAAGGAGTTTTTTGAAAACTGCTCTAACTAAATTACTTACTAATAGGTGCACTAGGTATGCTCTATGTCAACATAAAAGACCATTAAAGGCGGAACTGAAAGTAGGTGTAATTTTTCGAAAGGGACGAGCATAGACAATTACTACCCTCAGTTCCCTCTGTAATGGCCAGTGGAGGTTTGTCTTCGACTGTGCGCATGTGTTTTTTATGGTGATCAAATAGTTACCCTACGCATAAAAAAAGTGATAAAACCGGATAAACACGACAATAGCTGCTCTCTAGACCAGACTTAAACACTGTTATACTAAGATTTGATGATAAGCAACCCCCGTTATCGAGATGTGTCTTATTCCCATAATCCAAAGCTGATAACAGTGAGCTAACAACATAAACTGGATTACAAATAAGTTGACTAGTTGTGATTGTTTGTTTTGTCATGCAGCATTAAGTCGACCATATTCTACTATCAGATAGTAGAATATGGTCGACTTAGTTATTCGAGTTAGTTATTGTTATCGTAATACAAGATAGTAACTATCTTGTATTACGATAACAATAACTAACTCATGTCAATAATTGTTTTTGAGAAAGCAGGTATAATTTAAGCAATTAGGACTGCAATTAATTTATATTAAAGGCTGTTTACTCAGTTAATGTACTACAAGATAAGTTGCAAAAGAAGACTAGAGTCAAGATAAATAAAACTAAACTGTGATGTCAATAAAATACATGTACGAGTACGTGTGACAAATTATTAAATAGGTAAGTAATTGAACTTACATTGATTAAATGCTAAAGCAGGAACATATACGACCATGGGCAGGAACAAAACCTGAAAGAAAAGTGACATGTTAAAGACGAAAGTGTTAAAAGTAACGTTTAAAATTTTCTCATATTGATCACTTTATGTCGCCTAACTTGATATGTAAAGAGACTTCAATTCAAGGATATGCTGGTTCTCATCATGTTCTTATTAATGCATAACATATGTATATGTCCGTAGGAATAAAAAGCAAGTATATTTGTGACTTTCTCTTTTTTCACAATATTTTCTCTTGTTAATTGAATAATTATAATTCTATAGATCCAATAAGTATATTTTGAATCAGGACAAAAATCATAGATTAGCTGCCCCCCTTTTGTTGCTTTTTTTGTTGCATTTTTATATAGTAACAGTTGTATACATAAGAAAAAGATATGAATGGCTTGTAAACATTAAAATACAGTTGCTATTAATAGCGACTGAACTTGTTGTGTTGATTTGCAAAAAAAACAGCAATAAACTAGAGGCAGACTTATTATTTCCTACTATTGTAATAAATAATCTTAATTGGGCATTGTTTACGAATTCCATTACAACGTCAACTACCGAACTCCGACTGATCAAAGTCCGTGTCCAGACTGTAACCTTGGCCGAGAATGAAATTATTACGTACGAGCGAAGTATATTTGTTCTTATTAAATTTACACAATAAAAATGTAAACTTTTGAGTAAAATGTATTAAGAATCAATATAATCAATGACTGGACTTCGGTGAAAAGAAGTATGTGAATTTTATAATAAAGTATTAATGGTTTCTTTTTCTCTCATCCAGAACAAATCAACCAAATGTTTTTGTATAAGCATACAGTACCATTACATAAAGTTTGTCACTCATTATTTTGCAGTTAGCACTATAGTGTTAAAGTGTTTGCAAAATAGTATACTATTATGTGGAATAAAGTTTTTCTATTCTATTATACTAAATATAATTTCAGATCACGTAATATTTTAAGCTATAACTGTGTAGTTGTTATCGCAAATGAGCGATAATGTTAATCTGGGACGTAATTTATCCTCTTAAGTTAATTAATTCATATAGTTAAGTCAGTTTAGATATTTCGAGGTTAAAGACAAAATATAACAAACACGCTTTAGACTCACAATGTTAGTGAAATTTTAATCGTACTTTAAACTTTACAGTTCGAGGACAGTACACATTTTATATGAGAACTTGATAGATATTCAGTCAATATTACTGACTTCATTGCATTGAATTATGCCACTTCGTGATAACTCAAAACAACGGTGTATTGTTCTGTTCAGAAGGCGTGTTGTGATTACACCGTTTTCCAAGTCATTGTAGAAGCGGATAAAAACATTGCGTGTATTACCGATTTATATGAAGTTCTTCAATATTTATGTAGGTACTTTTTTAGTGCCTACTTAGCAAGATCTGCTGTAAACTAACTAATACTACACAAAAGCATTCCTCGGAAAAATAATCCCATCATGATCATCCTATCATTCTCTGTCACGAGGTTACGGAATGATGGCACTCGCTCCAATGTAATAATAACCTAACTTGCCTGGGATCAAAGTTAAAGGTACAGTAGGGGAAATATATTCACGTACCACCTTAGAACCCTATCGCAATGACGCGACGCATTAAACGCCACGCTATGTCAGGCTCTTCGACTAGGTTCTACGGTGGTACGTGTTTCAATTTCCTTGACTGTACCCTACCAAAGTAAAAACCTAGACTAAATAGTGACCGAGAGAATGCACTGCGTCGCTTACATGCCTTATTTGAACCCTCTGTCTATTCTGTCATAGAATGCCTCATCAATAGATCTAAAAGTTACTGGCCAGATGTAAGCCGGGTAGAAATAAGGATGCCTTTCACTTGGCCGAAAACCTAAAATCATTTGAATTAAAAATTAGAATATATCCATGTAATAAGCCAGTGATTCCAAAGTTTGCTATTGTTGCTTAGATTAGGGAATAAAACGGTATCTACATACTCGTCAATCACGTGCATCTATTATGGGCAATTGGTGTTGACCGTAACAATCAAACGACACCATGCCTGGGCAAAGTCCACTTCGCAATAAAAGCGAATGACCTCTCCACTGGCTTATTCCGCAGCTAAGCTCACACAGAGTAAAAAATCCATTAACATTCCAGGTTCTAGACTTTGATCTTAATAAACTCTTAAAGTGATTATTTCTTATGTTTTTACGACTCTTTGACATTGAGATTGAGAGAAAAAAACATGTGTTTTAAAATAGAACATGTTAATAAATGGTTTATGTCGCGTATAGAGCAGTGCAACGATTTTAATTCCCGATGTTTTGAACCCTTCTCAGGTCATATTCACGAGTATAGATGTTTTGTCTACCCATTAACATTAGATTTAGATGAAAATTGTTTAATTTCAAAACTTTTTTAGTGTTTTCTATCGAATGCAATCAACGTTGTACGTACGAGCGAGACGAGCAAGAAAATAGTAAAGTGGAAATAGAGAAAACCTAAGAAAGGTCCTCATGGATAATAAATAGGGCTTACTTAGGTGGAGCTATTTCATTTTGTGTTTTAAACTAGAAAACATATTTCGTATGAAGAATATTATCATCATATGGAATAACAATTCAAAACATTTTGATTTATAGAATTGGTATCTAAGATGTCACCAGTGTTGTCTGCTAGAATTAAATATCAAATTGCAAAATAATATTTGTTTATCTAGTCTAGTATGTTATGGCCCTGACTACTCACACCACACACAAACAGTTTATTGTTCCGTTTTGGCAGACGTCGATTAAAATGCCTGCGTACACGCATTTTTGTGACGTCATCAGATGCGTAACGCATACCGATTAGATACGTCAAATTTGTATAATTAAATAGTTGTAACTGTAGAGGTTAATGTAACTGAAATATAAGACCAAAACACCCGGATAAGTGCGTGTCGGGGGCGCAGCAAGTTAACACTTCATTGGAATGTCGGTTATCACCCTTATACGTAGTAACTAAAATCTAATTTTCGAAAGCGTCGTATAAGTATATATTTAGATAAATATAAGTTAGTTTGTAACTCAAAATTCCGAATATCACATAATCAATCGGCGAATATCACATAATCAAATTGGCAATCACATACATATATTATATGTATGTGATTGCCAACACCAACCACCAACTCTTAGTGTTAGATTAAATGGAAAAGTTATTGTGGAACAACTATTCTACCTGAGTATATCATTTTAAACACCAACCCAAATACGCGCACACGCATCAACCTTTTCTAGTATGTATAATTTTGAGTACATTAGATTTATTTATCTCTCAACAAAACTTTACAATACAGCATAACTTTATAATATAATGGCCGTGCTTTTAGACATAGTATAAAACAAAGTCGCTATCCGTTCCTGTCTGTCCGCATAACTTCGGCCGCTTACGCGTGCTAAACCACGCAACGGATTTTATAACAGTTTTAAGTACAGTCATATTAAGATTTTTTTAAGGAAGATTTTTATTTTAATTGCATCCTTATTGTAGCCGTGCGAAGCCGTCTCTAGTAATTTATAATATACTAGCGGACGCGCGCGACTTCGTTCGCATGAAATTAGTTACCTATGTCCGTCAGGAATAGTGCAGCTTTCTACTAGTGAAAGAGTTTTTTAAATCGGTTCAGTACTTCCAGAGATTACCTCCTACAAACAAGCAAACAAACAGAGTTTACCTCTTTATTATATTAGTGTAGACTAGCGGACGCCCGCGACTTAGTTCGCATGAAATTAGTAACCTATCTCCGTCAGGAATAGTGTAGCTTTCTACTAGTGAAAGAATTTTTGAAATCGGTTCAGTAGTTCCAGAGATTACACCCTACATACAAACAAACAGAATTTACTTCTTTCTTATAAGAAATTTAAAAATATTAGTGTTGAGGTGTAGACTAGTCTTTTAAAAGTCTGTAAGTTGGTGCGTTCCTACTAGGCCAATTAGAGATAATAACTATCTACAAACGTTAACATCATTACTGCTTATTACATAATTATTCAGGAAACCTTCAAACTTATCATATCAGCCAGACGGAACAGTAAATAATTGTTTATATTATGACGTGTATTGACTCTAGACAGCGATTTGTTTAAGGTGGTTGCTTTCGGTTATTTAATGACAGCATAGTCTTATTGTAAATAAGTAATTCGTGCTAAGCACTTCATATCTCATAATTTAAGAGCTGTCTTCTTGTCGGTGGTGTAACCGCCACTTCTCTCTTTCCCTAGCCAAGTACCTGACTTTATGATACGACATGGCATCAACTTTTTCCTCTACTTGAGCAAAGTACGAGCGTCTACCTCTTATTCAGAAGTTCATAGAAAAATGGAGGAGAACGTTAGGTCCATTTACACCGGCACATTGTGTCTTCGTCATAGTATTATTTTCCTTTTGTTCCGAATGTAGCCAGCGATGAAAAAAATATAGTCTAACCCCCTTATTCATAAACGCTTCGTAAACATTTGTTAGTTAACATGTTTTATGTCTTTATCTGTCATTGTGACGTTTGCCCTCAAATGAAATGGACAAAACATTTGTTAGCTTAAAATGATTGTTACCTTTTTATTAATAAGGGGGTACGAAATCAATATTAGAAAAAAAACAATTATTAAAACAAAAACAGGATTACATACAGCATGTCATCAAAAAAACAAAAAAAAAATCGTTTTAACAGTGATATTCTAAGACATCTTACGCAACTTTCCTTCAGCTGTTGTCAATGTTTACTTAGATGTCATGTAGTATTCATTTAAAATAAGACGTATATAGTTACTGTATATTGTATATTACGTATACCTTCTTATTCTTAAACAGTGGACATTGCTCACTGTTTCTAGTGGGAAGAAATAGATAGTAATAATAAACATCCAAATATAATCTACATAATTATGTATCTAATTGACATAATTTGCATGATATACGTATTTCAAACCTTTGTAAACCAAATATTTGTAATGAAAGTACTGTAAGCACTTATGATGTAAAATATTACACAACGTTAAGTAATACCGACGTGAAATAGTAGTTTATTGCAACGTCTAGTACGGCGAGTGATGAGATCCGAAAGCTTAGAAGGGTGTCCTAAGAGACGGCAACGGATCAGCGACCTCGGGGTTGCTGGTTAAATGGGCGGTAGTGATCACTGATCACTAGCTATCGCTCATTCATTTGCTACCATTAACAATAAAAATGCAAAAGAAACAACTCACCTCGTCCAATAGGAATAGAATTGATGCTACAGCGCGAACGTGGCGGTTGAACCTTAACTCTAAATACTGCAACAAGACAAAAAGTACGTTTAATTATAAGAAGTGTTATGGGCAATTTACATGGTACAAGTTCTCGCATGCGAGTTGCATGACATTGCGGGCTGCTGAGGTATGATGCGATCGATCTATCTGTTGAGCCATGCAATGTAATGCAACTCGCATACGAGAACTCGCGCCGTGTAAATGGGCCTTTATTCACAAACAAACCAAGGCATTATCAAATAACTAGCAACCCACCCTGGCTTCGCCCGGGTAAAATTAGGGTCTAATATACATAAACACTATCCGCAAAAAAATACCTAAATGACAGTAGAAACCGTATCAAAATCCGTTGCGTGGTTTAGAAGAAGATGGACGAAGACACACCACACAAGGATTTAGGACAGACAGGAATCGATAGAGACTTTACATAATACTATATAGCAATAACAGTAAAGATAAAGAAGATACTGTACTGAATGAAAGACCGGTATTGGTGTTTTTTTATGTTAAGCCGGGTATCGACCGCAAGCATTGCGTGTATAGGTAAAATTGTAACTGGCCCATGTCTGTACATAGAAAACATTAAATAAAAAATATTTGAAAGATCTATAAAAGGGCAACAGCAGCCAAAATTAAAAATGTTGTCTGTCTGTTTGTACGTGCATCACGCGAAAACTTCCTCACGAAATTGGATGCTGTTTTCAGTTTTATTGCTTAAGGACTAACTCAAAATTTGGTACAAGCTTCATCTTGACACTTAGCCACCTAGAAGCTGAATTAGATACCGACTTCCTTATTTCACGCGTACAAAAGTACGAAAGATCATAAATATTTAAGGTTCATCATATCAATTAAGAATAATGAAGACTCGCAAAAGTTAACCTAGAAACCTTATCTGAGCGTTTAACCTTGCCGATTATTTTACTTTGCTAAAAGACAAATGAGGCATAACAAAAACATCATCAAATTACTAGGAGCAAACAGATTAGAAGTTTTCGCACACGTTATCAGCATCCGTGTGGCAACTTGTCAGTCTTTCACTACCGGTTTTGATTAAGACAGATTGCCCAATGCACCGATAACAACTTGCAAAGATACCATAGACAAAACTCGCGACAATATCTCTAAGACAGCGATTATGAAATGATAATCCAGCCTGTATACGTATTACTGACGAGCACACACCTCCTCTCATAATAAGGTAATTTACAAGTCTTTAGTTTAAAAGCTGAAACAATTCATTCGTCATGTTTTGTAGTTAAATGAAATGGAGAATAAAAATAACGAATTTTTCAAACTAGACAAAATAGCATCGGTTCTTCAACATCATCAAGTAGAAATAAAATTCAATATGAACGAAAATCAACTTAGTATTTACTACTCACTTCATAAGAAGACGATAGCCTTAACGTACAAAACACCGGCAGGTACACGAGGGCCACGATGACGCAGCTGAGCGTCACGCCGATGATGACCATCCAGTATTGCGTGCCGTAGTTGTAGATCTCCGCCGGCGTGCCCAGTATCGTTACTCCAGATACGTAACTGGTGGGCAAAATTTAATACATTACAAAACTTTTCAAACTACCTTCTGGCATGATTGAATAAATATTGCAGAAATAACCTTACAGACTCGCTGAAAACAACGATTTGAACGTGTGAAAAGATAAATATTTCGTAAAGCTATACTAATTTGGTTTATTTATCTGTTCGTACCTGATGTCATTAACAAATGGACGCACACATACACACAAGTTTTATATATTTTAGAGCTAAGTCCTGACTTGTATTTTTACGGGATATCCTATCCCCGTCGCGATCTCGGACGCGATCACGATCGCTAGTGAGAACGCCAAATCTGGGTATCTAGACAAAGTGACACTCTGTTAGTGTTAACGCTATTAAGTAGAATATACAACATGTACGGACTTGACGTACGGGAGCGAAAGCAAACGTCATCATGTGTTGATCGTCAATGTGAAACCCATACATTCTGTTGTTTCTACTAGCGTTGACGTTAAGAAGGATGTGAACTCAGCGCTCTCCATACAAACGGCGATAAGGTTTTCCACCCTCTAAACCTTAATCTATTGCCATGATTTTTTTGTATGCTCTCAGTATACCCTTGAACTAGGTTTGTATTTTTTAATTCTTTTAAATATTCTGAATAGTATCAAAAATATTGACGCATTTTTGTTTTATGTGAAACTCCTAAAATGCAAATATTGTCAAATCTATGAAGAAAATTTAAAAAATCAAAACATACAAACCTAGTTCTAATGCATAATGACAACGTACCAAAAAAATATTGCCATAGGTTAAGGTTAAGAGGGTGGAAAACGTTATAGCCGTTTGTATTGGGAGCGCTATTTGTTTGGATTAACACTCCTTAACAGAGTGTCATTTTCTCTAGACACCCTGCTGCCCGATCGTTGCCAAATCGTGGTGATCGCGATGGGGATATGTTACGCCGCGAAGATTCCCACTAATGCAGCTCAACATGTCTTTTTTATGCCGAGGGATAGAATGAACACAACCGCACTGATCATAAGCAAACACTTTTATCGTAATATTTTTATTGCCTAATATGTTTTTATCATGCAATGCTTAGCTGGCATTGGCAATTTACCTATTAACGTGACGCATATTAAATATGCTGATTGAAATGTTAAAGTGAATACGGGTACAGTTAAAGGTTATTTTAACTATCCTAGCAATTACTTTAACAACATACTAATAAAAATAAAAATAACTCTTCTGTAAAGAAAACAAATCTGTGCTCTTGTGTAAAGAAAAAAATGCATGCAAAGTTTTTTATAACAAAAGCCTAATAATATTTACTTTGTTCAAAGATCTTTATTTTCAAGACGAGTCTCGTTGATAGACACAAGTACGTAAGGCTGTAATTCAATATTTTCATTAACTTCTTTCTGCAATACGGGCTCATGCGGAAAAAATGTGGTTTTGCCTTTGTTATAGTAGTCCTACAATTCTAGTCATGTTATATTATTTAACATGTTTTATAATAATAAGATCACGGTTTCTCCGCCGTTGAAGAATATTTATGTTCTGAAGTGTGTTCAGATGACAGGCTGTAATGAGAATCGTCAATTTTTAGTTTCAATTTAAAGAACCTGATCTTCTTACAATTTCACCCGAAGAATGAACAGCCTGTCTGAGAAGGTCTTGAAAGATACCAAGGTATGTTGCGCGTCTCGATTTATCGTGTTGACCTACGATCTGATGGGATCCTAATTTATTTTTACCTTACCTGGCTATTAGAGACACGGCAACGGAAGAGTGGAGGTCAAGGATTTTCCTCCCAGCAGATACTCTTCCGTCGCAAGCTAATCACATTATTTACCATGTGACACTACATTGTATTCTGTATGAATACTGAAGCAAGCCCCTATTTTTTTTTATTGGCATGAATAAAATTCACCGTTATCTGGCTATTGGCAATGGTTGGTCCCCTGGCCTTGCAACGCGCCAAATACTCCCTTACATCAAACCAGGGTCCTCCAACCCATAATCCTGCAACCCCATGTTGCTGGCTCAGACAGTTATCACAACGAAGAACTCACGCTATCTATCATTTAGAGTTATACCAAGATCCCAGCCTGCCGTTCGTGATGTCCCTAACATATTCCTGAGTGCCAACAGATTTAACGTTACCTGGCTATTAGCGACATGGCAACAGGAGTAGTGCTCATGGCCTTTCCACCCAGCAAGTAGTCCCGGATATCGACCAGGGTCTTCCGCCGCGAGCCCATGGCGCTGTACCAGACGCCGCCGGCGCACGACGCAGCGCACAGGATTCCGAACGCCACATAGTCCCCGGTGCCGAAGCCACCCTCTTTCATTGTGAACGGCATCTTCACTTAATATGCTGAAACAAATAGCACTTGTTAAAAGCCAGTCTCGAAGCTATTGTTACAATCACTGGTATGTGAAACGGATCTTGATCGTGTCGTTGAGTGAATTACCGGTATTGCAGTGACCAACGTCGCAAGTTTGCTCTTTTACGATTTTTATATTAATTTCGTTTTGCTTTTCGAAACAAGTGTAATTTTGTTATAGGTAAAGAATATTTGAGCTAATCAGTGACGTAAAAATAGGGTGGCAGTACGAGCCCTTGCACAAAAGGGTCCCTAGCCCAAAATAACTAAGCGCACAACAGGGTCCTAACATTTATTGAAGCAGGGTCCCATTCGATGAATTTGCCACGGGCCGCAAACGGTATAGCTACACCACTAGCTGTTATAGCTGGTCTTATATTAAGTTATAATAATATCAAACCCATTTGAATTTAATTATACCAATTCCTACAAATTTAATCTTTGATCTTTCTTCTGAATTTTACGGCGATTGTCCAGTCACACAGCACACAACCAGACAACCTCTCACCATAAACGCAGACACCCCCGTTTTGTAGTGAATAAAAATACGGTAAGTGAAAACAACAATTAATTAAATAAGTGACCTAACCACGTCTAATATGATAAGTGATGGATGATGAATGAGCATTTAGAAACCCTTGAATACTGCTACGTTGTAGTTTACGTTTGAGACATCTGACAGTAGAATTAGTAGAAACCGCATGATTTGAAACTGGCGGATCCAGTTTACAGCGACTTAACGTTGTAATTTGTCCTTTATTTAAAGCCACGCAACTATATTTGGACCGACTCTTAATAACCTTGGATCACACTGACATTGCAAGTCGATGACCTTTAATCTAAAAATGACTGTGGGCAGAAAATGTAGAGATTCCTTAACTCCTTAAAACATACATTTTCTTAGAACCTGAACATAATACATATATCGGCTTTGAAATTTAACAAAATACATTGAAAATAGTGCCATAAATGAATAGATACACACAAATAAGAAGACACACAGACAAAATTGCAAACTTTTAGTTTGCGCCGGTTTCTGCCGATGGTTGTTTGTTATAATTATTAGCTGATAAGTTCAAATCAAATTTCATTACGGTTGTATTCCATACACCTTCAGTTAAAAAATTTAAGAAAGCAAAATGGTTTTATACTTTTGATAGTGATTACTATCGATTTGGATGAATCATCGCATGATAAGTCTGGTTTGCGTATGGACTCGTGGCAATCCACTGTACGTGCCAATCGTGCTGAAGTTGTTCTGTCAAACTTGTAATTAATTTATAACAAGTGCAGCAATAGGTAGGTATGCATACTATTCCTAAAAAAAGATTCTGACGAACTAGTAACCTCCTTTTTTTTAAATCTACCTCCATGATGGTTTTAGTTGACTTCCAAAATACTGGCGTAGGTACAATCAATTTTATTCAGTATAGAAGAGGTCGAATCCAAAGTATAACCCATATGAAGCATAATCAATGGAAATGATCGATGTAGAGCAATGAAAACAGCATTTTTTTTAATATCCATCGTTTGTTACACTTAGTGTCTAAATTATTGGAATGTAGCAAATTATTACTACAGAATAATTTAGGCAGTAATGTAACAAATGAATGACATATAATATAGTAACAATATGAATTATGTTTTATTTGCTCTACATTCAGTAATGCTTTTAATTAATACTTAAGTTATTTTGTCATAGTTCAAAAAATCTTACTTAAGTGGTTTAATAAATAACTTGCTTTGTTTTTTTCTTACCCACTTATCTCACTTTCAAAACACACTGCCAAAAGGAGCACATGCTCCACTGTGTGTATTGGTTCTATAAATACAATGATGCATTGATGTAGCCGGAAATATTGACAAAGTGATCAGTCTTAACTATGCAAACCGTTATTAGTTTGTTATGTTACTATTATAGGAAAGAACCTTGAATAGACCATGAAGTAATCCAAGCGCCTAAGGTCATAAAAATTGTAGAATCATGTTGTTCTTCATCATCTATGACACGATATAGTTTTTCAGTTTTTTTGAACTGGGCTAACTGGATTACCTCATGATTCGGGTTTTTACAATACATTGGGTAATGTGTATATCAGTAACGAAATCAGCTTGGAACAGGTATTTTTCTGAAGAACTCGGTACCTTGCGGTCATGGACCCTCTAGTCCTCATAGCCACTGGCCACCAACGCACTCTAATATTATAACAATTTTACTTCCATAAAAGATTCTTTTATGGAAGTAAAATTGTTTTATTACCATGTCAAAAAGCTAACGGGAGTTGCATGAGGGTAGTACTGACTACCTTTCATGGGCACCAGCAGTATCAGAGGAATCGCAGGTGCATTGTAGGCCTTCGGGAAATGAAATGGGAGGAGATATTTGGAATAGTCGTATTTTTACAAGCTCAATCTACCACTAGAATAAGGTATTCCAACATTGCAACCGTTGATGTCCACTTTTGTGGTGTTTATACATATCTATGATAATTGATATGTTTCTGTTCTTAGCATCATCTGGTTTAATAGCTTAATTTCAATACTGTCTCTTTCATTTGAATGGCAACATTCCTTAGTACCATCTCCCTGACATAATAGGAGCGGCGCAGTAGCTTAAAATATCAGAACACACTTTAAGACTTATTATTACAATAGGGTTGTATTTTGTGTTCACATATTTTTGGTTGGGCACCTTTACCACTCCACTATAAAGTATAAATTAATAGAAATGGCTAATGTAGAGCGCTTAAAACTGTATTTACTTTGTGTTACGTCCTTTGTTACACTTACTGTCTTATTTTGAAGTAACAAATGATTACCACGGAATAATTTAGGCAGTAAGAATAACAAACGATGTATAATACAGAATGATGCTATTTTCGTTGCTCTACATTAGCCATTTCTATTGATTTTTACTTCACAAACTCGTAAATTAGCTTTTATTCTCTGAATACTTGACGAGGACAGGATCTATCACACACAACACGGACGCCCAAATACAACTTCCAACTTTTATTCTTTCGGGAGCGTTCCCCATGCGCAATACCCACCTGTTGAGGTTCTTTTATGTGATCTACTTCAAAATTGGTGACCCACAGCAACGGATAAAAATACGCAGCCTTTAAAGACTCAAGAAGGAAAACTGCTCCGCTAGCACGTTTCTATATCTCCATGGCTAGTGCCTGCAGTACACAACGCTTCTTCTACTACCTACTCCTTCCTTCTCCAACGAGAATCCTAAGCAGTAACAACTACACTCTATTCCACTACGCTCTCTAACGCGGATCTCAGCAAAAACGCTTCGAAGCCTAGCGCCATCTAGTTCCCTCCGAAAGAAGTAATCAACATGCGATACATCACGCTTACGAAAGTTACGAAGTTTCGTAGCACCACAGACTATATAATACTATTCGTAACCATAAATACGACTTCCAACGTTGAACTTTCGGATTTCGGCACCAAACATAAAACACCCATCTGTTGAGGATCTTTTACTATGTATTTCCAGAAATGCCTCAAATTCATTGTAATGATAGGTACTAAGTCAAAAAGGAGCCTACTTGGCACTAAACTACTGAACCGATTTTGGTAACCATGTTATCACGCAAGACGAACAATTCTACCTCTACGCCGTACTGACGTCATTCAAAATATAAATACATGTACGGAGTGCAAAACGACATTCATGTCTTTTGAAAGTAATAAAAACCTTTATTACATTCGCTTATTATAGACAATAACTTCGCTATAGTCACAGTTCAAGAAGAATGTTAATTACTGTAACTATGCGTTTTTGTATTTTGACATGTTTTTTCTTGGTGGACAAATGTTACCAATTTTTTCGTTTATCTTTATAAGTAGAGCACATAATAGTATGTCTTTTTCTAATTTATTTGATGTAAACGCACTGACCTAAAAACTAGAAATGGAATGTTGTGCTAGGCATTCAAAAAAAGTTATCTTTGAAACGATTAGGTTGATTTCTTATCTAGGTAGTCAAATGAGTAGTAACGATCGCGATCCAAAAGGATGTGGTGCCATTTGGATAACACTTGAAATTTAAAAGTTATGCTTTTGGAGGTAGAGTCTAAATTAAAAGTCTTCTTATAATGGAAATAAGCTCTTTTTAGAAGTAGCTAGCTCTTTAAGCCGTCCTTTTTTTGTTAACGGGATGGCACTGTTGAAGATTATCTAGTATACTGAACTGTTATTACAACATATGGTGCAATTTGGAACAACCGTGGCGACGTTACTGCACTTTATCGTGCATAAAGTATTTTTTATTTTTATTTAAATTTACTAGTTGAGTCGTCATCTCGAATCATTCATATTCATATAGACTAGCATTTATTGTAAATGGTTAAAACCTAGACGAAATCTCATTTTTTCTCCTTTTCCAAATAGGTCATGTCACGATGATTATTTCAAAATAAATAATAATAAATATCTCAGGACAATTATACCAAAGCAAATGGAAATCCTTGGTCTCTGACTACCCCTCCGGGAAACAGTCGTGATTTTATGTATGTATGTATGTATCTAATTCACACCAATTGACCTCGTCCCAAACTAAGCAAAGCTTGTACTATGGGTACTGATATGGGTACTGTGTGGGACAACAGATATACATATGTACTTATATAGATAAATACATACTTAAATACATATATAACATCCAAGACTTAGCTACAAACATTCATATTATTCATCATACAAACATTTTCCCCTCCCGGGAATCGAACCCGGAACCTCTAGCTTCATAGTCAGGGTCACTAGCCACTAGGCTATCCGGTCGTCGAATTTTTGCTATACAGTCCAAATCAAAAACTTTTCCAAATAAAGCAACAAATAATTAATGTTTTCTTGAGGTCGTTTTAAATTAAACATTTTTTTTCTGATATGAATAAACATCACAGAAAAGAACAGAATTCCTTCGATTTACTCGTAACTTCGAGCGCAATATTTTTCATTCACAAAAACGATTTAACTGGTCGGTATTTTTATGGCATCGATAAATGCATATATACACGTTTCAGTAAAGTCGGTCATTTATTTATACTTTCCATTTGTGATAAAATAGCTTTACCATCAGTACTCTACATTTTCTATAATATTCTTAAAACGAGCCAATTTTAAACACGTAGTCATGTTTAAGCATGTGATTATTAAAAATGTCAACGAGTTTGTTTACTTGTCCTTAAAAATCACTTAAAATTAAAGCCTATTAACGAATTCAGCTTAGGTAGAGTCGGCAAAAATTCAGCCAATCCAAACAAAAATCCAACCACTAAGCAATTACTTGGTAGGTGCATAGTACTTAACTATCGTTGAAAATTAACACATATCGTAAGTGCACCAAAGAGTTAATAAAAGGTAGAGAACACTCACGATTATGTACTTGAAATATTGACGAAAGCAACAGTTTTTTTTTAATCTATCGTATTTCTCCAACTGCTGAGCAGTCGTTCTCCTTTGAGCGCTCATTTCTGTCACCAGTGAACCTAAGAACGCATTGTTTATCATTTCTGAATGAAAACACGCAATCTACGATCGCTTAGCAACCATTTCACCTCACCGCTGCCACGACCTATCAGTAGTAAGAGTTATTGTTTTAAAGTTACCATTTGAGTGATTTGCTACCTATCAATTTTTTTTAAATATAGCTACTTGCATAAAGCATCTAATATGCATTAGTTATTAATCTTTTTGTATTGAGTATACTTAAAGCAAATATTAGTCACGATATGACACACATTTATATGCTTAGGTAGTGTTTTATTGTAGAGTTAAAGATTAAAGATTAGTTGAGTTCAGTATTGAGGCATTTGCGTCCTCAAACTTTCATATAATTTAGTGTCAGTTATAGGCCATAGATACCTTCGACTTGGATAATTTCTTCAACTATAACAGAGTCGTGCGGAAGTCCAATTCTTAGCACATATTATGGTGTCTTGCCAATCACGCAAGGGCGAGCAGAAGTATTGGCAACATTACCGCCGCTCCATAACCGCATCACAAGCAACTTTCACTCAGCAAACTCTGAGAAACACTGTCAAATCGGACGCGGGAATTTACGTTCCCCACTAACTAAACTCGAATTTCCCGCTCACTGTACGTCAATGTCATCACTGTGCATAACTCACGGAATAGCTGACATTGGTGTCAGACGGAAAATATTGACTCACACACGGTTTTTTTAAGTAATATTACGATAAAAACGCCGGAAGAATACAGGCGGCATACCACGCGGCGGAGGCCGGCGACATTGTGAATCGAGTCGCCGTCGTGCATACGACAGAAAGTATTTCCAGTCTTCAATAAGGCAACGTGCACTTTGACCGCTGTCGCGAATAAGCATGGCTACGCGCCCGCCATCTAGTTACGTTATGATGCAAAACCTAGTCTCTCGCTGCTTTACCGACTGGAAAATTAACATTGAAAAACTTCATGAAGGTTTTCCGCCTGTTTCCGCGATTGATCAAATGATGTTCAATTAAAGTTTCTGTTACCTTATAACGTCGTTATTGTGCTATATATGTACCATAAAAACTTAAATGAAATATATTATTATTATTTCCCTGTGTTTTTTATCAAGTTCACTATTATTAGTTTATCAAATTCTTGCAGATCAGCACTGACTTTGACAACGACATTTAAACTCGCCCTGTTTTTATTTTTCTCATTGTTTATAAAAAATATTTTCTTTCTTTCTTTCTTTCTATATTGTGTTTGAACCTAAGGTTTGAACTAACAATACAATTAACCAGAAATAATTATGCCACCTAAACCAAAGGAAACTCCGAAGAAACCAGCACCACAGATAACTCGCCCTCCAATAAGTGATTCAAGTCTTTTGTATATCCCTGAAGACGCAGTTGAGGGTACAAATGCAATTATTAATGTGCATTATTTTATTTCGATTCCAGTAACATATATTAATGGCATTTTTTAAGGATTCAAGGAACGCATTGAAACAGGAATAGATTGGACCAACATAGCACTCGCAACTAGATATCACAGAGCGAAGTGTCTAAAAGAAGAAATACCTACGACGACCTTTAGCCAAGCATTGCAGAACAAAATTAAAAAAAGTATACTTAACGGTTTCCTTGACGAAACGTCCTCCCTTAGTCTCGATGAACATTGGGAGCTAGTTTTACCGATTACGTTATGGGATGTAGCCAAATTTTCCAACGAGGAAGGACAAGTTTGCTTCCACAATATAAACTGTATCACAAACGACGTAGACAAACTTATAAAGAGAGCCGTAAAATTCGGAGATCGTGAGGTTTTGAGAAGAGAGCTAAAAGAGGTTCCGATTTTGAGGGTTAATGATTCGGAGGTAAGCATCGTGTTGGTTTCGTATCAGAAATATAAAAAAGGAACCCTTATGTCTATGTGCAAGTCCGACTCACACTTGACTGATTTTTATTTGTTTTATAGATGACGGAGTTAGATAGCGGACTGGCTGAATTTACAAAATTAGTGACTCTTAATCTCTGCGGTAACTTTATTAGTGACATCGACGCAACGGTGCTTCCTCCGGGGCTGAGGACACTTGAGTTAGAATGTAATTGGATTACCCAAACTCTTACATTTGCTGAACACCTACCGATTGCCTTACTGCACCTTGGGTTAGGCAGAAATTTATTAACAAATGGTAACTCACAATTTCATTTCACGCATTTACAATCTTTGTAGTATTACTGGTATTAAAAAAAACAAATCAAACTTTGCAGAAAGCCTTGAAGGGTTGCCCCGATTGCCTCACCAACTCACGGTTTTGGATTTGTCTGAAAACGACATCTATGATCTTTACTTGGTACTAGAAGCATTGGGTAGGCTTCCTTATCTCAAAGCTCTATCGCTCGCTGGAAACTCGTGTTCAGTAAGCGACATTTAGTATTCTCAATATTCTCAGTAGTTTGTGTGTTTCTCAGCAGATGGCGCGCATAGGGCCTTTTAAAAAAAAATCAGCAATTGTGACCTGAAATAAGTGTTAACTGGAATGTTATTGTAATTCGATTATCCTGGCCACTTCGAATGTCAACCATTATCCTTGTACGGGCCGGATTTTTTCTATGCATTGTTTGCCTATTTCAACTGTCCGAAGAATTTACTTAAAAGAGATAGACTGTTTTCAGTCATTGAGTGAGAGTTTTTTTTATGGGAAAGGAAGAAAAGAGAGCATACGGGTAATTGGTTTAGAAGGAGTAGGCGGCCAAATATATGAGGATAGACAGGAATGGATAGTGATTTCGTTATACATAGACAATAGAATAATCTTATTGAAGATTCAAGTAATTCGTAATCGTACCCGTTCCTGTAACGAGATGCGCTTGTTGTGATTAATTAGTGAGGTGGCTAATTAGGAGCAGAAGTCACCTTATTAAGAAACGTAATTAAAACAAGCAAACCGGACTTTCCCAAGAAAAATCCTCCATTAATTTACCCACGTTAGAGTCTGAAGCCTTAGTTAGAGTATTAATTTATGCTTGTCATCTAGTGTTCTTGGGGATAAACTAAGTTCTATGACCATTTACTACTAGTCTTGTTGGAGCAAAGATGTTTTAAATTGTGGAAAGATAAAGAAGAAGTTTGGATAATTCGGAAGGACTCAAACCTTCTTACTTATAAGTTAGGGTTTAGAACCTACTCGGTTTCAGGTTTGCATGGGCTACGCCCCAATAACAACCATGCGACTCCCGCGCCTCGGTTGGCTGGATTCACGGGAGGTGCTCAGCACGGACAGACCGACGGATGCCTTTGAACCGCACCCTGACGACGTGCGATCCGCTTACTTCAATTTCACTGTGTTTAGGATCATGTCGGCACCGCAACCGCCGAAACCAGAAAAGGTATACTGAGACAGCCTGCCAGTACAAATAGGAACAAACTTAACTGACCATTAAAAGAAACAGACAAATATTTTTTTTAAACTTGAAAGGGATAGATATATCAACTTCATAGTGCATATTATATTCCTCCCTTTCGAAAAATAACACTTTATCTCAGTTCCGACTTTAGTAGTCACTTATAAATGTGTCTTTAACTGTACTTGGACGCTCACTACCAAGTTAAATGTCATGGCCTGGCTCTTAAAAGAGAAAAAAAACCATACTCATACCCAGTTCTGTGATATTTGAGAGTTCATATACTTATATGTACATAATTATAATGATGGTCATAACCTAATCGACAGGGTGCAGTCACTACCTTTCACGTGGAACTCGAGCTGCCATTGTTAGATTCAACCAGAAGGAGATTCCTTATGTTCAGACGGAACGAGTCTCTGATAGAGATGCAGCCGCCGCCTGAGGATGACCCGTGGCCAAAAATACCCTCCGTTATTGGTGACAGCAAGATCGCTATGGGTAACGTGTACCTAACCGTAACCTATTTACCCTCGTTTTAATTCCATGTAGTTTCTTTTTTTTTATTTCTAATAATGTATTCAGAATATTAAAAATAATTCTAATCTTCATTAAATTTTAGGTATCAAGTTCACTTCCTAGGTTTCGTAAATGTCGGTTTAGTAGTTTAGAGGATATGACCATACTCTATACTTTGTATTTGAACCGGTCTGTGTCTACTAGGAATATTAGTTCGATTGTGATTGGCGGAGCTGAACTCGCCATAATCCGTACAAATTATTAACAACAGAACAGCCAACACATGCTGGCTTATTTCACGCTTGTTGTTCAGTGCATCTCTCTCTTACTGGTTTGAAAAGACTCGCGTTGTATCACGCTAGCAATTCAGTCATTTAGTAGACACAAACGTGTCAATTCCAGCAGACGAGGCATCTTCCCACGAATCCGATGTCTACAAACACCTGACGACGAAGAATTCCCGCGAGATCTGTCACTTCACGACGTTCGAAAGCAACAGAGTGCAGTGGAATAAGCTTATGAATTTTCAAGAGCCGACCATCAGGATCTTCTGTCCAGACCTCGTTGCTTTAAGGGATACTTTCCGGACCGTCGTTACTTTGAGACTGATTTATTCTGTGGTAATTAAGACGAACATTACTTAGTTAATCATCATCTTTAGAAGTAATTTGTTATTCGTTACAAAAATTAACGCTTCTTTAAACATCAGAAAAATCTTCCATGTGTAGAACGGGTAACATAGTATACTGGAAAGTACAATTTTTGGTGGAAAAACTTCTTTATAATACATATAATAAAACAAAGTCGCTATCTGTTCCTGTCTGTAACCATCGTATCAACGGCCACTTACTTCTTCTAAGCCACGCTATGGATTTTGATACGGTTTTTAGTGACATTTAAAGATTTTCACGGAAGGTTTTTATGTACATAAAATCTTAATTTCATTGCGAAGCCGGAACGGGTCGCTAGTTTTAGATATTTTTTAGTCTTTAAAGTAGAACAGCTGCAGCAGGTGTGCTAGCACTGATCCACGCACTCATTCATAAAGCTCCCTTACATTGAAATTAAATTAATAATATTTATTGAAGTACCGAACATGTGTAAACATAATTATAATCATGTGACTAGCATATTGTTTATGTTTTTGACAGACTACATCAGGAAAACAAGCCAAAGATAAGAAAAGCGTTACGGCGATGAAGGCGGTTGCCGAGCAAAGAGTAGTTCTAGCTACCGTTAAGTGCGTCTTGAAAACTCCTGACTGGAGCCAGCCTTCGCAGCACTTCCACTGGGACGACTCCCTCGGGACTGATGAAGCGATACATTGGGGCGACGGTGACCTCTCGGTATGCTTTACAATCATCATCATCTCACATCGTCGTCGTTCACTAGACGATCCTTTAGGTCGTGGATTCTTACAATTCACTCTATACCTATGTACCTTTTATTAATTTGCCATTATATTCATTTGCCAGTTTTCCATAACAAACAAAGGAACCGTTATAGTTTAGCCATGTCAGTCAGTTCTTCTGTATGGAATATGCATTTTACTCATCGATCATAAAAGCTAAAAGCAAAATTTTTGCATGGCTATAGGCATCGATAACGACGAAGTTTCGAACGAAAAAAAATTAATTAATTTTTTAATTTTTTCCCTTACCTCACCTACATGTGAGATGAGGGTCGTTTTTTTTATTCATGTATTGTTTGCCATCAGGTGCTGCAATATAACCTGTCTCCACCAAAAACCACCAAAGGAAAGTCAGACGTCGACCCAGCATCAGCCACCCGACAGACTTTTCCCGATAACCTGACATGTCACTTCGGTTTTGGTATTGATACCATAAGGTTCTGAATGAAAACAACGAGCGAGCTGTAACTAAATAAACCGTTGACAGTTCAATTTGTATTTCCTTTTGTATAAGTACTCAGGAACTTATTATTCTATTGAACACAATTTGTGAATCCATAAACGGAGACCGACTCAGTATCGCGGAAGACCCCCTATCATTTGTAGCACAAGGACTGATCAAACTGGTCAGTTCTTAAAATAAATAAGGAAACTAGGACATTAAAATCATAAAAAACTATCAACTTTACAGTTTTGTGTTATCAGTGCTGTTGACAATCTTGTTTGACCTCTGTAAATGACGGGAACTCCGCGTGAGCAATGGGGCAGCCAAGTCGAATATTTGCTGTCGTGTCTCGGTTATGCTGTTGGCATTGGGAACGTCTGGAGATTCCCTTATTTATGTTACAAAAACGGTGGAGGTAAGAATACCAGTTTTGTTTTTAGAAGATAGTAGGTATAGGTATCGTACCAAGCCCAAATCCCAAAATTGTCAAGCTGAAAAATATCGCTTTGATGTGGTAATGGTAAGCCAGCCTGTTGTTATCTTTGTTTCTTAAACTCGACTCCATTTTCCCATATTGTTTATTACGTTGGGTTCTTGAAATACTTTTTATATTGCAATGTATTAATTTCGAGTTTTTTGCAGGGGCTTTTCTTATCCCTTACTTTTTGACGTTAATCGTTTGTGGAATCCCACTAGTTTATCTGGAGACAACACTTGGACAATTTGCTAGTGCGGGATGCATTTCTGTATTCAACATAAACCCTTTATTCAAAGGTAAGAAATTACTTAATAGAGCAAAATATATCACATAACATTATAACCAGATTTTTGCACATCTTCTAAGGTCAGTGTTACCAGTGTCGGAACGCCAAATACCGTGTACCCATATAAAATTATGAGAAACTTCCAAAAATACCGTGTTTTATGAAAATTTTGGTAGCAACCAAAATTAACGTGTTTGTATGCAAATGCACAAAATGTATTACCGTAGACTACTTAAAATAACCGTAGATCTATGGTAATTATCGTTCATCTGGCAACATGGCCATAAAGATTAATAGATTATTGTTTTTCAGGGCCTTTTAAGGCAAACAAATCAAATTAAATATCAATATTTTATTCACAGGGGCGGGTTACGCAGTCATTGTATTGACCGTAATAGCGATCATTTATTTTTCAACAATCATGGCCCTTCCAATTTTATACATGTACCATTCACTAACTTCCCCACTGCCGTGGCAGCATTGCGGAAACTCCTGGAACACTGAAAGATGTACTGAGGTAAACTTAATGAAAACCCTTTCCAATCTCGCAAATAATAATTATTCATGTTGCAAAATAACTTCTCCCACCAGAATTATCTGTACTACATGTTTTCAGATATCGAGTAATTCTAGCATCTTTACTAGTAACGGATCGATTACAACTCCTGAAGATGAGTTCTTTCAGTAAGATTGGTTTGATAGCTTTGGTTGATAGCTCAAATATTCGTTGTACTATACAGCAGTCGGTATTCAAATACTGTTTTTTTTTTCAGTATACGTTTGCTACGGATGTCTCCAAGCATAACCGACATTGGTGGTATTGTGTGGCCAGTGTTCTGGTGCAATTTGATCGGATGCGTGCTCGTTTACTTGTGTATCTGTAATGGTGTCAAGAGTGTCGGAAAGGTGAGTCAAACTTGAGTCAACGTTAATCCCTGGCACACCGCCGCTGTCACTCACAAACATTTCCGAAATCTGTTTTTCTTGAGACTACATTCAGGTTAGTTTATTTTTGATATCGTGACTCGAGACAGTTTTAACTGAACTAAAGTTTTGTACTAGACTTTATAATTTTTTGTATTTTTACTGTCACTGAAATAAAACAATTGTTAAGATTGTTTTGTTAAAACCGCAAATAATCTGAAATTACCCATTATTCCAAAATAACCCATCTACATTGCTAAAGCAGTAGTAGGTGTTTTATAAAACTCTTATTTTGGAAGCGAGGGAACAGTAATCCGGCCTATATTGACTCCGTTCCGTAATAAAAACGTGGTATTTTGAGTTGGTTCAAGCTAAGCTAAGTACATACAAATGCTTTAGGAAGTTACTTTTTTTACAATCTTATTTACCTTGACACTAATAAACTTCTCCCATTGAACAAGACCCCATTATAATTATTGACACTAAAATCATCGAATCACTAACGCATTTAACGTATTCGTTGAGCCACGGCCGAAGGGTTCATTGCTCACGGAATATGGTCTCCCACGGTAGTTTATCACCATCCTTTCAGTGAATGTAAAATATAAAAGGCACAAATCCATATAAACACACTTAGAAGCTTTGTTTATTTTCGTCTGCAGATCGTGTACTTCACGGTTTTGTTTCCGTACGTCGTCCTTTGCGCGTTGTTTATACGTGGCGTGACGCTACCTGGCGCTTGGCAAGGGATACGGTTCTACGTCTGGCCCGAATGGCATCAGCTCGGCAATCCCAGGGTTAGTACCTAAACTTCTTAACCTTTTCTCCGCTAACAACGCAAAGAAACGTCACCGATGCGCTAGGTTGCCGAAATGTCAAAGGCGAATTTGATGTTTAAACATATGCTCGTGTTGGTCGCTTGCACAACGTCATCGGTTAACTATATGTGTTGGAGGCGTGAAGGGCTCGACATGTCACGACACTTTTAAGCGTTCTTGGCTTATAAAGGGTTAAAGGCTAGTTCGGACCGTTAACACTTTGGGTTGCATGAGCCCCGAAGCAGGTTCACGTAGTCTGTAATAGATAAGGTAGCATTGAGAGTGACATCGCAATTTCAATCGAATTTTAAAATTTTGGTTTTTTACTGAAATATTTTTCTACTTCTGTTGATGCAGGTATGGGCAGACGCTGCGACGCAAGTATTATTTTCTCTGGGCCCGGGCTGGGGAGGCCTAGTCAGTATGGCTAGTTTCAACAGATTCAATTATGACAATTTACGGTCTGTATTTTTATATGAAAACTTCATTTAATAACTTTAATAAATTGCTTGCTTATTAAATACTTTTTGTGTCTACTTTACATACTAAAATCTATGGCTGTAGGGGTGTAGGCACGGTGTAGGTGACAACAGTTCGTGGGATCTTTTAAAGTTCTTCGGATGTTATCGGCAAACATCGATTGTAAAATAGTTATATACGAAATGTTGAAATGAAAGTAAGATGACAGTATTTCCTTATGAAAACTGAAGGTTTTTTATGTCTCATTAAGGTTAACGTAAGCAATCTTTTTAATCTGTTCCAAATTTTAAATCAATAGCAGTAGCCTAAATATGGCTCAGTGACAGACAGATGTACGAGTACGGACGGAATAGCACCATAATGGATCCTTTTTTAACTTGTTCGTACAGAACCTTAAAAAATGTATCCTATTGAACGCAATTCCAGTCCGTCAATAACCATCGCGCTGGTGAACAGTGGCACCAGCATCTGGGCGGGATTCGTGGTGTTCTCTGTGCTGGGCTTCGCGGCGGAGCGCACCGGCGTGCCCGTGAGCCAGGTCGCCACGGCCGGCCCTGGGCTAGCCTTCGTGACCTACCCTGCCGCCGTCAGCATGATGCCGGCCGCCAACTTCTGGGCCGTCACCTTCTTCGTCATGCTGTTCTTTTTGGGCATTGACTCTATGGTAAGACTAGACTGTCTTAAGCAATCAGCGCAAACATTTACCAGTCCATTAGTAACCAAAGCCCTGGTGAACTGTCCCCAGCACTGGCATCTGAGCAAGGTCCGTAGTGGCTACGGTCGGTTCCGGGCTGAACGTCGTCACGTTCCCAGCCGATATTACCATAAGGCCAATATTCGTATTATATTGCCTGCAAACTCCTACCATGATTAGTATAAATATACTTGCCAGAATATAGGCAACGGTACTGAAGAAAGGTATTATCTGAGAGTCGTTTTCTGAAATTGAATAGCTTAGTCATTTTAGATCAAATCGTTTCGTATGTCGTCAATAGAATATCATTGATATGGCATGTAAAATATTGTTTCAGTTCGTGACTATTGAGGCAGTTATAGCGGGAGTCTTGGACGAATTCCCTAAATTTCGTCAACGCAAGAAATGGGTGACGCTTGTCACTTGTTTGATATTGTTCTGCCTTTCCATTATTTGTAATACTGAGGTATGTTATCTTGCAAGTTAAAACCGTCTCTTTACATTATAATTCTATATCGATGTGTATAATTTCAGCGTGTTATGATTATCAAGACCTTATAAATATTATGTTCTTGAGATTTATGTAATTGTATTATACTTACGCAGAGTACAAATTTACTTTTCCTAGCTCTTTATTCACTAAGTTAAACATTACACAAACACAGATGTAATAATGGAAAATATCGCAATAGTTACCAAGTTTTATCAAGAAAGCATAGTTGAAAGATACCTGAAGGAAGGCATGTCGGTATTGCGTGACTTCGTCTGCTTTGTGCATAGTTTAAATTCGCGATAAACCGCGACTCATCCTTTAGTGTAGGCGCCTGCCGACAAAATCAATCCAAAACCAATCGGGTCTACTGAGCATTTCCGAAACGATTCACATACGGTATACCTCGAGAAGGAAGTGTGGCGTCTTTTATGATAACACTGGTAACCACGCCACAATGCTTGCGAAGACGCGTGCTAAGATAACTCCTTAGTAGGTTTTGTTAATTTTACTCATTTATTGTTAGGGTGGGTTCCATGTCCTGGGCCTGCTCGACACGCACGTGGCCCTAGCAGGCGTGCCTGTGGTGTGTCTACTGGAACTGGTAGCCGCCGTCTACACATACGGCGCGTCTAACCTTAGTTTCGACATACGCTTCATGACGGGTCGGCCGCTGAAAAGATTCTGGCTGATCGTTTGGGGATACGTCGTACCTCCAGTGCTTATTGTAAGTGGGAACTTGACGATTACTACTGCTGTCCTTTTCTTCATTGTAATGTGTGAATGAATTATTTGTGACACGTAACTAGGCCAGTACTATTTGTGAAAGACAGTTCAGTAAATAATAGCTTTAAAATATGATAAAATATTATAATTTATAAAAAATATTCCGGAGATAGGGCGTGCCTATCAAGGGCGGCAACAGATCAGCGATACTCTTGGGATCGCTGGTTCGAATGAGGCACCTACTTAGATAAACTTGGATAAAGTCGTCGTGACAGAGCGGCCGTTGAATAAATTATAGCCAATTGTGCGCGAACTATTTCAATGTTTTTCGTTTTTATCCGAGGTTGTTACTGCGTACGCGATGCGAGGAGCCTCCGGGCTCGCGGGCTGGTGTGTGGCCCTGGTGTCTGTCATCTGTATCCCCATCCACGCCATCCGGGTCATCTATAAGTCTAGAGGCTCTTTCATGGAGGTATGAACCAACTGCACAAACCCCACAAGACTTTACTCGGTCTCTCCATAATGGCCGCTAAAATGGCCGCCATACCGTATGGCCATTTTTAACATAACTTTTTTTTTGCACATTTATAATGTATGCACACTAAGCCCTTACCCTTACTTACCACTACCAATATAGTAGTGGTAGAGCCACACTGTAACCAGTTGCATGTTGCAGTACGAATGACTTTTCTCGACCGGGGTAGTACCACGCTGTTACGTAACTGGAGAGACCTGAGCGGCAATAGATCGCCGATTTCAGGGATCGTATGGGTAGCAGTGATGGCTTACCATCAGGTTAATCGCATGCATGTTTTCCATTCTTTTGCTTAAAAAACTGGTTAAGAATGGTTTGGCAGTAGTGACAAATGATAAATCGATACAAATTTTTCTAGTGAACCTCTGAAAAATTATGGCACTTAAAAATGCTATTAGTCACAGCAATGCCAACGAAAGTGGCGTGTACTCTTCACTTGCGGAGATTTATAACTGTATTTAGCACAAGGCCGTGCATTATTCATGCAGACAAGTCATAAAACATTCAACCTATCGAAAATAACTTTCTTGTCTAGAAAACCGATGCAACAAAGTTTTTGAAAACAGAAAACAAGAACAACAGACGCGACTAGTTTCTAGCGTGAACTTAGTACAACGAACAAAGATTTAATTATAGTATAACCATTTTTAAGAAGTGCAAGTAAGCTGGTTTACTTGGGTTTGGATTCATCTGTCATTCAAAACAGATTACGATGTCTTTTTTTTTATAAAAGAAGAAGACATCCAGAATGTTTACTTATGTGACTGCCAAAAGCCATGATACATAAATTTCCTAACTTGCACACGCAGGAAGTCTACCAGGTATATTTAAGTATACGTTTTTAACATCCACATCCAACATAAGGCGAAGCGCCGGAAGCAGTACTTAGTTTCTTATTGTTGCGCAATGAAGCCAATAACGCCTGAATATTTTTCTGTCGACGCTTGGCAACATAACAACATTAAAGTAGTCTAATCTACGTTTTTCTCATTAAATTGCAGGTTTTACTACCTTGACACACATACCAAGGGTTACCATTTTTAAAGTTTTGGGTGTGTACGCTTGACATGTACTGAGGCTATATCCATTACTAGCGGACGCGCGTGACTTCGTTCGCGTAAAATTAGTATGTCTGTCAGAGATAGTGTAGCTTTCAATCTGTGAAAGAATTTTTGAAATCGGTTCAGCAATTCCAGAGATTACCCCCTACATACAAACAAACTGACAAACAAACAAACAAAGTTTACGTCTTTATTATATTAGTGTAGATGTACATTTAGATCTTCATTCAAGCTTGGCAAGTTCTTAGACCCATAAACAAACTTAACTGGCCATTACAGAGGGAACCGAGTAAATTGTCTATACTCGAAAAGGATAGATATATGTCAACTTCATATATGCCTCCCTTTCCAAAAATTACACCTCTCAGTTTTGACTATAATGATCTTTCTTTATTTGTTATTTCAGCGGGTTCGTGAGAATTGCCGACCAAGTAAAGAATGGGGTCCAGTCGACCCGGATATCCGACAGCGCTGGATCACGGCGCGAAAACACGAGAAAACCAAGAAACTAGCCATAAGCGAAATAGAGTGCTACGGACATGAGCAGGCGGTATAAGTATTGTAATTTTATTAGGTGGTCGTCGTTTGGTGTTATTAATATTGATTAATAAATGTCTCATTCCTATTATTTGTTTTTTCTTTGGCTTCAGTGTTAAGCTTTAAAGTAGCTTTGCGTGATCGAAGGGTTTGCGACTAAACAGTGTTTAGTCTTGAAAAACACTATACAATGAATCGATATTTAAAATCCGAAAACAGTCTACGTAACAGCGTAACCATAGGGAATCGTAAAGTTGAACCCAATTGAACCCGTTGTTATGCAACCTGTTTGGTTTCAATCACGCCACCAAATTTTTATACTGGCAGCTTACTACTATAATTATTAAGACTCTATGTATCTATGAATACTGTTATTTTTATAATTGTCATTTGAACAAAACATTTTGCATGGCGTAACTTCTAAATTTTAGTGTGATTTAATTTTGGCCTTAAATAATTCTAAATTAATTGAACA
Source organism: Ditula angustiorana (assembly GCA_963691745.1). NCBI lineage: Eukaryota > Metazoa > Arthropoda > Insecta > Lepidoptera > Tortricidae > Ditula > Ditula angustiorana. Next base: position 6,148,079 of record OY829473.1, read on the forward strand.
AAATTTGCAGTGATAAATACTTAACATTCTAAAAAAAATTTAGTTAATTAAGTTTAAACAATGGGTGACGGGAAGACTAAAGATGAGCAGACGGACGATAAGGACAAAAGGGTCAAAATCAATGTAAGTACATTCCTTTTTAACTCACTAATTTGGTAATAAAATGATGATGATTTAGGCTAAGAATCAAGTGGCAAGGCTACTGATTACAACTCAGTAACTACGCCTAATATTTTATTAGTATCACTTCTCACTCAACGTAACATTCACTTCTCGTAGCTACCTACACATTGCCTACACACCACTTTAACTCCAAAAATACCACTGTGTAACCAATTTGCAGGACAATGAGGATTTCAGCCATTATATTCATTCCAATTGTAATTGGGTGAAAAACTGTATAGTTCCAACATTTTATAACTTTAACTGTACTTATAATAGGTTTGCGAGTACTTGCTCTACAAATCTACTTGGTTCCGGAATTACATACGGTACATGTTCACAATGACATTTAGCCTTAGCTGTTAAAGGGTCGCGGTATTATCTTTCTTGAAATTAAAACTTTATTCCGAACATTACAATGTTAAAGCAATAATCAAAAGAGCGCCTGAGACATAAACTTAGTATTATAAAGACAGTTAGACCAAGGTCTCATTAACGTGTAGATACCTATTTTTCATTTGTTGAAGTGTGCTATTAGCTTCCAATTAATGCGGAAGTTAATACTAAAGCTTACTTGTCCAACTGCCAATAATACATTACTTTCTCACTTGCACACGCAATTTTTCGAACTCTTGATAATAAAATCAACGGTTGCTGTACATCCCAAAAAAGTGTAAAACGGTAGCAGAGGCTATGTCCTCGCGATGAAAATTGAGCGCCTTGCTGTTGGTCTCCAGTTACCATACTGGAATGAGCTGCGTACATTACGCGCTATATGGGCACTCCATTTAAAACAAGGATGCACAAACACAAACCGCACACAGGCCCGCCAACAAATTAAAAATCTTACGTACAAGAAAAAGTACCTAATGAAACTCTTCCGGGAACGCCAGACAGACGAATAAAAACTCTAATTTGTGCGGCCCGCCTCTACCTCAAATCGTTCTTAGAGGCCCTTGGTCGCAGTAAGTCTGACCCCTGATTTAAAATATCTAGGCTAGCGAACTGGTTGCAAACAGTAACTATTCGCCTAATGAGAACACAGCCTAACAGCTCTCGTGCATGCTCTGAAAACGATATGATTACATTGACGATGATAAATTACACTCGCTGGATTATTTATGCTACCGAGTTCGTATACTCCTTCGAGCCATACAGACTCGCATCACAGCTCGCGTGCTATTATTCTTCCATCTATCATAATATAAGGAGAATCTTATTCCCAGTTTCATGTTACTTCAGTTAGACACATTTCGTGCTTGATTAAATGAAAACTTACAGGCCCTGTTATGAAAAGTCCGTTATGTTCAGGTATCAGACCAAATTTCAGTAACTCAGTACAATTTTTAACATCACTAACAGAAATCGTGTCTAACGGACCTGTATACAACTTAGCGTACTTAAATCTTTTGAAGTAGGAATACGTAATCACCTTTGAAAAGGCAATCCTTATGTTATTTAAGTACTTCTAGTCATAACTAGTGAACCTTTATTCACGTGGAACGTGGGGCAAAGTATGGAAAAGTCACATAGTTATAGGCCTTTGTGAAATAAGTTATATGATAGCATAATCAATTTTTAAAATTAAAAATAGACTTAAAACATAAAGCTTTTAATGAACCTCACATTATATCTAGACGGCGAATTATACCTTAATTTTCCACCTTTAGATGCTAAATACTTTTCAAAATTTAAATGGGACCGGTTTGGTAGGTATATATTTCAAATAAAAAAGTACTTACATTCCAATTCGGTTTATAAATAACAGAATACCGAGGTGCCAAACATTTTAAATAGTACACCTCCTTTTTTAAAGTCGGTTAAAAGATACTTTAAAAGCATACCTATTATTAATCAATAAAATATGAACTCAGGTTGAGGGCGAAGATGAAACGGGTGAAGGCGAGATGGGGCGGAAGAAGATGAAAAGGTTCCAGCTTCCAAACCTACCGCGGTGGTGGCAGGCCAAGATCATACAATATGCGTAAGTGCTTCATTAATTACTCTAAATCATTAATATATCTCTCTTAATTCATTAATATAAAGTACGGAACAAGCGGGAGGCCACAATGTAGTCGATTTTATTTGGCGCAAGGACTTTCTACTCATTCTCCGACTATACCTATTAATTAACGCGTTTACCCGAAACTTCGCAGTTTACATGACGGAAAAAAAAAAACAATTTCTGCGCGTTAATTAAAATGACTCTTGATACAAAAAGTTCAAAGTTATCTTTGTTTTAAATTGTAAATGGCACAAGTAGTGAGTCATTGTTTCCTTAAGGAAGCTGCTTACAAGACATTTCAGTCTGTAAAATGTATGATACGACTGCGATTTGTAGGTGTGCATGTTTGTTTTATGACAAATTTTTTTGTTTGGCACCTTTCGCCTTAAGTTTGCATACATACATTAGATATATTAGATTATAAATGAACATTGTTGACATTTACTTTACCGCCAATACACAAGTTTGAGGGAATAGGTATTCATACAATCTAGCTATATGTGGATGATTTCGTTAGATCATATTATTTTGCTTTTTATTCGGTCACCGAAATTTAACCGAAGATAATCTGCTAATGTATATTTTATGAGTATAAGTTTTATAGATATTGGAAAGATGTTTAGGCGGCCAGGCCCGGAGGCGGGCCAGGATGGGCCCATTCTTATCTTGTTACTTTAATAGACATATCATATCATAAACAATACGACGTCATAACCATAACACATGATGTTTGCGTAAATTGTTATAATATTTTTATTAAGACAAGACCTTTATTCTTTTCCTGAAAGTACGTGTCTGATGACCTACAGTTCGTGTGTTAAATTAGATAATTTAGTTTTAACAAACACACTTTTGAAACAAATACAGATAGGTAGATTCATGATATTAATAATAATTAGTATCTAATAGGCTATTTGACTCTTTTTAGTCAAGTATAATAAAATGCTTACTATGCTGATGATTCGCTGGATTTTTTCTTGTAATTTTTTTTAATATCTTACTAAGGTGAAATATTAAAAAAATTGTGTCATCCGCCAGGTCCCCAAACGCCTCTATTCAGTCTGTGACGTCACTGTTACCGTGTGATAAGCGTATTTTCTTAATAAATGTACACCAGCGTATTAAACTAGTATTTAGTCAGACCAGTTAGAGATACACGTATTTAAAAATTGTGATAAATAGTATGTAGCGTATGTAATTCAAAGATTCAGGCTTTACTTTACGGAGGTCCATATCAATAATTGGAAAAAACTGCCTTGCTACTCCGGGAACCCAAAAAAAGTTGGTTTCAAGGAGCAAATTGTTTGCAAAGTTTTTTGAAGACGGTTTTTACTCGTTTTTTAGTAAGTCGGGTTGTTTATCTAAGTTACAAAAGCCTATTGTCAATTGCTGATCACCTTTTACAATATATTACATTTCCCAATGCAGGGACGTTAATTATCGAGGAGCTCTCTTGGTATTTTACCATCAGCTCCACTTCACCATATGCATTGCGACGAGCATGAATTTCTTAGCAACTATATTAAAGTAACCGTATTGCAACTCTTGAAATGCTTATTATTGAGTAGTTCTGGTGGCGTCTGTGGTCTTCATCATCAGTTCCACTTCACCAAATGGTGTATTCTGAGAGCAAATGCACGAGCTACTATAAAAATTCCCATAACGCTAAAGTGTGCATATAATATCTGAAGCGTTTCCTCGATTTCTTCAGGATCCCATCATCAGATCTAGATCTGATGACAATGAGATCAACTTGGAAGTATACCCTTTCAAACAAGAATCGGGGAACATACATAGAAAAAAAAATCTTGACGAATTGAGAACCTCCTCATTTGTTTGAAGTCGGTTAAAATATACTGTTAAGATTTGGGAGATATTTAATACCCATACATTATTTCAATGTGTATGAATCCCGCTATGCCTCTGTTCCGTTTTCCTTAACCTACCCCCTCAGAAACCTTCGCGGGCGAGCTCACAATAACTCACCGAAATTTCATCGCAATAGGATAAATGGTTTACGAGGGTTTACGTTTACCAACGCATGGAAGACGAACAAACCCCAAACCAAACTTCTAGGTATTTTTATGAAGTAGAGGATATTGTCAACTAGCCTAATATGACTACAAGATAATTTATTTATTAATTATTTATTATTTATTTAATTCAGACGACAAAAGAGGTCCATAGTTGTGTTGTGTATGTTGCAATGTTGATTTGACTACATTACATGAAATTTTAATGATTCAACAATCATGGCCAAGTTTGACTCTTCTATTAAGGTTACACATAACCTTCGCTACTAAAAAAACAAACTTGAAAATCACTTGAGTAGTCTAAGTTGAGTTATTATATTGATCAGCTTAGGTAGGCAAAAAATCTCCCAGTTGGTAGTGACGCAGGGTATATCAGTGATAGACGTACTAAAGCGATATCAAACGATATTTCTTCTAGTGTTGTCTTTCCCCTGAATAACGACCGTTACGCTTAAAAATAATACTACATACACTGTGATAGTGTCAAGTAGAAGCCCTGCTTACGTTGCTAAACCCCGTCCTAGACAAACACTTTGTTGGACATACAGGTACATAGAAGTTTGTCGTATCCGGATAAGCAATATTTACCTAGCTGTACGTGTGCTCTTAGTAGGGCTCTACCTAGTCTAAGATGAGATGTGTATATTAATCTCAATTGTCTTAGAGACATAGACGTATAGGGAAATCATTACATGATTTCCACCATGATTGATGATTTCAACCATGGTTGAAGTAGTGTAAAGTCAAAAAAATAATAATTACTTATATTTAGCGTAAAAATAATGAATAAAAACTTGGAAGTTGAAATATTTTTAATCAAGTCCGTTAAATTGAAAATAAATAACAAAAATACTTAATTCTCGACTCTTAACATAGGTACGCTAGTGATCCGTTTGTATTAATATGACAAAACACTTTAAGATTTAAACCCTTTACTTAAATTTGACCGTCGATCCATTTTATTTGATTTCATAATTTCAATATTCTACATTAAAGATCGAGAGAAATTTCGGTTACAAAAATGTGATAATTTTATTTCATTCGGAAATAGGAATCTTATACCGTGATCTTGACGTTCACGTCAGCAAGTCCTAATTTGTCAATAAATTATTTTTAATGTTTATGCCTAAGGTTTATGCAGATCGTATCTGAAGTTAAAATATCACTTGTAGTCGTTACCTATATGTACTTGCTTACACGCTAATGCATATACAAGAGTTAAGTGATTCAGCTATACTAGATGGATTTTATTTGTATAATATTGGTTTTGTTTTAAAAGCTCATGAAGCTAAACGTGACACCGTAAAACATATACATATAGGTAGTAATTACATTTGGCAAACTATGAAGGCCGGCTGACGGCATCCGGCTGACCCGGTCGCGACCGCGACATTCGCGCCATCCAGGTCACCCCCTCTAACAGGAGCTACTGCAGCCAGGCTTGCAGGCTAGGCCCAGACTAACAAGAAAGCAGTTTAGGAAAAAGCACCAGGTTTTCAATTTCAATAGTAACCGATACACCGTCACCCATTAATGTACCTACATGTAATTAATTTTGATACCAAATTTAACTCATAGACACTTCATGGAAGAAAAACCAATCACCCCAATTAAAACAACCATGCACGGCTAATTCAAACTTTAAGTGCCGATTCCATCGACAGGCCTCAGTGAATGCGCGGCTAAATTACCCGTGAAAGGTGTCGGGGTGAGATTAATGTTTGCGTGTGAAACACGTGGGGTGTTAAAGGGGGTTCGGGGTGGAAGCGACAGTGCCGATGGCAGTCATTGCACCTTCGGTCGCGGGAGCAGCAACATGCACTAGTGAGGTGTAGGGAATCAACATGCAACGGACGGCATCGTCCGCTGGCCCTCCAAGCGAGGGTTCCTTCTGGACCACCATCGAGCTGCTGGCAGGCCGGGACCGCAGGAGGTCTGCTGGAGATGCCGAGTGCACCGTCGACCTGCCTCCACGAGCAGACTCCTCGCTCAGGTGCTCCACCAATCTAGACTATGTAAAACATCAGACAAATTAGCTTACAGCAGTATTAGGTATTCGGTTTAATGTTTTGGAAATTTTGGTTTTTCTTACAGGCCATTTCAATTTGAGCATGTATTTTTTTAAACAGCCTCACTGTTGGCTCTACTACACTTCCTCTTTTTCATCGCTTAATTAAATTACTAAGATTTTTCAAAACACTGTTCGTAATGATAATTATCAAAATCCATTTCCCCGAAATTAATATTTCACTTTATGTTCTTGCCGAGTCATCACGACTCTGTCCTAAATTTCACGTAAGAATGAATGAATGTATCCTTTACAGACCATTAGCGGTTCAACTTTCTTATAAAAGTTTGTGTAGTGTTGTGGTTCAGTGAACGAACGCCCAACCACTTATGGTGAACCAAAGCTTATAAGTAATGTACTCGTATGATGAAAGATGTTATAGTTTTTATCTATGAGTTCTTAATGTAAAGGCGAATGCCATATTTTTTTGTCAAGTAACAGGATTACAATTGCATGCATGTTACAACTATTACGTCATAATGATAAATTTATCTCACCTCACAATATTTTTCTCAATTGGTCGCTAGAATACATTAATGTGTTACTAAGTAATTATTCCGAGATAAGAGTGTGTTGCTCAGTCTGATTAGAGTGTTGAAAAATACCGCGAAATTTCAGCCGCACGTGATTGTTAGTTCACTCAATCGCCGCTTTTGATCTGTTGGAAGTTCAAAATGCTTCTATGATAATACAAGGTATGCGTAATAGCATGTAATATAATAGTAACCATTTTGCGTCATTCACACCACCGTATATTCGTTTAAGATAAATATTTGTTGAATTCGCTTCTGGTGGTCATTATCAATATCGGACGTTAGTATTCCTAATGCTTAGATGGGATGAATCTGCCTAGAGTTAATTGCCAGAAATTGACCACTTCGCGCTCTTTGTTCTAGTGTGGCCAGTAACTGAAGGGGTGTCATTTTTCCATACTTATTTATTGTTTTAGATCTTTATAAACAATTTACATTAAATGCGAATGGTTTTTGAAGAGAAATGCGGTTCTTATTAGTACATGTACTTAAAGTCTTTTTTTTTCTGAGTGTCTTTCAGTGTCTTAAAGCAAGTTCAACCTAGTTCTTAACCACATTTAATCAAAATCTATACTTTACTTTTGTATTTTACATACGAAATATTTTAGTTTTTTTTTATTTACCATTTCATGTTAACCTAATCTGTTTGTGAGTCCTGTCCCGCTCGTGGGCTCAAACTCGGCCTGGCAGGTACATAGGCTTCTGAGTTTTTCGAAATTAGTATGTGAAATCTATTCAAAAGGTCGACATGATCTTTTCAATGAAAAGAAACATCATCGTGAGGAAACCAGCAAAGCAATTCGAAGCAATTCAATGGTGCATGTGAAGTTTAAAATCCGCATTGGACCCGCGTGGGCAAGGGTGAAAGGAGACCTGTGCCTAGCAGTGGGACATAAATTAAACTATTTAAATTATAATTCACCTTGTGACTAAATTAAGAAATCATTATGTCAGGATTTCGCAAGGCACTTTGTAGAATTTTAAACAAAACAGTCTCGAGCGGGTTAGTGGAATGGATTCGATACTGTTACACTTCCGCGAAATGGTAGGACGAGACGTCTTACAAGTTGCAATGATTAATGAATAACTGCAGTTGTTGTCCCACCATCAAAACTTGACTTCGATTCAAATTGATTCACGGGGAACGGAGTTCTGAGATAACAAAATACGAAAAAACAAGTAGAATTGAGCACCTCTTTTTCTAAAATCGGTTTCGGTCGGTAAAACATTTAATTTTTGATGATAAATAAGAGTCCGTAGAAAAACAAGAGTGTGTTATTTTTATCATACTTCCCGCTAAGAATTTGAGGAAAACTCACAAACACAAAAATATATCATAAACATTTTATTACTTGTTCGATGAACGTCAATCGTTATTCAGCCGCTACTCACGTAAAATACACACACACGCGTTACGACTCTTATTTTATTACGTACATAGGTGTTTAGATAATTTTATTGCCCGGTATCTATAGCCATTACTCGGCCCACTGCTCTGGGATGCATATGGACACGATAGAGCGGTGAAGGAAACGGATACATAACAATTTTAAGAGAGCAATTCGGTGTCTGTAAATCAGGTTTTACAGCGACTGGGTGATTCACGATTTCATGGTAATTTTGAAGGTGGAAAAGTCGATGAGCGATTCGAGTTAGGTAGATCGAGTATGATTGCTGTTAGAAGGGTTTTGTAATGCGTGTGCTGCGTGCTTAAGTAACCTACTACTGGAAACATAATTGAGTACCAAAGTTAACATCTAGTTTCTTTCAAACGGTATCGACGACCAACGGCTCGGTGTTCCGCGTGCTGATGTTTTAAAATTGCGAGTGAACATACATTTATCACTATATCTCATTTTGTAATTTTTATTTTTTGTACAATAAAGAATTTACATACATACATACAAACATACATTTATCACATGAAAGGAATTGTATCCAAGCAACGCACTAAAAACGTCGTTTACCACATACGGCGTGCGGCGAAGCAGATTAGCGCCTCGAGTATCGTATCCTCCGCGCGATCACCGACGCTTATGACATCATATTGGGACACCGACTTCGCCCGATCATTGCTGTTCATACTTTTTAGTACAACTGATGAAAGTAGTACATTACACACTTATAGAAGCTCCAGGGGGGCTGCCCCCTAGATCCAAGATACAGCTTAAAGATACAAATATGGACGCGGCTTAAGATTGAAAGTCACAAAGGACTCTTACTGCTGTGCCAACGCCAGTGCACCTAGCATAAATCTTTTCGGTACGCCGTAACTCGCTACGTAACTCAGTGCGTCTTTCTCCTACTGGGCTAGTTAGAAAGAGACGCACTGGACTAAAATAGAGGCACTAAAAGGTTCGTGATAAGTGCAAAACACACTTTCAACTGACTAATTATGCACCTAGTTCGACTGTGATAGGGATTTCACATTTGGTCACTCAAGTATGTTGGCTACTGTACAAGATATTAAAGTAGGTAACATTATAAATGATTCACGCGTTGCCAAGTGATTTGTTCCGATTATACTAGTATGGACTTCCGCAAGGAATATATAAATCATATTATTTGACGTAAGTACAAATTAAACCCTTCACGGAAGGAACCCCAATAAGAAATTGAATCAGCAAATGAAATTACTAATCAAAGTCCGTATTCATCCAAGGTCTACGACCTCTAACGTATCGTGTCAAATCACGGCATTTCTTACCACCCCTATATGGGTTCTGGCATGACTATTTCATGATTCACGGTAATGCACCATTCGTCACTATTTACGATGTGACAGCAGAGAATTGAAGAAGTAGCTTTTCTCCAGTTTGAACGGTATCGGATCATGCAACATTGGAAATATTTCATGCATCAAACGATAAAAAATTACGTAACAGTACTGTAACAGCTGAAGCGTGTAACAAAATGTAACCGGGAGGTTGTATCTTTAACGACTCTCAATTAGTTTAGTGCTACTTAGGTTATATATCTAAAGGGTAGAGCCGACTTTTGTGCTTTTATGGCACAGTTTGACTTGAAAATTTTATAGGTCTTGTGAAACAATTTAGTCAGCATTGTGTCATGCTTGCCTATAGATTGGGGTGGATTATAATATTAACATGTATAATTAACTTTAATTTATTTAAGGTTTATTATATATATAACAGCAAACGAGTCTAAAATTCGAACTTAATATCTCTTGTTCTTTAATTATTTATAGCCACTTATCATAGCATATCGTAAAAGATGCGGACGTGGTAGGTAGCTAATTTCTCGTAATACCTACAGATTCTTTTCGACGAAATCCATTGAAGTTCTGAATTGTTTGCGACTTTTCTAGTAAACAAACAGCGCAGCTCGTCCCATTTGCCGAATTCTCAAATATTTTTACGATATCCTAACAGCCGATAAAAAGTGCACAAACCTTTTAGTTATTTATTGCGCGTGATTCACCGCCACTTATTCCGATGAACTTTCGGCGGGCGTTTTTACTTTTACACCCGCGGATTTGGGGCACGCTTACATTCCACGACGAAACGCGTCACACGATTGCGTATCGAGTAAATGTGTCGTCACGTGTAATTCGGGCAGGATGTAAACAGCGCGGAGCATCCACGTTGTGCAGTGCAATGGTTTCATTCAATTGTTTTACGGTTGCAATTAAACAATTATCTAATCGATTATTTAACATGTTATTACTTTTCGGAAATCTTTTTTATGAATTTATTTGGGGAAACATAATGCTCTGTGTAATGTCCCCAGTACAAAACAAAATATTTATAAATAAGTTTAAATAGTGTAAGAGCCACACTATAGCCAATGTTGGTTGCAGTACAAATAGACCGGCTCGACCGAGGGAGATCCATACTCTTACAGAAACTAGCATGATTTCGATACTAGAAATCCCAAATGTCGTAAGGGACATTAAGGAACATGTCCCTTACGACATTTGAGATTTCTAGTATTGATTTAGGAGCTTGCTACTGCACTTCGTATGGTCAGTAAAAGATCCATATGCCAACGGGGAAAACCTAATTCAACGATTTTCTAGAGGTCACTGGTTTCCAAAGGCGGCGGTGATCACTTTCCATCAGGTAACCCGCATCACCCGCAAGCCACTTTCCAGCCTTTTCCGTAAAAAAACAATGATGACTTATGAAATTGACGTAACGTAAGGAAACTCAATATGTGCACGTGCACCTACCTACTGTATTATCGTTAACTTTGAACCCTGCAAGCTTGTGTTATGCTTACCGTATAATTGTACCGAAAAATAACCTGATAGTGACCAGTTATATTTATAAACTATAACCTCTGTTTTAAAATTTACATGAACCTACACGTGTATGAATTTGCAAATGCTGATTATTTTTGGGTAAACAATCAGTTAACGGAATGTAGCAATAGGCTGTGGCAATAATTATGATTATTGTGTCGGTGGGGCAATGTTGTTTGTTTGATAATATAACTCATAAATTAATGAATGTAATTGAATTTATCTGGGTATAGTCAAAGCGGGTAACTCTAACACCCGGATAACAAAGGGGAGATAATATTAAAGAACGAATTAATACACATATTTTGCGTCAAAACATTTAGCTGCCTGTTAAATATTACCCGAAAGTTAAAAGTTACCCGTATTGACTGTATGGTTCTTGTAATATCTAGAAAGATTTGGTACCTACTAGTTTGCGATTTCAGTCATGTCTAACCATAAATTTTGCTATATTCTCTAAACTGCTGACATCGGCAATTTTCATTTTAATCCAGCTGATGTCCAAGTCTTACGTGAACCGCTTATTAGATATTCATCCGTCCGTACTTCTAGCTGATTAGATACTACGGCTGGGAATATACGAGTACATGCCCGAGCTTCCACGCTTGTCATGTTTATATGAATTATTTGAGCTTCTTGCAAAAATCTACAAGCAACATGCATTATATACCCGGCTTTACATTAAATCAATTTGCAACTTAATTCTGGACCTAATTGACTTTCATTCTGCACTCGTTTCCAATTCGACAAAAAACTGTAGGCGTGATCTTTACAACCCCTTTCTCTATTTTATTTCTTCCTTAAACAAGGCTTTGAGAAGTGGCAAAATTAATTAATGCAAACGTTTATAACTGTCTTTATGGTTTAAATTGCTAAATATCACCCGGGTGGCGTGTTTTACGGCCATTAGTGGCGCGCTGTCTTCGAGACGGCATCGGCACAACAGGTATCGCGAGTGCCGACACGCAAGTATCCTAGCAACCAAAAGCGACTATTCTGTTCAAGTAAGAAAAAATAATTTAAGAAGATATTTTAATAGAATTAGTTAGAATAGAATAATTTATTTGCTTAGAAAAAGTCGTCTTTTCATAGTATGAAATGAGGTCGCTATCCATTCCTGGCTGTCCTCATCGCATCTTCGGTCGCCTACTGCTTCTAAACCACGTACCGGATTTTGATACGATTTTACAATTTACGGAAGACTTTATATACGTACGTTACATTGTATTATAATTGTACCCATGTGAAGGTGCGACGAGTCGCTTGTTTTTACATAAAACAATGTTAGAATAGGTACAGGGACACAAGGCAACTTTTTCCGCTATTTGTAAGTTCATACTAGTATGCAGATTTTTTTTATACATTAATTATGTCATCCGAGATAATGTTTTTTACATTATTATATTTTTTGTTTAACTGTAGTTTAGTTAGTCTAGGTTTAAATAGGTTCAGAGGAAGAGTTTCGAAAGGATTTTACTTGATTGATACTGGTACATTTTTCAACCAATAAAGAAAAGTCTATAAAGACAGGATTCTCTTCTTTGACTAGAGTATAGACAGACGGTAAAAGTTTTGTTCTATTTAAGGTGCTCAAATTATAATTTCGTCGCAGGGACTTCAATTTTTAAGAACTTACTTGCAAATTACCAATCTGTGTTAACTAAAGAAGATACGGGTTTTAATTTAAAGGTTATTTTGTGTTTTCTTATTAAAATGTTAGTGATTTTGTTAATGTTTTGTTACCAAGTAGGAGCCTCTACAAAAATGATATTGGTCAATAGATTTCCCATGGGCTACTTCACTGATCATAATCCAATAAGAGTTAGTTACGAGTTAATCAGTTTCTGATAATAAATAGTATGAAAGTAAGTTATCCGCCACGTTGATCTATCTCACAAGTAACTTTTACAAGTGGGTTTTACTCAAAATTTTCATATTTAATGGATTGTGCTGCGAAAAAGGTTTACGCTTTAAAAACGCAACCAATTACGTAGAGATAAACAGCATAATGTTTGTTTGCAAAACGGAAATGCATAATTAATTCCTTACGGTTGTTATTTAAAAATTGACTGTTGAAAGCTGTTATCACATTACAATGTTTTGGTTAGTTTGGTTACTTACTTACTTCGCTGGCTCAGCGACCCGAAGTGGATCTTGGCTTCCGACACGAGCTGGCGCAAGCGTGCATAGCCCCCTGTACTACAAAAATTACAAGTGCGACAATTTGATACAATTGTAGAGTTTTGCATAGATTTTTAACAGATATGTTAAATTCTAGCACTTATAAGTTTTGCGGTATATAATGTGCCTGGGGCCTATCCCACAAAAATTACAAATGCTACAATGTTTACACATTTGTAACATTTTTTGTATTAAAAGCTCTACAATTATGTGAAATTGTAGCATTTGTAACTTTAGTGATAGGTACACGGGACTGATTGTTTTTATGCCAGTGTCGCCGCGAGCAAAAACTACCTGACTTAATTGTAACAGAATAAGACGTAATCAGTAGTAGTCCCCGCCCGCCCAGTAGGTATGTTACGCCCAGCAAGGCCCGAGTTACATAACGCCGCGTCTGACTGGAGTTCGCTTTATTGCTAGTTTTACTAACTTCAAACTAGCTAATACCCTGAACGGGGCCGTCGGCTTTATACCCAGAAGAGAAGCCATAAGCCATTATATGTTATTGCAATCGTATAAACGTAAGTCACGTGAGTTTGAGAAGCTTGCAGACTTATTTTATTAGTCATGGTTTAGGGCTGTAAAGGCGTATGAGACATGAGAATAACCAGCTTTATGTTAACTCCAGGGGGACTGACATGGTAAGTTATCCCTAATCGCGTCACACTCTAATGACCAGTATTAGTGATGTCTAAAAAAGTGGTAGTGGAATTCATCAATAACCTAACGAAATAAATACGTAGTGTTTCCTATTCACTTATCCAAAGAGTAGAATGCTAATAATTATTTTTCGGCCACGGTCAGAGGAACTTGAAGGCAGTTTTGTGTTCCGATAATTTGAATGTTTGCATTAAATTCACCAACAGTGAATAATGATTGCCAGGAAAAGTCGATTGCAGCAAGGCCAACTGTAATTAATACGAAAACAATGCAGAAATATAAACAAATCCACGACTGTTTATTTTATTATCTGACAACAATACCCACGAGTGTTCTCATAGCAGCTGTGATATTTTTTTTTCGTTTTTCATTATATTTGAAGAAAAATAAACTCAATGTCAACTCAAATCTATAAATGATTCAACGCATGCTTTACGTACTTTATTTATTATAATTATTATGAAAACAACATAAGAAGAAGTATATACATAACTTGACAGTTGATATTATATTGTTTTTTTTAAGCTCTACTTACATGCACGCTTCTAACCACACCAGGGGCCATGAAATCTAAACTCGGATCAGAATAATTAAGTTATGTATTTGAAAGAATTCAAACGCTGTTTGGTTGGCTTTATTGTTCCACTGTTATCGGACCACTACAACTAGATCAAAAACCGCTTGTAAGATTTTATATGAACGCAGAAAGAAATTAAAAGACAAACAAACGCAGCAAATATAAAAAACCTTCCAAAAATGAATGAATGCACCGGCATCTTAACAGTCTAATATGAATACGTCTTTATACAAAAATATGGTGTAGCTGTATGGGTATGTGAAGTTGGCGCGGCTCGTGCCATACCGTGCCAGCCTCGTCGGCAAAGGTCTCAACTATGACACTGGCAGTTCGCGTCAAAACTACTGAAACTGTGCGGTGAGGGGCAGACCGCGGCTGCGAGCTCTCCGCACCGACAATCCCAATTATTCAAAACGAACCGCGAAAAGCGAGGGAACCGCTCGGGGTGGTAAGTGATTTTTAGTTAGAAAATGTTAAGCGATTACGCACGGCACTTTACTTGCGTTACGTCACCCTTCTTAGCTTTTTTATTGCACACATTTTCGTTGCACGGTATCCGATAACTCTCACGCACGGGTATCTCTGTCACCTCATGAGCTTCAATCTAATTACCATAACGTTCCTCCGAATCCCAAGTAGCACACAAGTGCTATAAAAGCTGTAGGAACGAACTAATGAAAGGCCTAGTTCAAGTCATCTGAATTAATCGTTGCCGGTTTCACCAGGCTATTTTACCAAGCTGACATGTGACGTGCGACAACGACAATTTGGCATACATGGCTAACTCGATGTGTTTTGTATAACCGCACTTAAATAGTAAATAAGTACTCTAAATTGTCGTTGTCATCTGACTATTATCAGTTTGGTGGAAAAGACGCCGGGTATGTATCAAAAAAATGGGTTTTTCACAAATATGAAATGGAGCTTCCTCCTTAATTTTTAAATATAAATGATAATCAATTATTCCAAAGAAAACCAGATATACGTATGTATGTACGATACGGATTATACCTATTTTCATTAAATGCCACCCAGAATTCGTAATAAATTCTCCCTCCCCAAACATGTTCGACATTCTTTACACAATTGACATAGGCCAAGTTTTTTGTAACACTCAGTTGTCAATGCGATTTTAAAAATGTATTTCACTTTTTCTCTACATTTCTAGTATTTCGGTAGCTTTAATTGACTATATTGTTGATGTAGACGAAAACTGTGCTTAGCACCCTACAAGGTAATAAAACTTAAACCAAAAATTGCTTAGATGTTTTTTTTTATAACAATAACATATTAAGACTCATTTAATAGCATCGTTAAACCTGGACCAGGATTGTCTCGGAGCTCAAACAAGTTTGCTCTGTGGCAACAGAATACTTAAAATACTCGTTGTCGTCAAAATTACTTATGTGTCTACGTACCGCCCCATATTCGAAGTTAACGATTAGGGTTGTTCTCACGTCCTTGACTGCCGCCCGAAACTGTGACGCAGCAGTCTTGCTAAGCCACTCTGCCTGCTTGGCTGTACTCATTCCCTAATTGTAGCTCGTATCAGTCATAATTACTTACCTAAGGTTTTTGGGGCACGATATTCTATGGTTCTTCCTATCGCATTAAGTTTGTCATGTGGATGTTGCTTGCCGGCAGCTTCGCCCACCCGCACGTGCGGGCGCGGTTGGAGAAGCACATGGGCTCGAACCTGGTGCGGCTGACAGACAAGTCGTACATGAACGACCTGGAGGAACGCATCCGCGCCGTCAACGAGGAGAACCTCAACAAGAGGATCTCCAGCAGAGTCGTAAGTTCATTCACCCTACCTTAGTGTAACACCAACCAGGGCATTGCAGATAGAGTAGCATAGATAAGTCTCAACGATCAGGGTCACCTGATGCAAGTGGATCGCCACTTGCTCGTTTGCCTTTCTATTTCATTAAAGAAACTTGATGCGGAGGAGACGACGGTGAGGAGAACCTAAACATGAGCATCTCGTACAGAGTAGCGAGTTCCTTTATTGTTCCCTAAGTTAAAACGTCACGTAGCATACGCTGCGGAAGCTATGGAGCTTCCGCAGCGTATGCTACGTGACGTTTTAACAAAACATAGCTGGCGTGGTACATTTGTGCATGCGCAGCATTAGGGGTTTTCCCTTAATCTACATGAAAAAATCCTGATATGCGGTGTATATGATGTTCACATATTTTGAGTACTTTGTGAGGTCTGATCATTTTGTTTTGAACAAAGGTGATTGATACCAGAACCAGTTTTAATCAGGAGTTGCTCAAAGAGGATCCCATACAAAATCTAATATAAAAATCAAACCAATGAAATTTCACAAAAAGATGTAATTTTTATTTTACTTGTACTTACCGTGCCTCGCGCTCCAATACTTTAAGTACAACGGAAAGCGTGGATTTTAAATCAAAATAATCATATTAGATAACTAGAATCTGTAGAACTATTTTCTTCTTTTCAGGTACGAAAATTAAAATAGTCATGGCACCGTATTTCATCGATTCATCGTCAAACATTCATTCTATAAACACAAAATATAAGCTCTTTGATTTAATTGTGCTTATATTTAACCATCTTAGATTGTCACAAACGGAGACCACTGAGCTCACAGCCTGTAATTATTTTTTACACCGATTAGTCTAATTGGCAAGGCTCAGCAATCAACTTTGACAAGCTGACATTGATCTTGTCAGTTTCGCGTTTAAGGGGCCATTAACCCATCAAAAGCCAGGACACGAACCGATTAGCTGTCAATCACAAGAATTGAACGTGTTCACCGAATGAACAAACGTACCTACACGTGTAACTAGCGCAATGGATCGCGCAGCGATCACCAAGCTATCGTCCTGCTAACGTCTTATTATGTAAAGTAAATGAATAGATAACGCTTGCTTTAGGTACATGGAATAACTGGAAATCACCGGATACTCTGTTACCCACTTCTCGTGTCAGACTAGACGATGTTTAGAGAAATTAAACGAGACCGAAACGTTGCACTACTTCTTCTACCTATATTTAATTCATTTATAAGGCAGACATAATTATTGCCTATAAATGAAGACATTCGACTTCGATCAAAATATTTATGAAATAAAAAATAAATGAAAATGTCAATGTTGATTACTATGCTTCACATGTTTTTTTAACGAGATTTTTTAAGCCAGATGTCTTTTCACATGAGTGACGGAGATGCAATGGCAAATAACCGAAACCATATGAATAGCGAAGTATAATGACACCGTAAGAGCGTAACTTTACTGCGGCGCACGCTGTGCACGCTCTGTACATAAGTCTGTAGTTCTGTGTCGCTTTTGGGTCGAAGGCTTTTTGACTCGACTTATTTAAACTGTAATAACAATGTCTACACCTACATCGTTATTACAGTTTAAATAAGTAGCTTAAATAAATCATCCAGTATGTTCGCTCTTAATTGCTTCAAATCACTTTATATTTTTCCTAGCTCGATGAAATGGAACGGTTGAAGCGGCTCATCTTGGTCGGGAAGACACCTCTCAAAGAGTGCCCTCCAGAGTTGTTTCATCACCCGGTGTTCGTGTTCTGGCGGATGGTGAACAAGGAAGTCGCCAGAGCCTCCAAGAAGCGGGCTGACGCATTCTACAGAAAGCTAAAGGCTTCACAGAAGACAGATCAGGTGACAATTTCCTTTTGAAATAAAAAAAATGTAGCTACCAAAGTGTAAGTCTGGTAAAGACAAATTTTAAGACAGCCCAAAACCCCCACTGAGGGGTGTAATTAACAACACTCTTAATACAATTCTTGCAGTACATGATTGATATATTTCAACCATTACAAATTAATAAGCAAAAGTAGTGGTAGTGGCATGAAGTGTGACAAACTCAGTCCCCACTTCGTTTGTTTCTAACACTTTTCTTATTTCGACTCATAATAATGGGATGAAATGGTCTTTATGGATTTTGTCCGTTAAGTTTAAGTCCAAGGCAAAACTTACTCTTACTCAAACCCCCGTACCCTAGTCAATGGACGAGGAAGGCGAGGAAGAAGCAGAAGAAGAAGAGCACGAGCCGCTGACGCCACAGCAGATGCTGGCCAAGTGCCGGCAAGAGCTGGACGACCAGGCGGCGGCCGACGTCGAACGCGGCGTGCGCTTCACCGATGACCAGTTCGCGCTCATCAAATACGAGACCAATGACGTGAAGACACTTAAAACGCTCACGGTGAGTCAGGAAATAGTGAACAACAACAACAGTTCTTGATTAAACCACAGACATAACAAAAGGTAAAAAGAGACAGACGGGAAAATTGTGCCACTACTCAAGTAGCTGCAAGCTGTATGGCGCTAGTGTGCTATTTGGGTAGGTATTCAACGGGCAGTTCTATCGCTATGAAGAGATCGCTATCAGGCAACCTTTGGAAAGAGAGATGAAAAATAGACAATATTTTAGGAGGCATTATCGACATATATACATAAATAGTAAATTTTTCTAAGGTACAAATTTAGAAAAGTGAACAACCTTTCTACTCCGCGAAACCAGATTAAGGTTAACTCTCTAATTATGATAGCAATTCTTGCACTGTTGTGTTCCGGCGTGCTGAAGAGCAAAACAGCTAGTGAAATTACTTGCATATGAGGCATTCTTCTTAGCCCTCTGGGGTGGCAACGCAACTGAAATTTTCTTGGTGTTACGAGTGTCTAGGGCCAGTCGTGATCACTTAGCATCAGGTGACGACCTTGCTTATTTGCCTTCCTATTTATATAGGTACCAAAAAATGTTAAAAAATAATGTTTCGCGCGGTTAAGTCGCAGTTAAGTATCATCTCGACGCTTCCTACCATAATCTACGTGATTCGAAGCAATAACCGACTAGCACAGAATTATCATATTGTAAACAAATAGAGCTCGTGTCTAACCAGTTTGAGCTGGATAACCGAGTTCTAAACTAAACCAACCTTTGACAGACAATGTGCTCTGTGGACTCGACCTTATCGATCTCATGCGGCGGTGACTTGAATTGAAGCTGATATGACACGGAAAACTATTTTGTAAGGGGGAAAAAGCCAGCCTTTTACTCTTGAAGGAGTTTGGTGTCTATTCCCAAGGATGTAACAAAATTGTTCACATATTTCTCATATAATGTTTGTCTGTGATCATTATCACGTTTGATTGTAAAATAGTACAGTCAGCTTCAAATATATATCGGAGTGGACAGGGAGGTTAAAAATATCTGAACACGCCCGAACGTATTTGACAATAGAGTCCAGTTCAGATATTTTAAAAACCCCTTGTCTGCTCTGGTATAGTTGATGCTAACTGTACAAGCTACTAAAAACGAGAGAAACTGTAATACAATTCGAGACTTTTGTCACTTGGCCGACTAAGTAATTAGAATAGACCCAATAAAGGACCTGTTCCCATTATTTGCAAATTAATATTATAATATCTTCCCGGCCGCGACTTGGCTCGCGTTATTTTTCTATAATATGAAATCTTTTTTAAATAAAGCAGCCTTTAACCTGGTGAGTAATCTCTCCTTTCAATTGGAACGAACCTCATCGGAATCGATGCAGCCATTCTCTAGTCATAAGCGTCCAAAAATGCAGTTTTTATGTTTTATGTAGTGAAGAGATAGAAGATTGGAGCTCATAGAGTCCTAAAGGTGCTTATAAATATTTGAACGCAGTAAACAATTATGCAAAATGAGGGCACAAGAGCTAATTTTTAGCACCTTTTCTAATCCAAAATGGCGAAAGTTTGACTGATCTTTAATGTCCCTCTGTATTATTTTACAAAGACACAATTATTTTAATATCATCCAACTATATACCTATTTAATTTAACCAACAGACAAATTTATCGATAGCACACTTAGCCGAAAAAAAAGACGACCACGTGCCTGTGGCGTGGTCTGTGTAGTTTGATAGTACTGCTAACATTAATTAGGCGTAAAAACTTTTTCTTTAATTAATGTTATTAAATTGTGTAGAGGAGACGAACTGTCCACTTCCACTCGCATTGCCGTCTTCATGAATAACTGACCCAATCCAGTTTAAATCTGCATTAATCACACTTGATAGTAACCGGAGCTTGTAATGCGCATTTAATATTTAATTATATTAGGTATTTGTTATCAAGTTCTCTTTAAAAAATTGACTCTACCAGACTACAATTAATGCCTACATTACAATGATCATATCTGAGTCGAGGCTTATTGGGGGACACTGTAGTGCTTCCGCGCCAAGTCTGTGGTTTGTCTGCTGTGTTAATTGCGTAATTAATCAGGTGAGTATTCGGATAGAGGAATCATCGTTTTAACTAGTTAGGTTTTGACGACCTAGTGGTTAGTAACCCTGACCGACAATGACTTGATCTGTCAATGCCAAGTATATGTTTTAAAATAATGCTTGTCCATACAAAAGTGTGCGTACTGGGCACTCTAAAATAATCCACAGGTGACCTGTCATTCAAAAACGGATTACAAATGGCATTGTGTGTTTTCTCCTCCTTATTTCTGTAACTGCTATAATTGATATCTTTCTCAGTTGTACACTTAGAACGTCTAGTATATTCTAAGCTTTATGGTTTCGACCACACTGCACATGAAGTGGCCTTTCACCGTGTTTTGTTTGCATTTGCTTATATGAGCAAATGCTCACAAGTTTGTATGGTCCCGCTGTCGTGTAATCGCGTGCAAACGATATGTATCAGCAATAGCAGTTTCTGTTAAATCATGGCGGAAAGGCAACTCTATGTGCTCCGTGATTTCGACAGCAATTAGATGTGAAATGGAATACATATATTACTAATTGATTGCCGAAATCTTTCTTATCTGATTTGACTCTACCCTGCCGGCTCACATGATTCAAACATTTTATGAGACATTCTGAATTAAATAAATATTTTTTTCTTATTTTCAGACCGTAGAAGAACTTTACTCGTTGGCTGACAAAATAATTGGCACGAAGCGCATATGAACTATTTGTTATTCCTCAATGAAATAAAATTTAAGTTCAATGTCACATACAGCCACTAGGGCGTAGTGTTCTGCCACAACAAAGAATATTTCGACCTTTAGCAATTGTTTTGTAATTATTTAATCGAAAATGTATACTTGTTAAGGTTTAGCGAGTAAGAATGTTGAGTTGCCGCCTTTATAGTATAATATGTATAGAGTAAACATCGAAACACTGAAAAACAAAGCTACGATGTCAAGTAGTAAATGTAAGTAAACACTGTAATTTTGTATTAAATTGTAGCAATTTCAAATGTGTGTGTTATTTATTTATGTCATAGCTTTTGCGGTGGGTTTTCATAAATAAGGAAACGGTATTTTTAATACTATCATAATCTTTTATTTGTACTTAATGATGCGAATAACAAAACGATAACTCAACTACAGACTAGATGTAACCTCGGTATATATCTAATAGAATCGGAGCCCCTAGAGGTCCTAGCACGCTAGCTTTTGTCGCGGTCATAAAGCATAATATATCCCTTTTTAACCGGTAAGGTTTTGTGAAAGGGTTTTATGCTTTATGTCCATGATAAACGCTAGTGCGCTACCAATGCTGTTGGTGACTCTAGGCACATTTACTAATCCTACACTAACATACATATAAAGAACTCGCGATTATAAAATAGGTAACAATAATACAGGTTATATTCAAAACAAATTCATAGAACACATTACAAAACAAGACAATATGAATATACAATACATATGTGTAAATCCATGAAGATATTACGAAAACAAAGCTCATGTACTCACTGAATTTTATACACAACTAGATTCAAAAATCGATGATTTGTTTGTAAATAGACATTAACATTGCTCGTTTGTAAACATTTCGTAGCTCACAGAGTAGTAACAACCAACGTCAGCGAACGTAGGACGGTTCGCCGCCGCTGGCTCGAAGATTCCTATGTAGATGTTATTGTTCGAGTGAGCAAAGCCGGCTTATATGGACCACGCCACATCGCGTTGTCACACGTTGCGGAAAAACTACACCTGAATAAGCTAGCGTGCCAACAGGCATTACAGATAAGGTTACGCCGTAGAGCCGCTACGGGCGCGGCTACGGTTTATCTAGACAACGGCTTTCGTCACAAGTGGCTTTTAGGTTTCCGCCGTAGTTGCGCAAATATGAGCCCTGCAGGCTTGTCAATGGGTTGGTATATATGATGACGAGGGTCCCCTTTCGTAACGTTCGCAGGGAACTTCGACATGTCAATGTTCAGGTAATGCTTGTTCGGCATCGTCATTTTGATCCAAGAGATCTGCAAAAAAAACTGATGTAAGAACTGGTTCGATATCATGTACAACAAAATTAATCGAAGTATTATTGGCATCATCATCACATCACAGTTTGTATAAGTACAACAAAACAAAATCATGTGTTAATATTGATAAGGAGTTCGTATGAATTTTCAATTGATAATCTTTAGACCTAGGAATAATCGCAATGACGACAGTTTGTATAATAAAATAAACAACTGAATGATAAATAAATCACCATTTGTCTTATGTCTTAAAGTTAATGAAATATTAGTCTCCGTAGTTTAATGCTCAATATTATTAGCATGTAAATATGTTGTTAGTTTATACTTTCATGAATTTATTAAAGTTAGGGACTCACTTTCGATATTGAGACTGCTCTGAACAAATGTTGGCTCTTTCATAAAACTAAACTTCTTAAATCCTTCAGGAATGTTAGAATGGAGTTTTTACTATTTTAATTCCCTTAGCAACCACGAAGGCTCCACTTTTCAGCTTACATGAACACTCGTAAATCACTTCGACTTGCTAGATAATTTGTTTCAATAACAATAGTGTGTTTACATTATAAACGGATACGTCACATCCTCGTCTGGATTATTGTTTATGTCGCGATAACGAAGCACATGACCAAGGAGATACTACATCCAAAGGGGATCGTTTAGATAACAATTATTAATTACTAACGGACCCGAAGCAATACAAAACAATTTTAGCACGACAATTTATGTCCTTATTGATAATTTTATTAATTATTTTCTTCCTGAGGCATTGGCCGCGATATTTTTAATATCCTAAATATAACCACTATATACTTCGATTTACCACTAATAAAACAGTAGTAAAACGTTATTTTTTTCTACAAAAGGGAAAGAATTTCTATCTTGATATTAAGTCGTTGTGGCTAGTAAAAACTCTGGCGTAAGATCAATACCCAGCTCACGAAATAATAAGCAACGAAGTTGGGACATGTTTTGGCACGTTTCCTTACCTCTATTACTTTTTCTAATACGGTTTTCTCGGCTTGATACAGGGTGTGTTGGACCGACGGTGAATAGACGCCGGTGTCTGGAGGTCCTGCAAACTTGTCCAAGATGGCATCTTTGACCGTCAGCCATGCGTTGTCGAAGTCCGCCGTACGCATGCTGTCGTACGTCCACTCTGCCTCCACTACGGTACTGCAAGGGAATATGTTAAAATTAAACTCATATTCCTAAGATTGTAGGTAGTTACTTGGGTACTCGTTGGGTAGTCTCTGAATCTGATAGGATCTCATCTTACCTAAAAATTCTTTCCGCCGCATCAGCGAGTGTGGTGTACTCGTCTTGCACGAAGTCCACGAAAGCAGACTGCGTGGTTTTCAACACGCGCAAGCCGGATAGACCAGACTTTACCACCACCGCCTCTGTATTGTAAAGGAGACGCTTTAGCAACACAATCACAAAAAGAAGTTGTAACACATTACTCAAATCAAACTGGTTTAATCAATATCACTCACCGTGTCGGGCTTGAGACACGAGGCACCATCTTGTAGCGGTTGGTGAAAATACAAATGCGTGATTGTGGGGCGCTCCCGCCTGGAGCCTCTCCCATGGGTATTCGACCACTCGGCACCGTGCCTCAGCAATCTGCCGGTACGTATACAAGAAATGGTTGACGACTACTGCTCCGAATTCTTCGGGCGTTTTCACTCCGTGCTTCTTGGCTAGAAGGTAGACAGTGTTCTTTTGGGAGTCAGTGGCGACGACTTCCTTGTTATCGCCGATGATGTAGGCAGATTCTGAAGACAGTTTGAGTTCGGTTGAGACTTCGAATTCACGGATGGAGTGGAAGTCCCCATCGCGGTGCACGTGCAGGAGCTTGACGGAGCTCTTGCCGTAACCGTGGTCGCTAAACTCGAAGCGGCCGCCGGTGTCAGCGGCGGCCGTCAGCGCCTGGCGCGTGCCGCTCGACCCCACTGCTGGGCCCTCGCCGGCACTCGTGTTCGATGGCTTCGCATAGATTCTATTCAAAGAAAATTGAAGTTTCAATTACCCTATCAAATAACTTTTTGTATTTCTTTAAGATCATTTATAATAACACAAAAAAACCTTAATTTTTTTTTAAATTAAGTACCTGTTGGTGCTCGTCCACGGCATTTTGGGGCAAATAAATCACTTGATTTTGAGAGTGTGTAAAAAACTGCGTCGGCGCATTTAGCACAAGCTAGACTGTGACAAGACGCGGGCGCAGCTGTCACTTATAACAACGACCTGTGACCCGCGATAAGGGCGGGCACGCGACCACTAGCAACAATACGATATCACTATCATAATAATAATAGTAAAATAGGCTAACATAAATAACGTGTTTTCGTATTTTGTGAACGCGTCAAACTCGGACCAGGGGCATTTCCTAATAATTCCAAAAACTAACTAGAAGTTCCAAAAATCGTTCGCCGAAAAATACTTAAGGTACTAGACTAGTATCAAGAAGTACTCGAATAATTAAAATCTGACAGACTCTTCTACTATTTCTTTTTGTTTCTTCTTAACTATTTTGAATACCGTCAGTATAATTAATTAAAGCGTTGTCATTGTATTCAGGTGTATATATTAATATGGAAGAGAGACTTAATATTAACTGTTAAATAGGTACACTTTCCGTCATTATAGGTGCGAGCTAAGTAGTGTGCGTGGTTAAAACGCATCTGACCACAAATGCAAGGACTCTGAAAAACCGTATCTAGCGTGTTTTGTTTTATAATTATTTTTTTTTGTAGTCTATAAACATGTGTATAACTTGTTATCATAGATATTATAATGTCATTGTTTGTAATACATACTTTACTTTCGCTAGTATCGCATTTTGTTATCAAGTATGACTGTTGGACCTCAGTCATGCGTGTCTTGTCCTGACACTGTACTTAAAATGCACTTAATAAGCTCAACCTCTTATTAACTTATCAAATATTATACCTAAATGGAGATAAAAACCATATTTTTTAAACTGTTTAGCATTTATAAGAGTTACTGTTTCATTGGATTCTTAAAATACCTAATTGTTAGAAAACAACTACGTGAAATCACGCAAACCAATTAAATGATAATTATTGTCTCATTAAAATTGGTTTCTATTAAATAATAGAGCAAAAGCATGCAAAATGATAACGATAGCTAGTTAATTATCGAGAACTCATAAGTTCATAAATAATTTAAAATACCTAACTAGCACTAATGCATATTCTACTATTTACCTTCAAACCCCTGCTACATTTCGATAATCTGTCGTTCCGGGTGTCTGACCCACAAATAAGGTTATAAACAACCGTTTTAAACTACAGAAGCGATGCCTAAGTACCGAATAATCTCACGGTGTTTATGAAAAGAGGTCGAAGATCAATGATTCCTAAGTTATCGCGACATGGCAACAGGGTTTGTGAAATGTGGTGCGTGCCAGCGTCTAGCCTTAATTAGCTGTTTAAGAACAAAGAGAGATAAAGTAAGTTATTGCGTGAATACGGACAGCAACGCCACAGCTGACGCAGGCGTGTCATACTTTGGCTAAAAATACCGAAAAAGAAGGGTCATGTTATCGGGACCCGGCGATAGATAAAAGAATCAAATGAACTGATTCGTTTGCCAAAACAAGACGTCATCGAGATTTATGTTGAAGTATAGTAATCACGTGAATATATGAGTAAGCATTTTAACACTTTAAACTTGATCGTTACACCTCGCCACCATTACCATTTCGCCTTTTGCAACTGCAACTTTTTAAAACCATTCAAAACCATACAATTTTTCAAATTGATAGCATTAGCAATTGCTGAAATTTGCCGCTGTGACAAACAGACAATCAAATAGAGTCGCGCCATAAGGATTCTTTGTTAAGTACTTTTTTGGTATGGAATCCTAAAAATAGACTACGTAGGTATGCCAAAATGGTTTTTACGTAAAGAGAACCATTTCAAACCGTTATGGTTTCAAGTGGAGTGTCCCTGAATTTCCTATGAATTTCGATTTCTCCCTACTTACCCAATTAAAAAACATTCTCATTCTCTACCATGGCTCTACATATCGGAATAAATTGCTATGAATGAGCGTTTGAGTAGCCTTGATATTCATACCGGAAGACAATCATTTGGTCAACAAGTTACAGCGACTGACCCACTTATGCATATTATTTCATTCAGTATACGTTATGTTTTAAGGATTCGCCATCGTGACTTTAGAAAACAAAAACCATTTCATAAAAATGCTACAAACAGTTAATATTATTAAACTCGAGTACTAAGCATTTACTGAAGTTTTACGAGCGATAAAAGTTTAAAATTATTCTTCAAGCGTCTTCGAAAGTATTGAAGTTCATAGACGAGATAGTAGCGATCGCGTTCGTGTAAGCATCGGTTGCGAAATAGTAGTGTGATGTGGGGAGCTGGGAAAACGGCTGACAAATGAAACCAGTACACCATAACTGAACATACAGTGTCAAAGCAAAAACATTCTAAAGCCTGAGCGGAAGAGTCATTATTGAGGTGCAATCGTATCTTATGTTGTAATTTAATGGTATTAAACTGGCGGGCGCAGTGCGCAGGCGCGACAGGGCGGGCGGCGTCGTACAGGGTTGCCAGACGTGCGAGAATTCATTGCATATACGCAAATTTGAATAAGTACTTTGTTTTTATATTCATTCAAGTAAAACCCTCTACGGCGTGTCTTTCACCGGTATTGCAAAGACTCCAATTAATGTTTTTATGTTTTTTTTCTCTAAATTGTACTTCTATTAAATTCATCACTACTTAATTGAAGTCATGTTAACTAAATATGTCACTTAATTATTTTTTTTTTGTTTTTTAATGTTTATAGTGTAGAAATACTTGACTGTTTCTTTCAATCTGTCCCCCCTTTTAGTCTTCGGGGCGTTATTTTGAAGATGACATGATATGTACAATTAATTTTCATTCTGCTCTAGAATTCTTCGATAGGTATTCTGGCAACGCCGGCGGTGCGGGTGACGCGCGGCGCGCTCAGCTGACGCCGCGCCGGGCGAGTGACGACACGCGCCGCGCATTGATCCTGCACTCGCGAAATGCCACTGTAATCAACTCACTCCCGAGCCCCGAACTACATTCGCTCCCCAGTGATGATGGTGCGACGAAGCGGCAGGTACTCCGTCAACTGGCGCGGGTTTAAAGACTTCGCGCTCGGCAATAAACCACCGGACGAAGGTACGTCAAAACTAGAGAACTAAACCCTCTGCACTGCTGTATTGAGCTGTTCCCAAACGAAATTACAGCATAACCTCAAACTATGCGGAACCGTCGTAAGAGTTTTCCGCGAAATTATTCTGGCTCAGAAGCGGGTTATTATCAGCATTATGACAAGAAAGGTGGCGTGTTTGATTTTTACGGATTTTTCTTGCCATCAACTGTGATTGGGATTGCGGTGGGTGGAAGGAACACAACAAACTTCATAAATTATTTATTTGTGCTTTCCTTGCTGGGTTTTGCTGGTTTATGCTACAAGATAAGGCAGTTAGGAGGCAGGCCTGAAAGTTTTTATCTCATTATAAGGCATCTTCCTTTGTCTCTAGCCAAATACTTCGACGGCCCTTTAAATATTTTGCCTTGGTCGTAATAAATTTTATCATATGAGTTAAAACATCGTTGCATCTTATATATTTTTACTAATAACACGTCCACCCACTAGCTCAGTTTGTTACTGATTTATTTCTCTGAATGTTAATCATTTATGTTAAACTGACGTCGGTTTCAGTTGATAAATGAGTCCATTCACAGATTTAAATTCAACAGATTCTTAAATATTACCCTGATATTCTTACAATTCATCGACGATTTGAAATTGTATTTGATGCCTAGTCTACACGCGAAGGTTATTTAAACAAATAAAACTCCCTAAAATGTTCTTAACCATTCGAGACCGGGAGAGACTAAATTTTCTAAAAAATGGTGTCATCGCAGTGTGATGACCGAATATTATTTTAATGAATGTTCTAATAAGAAGGTAAGTATTAATAGTCTCTCAAATCTAGTAATCCTTAACTCTTAACCTAATATGAGCACAGGTGGTGCCTACAGGACAACTGTCGATTACAGTCGATCTATATTCTACGTAACTATAATAATCCCTTTCGGATCCAAACATTCCAGCATCGTCATAGAAACCCAAACCGCACGCTACCCAGAAGCACCCTCTGCATTCAACCTAAGCCTTTTAGAAATGGGACTCAAAATCGCTAAGACAGCTCAAGCCCATTACTTCTGATGTGCACGTAAAGCATACGTGGATGGGCAAGTTTTCATGATATGCTGACACAACTAATGATGTTTGACGTGGAAGAGTTTACGAGAGGGGTGTTTGATTTGCCTTGTGTGGTTTTGTGTACAAATGCCCCGGCTAATGGACATTAATTGGCTGGCAATACCGAAACAAGAGAGTTAGTTTCACCCTTAGATAAACGACTAAAGCATAGAAAAGTCTATGAAGCTGAAAGCAATATTTCAATAGGTAATCATTTATTCAGGTACTTTATTAAAATGGCAGTTCAATGTACCGAAAAGATTCATGAGACCTCGTAATCACATCAACATTAACTAAGAAATTTGTTTTCTTTGGTGTACATTAGGTAAGTGTTTTATTAATTCTACCATAATGCGTACGAAAGAACACCAGCGTCGAATATTCTGCTTTTCTATCCGTAAAAGTACGGATAGAAAAGCAGAATATTCGACGCTGGTGTTCTTCGTGTGGCCTAAAGAGGCCGAAGTTACAAGGCGTGAGATCTAGATAGCGAGTAGCATACGAGTAGGTACGGTCGACATCAAAAATATACAAAAAAGTCAGTGTCGTAGCTTGCCCTGGATGGGGTCTGTATCAAAATTTGTCGGGGGGGCCTTCTACCCGATCGTGGCGAAGCCCAAATGGAGGGTAAGGATTTTACGGTTCTACAAATCAAGGCCCCTGTAAATCGGCCCCGTATCGTTGATAAGGCTGATATGGCGGTAGCTACGCCCCTGAAAAAAGTGTAAACATATCCTTGACGTTTACTGTAAATTGCGGGCTAACGAGGTATAATGTGATCAAACAATCGATTGAGCCCCGCAATGAAGCGCTTCTCACATACAAGAACTCGTAACATTTAGATAACTTTGGCATTATAGTTTATTTCTTTAGGTAGGTACTTAAAAAAAGTTAAACAAAATAAGTCACATGGCAAATCAACCGATCAAATCAATCTTTTGGGTCTTCGCAGATCCAAAAGATTGACTTGATTGGTTGATTTGCCGAGTGACGTCACTATTTTGTTTACCTTATTTTAAGTACAGTCAGCGTCAAATATACCAGAGCGGGCAAGGTGGTCAAAATATCTGAACACGCCCGAGCGTATTTGACAATAGAGTCGAGTTCAGATATTTTTGACACCTTGCCCGCTCTGGTATGTTTGACGCTGACTGTACCTAAAGAAATAAACTATAGGGTGTGTGTGTGTGTGTATCCGAGTACATCCGAGGGTGTATCAGAAAAATAAAAGAGAAAGGGATAATGTTAGTGTATAGATTTTGAAAATCGACTATTTACCTAAACTGTCGTATCACAGACGTAATAAGTAGTCGCCAAACTCAAAATAGCTTTTAACCGACAATATCCCATATCACGAAAGTTGTAAGTAAAGTTTTTTTTTTATTATAATTTTCCTTTCTAATTTCTTATATTGACTAGCACTATTAAATCATTTTAGGCATTAATATTAAGGGGTTAAGATTCAAGAGACGTCACGGAAACTCTATCAATAATCTCTACTAAAACCTTAATACTTCGTGAATAAAAGTAAAAAATATTTTAGACATACAACCCTATACAACAATATTGGGGTCCGTTTCAAGAAATGAAATTACCATCGCGGTCCGCACAACATGTTATAGAAAAAAATATTTATCAAACAAATGTAATTACGGAATTAACAAAGGCATTTTTTTACACATCAATGAAAAAAAATAACATGAAATTACGTACTCTGTAGTGCAAGTTGCTGTGTTTCGCGGTCCGCTCAAAATGGGTCGACGGTCCGGATGCGGACCGCGGTCCGCCATTTGGCGACCCCTGCCCTAAACGATAAAGTACGTGTGCTTATGAAAAAAAAAATACACCAGACTTCACATATTTACTAGCGGACGCTTCGTTCGCGTGAAATTCGAAAACGCCGTGCGTCGTGCAAATACATTATAGCCTACTATAGCGACCCGCCCCGGCTTCACACATGTACAATTACAACGTAATGTACATAGTTTAGTTTAGTTTAATTTATTCAGTCAATATAAAGTTACATTATAAATTGCATTGCATGTCAAATTAAACGAATTTATACTGAGATCGTCCAAATTATAATAATTATAAAAATTAAAATCAACTTAAAAATATTAATAACACGTATTTGATACAAAATTACAATAGAATGTCAAATAAATTAAATTAGTCTCCAATAGGGATCGTTAAAAAACACAAACAAAACAAATAAATGAAACAAGATAAAAAATAGTAGATTATTAAATTAAATACCCAAGTCGTTAAACATTATGTCAAATTATACACAAAAACCCTGTGTAAAAAAGTCTCTAAGTGACCGTGTAAGCCGTATCAAAATCCGTTGCGTGGTTTAAAAGGAGAAGGCGGCCGAACATACGAGTACACCATAGGGATTTGGTACAGACAGGAACGGATAGCGACTTTACTTTATACTATGTAAGGATATATTATTCAGCCCCTCAAGCACACTAGCGTTTATCGCTGACATAAGGCATTCGTCCCTTTCGCACACGCATACTGGTTAGAACGGGATAAATGCCTTATGTCATCGATAAAAGCTAGCGTGCTCGGCCCCCAGATGTACATATAAACTATTACTTTTAAAAGTATTAAGGTTCAAAGGTTGCCTGGAAGAGATCACTGCTTATAGCGATAAGATCGCCTGTTGAATCCCATGTAAAATCTCCCTGTGTGTGTTCTTTTATTTTGTTTACTTGTGTGAATCAATAAAGAGTATTTTTGTTTGTTGTTGTTCATCAAAATACTTTGACGAGTTTTTACTCTCCTATCCCGTTATTCTCAAAGCGCATATCAGCGTCTAACTCTATGTCGAGGTATCGTTTCGTAACGCTCACTCGTACCGTAGGTACTAGTGCTACACAAGGGGCGCTGTCCCGGTATAAAGCACGTCGCTGTTGGGCTTATAATCACCTCCTGACTCGTTTTTCTGGGGCTTAACCAGAGGCTTTCCGTTACTAATCGCCATCCAATCTACCCACGGTCATTCTAAATCAGCTCTAGTAGCATGCTAGCGTTTATCGCGCACATAAACGCTTCCGTCCCTCTCGCACACGCATACTGGTTAGAAAACGATATATACTTTATGTTATCGATAAAAGCTAGCGTACTAGGCCCCCAGGTATTGGTCCAAAGAGACGTTAGACCTTGACAATTATTTAGCTAGGTACTTTAGAACTAGAAATAAAAGAAATATGAAAAAAGAAGAAAGAAGCTCTTGCACTATTTTTTAGCATTTTCTATTAAGCGCTACAAATACTTACAAAACCTAATTACTGTGAGAACTAGTCTCCTAAGTAGTGAAGGTTTCACTTTTAGAAGATTGCTGTTGAGCGGCTTGAGCCGTAACGCTCCGTCGAAAAACTACAATAAAGTCGTATTTTTAATTAGCTGGAGTAAACTGACGTTTGCGGGCGGACATCGGATGCGATTACTCCATTATGGTTGAAGTATAGTACTTTTCATGTATAAAAGTTACCCTAATATCACCAGTTGTTTGTATTCTCAATTCTCATGTATAATTTTATGAATACGAAATATTCACATTGACCTCTGTCAATCTACCCCAGCTAGGTAATTGAAAATACTAGTTCAGAGTGACGTCATTATAGTAATTTTTGAGGCCTTAGCACGCTGGCGTATATTATCGCTTACATAAAGCATAAAGTGATGAATGCTTTATGCCCGCGATAAACGCTAATGTGCTGCTAGTGCTGGTACATAGTTAGTTTGTACAGTCGGCCTCAGAAGTACCTGAACACTTTAGAACCTTGTCGTAGTAACGTATGAAATGAGAGTTGCTCGAATTTGTCACATTACTGACAGCGACAAGGTACAAAATATTCAGCTACTTCTGAGGCTGACCGTACCTCAGGATAGAGGCTAATTAACGGTTGCACTTTACGTGTTTCGAGAAAAAGTATCCGTGACATACAGACAGATGGACTTGGCGAAACCTAGCTTAACTACAAGGGTCCTAGTCTAGTTTGGCTGTTGAACCCTAACCCCCGCATGAAATTGGTCCACCCGTTTGAACCGCACAACGGTCTAGACTTCCAGGCAGACAGACAGACAAAGTTAGTTTGTTAACTTTTAACCTAACCCGTTTTTGTCGGGGTTTAAAAACAACACTAGGATTGTGACTTTTTCGATTATCATTACTTATTTTACTTTTTACTTTTTTAGAAAAGGAGGAGCCAAAACCAGATGATTTATCAAACCATGACGTGATATTCCTGAAAAGTATAGTAGAAAGTCCGGATTTTGGGCGAAAGAGTGAGGTAAGTTGCACAGATGACTTATGTAACTATGAACTTAAAATAACGGTCGTCAGTTAAATATATAAAACCTTTGTAAACTCGCATCTATTACAAAATAAACGTTCAATCTTGCATGTAAACAACAGTCAAACTTGCACACGTTTGTGAAACGAAGAAAAAATTGGTAAATGTATCAACTTCTGCATTAACAACAATTTTAAATAGGTACCCGAAACAAATAAAATTAGGTGTTATTTTTATTAATACCAATAGGTGTTACAAACACAAAACTAGGTACAAATTATTATTGATAATACTACATAATATAATACTGTGCCTCCTGTGATAAGTGATGTAACTCGACTTGTACCCTTTTGTGTTTTTTTATTTAGAAATAATCAGAAAAAAATTGCGAATTTTTTGGTCTATGTCAC
This sequence comes from Ditula angustiorana, assembly GCA_963691745.1. Lineage (NCBI taxonomy): Eukaryota > Metazoa > Arthropoda > Insecta > Lepidoptera > Tortricidae > Ditula > Ditula angustiorana. The sequence continues at coordinate 6,181,839 of OY829473.1, forward strand.
GTACTTCTAGGAGCTATAGTTTCGGAGATACTTTTGTGAAAAGTGATACAAGTAACGGCATTTTGGCAAAAAAATGGTGCAGATTGATATATATCAAGTTGTAACCCCCTTTATGTGACTGCTCTTAAGGCTATTTTCGTGCTTTGTGGTATAAGTGAAATTGAATTTATTTTCACATTTTATTTTTCGGTATTTTTTTCAGAAAAATTGATATATCTATAATTATATCACTTTTGACCAACTTTTCTAAAACCAGACCAGGATACAACTCAACATGTACCTACCAATGCGAGACCAATTTGATAAATTTTTTTGTGATAAGTGATACATCTCGTCATGAATCACTTTGCACAAATAAATTTTTAAGTGTAAAGGAATACAAATTGAATTATATCTAAAAGTCAAACTATTCCGGTAAAATATTTATGCAATAGCAGTTGTGTTAAGTAATACAAGTGCGAGCATAAAGAGTGTGGTGGGAGTGCGCGGGGGCGAGGTAACGCGGGAGCGGAGGTGCCAAGGTAGCTCTTTTTTCTTTTTTGTATTTTGCTTGATGTACTTATTTGATCATAAGTGTCAATCTAACTTTTCAGAGATACTTGGATACTGTGTGCGTGCTATGATTGTTCTGATTACTATCTACCTATACCTATGCTGGCACAAATTCCTTTTAAATCTATTAGCTAATAAAAAAAATAAGCCTATTACGATTTTATCAGACTAATACTATCAACCTTTGCTATTAATTGTGCTACTTACTGTTAGGTAGGTACTACTTAAACTACTTTCTTGTCTACTCCTTATTACAAACTACTTTCTTAAATAACTATAAATACTAAATTGCATCATGTACTTATCAAAACACATCAAACGGTTTTTTATTCCAGGTGTCATTTCCCCATTCTCGCGTTGCTTTAGCTAGCTAATTTCAATATGGCAAAACGACGTCTCAAAGCAATATTGAAGCGGGAATTGCAGAAACAGAAGAAAATGCATGTGATGATGACGCTGGATCCAATGTGAGAGAACTAATAGAAGAATCGCTGCCAGAAAAGCATAACGAATGTCCGGTCACTCCTCGCAACGTACAGCAGAGGACTGGAGAGTACCATCTTATGAAATACTACACTTTTGCGGGAAGGGATTTCGTCTGAATGTTTTGCAGCATTTGGAAATAGGTACAACAACGCGGGGTTCATTATCAATGAACAGGTTAATTTTCCTTCATCTCCTTTATTGCGGGTGTGTTTAAATTCTATCATTAACATTGTCATAATGGATAAAAAGGATTGTCATTGGGGGATAGTTTAGATTGAGAAAAAGTATGTGGGTAGTTTGTGAGACATAATAATGTATACTTTTGTTTTGTTTTTCAATTTTGGGGGTACATTAAACGAGTTTTGTGTTTTAAAGGGTATTTGTGCAAAAATGTTGGCGGTAGGTGAGATTAAAGAAAAATGTTTTAGTTTGTCAGTACGTGATTCGTTCAAGTAGCGAACGGTCGTACTATTTGATCCGGATGATGCCTCGTACAGAGGTGAAACGCGCGTCGATCGTGTTGTTTTAGTATTAAGTGGTGGTGGTGTATAGTTGAGTCTGTGTGATATATGACTGTTGTTTCGTGTAGAGGCGTAGGAGGATGGGTTTTGCCATGAAGATACATATGTTGCACAGACGCAACTATCTTGCACGAGCACGGCAGTGGTTTTGCGGAGTAGCAAAGTACTTTTAATTTGTTCTAGTTTGTTATTTGTGAAGTATGTTAGTTTTTCTAGATTTTTATGAGTCTGACAATGATTATGATACTTTTTTGTATTTAATAACTTTAACACGTCTAATCATAATACTTACTTGTAAGATTGAACCAAGCCATTTGTTAGTTTTTAAGAAACCTACTCAAATTTTCATCCAAGTTTTTTGAAACTTATAAGTTCCTATAGAGGCAGAAGTCAGCTTTATCCTTGTCCCAATTTACCAAAAAATATGATTATAAGATCTCAACTTACCTTTGTTAAGAATTGTGATGAATATGTGCCTTAAATGTAAGTTAATTATTCATTTTGGTAACGTTTAATAAACGTTGATTATGTTTCTAAATACTTATATTTATTTACACAATAAATATGAATGTTGACGAGGGGTATAACTTGACTTGTATCTTTTAACACTTTTTTTCACATGCCTATAATTTTGGCAAACTGATATAAGTTAGGTAAATTTTATTTGTAACGGGGTACAAAGTCAAAAAATCTATTTTCCAATGTTTTATGTTTTACTTTAGTTCAAGCAACATTGAGCTGGGAACATTATAACGCGAGTTATAGGATTTTACAAGTTCATGTATATCAGTTTACACCAAGAGATATTATGGGAGCTCCAGGGATGCACCATGATATAACTCAACTTGTATCATCTAACACATATTATTTACACATATTAGACATTTCAATAGGTACAACTCACAGGTTTTTCGCGATTTTCTTCGAAATTACAATTTTTACCGAAAAACACTAAATGCTAGTTTATAGAGTATATTTTTATCTATAAAAAAAAGTGTTTCGGTAAATGCTAGCCCTCCTGGCTCACGAACCAGAATTTTTTAAATCTTATTTTTGCTCTCCTGTAAAATGACGATTTTACACTTGTATCACTTATCACAGGAGGCAAATAGGTATTCGAATCGAAAAAGCGAAGTAAGTAAGTACCTAAGTAATAAGTTGTAACACTTGTAACAAGGACTTTCGAACTGTGTATTGTATAAGTACTATTTTTTCATCTACCTATCCATTTATTTCATCATTCAGATTCAAAAAAGGTCATTAGGCATTAAATGTATTATATTTTTCAATGCTTTTTCTTACAACGAAATAAATTGGCATTACATAGTACGTGCAATACGTGCATAATCATCTTCGTCTTTATCTAATAATAGTATTTTATGCAACTGCTATATAATGAGAGGCCTTAAAACACGAGTGTGGTTTTATGAAACGAGCGTCAGCGAGTTTCATAATAGGATCACACGAGTGTTTTAAGGCCTAATTATATACAGTTGCATACATTACTTTATCTACACACATATCATAACTGCAAAAAACCGTAACAGCAAAAAACCGAAAACGATGACAACTAATGGCGGCCATGTATATTAAAAAGGTACTCTGTGATTCGATCTATCCGTCAAGACGAACGTTTTTTTTAAACCATAGACGAACGAATGAAGTCTCTATTATCATGTCACTCGAGATCAAATGTCGTGCGTTTAAATTAAAAAAACACACTGAGTTGACGTTTCGTATCGATAACTGTTTTAATATCTGTGGATACTAGAATAGAGACCAACTTGAATTTTGACAGCTGTTCCAAATTTAAATTCATAACGTCACGAGCAGTCACGAGATATCGGTAATATTATGACCAACAAAGAACAGATTTACCTACTACCACAGACAAGAAAATTCTTATAATCACATTGGTTGTAATAATGCTGGTCATTTCCTAGGGTTTTTGAACGCGTTATTTAGCCTTTATGATATGTGTGTAGATAAAATAATGTGAGTACTGGCCGGCACCGCTCTGTCGTCGTACGGTCGCCCTAGCGACTTGAATGTTTGTGTCAAAGCGTAAAAGATTCGTTTCGGTTGCTTTTACTAATTATAATATTATTTACTGATATAATGTGATGTTATTGATGTAGACGTACGCGTAGAAAACCCTCACAAATTGGTAGCAGAGCGTGGTTATCTACAAGTAAGAAAAATGACATCAACTACGAGTTATCGTAATATAGAACCGTTGACCAAGTCAAACTACGATACTTGGTGCCTCCAAGCACAAGCGGTCCTGATTAAAAATGACTATTGGGACATCGTAAGCGGTGAGAAAATATTGTTACCAAATGCGGATGCGGCGGCGAAGTCGGCGTTCAACAAAGAGGACTTAAAGGCAAGGGCTGAAATCTTACTTTTGTTATCGCCTTCTGAATTAAAACAAATTAAAGCCTGCACGACATCTAAGGCAGTATGGGACAAGTTAAAAGCTACTTACCAAAGCACTGGGCCTGCAAGAAAAGCTACCTTGTTGAAACAGCTGGTTCTAAAGCGAATGACCGCAGAAGAAGACATTCGTGACCATATAAATAACTTCATGGATGTCGTAGATAAGCTGGCAGATATGGATATAAAAATACCTTCCGAATTGCTCAGTATAATGCTTCTGTATAGTCTGCCGACGAATTTCGAAAATTTTAGAATAGCCATAGAGTCTCGTGACACATTGCCAAAACCTGAGGACCTGAAAGTAAAAATTCTTGAAGAATACCAGGCCAGGAGTGGTGGCGAACAACCTGAAAGCTCTGAAGCATACCACCTGAAGAAAAATAAGCAAAGGTTGTACTGCAAGAGTTGCAAAAGAAAAGGTCACACCACAGAGACGTGTTGGGGAAAGAAGAAAAACGCAAATGAGAAAGACAACAGAAAAATAAACAAAAACTATAACGTTTGTCTTAGCACTGCAGCTTCAGATACCAAAGAAGATATCTGGTGTCTAGATAGCGGCTGTTCATCTCACATGTGCGGCGAAAAATCGATGTTTTCTACCATGATCCCTGAAAATGGCGCTCTAAAGCTGGCATCAAACAAACATACAACTCAAATTCAAGGAAAAGGAAGAGTCACAGTCAGTACAGAGAAACAAGGTTACAACTTTATTGATACCTTGTATGTACCAGATGTGTCAGTGAATTTACTGTCTGTAGGCAAGATAACAGACAGAGGAAATAAAGTTGTTTTCGAGAAAAACAAAGCCTACGTCATAGAAAAAAGCGGCGAGGTGGCACTGACAGCACAAAGAAAGGATGGACTCTATTATCTTGAATTTAAAGGAAAAGAGACTGCACACTACACACCGAAAACAGATAGTGACATCATGGAATGGCATTGTAAACTTGGCCACATAAATGAAAAGGATCTAAAGAAGATGGCTACAGAAGAACTAATGTATGGCTTAAACTTTACTGACAAAAAGTTGGAAACATGTGAGACCTGCATTAAGGGCAAACTATCAAGATTACCATTCACAAGACATGATGACCTGTACACAACGGACAAGCTAGAAATTATTCATAGCGACGTGTGTGGACCGTTCGAGTGTGAGACACCAGCAGGTTCAAGATATTACGTAACATTCATAGATGATTATACTCGTTACTGTCACGTCTATTTCATTAAAAAGAAGAGTGACGTTTTGAACATATTCAAAGAATATAAGAATGAGGTCGAGACGCTACACAACAAAAGGATAAAATACCTGCAGTCAGACAACGGTACAGAATACCGCAATAAGGAGTTCGACAATTACCTCAAATCGCATGGCATCCAAAGACGGTTAACTACAGTTTATACCCCACAGCAAAACGGGATAAGCGAGAGGAAGAACAGATCCTTGCTCAATAAAACCAGATGTCTATTGATTGAGGCCAATGCACCCAAGAAACTCTGGGCGGAAGCGGTTGCTACCGCAAACTATCTTATAAATCGTAGCCCTTCCAAAGCCCTGAATGGCACAACACCATTTCAGAAGTGGGTAGGCCGAACACCATGCGGACATCATCTTCACGTTTTTGGTAGGAAGACCTTTGTACTGAAAAAGAACAAACGAGGAAAGTTGACCCAAAACGCCAAAGAAGGTGTATTTATGGGATACTCGATGACTTCAAAGGCTTATAGAGTATACATACCTGATGAAGATGACGTAGTGATAAGCAGGGACGTAAAAGTCATAGATAAAATGTACTTCGAAGAAGGAGATCAGAACTATGAACTTGTAGTCAAAAGTGGACAGCGCTCGGAAATACCTGAAAAAGAAAACAGAATTAAAAACAAAAACAAACACATACCTAAAATAGAAATTGAAATGATAGAGAATAAAAATGAAAACACATTGCAAAATCCAAACCATGAAGAGGATGACGTTTCTTCGGTAGATGAAATAGAGTCTTACGATGACGCATCCGAGGTCGCACAAACACCTGAAAATGGGAGGCCACAAAGAGAGAGGCATCCACCAGCGTGGACCAGGGATTTTGTACTAGATGAAACAGAAGAAAGTCATTTATTCTCGGAGATATCTTACCTGTCTGATCAAAATGAGGATGATGAATACTGGCATGATGCGATAAAATCTGAAATAAAAGCACATGTTAAGAACGGAACCTGGAAAATAGAAAGAAAAACTAAAGAAATGAAAATAGTGGACTATAAAATGGTTCTAAGAAATAAAGTAGGACCAGATAATTCCATCACGAGGAAAGCCAGGCTCGTAGCACGGGGCTTCACTCAACGACCAGGCGTTGATTACAATGAAACATACGCACCCGTGGCTAAACTAAGTTCGATCCGATCTGTTGTTGGAATTGCTATAGAAGAAGGGTTGAAACTGAACCAGATGGATGTGACCACTGCATATCTAAATGGTGAACTGGAAGAAAATATAATAATGAAATACCCTGACTATTTAGAAGAATATCTGACAGAAATAATGGTCGAAGAAAGCACAAAAGAAGACCTGACCTTGTACAACAAGACTGTGGATATGTTAAAAGATATAAAAAATAATCCTAAAGAAAAAGTTTGCTGTCTAATTAAAGCTTTATATGGACTTAAGCAGGCTGGGAGGCAGTGGTATAAGAAACTCGACACAGAATTGAAGAACATAGGTTTTAAAGCTTCAGAAGCTGACCCATGTGTATACCTACTAGAGAAAAGAGGAGTTAAGATAATAATAGTTATCTATGTCGACGATCTCTTAATTGCCTACTCATGTCCAAGAAAGCTACAAGAGGTAAAAGATCAGCTAAATACAAAATTCGAGCTAAAAGACTTGGCAATACCTAAACGCCTAATTGGAATTGACGTTACCTATAAAAGTGGAGAAATCAAACTGAACCAAGAAAAGTTCATAGAAGAAACTCTTAAGAAGTTCAAAATGGAAGATTGTAAACCGGTTTCTACACCCATGGAGCCAAGACTTTCATTAGAAAAAGGCGAAAAAGATGAAATGAAAAACCTCCCATACAAAAATTTAATAGGAACGCTCATGTACATTGCAGTGGCAACTCGCCCTGACATAATGTTTGCCATAAGCTATCTCTCTCAGTTTAATGACTGTTATGGAGAAGAGCATTTCAAGTGCGCAAAAAGAGTACTACGTTACCTGAAAGGAACGAAGAGCGTCGGCCTAGTTTTCAAAAAGACTGGACAAGAATTACACGGAATGGCCGATGCAGATTGGGGTGCTTGTAAGCTCGATCGAAAGTCATTTTCAGGCTATTGTTTCAAATATGCTGGAACGGCTATAAGCTGGATGTCTAAAAAGCAAAGAAGCGTTGCACTATCGACAGCCGAGGCAGAGTATGTCGCCTTAACCGAAGCTGCCAAAGAAGCCATCCATCTGAAGAGTCTTTATAAAGATTTAGGGGCCAGCTATGAACGCATAGTCATATTCAATGATAATCAAGCCGCCCTGAAACTCAGCCAAAATGCAATGGTAAATTCAAAATCAAAACATATCGACCTGAAAATGCATTTCATAAGGAACTGTTTACAAGATGCAGTATTAGAGGTCAAGTATCTGCGGACTGATGATATGGAAGCAGACCTATTGACCAAAGCATTAGCAGGTCCGCGCTTGTTTATGTTGCGGAGCAGTTTAGGACTATCCTGAACCTGATGACCACGACAGTGCTGTGAAGAGGAGTGTGAGTACTGGCCGGCACCGCTCTGTCGTCGTACGGTCGCCCTAGCGACTTGAATGTTTGTGTCAAAGCGTAAAAGATTCGTTTCGGTTGCTTTTACTAATTATAATATTATTTACTGATATAATGTGATGTTATTGATGTAGACGTACGCGTAGAAAACCCTCACAAATAAGATAAAAATACATCCCACTGACACATCAGTATAATATACTGGCAACATCGCTGAGAAGTTTTCCCTAATCTGTACATCTTGTTGTTGTGTGTGTACGGAGAAGTGAACGGGCGGGTATGGTTTCTTAAAGCTCTAACAGATTTCTCGTAATTTACGTTTTAAAACTCTTCCGTTAAGGAATAAATTGCACAATCGGGCACGATTCCGTGTAATATTAAAATGTTATTAATATTCTAATGGCACTTCATTACTTTTCATTCATTAAAACCAAGTGCCACGCCTACGTCGTTATAATGTTTCGGCTACTTATTTCATTGTGACTCTTGTTAGAAACAAACGGATCGAAAAGTGTTAAGTTTTTGTGTTATTATTGCAGCCCATCGAATCTGAGGAGGACTTGGTCGTTAAACCCGTATCGTTGGATAATGTAAACATAATACGAACGCTTAGCGAGTATCGTGGCAACAACATCAGAACTATTGAGCAAGCTGAACTCGCTATATTGCTATCCAGAATACATTTTAAGGTATGTTTAGCTGTAGTATTACATCCAAACAATATTTTATTACCTCGATGCTATTTCGGTATGACTATAATAAAATATATCATGAAGTATTGATATACAGTGTATGAAGAAGAGTGTTTTGTCTTTAGATTCGCTGCCGTTTATACTGGCAGTCCGTAAAAATATTTGCTTTTTAATAAAACACCTTACTACTCATTCAATAAAACATACATAGTATGCAGGACTAACCACTGGGAGTTGTCACTTTCTCAAAACCTGTTTCTGGTTCATACCAAATATATTTTTGTCCTTACATGAGTGACATTGGTGAAGTTTCTTTTTCCTTGAACCAAAATATATTTGCTTTGTTTATAACAAAGGCGTTTGGGTTTTCCAGGCTTTAATAGATGCTCATGACAAAATAGGTGCCCTTTGGCTCCAAAGAGGTTCAGGAATTGATGTGAAGCCAGCAGTGAAGCAAGACAAAGAAGAAGCTGAAGCCACGGAGGCAAGCCCTGAGGAAAACGGAGACATGCCGGTGGAGACAGTCAAAGTTGTGGGGCTCAGGAAAGTGCCAGGACAGCCTTTAGGCTTAACGGTATGGTTTTACAGAATAATGTGTAACTTGACTTGGATTTAATCTCTGAGGTTTTCTGCGGCTTCAATAATAAAGCCCCGGTGCATCAACTTGTGTGTTTAGAAAAATTAGCCCCATAATTTTAAATTTCAAATAGCCTTTATTAACAATCATAAAATTAGTTGTACCTTATTTATATGACATTAGTTCAAACATTGGAGTACAGTGTGTCTCGCTTCCTAGCATAGACTTCCCCTGGGGAAAGCCTATGCTAGAAAGCTCTGCTAGTAGTAGCTAGAATAGTCTCTGGAGACTCACAGTTCTCGATCATGATTTAACTACCTAAAATCTAAAGCAGCGGGTATGAAGGATCAATAACAATTTAAGAATAAATTTTTGGTGGAATGGTGATTTGTAGGATTAAGGCTTTTAGTCTAATTTGGAATCAATTGGAGTATCTTTAAAAATTAATTAATGTCAACTTTGTATCATATGTTTCTTAGCATGGATTAATTCTGATATCAATAAGTATGCCTGTGACCAGGGTTCGAAATTATCAAGATAATAACGAGCCGTGATAATTATCGGATAATTATCCGATAATTATCGGATAATTATCCGATAATTATCACCATTATTAAAATATCATTTGTTAAATTGTTTCATAAGAAATATCGATGGTTTATTGTCTCAAAACAAACAAAAATATATGTATGTTAAATTTTTTTTATATAACATAATACAATACAAATCAACATTAATGTCATTAATTAAAGGTGAAATCGGTGTTCGTCAGATTTGACAGATTTGCAACTAAACTACTTGACCAAAGAAAAATAAGCCAAAGGAATATCTTCATCAGATGATGATTCTATTTCCATTGGCATTGTTGCTGCTATAGCTTCAGTAGAACTAGAACTAATTTGTTCTTCTAAAAGCCAACAAGTGCGGAAATACACGTTTGGATACTTAGAATATAGTTCTATTTCACGGGAGCAATTTTTTGTTATTATCAATTGATAATTATCAACCTGTTATTATCATGATAATTATCGTGATAATTATCGTGATAATTATCATTGATAATTATCCTTTCGAACCCTGCCTGTGACTCACCATATTTTTTTATACCAGGAAATACTGTGAAGGTGACTTATCGCATTTTTGCACGTAAATTAAGAACAATGCATAATTGTTTATAATTAAGTCACATTAACCATGATGAGTCATGTTCAAAGAATATTATAAAGTTATTTAATTAAGTTTAAATTATCATTTGTTAATATTTCACATTGAATAATAATTTTTATTTAGTTTTAACTATTCCTTTCCTTTGATCTAATCAGCTAACAGCTAGTTTGCTAATAACTTTTATGTTTCAAGTGTGATTGAACAATTGCGAAAATCATTAGTCTTTTTAAAACAAAATGTAAATGTACTAAAACAATATGGTACTAAAGTAAAGGCTCATTTTTGATAACACAAAGATAAGTTAGTTGATCAAAAAGAAAAAACTTGATATAAAAAGAAATGGTGCATTCCCAATTTTCCATACATGTAAAGCATAGATGCAATGTTATTATCCTACAATATCAAATAAGGTATTAGTAGATAGGTTTTAAAAAAACATGTGTTAGTACAATTTTTTATTAGATTCAAAGTCAAAGGGTTTCAACTACTAATTTTAATTAAACTTCCAGGTAACAACAGACGAGCATGGCCAACTCATAGTAGCCAGGGTAATGGCTGGCAGTGCTGCTGCGAAGCAAGCCCTGTTGTCCATTGGAGACGTCCTTTTGGAAGTAGACGGAGTCCAAATAGACACGGAGGACCAGCTCAAAGAAGCCGTCTCCAAGCCCAACGACAGGGTCACCCTCAAAGTGGGACCTAATCAAAAGAAAAACTCCCAGTTAACAAATAAGCTGAGTGTGAGTAATGCAATTAACACAGCATTTGTTAATGACTTTGTCATCAAGCCATTAGTTCTTATTGGAAGGGAGTAGTCTTTCTCGTTGTATTGGAATTTATGGAATTATTTGACAATGTAAAGGTTATATTTTAATTTGACTACAATGTTATGTACTCAAAGTTATGAAAACGTTTCTTTTCATTTCAGTGCTACATGAGAGCGCTATTTGATTATGACCCTAAGGATGACACATTACTGCCGTGTAAAGAAATTGGATTGGAATTCAAAAAGGGTGATATATTACAAGTAAGTTGTGATATGATCATAGAAGTAATTTATCAGACTCAATGTGTTATAAAAGATCTTTTAATTGATTATGGCTTAATACACAAAAGCTACTTAAATTGATTTTTGTATAAAGTGATAAATAGGTATTGGTTCACTGCTGACTATAATTTGAGATCAAATATTTAAGTAGTCTTTGTAAATACGACCAGCCCCAACTTAGCTCTGGTTTTTGATAGAACTAAAATATCTTGGGCTAGGTACTGTTTTCTTACTATTAGTTGAGCTCCTGAGTTAAAATTGGTTGAAAAGACTCACCCTAAAGTACCAATGGCTATATTTGTTCATGACTTCTAGGTGTCAGATAGAAAAGACCCTAACTGGTGGCAAGCGAGCCATGTTGAAAACACCGACGTCGTGGGCTTGATACCCTCACCAGAGTTGGAAGAGAGAAGGAAAGCGTATGTCCCGCCCGAAGCCGACTTCGTTCATAAAATAAGCATATGTGGGGCCAGGGTAAGTTACTATTCCAAATAACAACTATGCCTGCAATTCCATTGGAAATGCTGCATTGTACTGCTTTGTTTATAGTTGTTGAAACTCCTTTGCCCAATTTGAAGTGCCACAAACTTGCAATCGAAAAATCGGAAAACGCACATATGCGTTGAGGCAGTAAATCAGCGATTACGACTTTGTACAAATTTTGGTCTGCACACCAATAGTAATGTTGCATGTAGGCAGACCTTAGTAAGCCTCAAGCTAAGTAGCATTCTTACAAAATTTGCCTAAGACATGATCGTCACAAGGGGAACACTGAGTAATGGACTTAATTTTTAACCAGATATCAAAGAAGAAAAAGAAGTTCGTGTACGAGTCGCGGTCGAGCGTGCAGCTGGAGGGTGCCGAGCTGGCGCTGTACGAGGAGGTGGCCCGCACGCCGCCCTTCCTGCGCCGCGTGCTGGCGCTCGTAGGCACGCGCGGCGTCGGCCGCCGCACGCTCAAGAACCGCCTCATTCAGGACCACCCCGACCGGTTCGGGGCCGTCGTGCCTCGTGAGTGTACACACTGCTTGTAGCCACAGAATAAATAATAGCACTAACGTGCAGAAACTTCTCTTTTTCGACCACCATTAAACGAATTGCAACTTTTTGATCAGGCATAAAAAATCATAAACATTCACCAGGCGGCATGCTTCAAAAGGAAGGCGCCGCCCGCGCCCGCCTTCCACCCGCAATGCCCTGGCGCACCGCTAGGGTTGGACTGCTTACTATAATACCATCGCAACGCGCGATACAGTGAGCGGGAGCGCGCGCGGCAAGCCGGCAACCTACTGCGATTAACCTATGCCATAGGTAATGCGGCGAGCGCACCTACAGTGCGGAGTGGAACCCCCCTGCTAGAGCTCCGCGCCGCCCTTGTGTCTTGCTGGACACGCCGACCATTGTACGCTTATTTCTAAAAGTGATGCTTTGACTGTGCAAGCTCGATTCGAAGCTCGAAGTCTCATCTCAACACTCGCCGGACCATGCAACCTATCGTCACTACACCATCACGTGCCCACCCATTCATTTTTTTTTATGAAATAGGAAGGCAAACAAGCATGTGGGTCACCTGATGGTAAGTGATCATCACCGCCTATATGTAGACACCCGCAACACCAAGAAGATTGCAGATGCGTTGCCAACCCAGAGGGCTAAGATGGAATACCTCTTGTGCCAGTAATTACACCGAAAAGGTGCTAAAAACCTTCTGTAGAATCTACCAAAGACAATATCCCCTGTTCGTACAGATACGTCTCGGCCGCCGCGGCCGCTGGAGGAGAACGGCATGTCGTACTGGTTCGTGTCGCGCGAGGAGATGGAGCGCGACATCCACGCCGGCCGCTTCCTGGAGCACGGCGACCACAACGGACACCTGTACGGGACGCATCTCGACTCCATCCGCGCAGTCATCAAGGAAGGTAACGCATCCTACTTCTGATTTTTATTAGGAGGGGCATGCGTGAATCCAGGGGGGTCAAGGGGTTCATGATATCCTTCACCACCACCCTGACTCGAAAGCTAAATCCGCCTTTGAGGAGGGGATACTTTAACAAAATATCTTAGTGGCCAGCACGAGCATGCTTGCCTACAACTTGGTTTTGTGTGTGATTTTGTAATTATGTCAAACGGAGTAAGAAGATCTATTATTATCCTAGCGCTTTTTCCCGTTTGACTACAATAACTGTATCCGATCCATCCTGCAGGTCGTTAGAATATTATAAAAACATCAATCAGAAACAATGTATAACTGATAGCGAGTGCCTTGACACCGACTATTACATTTAAATATTTTTTTGTGCAAAAGGATAATAAAAAAAAATAACTTTGCAGCTTCTGTTCTTTGTATATAAGTAGCTTTAATGTCTTAGGACTGCAATGGATGATCCGATTGCATGTTGTTTTTTTTTTCGATGACTGTTATTTCTAGTCTGATTATTAGCTATATCCCACCATTTCCAAGCTATTTAACTATCGAACTCTTCGGAGAAAAAGAAACCTTATCCCTAACTTCAAGGCTTATATCTATTTTTGCAGGTAAAATGTGCATCCTGGACTGCGCGCCGCAGTCGCTGAAGCTGTTGCACAACAGCAGCGAGTTCCTGCCGTTCGTGGTGATGGTCGGCGCGCCCGGCATCGAGCAGCTGCGGAACCTCACCTTCGCCTCCAACCGCAACCTGACGGTGAGACTCCACTCTAATCAAAGACTTTTATGTGTACACTAGACAGGCTGTACGGAACAGAAACATTGCTACACTGAGTTCCAGTATACATGGCCGCAACTCATATGCGCAAACGTAAGAAGCAGACATAAGACGCTATATAAAAATTGTTAACAACACAGCATTTTCGGGTTCAAAGGACATCCGCTGTCCTTTAACCCTTTAACCGCCGACTACACTTACATCGGACATGTTCGTGTCGCCCTCTATACAAAAACTATATGACATTTGTCTCTTAAATATAAGACTGAGGCGATATGAGCTGGATATTGTATCTTAAATTTCAAACAATGGAGGTTAAAAGGTTAAAGCCGCAAAGGCCGTGTTGAGTTGCGGCCATGTACCGTAACTCAGTGTGACAAGCGTGTCTAATGTACACATAGAAGTCTATGACTCTGATACTATACTCAAGTTAGCAGTTGGTGCGTCAATAGCCTCCTGGCGGAACGAGGATTGGCCTATTGCATGGGATGCCTTAAATATGGCAGCTAGATCTAGATTAGTATTAAATAAGTAAATATTTTACTATTCCGAATATTTTATTATTCCGTAATAAATATTTTGTAAATTACTATTAGCCTGACCTGACTTGACCAACTGATTGAAACAGTTTATATCCAAGAACGATGTATTGTAGAATAGATCTAGTAAAACACCAATAAAGAGCCAACAGTATTAGTATACTAAAAAACCATGACTACACGTTAAGGTTGAGAGGACGGAAATATCCTAAGGACAACTGTGGACTCTAGTAAAGATGGTTCTCGGCAAAGGTCGAAGGTATACGTACATTCATGTTCATCCTACGGGATGAAAGACCAATAAATCTCCTGCTGCGCAGACTGACCCTGAGTACTCCTTATACGTGACACTTAGATACGGTCTTCAAAAACAGTTTAGCGTTTACTTTTATGGCCTGTTAGATTTTGTTGTTGAATCATCTGCTGTTTTTTAGGTGAATAAAAAATGCTAGTATTGCGTTGAAGTTGTGCCTGTGCCTGACTTTAAGCACTTGTCCGACATACAGCTATTAGCAACTAGTGCTACTCACTAGAGAGCAATACTTAGTCATATGTCGGACAAGTCACTAAAAAAAGCCAATATCAAAATATATCGAAGCGAACGATGATGGGCGTTAGAGCCTGTTTAGATATTCTTGGGCAGTTCTCTTCGATATATATTTGATGATGGCTAAAAGAGTCTGCTTAAAGAATGCTTCTGAATCGAATGCCTAGGTCACACATGTGCGAGTTGTAAGTCTATTAGGTATCATTGCCGGGTTACTATAGTTTCCGACATGATAACGTCGCTCCATAAGTCAATGCATGATCCTACTCGTAACGTATAATCTAGGCATAAGTTTCAGTAAAGTTGTTTTCCTCCCCTTAGGCAGTATGATATCTATTGTTTTAAGTCTAGAACTTAGCATGCCAGTTTTCGTTTGTTTTTGTTTTAAATCAGTGTTGTACGCATGTATTGTTTAGTTCGACCGGCAGAGCTCCATTCGCTTCAGCTCGCGGCGCGCGCGCACGCTCGAGTCGCTCGCGTCTCTCTACGAGGTGAGTTCTAGTCGCCAGTGGCTGTGCTTCACCCAACTAACGCTACTATAGCTTGGTATATGTGTCTGTAATAAACATACTTACATTTTAAATTGAATTGTAATTAAGAACCCAATTCATCTATAATTTATCTCTGTTCGATTAGGTTTTAAACCGATATCTCAACACTTTTTCTAACGTTAATTGTTTAATTAGCATATTTAAATTTACTTGACAAAAAGTTTTACTATTATTTTATTAGTCTAAGCAAAAATGACCATAAATTGCAATTAATTATACTTATGGGATTTTTGTTCCAACTTTTTTTTTCAATGATTGTGCATTCTACTGCGTTAGCCAATATGCTGCACGACAAAATTATAGTTGTTGGATGTTCAAATTGCATTGTGATTTGTGGCTAATAAGATACGTTTACATTGACCAAGAAATTGCTTTTCAAACCCAAGTTTCGTAAAATCCACTAAACAGCCTTAACCGCGGCTTTTTTGATCCATAATGAATGGATTCGGGGGTTTCTTTCCGGATGTCCGTATGAACGAATTGGAACTAATTACCTTGCTGCTC
The DNA here is from genome assembly GCA_963691745.1 of Ditula angustiorana. NCBI lineage: Eukaryota > Metazoa > Arthropoda > Insecta > Lepidoptera > Tortricidae > Ditula > Ditula angustiorana. The sequence goes on from OY829473.1 coordinate 6,197,927, forward strand.
TGCCAAATTATTGTTTGTTCCAATTTTTCTTGATTCGTTAAATACTCAACACTTTTGTCAGCGAAACACTGTTTTTGGTCCATAAAAGTTTCTAACCGCGGTAAACAATCATGTCATCTCCGCAGGTTGATTTTCCACTTAGAGAGCACTTTTAAAGAGCTATCCAACGATAACTCACATTTGATGCAAGTGCAGAAAGTGTTATTATACTCGAGTCCCAAGTTGTCTTGGTCTTAAAAACTTAAGTAAAATACTGCAAAAAATTGTGCTTTCTTGGTCAATTGTACACTTAAATATAACTAGCGTTTGTATGACACGTAATTTTATTTAATAGCATGATAACTAGCTAACATTATTAGAATTCGCTATCATTGACATATTGAAAACAGTAAAAATATGTGTCGATTCAAACGACTCTAAAATATATAGCGGCGGCCTAATAACGCCAATATAAGAACGTTTAGTACATATTTTGTATGCGTTGAATGTTCCGAAATATACCCATATTTTACACTACCTGATCCAATGAAATTTTCTTCATTCCTAACCTTTCTAGAACTAACTACACTAACTCAAACTGTACTTTTACTGTATAATATAATAACTAGTTCTATTTACAGAAAAAGACATTTCGGACGTAAATAAAACAAAACTAACGTTCTTGTCCAATGATCATCCATCAAATATGACATGTGCCAACAGACTGGACGTCTATTTAACGTGATATACAGGCCAACCGTTCAACATAGTGTATTCCTGAGGTAGCTACGCGATGAGGGACAGACTGTCAAACGGTTGGCCAAACTTAACCATACTGTGATTCTAATGATTTTGGCTGTTCCTATATCACTTAGAGTAGAGCCAGCATTGATTCTCATTATTAAACCCCAGGAAGAAGACATCAAGCAAACCCTCGAAGAGAGCGCCAGAATAAAGCGTCAGAACGAGAAGTACATCGACCTCGTGATCACAAACCACAACAACGACACGACCTACTCCAAAATCATGGACGCGCTGCATTCTCTCTCCACCGACCACCAGTGGGTGCCAGTCAGCTGGATCTATTAGCCGACTGCGTATAACATAGTGTTATGTATAAGAACGCCACGTGGTCTTCCCGCGGTACACTTAGCGACACGCCGCCTCTAACACCAAGAGACTGCGTTGAAATTTTAGGACACAACTTTATCCTGTGCCTCTTGATATTTTTAAATAAACTAAAGAAATTGAATTGCCTTAAAATTGCTAGTTCTTACCAGTCACTGGGTTGACAGAGCAAGTACTGGCAGCTATTTCTGGCACCTGTTTTGTGTTATGTTGTCGCGGGCGTCCATCTACACGATGCACTAGTCCGAAAGGAATGAATTCTCTTATTCTTGCGATAAACTTAGCTTCTATATACTTCAGTACAGGGCGGGGGCTTAAAACGGGAAACATTTTATGGCAATGTTTGGCCGCAATTGTGTTTTTATCTTGCTTCAGCCCCCTAAGGCTAGGCGATGGTGATTAATTGATTAACACGGCCTGACAGTATTGGGAATCGGCTCAAGTTTAAATTCTTCGGCCAATAAAAAGCCCTTATTTCTGTATGCTTTATTAGGACAAACTAGAACCGAAATTATCGAAATCGGAAAGTATTTCTGAGAAATGAATTTGTATTAATTAGTATTAAGTTTTACCTACATCACAGTTTGTATGTAGATTTATATTTTAATAGTGAACATTATTGGAATTGTATCCAACGAATTAAGTGCATGTCTATTCTTTTTCGATGAAATTGTCATTTAACAATATTTTATGAAACTTACTTAAACTACCCTTGGTTTTATATTGGGAACCTACAGTTACTTATTGTGATCGTAGTTTTTTTTACAAAGTCATCAAAAAAGAATAAGAACTAGTTGATATTCGCACTGCAGGCCTAGTGCGATAATTTAGCGTAATTAAAAATAGCCTAAGATAATGTGCCACGCGTTGACTTGCTGAATCGAAACTCAATTAAGTAAAAGTCATTCCAGTGCTCTACTTCGTCAAATTTACACTGTAAACGCAATGTTACCACCACTATTAAGCCTACTTTTATACATCTTAAGATATCTAAAGCTTAAAAAATTATATAATAATTAAAAAGGATCTGTGAATACTGTTGGTAGCTTTTACCTTGCCCAACTTGAGAAGTGTTCAAAATTATATCCCACCATTTTTTAGCTTTTTTATGAAATTTCTAAAGCTCCAAATAATTTAGATAGATGTAATTTTACAATAGAATTATAATTTATAATTGCTTGATTATTAGGTTCTTGGCATACGTAAGCAGTCACATGAAGCTGATGCTTTAATTTTTTCACAGGAAACTTATCGTACGATTTAGTAAGTAATTAATGAATTTACAAAGACACTTTCATCACAAGACAATCACAATAGTGGCGAATGATGTTCAATAAAAGCATTTGAAAGTTATATGTACTACTTTTATATCACATTAATTTTAAGCTTACATTTATTAAACTAGCTGGTACTTCATTTAGAATCTCACATTCCGTCCATTTTTGTTTTGTTATTTAGCTATAAATTTTATTGTATCAAGATTTATTCAATATATACAGTGTATAACTGCTTCGCTTCTTTTATTTGTTCTCGCTAATACAAAAAAAGGGCTGTTTTTCCTTTAAGTTTTTTATTTAAATTTTGCTAATAGTTTTTTAAGCGTTGGACTGGCGCATAACATTTTTATGTTGTCGCACAGATATCTTGAATATGTTGGGATCGATGTGGTTTAAACCAGTTTCACTTGCGGTTGTTGCCAAAGCGTTCTCAGTTCCAACTTTCTCCAACAAGTGAGGCGCCAGTAAAAGGAACAATTGCTGTAAGAAACATAAGTGTTAAGAAACACAAGAGTTTATTACTAATTATTTTTAAATAAAACTTCAACTTGGCAACATAATTTACTAAAATTACAGGTAGGTTTGTAAACGCATGTGATTTTTTAGATTATATGTGGTTTTATTTATCAGTATCAATAGCTTTTGCCCGCAACTCCATACGCGTGGAATTTTGAAGTAGGTAAGTCGCGCTCAACTTCCAGACGGCGCATTAAAATAAAACATGTACACGGATTTTAAGTTAGACCTCCAGTAATACAATTGTGAAAACAACATTTAATTTCATGCGGTAGCTTTAGTTTGTGATGCGCATACAAACATAAAGACAAACACAAGTTATTATTTTTTATTCTTTTATCGTATATTTAATAACCCTCATATCGATTTTTCTGAAATATCTCCTTCTTCCGACCCGCCCCGGCTGCGCACGGGTACAATCAGGATGTAATGTACATAAGAACCTTTCCTATAAATTCTCTAAATCATTGTAAAAACCGTATCAAAATCCGTTGCGTAGTTTAGAAGGAGAAGTCGACCGAACACACGGTAGGTATAAAGATTTTGGACAGACAGGAACAGATAGCGACTTTATACTATGTAAAGATGTACAGACATCAGCCAGTTCCAATTTTATTGTATGTAAATGTCATGTCGCACGAGCTGCATCATGCGCAAGAGAGGTTCGCTGCACCATGGCGCATACGTATGCGTCGTGCGCAGTGAAACGCTCGCTTTTCGCTTGTACTGCCCGTAGCGACATGCAACGAGCAGAAATCTTTACACTATCGATAGTCCTTCCCTTAAGGGCCATTTACATGGTACGAGTTCTCGCATGCGAGTTTTACTACATCGCGAGCTACCAAGGTACGCTGTGATCGATCGATTGATCCAGCCGCGCAATGTAATGCAACTCGCATACGAGTAGTTGCTCAATGTAAATGGCCCCTTATGAATGGATTATTTATGTATGTGTCTTTAAAGCACATAATAATCAAAAAATAACAGTTTACAAGAAAATAAGTACAAAGGCGACTTATCCCCTTAAGGGATCTCTTCCATTAGGGATTATCATTGATTTGCAAAGTCAACTATCGATAGCGGGAGTACCGTCAGATCAGCATTACTAGTGGCGACCTTAAACTCACCTCAGCCCACGGAATGAGCGGCAGATTAGCAAAGGCAGCCTGCCAACCGGGCAGACCCAGGTGCACCAGCGACATCCTGAAGTAGTGCGTGAACGAGTCCGCGAGCCAGCCCCAGGCGCCCTCGCGCGTCGCCAGCCACACTGACCACGCGCCGTTCGTGTACACCAGACACACCTGCATACAACTGATTTAAGAATTTTTTGCTCACGAACCGTATAGTTTTTAGGTATTTAATATAGGTAGGTAAAATTTTCTTCACCTGCCCCCCCCCCCCCCCCCCTTAGAATCCTGGCTACGCCCTTGAGTACATTGGACACGTGTGTGGCTGTATGTATTTAGGTACGGATAGCAGCTGTGAGAAAGAGACAGTGATCCAAAAAGTGAGTATCTTGGCTCTTGCTTAGCGAATTGCATATTTACGTTTACAAAGTTGCAAGATATTACCATAACACATTTTCCAATTTTATCTTCATTATACCTACTAAAATGGGAGTCCAGGTTTGACCGCTATTATGCTAATCGAAAAAAAACGATTAAGTACAGAATAGTCCGTACCTTGCCGATTGTTCTGCAAGAATCAAGTTCGAACACCTTGCTCTTCGTGTTAAGTACTGGCCGAGGGCCAGTGTTTTGTCTGGTAAATGAAAAATCCAGCAGATCTTTCAAGGCCGGTGAAAGAAACAATTCATTCAATGAATTAACTCGTATCGAGCCGACGGGTAGTATTTGATCGGCTGCAATTGAAAAACAGTTTACAAAATCATAATCATAACGAGAAATCACATTTTTAAAACAGGTACGAAGGTATTTACTAGGTACCAGAATACTTGTAGTGCCAAGTGAGCCAAAATCCATCACTAGAGGTGTAAAAATTTCGAAGATCCTCTGGTAGTATGGCTGAATGCCGTTGTTCCCAAGTAGAAAGGGCCACGCGATCGCATGGTGTCCTACGTTCCACACTTACATTGCATATTCGAGGATCAGATTCTGAAATCAACATCTCAACTTCTAATCTAGTTTGTTATTTTCTCACTTAAATAAAATGTGTTCCTTATGGGAAATAAATAGGTATCTTTAATCCGCACATGCACCTTATAGACCGGGTCACACACGGTTCCGTACACGTTGCGTATGTCATGCGTATGCAACGTCTCCAGCTAGATTCGTGCACAACGCATGCGTAACGCAGCTCTACCAAACGAGCTGCATACGCATCGGTCGGCAATTATAACAAATTCAGACAGGATTTTCGAGAGCTTGTAGCTTAAACTAGACTAATATATTCTCTTTCTAAAATTAAATTATTCAAATAATCTGAACTTTTAGCTAGCTAGCTCCACGAACGCAAATAAGCACGTGGGTTTGACATTGACGTATGATGGATTGACTTGACATTTCCTTTTGCTCCGCACGCCTCACGCTTGATGTTTCCAAAATCCTAACCTTTCTTATTTGTGATTGTTGAATTTAAGTCGCAAAAACATTAATTACGAAGCTAAACGACAAAATATTCAGCATGACTAATACGTCTGCTGGTGTTTGTGCTATTAAAGAAGAATTTGTTGTAAAAAAACCTGAGAAACCCTTCAAAGCACAAGGCAATTCTGACCAAGATAAACGCAAACTTGAAAATATAGACGATAGTAATGAGATTGATACTAAGAAGCCAAGAACCGATAACAATGACGAAGGAACTTCTAAACCTAGAGAAAGGAAACGTGGACAAAATAAAGCTAGACCAAAGACTTATCAAGACGAAAAACAAAACAAGCCGTGCCCTAGCATCAATAATTTAAAATCGCCATCTGATCAGCAACCGTGCAAATATGATAACTGTAAATTTATTCACAATCCTCTTGAGTATTTAAAGATAAAACCCAAAGACATAGCTGAGCGGTGCCACTTGTTTGAGCAGCGTGGGGAGTGCCCTAGGGGCATTGCGTGCAGGTTTGGCTCGTGCCATATTACGCCAGAGGGCTACAATGTAGTAAATGAAGACAAAATCAAGCAATGGAAAGAAGATACCAAAAATACTCTTCAAACTGACCTTCAGATAAGCTTACAAAAGAAAAAGTATAATTTTGATTTTTCTGAAAAATTAGTCAAAGCAATGGACAAAAAAAAAGAGCAATCCAAACCTACTTCAAATCCAGAGAAACCTGATGAAGTGTGTAAAGATGATGATAAAAAAGAAAATACAAATAGTGGGGCAATCACTGATGAGTATTTAATAAAACTTTTACCTAGAGAAAGAAAGACTATCAATTGGCACGATAAACTGTACCTGAGCCCACTTACAACAGTGGGTAACTTGCCTTTTAGACGAATATGCAAGGAATATGGTGCTGACATAACTTGTGGAGAAATGGCTCTGTGCGAGTCATTACTTAAAGGAATGAAACAGGAGTGGGCCTTAGTCAAAAGACACAAATCTGAAGATTTATTTGGGGCACAAATATGTGGAAATAATGTTTATCAAATCACAAAGGTAGCACAGTTACTACAGGAGAACACCGAGCTTGACTTTATTGACTTAAACTTGGGATGTCCAATTGATTTAATTTACAAGAAAGGTGGTGGCAGTGGAATGATGCACAGATTGTCTTCACTGGAGGCCTCAGTTAGATGTGCATCAAAACTGTTGAGCATTCCGTTTACTGTGAAAATGAGGACTGGAGTTTACCAGGATAAAAAAATTGCTCATACTATAGTACCTAAAATGGGTTCATGGGGTGCTTCACTAATCACATTGCATGGAAGGTCTAGAGAAGCAAGGTACACAAGATCGGCTGACTGGGAGTATATTGAAACGTGTGCTCAGGCAGCATCACCCTGCCCAGTGTTTGGTAATGGTGACATTCTAAGCTTTGAAGATTATGTACAAAGAAGAGAAACTGCACCCACTGTAAAAGGTGTTATGATCGGTCGGGGAGCTTTAATTAAACCCTGGGTATTCACTGAGATAAAAGAACAGAAACTTTGGGACATAAGTAGTAGTGAGAGATTTGATATCGTAAAAAAATATGCTAACTATGGTTTGGAACACTGGGGCTCTGATACACAAGGTGTAGAAAATACAAGACGCTTCCTACTTGAATGGCTTTCATTTTTATATCGCTATGTTCCGGTGGGGCTGCTGGAGAGGCCTCCGCAAAGAATTAATGAAAGGCCACCGACTTATTTTGGTAGGAATGATCTGGAAACTCTAATGGCTTCTGGGAACTGCTTGGACTGGATAAAAATTAGTGAAATGCTACTTGGCCCTGTACCAGATGGATTTAATTTCTTGCCAAAGCACAAAACTAACTCTTATTGATTATTTATGATAATATAACTACATAAGTTACTTATTTACTATATATATGTAAATAAAATATGTTGTTTATTAATTATGAAGTCTATTTTCAATCATACTGACCTAGAAGTTTAGTTACACCCAGGGTTATATTTTCGTAAAAAGAATCTTCGGATACTAGATCGACACAAAAACTCATCTTGTAATGTAAGACAATGATCACTATAAAAAAATATTAGAAATTTTGATAACAATATAAAATTTTGTATTTTATAAGCATTTTCCCACTGACAATCAAATGATTACCATAGCAACACCATTCGAAGCTATCCATTCCTACACCGTGCTTTACACCGTGCCGTTCCGTAGCCTCGCGGGGGCGTGGCGCGTGGCCACGGATAATAAAAAAAGATATATTCTCTACCCACAGGGATGGGCAAACTTTTTCGTAAGTGGGCAGAATTTACAAACAGAATTTTTGGGGGGCCAAGTATTAAATTTTTTGCTGCAATGTATTATTGTCTCACGATTTATCGGACTTATTATCTACTTGCGGTTCAAATTGCATCGTTCGGGGCCGGGGATGGCCCGGGGGCCACAGTTTGCCCACCCCTGTTATTTATAAAGGCTCAACGGACCAAATTATTCGTTTGGATTTGCAGAGCCTGCTCGACGTAGGCTTTTAGAAACATCAAAACAAATACCACAGGCATAATTAATCAAAATCTTGCTTGCCATTACCCAGGTATTCATACATTCCTATAAAAAAATCACAATGTATGAAAACCCAAACGCCTTAAATTGCCTTTCGGAGCTTGCATTTCAGTGTCAAATACCAATGACGATAAAAATGTGTACTAAGTAATGTTTACATGGTATGGCTGCATGAATTTAGATGAAATTTAGCAGACAAATCACCCATGTCATGGATTAAAAGCACTAAAACATACGATAGGTACTTTTTATTCCGTAAAAATGCATAATAAATAATATCAATAAACTTCAATACAACTTTAGTACAACTTATACGACGATTTAAACTCGAGTCTTCGGGTTTCGGCGGACTCGGTTCGGCTGATTCCGAATACACGGGATCCGGCGGCTTCGGCGGAGGCCCGGGTCCCGCCATCGGCTACGGTCCCGCCTCTGGCGGCACTTGACGACAGAGATGTGGAAATCAAAATAAACGCGATAAAATCATAACCCTTCCTTTTGGCTTGGCCGTAGTTGGGTAAAAAAAGCGTTCCTGCATAGTAAAATAAAACAATAATTTTAAGTGCAGATGTTTATTGACGCCCACATAAAACATTATTAAGTAAGTATAAAGACTTTCTATTAAAATTGGAATTCAATCGCGAACCAATCATTTAGCATAGATTATTAGCTATGATTTATTTGTATAACCGAAATTTCTTTACATTTTTTATTTCTTAATGTAGAACATGGTATTTTTAAATTTAAATGAATGTGATAACAAAATACACAAAGCAAAACATTGAGAATGCAAATTGTTGTGTGTAGTTTGTACGGCCATTTCATTCTTGGTTTATCAAGTACCCTACGTGCTTTATGAGCTTTTTTTAAGTTATGTCATTCAACTGAATAGTGAACTCGAGCTTACCAAGAGATTGGAACACTTAAGATCATACATAACATAACAAGATTTTGCACAATATTAAAAGCGGCTCAAAAGGACAAACATGCAGGGCCGTTAAACACAAAAAAAAAGATTCTGCTTCGTGTAATTTTTCATCTATAATTTAAATAATATTAATGTAATGTTTATAAAACCATTCATATGCAAGTACTTAATATGTAAGTCTAATTTCTATTATTTTACCTACGTACTCGTAGGGACATAGGTACCTAATCCCTAGTGACAGCATGGACATGGTATTTTAGCGCCTGCTGTATGCTAGCCTTATTTCAGTAAAAACGAATTACTTTCAGGTTCTCAAGGGTGTTTTACAGACTAACGCTAAATTTCAAAATAAAACTACATGTTTCATAATTCAGAACATCGGTTCGAAAGGAGTGCCAGTCTTGACTTAACCATTATCTTTTGGACATCAAATAATATTCTTTAATGTTTCAGTTTGTGAATTCAGTTCATACCTAAGTAAAAATAGTTAATAGGTGGTATACCTAGCTACGCACGTAAACAAGAAGCAACTCTGTATGCACACCACGCAAAATAGGCGCTTTTAAAGTCGTCGAGTCGCGGAAAACCAGCCTGCCAGAACCTATAACCTGTATTCACACAAGCAATTTTTCGATAGGTACTTATGCCTAAAGAAATTGAAATTATCTCGTGAAAATGATCACAGAACTCATTACAGTAATTAGTCATACTGTTACCAAATTCTAAATCTTAAAACAAAAAGATACACTGCAAAAATACTATCAATGAGAGACTAATTATTAGTAGCATTACATTTGATTAAAACGATGACCGCGAATTTTAACTTATTCATAAGTATATTAACATGGAATGGATTTCTACACATACAATGTAACTCTTTTATATCAATAATACATAAGTAATTTTGTTCTCAAGTCCTTATGTTAAACAAACTATGAAATCTAAGATTATGTCTATACAAAGAAAAGAAGTTAGTCACTGATAGGATCAGTCATTTTTTTTTGCTTTTCTTACATATGATGACACATGCAGCAATTTATCTTCTTCTGCGTCGCCGTGAGTCCCCGTTGTGTCCGTTTTCTGTAATAAAATAACAATTAATATTATTTATTTATGCTTGTACAGATACAAGCGCAAAGACATAAAGGTAGGTACAGGTGTTTAAAGATATACCAACCATAAAAACATTAGCCAATTTTCGAGGCAATGCTATACTTAATGAGCGGAAAGTTTGACCCCATCATTAATAAATAGGGACGATTATGGGTAGTATATCAAGAGTATTGTGATTGTTATGGAGGTGAGTTTGCATTTGGTTTGAATGTGACAAACCTCAAGAGTTTCATCGTCGTTGGCGATTCCTCTGGCGGTCGTTATTGTACCCCATGGAGCCATTTGCCAGCGCATTGCTCGCACCATTCTGATCGTGTAACATACCAAAACCTTGTGGCCTACCGGGACCCATATTTTGAGGGCCGTATTCAAGACCATTGTTGTAACCACCTTCATTGTATGCATTATTTTGGTTGTTTTGTTGTCTTTTATTAGATTTCTGTCCGTATGAGCCGAACGCTGTAAAGTTAGCCTGTGGCCCGATGAACTCGCCGCCGTTCTGAGGAAGCATGCGCGGCAATAGGCTCCCATGAGGTAGATCGGGACCGCCAGAGGCGGGACCGTAGCCGATGGCGGGACCCGGGCCTCCGCCGAGGCCGCCGGATCCCGTGTATTCGGAATCAGCCGAACCGAGTCCGCCGAAACCCGAAGACTCAGAGTTATAATCGTCGCTATCTCGTCCTCTTCCGCGACGCCGAGGCCTATCACGGCCTCCCCGAGCTCGCGGGTCGCCGCCGCCATCGGAGCCCAGGCCGCCACCCGAGCCCAGGCCGCCGCCGGCGCTCGAGCCGGGGCCGGTGCGTGCGCTGAACCCGCTCAAGCCAGCACCGAGCGGCTCCGAGCCGGCGAGCCCGCCCTTGCGAGCTCCTCGCTTCCTGGAATCTGACTCGAGGTTGCTTTCTCCCGAGCCACGTTGTGCGTAATTAAAGTTGTCGAAAGCGCTGCCAGCCGACGGGCCGGTCGAGGGGGGAGGCGGCGGCGGTGGCGGCGGAGGGGCGCCCCAGCCGCCCGGAAGCACGGACCCGGGAGGGAACTGAGGCATCATCATGCCGTACTGGTCAGGAGGGAAGAAGGGTGGCATGACAAACCCTTGGCCGTTCATAGGAGGAAGACACATATTCATGGGATTGATGCCCATCAATGGCGGCACTTGATTCGCGGGCATCTGCATCTGTTGCACGTAATCGGCGTTACTGTTATTATTCGTATTCATGTGTTCATTTGTAGTTTGATTTTCAACCTTGTGAACGGGGGGAGTCGACGGGCCTTTACTATTCGGTTTTTCAGCATGCTGTGACGGCAGCTGTGGACCGATGGGAGTGGGGAGGAGGGGTTTCGGCGTCGGCAGCAGAGCTTGGGGCGCGGGCTGCGGCCCGGCGCTAGCGGCGTCCTTGTGTGGGCTGCACTTGCCTGAGCGGGAGCGGCTACGCGAGCGGGAGCGGGAGCGCGAGCGGCTTCTGGACGATCTGGAGGACTTGCTTCGTGACGAGCGCGAGGAGCTGTGGCGGCGGCGGCGGCGGTCGCGGGAGCGCGAGCGCGTGCGGCGCCGGCGGTCGCGAGAGCGCGAGCGCGACCTGGAGCGTGAGCGGCGGCCTCCGCGACGGTATCTGCCGCCACGCCCGCGGTGACCTAACAAAAATACATTATGTTCAAAAACTATAATATCCAGGTGTATGAAATATATTGTCACTCATTGATTGTTGGACTAAATACTTACGTCTGCCGCCACCGCCACCGCGTTCGGATAACTCCTGCAATTTCGGATTAACAACTTGTTTGGCTTCCTTCAATACGGAGACGAGATCGCCTGCCTTCGCCGCGTTCGATGGTGTGAAGAACGTATAAGCTGTTCCGGTCTTATTAGTTCGCCCTGTCCGCCCAATACGATGAACATAATCTTCCGAGTTGCTAGGATAGTCGAAGTTTATAACGAACTTAACATCATCAACATCTGAAAGCAAAATATAAAAATTCTGATAATGTGTGGACAGAAGTGCCAGCATCCAGTTAGTGTATCATGGAAAGGTAAAATTTTCTGTTAGCTGTGTTATTTTAAAGTCAACTATACTTAGTTTTTATTTTTTCTTTATTCTTCTCTAATCTTTATTTATTCAGAGGCTTTGATCAATACTGAACATGTCACCCCTTTTAGGATTCTTATATTTAAAAATATAATAGCAAACAAGCAATTTACTAGATACATACCTAAACCTCGCGCGGCGACGTCTGTAGCTACTAGTATGGGAGCTTTACCACTCCGAAAATCTGCAAAAAATTTTTGATGTTAGTTACAGAAATAACAATACTTCATGTGCAAGCTCCAATAGGCATCAGTTATTTGAATTTTCAGCTTCTTACTGTTGGCACGGCCCGCTAACAACGGAGCTAACACACAAAGTAATCCTATATAGCAGCAACACTATCAAATCTGCATAAAAAAGTAACAAGTGATCTCTGTACTGAGATTGCAATTGTTCTGAATTCACAACCTGCTATGACTATCGAAATTTGCAAGAAGATTCATATTATTTTGAGAATGCATCAAGTTTTATTTTTTAGGCACTCCAGTAACAACAAAGATTTTTTTAAGTCAATTATTTTTTCAGCCAGTCCATAGAGTAACTTTTATATTGTGTATCAAGTAAAGTGATACTAAACATCAAGTTTTGATCTCAAATACATAAATAAGAATATAATAATACATATACAAATTGCTAATTAATATATTTTATATATTACAGGAAATAAATGGTAAACAAATATTTCTGGGGATACATCAATTTAAAAAAAACACAAAGATGTGTGAATGAAATATGTTGGGACAAAGAAAGGTTTTGTAAACATTTCATAACTTCTTGAATAAACTTACTAATGGTACTGTCTCCGTTGTCTATCATGGCGGACAATACACAAAAGCATAAAAGAGAACAAGAGGCGGACCGGCGATAAGGCCGGGCTCCAGGGCGCCAGGCGGCTGGCGGCCGAGGGGCGGCGCCGGTCGGGGCCTCTCGAGGCCGCTGCGCCACTCGGCGCCTCTCGGGAGCGCTCGAGTGGCGGCGCGGGCGACGAGCCTCGCGAGAAGCGGCTCAGACTAGCCGCGGCAGCGCGGCGGCGCGGCGGTGCGAGTCAGGTGGGCACCCGAGTGCTACTGCATGGGGCTAGCCTACTAGCCCCGACAACTAGCGGGCGCAGGCGCCGGGTCGCGGGGTCGGCGACACCGCGCGTGCCGCCGCCTCCGCCGCCCGGCCGCAGCGCCACAGCCTGCACATGCAGACACCACTTCAGATACGGAACTGCCCACTGCCTCACCCCACCCCGCGCGCCGTACCGCCCGCGCGACCATGCCACCGACGCACGTCGTCGCTGAGAAATCCGACTCCGCTTCTCGACTCCATTTCATCTTTTAATATGTAGCATCGAAGTCATGTTTTTAAGATTATTTTGTCAGATTGGTCGAGTAAATTTAATGTAATACATATGAAGTCTTAATACAGGTCTCTTTTGATTTATAAGTTAAATAAAAGAAAATTAATATTCATTCAATAATAAAGTTTCACCATCCTGGTCTTACCTTGCAGCACCCAGTCTCGCTCGCTTTGAGATTTGTCACCATGAATGCAAACCGCAGGCCACCTGTATATACAAATCTTAGTATAAAAGCTTGTTTAAAAAACAAGACAAGAGTAAAACCAATGTAAAGGTGATCAGAGGTTATGCTTTGCATTTCAACTTACCCATCACGTTTCATTTTTCTAGTTATATCATCAACTCTTCGCTTAGTCTCTATAAATATTATAGTTTTGTTTTCTTTTTCAGCCATGATTTCTTTGAGGAGAGTACTTAATTTAGTCTCCTTTTCATACTCCATGCAGACATCAATAATTTGAAGGATATTGTGATTAGCTGCCAAGGACAGTGATCCAACATTGATCTGTAGATAATCCTTCAAGAACTCGGATGCCAAAGTCTGTACTTCCCTGGGCCAGGTTGCAGACCACATGAGAGTTTGTCTGTCAGGTCTGATTTGTTCAATAATTTTTCTTATCTGAGGCTCGAAACCCATATCCAACATTCTGTCAGCCTCGTCAAGAACTAAATATGTACATCTTTTCAAATTAGTTCTTCCACTCTCAAGGAAGTCGAGCAGCCGTCCTGGTGTAGCAATAACAATCTCCACACCAGCATCCAGGTCTCGTGCTTGGGGCCCTTTAGGAGCTCCACCAAATAAGCAAGTGTTGTGAATTTTAGATGTGTTCGCAAACTTATCACACACCTCTTGGATCTGCTGTGCCAATTCTCGAGTAGGTGCCAGTACTAAAGCCATTGGGCCATCGCCTCTGCTAGATTTAGGCTGATTGTTAATGTGAACAATGGCAGGTAAAATATAGGACAGCGTTTTACCAGAGCCTGTTGAGGCAATCCCGACCATGTCGTAACCACTTAGAGCAATAGGCCAACCCTGGGCTTGGATGGGTGTCGGCTTAGAGAAGCCCATTTTGTCTATTTCGTCCATAACATAATCAGGGAATCCTGCTTCATCAAACGTCAGTGTCGGTTTTGGAATATTACGGCCTTTCAGTGTTATCTCATTTTCGCTTCTCCATGCCTCAACTTCGGAATCTGTTCGACTTTCAACATCGTTATGAGGAACGTAGAAATCCTTCTTGAAAGGCTTCAGCCTATTTAAATCCCATTTAGGTTTGCGCAGGTTAGCGCCGGGGTTGTTTCTGCGTCCGCCGCCGCCGCCGCCGCCGCCGCCGTAACCGCCGCCGCCGCCGCCATAACCACCACCGCCGCCGCCTCCGCCCGAGCCAAGCCCATAGCGAGGACTCCGGCTGCGACTTCTGCTCCTGCTCTTAGATCGACTGCGACGCCTGTCACGACTACGATCCCTAAAACCAACACATTAATTTTTACAAGCTTTCATTATGTGAAATTTCTTGAAGTCATAAATGTATCAAAAATGACCACGCTTCTTACCTTCCTCGACCCATCTTAGTTTAACAGTTCACTAATTTCGCTGAGGATAATGTTTTAAAGGCTACACTGAGCAATCATTCAATTTCGTTAATGAATGTAAGTATGAATGCTAAAATGATCGTTCTACTTGCTAACTTTCCAACACAATGAAATGAACGCCAACGCTGTGACCGATCGAAACAAGATGGCGGCAACTACGTCTTTCTATAACACAATTACAGTAAGTACAACCTTTGTAAGAGTGAGTGAGTGAATGACTGACTACAAGCCAAGCATAGCATGGTGGTTAACTAGCCCAGCAGCGCGTTGCCCGAACGTGTTGCCAGTATGACCTTACAATTTACACTAAACTATTCAACACGATCGATGCAGAGATGTGCATTTCGTAATCATTTCCCTAATTACAAGATTACCTGAAATTAATTTTATAAACCATTACTGATTAACTACAAAATTATTTCTAATGTAATGAAGTGCAAAGAAATCAGTAATTATCTATACAAATACTACGATTACCAGTAATTTGGATTCAATGTCAATTCCTAATTACACGAATCGTTCACTTTATTATTACACATTACTAATGTCGTCAAGTCATACTAAGAACTATATCAATATCGCCATATTTGTCATTATTCAGGTTTTCGGAAGTGCAATTTCATAGTATTCAAGTGTTTGTATGTATCAATGTTTTGAGATTTGCTTTTTGTTAATAAACTCCTTCACGTAAAATTATTTACGTGTGGTTTATTAAATAAATTACTATTATTTAACTCAAACTATTAAAACAAGCTTTTACCAAGTTAAATAATAGATTGTATCCTGCAATTTCGTCCGCGTAGAATTCTTTTATTGCTATCCCGTGAGAATTTTATATCGTTTCTAAATGAAAAGTTGGCCATGGCTATACTCGATATACATCTCCTCGCCTCATCAAGATTCTCTGTTGCCCCCAACTTCTTCCATCCCAGAAACTTAGTAGTTAAGTATTTCCCATACAAAGTTTTATCCCTCATTTCACCCCCTTCAAGTTTTATTATCTCTATATCAAAATTCATCAGATTTAGTTCAGCGGTCTAGGCGTAAAAAGTTAAAGACAGAATAATTATGGATTAATGAAATTAGAGTTTGGATTTTAAAAATGGTAAAGACTTCTAATATACGTATAGTGTTTGTAATATATTATCAAATCTGTACAAAGGGAACATAAAATGCCTGGATAGCTTTCACATGAAGAGCCTAAGGGCGGTATTGAAGATTAAATGGCTAGACAAAATTTCAAACTCTAAGGTGATTCGAAGATGTGGCATTGGCGGTATGGGGTCTCTTCTAATTCCTTAATTGCAGATGGTGTGGACACTTGATGCGTACGGACAATGATTGACTGCCAGAGACGGTATTTCACTCTGAGTTGCAGAGCGGTAAACCTACGGCCAGTTTCTTCGCCTCAAGGATGTCTTGAAGCGACATCCTAAGACTTGTGATATGTCTGTGGTGGGTTGGGAGGAACTTGCGACGTGGAGACCGGAATGATGGAACAAAGTTTCTAAAGGTGACAAAGCCAAGAGTTGAACAAGAGCGTTTGAAAATCTTGAGGCGAGATGCTTTTTCCATAAGACTCACCCAAAACCAGTTTACAACTACATTTATGACGACAGCAGTCGGAGCTCTACTGTGCAACATGTTATCGTAACGTAAAGACCAAGTTCTGCTTCACTAGCTACATCCGTGCACATGGCAGCTGTTGAACCAAGAATGTCGCCGTCGACAGATTCGTCGTGGAGGACATCAATTATCAAAGTAATAAAAATATAAATGATTAAACGCCTGGAAAATTTTGTTTTTGAAAAAAAAGTGTTATAAAAGGCAATCTGGGAGTTATCCTAGAAAGAAAGAAAGAGTCGTTTATTCAGTTTACAATAATATAGAAAGACAGAGGCATATAAGTTAATATTATGTAGCCGCAATTAAAATTTTTCCTGTTAGTCGTTAAGGTAAATGGTAGTAAATTTTCTGACATTCATAAATGCTTACTATAAGCCCAATCTGAATAAAGATAAAAATTTACTTTGAGATAGCGTACGCAGTGGTATGTAATTAATTATAAAATGCACTTTTTACAGTAATAATAATACATTGTAAACGGTCAAATTAAAAATAGTTAATGTAAACAACTCTGATTTTAGTAATTCAAATTAGACCAAGTAATTATTTAATTAAATAATTATTTAACCCGGATAGCCTACTCGTTAGTGACCCTGACTACGAAGCTAAAGATTCCAGGTTTGATTCCCACGAGAGGCAAATGTTTGTATGGTGAAAATGAATGTTTGCACTCGAGTTTTGGATATTTATGACACCTTAAGTATGTATTTATCTATGTAGGTATGTATAGTATATTCCTTACCTCGAATCCTTTTTTTATATATAATAGGAAAGCAAAAAAGCAAGTGATCAGCACCGCCAATAGATATCCCCAACACCAAGGAGATTGCAAATGCGTTGCCAACCCAGAGGGCTAAGATGGAATACTTCTTGTGCTAGTAATTGCACCAGCTGTCTTGCTCTCCACGCTGGAATACAACAGTGCAGGCACTGCTGTTTTGTGGCAGTATTAGCAAGCAAGATGGTGGTAGCGATCCGGACGGACCTTGCACAAGATCCTACCACCCGAAAAAATTTTATACAAGTTCCTTTAATAGTATAGAAGAGCGCTAAGAAAAGATTTATGTTTAAGAATTACCGTACTTTTCGACGTTTTTTTTTCTGTTTTGGAAATTACCTTACGTTTGTCGTACTACTATAAATTACCGTGTGAGGCATGAAAATACCGGACAAATACGGTTATTACCATACACATGGTATCACCATGGTCAGCTTATTAAAAAAACTCGACTGAACGAAACCAATATCTCTCTAGTCTATGAACGAAACGCAACGCCAAAAGACACTTAAATGCTGTTTAAGCTGTTTTTTGTAGATTATAATGTTTCTGGGGAGGCAGTTCAACCAAAATTACACATTGTTTAACTTAGTATTTACGCATATTGTGTTGTATTTTTGCCATAATATTATGTTCCGTTATTACGAATCGATCACAGGAATCGATTTACCATGCCCGATTTTCATAAACAATTCATCCGCAAAAAAATCTTAATTCTTGCGCAAAACTGCCTTGATCCGTGTTCGAAATTGATGCAATATCATATCACTTGAGAATATCATAGATTTATTCCAAAACAAGGTTTATTCCAAGGATTTGTTAATACCAAGAACCCCAAGAAGATTAGGAGTCTGGGAATACAACATACATACAATATATCTCTCTAATCTGTGGAACAAATGAGCCATCAATGAACTTGCGCGACCCGGAAATGGTATTGCTAGTAGAACAAATATATCCCCATTCAATGTACATTTAAATTTAAAATGTTTTTAAGAAGATAACCGTTTATGTAAACATATCCATGATCCGACTAGGATTTTATTAAGTAATGTTTTTATGATTGCTAATTCATTGATATAGTTAATTCGGAATGCAATGTTACCTTTAAAAACACATCATATGTAAATGTAAATAGTGAACGCGACTTATTGGTCGGAATCCATTTTCCTTGAAGTTGTTGTGACATTTTGCTCTCCTGTTCTGCGCCTAAGAAAAAGAAATACCTATTACTGAATAGGATCGTATTTATCCGGATACTAAACACAAATGTGTGATGATCAATTTGAAAAATACTAAATTAACAAGGAAATGATACCTGTGCTATAGTGTGACCAAATGCACGATGGGTTGAAATAGTGACTGGCCCGTTGTCGGCATAAATACATTATTTTAATTCACCATTGCTCACCTTCTGTCTTATAAATAAAGATAAAGACAAGGATAACCCGTCACTATGGAACTAGACGTGTCGCCTGCAAATGTCGCAGACAACGACAACGACATGGAATACTCTGACAATTCGTCAGAGAGTAAATATCTGTCGTGCAGCATTAACGAGCAATATTCCGTCGTACGCATTCCAGAAGACGGTGAGGTAGCCGAAACGAAGCCTAGCAAGCACTCTTCAAGAAAGCAGTCTAAAAGAAGAAAAAAAAGCTCAAACCATTCGAGACCCCTACCAAGGATAATAGTGAAGCCGTTACCTCCTCCGCCTCCCCCAGAAACTAGAGAATGGACAGCAGCTTCCTCCTACACAGAGACTAACACGAACACCACTAAACTATCTACAATGCGTGAGGTACTGGCCAGCATACCAGGGTTCTGTCTCAAACCTAGGAAACGCAGCGGAAAGAAACTTTCCACTGCTGCTCAATTGCAGCAAACCAGAGAAGGCTGTATAGATTTAGAAACCCCTGATTCTATTTTAGTTAACACTAACATAAGAGCTCTACTGAACAAGCACACATTCACCCTTCTTCCGCCTCTGTACCAGTACAAGCTGGGGCAGCTGTTGCCCAATGTGGACCGCCCCAGCCCCTCTGGCCGTTTGAGCTCTTCTAGTCTCAACAATGAATTCTTTGCCCGAGCCTGCTTAGAGTGGCAGGAGAGCCTGTCAGGAGGTGAATTCACCCCAGAGAATCAGCAAAAAATGAAATCTGAAGCTGAGAAAGAAAAAAGCAGAATTGATCCTTGGAAGTTGAAACATTTTGAACCTTTTTGGGGAGAGAAGTCTAGACGAGAAAAAACTACTCTCAATTTGAATTCTGAAAGGCCATCATTGAAAACAACTATAAAGCTAAGACCTACAGCTTCTATCACTAGCACTAGCACTGTTCCAAAGATAAAAAAAAGTAAATCATCAAGCAACAGCAAAAGAATGCGATCTGTTGGGGCAGTCACCAGGTCTTCATCCAAAGCAGATGAAGTTGTAGATGAAGCTGCTGTGGTCAACACCAAGTCATCTGCGCCGGTTCCGGACTTGCTCCCTTTAAAACATGCTAAGAACCATAATAGGGGCTATGTGGAATGCCAGGTTGACTTAAATTTTTCTGATTCTTCTTCAACTCAGAGATTAGATGACTCAATCCCAACAACGCCTGTTGACCCGTTGCTACTGCCTGATGCAGAATCAGAGAGAAGCGAAGTGAAACAAGAATTGGATATAACTGTGGTAACAATTGAAGAGTCAAATGCCTCTAAAGAAAGTGAAATAAGTAAAACAGAATCAGAAAGATTTTTCTCTGAGAGTACTAAGAGACTAAGTGATGACAGTGAGAATTGTAGTTTAGCAAAGAGAATTAGGTTTGAAGAGGAAGAGGTGTTAGGTTACTTAGGTTTTTTAGCTCAGAGCGTTGAAGGATCAGCAAGCAACAATTGCTCTGATATAGAAACAAGTGATCCTCATGATCAGATCTGCCCGAGCGATGAACACACCTACCCAGAACAAGACCAAGGGGACACAAACAGTGAAGACAGTAAGGCAACAGCTTCAGTCTATGAGTATGATGAAAGAAGTGTCTCTTCATTGTCAAGTTTGAAAATCGACAACAGTGTGAGTAGCATGGCTCCAGTAGAAGAAGCTATAGTCAATAGCAATACTCTTCCATGTGAGAATTCAGCAACAGACATAGAAAAAAGTCCAAATAATAATAAAGAGGATATTAAAGTCTCTCCCAACCCTGTTTCACCTGATGAATATGAGCAGTTTCCAACAGATGTTAAAAATGTGTCCAACTTTAATATTACTTCTCCACAAAACACATTGATAATAGATGTTAAGAAAGAAATACTCTATCATAATCCTGATCAAGATATTGAAGGCCGGATAGTTCAAGCTACTGATCATTTACATGACAAGGAGAATGACAACTGTTGTGAAAAATTTGACAAGATAAAGCCCACAGAAAACATTGTTCATAATTATTATGATGAACATTTCAAAGATGCAGAGTCTTTTATTCTGGAGACTGGAGGACTTTCAATACTGACATCTCGTAAGTTTTATTAACAGCAAAGTTATGAAATTATGATATAATCAGTTACAATTATAGTATACTTAAGATATATTTTATATTTTACAGAAAGTGAAGATGTTAAATATGCATCACATCCTAATTTAATGGAACTGTCATCATACATGAGTGAAACAAGTAAGTAATAATTTTAACAAGTAAGTAACAGTTTTTTTTATCAAAGGGGGGGGTAAATTGACAGAATTATAAGATTATTTAAGTCATCAAACTAATGTAAAGTAAATTTGATTTGATTTTGAAATTTACTGGGTCTGATTTTTAAGTTTAAATACACACTGAAACAGATTTCCCTGTTTCAAACCTCTGATACTTTCAGACTTTCTCATAATTACTCATCTAGATTTTCTGCCACTTTTGATATTTTTACTGGCAGATTTGACAAGATGCTGAATAATAATAATTTAGTGGGTACATTAACAAAATTACGTTTTCCTCATGTCTGGGTACTCTGGGATATCTGTTGTATTAGGAGCTGTCAAATATAATTACAGCGCAACCAATGAATAACAACTATTTTCCTTATATTCAGATGTTACTGCAGTTGTCACAATGCCCATGCCTCAGAATTCATCAATACCAGTTATGGAAGTAACTAACACATCTGTAAGTCAGAGAAATGGTTTACTTATATACAAAGTTGTGTTTTATTTATCTGATGTCACCTTTCACTTATTTATTTTCAGATGGTTTCTTATCCAGATGATAACATGCAGGATCCAGCAAAACCAAAAACATCTGCAGTATCATGGAAAACTGAGACCAACTTAACTAATGATGTCATTACATTACACAATTTTTCGAATGCAAATCTGGAGAGCACAAAATATCTAAGTGAAGATTCTAAAACCAGCATGGATGACACAAACATTAATGATGACAACTGCATGTATAAAGAAGATAGAGATGCAAATTTTAATATGGAGTCCTCCAACTCTTCAGAAAGTTGCCAGTCTTTAAAGGACGCCTCAGTGAAGCAAGAGCTCGATCCTGCCACCAGTTTAGTGTCTAGTACTACAATAACCAACCCACCTGTTAACTCGACACCTATGACTCAAATTGTCAGGCCATCAGGAAAGAAATCCAAGTCCGGAAAAGATTCAAACAGGTAAACAAACATGAATAATAATAGTAATTTATTATCAGGCTACAAATAATGCAACTAGACATATACTTTACAAACTAACATACATAAAAATGAATAACTAAAATAAATCTAAATTATTTTTAAATACGATGTAGTACCTCGGCGACCGCGACCTAACCCTGCTCAGGGTAGATGTAAAAACAGTTAATAGAAATTTTCCCTGGAAATGAGACATGGTTAGATCAATTGTTCATCCTCTCAAACCCCTATAATGTAAATAAAATCAAAATCGTTAAGAGTCGTTTTCGAGAACGCAATAATATATAAGACTAGAGGCAGCATCATCATGAAAGTTTTTAACTTTATTTTTTTTTAATAATAATGCAGTTGCGAATCATTGGATTGTGTGATCCTCCTGCTCAATCGCCTTAGGGTTTGAGATTCAAAGCGACATGAATCTGATTGAATGAACATCAAAAAAATCATTTGTAACATTTTCAGAAGTCGCAGTTCAAACAAAGTGCCGCCCGGGGCTGTTAATCTCGAGAGGAGTTATCAGATTTGTCAGGCGGTGATCCAGAACAGTCCGAACCGGGACGCGCTGCGCGGGCAGTTGCGGCCGCCGCCGGCGCTGCTGACGAGGCCGGCGCGTGCGCCGCGCCCGCCACCACCGCCACCGCTGCCGCCGCCACCTATGCTTCTTAGACAGCTGCCAGTCTCTGTAATGCCACATAATGAGGTATATCACACGTTTTTATGTACATATAAATCAATGAGAGTTTGCAGGAAAATGTCCTTATACTGACAAATTCAAGGGGCATATACATAAGTACCGTTTTAGTTTTTAGTGCGGTTCCCTGCGCAGATGGTGACTACGCGGTTATGGAGTGGAACATCACATTATGTCTCAAGGAAGAACGGAATTTACTTTTCTTCAATAGTTTAGGAACTGCTATTTTCTGAAGTGAAAAATGATATACCTACTTAAACTTGCACATAAAAAATTTCAAGTGTTACTAAAGCAATCTATAAAAATTCAAAAGTAGAATTGATTACTTGTTTTTTCTTTTTAAAAGAATTTAAAAGAAAAGTAGAAATATGCCACACACCTAGTCATATTTTTCTGGTATCTGACAATTATCATTTTGATTCCATATGATTTCAACTCTGCATGTGCAAATTCTGTTATGTGAAGATTTGTATTTAATTTTATACACTTCATTTACAGACACTGCAGATGAACGAGAATAGAACCAACAGTGTGGGACAGTACATTTTGGTGCAACGGCCGCCAAGTGTAGCCCCAAGAGCATCCAGTGCTCCGCCAGCTAATCAAAACACTAATGTTGTAAGTAGCTCTTAAAATATTCTAAAATGTTTAATACATACATAAAGTCATGCCTGTTTACCGGAGGGGAAGGCAGAGACTACGAATTTCCATTTGCTGTGATGTAATGAATGTGTAAATGGTACTTTTTAACTATTTATTTTTTTATATAAACACATTTATTTCAGCCTGTATAGTCATTATTCATTAACAATCTTATTTAATAACAAAGGCAACAAGGCCTATACAATAAATACCTTATTCAATTCAATACATTTATTTTAGGTTATTAATTAATCCATATTGGGAGTTACTACATATAAATAAATATTACAAATTAAGTTGGCAACAAAATGGCTGAAGTGCATATGTATAGTGCTGTGACCGTAGCTAGAAAATAAAATCCTGAATCTAAATCTGCATAATGGTATGGTAGCGGTTTGACCCTGTTGGACTAAAAATTGTATTACATTTGTTTTGCAGAGCGTGACTCGGTGCCGCAGCGTGGGCGCAGACGACGCGTGCGTGTGCAACCTGCGCGCCATGATCCTATGCAAGAAGTGCGGGGCGTTCTGCCACGACGACTGCATCGGCTCGGCCGAGCTCTGCCTCACCTGCCTCATCCGCTGACGGCCCCGGCGCCGCCCCTGCCCCGTGCCGGCGCGCTGACACCAGCGGAAGCCCTGACAGACTCTCAGTTTCAAAATTGTGCTTGTGAAGTGAACTAAGATTGGAATGTGAAGCTTTCGGAGTGGTGCTATCTGTTTGAAGAATTTATTGTGGGTCTAGAGCACGTTTAGGAATTAGATGACGCCGGTACTCGAACTGCAGCATTGTATACACTTTATAGAATAGCTTGATGTCTCTGGTGAAGAACTGTTTTTACTTAATTTGCGTAGTGTAATCGGGATCGTTAGCGAACAGTGGTGCAGCTTGAAGATCACACTGAAACATTATCTTTTTCACTAAAGAATTCTTATTGCCGATAGAATCATTTTTACTAAGTAAATCAATATTGCAAATATGCATATTTTTAATTTGATTTTGTCATTATATTCTACAATTACACAAAACGCCATTTCTATAAAGGCTTATTACATTATTTATTTTGTAGTCCTAAGACACATTTTGATTTTCATTCGGTCATCTTTTCTACTTAAAACGTCTTATGCTGAAATTTAACATTTACGTTAATGGTTATCGAAAGTAAGTATCATAGTTGTTAATAAGAGTACATACATGGAAAATTAGTGATTAAGCTAGATATATGTTTTTGCCATTATATTTTTAATTTATGGATATCATCACAAGATAGTATTGTTTTTAATTTGTATAGTCTCAGTGGGTTCGCTCGCCGGGCGTAGTGTACCGTGTCAATCCCCTTCTAGTTGTATTCCGTAGGTAATGGCGTGTACAGATATTTATTGAACAGAAGAGGCTGGTGGTTGTAACATCGGGGTGAGTTGTAATTGTACAATGGAGGTTTCTATACATTTGTATAAGTATTTACTATAGAAAATTACTTGTTATATTTAAGTTTTTCTTTATGGCGTGTACACTAATACGATACTAAGTTATGCAATATATTTATAGCTGTCTATCATATTTTTATAAGGACATTTTACAATTGAATATTGCTTTTGCCAATTTAAGACTTGTTTGAAATTAATACGGTCCATGTAATCTCCAACCGATCTCTTGGTTTACATGGTTTGTTGTTCCGCGGCGAACCTGTAGCTTGTAACGAACGTAACGTACTGTGTAGCTCGATAACGATTAATATAACGAGATACTGATTTATGACAAAATAACTGATTCAATATAATTATGTTATTTAGATAGCAACCATATAATGGCTATGCCTAGTTTGTTCACATAGCAATGCCTTAAGTTATGATTTCTAGACGCTCTATCACATCAACAGATGTTAAATTATAAGAATAAGCAATCTTAACATATATTATATAGGCATTTAATATAACAAGTATTGCTCACTCTGTTTCAATCAGAAATGTATACATGCATATATCACACATGAATAACTGTTGACATTGTTTTCCATGTATACATAGTGTCACAAAAAACTATTTTTTAGATGTTAACAAATCTCTAGAGTGGGGGCAACCCTGTATCGGAAGACGAGCACTTGGCAGGCCCCCAAAGTGGACCAACGACTTGGTTATGTCATAAAAAGCCGTTTCACTGGACCAATTGTCGTAAAGAACTTTGGGGAGGCTTGTTTCCAACCGTGCACGTCTTTCGGCAATACGATGACTAACGTATTGACAAGTAACCCATCACTTGATACTCAAAGGTGTTTGACATGCCTTGTGTTAAAATATCATTTAACTGTGGACCCTCCTAACGTGTTGCGCATATTTGTACAGCCAGCGTCAGATATACATATATCACAGTGAAGAAGGTTGTTCACATATTCTAGGACACCTATTATTCACACTGCACTGATATAACATCTGATGCCGACTTTATCTTTGTATGAAGGTCAAAATCAAAAATATTGTGTCTACTGTTAGTAAAATAATTATTGTCATTTCGTGATGGTTCATATGAGTTGAGTACTGAAATCGTTGCTTAATAATCACGACAGTGGACAGCTCAAATGTCTTAAGGGACATGTCCTTTACGACATTTCAGATTTCCGCTGTTGATTATTTCACTAAAGGTGGATAAAATGTTCTTGATTTTGACCCATAAAGGCATGCGCGGATTTTTATCTCATTTCTCTACTGTATATGACGGATTTCCATAACCATCTCTGATACCAAATGCATATTAAATTAACATCCAAAATTTAAAACGAAAACTGCAAACAACTAGCTTCCATATGTGTTAAAGCAAAAGACTATTACTGAGTACAATTATCTCTAGCATTAATGAGGTCGTTTTCCGTTTCGTGTTAGGCCACATTCAGTAATTACAAGCTCTCGAAAATCCTGTCTGCTATATTAGCACGCTAGCGTTTATCGCGCACAATAACGCTTTGGTCCCTCTCGCACACGCATACTGGTTAGAACGGGATAAATGCTTTGTCATTGATAAAAACTATCGTGCTAGGCCCCCTGGTTTGCTTTCACAAAACTTGCATTACTTTTTGTTGCTTTTTGTTCTATCGTGTATCGTCATTTCGATAATGGTCAGAATGACTAGCACGACACACCGCAGCTCGGTTTGTCACTCAGTGCGTCTCTTTCTCACTAGCTCGATAGGAAAGAGGCGCACTGATGCACTAATTTCGCATGCGTGCTAGCTGTTATGAATGTGGCTGTGGCAGCTAGAAGCTTTGTCGCTTACAGTGGGTCCAACTGAAAGACTTGATGTACGATCCGAGAATTATATGACTGCTTCTAGAACAGAGGGTTATGATGCTTTCACTAGATTACCTTTTTAAACGATGTTATTTATTATCTTTCATTTAGATGAGTGTAGCGACATATGTAGCAAGCAGAGGCCCTAGCACGCTGGGTTGTATCCTTTTCAAACCAGTCGGTGTTTGTGAGAGGATCGATCTCCGCGATAAATAATAACCATATGCCTTAAAAATGCAGTCTGTGGTTATGGAAATTAAATCATGTTTTAAAACATCTTGGAAAATAATTTAGCATATTAGCTAATCACAATTTTATAGTGAACTTTACTCTTTTGTTACATTGATATTTTCTTTCCAATTGCTATTTGTCTAATTCACGATATGTTTTTGATAGCTAAGCTGTGAGACATTCGCATTGTTTTTATATTGGTAAATACATGATTCTTTTAGACATGAACGTTCTTCTCGAATAAAATTATGTTCTAAATCTAATTTATAGTCTTTTATTGATTGTACCATTAACGCTTTGCTAACGGCTTTGAGAATGGACGTAAATGCTGATTTCATTGCTGTCTATAAGCTCTATACTACACGTAGGTATTAACCATTTCCATTGTGATTCCTTTTATATTACGAGTTCGAGACAAATCCCGACAGACAATATAAAAAAGAGACAGCTGCTTTAAAAGTGGTTCTCTGTTTGACCTTATTGTTTGGTCTGTGTCACCCTCCAAATGTTAGTACGTCCTCGGGACAATTCTCGCGTCATTAGAGATGAAGTCACACTCGAGATAATCTAAAAAGAGCTGTCAAATCCCTTCAAAATCTGTCATATTTTGAGACATCTCTAACGTCAGATGAATCTCGATGAGCGTCAGAATTGGGGGCCTAAATATGTAAGTACTTATTATCTCCATGGCCATATCAGTTGGATGTTGTATTGTGAAGTCAGTTTTGAGCTTGGATGAAGAACTAAAGCATGGATATAGCTTCAGTCAGTACATGTCAAGCGCACACACCCAAAACCATAAAAATAAGAAAAGCCCAAAACGGTCAAAATGGTTACATTTGGTGTGCGTCAAGGACCCCAATTCTCGGTTCATGCGAGATGCATCTCACGTGCGAGATACG
Source organism: Ditula angustiorana (assembly GCA_963691745.1). Lineage (NCBI taxonomy): Eukaryota > Metazoa > Arthropoda > Insecta > Lepidoptera > Tortricidae > Ditula > Ditula angustiorana. The sequence goes on from OY829473.1 coordinate 6,225,833, forward strand.
TCAAAAAATTACAGATTTCCAAGGGATTTGACAGTTGTTTCCGTGCGAGATGCATCTCGCATAAACCGAGATTGGTCCCGCAGGATGTCAATTGAGAGGAGGTTCAGATTAGAGTATGTAGTCTTCTCTTTTTGGCACATTGTATTGCCGTTTAAAGTAAAGAGATCAGCTAATAAAATATCGCTTTTAATTTTAAACCTCTTTCTATGCTGTACTATCTATGGTTTTGAGTCAGTGCAGACTGGTACTGAGACTGACTGTCACTGTCAGTTACTCAGTTGTCATTTTAACGTTGCGGAGGTGGGTGTCTACATGGCCGATTACTACTGTTTTCATAAATCCTAATCGGTGTGGTTTAGTGATTGATTGAAAGTATGTTTTAAATTGAAAAGAACTAAAGATCAGACAACCTGAAAAATGTCTACAGTTCTTTTAGCCGTCGTGGCTGTTATATTGTGTGTACTTTTCCGTATACTTAATGTTAACAGCCAGCCACAGAAACCCGTGATTTATGGGAGGGATCGGAATTTTATTGAGAATATCTTATTTGTTTCGCCCTTTCTTCATGAACCGTAAGTGAAAAATCTTCATATTTATTTTGTTGTCTTTAAAATTTGCGGTTACGCTTTCACGAGTTTCTAGCGTGCGTCTGTGTGATGATGTCATATTTTTGGAGTGGAGTAAACGCCGTAAAGATGTGATCTGAAATGATAAGCAAGTAGATTCATGAAATTATTGTGCTACATTGTGGTTTTGTTACTGCCAACTAGTGATAATTGGAAGCTTGTGGCCTCCGCTATTACTTTACTATCAATCATAGTACCTATCCAATTCATGTTTCTCTAATCTTTGGTCCAATTCATACGGCAATTAACCGTACCGTACAGCGTACAGCCTAAGGCTTAGTATTATTTTATTTTACATTTAAATATTAAATGTGTTCTGTGTGTAGTTACCAAGTATACACAAATGTATATTCTGTGTTATATTGACCTAGATTACTTTTTGTCTTATAAGATTCACAGTCCCACTCAATGACAATGATTCATCTAGAAACACTAGTAGTCTCATGGCCATAGTAGTTTTTGTTTATTTTTTGCTGTATGATGTAAGTACAGTCAGTCTCAATGGAAGTGTATTTAGGTAAATACTTTTGTGGGTAGTGCAAAGAGCCCTACGTCCCTGCTGAGGGCAGAGGGATGAGAGGATGATGATACATTAATAGATATTCTTATGAGTATTAAGTACTTAATATAAATAAATATATCAGGACAGTTAACACCAATTGACCTAGTCTCAAATTAAGCAAAGCTTGTACTATGGGTACCAGCATATAACAAATATTTTTACAGCTTAATTAATGTAGTTACATGATAACTTATTTTGTAATCACCCTTTTAGTCTCAGCATGACCTCTTTGAATGTTATTATGATGCTATCTCAATGTTTATGTTGAGAGTTCTTGTGAATAATCTGACTTATATTAACACTAATAATTACCTATTTTAATGCCAATGAACCTTTTGTGATTATTTGTTACTGTGATTATTATAAATAACAGCAATCATTACTATCCTTTAAATTCTATCTTTATTTCTTACACTTCTTCTTAATTTTTTTGTTATTCAAATGAAATCATAATATCTTTATTCCCAAGGACTTATTACCAAAAAAATTTATCCACAAGGATAGATTGTTATTAGGCAATATTTCTCATGTTGTTTTTTTTTGTTACTCTTGAATGCAGTCAGTCTTTGAACCGTGAGCAGATATGGTGACTGAATCATTTTTTTGTTCATGTAAACTATGAACATGTTGGAAAATATTTAAAAAATGCAAGTAAAAAGCTCTTGTTACTTGGTTACGAATAGTCTTTCTTCCAGGTACGATTGTAATATAGAGTAGAAAGTGTGTGGGAGGGAAATCTTAAGTTTATTATATTAATTTTATTGTTTTGTTCCAGCTACATCCCAACTCGTTTGTGGGGCTTCAGTGGCCATGTCCAGACTATCCTGCACAGCCTCATCGGCCGAGTCCGCTGTCCTTGGCCCATTGGAGCTCGTATATCGCTAGTCTTACCCGATAAGTCGACACTCACCTACGACCTGTATGAACCAGTGGGATCAGAGCATGAAGGTACGTTGATTATTGTTGCTGTTATTCTTGATTATCATGCTCTAGTTTTGCCACACATCTTTTTGTGTCATGCAACAAATGTGTTGCTAATACCTGCATGTCAATCAACATAGAGTCGATCAAATTTATGACCACATCAGTTGATTTTTGACTTTCGAGCGCTCGACATTTGCCAGGCGCGGGCCAATCAAAGACGCGAGCGTATATTTTTACCGCCATTGGTGGCCGACAAGTGTCGAGCGCTTGAAAGTCAAAAGTCAACCCATTGCTGCACTCTGCTGTAATCTTCAATTTTAGAGTATGTAGAGATTAATAGTTTATAATTATCTACAGAGAATATAATTAGGGGCAAGGGTTGTATGGGCAAACAATTTGAACTCTAGCCCACCTTGTCACAATGAGTCATCATTGTGATGTTATGGTATTCATAGTGAAACGTCACTATGATATAAATCGAGAAAAGGTTTTATGGTAGCTCGGTAATCAATTTTGAAACTTCCTAAAACTCAGATTATTATGTGAACCCAGTTTAGGTCTGGTAAATACAAATATATAAATCGGTATGGACGTCGAATATATAATATTTTAGCCGCCAATAAGATGTTGATGTAAGTGATGTCCAAGTGTACCATCAGGTGTAAACATATGGGTATAATAAATCACTCAAAATGATGTACCAAATGCTGTTATGTTGGCAGTTATTTTTGATTCTTTCCAATTAAGGTTCGAATCGATTGATTGCACTACCGCAAAGGAATTGTTCCTGCTTCTTTTCATGCTAGCCGACAATGCACACAAGAAAAGGTGATGGTTAGATATGCGTGTGGCGAATTCTGGTCTCAAAGGCCAAGACCATTTTATCTACCAATAGTTCAATTTAGAAACATTTTTATGAGAAATCTGTCAAAATTTGATGGCCGGCGGCTGGTAGGTAAAACGATTCGGCCTTTGAATATAGAAACACGGCCTAAGTAACCCTACCCAGGTGGGTGTAGTATAGCCCAGTATACTAATATTGATTTCGCTTCACACGTCGTCTAGAAGCTATTAAGCAGGTTAAATCGACGCGCTAACCATGGTTCAACAACTTTAGAAATCTTTTGTAATTAATAACTAGCAATACGTTAAATAAGAGAGGCCTTGGAAAGTAAACAATACTGCTCGGCAGTGTTTCTAGACATACAGCAAGCTTTTGAAAAGGTCTGGCATAAAGGGCTCTGCTCTGCTACAAACTTAAGATTTCCCTCCCACACACTTTCTACTCTCTATTACAATCGTACCTGGAAGAAAGACTATTCGGAGTTCAAAGTGGCGATTATATGTCGGAACTGCATAGAATAGAAGTAGGAGCAGGAGTACCACAGGGTTTCGTTTTGGGACCAATATTGTACTTAATTTACACCTCAGATCTCCCCAAAACGTAGATACCCTCATAGCAACCTATGCAGACGACACTGCAGTATTGGCCAGTCACAGAAATATTGCGAATGCCTCGGCGTTGTTACAAAACCACTTGGATTATGTTGTGGGATGGATGAACAAATGGAGAATTAAGGCTAGTCCAAATAAATCCGACCACATCACATTTATACTAAAAAGAGGCGACTGCCCTCCTGTCGAGATGGGAGGCGAGACCCTACCCCATAAAAACTGCGTTACCTAAGTATCTGGGTATGCACTTAGACAGAAGACTCACGTGGAAGGACCGTATTAGGTCGAAACCGGTCGAAGCTAACATCACATTTAAAGAAATATACTGGCTGGTTGGGAGGCAGTCTAGTTTAACCCTGGAAAACAAACTTCTGATTTAGAAATCTATTATCAAACCAATATGGACTTATGGATTAGAGCTGTGGGGCACGGCCAGTCATTCCAATGTTGAGATTCTTCAGCGATTCCAACACAACATGCTAAGAATCATCACCAAATCCGCATGGTTCATCCGTAACACAGAAATACACGAATACCTAGTGAGACTCAAAAGGGATCACATCATGGAACTCGACATAAGAACCTGAAAGAGAACACCATATGGAGCGACATGTCGATGGACCTGCCAGCTCTCAAATCGACATCGCACAAATAATCTGATTATAGCTAAGAGGCTGATTACAGATAGTTGACAAAAAAAAACTAGCAATACCAGTCTGGAATATATAACACAGTTCCTTAGGTCTGTAATAAAACAATCGAAGTCGATATCAAGCGGGACATGCTTCATTTTTAATGAATCTGTTTAGATGCGTGACTTTAAATTTGATTTATTTGAATAGTGCCGGAACAGGTTTTCACACTGAGATAGTAATTGTTTTGTGCAAATTGCCTAAGATCACGCTTGATTCATCACAGCATGAATAATCCTAGGTAATAAAAAGAATATCCGCTCTTCGTGAATACAGATTCGTCGAAAAGGTCTTTTTTTATGAACATGCATGGCTATCGAGCTACGAGCGCATGTCAATGATAGTGGGTCACCAAAAAATTCCCTGCTAAGCTAATGCTGCAATGCTACGGTTACTACTTTTTAGCGTTTCGTAGGTACCCAAAAGGTGCCAATGGGCCCCTATTACTTAGCCTCCACTGTCCGTCCGTCCGTCTCAGGATCCGTAACAGGCTAACGTGGACACTTTTTTGTGTGAGCATTTTTCATTGACATGCCCGCTTATCGCCCGCCCGATATCAACGTATGAGTTGCCCATGAGTGGGCAACCTAACTACTTAATTGATCAATTAAGAAGCGCCAGTTCCTCAACTTCAGTTTTAGAGGCGTTTCCTTCCAGTGACACTTAGATTGTGGAATATATTTCCTGCTATTATTCTTCAACGAACTTTGAAACGGGAGACTTCAAAAGACGCATAAAAACGTTCTTGCAGGGTCGCATATGCGTTAGTGATACTTCTTGTGTTACAAGCGTTTATAGGCGGTTGTAACACCGGCCGTATTCCTTTATCCAACGACGTGGTATAAAACAATCAGGGGCTGTTAACATACTGACAAATGTTATATCTATACAACAAAACTCTTTTTTTTGACGAAAATCCTTTAATTTCGTGAAGATGTCAAAAACCCCAGACCGTAAATTTAATCGAGGAATAAATTGGAGTTTTCAAGGCAACATTTTCAGATAGGGACCTATACAATATATGTATTTATAAGTATAACCGTTTTAAAGTACAGGATACTTTTGGTTATTGAATGATATTGCAGTATTATGCTTTTGATGAAAATTTATGGGTGGATAGAAGAAAAAGATCCTACACGTGCACAAAAAATACGCGCGGAGTTGAGAATCTCCCCCTCCGGTTTTTGAAGTCTATTATAAATGACTCTAGATTTTAGATTATTGTTACCCACCTACCGCTATTCTATTTCGTTTTTGGGTAAATAGCGATTATAGATATTCCGGGAACTCCGGGTTCGGCAACCTTGCACCGGTAGTTATGTGCTGTACGAACTGCGGATGACATCATAACTATGACTCGTTGGCATGCCATTCGTCGGTACTACGAGCTATTACAAAGGGTGTTTGTTATGCTTGTGGTATGCCCTTTATTTCATCGTTCTAATCTCATGCGGTTCGGGGAATTCGGGAAATCAATTAGGGTTTCTAATAATAAAACTACTGTGGGGCTAATCATGATTCATGACCAAAAGAGATTGGAAGTTTTCTAGGAAACAAGACTATCGTTATCTCGATAGTCATACGAGTAGAATATTTTTAAACCTTACCTATCCAAAATGAGTAGGTATATTTTTTGTTTTAGTACTTATCGGATTTGTGGAATGGTTAGGTAGAAACTCATTATAACCTACTTCTAGCGGTATTTATTAAATACTACTTATACACATTTCATTCTATTATTTCGTGGACAGATTAAGAACTTAATCCATGCTAAGACCCTAGGATTAAGCTAAAAATCGTTGCTAAACAAGTAGCTTCGCATAAAATATAAAAATGCACATGTACGTGTGCTACTATGATAGTATTTGGATATAGTCGGTCAATTCGGAAATTTCCATAGTTTTTTTTAATGTTAGATTGTATTCATTCACTGATTCTCATACCGAGGCCAAAAAATGTTTAAGCGCGAAAACCGTTAACTGTACGGATGACAGCACTAATGGCACATATGTTGAGATGGTACAGCGCTTGCGTGTAAAGCAGCTCTACGCAGCGAGCTGGAGCCGTGTTGCGTACGCAACACGGCTCGACGGTTCGCTCGACAGCTCGACGGTTTGTGGTCCAGCCTTTAACCGGAAAATACACCGGTATTGCAACTTGAAAAATCGCCAAGTTTAAACAGCAAGTGTTAGCTGGCCATTATTACTTGTAAAATTCATAGCTTGGGACAAAAAAATCCAGTATTATAGCCTTTGCGTAATAGGAACCAATGACTATACTATCGCAACAAGGTATACTGACGACGATAAAAGTCTTAGGAAGGCATTAGACGCATGCAGCACCAGACAAGTCTTTTAAAGAAACTGTTGGGCATGCTTTTAACTAGCAGTAGGAAAGCCTTGCTTCTGATATGATGATGATGATGATGATGATGATGATAATTGAATAACTGATTTTGATCAGGGTCATCTAGAGTCAATAGAGTGTCCGCACTAGTATTTTTGCGCTGCGCCGTAACGTTTCCCAGTCACGATCACACGCATATCGTTTTCGCTGTTATGGACGCCGTTGCCTGATCATGATGTGATACTCGTGAAGGTACAAGTGTTGACGCGGCTTTACTTCTCACTAGCGTCATCAAGCAATTTTTACCCGACCGAGTGTTTATTAACTAGGTTCTACTTAAGGCCTCCGCTAAGTCGCGAGGGTGCACGAAGCGGGTGCACGCCTATCGAAAAATAGTATGAGAGCCTCCACTAACTCGCGCGGGTGCTCATACTATTGTTTGATAGGCGTGCATCTGCGCGACTTAGCGGAGGCCCTTATTTTCCGTATTTTGTTCGCAGACGACGTGACGGTGGCGATATGCCCTGGCATCGGCAACACTTCTGAGAGCGTGTACATTAGGACCTACGTCCACTACTCGCAGTGCCACGGCTACCGCTGCGCCGTGCTCAACCACATCGGAGCGCTCAACAGCGTGCCCGTCACCGGCGCAAGAATATTCTCGTATGGTGAGTTGACATTAAACTCGCCCACATCCTGCGCATGCGACTGTCTTTAGGCCTAATAGAAGCGACACGTATTCCTTTACACGCGCCGTGTACTCCGGGAGTACTAATGCATGCAAATGCCTGAAATAAAGACTATTAAACCTGCATGTGCAACCGTATCACAGTAATTATCATAATGAGATGCCAGGCTATTTATGATGAGTTTCTTATGAAATGGTCCCAATGAGTTTCTTTTAAAAGTTAGGTTGGGGTATAGAAGTGTCACTTCATGCCCCTCCACTTCACAATGGCAACATGGCAACATCGAAAACAGTCGCGTGGAGGGGATAAATGTCGCTCACGTTGCGCGTTGGCATGGCGCTCTGAGAAGTCACGACTTCAAACATTTGCCAATTTTAATGAGTCCTTCAAAAATCATTTGTTTAACAAAATAAATCTCCGGATCAACTGTTCCCTGAACCCTAAATGTAACGCTTTACAAGGCGCTTATAGCACAACTTTAGTTGTTGCATTTCAATAGCAACTTTGTTTAAAACGCGCATAGACTCCATTCACGGGAAGGGAACTAGTTAGATTTCAATTGTGGGAAGCCACCTGAAGGTCGCGATTACTAACAGTGTCACCAGTCACGCCCTCCCAATGGGAAAACGCGATACCGGTGCTACAAAAGTGTGCCGGCGGCGCTAGAATATTCTCGTACGGCCAGACGGCACTTTCCAACCAGCATACTTGCTGCGGTTTTATGTTTTTCATGTGTTAAGAAAGAGAAAGATGCGTTATTGATGCGCATTAAGGTGGATTCGCAGCCTTCTGGCTGTAATGGTTACGCGGCAATGGCCTTCTTTGGATGGTAGATCCCTGCGTTTTTATCGCTGGTTACTTCTGGCTGTGAATCAACCTTAGCGCGCATCACTAGCGCATCGAAAATGAAGGGAACGGTATTGTGTTAGCCGCACAGAGCGTTTATTTAACTAGGGTTGTTTGGCGATTGTTGGGCGTTTTTAGCCGCCGTCGTTGTGACTAACAACCTGTTGACAACATTTTTGAGGGATAATGGAATGTCTAATTACTTTTTGCTGTCATACAATTATTACTCAAAGCAAAACTTCGGCGTATGTGACCAGAGAGTGCTAATTGCCACCCATTTCTTCATAATTTTGGTAAATATTGTTACGGTAACTGTTGTGGTGGCAGCTAAAATACCCGAATATTCACCCTGTTCTTATTAATCTCAATTAATGGAAGTCCATGTGAAATGGAAGGTACGTTACCGCCGCGCCGCCTCCATAGCGTGCCAGTCACCAGCTCGGAAATATTTTCTTTCAATGCGCAATGATTCATTATTTTAACCCTTTCGAAGCTTTTGTCATCACATTTGTGCCTGTCACAATCATATTTGCTGCTGTTGAACAAAATACTCGACCAAGTGTCATACACAAACCCCCTTTTTTTTAATGCTTTTTGTACCACGACAAGAAAATGGAATGCACATCGCCTTTGAGTCTAGGTACAGTCAGCGTCAAATATACCAGAGCGGGCAAGGTGGTCAAAAATATCTGAACACGCCCGAGCATATTTGACAATAGAGTCGAGTTCAAATATTTTTGACACCTTGCCCGCTCTGGTATATTTGACGCTGACTGTACCGTAGAGTTCTACTGATTTCGTCTTCAGCATTCACTAAGTTTATTCTTAAGGCTCTATCTATCCCTATCATCACGTAACGTATGACTATTATATGTATACAATTGTTTTAATTACATGATGTAGTTTGATTACCAAAGGCTAGGCCGATCAAAACCCAACCTAAGCCGTTACGTATATCTAATAATTTTTTAATTAGTACTAATTACTAGAAACAAAAGGTGGACTGATTTCCAAACAAAGAGCTTGCGTTATGTTGTTTATCTACAAACACGAGAGTTTTGTTAACTCGAGGAGTTAACGAAAGTCATTAACACCATACATAATAGGTGACTTATGTGTTTTTCCACAATGTGGTACAGTTGTGGGCCTTAATCCATAGACACTAAAGAAGCTCTTTTAAAATTATTTGTGAGGTTCAATTTTGATGGCTATTAGATGTCGCGTAATAAATGAAACCCTAATTTTATAAGTCTCTCGACTCAAATGTCCTGTCCATTGCTCAAAGGTTAACTGGAAGAGATCCCTTAAAGGGATAAGTTCGCCGTTGTACAGTTAAGGAATTTAATTCCCTACCCATTTCGTTGAAATGTCGTCTGACATTCGCAATGCATTAAGGTCGATATGTCAAACTAACGTCTTGCTCTATAGCTCTTATGGTGACAGTTTGCTATATGCTATTGAACCTTAGGTGGGTTGGAAATTTAATTCCTTGACTGTACATGTTACTTCTTTTCTTGTTAACTGTTACATACATAAGTTCACATCATTTCAGTTTTATATGTATGTCACATCTAAACTGATTGAAACATGGACTTCACAGTAACTCCCGATTAAAATTAGGTATGGATTTCTGAGTGACCAACCGAAATGTAGTCGCAAGGCCGCATTAGTCATCGGTCTCTTAACATTATGCTAATCAAAATCAGTCAGTAAAACTTCAAGTGGTGACGTAACGCAGGAGAAAATGTGTCGGTACCTATTATGTACGAGTATGTATGGGAATTCTTTATTGTACAAAAACATAAATGACACAATGAGATACAGGAAAAACAACCGATAATAAATTGTAAAAGAAAGACGTTAAGTATAAATGTTATGGCTGTGTTAATCAATACTGTCAACTAGTAGATATAATTTGACGTGTAATAGGTAATAATTTGCATTACAATGCACAACACAACACAATGCATTCAACACGCCAGTGTGAATTTGGGAAAGTTTTTTGAAGTTAATCTTTTTTCTTATTGGAAAAATGTAGATGTGATATGTTCGAAATAATAAAAGCGGTGGTTTTACTTATCAGCCGAGACCGATAAACCCGCCTGTAAAAACCACTTTGCGTAGATTTTTTTTTGTCATAATTCGAATCGAGGCACTATCACAAAAGTTATCTCAGAGGTCGTAAAACGGACCATTGCAATTATCATTTGGTAATAGAATGCTATTGGATGAAACATTCAACAGCCCAGCCCTAATTCTACGAACGTTAACAAATTTACTTAAACGTCTATAACTATTTGTAATACTTGATTTGTGATACTTAAAACCATCAAAAAGCTCACCGTTTTGAATTTGCCAATTGGCATAAGATCACGTATTAGTATTAATATCTAAGGAATTTGAAGAAATTACCTATTTTTTCGATGAACTTAAAAATAATAATTAACAAGTGCATGTGGTGCATGAAACTATCCCTATGTAAAAAAACAAATATCCCAATGTGCCCCCGACCTATGATTTATAACCATAAATAATGTACTGAATTTTGGTAACCAAACGGACATGTTCATACATTTTTTTATTACAGAATTTCATGCACCCTATGCTGTGCACTTGGTAAAATATTTTTTTGAAAATTTGGGGGGAAAAATGCACATGTTTTATTTTTTTAATTTTGCATCAAAATAACTGCTATACCTACATGCTTTGCAGTTCTGATTCGAACGGGTGCCAACGGGACCCGATTACTAAGGCTCCGCTGTTTGTCCGTCGGTCTGCACAGGGCTGTATCTTATGAACTATAATAAGTAGACACTGCAATTTTAGCCGAATAATGTATAAAAATGTATTTATTACTATATGACATGGCGTCTTACTAACTACGTACTACATGACGTATTACAAATAAACAAAAAATCGAAGGGGATGTAAGAAACGTGTTTTGTTCGGATTTTTTTTATATTATTCGTGTGTGAATCCGATTTTTACTTGGCCGGTTTTCCTCTTAAGGAATACTGTTGAATTATTAGATAGGGAAGAACGTATAATAACGTATAGGTTTGTGATATGATTTTGTTTTTATTTCGCTTGTTCCAGGCCACACCGACGACTTTGCGTACATGATAGACAATTTGACGGAGCGCTATCCAAATTCCAAACTTATACTCGTCGGATTCAGTCTCGGCGGGAACTTGATTACCAAATACCTGGGCGAGGAACGTAAACGGCCTTCTAATATAGTTGGAGGAATTTCCATATGCCAGGGATACAATGCAATTGAGTAAGTATCGAAACAATTAAGATGACCTTGACCGCGGGTGGATACAGGGCATTTAATTCAAGAACGCCTCACACCGAATGATTGGGCATTTGTCAGTCTTATCACTAGCTTTGTTTTTTATTAGCGCGGTGTTCAATATAAGCTGATCCTAGAAACCGTCCATTTATATCAAGACCAGACTTGTGGCTTAATTGGTCTATTAAAACATTCAGTGCCACGAACCCGGTATGTGGGTTCTCTGTTCGTAGAGGATTTTCGTTACAAAGCGGGAAACTGCTGTTACAAGCGTAGCACGTAGCGCTACGTGGCAGTTAATGTGTGAAAATAATTCACGTTTCTCACTGTTATTTGCTGCACATTGTAATTGAAACACCAATGTCACCAAGGCGGTCATTCTTATACCGATCAATATGATAGTAACGCAATAATGGATAATTATGTTTGAATTCTAAACATTTTAATAAAGAAGGAATGACAGCCATCACCTGTGACCTGGCAGGTGGCCCGTATTATTGATTTGTGATTCGATCAACACTTCGAGTCCTTGTGTAATGTTTTATTACTGTCGCATTCCGCCTAAGTTAAACTGGTATAAAATTGCGCCTTTTTATTAAACTTGTTAGGTTCTTAAATATTAAAAAAAAAACAAATATACGGGTCGAGTTGAGAACTTTCTCCGTTTTTTTCGTCGGTTAAAAAGTTGAGGAACTTATAAACTATTGCACCGATTTTCATAAAACATTGTTGCGATATTTAGGCAGTTTGAAAATGGTTAAATTCTAAAAATGTCCTTGGTTGCCAGAACTGGTGTTTACCCGATGATCAAGCGGTAAATGGTAACCGTAGTTAAAAAATTTCCTGTTTTGCTTAATTTTTACCTGTTCGTTTTATCTTTTTGGAATTTCTCTGAATTACCAAAAAAAATATTGTAAACTCTTTATATTTCCCAAATTGTGCACTATTGACACCTGTGGCCCTAACATGACTGGCCAAGTTTAGTTTATCTCTATCTGCGACCCTTTCGTATGACACTAGTTAGACAGAGACACAGGGAGGGGTTAAACTAAACCTGGGCTGTCATGTTAGGGCCGCTGGTTAAGATTACTAAATCGGGTAATATGTTAGTACCTAACAATACAGTATACACAATGTAAACCTTTCAACTAGTATCACTCCAGTGGCCCTAACATGACTGGCCAAGTTTAGTTTATTTCTATCTGCGCCCTTTCTTATGACACTAGTTAGACAGAGACACAGGGACCCCTCCCTAAACTAAACCTGGGCTGTCATGTTAGGGCCGCAGTATGATTATTTGATTAATAGTCTGCGCATCAAAAAACAATTCGCACGTCAAATTTCACGACAGTCGATTGAGACGTGAAGGCATGTGTGTGAAAGCTATAAGACGACAAGATCTGATCGGGGTAGCTGTAGCATAACACACAGAAAACATTATTTTCCCTAAAATGAGACCTAGCTATATCGAATTCTTAGAACTTCAAATACATAAATATTGCTCGTATAATAATCTAGGACAGTACTTTTATTAGTATACCTTTCCAATTTCCAGCACTCTGGTGTACTTACTTCAGTGGCAGAACTTCCGCCGGTTCTACCTCTACATAATGACTGACAACTACCGCAACATCATCACGCGGCACAAACGCATGCTGCTGAGCCCCGACATCAAAGCCAAACACGCCCTCGACGAAAACATGATCGTCTCTGCCGGTACCCTGCCGGATTTGGACGAAGCTTATTCTAGGTGAGCTATTTAGTAGATAAATTTCTAAACTGTATCTGTAGTACTTCAACTAAAGTCATGCATTTCGGGTATCTTTGATTTCCGAATCGGTACAAACGCGGCAGTAGGTACACTGCAGACTTTCATAGCCGTGCATTTTCTAGTATATAAATAAGACCTGTATAACCTATAAAATATGAACGGTTGCGAGTGACAGACGTGATGAGGACGACCACGCAAATGATAAAGATGATGATGAAGTATAAAACCAACTAACTTAAAGCCGATTACATATTATTATATCTATTTATCATTTATCGCCCTAGAATCGCTGAAACACAACGTTCTCATGGTTTTGTTGTCTATTGTGTCTCGTTACGTACACATTGCAGGCACAAGTTATGTTAGCATTTCACTTCTCCCAATATATGTGTTGCATCTCGTTCGTTTGTCATTTAAACGACGGAGATTAGATCATGCATATTCGATGAACCATAAAGTAAAATTCACGTCAGCTTCATTTCAGCTAGGTTTAACAATATTATAGTTTCCTTGGTCACAAGAAGGCGCTAGCACGTGCGCAAGACGTACCACTTTTGTTTTTTCAAGATTTTAATGTTTATTTTTTTCGAAGCTCATATTTAAAACTTCAACGTCATCCGGGCTTTGGTGTGTCAGATTTTCTAACACGTTGCTCGTTCTGATTATGTTGCATGTTGATTTTCTATTTTCGACGCGACTTCCAGGTGTTGTGTATACTTAGCGGCTCCCATAAACACTGGCCGGCGTCGAAATGTATCAATAGCCCACCAGTTATAAAGTAGATATAAAGTTAGAACTATAGTTCTCTCAAGTTATTTAACGGCCCTTGCCTGTTATCTTAGAATGAGAAATTGTTTACACGAGATAAGTAATTTGATAGTTTTGACCCGCTTTTTGCAAATTTTTAGAATATCTTTCGTTCCGTGAATAGATACTTTTGTGGCTGCGCTCTATTAGGCTAGCAGGTTAAAATAATAAAAAAATAGTCTACTTTATAATCATTAAAATTCTTACAAAATCGTAAGGCAATTAAGGTTAAAATTGAACACTTTGCTGCAACACGTGTCCGCTACTAATAGTTAAAGTTATTATTGTTATTATGTGTAAAGTAATTAATCTACTTCTCATTACTATAAAGGCAAAGGGTTATAAGTTCATAGAGATATATTATGGGTCCTCACTTGCATGCACCAGACTTTCCCATTTTTCTATGTATCCATTTGTAAAACATTCGTAAACAGTCGAACAATGCACATATCTGACTTATCTATAGCCAAAATCTGTTCTAGCATTTCCCGTACCCACAGATTACTACATACGTTTTCCTTTCGTTCGTTTTAGCTTTCCCATGAATGAACTTCTCTGTCTCGCTTAACGTAAATTATGGAGAGCAAAAGAGACAGAGAATCCGGTAAACTCGCTAACGCGGGAACTATTACCTGCCGGTGAAAGTGGTCATATCATACTTATCTGCTTTTCCATGTCGGTAATTCGCTGTGCAGGTTTTTCTGCAACACATTACAGGTAGGGCCGGGTATCTAACGCGAGCATTTCCGCGTAACAACTCTGCTTCGAGCATACAGAGCGGCGAGTCGTTCAATATCCTGAGCGCAATTTGTTACATGTAATTTATAAATTTAATACCCGACTTAATATGCCCACAGCAATTAATACTTCGTTTTTGAAATTATTACTGATAATAATATTCATTTACTTATTTAATTTCAGAAATGCTTAACAATTACTTACATTCATTTGTCAACGTTGAATTATCTATCACTATGTGTCTTGTACGATTATTAAACCCACACAAACGATTACAAAAGTTACAAATGTATCGTAATGTGTGAAGGATGAAAGTAACGTAACATATAGTACGGTTTGATGTAACTGTTTACATACGTATGATATGTTATGTTTACGTAGCGTACGACAGAACTTGTAATAATAAAAAATAAGTATTCGATACAGAATGTTGGAGATGCATCGTTTTCGCACAACCACCGCAAAAAGTATGCCATTTTGATAGCTTAATTAACTTCAGTTTCAATTTGGTTCAACTCAACTATTTCTTACGGAAACCTAATAAATGATGATTTTACTGAGCATCTGGTACATTTATCTACTCTAATATAATAAAGAGGTAAACTTTGTTTGGTTGTTTGTATGTAGGGGGTAATCTCTGGAACTATTGAACCGATTTTAAAAATTCTTTCACAGATGGAAAGCTACACTATTCCTGACGGACATACGCTACTAATTTTACGTGAACGAAGTCGCGCGCGTTCTCTAGTATAAGATATTTCTCAAGCGTCAAACAAGCATTTTTTTATTCTACAATATTGAATCTTTTCGTGCTTGGCGTTGGGTATTATTTCCTACAGCTGCTGTAGTTTAGTATAGCGTATGTTTCTTACATACGGAATATAATTAGGCTCTAATGTAAGAGTGTTCGGACTCTTAAACGTTGTGGTTCTTTATTATTATGCTTTTTGGAGGTATCCTTCGATAGGTCTTTAAAAACTTTATGTAAGATGCTTCTAAATTAGGTGCGAATATTTTCATGGTTGAATCTTCTGATGAAAATAAGTAAGTTGTGTTCCAAACATTTTACAAATTCGTTAAAAAAATCGACATCTCATACGGACGAGTATCATGATGATGAGTACTTTTGTATGGGCCGGTGTGATTTTTTTTCCTATTTTAGAAAAATTGCAAAGGACAATAATTGCTTATTTTAATAAATAGATTCAACAATTTGTGAGCAGCCTATACAGGCTGCTCACAAATTGTTGAATTTAGTATTAACATATACATGTTATCGGTTAGAAAATACTATAGCTATGTGGTTCCTACTACACTATAAGAATCATTTTTGTCTCATTGGTATATGTGTTTGCAATGCGCTATTTGTAACTAACGAGTATGTGATTTCCGGTACATACCTGCTGTGACATACGGATAGGACGCATTTATAGAGTTCTCGGTTATTCATAATCTTAATAAGTTATTTACCTTTTTTAAATTATACACAGGAAAGTGCATGGATTCGAGTCCGTGGCAGATCTCTACAAGTGGAGCTCGTCGGCCTTCTACTTGCACAACATAAGAACACCGATGGTCTTCATAAATGCGCGCGACGACCCCATCGTACCTGAACCGCTGTTACCTCTTATCAGAGAATTTGCCAGTAAGTATACCATAATCAGTCTGATATAAAACAATCGACTAAAAATATACGAATGACTCAATGATTAGTCACCGAACAATCTTACCAACTGAACACCTGATATTTTGAGTCATAAGTTTTTAGTCATAAGGGTTACTTAGAATTGTTCAGGCAGGTTGATAGCGTGATTTACTTAATGTTTGGAGTATGGGCATTCCAGTGAATTTATCCACATTAGGTAATATTATTAATGCAAAACTGTGTTTTTGGGTTTGTCCCTCTTTCACGAAGCAGGGAGTATTAAATCGGCTTAAATTTTTACATGCAGATAGTTTAAGAGCAGGGGAGGTACATAGGCTACTTTTTATCCCGGAAAAAAGCTCGGTTCCTACTGTGCTTGATTTAAAGTTTTGACAGCCCTAGGCTAACTATGAACATACCCCTCACCAGTCCTGTCCCGCCTGAGCCCGTCCAGCCCTGTATTCTGTAAAGCGGTGCTCTCAAAGGCCTAGCGCCCCCTCGGTCTTCACGCCCTAGGCTCTGGCTTAATTAGCCTGTGGGTAATCAGGCTCTGGGCTCTTAATAGTCTTAAGATCCCACCGTAAAATTCTACACAAAAATAATAATTTAAATAAAAATAAAGGCTAAAGGTATTTGGGGCTTTTAGATTTTGCTAGGCAACCCTGCGGCGTTGTATGAGCCCACTTGTTACCTTTTGTTAACAGACTTCAAAAGTCAGAGTAGGTTCACAATTCAACAGATTTTTTTCCCATCTCATTTCGATCAAATAACAAATAGGTGCGGAATTTTACGGTGGGATCTTTCACTGTAAGGGATTGTTAAGGGATAGGAATGGCGTTCTGTGGCCTCCAAAAGGTAACAGGTTAGATTCGGGCTTTTTATTATTTCGACAAATTGCATAGTTCCCGCGGGACAAAGATAAACAAATGGTAGGCAGAAGTCGCGCGAATTAAGAAATATTGATGGGGCAAGGAAATAGTTTGCATATTGAAGATCAACGTAGTCTACTTGTTTTTTTTTTCTAAAATGCTTAAATGATTGTAATCGAAATTATTTATTTTTAAATTTTTTCGATTTTTCTTTTTGTATTTTTTTTACATTCAAATTAAATTTAAAATGCTATATAATTAATGACAACACAAAGAAAAATTAGGGTAATGGCAGGGTTCGAAGCTGCAACATCAGCATTCCGTGCCTTGCGTATTCCAGTTTCCGCCACATTACCGCTGCCATACCCTGCGAATTTTTCAATGTGTTTCGTCTTTACGGTCTAAAATGGTTGCCTGAATATTTGCCTACTTGCTTGAATGTTCACATGCAAGCGTTCTTGCTTGCTTACCTACTTACTCGGAATGCTGGCTTAAGTACTTTCTTGCTTACTTGCATAATTGCGTGATCCTAACGCAATAAAATAATTTCACGCGGGCGAAACCGTGGGTAAAGGCTCCTTTTTTAATATGCTTGGCAGTCAACTTGTTCTGTGGATGTGGTTATTTAATTTAAAAATATGTTGGAGCCCCAGAAGTAACTCTTTTAACAAACATATAAAAGGTTCTACACAATGTTGTCTCATGATAAAAATGTATCCGCATAGTTATATTACTTTTTAATCTGCAGTTATTAGTCAGGTACTTGAGTCGATAAGATTCCACAACGTCGCATTTAATCACCTTGCGTTAAAATAACGATATTTCAACACCGATATCTTCGTTCCATAGGCTCGCACGACAAAACGATGTTCCTGGAGATCGCTCACGGCGGCCACCTGGGTTTCTACGAAGGCGGGCTGGTGTACGCGAACCCCGTGACTTGGCTGGACCGCGCGCTGGTCGGGCTGGCGGGCGGCCTGCTCATGGCGCACGACAAGTGCGCGCCCAAAGACATGGCCGCGTGCGCCGACTGCACCTCCGAGGACGAACCTGATCTCATAAAGTCAGCCACCATAGTCTACCGGGACCCATTAGAAAAAAAACCACAAAAATCTTGAACGACACACTAAATATAAGCTGTTAATGTACGCGGCGTGCCCCGCGATGCCGAGCCTTTACCGTTATCTAGAATAGGTCATGCTGGAAATAACATGACATCTGAAACGTAATTAAATAACCAATGAGAACTAACTAAATAATACGTGAACATGTGAGAGTGCTAGATAGACTTTTGCCAGTTATTGTCGAAATTACAAATTCCATATTGCAGCGTTCTGCGGAAATATCTCAGATGCCCATTCCACTGTGAAATGAATTAAACTGCGGCTGCTTGATTTTTCCACATTGTGATATTTTATATGTAGATTTAGATGTTGAAATTTTGCTACGGGGCGTTATTGAAATGAAATGAAAAATATACGCAATTTTTATATCTGTTTGAACTCGATGTGAGTTCAATGTACGATTTTTGTTAAATGTTTCGTATGTGTGTGTTAAAATGTAATATAAACGAACAGCACAAGTTTTTCTATGTTTCCAGTTTGTACTTATAAAAGTAACCGAGAAGTATAAAGTTAAAACAATTTCTATTCAAAATAATATAGCTTACCGGACTGCGAATGTTCCTTGATGTTAGTTTTGCAAATTAAGGCATTTCAATATCCAATTGCACATAAATAGTTATAAAATTTGCACAAGACTAGGTGTTCGCTTTCATGAAATAAATAAAGCAAAGATTGTGTTCTCATTTTGAATGTTATTTTATAAGCATGCGTCACGTTATTGTTGACGTGCCGGGAGACTGCAGTTCGAATACACGCCATGTGCAATTGAAGTGTAGAATAAGTAGCATAACATTCCACCCAAGTTTTACAAATACCGAATATTTACGAATTTGACTAATAAAAAGTGTTTTAATTTATGTGTATGATTGAATGTTTCGTTTGGCTTATGAGATTATATTTATCACTAGTGAATTATGATGCTAATAAGGCAAGTCACATGATGCAGATAATCAACGGGAATGAAACTGTTTCAGGAAGTCGTAGCTTTAAAATATCAAAGTAAATTCGACCAAGCATTTGATCTCAATAGCCTAAAAGGATGAGATTGTATGAATTTCATGTGT
The DNA here is from genome assembly GCA_963691745.1 of Ditula angustiorana. NCBI lineage: Eukaryota > Metazoa > Arthropoda > Insecta > Lepidoptera > Tortricidae > Ditula > Ditula angustiorana. Next base: position 6,245,286 of record OY829473.1, read on the forward strand.
GGCGAATTGAGATATTATGTAGATTTTACCTTTTGTACAGTCGGCCGCAAATATTTTTACACAGTCGAAGGGGTAAAAAAAGATTACGATTTTATTGCCAAGAGAGAACGTGTGTCAATCTTTTGACCTCTTCAAATGTTCAGCTACTTTTGCTGCCGACTGTAAGAATATTGAAAAACGGCAAGAAAGCTTAGATATAAAGTACAATTCGGAACTGTGTGAATACGAGTTTATATTAAGTATAGGTAGAACATTAGAAATATAGTACAATGTTTATGTTCACTTCCATTCGAATTTATTACATGTACAGTCGAACTGTATAAATATGGGTAGGTACTTGCAACGCCTCAAAAATAACCCTCTTTTACCAGTGTATACGAAGGTCACATTTTCAGCTGGTGCTGTTAGCAGTGAGTTTTATTCATTTATAACGTATGCATTTGACTTTTTACTTTTCTTCTCTGCAATCTCAAGAACAGTATTAGTTGCTTTTTATTTAATTTCTAAAACTCTTACGTTTTACTCTTACATCAATATATGGTACCTCTATTTAAAGAAAAATGCAATGAGAAGAGCATAAAATAAAAATCCTATTTATTTATATTTATATATCATATTTATTTTAACGTATTTTGCAAAGTCGATCGACGACAGGCGCGGTGGCAGCCCAAAATTGGGGGCTCACACCAAGCTCAAATATAATGCCAACTGTCAACACACACGCTCTTTTGAATTTACTTTGCAAACGGATGATCATGACCTGTGTAACCCCTCCTCTCTTTCGGATTGCACCTGTTAATAATAGCTGCGAAAACTGCCAGGCCGGCCCGCGGCTGCAAAAATTTGAGCCTAATTCAGAGCTACAATATGCCATATGTTTAGTATGATTAAATGTTTAGCTAGGTCCTGGGACTTAGTTACACTAAAAAGTTAAAGAGACCCCTGAGTTATATCAATAATAAAATGTCATTAGCGATTAATTACATCGGGAGGATCGATCGCTTGACAGAAGAATATCGAATGACAAAGACGAAGCTTTCCAAAATCGAAATCTTTTTTAAATTACTATTGGTGCAGTCAGCAGCAGAAAGAAGTAGTTGAATACACGAAGAGTTCAAAAAAATTAACAAGCTTTTTACGTGGAACTAGGAAGCAAACGTGTATGCGGGTCACCTTATGGGAAGGGATCACCGCCGCCGATGGAAACCAGAGACACCAAGAGAATCGCTTAAACTCTTCCTTTCTAAAGGATAGAGATATAGCCGTGTACATTTTATTGATAGAGATCAATCGGTCAGAAGAGTCGACTGTGCAGAGTTATGAATCACTAATAGCAAAAGGGTACGCTCTATACATTTTCCAAGGGTAGTTTTTGACATTTGACATCATAGAACAATATTATTGTTTCTATTGCGTATCTACTTACTAGAAAATCATCTCGTTTAATTACTATTATCTATATCTATTATCACTCTACCTTATTTTATTTGCTTTTTGGTTAAATTCCATTCAAAATTTCCAATGATTTTTAATTGCCTTATTTTTTTGATACACGATTACATGAATAGTAGTAGAAGAAAATAAACATATTTTTGCAATTAGTGACTACTCTATCTGTTGCTGACTGAACAGAAGGCTGACAGTCCATTGGCTAATACAAATCGCAGTGAGTAAGGAAGGAAGGGAACTACTCTTTTCGCGTGCTGTCATATCGCATAATTGTATTGTATTATATTATTTTACACCGAATACCTCCTGTCAGGGGTGTCGCTTACACACTCGAGTTGTGGCGCGGGCGCACAAGCGGCTAGGTTTTCTTTGGCAGTACGTGGCAATGCGCTCACTTAATAATTGGAGGTAGCAGTGGAGTCAAGGTTCAAGCGCGACGTAAGGTGTGATGTGCCCGCGCCGCAACTCCGGCGTCTTGTGTCATTCCGTCTCTTGCAGGGCTCGATCCATCGATAGACCACGTCATACCTCAGTAGCCCCCAATGTAATGCAAATTGCGTGCGACTGTAAGGGGCATTTTTGACAAAGCATAGCCACCTGAATTGTAGATAAAGACCACGCCTCGACGCGGCTGTCTCAAGTTCGCAGTGCGTGAGTGATTCTTCTAAATACTTAACATAAGCTTCAGCATTGTTTGTGGAGATTTGTGCAAAGGTGGCACTTCATTTAGTGTTTGCGTTTCAGTTATTATATTATACTGAAAGAGATGCAAACACTAATATTCAGCGAATACGTAACAATAAGTAAGGCTGTCAATTTATTAAACGTACAAAGGCCCAATACACGAGTGATAAATATAATTGCAACAGGTTTGCAACCTGGGCATGTGATATATATTTATGATAGCTTTGGATTTGCCTTAGACACTGCAAGTTACTGGCGGAACGAGCTTACTGTGTTAATTGCCTAAATTGTTTGTAATAATTGTTTATTTATTCGTGTGTTGAATGTCAATATTAAAGCGATATATGTATACTTAACAGTATTTTGCAGTTTCTTTCATTAAGTTAAGGATTCTCTTACCCTAAATAACGTAAAACTGTATAATCTATCTTTACAGTATACTACATAAAATACTAAAGCATAGGCTGATTTGGACATATCGATACCAGAAATCTCGAATGTCGTAAGGGACATTCGGAGATTAAGGGACATGTCCCTTACGACATTTGAGATTTCTAGTATCGTATGTTAGATGTCCTTTTCAAACCAGTCGTGCTGTCAGTGTTGTGATGTTACTACCAGCGTAAAACCAAGAATGACCACGAATGATCGCGAAATGTGGCCATTAAAACATCATTTGCTACAATGGTAACACATTCATTTACATGAATATGCAGGTATTTGAACCTTAGCTTAAACGTAGTACGATACAAATTTCATTTTACCTATTAAGTGAAAAATAGCTCGCTTTTAAATGATTCTCCGTTGTCCGGCGAACATGGAACTGTAGGTATTTTAATTTTACGTAGCGTCAGTAAATCGCACCTTTAGAATTAAAGCGACCCATTTCTGAATTATACACGTCCCAAAATATCACCTTAATTAAAAGACATAGGGTTTAATTTTGGGAAATGTCATATTCAGAATTGAGTCGCTTTAATTCTATAGGTGCGAAATGTCAAATTGACAACAATATAAAATTTAAACTTTAAATTTTAAAGTAACTAAAACATGAGAAATGACCGTTAAGAAAATATAACTATGGGATTGGATTTAAAAAATCACGCAACCGCGTAATCAGAGTTTAAATTTAGGCGTACCTATTTAACAAGATTATAGTTTCCGTTTTTGGCACAAAAAACGTCACAGACGCTAGTATTTTTATTTAAATATGGCAACTTTAAGCGCACTTCCGGCGGCCAGTACCCGCAATGAAACTTAATAAAAAGTGTGAGGTTATCGCGTGCCCTTTAGTCAGTATAGGAAATATTTTTGATGTAATATTTTGGAATCAATATCACGCGAGTGCAAATCATAATAACAAGGCAATAATTTGATAAATAAGTATATTTCTAGGTCAATAATATAAAATTTTAAGAGACGGGTGAATTTACGCTGTCTTATGTTTCTAAAAAGTTACATCTAGATAATACTTCTATCTTAAAATATTTTGTAAATGGAATATTATAATGCGTCATCTCTTAATTTTTAAATGACTGCTTTTTTGTAAAATAATTTCGGGTAATAGATACATACATATTTTTTAATTGAGCAAGAAAAAAATGAGATCGAGCAGTAGTTACGTATAATAGCAAAAGTGTTGTAAATAACTGAACTATACGATAAGAGGGAGTAAATTTTAATCTTCATAGTAGCATGGGATTTTTATTATCGACGCATGTTATATATTTTAGTCAACTGAGATCCTATGTTTTAGTTCTTATTGGAATCACAGTGTTTTTAGTGGTTAATATTGAGTGTAGTTCAAATACAATAATACATGGCCGAATTGCTTACATGATTGAAATACCTGCACAGTGTCTATTCAGAATGATGTAAGTAGTTCACAGAATTGAACTTTGTTTTGCATTTGGCTGCATTTCATAAATAGTCGGTAATAGTGAAACAAAACGGAATTCAGATGATGTGTCCTCTCTTACTCATTACGAATAATGCGCAGGAGAGCGGCGCTGTGCCGGAAAAATATATCGTTTTTGTATCGCTTTGACAGGTTTTGAATAGAGGCCCTGAATGTTATTAAACTCCATTTTATCGTAGTTCAAAGGAGGTTGTCAATCGCGAAATAGTATAAATTCTAGCTAGATATAATAACACATTTTGCAAAGAGGTAACTGATAATGTTTTATCAATATTCCAAATACAAATATCACAACATTTTCCTAACTTAAAACTTAACTCTCTTTACACATACACCTAAGCGTAATACATCAAATATTTCGAGATACATACACACTCAGTTTATACAAAACAATTTGAGGTACAAAGCCAGATCTACGTAAATAAACCATAAACTTGATTTTTACTATAGAGAGCAATAAATAGATAATAATTTTGACCTAGTATTATTACCTTAATAAAAAACAGATGGACACTTAAATATGGCCACTGGGAGAGCAAATACTGATCCACCGATGATAACAAAAGTGAGATTTCGACTTTACAAAAACTTTAAAAGGTAATTATTATAGATATCCTTACGATTATTAATTATTTTTATTATCCACTGAAAAAAATATTTTCATATAAACCTTCCTAACTAATTTAATCGAACTGATTTCTTACAGTCTTTTTACACATCTGTTTTAAATCTGAGTATTTTCAGAATAAATTAAAGCTTTTTTACAAAATAGGTATGTATAAATAAAATTATGTAAATGCAATTAAATCGTTACGTGAATTGTCATATAGTCAGCATATAGATGTAGGGTCACCTTCCATTGTGCACGCTACGTTATCTAATTTATGGGCTAAGTGCATTTTGTTACAAAGTGGGTCCATTTCTAACCCTAAAATAATTTGTTCTCTATACTTACTGACATAAATGTATAATTCTTTGAGTGCAGAAAGTGTATCGAATTCATTTAGTTGCTGCACGGAAAGCTGTTGCATTGATGTGCTTAGTTCCTGATCTGTCACTTGCGGTAATTGCGATACCGCTTGATAGAACTGTATCACCATATCTCTGTATGTAGGAAGATCTTTCGCAAACAATAGCTTATTTGATGGAGAGTCTTTACATAATCGGTGCTCTGTTAACGAACAGGCATCCATAAAGGTTTGAGCGATCACAGACAGGGATGAATCCACAGTTGCAGTTTTGTTGATATCGAAAATGAAATCTGGGTTCTTGATCAAGTTGACCCAAAATCGCAGAGGTAAACTATTGGATTTCCACGCGTGAACCACTTCTGGATTCATAATACCATGTGTTCTGGCGGCCTCGTCAAAGAGATCAAATAGCCATTTGACAGCGGGAGGCAGCACTTCATTTACTGTGAGTATAGTACTGAAGAAATCGTCTACGAATTTGTGGACTGTACCCTTCGTCGACAAAAGCCTTGTAAGAAATATTTCCGGTATAGCTTTGTGGCTGTGTTCGGATGATTTGTTAATAATATGTTGGTATTCAATAGGCCTCACCAAATGGTAGAAATGCACATTTTGATCGTTTACGTCACTGTTATACACTCTTATATGGGAGTTTGAACAGTAAATGCCGGTGCAATTCTTGCAAGGAATTTTATAAGGGGTATTGAAACTGTCGTTTTGCCGAGATATTAAGGACATAATGGCGGATTCCTTAACACCATAATGAGCTAACGTATTCAACTTGCGCCAGCTGTTCACTGTTTTCGTAGTAACATCTTCATCTTGAAGCGTCACATGTCCTCCTCTTCCATGACGCCATTCGAGATCAACTTCGTGGACGGACGGTCGCAATGAAAACGGGGTATTTTTAAACAATGCGTCAAGTATTTTTGACTTAACTTGTGATATACTATCGCAGTCTAAAACTTTGCATTGAACTTTTTCATCGAAATCATCTTGTACAATATGCAGTGTCACGATCTGATAATCAATCTGCTCCTTCAAAAGTTTTTCTTCTGATAATGAATAACGAGCTTCGTGAGTAATAGCATCTACCACACCCTTTTCAATCTGATGTTTAATTGCTTTAAATAGCAAGAAAAGTGACGACCCAGCATAATCTTTTAAGTAATAATACATACACAATGCCATCCAATTTGTAAGCATTTTCTCAACAACACTTTCTGTTCTTCTGAGCATAAGTTGGGGATGTTTGTTACAGACAGATTTGTCAATAAGGCGCAATAGAAGCGACTTCAGAATATCAGTAGCGTATTCCATTTTTCCCATTAAAATTATCATCAATAAGGATGCGACATTCACTTTATCGCGGATATTGAAAGATTTTTGTGCTTCTAAGGTGTCTATAAATGACAAAAGGAAACATTTGTTATTGAGTAGTTGTTCAAATTGAATCATGGCTGCATCATAGTTAGTTCTAGGTGTATTTATAAACTGACGTTGGACGTTTAAGATTGGATGGTCTGATACACCTGGGAAAAATACTTTCATTACGTAATTAACATGATCAAGCGTTGGGATGCCAGAATGTTCCAAATCAGCTGCCAAGTCTGACATATCGGTCTGTAATTCTGCGAAAGCCAACTTACATTCCAGTCTTACATTACTTTCCAATGTATCCATCTGAATCTGAATTCGTTTATATTCTCTTTCAGCTTTCGTACTTCTACGTCGATACATGACTAAAACGATCATGAAGATGAGCACCAAGAAAAAGGTACCGGCTGCAATGCCTGCTATCGCCTCTGGTGGAAAATTGTAATTTCTAAGTAATTCATAATGAAGATATCCAATGGGAAATCTTAAGTTTTTTCCAACTTTTACCACTACCATAGGCAAAGTAATGTCGGATATTTGAACACCATTTTCATCTGTATTCAAGGGTTGAATTTCAGGTGGAGTACAAAGAAGCTGTTGCATAGTTAGGCTGGTGACATTGCATGGCTGAGTTCCAATTGTAACGACTACATCCGTTTCATCGCTGGCTCTTATTAGATTTTCTCCTTCTATCACGAGAGGATCCCCTTTATACGATTTAATTCTGTTCGGAAATTGATAAACATGAGGATCTTCCACAAAAACCATGTGAGTTCGCGGAGGGTTGAAGTATTTTTCCAAATCATGCATAGTTTCTACATTGTCCATGACAAAACCAACCTTCATAGCTATCTGCGGTGTACTTGTTTGGGACGCAGTTGCTTGTAAAATCTCGAAATATTTTCTATTAATAGCTGGACTTGGGCATTCCATTTGATTGGAGTTGAGCACGACACATGATGTATAATTAACAGGAACTAATTCATTAGCATAGTATAATTTCATTAGCGGTTTTTGAATAGTGTTTAAATTAGTACCATGAACAGTTATCATCCTTCCCCCAGATACGAAACTTTTTAATGGCTTAATTTCCATTATGGTTGGGTCTGCTGTATAATTATATAGGTCGCCGTTCAGCGTGCGATTAGCATTATCGATAGCGACGGTTATCATATGAATTACGCGAGGCATATTCGCTTTTGGAGTTATGCATATTAGCCTGCTGTTTGATGTTTGGGTTTTATTTACAGAACAAGGTAACTCATCTAAATAGGCTGAAATAGCTGATCCAATATTTAAATGTTGCCCTCCAATTGCCAATTGTGTTCCGCCTGACACAGGGCCAAGTGCGGGGTAAATGCCTTGAAGTTTTATGTTTTTATAACTAAACAAGACAGACGACTCTGTATACCCAGCGTCATTTTCTACAATCACAGGTGCTACTGACGATCCATTTGAAGCTCCAGTGCGACATGTTATGCTGACAGACACCTCAAAATCTACAATTTCGCATGGCACTTCACCAATTCGGACTTTTCCAGTAACTTCTTCGACTCTTAACCCAAGATTACTGCCCTCTATTGTCACTATCGTTCCACCCTCTATAGGCCCACTCAATGGTTTAATCATATCTATACGTGGTTTAGGGCATTCAGTTACTGGGTTTTCAAGACATGATTCACTATAGGAGCAGGAATTTCCACACCATGTGCACTGGTAAACTGAGTTACGTGTGATACAAAGAGAGCAATCAGCATGCTCTCTGTGAGATCCTAGAATTTCACATTTGTACAGAGTGATATTTATGGTGTCAATGTAGTGTTTATGATTCCAAACCACCTTAACACTGACATTATATTCTCCAACATCTTCTTCATAAGAATAAGTGGTTTTATCACAAACAATAAAATGGTTGGACTCAACTCTGGCAGGTAAAATCATGTTAGCCAGTTCGATGCTCACAATGCATTGAAATCCTGTGTGCCCAGGTTGTAAATGTGGTAAGTTTTCAACCTCTAGCTCTAGTTCCTTAGGTACATTATTGGGTAAGAGAATTTGATGTTTGTACTGCCTTATTCGAGGGCAATGTCCAATGCCATGGTTCAGTAATTTTGTGGGGTTGTTTTCCCCACTAATTATTGTTCTTTGACATACAGAGGTGTCATGAGTGCATCTATTATCATAAATACACCAATTACATGCCCACTCACTCATTATGCAGGAATGACATGTTGTATGCTTAGAACAATCATAGAAAGCAAAGTTCCTTGAGACAAAATCTTTATTTGTTTCTGATGAATGGACTGAAAGGGGCACATAGGCATGATCTTGGCTCTGTGAGATTTTAGGTCTATGTTTAATATCTGGGGTGGGACAAGCTAGACCGTTTGATGTAACTGCAGCATCTATGGGAGGAGCATTTCCAAATACACATTTGTATGTGGCACCAAAAGGAAGTTCTGGTAGAGTTCTAATAACGAGTTGTACTGTAGTGACCTCATTAACTGATATTCTATCTGGCATAATTTGTTCAAAATCAATGCACTGCTGGCCTGTGTAGCGAGACAGCCACCTGGGAGCACTCTGTGTGCCTTTTTGACACATGCTTTGCACAGTGCAGCGCTTTTCTAACGAACACCAGCCGCAGTGAGGATCATTTGACTCGAGGCATGAGGAACAGTCACTATGTTCTGCACACTTTTCTGTGGGAATTTGGACTATTGTGTTTCTTGCTAATACATACAATGTTCTTTGATATGGTGATAAAGTTGTGTCTGGTAACAGCCTCTGTCCTGGCAACAGCTCATCACTTGCATACTGCAATGCTCTGTCTGCATCAACTAAAACTTTTTTGAGCTTACCATCATTGGTACCCAAAAATGCAACTGTGTGTAAACCAGTGACAGACATTGTAACAGAAGTCACTAAAGTATCATTCCAGTAGATAACAGGTGAAGTTCTTATGGGATAGAGACCACTTATCTTAAGACCAACTTCACAAAAATTAAGTATATTGCCCGTAGATCCCACACTGGGACATTTACCATCTGATATCATCCCTGATATGTAGCCCATATTACGAGATTTAGTACTACCATTGAAACACATATGAACATTTTCATTAAACTTAATGTCTATCTCTTGTAAAGAAAAAACACATATTGCTGACTTAGCTACAGGTTCATTAGTAATACCTTTTGATGGACTGAAGGATGTGACAAGTATGGAGTCTCCCGCTTCAATACCTAGCTGTGTGGCTAGGTTTGTCCCAGCCCTAGCTATCTTAGCATCCTGAACTAAATTGTAATTGACATCTTCACTCTTACCATTAATGTCTTCTCGCACATTACATTCAAGGGTGACTTCAGTGTAGCTGTTGTAGTTATCATCATTGACACATGTCCGGGCCAGCCGTGACACATATCCCAGCTCTTCATTACCAGCCAGATGGGAATGTTTCTGAATTATCAGGAAATAAGCATAGTCACTGGCATTAAAACCATACACATATTGCACCAAAAAGTTGTCCCTGTACTTCACATCTATTTGAATGGAGCTTTGTTTGGAGAAAGTAGACTGGGCGAGTCTTAGCGTCATGAGATCGCGGCTGGAAATAGCAGGAACATCGTGTCTATAGTCCCCGATGTTAGTGAACGTTGTGCCAACGTACAGAACGTTGGACCTGTCCCAGGAGTTGTATCTCTCGGGGCCGATGAAGGCGTAGGTTGAAGCTTCAGCATCGTTGGCCGCGACGCTCTCGGGCAGAAACTCTGGCTCCGCAGCGATGTCGCCTAGCTTGTACTTGTAGCAAGAGCCCTGGGCCACAGACCCGCACGTAATCACTAATCTCGATTCCTGATCGATCACCAGTATTTTATTCACATTGTCGATCTTCGTTGTTTTGATTATTTCGGCCGAGGGACAGCCGCTCGCATGGCACATAGGATTATCGAGCTTCGGCCCAGTTCGTATTATATGTATGGGCTTCAAATCGGGACTTAGCTGATGCAGCGCGTTCAGTGAGCCCGCGTACACCTGGCCGCTGACTTTGTCGATAGCGAGGTGATAGAAGTGGAATGTCTCATTTTGTTGATTAGGGTATTGTGATATGAAGTCGTACCCGTAAACTATTGTACTCCAAAGCCAGAATATTATGACTAATACTGTCCTGAAAGCAGCCATGATTACATTTTATTCTGCTTTCTTTTAAATATATTGCACTTTGTCACAAACACTACGTTGTTTTCATTTCACCTTCAACCCATTTTATTTATTTTACAAAAATAATGTAAAGCATCCATCGATGCCGATGACATGGAATAAACAATATATAGAACTAGTCATAAACTATAGACTAGTGTAGTATAATGTTACCATGTGTACAAAGTGTTTTTCGGCTCATTTTATTTCCGTTTTGTTGTTTTTTATTTTCATGTTTTTATCGTTTCAATTTAACTTATTATACTTTTCAATTAAAACTGATACTGTATGTACACAATAAATATCAAAAATGAACAATATTGTTTTATTTATTTAGCTAAAATAACAATAGCCGCTCAGATAAATAATTGAGTGATAAACGCAGCTGACAAAAACAAATAGCATTTCTTAATTCGTGTTAAGGTACTACTCTAAGGTATTTTAACTAAATGTAACTATTTTAATTAAAATATTCTATCCAAATTACTTTTAAGTTAAAAAAGTGACAGTGTTTACTCGTTTCATTTCTACTATTTCTTGTCAGACTGCACTATACCATGTAATGAGTGGCACGCCTTAGGTCTCAATTTTACACCCAGCAATACTTTCATTAAAAAAAAACATTTTATTGTACAGAGGACTCGGGAACGAAAAGTGTATTGTTTTTATTTTGTAATTAAAATTAAGAAAAGACTGATAAAATAAATGTCAATAAACCTATTTCGCATACAAGTGACTAGAAAGCATACTTCAAAGTGTAGTATGTAGACAATTGAAAGTTTATAGTTTAGAACAGCGCTCCAGCGGTAAACACCATGCCGATTAAATAGTTTCAATTCAAGGTAGATAGTCGTCTGCTCTTGTCTGAGGCTTCAAAATGATGGCTTCAATGTCTTCTGGCGGGCCAGGGGACCCGCACACGCAAATGAACACGTACAGGAGCTATGTAACCATGCTGGCGGACCCCGGTGCCAAGGACGAGATAAAGCTTAAAGCTGCGCAGGAGCTGAGTGAAAATTTCGAGGTGTGTACTTAATTTTAGATTATAATTTAATTAGTAATGTCTTAACAGTAGTGCCTTAGAACAGTTTTTGATTTCTACTTGTAAAATTTGATCTGCACTGACAGCTCGAGTTCAAGCCTATTCCTTGTACCTTGTCTTGTCCCTGTCTTAAAGACTCCGTGGAGTCCGTTGATTCTAATTCGTTTTTGTAAAGTTCTTTATTAAATTTTACGTTTGAAGGTAGTTCCATAATTGGTAGCAACAAGTAAAGGTATTCAGTAAAATCAACATAAACATGCCATTAAAACTTCATTGTAGTGGAACACTAATGAATAATAATAATAACCAATTTTAAATAATACAATTGTTTAAATAAAAATCTGACCCAGCCAGTTTAATTAGTTTCATATCTTAATACATGTAATTCTTCTGTATGTGTGTTTGTCACCTAACTCCTCCTAAACATTTGGTTGGACGGATTTGGACAACATTTTGTGTGTATAATGTAATGGGTTTCTGGATGGTTTGAAAATTGTATGACCTGGTAGGTGCCGCTGCTTTTCTAAGCAGGACAATGTCTGCCGGGTCTGCTAGTTATAATATACATATGTGTTCATTTAGATTCATTTTTGGACCTAACTTTGTGTCACTATTAGAAGTATCCTCTTCAGGTATCAAACTACCTCTGCAAATTTGGTAGATAACCAGTGAAAACAAACAAAACGTGGGAGTTCCTTCTGAATTTGTAGTAACAGTTTCCTTGTTATTTCAGGTGATACTGAGTTCACCGCAGTATCCACAGTTCCTTGACCACTCATTGAAGATATTCCTCAAAATATTACAAGAAGGAGAGCCGCACTTCATAGCGGAATACAACATTCAGCAAGTCAGAAAACTAATCCTGGAAATGATACACAGACTGCCAATAAGTGAAACACTTAGGCCATACGTCAAAAGCATCCTGATACTCATGTTGAAACTGATGGAAATTGAAAACGAGGAGAATGTCCTGGTTTGCTTGAAGATATTTATGGAATTGCATAAACAATATAGGCCAGCATATAGTAGTGAGGTTGATGTAAGTATGATAAGCAATTTAGCTTTGTCATGTTAATATACAGCTTTAGAGAAAAACTGAAAGGACTCAATAATGAACAAACTTTAACATGACTGAACATGACTTAAATAATGAAATTCTGTTTTTTATTTTGAATTTGTTTGGTTGTAAATGGAGTAGAAAAAATAAAACTTGGGAATCTATTTTTTTTATATCGTAATCATGCAATGACAACACAAATAAAAGAATTTTATTTGTGTTGTCATCTGGCAGGAAGCTAACCTAATTATCTCTAGGATCTATTTATCTAACTCTTGCATAATCTTTACCTTTACCTTTACCTTGATTTACCATTTTTAAGTTAACCTGCAATTAGCAGTGAGGCACCTGTTGAGCATAAGCAATTTAAAGTGTGAGGGAGAAGTCGTTGCTCAGTAATTCTAGACATTTATTTATTTATTTCAGATCCATAAATTTCTTCAGTGGGTGAAAGGTATTTACTCAGACTTACCTAATCACCTGCCCAAGATATTTGAGCCGAAGCCCACAATCCGAGTTAAGGATCTTTCTGAGGTCAACATTGAGCAGCTTTTGCAGGAAACTTACACAACCACCCCAATCCACACTGAAAAGAAATTACTTGATGGCAGTGTTGTTACGGTAATGTCTTACTTATGAAAATGAAATAAACATTAAAAAGAATTTGATTCATTTATTAGTTAGAATTGTAAAGGTCGATAGTTGACTTTACGTGATGCATATTGGATGCATATAACATTAGATACTAAGCTGAATTGTCTTTTTGAAATTTGCTTTTACTGGTGTCAAGTGTAGTTTTACTGCATCTTTCTTGGTAATCAAAAATTTAGAATTTTTATAACAATGTCATTTGCCCACATGATAAATATTTCTATGCTTGGTTTATTTTTCAGTACAACCTCATTCCTAGATCAGTGTTATCACTTAAAGTAATTCAAGAGCTGCCAATTATAGTGGTTCTGATGTATCAGTTGTACAAGCAAAATGTACATCAGGAAGTTAGCAACTTCATACCCCTTATAATGGAGACCATAACGTTGCAACCTGCTGCCACACACAGGTACATTATTATTTACTTTATTTGGCTTTGGTTGTCCCATATTACCCTGACAACTTTAACTGTAAGAAGCACTGGTCATGTTTGCCCAAAGAGCTGGTACTTCTTTAGTTTTTTTTTTTTAATATGTTTTTAATTTAAAATTCGTACATTTGCAGACAATCAGCATCATTCAACAAAGAAGTCTTTGTAGACTTCATGGGAGCACAGATAAAGACACTGGCCTTTCTAGCATACATCATTAGAATCTACCAAGATACGATAGCAAATCATGCTAATTTGATGGTTAAAGGTATAATCGGGCTGTTGACTCTGTGCCCGCCTGAAGTCGCCCATCTTAGGAAGGAGTTGGTGATTGCTACGCGGCATATCCTCGCCACTGATTTACGGCTGAGTAAGTCGCAAACAAAAATAGAATTTATCGATACTTAATATATGTATATCTGCATCATTAAAATACTAATAGTTAAATAACTTGTTTTCAATTGAGTTTTGGGAATGGTGATTATGTTTGAGAAATAGTTATGTAGCCTAGCTGCAAAATGTCTGTTGCATTCCATTATTATTCTAGGCCTGTTTTTTAATACAAGAAATGAATTTTACATTTTTAACATTGTTACCACAGATTAATTAGGGGCAATGCCACACCGGTTGCCTTCACGTCGCGTATGCGACACGGTTCCAACTAGATTTGTAGAGCTGCATTACCATAACACAGCTCTACTTAAAGTAGACATTAAAAAAGACTCCATGTTTCCTTACCTATTCACTTAAGTAAATAAGTGGGTTGACTAGTAAAGTAATTTAGAAACTTCTATTAAATTGAATAATGACCTATCTAATGAAATACCATAAAAAAATATTGTCATCCCTTAATTTTAATGTATGGTGTCTCCCCTATTTACTTTTCAAATTTTAAGAGTATTTGCGCAGGCTGATATGCTCCATGCACGACTATGATGGAATTATAATGCTCTGATTTGATATTTCTGTAATCTCTAACGGGTGTTTTAATTTCCATGCCTCACTCTCCTCACTGAGTTGTCAGTTTGAAGCATGCACGTTTAAGCTCTGTTGGCTGACAATTATTTTTATGGTTCTGTGGTCAACAACAAGGAAAGGAACCCTTATAGGTCCGCCCCGTCGGTCCGTCCGTCTGTCCGCAGCTTAGCTCAGAGACTACTAGAAAACTGTAATTTGGTATGGATAAACATACTCGTATTAGTCACATCAATTAAGTGGTAAAATAAAATCTAGAATAAAGACATTTTTAGTGTACCGCCTCTACGTTTAAAGTGTGCATGCCCGTCACGCACTTGGCCGATTATCTTTGACTTGTCGGCATTTTCGACATTTATTATCCGATTTGTTCAGAATTCGTTCCGTACATGGAGCGTCTCTTCGACGAGGACGTGCTGCTCGGCGGCGGCTGGACCGTGCACGAGTCGCTGCGGCCGCTGGCGTACTCCACGCTGGCCGACCTGGTGCACCACGTGCGCCAGCACCTGCCGCTCGCCGACCTCGCCATCGCCGCGCACCTGTTCTCCAAGAACGTGCACGACGAGTCGCTGCCCACCAGGTGAGCGGAACTGTTCATTCAAATATATCTAAACTTAAGACGAATTTTATTAGTTCCGATTGGTTTTCAATAAAGAGTATTTGTTTTATATGAGACGATTGTTTACGTCAAGTATTTTCTTATGCAGCCCATCATGAGATTTTGTAAATGTGGGACCACCTCTGAAGGATCCTTTTCAAACATGGTTTGCGAAAAACTGTATTAAAGTGAATGTCAGATGCCGCTCATTCAGGGTAGGTTACTTTTAAATTCCATTATATTCTGACTCGTTATAATTAGAAACGTAAGTTAAATATGAGCACATTTTTATTTTGATCCCTTTCCCTCCGATTCAAGCCTTTGTATTTGTCTTGAGGATTAGAGCCCATAAAATTATGATGAAAAGTGTCAGAGTATTGTCGGCTGTCAATCGTTCGTCGCGTAGTTTTCGTAGTGATGGGTAGACAACTGCAGTCGCCGGCATAGGCGCTGATGCTAGTTTACATTGCGTTGACCGATCCTCTATGCGGTTTAGCGTGTGACTTACGATAACGTATTGCCATTACAGCATTCAAACTATGTCCTGCAAACTCCTCCTAAACCTGGTGGACTGCATCCGGCAGCGGTCGGAGAGCGAGGCGGCGCCGGGCGCTGGCGCTCAGCCGCAGGGCCGGCAGCTGCTCATGCGCATACTTGAGGTCTTCGTGCTCAAGTTCAAGACGATCTCTAAACTGCAGCTGCCTGCGCTCGTTACTAAGTGGTGAGTTTCTTCGTGAGGACATTGTTTGTCTAGACAGCTTCCTCAGATGGATATGTAGCGACCTTCCTACACGATTGAGATTGGTTGTTATCGACGGTACCGTCACGACTATGAAAAAATATCTTACAATAATAACTTCATTCAGTAGTATAGTTGCAGGCAAACATCTTGAGCATAAATCGAGTGGAGGGGGGGGGGGGGGGTTATGTTTGCGCATACACATTTGTACTAGAACTACTGCGCAGTCAAGGTCACTTCTCAATAAGTTTGCCGAGAATTGTATAAACCAGTTTGTCTTGTCTGTCCAGTAAACAAGTAACTCCTGCGAATGGCGCCAACGGCACCACCCCGAACACCCCGACCACGGCCGCGCCCGCCTCGTCCACAGAAATCAAAGTGGAGGACGAAAAGCCGGTTCCAGACTTCCTGGACAGCTTGTCCAAGCCGGAGGAGAAGTCGAAGATAGGCTTCCCGGCCTCTCAGATGAACAATCTTAATGTAGGAGATTATAGGACTCTGGTGAAAACGCTGGTGTGTGGTGTGAAAACCATCACGTGGGGATGCGCGTCTTGTAAAGTGAGTATAGTTTTCTTTCTTTCACTAGTTCCTTTGCATGTTTTTTCAAACAATAACAATAACTCGGAAATACCTATACATTTTAGTGTTAATCTTGATAATAATGTCTGAAAAAAAAAAAAGGAATCCCGTTGCAAATTGTTTATTTCTACGAGCAAACGTGCGCTGTGTTCTCGCCTACTTAAAAAGCCCTCAACTTTCAATTTAGTGCTTCAATAGTGTTTGATAGGGCTTATCTTCGTAACTCTAAAGGTAAAGTAAGTGATTTGACCAGTTTTGGGCCTAGTTAAGTAACAGTACCTATTCACGTGTCTTAAATACTTGAATTTCTCTAGATAAGTCGTAGGTATTCCTAAAGCACCAAGCAAATAATGGTCATTTAGCAGTCGCTGAGTGTTCACAAACATTTTCAATATTTTCCTCAATTTATGCATTAACTGACTTGTATCATGATGACGTGTGACACAGACAACAGCGACCACCGAGGGCGCCGCGTCGACGTCGATAGCCGGGCAGAAGCAGTTCACGGCGCGTGAGACGCTCGTGTTCATCCGGCTGGTCCGCTGGGGGCTCCAGTCGCTGGACATTTACACCCTGGCGGCGCCGCGCGCGCCCGCCCAGCCGCCCGCGCAGCCGCACGTCCGCTCCAAAGAGGAGAAGGAGGTCTTGGAGCATTTTAGTGGAGTGGTAAGTTTGGTCACGCTCTCCGTTTCCTATTAATACTCTCTATCTTGGCTGTGTAATGACAATTTATTTAGTGTCTAGGATTTCCAGTGTTATTTCGCGCCGTTCATTTTTATTCAACTGTTTTGTTTCTTTCTTTTGCAGTTTTCAATGATGAATCCGCAAACTTTCCAAGAAATTTTTACGGCGACGATCTCTCATATGGTGGAGAGAATCAATAAAAACATGACATTGCAAATAATAGCAAACACTTTCTTATCTAATCCGGCCACCTCACCTATATTCGCGACGGTACTGGTCGAGTATCTATTAAAACGTATGGAAGAAATGGGGACCAACATAGAGAGATCTAACCTGTATTTGAGGTTATTTAAGTTGGTTTTCGGCTCAGTCAGCTTATTTCCTACGGAGAATGAACAAATGTTGCGACCACATCTGCATAGTATTGTCAATAAGGCAATGGACTACGCTATGACAGCGAAGGAACCCTACAATTACTTCCTGCTGCTGCGAGCCCTGTTTCGCTCCATCGGCGGTGGCAGTCACGACCTGCTCTACCAGGAGTTTCTTCCCTTACTCCCCAATCTGTTAGAAGGCCTGAACCGCCTCCAAAGCGGCCTCCACAAACAGCACATGAAAGACCTTTTTGTAGAATTGTGTTTAACTGTCCCCGTGCGATTGAGCAGCCTCTTGCCTTATTTACCAATGTTGATGGATCCTTTAGTCTCTGCTCTTAACGGTTCGCACACGTTAATATCTCAGGGATTGCGCACTCTAGAGCTCTGCGTTGATAATTTGCAGCCGGACTTTTTATATGAACATATTCAACCTGTTAGGGCCGATTTGATGCAAGCGCTGTGGCGGACGCTACAGAACAATGAGGTCGCCAGGATAGCTTTCAGAGTGCTCGGAAAGTTCGGCGGCGGGAACCGCAAGATGATGATCGAGCCGCAACGGCTCGATTACCGCGAGACCGAGGCGCCGCCGCCCGCCGTGCAAGCCTACTTCCAGGACCAACCGAAACCGATCGATTTCGAAGTCGACAAAGTGATCGAGACCGCCTTTGCCGCTTTGAAATCGAGCACCACGGACCCCTTCTACCGACGCCAGTGCTGGGAAGTGCTGCGATGCTATCTGGCGGCTTCGCTCAACTTGGACGACGACCGACCGACTCTGCAAAAGTTGTTCAACCACCCCAGCTTCCTCGAGGGCAAAATTCTGAGTCAGAACGGGCCCTACTACAAATGCGCCAACTCTCTGGTGAGGAACACGCACCGCACCGCCCTGACGGGCATGTTCGTGGCCGCCGCCATCAAGGAGCTGCGGCACCACGTGCTGCCGACGATGGTCTCGCTCGTGCGGCACTACACGCTCGTGGCCATCGCGCAGGAGGCCGGCCCGTTCGCCGGCTCCGGCCACCCCAGGGAGGGCCTCGACGCGCTCGTCCTCGTCGACGCCATAGCCGTGGTCATGGGCCACGAGGAGAAGGAGCTCTGCAAGCCGGGGCACCTGGCCCTCGTGCTGATGATCGAGACCGCGGCGACCGTGCTCGGCGGCAAGGAGCGCGCGTGCCGCCTGCCCCTGATGGAATACCTGGCGGAGCGCATGTCGGCGCTGTGCTACGAGCGCGCGTGGTACGCCAAGCTGGGCGGCTGCATCGCCGTCAAGTTCATGTTCGAGAAGATGGCGCCCGAGTGGGTGTACAGGCACGTGTTCACGTTCCTGAAAGCGGTGCTGTTCGTGATGATGGACCTGACCGGGGAGGTGTCGTCGGGCGCTATCGACATGGCCACGGTGAACCTGGAGCGCCTGGTGCGCGGCTGCGCGGCCGGCCCGGCCGCCGGCAACGAGCCCGACGCCGCGCTGGCCGCCGCGCGCGCCCGCGCGCTGCACGACGTGCTGCAGGAGCTCGTGCTTCAAGTCACCAGCCCTCATTTGCTCGTGAGACAGCAGGTATGCGAGACGGCTCTCCGTCAGTTACGTATTCGCAGGTCCCGGTAGGGTTCTCGGTTGGGGGGAAGGACGTGCTGTACTGACTCCGAAACTTTGTCGGCGCCCGTACCGGTGAAATATATGTTTACTTGACTCGGTCGACTTTGCTCGATAGAATGTTCTCGATGAACTCGTTTGTTCCAGGCGATGAAATCATTAGAGCTGATAGCGGAACTACAAAACAAGACAGTGACGGAAGTGATGGACCCTCACCGAGAGGTGTTGGCCGATATCATCCCTCCGAAGAAGCATCTGCTCAGACATCAGCCGGCCAACGCCCAGATGGGTCTTATGGACGGAACTACATTCTGCACCACTTTGAAACCAAGACTCTTTACTATAGGTAAGGCATGTCTAAGAGTGTAGTTGCAATATGTTCTATTTCATATTTGATGAAATTTCTAAATCATCTTTAAGCTCACGACAAAAGGCAGTGTGCTAGGCTTTGGACCCTACGTTTTTAGTAGTCAGCAGCGGAAATAAGGACGCACAGCTCGTAAACATCTACATAAACTCTTACGCTCTTAATAATGGACTTGTGTCGATTTATTGATTCCCTTGAACGTTTAGCTATTCTACTTCAACTGACTGAACATCCCGGTTTGATTGTAGATCTGAATATAAACGAGCACAAAGTGTTCTTCCGCGAGTTGCTCTCGCTGTGCGAGGCGGAGGACGCGGTGCTGGGCAAGCTGCCGTGCTACAAGGGCGTCAACCTGGTCCCGCTTCGCGCTTCCGCGCTCCGAGCGCTGGCCGCCTGCCACTACATACAGGAGAAGCACTGCCGCGAGAAGATCTTCCAAGTGCTGTACAAGTCGCTAGAGAAGAACGACCAGGAACTACAACAAGTGAGCGTTTATCAAAATTATATTGCTTTTGATAAAATAAATAAATAAATAAAATTAAATAAATATCTTGGGACAGTTAACACCAATTGACCTAGTCCCAAAGTAAGCAACTAAAGCTGCTTGTGTTATGGATACTAGACAACGGATATAAATACTTATATAGATAATACATATAACATCCACGACTCGGGTACAAACATTCGTATTCATCATACAAACATTTGCCCCTCCCGGGAATCGAACCCGGAACCTCAAGCTTTGTAGTCAGGGCCACTAACCACTAGGCTATCCGGTCGTCTAATGGTTGTTTGATGGCCGGATAGTCTGGTCGTTAATGACACTATCGTTTCGTCGCTAGGCTTGACGTTCGAAATGAGTTACGGGATCTCAATTCATTATCTAATAACAGGTCGAAGGGATGCAATTATTCAAAAACCGAGGTAACCTCGTAATCGACAAATAACAGCGAATTTTGTACGTGATATTTCGATGGAGACGATGGAGACTTTCCATAAAAACCCTACCGTACGAAATAATGTGATAATGTATTCTCCAGGCCGGTTTCGAGTGTATGCAGAAATTCCTATCCGGCTTCCAAATCGACATGGAGATGGTGCACCCGGTGATGAGGCCGCTGCTGCTAACGCTGGGCGACCACCGCAACCTGAGCGTCAACGGCGCCAAGCGGCTCTCCTACCTCACGCAGCTGTTTCCCTCCACGTTCAGCGAGAAGCTGTGTGAGCAGTTGCTGCAGCTGTTGAAGAAATTACTGGACTATTCTATACAGACTAATAGAGGTGATTTTTACAAGTTTTTTTTTCTGGTTATGTCTGTCATACATGACAGGTTTTGTTCATATTGTTTCTGTTTTGCAACTATTACATAGACATTCGTCTCTTTATATTACCGAGATTTGCTTTATAATTAATCATGATCAATTATTTTTAAAATTCACTTTACTTACTAAGTTTCTTATTTTGCATTACTTAAAAACTCACGTACACACATTCTCGAGAAACAATCGATTACCGCTCGGCGTGTACTCTTAGGAGAATAAAATTGTTTATATTTAATTTAACATCCCAATTAAAACACAAATTATTATTTCCAGGTGGTAATTTCCTTCAAAGCGTGTCCAAGAACATGGAGAACGAGCAGAAGATCATAATTCTGATCGGCATCTTCCACCAAATCCCGGCCGCGTCGCCGCGCTTCATCGACGTGCTGTGTCGCCTGATATTCCACACGGAGAAGTCGCTCATGATCGAGGCCGGCTCGCCGTTCCGGGAGCCGCTTGTTCAATTCCTTTTGAGGTATTGTAGAGATAAGGAGGATTCTTATGAACCCTACTTTTGGACGTTCCTAAAATAATTTTCTTACCCATTTTTATCGTCTTAATGTATCACCTACGTACATATACTCATGTTGTTATTAACAAAAATAATATACAAATGAGAACAATGAAAAAATCTCGCCGTATATTTTTGTGCCGTCCCGCACGTCCACATATGCCGGTCCGGTAGCCAATTTATTCCGGGGTACAAAACAACAGAGAGCGATGAAAGAAAGAATGCAAAAATCAATCACCGTGTGTTTATTCCTTTTTGTAACCGATTTAGTGAATTAGACGGTTCTCGTGACAAAACCGCGCGGTGACTAGCTTTTGTACCAGCATTGACTCTACTAAGCCTCGTCACGTAAAATTTATTTGACGTTTCCTGCCACAGATATCCGAAAGAAACCCTCGATCTGGTAATGAGCGACAACAATATAAAAGACCAGCAATGGAGCCGTTTCTTCATCTATCTCGTGAAGCACCCTGAAGCGGGCGCAGCGTACCGGGAGGCTCTCCAGACCTCCAAAAAGACTCGTCTCATGCAACTTTTAGCCGCAAACACGGGGGGTGCGGCTGCTGCCATGCCCCAAGCCGATAAAGCCGAAATGCAGTTCCAAGCCATCAGAGTCATCTCGCTCCTGATTAAGTATGACGATCAATGGCTGGCGACGCAACATGACTTGATTGAGCTGCTAAAGAGGATTTGGTGCAGCGATCAATATCATGTAAGTATTGGTAAATAGATTAGAGTAAGATCGTAATCGACAATACTTAGCTAAATCTGTTTTTTCTCGGTTTGATTTGTACACAGTCAAGATCATAACTCATAAATATGAAGGAATACAGTTTACCACTTTATAAACAAAAGCAAAGCAGTAAGTGAAAAAGTGAACTCATTCACTCACTAACCAAACTTTCTTAGGGTGAGGTATCTATTGTTTTTAATGCGCTTTGTGTGTTGCAGGAAATTCACAAGAAAGTAGAGAATGTTGACTGCACTCATTGGAAAGAACCGAAGCTGATTGTGAAGATATTGCTTCACTACTTCTGCCACCATCCGTCCAACATCGACCTGTTGTTCCAGCTCTTAAGAGCGTTATGTGACCGGTTCATACCAGATTTCCAGGTAAATTAATCTTAAATAAAAGTATTTCGGCATCGGCTGATGATGATGAAAAGTATTTGTGTTTGAGGTATAACATATGCTACATAGCCTGGCTTATATGACACGAATGGAGTTAGAAGAGTAACTCAAATTTCAATACATTAGTTATACATTTATCAGGCATAATCGTCACGATCTTTAGCACGCTCTTAGAATGTCATTTCTGTTAAGTATAAATTGTATAATGTCTTTTGCCACAGTTCCTTCGTGATTTCCTCGAGAACACAGTTGCCCAGACATACACGCTAGAATGGAAGCGCTCGGCGTTCTTCCGTTTCGTGGAGCACTTCTCCAGCGACGCCATGTCCCAGGAGCTGAAGGCGAAGGTTCTCCAAATGATACTCATCCCGTGCTTCGCCGTCAGCTTTGACAAAGGACAGAAAATCGTCGGCGGCCCGCCGGCGCCCTATCAAGATAACCCGGACAATGTTGTTTCCGTGTTTATAAACAACGTAAGTACATCCTGTTAATTGATTAAGAGAAGTTTTTCTTTTGTATTTTCTTTTCGAAATTTCTAGGCTTTAGTTGCACTGTCAGCATTGACATGATCGTTGGCATAAAGATTCGAGGTAGCCTTGTTAGACCGATCGCGCGAGTGTATAACACCTATTTGAATTTATTTATTCATTTATGTGATCAATGCATCGGGCTGTGTGAGCTTGAAGGGGCTTCCACTTTGCATCGCATTTAAGTCATTTTTCGGATAGGGAGCGTCAACTTGTCTATATGGACACGTTACTACTACATGCAAGAGGGGTTTTTTACCTATACCATATTGGTTTCCCAGGTAATAGACCCTGAGAACCCGTTCGCGTGCTCGGACGCGGTGCGCATATCGCTGCTGCAGTTCGCGTGCCTGCTGCTCGAGCAGGCGTCGGCGCACATACACGACGCCAACAACAAGAAGCAGGGCAACAAGCTGCGCCGGCTCATGACCTTCGCCTGGCCCTGCTTGCTGGGGAAGAACTACGTTGATCCCGCTACCAGGTACAGATACCAATAGATTTGAGTTAGAAACGCCATTCTCGTAATCAGAAATATTTAAAGGACACTGAAGCTTATCTTTAGTTACGCTTTTATGAGGTTTTCGAACGAGTTAAGTGTCGACTTAAGTATTTGATTGCGGCGCCAAGATAAAGGATTTTATTATAAAGTACAGAGTTGGAGAGTGGTTTTGTAGAAAGGCATCCCCAAACTATTATTCCATACTGGATAGTGCCAAATTGCATTGATTTTGATGTAACTTATTACAAGATTAACTTATTAAACTTTTAAAATTCAAATTTTAACCACAATCTCTAACCTGATTTTTTATTACAGGTATCATGGGCATCTGTTGCTTAGCCACATCATTGCCAAATTCGCAATACACAAACGTATTGTACTACAAGGTTAGTAATGACACTTACGACCAATTTCATCAGGTGTCAACATTTGTTCACCTATTAAAATATCTGTGGATTGGTTCGTTTATCGTATGTAAAATGTTACACTATCCCACAGTGTTCCACAGTCTACTGAAAGCCCACGCCGTAGAAGCTAGGTCAGTCGTGCGGCAAGCACTAGAAATACTGACTCCCGCTATGCCACAGCGCATGGAGGACGGCAATACCATGCTCACCCACTGGACTAAGAAGATCATAGTCGAAGATGGACACTCGGTGCAGCAGCTGTTTCACATACTGCAGCTGGTTGTGAGACATTATAAGGTACGGCACGTTTCAGATGCATTCCCATAGAAATAGATGCGCCAACGGCGCCCCCTATCGGTATTGTGCTCGCTATGTCGCGCAGCCTTCAGCCTTAGAGCGGCTCCCCAGAGTTCACCATTAAAGGCACACCTACCAATTCTGCGCTGTCTTGTATTAAACGGCATCACGCGATTACGATCTAGAAATACCTATCACAAGAGTGATTTTGCGAGTGTTTTTACAGCGATACGATCCGGCATTGTAATAATCGTATGCAGCATATTTTCAGTACTTCAGTAATAAATCGGTAAATAATTTTGACCCAGCGATTTGACATTGGCAGACATGTCCCTCCTAGTCTCATTAACTTTGGGGGTTTCTGTCCTCACATCGCGATCGGCAAGATCGGCTAGAAGGCAGTTGGCACTGCCGCGCATCAGGGTGGTTATTCTCTTACGCACAATCGCATTGAAGCCGTCTACAAACCTAATGCGCTGCAGAAGTTTGGCACCCCATCAGCACCCTAAAGCCGTTATTGTTCTGGACGCGTAATATACGCGTGCATATGAAATGTTAATTCGAAGTATTTCCTCCAGGTGTATTACCCTGTCCGTCACGCGCTGGTGGTCCACATGGTGGGCGCGATGCAACGGCTGGGGTTCTCAGCGACCGCGTCGCTGGAGCATCGCCGGCTGGCCGTGGACCTGGCCGAGGTGGCGCTCAAGTGGGAGCTGCAGCGCATCCGGGACCACACGCACGACGACGTGGTATACAGATTAACTGACATCATTACTCATTGTAAATCTATTAATGACCGACCGGAGCTTTGGTTTCGTTTTCGGTTATTTTTTGCAAAAAAATCACGATTCGGACATAAATCAGAAGTTATAAAGGAGCGTCATTCGGCCGACTTCGTACGCTCGGCAATATAAGGTGACGTTCGGGTAACTTCAGGGTGAATCGGCTCTGCTCATGATTCCACTCGGCCGACTTAAACTGGCGCAATTTTGTTTTGAATTGTAGTCGTGAAGCGGAATTTTTAATGGAATTATCGTGTTTTATTTTTTTAAAGCCGTAAAAAACGATTAAGATTTGTACAGCGGAAATGTTAATATTTTTTATTGTCTAAATCATTATCTGCTTAGTTTTCGGCCGAAAATAAGGGTAAACCCGAACGTCTTTTTTCTTAAAGCAAGTTTCGTTTGTGTAGGTGGCGACGTCCCCCAGCGGCGCCGTGAAGCGCGTGTCGTCGGAGGAGGCGGGCAGCGAGGCGCGCAAGGCGCTCAACACGGGCTGGGCCAGCCCGCAGGCCAGCGCGCGCCCCGAGCCCGACGCCGCCAAGCCGCTCGACCGCCAGCACGTCGACGTCGTCGTCAACCTGCTGCTGCGCCTCGCCTGCCAGGTGACGACCGTTCGAACCTTCATCTATTTGTGCTTCATTCATTAAGGTATAGGTGCATGCATACGAGCACTTAGCGAGATTATAACCTCGGTAATTATTTATTTTTAATAAAAAAATTATGAAAATGATGTCCTCCACGACATCCTTGGTTCAAAACCTGGCATGTGCACGAATGTGGCTAGCGAAGCCGAACTCGGTCTTAAAGTTATTTTTGATTAGTTAAGGTATGGACGTGCACACCAGTACGTAGCGAGGCAACTTGCAGACGTGCATCATGAAATGAGTCATCTAAAATCTGTGATATCATAAAAAGGGGTTTCGTTAGGAAACATGGTTATCTTGCTTCCAATTTTAACATGTCGTAAGTTATTTTTTATCTCCGGGGCATTGCCTAGAAAAGCAAATCATCTTGGGCCGAGTGGAAGGCTGACGCGTTTTGGATAGGGCACCAACGAGATGATCAGACACAGCGAGGGAGGTGGGCGGCAGCATGCATCGTGCGGTCCACACATCTTATGATCGCAGTCTGTAGAAGGAAACCATATTTGGTCGCGATCTTTAGGAGTGAGGGACCGTTGAAGAAGTGTTTATTAATGAAACAAAAAAAGGTTTAACCATGAGATTAACGTGTGTACTAAAGCGTCAAGTTGTGTATGTGCAGGTGAACGAGGGCAGCGTGGCGGCGGGCGCGGCGGGCGGGTCCCCGGGCGAGCAGCTGTCGCGGCGCTGCGTGCAGCTGCTGCGCGCGGCGCTCAAGCCTGACGTGTGGCCGCACCACTGCGAGCCTAAGCTGGCCTGGCTCGACAAGGTACCAGAACGAGATTGGCACCTAAAAATCGATCTTATTATATATATCGTCCGGTTTCTGTCAAGCTATTTTCTTACTAATTCATAAGTGTGACTAATGTTACGATGCCTTTAATTCTTTGTTAATAAATTTACCTAATGGCTCTTTGCTCCAATTGTCGTCGCTAATACAACTTCATGTATCCCAGGTGTTCGGGGCAGCGGACAGTAACGCGGCGGCGTGCGCTAACGCGTGCACCGCGCTCGAGCTGCTCGCGTTCCTGCTGGGCGTCCTGCGCAGGGAACAGACCCTGGCTTGCCTGAAGCCGCTGCAGCGAGGACTCGCCGCTTGCGTGGCTTCCACTAACGCCAAGATCGTCCGCCTCACGCATAACCTGTTGGCTAAGCTGACCGCTCTGTTCCCTACGGAACCGTCGGGCTCAGCTCAAGCTTCCAAAGTAAGTTGTTTACCTTCATTCTTATTAATTTCTTGTATTGTCCTACAATCCACTAAAACCGAAATGTGAAACGAAATAAATAAAAA
This sequence comes from Ditula angustiorana, assembly GCA_963691745.1. Taxonomy (NCBI): domain Eukaryota; kingdom Metazoa; phylum Arthropoda; class Insecta; order Lepidoptera; family Tortricidae; genus Ditula; species Ditula angustiorana. The sequence continues at coordinate 6,272,383 of OY829473.1, forward strand.
CATTTCTGCTTGAATATAAAATATTTAACTGTTTACTGCGAATTTATAAAAACTTACAGGTATTTACTTTTGTTATTCACTTTATACAGTTTTTAAAATTCATAGCTTCACTTCATTTATTTGAACGTAAAAGACAAAAAATCATAACGGCTTAGTTCTATGACTATGTACCGTAGAAAAGTTAATAAAATTAATGTTTGTGATTGGTTAATTTTGTACCATGTGCCCTATGAACACTATCGCGAAGTAAATAGTCCACGGTCCCGTGGTATAGGGTCTAGTTACATGATACATCTAACACTTATCTGATATTCAAATCACAAAGTTAACATTCCATAAATATCTAACGGCTTCTTTCCAAGTAAACTTTCTAAGTACTCATCAACGTCGTTCAACATTCGCTTCACATTTATAACCCGCTTCAAAGAATCAACCGATGCTATATTCGCTACCATCCATCACCGCACTAAACCAAAAATCCGATAAAAGTCTTTTTCACAGTACGACGAGCTGGAAACTCTTTACGCGTGCGTTAGCAAGTACGCGTTCGAAGGTCTCGCTACGTACGAGAAGTCCGCGGCGGGCGGCGGCTCCGCCTCGCTGCTCGGGCCTCTCATGATGCTCAAGGCGGCCTGCGCGTCGTGCCCCTCCTACATCGACAGGCTGCTGCTGCCGCTCATGAGGGTGCTGCAGAGGATGGCGCGCGACCACGTCGCGCCTAACCCTGATGCGTCCACGTCGGATCTACTGGTGAGTTCGTTTGAAAAAAAAATTTCATTATATTGAAAAAAAATGTCTTGTACGTCATGAGCAACGCTTCTCAGCACGACCATGACCTAAGGGGACTGGTCCACGGTGAAGACTTCGCAGCCGGTGTATTATAGGAGTTGTCACTGATGCGTGCGTGACCAAGTACGTCTGATACCTCTAGATGTAAATTATTGATTAATTTGATGTTTAGTACAAATAGTCCGTTGGCCATTTTACAACTTTCTGAAATTCTAACAATGCTTGTTTGTGCTAATGTCAAGATAATGTTGTTACAGATATTAGCATTAGATCTTCTAAAGGCGCGTGTTTCGGTGATGCCTGTCGATACTAGGAAAACGTTCATTGGAACCGTTTTGGTTGGACTCATTGAGAAAACCACTGATGCCAAGGTAAGAAATAAAAGCTTGTATTTTCTTCTAGATTTCTGACCAAAATAATGCAAAATAAAATGCATAATGGGAGGGCAATTATTTTAAAAATTGGACAACAGTTTTTATTTTGTTTTGAAAACTCCTAAAAAATTCAAATGCCCGTTAATGTGAAATACGTGACGGGCCGAATCGCCACTGAATTACAACTACTTAGTGAACTGTATTTTATTAGTATTTTAAACAATCGATGCTTAATGGGGAACCTTAAAATCGAGTATCGAACTAAGCTTATGAAATTATATTAGGCTAATTAAATGAAATTAAATTTCTACGTGTTTAGTTAAGCGCCTAACCCGCATTTATTTGGCCCATAACCTGTTCCCTTATCTTTGTAACTTGTTGTAAAGTTTCTTTGACTTTTTGGCACTACAACAAACTCTTGTAACACTAAATCTTACAGTTGTGACTATGACAACACTGTTATTCACCATGATTTTTCCTAGGTCATGAAAGCTATAACCCGAATGGTGGAAGAGTGGGTGAAATGGCGTGCGCCGACCGTGGGCACAAGTGCCGCGGGCGCAGCCCCATCTCTCCGCGAGAAGTCCATTCTGCTCGTTAAGCTGATGCAGTACGTGGAGAAACGGTTCCCTGAAGATCTGGAGTTGAACGCGCACTTCCTTGATATCATCAACTATGTATACAGGTGAGCTCAGTGGACGTTAGCTAAGTCTCGGTTTTTATCCGTTACCAGGATACGATTTTCTATGTGGTCACGGAAAATGTATTTAGCATTCTTTGACCGAACTCGGACTTGTTTTTAAAAGCCCGCTGTTTAACCATGTCGCACCAGGTCGTGGTTACGGGATGAACCATAATGGGCCTGTTTATCTTCAGTTAAATAATAATGATGTTTAAGCGGCCTGTACGGACCCAAGTGGTCCAGGCGTTAATGAAATTGGATAAGTTACTGTTTTTGACCTAACAAAATTTGATTTGTCTTTACAGAGACGACCAGCTTAAAATGACGGAGCTGTCAATGAAACTCGAGCCCGCCTTTCTGGCCGGTCTCCGCTGCCCGCAGCCGCAGATCCGCGCCAAATTTTTCGAGGTGTACGACCAAAGCGTACGCCGCAGAGTGTTTGACCGCCTGCTCTACATCATATGCTCGCAGAACTGGGAGCACATCGGCCAGCACTACTGGATCAAGCAGTGTCTTGAACTGCTGCTGGTCACTTGCGTGTCAAGTGAGTATTTTTTTGTATCTTGTTGACTTACACACGCCACGCAATAAAAGCTATTTGTTAGTAATAATTGAAACGGTCCAGCTTTAGTGCTTTTGTTTTATTGAACTAATTTTCGTATATTCGTGGATGGCGAAACGAACTTTAATAGGTCTTCAATGCATTTTCAGTTCTGCTTTTGTTCCTTACCTTACGTAAACTGTTTTTCAGGTACACAAATCCACCTATCAAACACAAAATACTTGCTGCCAAGTATATCGGCCGTGATCAACTGGGCGGATAGCGAGGAGCGGAAGTCGTTTGTGATCCTCAGCGCCGTGAAGGAGGAGACCACCGACGGCTACGGAGACAGCTCGCTCGACCCCGACAAGGAGGATGTGCTGGACATGGACCTGGACTCCAGCTCAAACCAGAAGGAGGATATCACCAAGAATGTGCCGAACAGGTAAGGATGTGAATGAGACGTCTTTGCTGTCATATCCTAATAAAAATTGTTGTAATATTTTATGAAGGCTTGCTTTAAATTTAAAATCGAATAGGCGTTCTGATGCGTCTATCGCATCTTATTTTTTAATAGACTACGAAATTAGTTAGGCTTCTTTATAGGGAACCAAATTAGAAAAGCACCATACTAAATGACAAGTTGAATTATGTTAGGTTGTCCGATTCGGTTATCTACACGACAAAAACGAACCCATCCTATTTGCGCCTATTTTTGCAGACAACGCGCACTGAACCAAATAGTGGCGAAACAATCGGAGTTTCTGGAGCTAGCGCGTCGCGTGCGCACCGAGCAGCTGGTGGTGGCGTGCGCGCAGCTCTGCCACATGGACGACGCGCTCGCGCACCACACGTGGCTGCGGCTGTTCCCCGCGCTGTGGGGCTCGCTCGACTCGGCGCAGCTGCCCGTAAGTCTTCTCACTGCTCAACCAAACACCTCGTCTCAGGAGCTCACGCGTCTTACACTTAAATCTTTCAGTGCGATCCTAGACTACTGTTTATTTCGGCACTAACACTAATATTGACATTCGCTCGTTTTGATCATTTTGAACTCATCTAAAACTTCTATGGTAAAGTCGAACATATAATTTAAGGAATTTTAATTTTTCAGACAATAATGAACGAGATTGTTCCGTTCATAATATCTGGTGTCCACGTCATACAGAGAGATCAGCCTCTTAGCGCTCTCAACACCTTTATAGAGGCGCTCGCGAGGTGCAATCCGCCTATTAGTATCAAACCGTAAGTAACTTCCACAAAGTTGAATTACAATAAAATAAACATACTGATTCATAACATTATTCATGGTCATTCCTTTTGTCAATAGTCCGATGATGAAATATCTTGGCAAGACGCACAATTTGTGGCATCGTATGACTCTCAACCTAGAGCAGATGGCTATAGACCAGGCGTGCGGCCGCGCGCCGAAAGAACTTGACATTTTTGATTACGATGTCGAAACCACCACGCCCACTGTAAGTATCAAAAAATTTACATGTCCTTTACGTAGTATACGAGTAAAATAAAGTTGGTACCCGGCTCTGTCTGCCCTCATATCTGTAGCCACTTACTCCTAAATCATGCAACGGATTATACGGTTTTCACTGCCATTTAGATATTTATTAAGGAAGGTTTTTATATACATTAGATCCTCATTGTGCCCACGAGAAGCCGGGATGGGTCGTTAGTTATTTTATAATTTACTAAATTGTTGTATCACGTGTACTTTTCTGTTCAGGAAATACAGGATTCACTGAGTGATATGTATGAGCTCTTACAAGAGGAAGACATGTGGTCCGGTCTGTGGCAGAAACATGCTCGGTACCGCGACACAAACCTAGCTATCGCTTACGAACAGCAAGGGTTTTATGAACAAGCTCAGGTAAGACGTACATCTAACTATAATCATAATCATAAATTTATTGGTAATATTCATTACACGTCACATTTTAAATTATTATTATTTAACATTAAAGAAAGTACATTATACTTAAATCATCTCACAATCATTCACATATACAACACTATCTTAAGAAACGTCTATATTCTTCACTGAAATGGAATTTATTCTCAGGCTGCCTACGATGTCGCAATGAGTAAATTGAAGCAAGAATATGCCGCCAATCCATCGTCGTATAATATGCATAAGGAGTGCACGTTGTGGACCCAACATTGGATCAAATGCGCCAAAGAGTTGAACCAATGGGACTCGCTACTGGAACTGGGTCTGACTCGGAGCGTTCGCGATCCGTTTCTAATACTGGAGAGCTCGTGGAGGAATCCTAATTGGCCAACTATGAAGGATGCACTTGCTGAAGTGGAATATAATTGCCCTAAAGAATTAGGTTAGTCCTGTTTCTATTTATACTCTCACAAATTAGTGTCTTTGCTTTTTTTTAAATAAAGTTTGTAGACAAGCCGCTATTGGACAAATGTGAAGTTCATTAATTAATTGAGTTAATTTAATGGACAAAAAAGTTTATTTTATTTCAAAGCTCTTTCTCTCCATCACCCTAATAGGGCACCTGGCACAAGCACAGCAGACGCCCGAAGACGCAATATGGTCCGGCACCTAGTTGGATCAATTCAACTAACAAACTTTTCAAAATTGTTTCAAAGTCGTGTGTGTTCCTCTATAGCAAATTGAAAATAATTAGTGCTCCTGCTTGGTTGGCTTGCTTTAGAGCCCAAGACGACAGCGGAGTGGTCAGCGTTTAACAGCGTTCTTGAGAATATCACGCAAGCGTAATCCCTCATCCTCCTCGTTGTCGATTTCCGCAGCGTGGCTGGTGAACTTGTACCGCGGCTACCTGTGCATCTGCGCGGGCGGCGAGCAGCAGCTGAGCGGCGTGGAGCGGCACGCGGAGGCGGCCGCGGCGCAGTGCCTGCGCGAGTGGCGCCGCCTGCCGCGCGTCGTGTCGCACGCGCACCTGCCGCTGCTGCGGGCGGCGCAGCAGCTCATGGAGCTCAGCGAGGCCGCGCAGATACACACCGTCAGTATACAGTCTGTTACGTGCTTGTATGTACTAGGTAGTTGAGGCGATCTGTAGTAGGATTATCACTCGGACAACTAGGGGACGAGTTCGACGCAGAGAATACGTTAGGGAAATAAACTCTCTATCTCGTTCTCTTATTCTTAAATGTATACCTAATGTTTTCTATAGGTTATTCCATTTTTTTTCGTTTTTTTGCGAAAGCACTTTACAAGCTTCGACCATAATGAGTGTTCACATCTCGGCCCGGCCATCTTACTCATACTGTCCAGGATAGCTGACTTACTCGTCGAATTTTTTGCCGGTATTTTCTCATCACAGGTTCTTTCCGAACCGGTGGAAAGTTTTATAACATTCATAAATGCTTCCTGTTAGCCTACCCTGAATAAAGACATTTTGACTTAGACTGTACTGGTCTCTGCTATAATGCTATTATATACTATAAATAGGTCATTTTGACACGTGTGATTGTTCCGTGCAGGGTCTGCTGCACAGCCGGCCGACGTCGCTGCACGACATGAAGGCGATCGTGAAGACGTGGCGCAACCGGCTGCCCGTGGTGGCCGACCCGCTGTCGCACTGGGGCGCCATCTTCACGTGGCGCCAGCACCACTACCAGTTCATCGCCTCGCACTACGACTCGCAGACCGACCACGCCTCCAACCACAGCATGCTCGGCGTGCATGCTAGCGCGCAGGTAACGATGAGCCTAAATAATTTACCTTCGGCTGGGCCAGCACATGTCACCATCGAGGCTAGCATAACTTTATTAAGAAGCAAGCGTGAAAATTGCAACAAACGACAGTTAGCTGTGCAGGTCAAACGGAATGGCAATAAGTCCGAAAAGAGCTAACAGCTTTGCGATTAATTAGTTTCTTGTAGCAATTTATGTGTTTCAATTGTACAAAATAATTAATTTATTATTGAATTTCAACAGGCTATAATCCACTTCGCTAAAATAGCAAGAAAGCACAGCCTGTCCGGCGTGTGTCTCGATTCATTGCACCGCATCTACACGATCCCGAGCGTCCCTATAGTGGACTGCTTCCAGAAAATCAGACAGCAAGTGAAATGTCACATCCAAATGTCCTGGACGGACGGCAAGGACGAGCTACAAGAGGGCCTGGACATGATAGAGTCTACGAACTTCAAGTATTTCACGAAAGAAATGACCGCGGAATTCTACGCGTTCAAGGGGTTGTTGCTCGCTCAGCTGGGTCGTTCTGAGGACGCGAACAAGGCGTTCGCGGCGGCCGTGCAGCTGCACGACACGCTGGTCAAGGCGTGGGCGCTGTGGGGGGACTACCTGGAGCAGATATTCATCCGCGACCCGCGCCAGGTCGCCGTGGGCGTGTCTGCGATGACCTGCTTCCTGCACGCTTGCCGCCACCAGAACGAGTCGAAGTCGCGGAAGTATTGCGCGAAGGTAAATATAAATATTATTATATTTTTAAGGTAAATATTATTTGATATTCTCGTAATCCTGTATCTGTTCTGTATGGTTTTATTACTTCAAAACAGAAAATTCCCTAAATATTCATAAGGAACTTTCTGTTTTAAACTTTCTGTTTTATAGCTTTATTACTTTAAAACAGAAAATTCCCCATATATTTATACAGAACAGATACAGGAAGATATTTCTTGGAAATAGTCGAACTTAGTGTGATGTTATGAGACGTGGCCAAGAACCGTTTTAACCCTTGAAATACTCAGGCATACTCATTTTTTTGGAGCAAACTGCGTGGCTGGCTGACACCAAGGATTAATAAATGGTCAAGCCTGCTTCCAACAGTCGTGGGGAGAGGAGCATCCCGGCTCTTTATACCGCACAGCCTTGTTGCACCTTTCAGTGCCCGAGTCAGCCGTGTCAGTCCTTGGTTCTTTTCTAGGTCCTATGGATGCTGAGCTACGATGACGAGAAAAATAGTCTTGCGGAAGCGCTGGACAAATACTCGGTGGGCGTGCCGCCCGTGCAGTGGCTGCCCTGGATTCCGCAGCTGCTGGCCTGCCTCGTGCAGTACGACGGCAATGTCATACTCAACCTGCTGAGTCACGTGAGTAATGCCGTGACCAAGGTGACGTGCGTATACATGCCTTGTGTGCACCCCATACCAAATTTAATATTTTCAAACTTTGCAAATACTAATAATGTAATTCAATTGCGCAGGTCGGGCGCCTGTACCCGCAAGCAGTGTACTTCCCTATCCGAACGCTGTATTTGACGCTGAAGATAGAACAACGCGAGAGGCACAAGAGCGCGGAGAGTCTGGCCGCGCACTTGCCACACCAGTCTGCCTCTGCTGCTGTAAGTACACACTGGTTATTCTAATCTTGTAAGTTGCCTACCTTGATTTGGCGTATGGAATGGCGCGTTATATTAAAAGTTCAAATATTATACAGGGTGGAAAGTTTGAATGCCACATGGATGGCAACTACCTTAAATACTGGAAATAGCACATTCTGTCTAAAGGAGACTTTCCTTTATTTTTAAAAACAATAAATTCTGAATTCATGGATTTTTAAACAATCGCTTGTCTTAGTCGGGACTCAACCGGTCAATTATGACAAAAAAATAAATGCTGTATTTTATGATGCAGATCGAAAGGGTTTCGGAATTTTTAATTGTGTATGATGAGTCTAAACCTCTTTATCTAACGCTCAGTTTGGGGGCTAGCTAAAATAGTGATGTAGCCACTCATAATTTGTAATATTTTTTCTTCAAAATCGAAATAAAAAATTGAAGACATGAAAAAGGAGTAGTTGCAGAACTACTCCTTTTTCATGTCTTCTATTTCTTTTTAATTTATAGGTTTCTATGACATAAATTATTGCTTTTGTCAATCATTCATAGTATTTAAGTGAGAAATTTCTAAGGCGCAGTCTGTGTTGTACGTAAAATAATTTTCATTTTTAAAATGGATTTTTACAAGCAGGCGACGAAGTTTGACTTCATCTCTTCTCAAACTTAAGACTTTTAGTCTTGTCGGTGTAGTGCTTTCCAAGCCTCCCTATCGACCGCCAGCTCCTTGACTTCTCTATACGACACGACACAAACCTTCTCCTTCACTTGGTCCATATAACTTCTTCTAGGTCTGCCCCTTCCTCTCTTTCCTTCTATCCTTCCTTCTATAATATTTGCAATGAAATTATCGTGTCGTGCCCTCCTGTTTTCAACCGTGCTCAATATTGTTCGTTTCTCTTCCACTCTCCTTAAAACCTCCTCATTCGTTACTCTCTCTGTTCAACTTATCTTCTCCATTCTCCTCCAGCACTACATCTCAAAAGCCTCCAACCGTTCTCTGTCTCTTTGTGTTAGTGCCCAAGTCTCGCATGCATATAATGCTATGCTCCACACATAAGTTTTTAAAAATTTCTTCCGGATTCTCCTAGCTACCTTAGACCTAAATATTTCACTTTTGTTGTGAAAGGCCTGTTTGGCTATTGCTATTCTAGCTATAATATCGGCAGTGCATCTGGAATCACTTGTAATAAGGCTGCCTAAGTATTTAAAGCTATGTTCTTGTTGTATCGGTATACCATTTATTTTAACGTGGCTTTCTTTACTATTTGGAAATTTGGATGTAATTAATGTTTTGGTTTTATTAATATTTATCTTAAGTTCAAATTGGTGAAAAATATTGTCCATAGTGTTAAGCAGGTTCTCTAGATCATGGCTATTATCAGATAGAGCCGCGATATCGTCTGCAAATCTATTAAAAACTATCCTCTCTCCGTTTATTTTTATGCCTTTTGTACGTTTCAGTATATGCCTTATTGCACATTCTATAAATATATTAAATATGAGTGGCGAGAGTGAGCACCCCTGTCTAACTCCTTGTCTAATTTCAGCCCGGGTTTTGTCATCTCCAATTTCTATAATAGTTTCCTGGTTCCTGTATAGTTCATTTATAATTCTTCTATCTCTATAATCTAAGCCCGTCTCTTTAAGTACTTTCATCCCTTTCACCCCCTAAACCTTACTAAAACATACAAACCTAGTTCCAAGGCATAACGACGACATACCAAAAAATCATCGCCATAGGTTAATGTTTAGAGGGTGGAAAACGTTGTCGCCGTTTGTATGGGGAGCTTTTTTCGGGCTGGGTTCACACTCCTCTCAAGTAGTCGTTTTAACGGCGCGTGGTACGTTGCAGTCGGGCAGGGCGGCGGGCGAGGGCGCGGCGGGCGGCGGCGCGGCGGGCGAGACGGGCCCCATCAAGGCCACGCTGCCCATGTGGCGCTGCTCCAAGATCATGCAGCTGCAGCGCGAGATACACCCCACCGTGCTGTCCTCGCTCGAGGGCATCGTGGACCAGGCGAGTGCACCCACCCGCGCAGGCAGGGGACGAGTACGGGGACGCTGTCTATAGCCAACTAGGATTGGCCAATATGAGACATAAAATGGCAATGACACTACTTCTACCGCGTAAGTGAAGCTACGCGGTCGCCGAACTTGTTGTCAACTGCTGCGGCCAACGAACGTCGTCTTCACATTAGTCTGCCCGCCGACTGCGGTGGTAATATTAGGCGATTGCGGCTGTCGCTCGCCGATTGCGGTCGACTACCGTGTTCTTTGCACTGTTTCGGTCACTGCATGCGGCGATTAAATTAATGTAATTGCCGCTTTAGAGAATTTGGCGATTTAAAAAATGAAGTGCTTATGCTTTAAACCACTTTGACAGGCTTCCATAGAAAGTTGCGCCACCGACCGGTTTGAATGGAAAAATTACCTCCCGCGTGATATTTTGCGGGTGGCACTACCTTGTGCAAGGTCCGTCCGATACGCTACCACCATCATGCTAGCTTATCCAGCCGCTAAGCAGTAGTGCTTGTATTGTTGTGTTCCGGCGTGGAGAGCAGGACCGCCGGTGCAATCACTGGCACAGGACGTATTCCTTCTTAGTCCTCCGGGTTGGCAACGCATCTGCAATATCCTTGGTGATTCGAGTGTCTAAGGGCGGTGGTGATCGCTTACCATCAGGTGACCCACTCGCTTGTTTTCCCTCCTATGTTGTATAAAAAAAATGAACCGAGTGTAAATAGTTTGTTTCCTCGGTTGCAGATGGTGTGGTTCCGCGAGAACTGGTACGAGGAGGTGCTGCGGCAGCTGCGCGCGGGGCTGGCCAAGTGCCACGTGGTGGCGTTCCACCACCGCGCCGCCGTCGCCACCGCCACCGTCACGCCGCACACGCTCAACTTCGTCAAGAAGGTCGTCTCCACCTTCGGCATCGGCATCGGCATCAGTTAGTATCCCGTGCCGTCGAGCTCCCCTACTCTCTTTACTTTCGACGGCGTCCTTGTTCCGTTCTTATGCAACACCTATCGGTGTATTAACATCGGGTTTGTTACGGGATTTTTGAACACCTCAAAATGTCGATACTAGAAATCGTAAGGGACGTGTCCCTTAATGTCCCTTACGACATTTGAGATTTCTAGTATCGATGTAATAAATGCTTGTCACGCGTGTACAGTCGCCATCAGATATATATTAGAGAGTTTGAGGTGCTAAAAGATTTATACTTATTTGAATACCTATGAACGCCCTTGGCAATAAATAGTATTTTGTGTATTTGATGACGACTGCAGTACAATACAATTGGTTGTGATAATTTTTAATTCATGCCTGTATTAGCCTAGATTTATTATAGTTGTCTAATGAGCGAAAGCTCCTCTAGCGGACGTTTTACTGTAATATAAGCAATGTTTTGCTTGAAACTGGGGATAGCTCGTTCCAGTTATTGCAACACTAGGGCATAACATCATGGCTTTCGCCACTCCCTAATATCACGTTTTCTGAAGCCTATTTTTAATCTAAAGACTAAAATGACATTTCACGTGTTGCCTCTTTTTGCATATTTCAAATAGTGATGTGCTACAACCGGTAGTCACCAAAAAGTTTTGTAGTAACTCATGTTAGAAATAAGTTGTTAAGTATAATGAATGGGTAATCCGATGTGCTGATACACAGGCAGAACATTCTATAATAAAGAAATATTACCTTTGACTATGTCATAAAAATTTGTTTATTATTTTTATTTTCGTTACACATCAACGTATAAAATCGAATTTTAAATGTTGCAATTTTACTTTTGTGTGCATTGAATATGACGTTTTATCGTTTATTTACACTTAAACAAAGTCACATTATTTTCAATTTTGACGTTTGTAGCTGTCATTTTAGTATTTTGAATAAGAAATAGACAATATCCTATTTATTGCATTTTATTGTCTTCATAGCATAGTCTCTAATATATTTTTCTCTTCAAATTATTCCTCTACACTGTCCAATTGGTATAAAGATAATCTCATTGATGTTAATCACACAATTATTAACTGTTAAAAGACAGAAAAATAATTTTATAAACGGCTTTAAGTTTAGTATCGCGCATGTTTAAGGCCATATTAGCAATAAAATGCAACGCGACCGTCATACAATGTGTAACATGAATTTTATTTCAGGGCACGTTTAATTTTATGTATATTTATCTTAACTTGTAATAATCTAACATCTGCCTAATGCGAAAGCATACTTTATACAAGTACACAATTTTGTATGTCTACAGAAAGTGTATCAAGTAGTGTAAGTGGTGCATTCTCTTCAGCCGCATCGGAGAGCCTGGCTCGCCGCGCGCAGGCCACTGTGCAAGACCCGGTCTTCCAGAAGATGAAGACCCAGTTCACGGCCGACTTCGACTTCTCGCAGCCCAACGCCATGCGGCTCCAGAACCTCATTCAGAAGCTGCGGAAGTGGGTCAAGATACTGGAGGCCAAGACCAAGGTGCTACCCAAGTAAGCGGCGTCCGATTACTTGGATCACTTTCATAATACTGCGTAGCCGCTCGACTCGTGCCTTATATGAGTTAGTAGCCTTATACGACTGCAATACAAACCTGCCCTTCACCTGAGCTCCGCGGGTAGTTGCTAGCAGTTGCTTCGCGTCCGTATATTTGCAGCCGCCGCAGTATTGTAAAGATGTGTAATGTGAAACTTATTAGCAATAATGGTAACGGTAAATTAATTCTTTGTAAAAATTTAGGAATAAGTACACTAATCGAAAAGTTTAAAATTAAATTAAATAGAGATACACCACTTGGCCAGACACAAGGTAAAACACACTTTTTGTTATTGTGCCGTCCATTTTTCATGTTTCAGTAGTTTAGATTTCGAACATTCATTACTCTTCTAACAATTTCAACATGGAATCGAGGTACATTAACAACTGTTGCTATTATCCATCAACCCATAACACTCATCCATAGATCATTCCATGCGTCGAATTTGCGTTGACTCACGAATACTAAACATTTAACTTCGATTCGCAGGTCGTTCCTCATAGAAGAGAAGTGCAGGTTCCTTTCCAACTTCAGTCTCAAGACTGCCGAAGTAGAGTTGCCGGGGGAGTTTCTGCTTCCGAAGCACACGCACTACCACGTGCGGATCGCGCGCTTCATGCCGCGCGTCGAGATCGTCCAGAAGCACAACACGTCGGCGCGGCGGCTGTACATCCGCGGCCACAACGGCAAGATCTACCCCTACCTGGTGGTCAACGACTCGGGGCTCGGCGACGCGCGCCGCGAGGAGCGCGTGCTGCAGCTGCTGCGCATGCTCAACCACTACCTCGGCAAACAGAAGGAAACATCCCGAAGATTCCTGCACTTCACAGTACCGCGCGTGGTTTCGGTGTCACCGCAGATGCGTCTCGTAGAGGACAATCCCAGCTCGATATCGCTGTTGGACATTTATCGCACCGAGTGCGCGAACAGGTAATTTCTTACGCACCTTTACAACTTAGTTATAACTTTTCATGATCGTTGCCAGAAAATTTTGCTCCATCTATTTGAATTGCGTACTCAGGTTTTATAATAGTTACAGTCAATATTGTAGTAGAGCAGAGGCGATTAACTACACGGAAATATTTCAATTTCAATCTTAGCTTTGTTAATTGAAATTGAGGTAAGCCTCTGTATGTTTCGCGAACCACTACATAATGAGGTATTTTGTCAAGGCCGAACGTTTCCCGGCTGTGTCTTGAAAAACACTGTTTTACAGTTGTTTTCCCCACAGTCGGCATTCATTTTACCGATAATTTGCTCTAAGGTCGGAAACCCACCGCGAGCATTCAAATGTAAAATAAACCTCAGTTTGGAGCATTACACTGAATAATCCAAATGCTAGTACAAAAAATATTACTGTAATGTAACAATTTATAACATTAGTCGCGAATGCTCGCGTGGGATACCCAGTTGAAAGTTTAATTTGTATCGCAATTGATCCATACACGACGCGACCGTCGCAACGGTTGTTGGTCCAGCACTTCAATGCACATGCGACGTTGCGTGTGTACTTGAACTTAGCCTAACCCAATGGTTCCCAATTAGTATTTTATGCTAAGCACTCAAAGAATGAGTTCAAACTCGCGTACCGTATACTCCGATACTGTGATGCAGCACTTCCAGTTGCTTAATGGTTTTCGGCTGTCTTGGTACATCTCACTTGCTCCTGCATCTGATATTATATCTGTTACTAGTGTTTCTTAGGATAGCGAAGATTGCCGATCGCTATCAAGAAACTGGATTCATTACCCCCGCGCGTATACCTTGAAGCAACCTTACTGACCTATTGTTTTCGCAGGAAAAGAGGTCAATCCTGACAGCTCTCACTAGTACAGTTTCTAACCTATAAACACACATCCATGTACAAATAGTTATTTAGAAAACAGCTGTCAGGATTGACTTCTTATCTTGCGGCAATACAAGTATTTTATTTTTATGTATGTTACTCTGTGTGTAAGGTATTGATGTATGTGCAGTAGTAGCCATGATGTGATGATTTATGATGGTAATGTGTTGCGGTGCAGGGGCGTGGAGTACGACGCGCCGGTCGCGCGCTACTACGAGCGCCTGGCCGCCGTGCAGGCACGCGGCTCGCAAGCCTCGCAGCAGGTGCTGCGCGACATTCTACGGGAGGTGAGCTCATTTTTCATCATAATTTACTGCTGACATTCATTTATTGATTTGTAAAAGGAAATAATTATTTTTCTTTTTCTATATTCTGGCGAGTGGCGAACTTCAAACGTCATACAAAATTCGCGTAGTCACGAGTAGGGTGACGTTTTTAGACGCGTTTATGTATGCGCGCTATAATAAAAAAGCCGTTAGTTTCCGTCAATCTAGGGGACGGAGCCTAACTGTTTCTAACTTACGGGAGTACTTCAATGGGGTGAAGCTGTATTTCATGGGAAATATAATACAAGAATCCCTCAATACCCTTCAGGGGGCAAATAGCAAAATGCTTTGCTGAAGCTATTATTGCGAAACCACTCTGTGGTCAAACTCAATTGTTTACAGGGGTAGCAAAAAAAAACTGCATTTTAAGTGGTAGAGCTCAGAAAACATTCGTGAGCCAGTGATTTAGACTAACTAATTGATGCACTGTATAAATGTGTCCAGGTGCAGTCTACGATGGTGCCAAAAGACATGGTCCGCGAGTGGGCGGCGGCCACGTTCGCCGCGCCCACGGACTACTGGACGTTCAGGAAGATGCTCACACTTCAGCTGTCGCTGGCGGGCTTCGCGGAGTACGTGCTGCACCTCACGCGGCTCAACCCCGACATGATGTACGTGCACCAGGACTCGGGCCTGCTCAACGTCTCCTACTTCAAGTTCGACGTCGACGACGCTACGGGTATGCAGTGTCACCATTTTTTCGCGCATGTCTGGGATAACTTTCTTTATGGTTTCCTACGTGTTTTACGAGCACTCGTATGCGTGTGTGCTATAACAAACTGTTTTCACAATCTTTGGTTCTTATTCCTCTCATTTGTTGCTTTGAGACCTACAATTCTAAGCGACGTGTTGTTATCTGAAACGCATGGCCGGTTATAAGGTTTGTTTTTTTCTTTGCACTTTGTTTTTAACGTTTCTACAACTTGTTTTTGCATGAGTGTACGGCTTTTGTTTGCTCGAACGAGGCATGGATGGTTTGAACACGTAAGCTTTTTTCACAATGTCTGGTTGAAACTTATCCGCTGGAGAAGGGATTTCTATCTCTTTTTGATAACAAGTGCCAGGAAAGGTTAGCATAAAATTTATCTAGCAAATAGCTTTTATCCAGATGTGAATTAAACCCTTTGCGTCTTCTTAGCCATCGCGAATATAGCTTTATTAAAATCTGTGAGACGTATCGTTATATATAAAGTCTGATTTTTTATTCCGGAGACCAAACTGACTTTTATGGGAAATGTCAAAAAATGCATGGGATTCTATTGAGTCTCTGGGTTAAAAAACAGACTATAGTTCAATTAATTTATCCAGCCCTATCAATGTCCCAGTTCAAACCAAATAGTATTAATAATGCTGTGATTGCACAGGCGAGCTGGACGGCAACCGGCCGGTGCCGTTCCGACTGACGCCGAACATCTCGGAGCTGCTCACGACTGTGGGCATCAGCGGCCCGCTGACGGCCTCGGCCATTTCCGTGGCGCGCTGTCTCGTCACACCCAACTTCAAAGTAATTATCATTTATGTTTTTTAGATTTCGATGCTGACAATTCCCATCGCTGAGCGGGAGCTGCATTGTAATATCATTTCAACTTTAAATTTTTTTCAGATTCAATCCATCCTACGCACGATCCTGAGAGACGAAATGGTGACCGGCTATCGGAAACGCTTGGAAGACAAATCCGGCCTCTCAGCTGCTGGGACTTCCAGTGAAAATAAACCCATGGAAATGGACAATGAGACAATAATTAATATGGTGACGAAAGCGGTGACAGTTATAACGACCCGTCTCACCGCACTGGCACAGTTTGACGGCCCCGACAGCCGCGTGGCGACTTTGGTCACGGCTGCCAATAGTCACGACAACCTGTGTCGCATGGACCCTGCGTGGCATCCGTGGTTGTAATCTGACCATTGTTGGTCCTTCGAGCCGCATCTCTATGGATTGTGTACAATTAATTGGTTCGATACAATCTTGTTGTTTGGTTGTTATGTGAGCTTTATAATTATAATATTTGGTCGTTCGACCCGGATAATTCCCCACAGATTGAATTAAGTCAGTTGATTCTACACAATCTTTATGTTTAGAATTAATGATGTAAAATATAAGAAAGACTAAGTACAATATGTTTAATGTAGGCAAATTACGAGTTTGTATATAGGAGTAAAATATTTTAGTATGTAAAATGCTATATTCTTTAAAACATGCTGGAGACTTGACAGGGTTTATGTCGAGAGGGAGTTCTTTATTCTTTATTGTTGTTTGAAAACCTCCACATTATCGCTATTTTGGGTAGAAAAGAGGTTCAAAAACTTGAATTATGGTTACATATGGTAACTAACTGAACGAAAATGATCTTATTCATTAGTAAATGACTGTTACAAAGTTCTCATAAGTATAAGAAAATCCAACGAAACTAGGACTACAAAATGAATTAAGCGAACTTATTCAAGTGGCGTTTAGATATTAAACATTGACAAGAATATGTGACTATAAACTGTTCTCTTGTATTCAAGAGCAATAAATATTGTAAAAAAAATATTGTTTAATTTTCTATTTCCTTTTGAATTGCAGTTTTATGCGGGCATGTTCTTATTGAGTAGAGCTGTGACGCATCTGAATGAATTGTAGGTTGCATGTGCAAGAGTGATAGCGAGGTGTGTGTGTACCTGCACAGGTGAAAGTACCGGCACGGCAGCAAGTGCAGGCTAACCTGCCCCCCCCTTCCCCGCGACACATGTCTGCACCCCCTGCATTCGCCAATCTCGCTCGATCACTAGAGATTGTTTCTGATTTAACCACACACCACACTAACAATGGCATGGAAAGTGCGTTAATTACGTGATTGTCAGGCACTGTTTTAGTTAGGGAGCTCTACAATTTCACAAGGTCTATATTATTTAGTAAACTTTGTTCTTTGAACTATTTACCAGACTTCGTCAACTTTCTGGACTCCACTTGAATTGTGTGTAGAAGTCTTGCGTTTTTCTGAGCTTCATTGTAGAAGTATCGATCGCTTGACTCCTTCCGACGAATCCTGTTTACAGATGTTAGTTTTGCAGTGTCGTTTGTCAATCGTAGTGTAAACCTTTGGTAGAATAGTTGCTAAGTCGCGGTCCAGGCGGCCACGTCGGTGTCGGCGCGGCGCCGCCAATATAGCGCGCGACTCCGCCCGCCCCCGCGCCCGTCCGCCGGAGCTCAGTCCCGTCCGCGGCGCCGTGGAGTGCGCCAGTGCTGCCTACACAAACCACATTCGCACTGCAAGTCTCTGACCACTGTAACCGACCGTTTATGACATTCGACAACCCCGCCCCGTGCCTGTGCATTTCCCCAAGACGCAGTGCATTTCGAACACGAAAGAGTGCGCTGCTTAAAACCGATCGACCGTCGGATTTGTGGCTCCTGCGTTTATTTATGTTGTCGTTTTGGTGTGGTGAATATTGTGTTATACGGACGAAAACCGTATTGTCTGTGCTATAGTTTGTGGATATTTTTAACGATCGGTGGCATTTTCACGAAGGTGAGTTTAAAACTTGTTTACTTCTTTCCAACAAAACGTAAAATTTGCCGCGACGTGGCAAAGGAAACGTTACGAAGCGAAGATTGTACACAAGCAAACTTCGTTAAACTTAACTAGACGTTGCAAGTAATTGTGCGCTTTGGTTCGTTACTATTGTTCAAGTCGGTGTTTTTTATTAGGACTTGTTTCATTTTAAAAATATTTCCTGCCAGAAATTGTTGTATACATTATGACGTCATCCAATCAATTGATTGCGATGTAGCAACATAAGACAAAATATGAGTTTCGGGCCAAATACTTCGTTCTGATAAGAATCTTATTAGATTCGGTCCTATCCCACTATCCCATATGGTGGCCGGAAGCGAATGGATAAGAAAATATGGAGGAGAGAGGCGGCATCGGCGCGGGGAGGTGCGCGGCCGCGGCCGGCGACCGCATTCCATATGGAATGCCGGATTAAACGCAATGTCAGTGTGACGGAGTTTAACACGGCCCGTAGCTGCACTGCAACTGGCCATTGCGAATTTACAACAATGTATGCTGATAGGTGATCCCGGAGTACTGGGCACATTTTAGACACGTTTTATGTTAATTTTCACTGCCTTGACTGTGCAAGTACTTCAGCTACTTACTGTGTAACAACCAAAATTTGTTGTTTATTTACTCTTTTTTTCTCAAAAACACACTTCAAAAGCGTATAAACTGAATGTTTTTCTGGTCTGAATTTCAGCTTTTGTCGTACTCATATTTGTAAAGACGTCCTCAAAATTTCTTAACGATCAGGCAAGCTCGACTAAACTTCGTGAGATTAGGCTATAAATCGCAACATGGCATTGCTGGCTAATCAAGCGACCAATTATTATTTAGATTCGGCTATTTCTCTGTTAACGGAGACCTTTTACGAATTGTAAACAACTAGTAATAACTGGATATTCAATTTAATCTATGATCCTCTATTTAACGTATACCTATCGCGTATTAGATGGGTAAGCTGTACACATTTTTTTAATCGTATTTTTTAACAAATGTTCGGTAACGAAGCATCGATGCACTTAGTCATTAATAGCCGCTCATGTTTGTGTACATAACATTTACGTAATCTTTAAAATGTTTGCGTACATGGTTTAGTTCACTCTTGCTGTGCTTAAAAATTATCTCTTATTATTATGTGCACTTCGTGACGTCATGTTTTAGTTTAGCCTTTTTCAACACCACAACGTTGTATTTGATACAACATTCGGCACTCGTTCGTACGTCACGCTTTTGGAGGTTCCGCACCAAAATGGTAAGAAAAGGAATCTTTATGCTAAGTCAATTTACATGTTTTTATATTGAGATCGTCAAAATTACATAACAAGTATTAAACAATACGGTGCTGCGACTCAGTTTCCTGTCTCTTACGGTGGGATATTTTAGAAACTACTAACGCTATCATCGACTTGCAGTATCGAATAGTTTTAAAGATTGTCTACTCAACCTTAAACCTAAAAAAATATAAAAATATATTTTTAGATTCCTTGCAAAAGGGTTCTAAAGTGTTTCACAAATTCAAAGTAAGTTATTATTTAATGCCGCGTTGTTGTCGTTTAATTATTAAATGGTAAATGTAAAAAATACAATTCACCACTATCTCCGAAGCTTGTAAAGCAAAAACCTGATATAATTACAGTTGACAAGGATGGGACGTAAGCATATATTGCATAAAGAATAAAACAATCTTTGTAACAAACGTATTATGCGTATTTTTTTATTTCACGGGTTCTTTTGGTAAATAATTTCCAGTGTACTTACATGATACTTGTATATTATTATAATATATTCTGTGGCGATACGGAACCCTTACATAATTCCGACTTGCACTTGACCGGCTTTTTGTGTACGAAGCGAAGTTGAACTTTACGCCAATGCACGTTGTTTACTTTTGTGTTGTACAACTTGTACGCGCTAATATCACACGATACTCGTATATACGTTTCAAACCTGTGGCATGGTGATATCCATCGATGGCGTTAAAACGGTCAAAAGCATTAGCAAATACATGGAGATTTCTCGTATTGGCCTTTCGTCAACACTTGTAAAATTGTTTAGGTAGCTACTAAGACAGTGGAAAGAGCGATGAAGCGTATTCCGTTAGCCGTATGTATCTCTTGGTATTTTTCCTGCAGTATGGCTATATGTTTCTACAGACAAGCTTGTTTAGTTAGTACTTTTATAAATAATGTTTAAAGAAACTCTATCAATGTATGTAATTTTTTAAAAGAAACACCTAATTTTTGTTAAAAACTACCATCGGGGCTACTTAATAGCGCCATCGAGTTTAACTAGGTTACGCATATTATTACAGCTCGAGCTGTTTTCATAAGTTGACTGTCAGAATTTTCAATACGTTGCCATTGGCAGTTCTAACATTTTATGTATTTACAATTACTAGCATACATGAGTTTATAGGTGCGATAAATGTGCATATTGCATAATACAAGATGTAAATATGGCGGACTGCAAGCCTTTCATGTGGCTATAATATGTTCCCGTTGAAAAACACTGGCTTATAGACATAAAGTTGTTATACCAGCCCACTACCACCTCCTGTCCACACCACCGCCACCCAGCACCACCGTCCTGAGCACACTATGGGCTCGACTCCAACTTACTGTACAATACAAGAAAAGGTAGTATTTGAGCCACATTAGTATTTTAAATCGAATAATTTTGTGGATTTTCTAATGATTTATGTACCGGAACAAGTTTTTCGGAAAATCATGTGAGAGGCTGCAATCTAAAGCAATCAAAAGTTTCGACAAAGCTCATCTTATCTGATACATATAGCCAGCCTAAACAAGGTAACTTCTGATATGTCTTTTTCCGTGCAATTATGTCTGTAATTAACGTCTGTATCCAAGTTGAACATGTAGGTGACTCAAGGAAAGACTAGAGAAAATGTTGAGTACATTCAAATATGATAATTTTACAATACAGTTTTATTGTTATTTAATTTCCAAAGTGAGAATTCGTTTAAAGAAAAATACTGTGTTTCTACTTTTTTCCACGATCACTATTTTTCGAAAGAACACGGGTAGTAAAATCGCGGCGGGCAAACCTCGCGAAAACGCTCAATCGCGCTGCATAATGAATGAGAGAAGTTACCATCGTAATAATGTAGGGAGTCAACGCTAAATCGCGTTAATTCTGATACTAATAGTTTTTTTACTAATTACGCTCATAATAAAAAAAAAAAAAAATTTTTATGTAATTAAATAATGAGCATATTTCGAAACAACGCCAAAATAACTTCTTCCTTGACATTTTTGTTATGTTGTATATCGCTATAATTTCTAAAGTACTGATTTTTTATCCTCTTCTTACGACATAAATATATTTAATGGTGATCGACAACAATTGTATGCTTCTTGTTTAGACAAAGTTTTACAGTTGTGTCAAGCAAGTCCAGAAATGAAAAGAGTTATGCACCGGCCACCACGAACCAATTTCGAGCTTTTGCAAGTCTAATAAACTGACTTTAACACCTAGAAATTCATAAATAAATCCATCATTAGGATCTTAAAAGAGCTACCTATTTTTATCACTCACTGACTCACTCATTAAAAACCTAGACTATCCACACTAAAGCGTATGTATACAAAGGAAAAATTGGAAATTCAAATTATAAATGCTTTGTGATATTTGTGCGGTTAGTTTTAAGTATTTAACTATATAGCGCATGTATAATTGGGTATGTAATAAAAATAAACTTGTGCAGCGTTAACGCAAGAAGTAACATTGAAGTCACTATGTAGTTTATTTAGAAAAAGATTTTTTTTCCACGATTAGTTGATACTCATCCCACCAAAGTCACTTGAAGATTTAATGTGATACAAGGCTATATTTATCCGCCATTGATAGAATAATGCGTGATGATGATCCAGTTGATTACTTGAAGAAAGAACATTGTGCTGTACTCGTACATTTCTGATTTATATACTGCTGCTATGGCACTTGGCACCCGTTCAGATTCAACTCTTATGGGCGACGCCGACAACTCTGAACGTCGCTTGTACCGAACTTGGCCCTTTTCACGTTTATCTTTTTGGTTGTTTTAATTTTTCAAATACGAGTATATCAGTCATGTCCCACATTGCCAAGGATGGGTCTGTTGGTTCTGTCACAGTATACGGCGAGTAATGTATTTCAATCGATAGTGCGTACCCATTGGTGTATTTCGACATTCGTCCGTCGCCGTTTCCGTTTAGCCGTTTACCATCCATGTTTATTGTGATGCAGATAGTGTTTAATATAATACTATTGTGGCCTTATTTATAAATGTTATAATCAAAAATGTACTTATCGTAAATTTTAAGGCATATTCTTGTTTTAACTTTTTATCTATTGGGATCCGGGTGTTAGGTCAAACTTACACAATCTCGGTGACCCTATAATCTTGTTTCAGATATTGCTTTGTATTAATTCTAAGAACTAGAATCATATCTCATTGTTTGTTTCACTGACTCGATAACTGTCAATTGTAATCATTCACTGTTCGGACGTTGTTTCCAACTAGAAGGCGTTAATCTGTCTTCGAGTAGATAGCAAAAGCAGGAAAAGAAAACCGTGCCCGCGTAAACAAACGACTGAGTTTTCCATTCGGCTGAAAGTCCGTTTTTCACACTTTAATTTCTTTAGAAAGCGGCTAAAATATGAACTTGCTGTAACTATCGCCTGCCTTGTATCAAAAGATGAAGTTCTATCAATTGCGATGGACATTCGCTGTAAATTGAATCACATTCAATTACCGGTTAGGTCTATACCTAATTCAGGATGTTATTTGTGGTCTTGTGGTTATTTACTGAATGAAAACTGATAATATTAAACTACATTCTGCATGGATTGCATTTCGCGTAAATGAACATTTTTACATGGTAGGTAATTAAACTTGGAGTCGTGTAAAAATAGCCTGCGTTTGTATTTTACTTTTTTACATTTCCTATAAGATATATTTAAAACTGTTAGGTGGATACAAAACGCACACTCGTACACCTTCGCCTATGATAATATAGACCAACGAACTATAAATGATTTCTTCAGAACAAATAAATAATTTTATTCAGGGGAAGAGGGAGAAATCTTTCTTTTTTTTCAATTCTTCATTCTTAATTCGCACTGCAAAACATGGATAGATAGATACAAATATTATGCTGGATTAGTACAACTTGTTTTTTTCTTTGTTTTTTTTTCACCGAAAACTTGCATAAGGAGCGTGTCGATGTCGCAGTAAGAATTTGAAAATTAACTATAGTGCTCTTATTTCGAAACTTCTTTACATACTTACATGCATCGCTTAGAGTACCTAAGAGTACTATGAAGAGTACTTCATCTCCTGAAAAGAAAAAAGAAAAATGAGAGTTCTTTTGATAAGTGTTTCGAGATTATTACATCAACCAGTTTGCTAATAGATATTGCGTTAGACATTTTGTAAAGTGAATGACGAGAGTCTCGTCTGTTCTAGTGATGAAATCTCAAAGAGATATAATCGCATTCCGCGGTAAGCCTCCCCTCTTTCTTGTGGCGTCTATTGCATGCCAATGCTGCCGCGCGGCCTAATAGCTCTAAGTGGGTTTTGCACTTACCTTCACTAAGGTGCTGATGCAGAAGTCTACTGATTTTCGAATGCAGTCGGTGTTTCAACGACACATCTCGATGTATTGACACTTCAATAATAAGCACAGCCCATATTTACAAATTAGTCTTCCTCGTTTTATCTCGTAGGTTCATGGATCCATTTGCGATTGATTATGGTATCGTCTTAAGTATTTGGTGGTAGTAGGGCGGTTAATGAAGCAACTATAAAGCATAGCGGGGTAACGGTTCCCTCGTGTTTGCAGAGGCACTGGTGGAGACCGCTGTGTGCGTGTGCGCCACTCACGCCCAAACACAGACGCAAACCGCTCACGCTATAGCTCGGCCGTTGAACCGAATACTTGAGGAATTTCTCCAATACTCGCTTCGTTTGTAGGCGAAGAAGGAAATTACGGCTGTTGGAGAAGTGTCAGACCTCTAGAGGATGAGTTAATGCCGCATGTGATGTAGTTATGGGTTGTCAATAGCAAACAAATCATTGTCAAATTATATAAAGTTTATTTTGTAACTCAACTCTCGTATTAGAGTAGTGAGTGAGCGGTGATTTGTCGCAGACACGTGTGCGAATAATCTCGCAATGCCCGCATACCAGTCTGGGGCGCGTTCTGCCTTGGGTCTGCCAATGTTTCCAATCTCGGATAAATTTGACGCGTTGTGTTGACGTCATTATTTTATATTTATCACTCCATCTCTTGTTATCCTAATCAGTGAGTCACCGGTATTTTATTTGCATTAAAATTAGCAGACGCACTATGTAAAACGTAACGATTCATTGCATTAACAAACAAAATAATCTTACACGTAAGTAAACTCAGTTAAGATTTAACATGCATAGGTTTTTCCCCGCCGATTGAGGTTGAATGAATAGTTTGCTTTATTCTATTAACTATGAACTTTTATTATTAATAAAAAGTTGCGTCAGCGAGCGTTCACTTTCATATTTTCGTTTCGACACCGCATGAGTTGCACGTTGCACAAACAAACATCCGGTTCGAAGGATCAATGAAGTTAAAAACGACAATCGGCACTTTAAGGGTTCAATCAAATGACAAATACAACGCTCTAATTCAGAATATGTGCTAAGTCTGGGAGTGGTATATTTTGTTCCAATTGAAGCTACTCAGCTGTTAAATGTTATGCATAGTGATAAACGGGTTTTGATTTGAATAAAGCATTAAGTTGTGATATGATACCCTCAGTTGGCGGCGGTGGCGCAGTGACCGCTGGCGAGTGAACGTGGCGACCTTGGGCCTGCGCCGGTTGCGGACGTTCATTGAACGCGCCCCGCGCCCCCGCCACCCCCTACTCTTTCCACCATACTCGCCACCTCAACTCGTTTGCGTCTCGATAATTCTTAATTGAAATGGATATAAGCGCATTCTCTGAGCCATGCTCTTTGTTTCAAATACATCGGTTCTCTAACAGTTGATTCATCCATCATCCGGATAAACCGATATGAACTTAAGAGGTTAAATGGAAAACTCTCCTACTCGTGGAGATCTTATTCACGTTGGAAAAGTTTATTCGTGGACCAAAGTTTTCTAAGTTAATAAGAGTTTACCAAAAAAGAATTATAGATCCAGCCTGTATTAAAATAGCAGGGTGGTGAGAAAAATTGCGTACCTATCAAAGAGCCTATTACCTGCTCAGTAATGCATTTTAGCCTCTTCAAAACAAAATTAATAAATATGAATTAATGAGGGTGATGCAAATTTTAACGTATTTTGCGATTTTTGTTCATTCTATGTATATTTACGTCTACGCGGAACTTTTTTTTTATACAACATAGGAAGGAAAACAAGCAAGTGGGTCACCAAAGAGACAACAACAACAAAGAGAGTCCAGATGCGTTGCCAACCCAGAGGGCTAAGATGGAATACCTCTGGTGCCAGTAATTTCACCGGCTGTCTTGCTTTCCACGCCGGAACACAACAGTGCACAAGCACTGCTGCTTAGCGGCAGGATTAGCGAGCAAGATGGTGGTAGCGATCCGGACGGACCTTGCAGGACGTCCTACCACCCGCAAAAAGAACTTTTGCAACTCTTATCAATAGTCATGTAAAAAAGACGGATTACGTGCCAATCTGTTGCATTTTTTCATTACAAGTTATTTAAAAACATATGACTGCCGATAACTTAATTATTATCGATGTGTCGTAGGCGGTTAATGTGTTAATATCACGGAAGGCGCTAGCCTTTAAATGTCTCTCCTTTAGTTCCTCCGATTTGGAAGGCTGTTTTAAACAATGGACTGCCATAAAAGGTCTGTACGAGCATAATTAGGCACATTTAAAATTCGCCAAAACAAACGAGTGTTGCCTGTTATGCCAGCATTATTTATTTTTGCCATAGCTGGTACCTGAGGCCCGGCCCGGGCGGCGGGCGCCAAGCGAGCAATGACCGTGCAGCTTGTACTGTATACGTCATGAACACTAAAATATACAATGTCAAAGAGATGTTGCACATAACTTGCAAGATAATATTTTGGTTCTCAGGCGCATTCAAGAGTTGCTGTTCAAATGCAATTCCGAATAAATAAGCGCATGATGTCATTCTGCACACAACATTATGATTGTAGTCGAATATTTATTGTTTTTAGTGTATCATAAGGTTACCTTTCCTTGCCAACGTGCAGAGATCTTCAAGCAAAAAATGTGTAAGGATTTTCCTCGTTGTGATGCAGCGCTGACAACACACTCACGTCCATAATTAATGGCCAGACGTACCTACCTATCTAGCTTGTAAGCGATACGTGCCTTGACGTTTGTGGTTATTTTTATCTTCGTTATTAGCAAAATATTTAAATGTGTTTGTTGCTCTCAAGTCTAGTGCACATTCACGCGATAGAGTTGGATACAGCTGGACGTGTCAAAAATATTAATTCGCTGAATGTATACCAACGTTAGAGCATATAGTAACCATTACTAGAGAGGGTATGCATATTGCATTGGACTTTCCCACACGCCGTAAACCAAAGTTTCCTGAATAGCTAACTGTCGACGTTGGATGCCGTATGAGTAGTTTCCAGCTAAATGTATATAACTCGCTAAAATAGACGACCTTATAGCATTGCGTATAGAGACTGCACCTACGTACCTATAAATATTAAGTAATGTTGTGTACTTTCTTGCTTAAAATGTGTGATTGATGTTAGTCTCAATAGATAATAAACAATGATTTTAGAAAACTTTTACATGATTTGCTAAATATATGTACGCAGGAATCGTAAATTTATACTTTCCCTGAATATCTCTTAATTTATTTATTTACAAAAAAAAAGAACGATTAATTCACTAAAAGTTATATAACGGGTTTTTTACTAATATTTACTTAATCGTGCTTAACGTTTACCTGTTAAAATTAGAACGACGGATTTATTATAGTGTTCAGATACGAATTGGATTCAGTTATGTATTTATCAGTCATGCTCCAAAATTAGAATCTATTGAGCAAGTACCTAGCGGAAAAGGTCGGTGATACAATGTATGGTCGACCAAGAAATTGCTTGACCACTTTTCGACCGTATCACACAGGAATAAGGATCAAAAGTGATCAAGCAATTACTTGGTAGACTATACTTATCTAAAACATTAACATTTTCTATCTGAAATACAGGAGTGTGATTCTCTAAGGAACATCTTAGTAACATCAATAATTTCAACGATGAAAACACAAATCGGTATTCTCTAAGACCGTCAGAACATCGACAAGGCGAGGTTTATGCGATCTCAGCGCTTCGTCGATGTTGGTGGCGCAAGGCGGAACTATTAATGACGTTTTTGTATGAAAACGGTATTCTGTAAGCTCGAACATCATCTAGTTCATTAGGGCTTTTGAGGCCTGTGAATAAGCGCATAATGGGCAATATAAAATTATCCTGTGTTTTTTAAATTTCCATCATTATGACAGTACCCAATTATTTCAAATATTGCTTTTATAATCCATCTTTAAAACGTAGCGTAATGATTTTTAAACTTTGATTTTGTAGAATCGTTTCTTAAATACACGGAAATGTCTAGCCGGCTTACGTAAAATAGTACATTGCTCCATCATTTTGTAACCGTTTAATAATTTTATATTATGTGTTATACGTTTAAGTGTTTATTAATCAATGCAATTCAAAAGTAAATGGTCTCAGACATTTGTGTTGGTTAGAAAGACAGCTAATTGTCACGCAATCCGTCGTCGCAGTTTATCTAAGACCACTTTCTCTCCCCGCCGCAATCAAATCTAATAAGTACAGACATGCACCCACAGTTTTATTATTTCTGCATCTATCTGTGTAAGATGAAACAATTTTTAAATTTAATAAAATTTGTATGGGACCTTTGAGTATTAAGTTTTTCCAAGAATATGACCTATTTGTGCCAGCAATTGCATAAAAAAGGTACTAATCAGCATAATGCCGAGGGACGGTTATGTTCCACGACGCTGCCCCCCTAGCATACTAGCCTATGTCCTTTTAGTTTTTAACCAATTAGCGTGTGCGATAGGGACTAATGCTTTAGTCCGCGATAAACGCTAGTGGGCTAGTCTTCCTTGGGCACCTTTACTTGGCATAACAAAAAAGTCCGTTTTCAACATGACCTTGCTCTTGCAAACAATCAACATTACGCAATCTACGTTCAAAGTGTAAAATAAACTGGAGCAGACGGGACGGTGAGCAGCGCGGGCAGCGGTTCAGTGTTGCCAATTCATAACTAGTCACCTTCTTAATCCTGCTTGTAGAACCCACCAGAAATAAAAGATATAAGAAATAAACTAGATAGACAGATAGTTTTTTTTTTCTTATTGGAAATTACATTAAATTTAGAATGTCAAACATAACAAATTCACAATAAGATCGTCAAAAAGATAAACAAAATAATAATAAAAAAATAAAAATATCCAGAAATAAGGCTAGAAAATGTTGAAATGTCAAAAATAAAAAATCAATATGTCACAATAAAAATATAAATACAAACACACAAAAGGTGAAAATGTCATACATAATAAACAAAAAATGAAATGAAGTTAAAATGAAACAAAACTTTTTTTTTTATATGGGATACTAGCGATCCGTCCCGGCTTCGCACGGATACAATTAGGATGAATATGTTATAGCCTTCCGTTAAAATCTCTAAAAGACAGTTTAAGTCTTATCAAAATCCGTTGCCTGGTTTCGAAGTAGGCGGCCAAACATATGAGGATGGACAAGAACGTATAGCGAGTTTGTTTTAAAATATGTAAATAAGATAAAGATTGGTATTATTATAGCTAAAATTTCAATGGAGTAGTGTAGGTACTGGTCAAAATTGTAAATATCTTTCTCTTGAGTATTTACGTCTGAAATCGTGACAAGAAAAAAACATTACGTAAATCTATAAGGGTCTCCAATTACTCATAAAATAATCTGCTTTTTTTTAGATTTTTTTATCTATCATAAAAACAGCAATGGATACAGGCCTCAAACTTAGTGTGATCACGTATCAGTCAAACCCCCTTATTCATAAACGCTTCGTAAACGTTTGTTAGTTAACATGTTTTATGTCCTTATCTGTCATGTTAATTTTTATGAATAAGGGGGTAGATCAACAAATAATAATAAAAATGTGGCAAGAGCATATCGGGTCATAGTTACTCAGTTAGTGTTCGGTTTTATAAAAAGAAATTAAAACTCGATAAATCACATTGCAAGCAAAGTATGGAAAAAAAGAAATCCGATAATGCGTAGCAAATCCCTCCCTACGTCTCTGTCAGACTACTGTCATAAGAAACGGACGCACATAGTAGACGTCGCTGGGGTGACCCCGCTAAAAAATGCCAGCCACTAAACTAGACGGCCTAAATTACTAGGTTTAATGGTAAAACCAGTGGAATAGCAACACTGGACTTGCACGGTCGTCCGGCACTCCGCTCGTTATCGAGAGATAAGGTGTGCGCCGCCAGATTACTTTAACCACTTTCTTTTATCAAATCAAACGATGCCATTTGCAACTAGGTTTAGCGACCCGTAAATTGCCTTATTGCAGATCTTCAAGGTGCACGGCGGAATCTCGTTTATTTTAACGTTCCAGCTTTACCGACGATCGCTTTTTAACTCCCGGTAAAAAAAGACGTTAGGTGTAAGATTAAAGTCTTTGGCCATCTGTTTGTGTATGGCATTGAAAACCTTTTCGTTATGATAGGGCAACATTCTAATCCGAAAATTAACTTTTTGCTATAAGAATAGTGTTTATTGCTAAGTTTATTGCCTAAATAAAACAACCTAAAGCAACAAATAAGAAATATTCTCGACTGAGCCAAAATTTTTTAGTACTATAGGCGATAAACACAATTTCGGTGACGAAAATTGAAATATTACTACATAAGAATAACTAACACTTAAGATAAGCAAGGCATGGTATTTACCTGAAACGAATATCTGCTTCCATTCAGTTTCTTGATACTAATATACTTACTTTCTAAGTATGCCATAAAATGTTTGGATTATTAACATCTTTATTGTCATCTTCATCATTTGTTTGCGATGGTTTTCCGTCTACTTCTGGTCATTAAATTTTACCTTCTTCTGTACCCATCCAAGTCATAATAACTAATTATGTCATATAGTTTTACCACGTTTTACTTTCCCAGTCTCGATGCCATCTGTATTTAAGTTTGACGGTCGCGTTTCTTTATTACCTACTTATTTATTTGTTAATGTAAACATGAACATGTACGAGCATTATTCACATCATTTTAAAAGATGGAATAGAGGTACTACGTACATTTCTATCTGCGAATTAGGGCCGTTACAAGCGAAGTGCATAAAGGATTGGAAGATGCGGTGGCGTGACGATCAATAAGGGAGAGGGCCTGTGGGCGGGCGGGCCGCCCACGTCAGCTGGCCTGGGCTCCTGATACGTAACAGGATATTCTACGCTAGTCATAGAATATCATAAACCAAATAATTTCGTACAATAAATTAGGGATGCCCAATTTTTTGATTTGAATCGATCGTTTGGATCGCAATGGATCGTAACCCGATGAATCGATCTACGATCTGGATCGCATGAGTTTGAATCGATTTAGCAAATAACGCATGAATCACATCGTAATCCATACTTCCATTATTCCATAGTAATATTGTGAATCAGAAAAGGAGTTACTTACTGGAAGTTTATCCAGTTTTGCTTAAACTTTTATTTACTCACTAATATCACTATACGTTTTCTTGTGATGTAGTTTTAGATGGTTTGTCAAATTGGTAGTATCTCCTTTTGATCTAACCAATGTCACTTTTAATAAAAAAAGTTCTAAACATTTGACTTTACTTGCGGATCCATTTTAAAAACACAACACGCTCTCAAGATTATAATTCGTTATACAAGATCAAACTATGGTAGCGACGGGCAATAATTAATCAATTAATTATTGAGTACCTGTAACTAACATAGATCTTTAAGTACGTTGTTGTTATTAACATATATGGACCTTTATTGTCTTAAATAAAAGCTTTTGATTTGATTTGAATAAAATAAACGAAAAATTATCACCTACCTTCATATTTATTTTTTAATAGTGTCCATTGAACATAGCCGCAAATATTGTTTACAGAAATGTATACTATTTCACTTCATATAATAAGAAACAGTCTCAATGTAAACTTTGATCAAGAAATATTAACGTTTTGCATATCGTACTACGAGAAGTTAATAATAACAATCATTCGATTTTTTCATCCGATCTCTTAGGCATGCGATTCGATATTGTGGAAGATCGCATCGAAGTGAATCGATTCAAAAAATCGCAGATCGTATTGCAAAAGATCGATCTTCCAAAAGATCGATTCAGATCGGGCATCCCTATAATAAATTAATGAATTGGTCCTTAAGTAAGTAAAGCTTGTAGTATGGGTGATAGACAACGACGACGTGACTAGTTGACTACACAAAGATACATGAATAAGATAAATAACATCCACGACATGAATTAGATAAAAAAATATTATCATACAAACATTTGCACCTTGCGTGAATAAGTCAAGGTAACTAAGCACAAGATTAGGTTATTGTTGCAATTGTTATGAGCTAAGTAAATCCTAGTCCTGTCAGTGTGGAAGTATTTGATGTGAAGATCTGTAGCGGGGTGTTGGCGCTAGTAAACATTTAGAACACTTTTTGCGACTATTACGTCTATAAGCTGATTTTGATAATAATTAATTAAAGAAATGTATGAACGAGCCAACTTGATCTGTAATTTATTAGGTTACTCGTCAAAACGAACTGTGCAAATTCATAAATTCGCTTTAATTTCACAGGTACGTATGCAGATAAAATGGGTGTGTATTGTAGGCCATCTTGTTGAATGGTAATGTAGGTACAATTGAAATGTCTTGGCTGTGCTGTTTAAAAATGTTATTGTTCCCGTCCGCGGGCGCATCGTACACTGTTCATGTTTTCCAGTCTCACAATGTGACACGTCAGATAACTCCACGCTTACTTCGAGCGTTGTATCATCGTGCTGCAAGCTTTGTTTATCTGCGCGGATAAATAGTTTTCGCAAAGCTACTATCAAATCATAAAAGTAGGGAAGGCATAGGTTTCCTTTGTTAAAAATAATATTCCGTCAGTTTAAATTAAAATGAAGTGTTTAAAATGAGAATGTGCATTTTGAGTAAACAAGTCCATACTGCATTGTGTGCATTAAGGACCATAGGCTATTTCTCAAAGTTTTCAATGTAAATATTGTGCAAAATAATGAATCATCTCAGTATAACAGCGTTTTATAAAAAAACATTGTTGTATGTAAAATGCTTCCATGGCGGCTGATAGTGGGCATGTGCAGGCCACGTGTTGCGCGACCCATTATCATTATTATGTACACTAACACATTATGACGATAAATAATGCATAACTCAGGGTTCTGCACACTTGTTTGGGATTTCCAGAACTATGTCAGAAAAATATTTGTATCAATTACTACTTATCAGGGATTTTACAGTCAGAGCAAAGAATCGACATGAATTTCAGTGTCATGTCTCGCTCTTGACATCATTCAGTATTATCAGGTTTATCTTTATTTGTTTGGTTTCGGTACTGGGCCGCAGTGTATCGCGCGAGAGCCGAGCCATTGAATGAATCCGTGACTGTCGATGAAGACTCGTTGAACATTCGCGTCGCTGCATCGCTCTGCGTTCTGCAGTTTCTAATTCGTAACCGGTACTCTCTGGAAAATTATGGGATCGCTGTTAAGTAGATAAGCGTTACGTAGAATTTTTCTCACCACTTTCCCTCTTATATTCGTAGCAACGGAGGTCTGTATGCGCTGTAGGTATTATTGTGTTAATTCGCAGTATTTATCGACGCTCTCCTTAAAGTATATGTAAGATATAATAAATTAATAATTGAGAGTATAGAAGTAAACATACGGTTTTATTTCTTAATCCCTTTTTAAAGGGCGAATCTTGATAAAATAATTGAACCAACGACACATTTGTTGCCAGCAGGTTTGGTATTATTGGGCTCATTTCCAACACTATCGTGACTATTCGTGACTCGGCGACGGCGGGCGTGACTCAACTTGCCTTCCATGCGTATGAGCTACCATTATTCTTGTGTTCATTTATTCGATTTCATTTCATCTCATTTGCTCAATTTAAACGATTTGGTTGTCATCACTTGCACTCAGTAGGTCCCTCTTTATTAAACTGTCATTCAGTTCCCAGTCAATTTTAATTAATGGGTCGACATTGAAGGATGAAACTTTCTTTTATGCCTTCTCGCACGGCTTTCGTCATTTATTGATCATGGCCGTTCCCTGCTGTAACGATGCATGAACGTTCTCTGAGTAAAATGATTAAAGTATCAGCTCGAGTTCATTGACCTTAGTATAAATAGTTAGCTCATAGTCAAGAGTTAAGACTGCTGAAGTTGAGAATACCTATAATATAAACAATAGAGACAATTTCGTCACAGTAATCAATGTGGGCAATGTACTCCTAACTAGCGCAACGACTGTCTGCTTTGACTTGGAAACCGTTTTGCATCGTCTGTGTTATTATTAAGCTACAATGTCGCACTCATTGTGAAGTATAGTTCATGTGGCTGTCAAAACACGAGGCTGCGTTGATGAACGTAACAGCTGAGCGTCAGCTGGCGGCTGGGAGATGTTGCCACGCCGCGTTGAGTTCATCGCCTAAACGATCCGAACAGTGGAGAGCCACAGCTCACATACAACCAGATAGTCAACACTGGTGAAGCACAGTGCAATGCGCACTATCGCAGGCCATTGAAGCTTTCCGGGCTCACGCGCGGCCGCCGCAGACGTGCGCGAGCGCACGACAATTGAGGGGCCACACGGATTGAAGATCGCCTTTACAACGTTTGTTATTGCTTATTGCGCATAACCTAAGGAAAATCTTTTAGAATGGTTTAATCTAGGCGTTCGATGAGCTTTGGAAGGTCGTGTCTTGCGTAAAATTTTTAAAATACCTATTTTATTTTATATCAATTGAACCAATACCCACGATATCACAAACACAAAGTGACTATGTAGTTGTTAGATTTTTGAAAGACATGTTATGTTATGAATGTAGACAACTACTATGTACCTACCTACTTATATCAACAGGCCCTGTTCGGAGACGGGTAGGTTTTGTTCAAACGGTGATATCTTAATTAATATGGACAGTTGAACATTTCAAAAACAGAATCATAAGTTTTTGTTAGATATATTGATTATATTTAGTACTCAATAAAAAATGTGAAAGTTCCCTATTGAAATCGGTTAAGAAAACACACTTTAAAATAGATATATTATCTAAGATCTATATCTGCATGTTTCTGCACAGAACAGACGTTATCCAACAGACCGTGGGAACATTCAAGTACAAAGTCTATTTTCCTAAGATTAGATTAGAATAATACGGGGTATACTAATAAGTACTATTTCTGAATAATTGTTACTTATGTATGAAATAAAAACTTTGCTTGGCTTTAGCTATTTATATCAGTCCTACTCCTACATAATTTCTATCAATAGGTAATTTATGAATAGGTACCTCGAATTACTGGTGACGTATCGCCCGTTCCATACAAAGTGTATGGAGCGTATTTATTCAGAGTATATTACGAAATGCCGTAAGAGCACTAGACTACGTCGGTATGTGAGTGACGCATGCGAAAAAGTGAGTAGGTAATTAAAAGGTTGACAACGAAGGCCGCCAGTTCCGTGTGGTTTCGCAACCAGCGCCCGCGCCGCGCGGCCGCTCACCTCGCGTCTACGGGTCACGCGCAGCGCACCTTCGATTCCTTTCTAATGTACTTTCTATACCTATCTCAACCTAATACATAGTTTCATCTCCACATTTTTCCTTCACGCTTTACTTAGTGACATTCTCAAGTTCCATCCGCAAAGCTTATCGAATATCTCGCCCTCTGCTTACATAGGCGTTTTCTTTGCGGATGTTAACCATCCCTACCCTACGCGGTCTAATTATCTAGAACTGATGTGCTCTGCGACTGCATTTTACATCAACATTCCGATAGTGGTGCGTCAGCTGCGATTGTATTTCGATGCTCTTGTACATATAAGAACTCAATAGATGTTATTATGCTGTACTAGTTGGATCCAGCATGTTTCTCTTTACATAAAGACGTACTTTAAAGAAGATAATAACTGACTACATAACTGTCTAGGATTGGTACATGTAATATCTGCATAACTGTATAAAATGAAATAGAAAGTAAGGCGATGTGGCGCATTGCACAACGCCATTGTCCTCACCATGGATACTGGCTCCCACATGAGTGGTAATGGCGGGCATGTAATTCATCAACAGCGCTCGAGCGGTATCAACTCCCGTTCGACGGACACTTTAATTAGATCCGATGTCGATATAAATCCTGTAGCACGTCGTCGCTGTTAGAAAGTACAATCAAATACAATGATGCAACAAAGCGGCGCGGACAGCTCCAGATCGTAGCTGATCTGTTTGTTAGGTACTTGTATCGCGTTCGTTATTTTTCTACCAATTTATTTTACCACGTATGGTTTCTATTTTATTCTAGTCATGTATAAAATAGTCCTAACACGATTTATCTCTATTTCCTACTTCAATACAAATATAATTATTTTGTAAACGTGGGAAGAAGACGATTCACAACACGCATGAAGTGTCTACATTACCAAAACATTTCGATTTTGGAAGTTAGATGTCTGGTAGACGTACGAGTAGATATCTCATTAAATTGTATTACAATACGGGGACATCAAGAATTGCATTGTCATTGTTGGTGCTAAATGTCAGGACCTGCGGTTGTTGAAAAGGGGATGCCCTAGAGACCTCACCCGAGTCCATACCTATTTCTTAGTTATGTAAATGACCTTCCTTGTATGGTAAGCCAAAACACAAAGTCAGACGTGCAATACCTAGTCGTACGATCTGTCTATCAACAATGTTTGTGGCATTGAATCTTTTGAGGAGATAAACCGATTCAGTTTAGGTATTTTTTCCTGAACATTTCTTGTTATTTGTATATACGTCAACTTCCTTCACTTCAAAGAAGTTGACTAAGACTAATTCTGTTTGTTTTTACGTATTTCTAAAGTGGTTAAGTTTTTGCCGGATGGGTGGTCTCTGGCCTCCTTAGCTTATTTGGTACTGCTGGTATCGTTCAGTAAATTTGCAAAGGGCGAGTAAATCGGGTTGACAAAGAGCCAAATTACGAAGATGAACAAGCGTTTACGTTGTGTGTTGAAAATCAGTATTTGAGGATAGACTTTCAAATCGGTCGATCTTTAAGGATGAAATTGCAACCTAAGTGCAAGCTGGCATATCTGGAAGTCTTTAATAATGTACGACCTGTATGGCGCAGTGGCATATGTGTCTGCTTCCTGTGCAAAAGGTCCCGGGTTCAAATCCTGGTATGGGCAAATATTTGTGTGACGAACACGAATGTTTGTACCTGAGTCATGGAATGTTATTTGTATTTAAGTATATGTATTTATCTATATATAAGTATGTTTATACGTTGTCTAGTACTCATAACACAAGGTTTGCTTAGCTTGGGACTAGGGCAATTGGTGTAAATTGTCCCAAGATATTTATTTATTTTTATTTATTTATTTATGTTGTTGGTATTTTGGGAGCAGAATTGATACACAATTGTTTGAAGTTAATCTTTCACGTTTTTTACCTTAACTTCGTTTTAATAATTTTGAAGACTAAAACAGCTGTGAGACTTAAATCTTTATTTATTTACATGAACTGTTTAGGTCGAGATTGGCCAAAATAGCATAAAGTTCAAACAAATTGAGTAGGATCAAGTCACCATTTATAATAAATTGTTAGAATAATTTATGTGAGTATAAAAATTATTGCATGTCTTCAAAAATGCAAATCACAAATTAAATAAGTATTTTATTCATGATGCAACGCTGAATTTATTAAACGGTAGTAAAAAGTACATTCAATTCAAATCAGTAACAAAACGCTTCCGTACGATTTCACACCGCCATAGCAATGAATTCGTACGTTTTAGGCGGAGACACCATTAATTGTTTTCGCGTCGCCTTAAATCAAACTGGCCGGGAACCCCGACACTCTGCGCCAACTGGTTTATTGACATTCAGTGTGACTACTGCGGACCGAAATGAATCTTAATTCTTTTGCTTGTACTCAGTTTTAGTAAAATATTAAACTTTATTACCAGATTTCTGCTACTACGCTCCATTAGCTGTAACCTACTTAATACTTGGGTACCATGGGTACCAACATCATAAGTAAAATGTCAGCTCAAAAATGTATGTTTCTTTTTACATGAATGTATAACTCTTGAAATGATAGTCCTGGTATTTATAACGTTATCGGGACATGAACGCGATAAAAATATATTGATAATTTACCTCGACCTTTCGGCCATGTTTGAACGGCCGTGGTCACGAGTAGACTCGTTGAAACATGGCCGAAACGTCGAGGTAAATTATCAATATATTTTTATCGCTTTGAAGTCCCGATAAGTCTCAATTTTAACCGCTATAATAAATATGTGTGAAAATCGCGAAAGTTTAAAACAATTGATAGTCCTGGGTCCATTAATGTATTTCTCTTCAATTTAATTAATTAAATAAAGGCAAATAAAGTATCATTCACCTTGTCAAGGTATCATTATATTTTATGAAAGTCAATTTTAATTTGAATCCTCATTTACATTCTAACCATTAACGTTACATAGGAGTTTCCAGACTAAGCACAGACTAAACCTAAATAAATCATTCAACACCGCTGAGGCAGGACTGTGAAGTGGCAAGTCAAGCGGCTGGAGCGTGTCGAAGGTCATTGTCGGATGTTCCCTCACGCTGCGGGCACAACCCTCCGGTTTACTTGTACTTAATTAGCTCCCTGATTGTTCTTTGCTAGCTCGCATCTGAATAATTATGCTTAATGTACATATTACGAGTACGTTCTATTCCATTTCCCCACATGCCGACATTGTTTTTGTATTTTTGCCAGCAGGTGCTCCAACCGCACATTTCCGTCCAACTTACTGCAAAATTATGACAGGTACTAGGTAAAAGTACTGAAGACGCATATTATGCTTTAATCTACTAGATTACTAAAACTGTTCGGATAAAAAATAGATTAATAATCCCTTTATAAATGTCTATAATATGTCGTCGTTTATTAAAGTTTGGCCGATTCGGTATGGGGTCTCAATTTTAACCGCTATAACAAAAATACCGCGCATAAAAATAGGGCCTACTGCGATAACAAAACAACAAAATTTGCCTAAACGGATCTCATGACGATAGGAAAAGAGTAAAATAATCGTGATGTATTTAGTTGTTAAAAGCAATAGACTGGTACATCTTACCTTATTCTTTGACCACATTGTGAGGTAATGAGGAAAACCACATTCAAACCTGACTGTATAATTGCTGAATAGATTAATCACATCTGCGGTTACTACGTATACCTATGTAGTTAAAACGAGGATAAAAGTTTTATCAATACTTTGTACACTTAAAATCTCAAAGTTGTTACAAACGCTTTCATGTCGACGCAATAAGCTCGTCGCTACATATTTTTGAGTCGTTTGAATCGAACTACAACGCTAACATTGATGAATATCTGATCACCACTCCATACCTACCAAAACATTTCCCAAGAATAACTAAATAATCGATCTAGGTCAACGCCAAAGATGGATATATCCGTCGCTATTGATTCCACACCAATGACGGATCTATCCGCCAACGCATACAATATAAAAGTGACCTACGTGCATTTACATAAGGTTTAACTTCGTTACTTACGAAAAAAAGCTAAACGCGTGAAAGTGAATGACGACTTTCGTGTTTGACGTAACGTTGAAAAGGTCAAACATCAAAATAGAAACAATAGAGATTACCGGTGAGAAAAAACCTAAGCTACGCTAAAAGGATTTCAAGCACACTTTAAGCAGTAGATAAAAATTAGGAAGTACTAACCTAAATAGCAATGTACCATCCTAATACGCGCTGGATACTGATTTCAGCACCTTTCAGTGACAGAGACCGTTCCGTTTACTGAGAATAACGCACGCGCATGCCGCTTTGCGTCCCACATATTCCTCTATGGCGTTGGAGTATTTTCATATACCTATCCTACTCGCTGAAACGTGTGGGCATTAATGCCACATGGATTCCGCCTTCATTCATAACTAGTGGTCGCGTGAATGGGCACCATTAAGGGCTGCTAATTGAGCGGTTGTCACAATGAGCGAGCACGCACGCCATTGTGACTTGTGAACCTTACGCGGACTCGGATTGCTGCTGTAAACTACGAGGTTTAAACAGTTCCTGTTTGTTACCATTTCACCTGTCAACAGACTGCAAAACAAGTATGGTTAATGTTATTCACTCGTAGCTCGTTAAATTTTGAGAGGTGTACGAGTAAATGTTCTAATCATATACAGAATTAAGTTTTACTTTATCGTTATTTTCTCTTTCCGGTGGTCGTCTTAGGGCCGCCGTTCTTGAAAGGAATAATAACTCCATAGAATGTTGATTGCTACATTAATCTTACAATCAGTTATGGTAAAAATATATTTGACATGAATTAACAAAATAGTATACAGAATATTGGTGGGAGCACCTAAAGTACCAAGAATGAACCACGGCCGGCGGTGTCTAATAAGAAAAGTAATTGCTGGCATTGGTCCCTTGGCGCTCACTCAATGAAAATGTAAAATTATTCTAATATTATTTGATCGGTTCGTTTGATTTACTCGTACTAACCTAACGTTTTACATCATTTGACCAGCCGTGGTAGCGCAGGATGGTGGTTTAGGCGGGTGGTCCTAAACATGACCGTCCAAGTTTAATTTATCTCTGTGCATCCCTCTCTTATGACTCTAGTTAGACAGTGCCGCAGTGAGGGTTAGATAAAACTTCGGTCGGTTTTCGGGCTACTAGGGTTTGACCTATCGTCACTACCCTCGTGAGTTACAGATTGAGCTGGCACCTCTCGAGTTTTTCAGAGTTTACCTATATCAAACAATTAACTCGGAATTTAGCGTCAGCATTACGACGGAAAACATCGTAAGGAAGCCTATGTAAATCTGCGCAGTGTGCAGCAATTTAATGATACGCGCGAAGTTCTCAATTTGCAAAGAGATGGCGTGGGAACTAACCAAGAATCACTCATTTTGAGGGGCTTTTTGCCCAGCAGTGGGATGCGTACAGGCTACTTTATGATGATTACTTAACCAGTTAGAGATTAGCGACATCCTCTATAAAAATATTAAGTATTTCATAGACTAGTGACCGCACCCGGTTTCGCACGGGTTCTATATATTTACTAATGTGGTATCATTTCCATTATGAATTTAAAAAAAAACAGAATGTATTGTACATGAAAATCTTTCGTATCAATGATCTAAATAACAGTGAAAAGCGTATCAGAATTCGTTACGTTGGTTTAGGACCCAAGTGGCCCAAGACATGATAAGGACAAAAAGGAACGCTTAGCGACTTTTTACCCGACTACGGGTCAAAAGGAAGAGTTATTATTATATACTATGTAAAAATAAGAAGATAAAGGTTTGTCGCTGCATTAACTGATCTTCTTAACTTACACTTATGCGCAGACTATACTCGGATAAATGGTAGGGTTATGCACCGCATATTCTTTTTGAATAAAGTTGATATCGATGTTTTTGATTTTTGCGAGTACAAAGGGCCGGGCGCGGGGGCGCGGGGCGTAGGTGGCGCTATCGCGGCGGAAGAGGCGCCGTATCCTGCGGAAGATAAGCGCTCATCTGCTCTGTGACGCCGCGATTCACTCGGCACTGCCATTTTACCCAACTACAGTCAAAGATGAACGACACCGGTGTGTTGTTCTTTCCTAGGATATACTCGTAACACCCATTTAAACAGTTTCGTTAAATGGCCCCAAATAGAAGAAAACAACTGCCGCAAAGGCTGACTAATTTTAAAATGTCAAATGGTCAAATACGTAGGTACATAATTGTATAGCAAATCTTGCCGCTGCAGTATAATGTTGAATTATAACCTGGTAGCTTAGTGAAAGGGGGAAGTTTTGAGTTGCGAGAGAGTTATTAAAAACTCGTTTTTCCATCATTTTCACACTAGCTGCAGCTTAATTAAACTTCAACATAAAAGTTCTCAAGTATTTCCGTTTAAAGTTAGGTATGACGAGTACTTTGTAGGTTAGTAAAGTGCACACTTATAGAAAGGTATGCATGTAGTTATCATAATGAAAACGATTTCAAAACTTCCATGTAGAGCTAGTTATTTTAAAAACTAGGTTTAATGCTAATGTCATTTTTTCATAGTAAGTTGGCTCTATGTATGTTATTGCGTGTGCGCATTCCGCGCCGCGCATTGTGGATATATTATGCGGTAGTTCGCGCTCTATTTACTTTATCACGATGGTACTTAAAAAAATACGAGTTTGTCATTATTTATGGCATGGACTCAATTGTTGATATTTTTACAGTAAAAATGAACATATGTTCCTTGTGATTACTAATCTATCTAAATCCTTATAATTACATTGTATATTGGTAGAGTCTTTTAATCGGTGAAAATATTAATTAGGTGATTCATGTGGTGGGAGCGACCGTTACGGCGTCTGAAGGTGAGCTGGCTGATGCGGCATTTGCTTGTTTATTATTCAGCACAGCTATCGGGACGTGATGTCTTGCGCCCGCGCCGCGCCAGAGGCGGCTCTATCACGCGATGATTCGGAGGTCGACGTACGACCCTTCTCTATCGCCTCGGCCATGCCTAACGAGTGTATCAACCTGCTTTGATATGATTAAACATAACAATAATAATTGTTACCCTCGCTGCTCACGCTCACTGACTTCTTCGACGATCGCGAAATGTCCTCGCAAACAAAGAATGGTCCTTACCTGCCTTCCGGCCACGAATGATTCATCGTTGTTTGGACTGTGGATGCCAACTTGTTAGTCATGTCTTCATAGTCATGTCGTAGGCCCGCGTGGCGAGGTTCGTCAAGATTATGCGTTATCGACGCCCTACTGACCCTGCAAGCGACCACAGCCATTCATTCACAGTTTTACGGTGTCGTTATCTGTTTACCTCATTACAATAATTATATCAGCCTAGTATATTTACTATTCCTTTGTTTTCAGTTCTGCCGTACAGGAATATCCCTGACTATGAAACTAGATGTCGTCGTTTCGAATCCCGCTAGGGGCAAACATTTGTTTGTTGAAATGAATATTAATGCTTCTCATTAATAGTTATAGATTGTTTACAAAGTTAGATAACCATAAAAAAATTGTTAATCTATACTTACCTATGGCCCTAATATGACTGCCCAAGTTTGGTTTATCTCTATCTGCGTCCCTTTCTTATGACACTAGTTAGACAGAGAAACTCCTCCCGAGTTAAACTAAACCTGGGCTGTCATGTTAGGGCTGCTAATGAGCTACTCATGAGAGTTATATGTAATTATGTGAGTCCGTCCGTTGTCTAGTATCCATAGCAGTTACTTACAAGCTTTGCTTTGGTCTGTTACTAGGTTTTTTCCCTTATGTCTGCAGCATAGCGATCTGTGATTCTTCCCAATAAGACACTTCCTCTGTCGTTTCCTTGTTATATATCATCTAATGAGGCATGCTCCACCGAGCTGCCTGCCATGTGTTGTCGTATTGTCGTCGAATCTGGTCGATAATGCAGCTACTTAGATTATTATTATTAATTTATTTATTATTATTGATTGCGTCTTTTGAGTCTGGAGCAAATCACACACACACTTCCTGTACCAAAAGTTTGATTATCAGTTGACTTAAATGTCTGTTTCAATAGCCTAGCCTACTCTGCTTAGCTAATTAGGTATGATTTGCCGTATTTGACAATCTGTTGCTTGACAGTATTGATGGTCAAATCAACATGTATAAGTTTATTGCTATAATATCCGAGTGAAAAAGATGCTCAAAAGACCTGAAAAGGGTGACCAGTAGCGGCTGGAGCGGAAAGCAGAGGGTCCGGCTGGTTTGATAGCACTCTCTTGGAAAGAGGATGCTCAGTAGTGGACGTTCACGGGCTGAAAACGCTTATTACTGAACACCTTAGATTTGTTTAGATACGTTTATTTCTTTTTGGAAATTGCAATACTTGTCCTTCATTTTGATGGCGGCATTTTGATTATTATAGCCGCTAACTCCAAATCATATTTTAAATATACGAGCGCTTATAATAAACTAGCGGACGCCCGCGACTTCGTTCGCGTGGAATCAATAGCCTATGTCCGTCAGGGATAGTGTAGCTTTCTATTAGTGAAAGAATTTTGAAATAGGTTCAGTAGTTCCAGTTCCCATATATCCAAACAAACAAGGTTTACCTCGTTATAAAATTAGTGTAAATGAAAACTAAGACATAACGAATGTTACATGCAATGACGAACAGGTTAATTTGTATTTGTTGCACGTTTAGTGCGGCATAACGTGGGCTCAACAGTCGGTTCGTTGAATGGCGTTGTCATGGTAACACAAAGGCTAGTGCGGAAGGTGGAGGCAGACGGAGGATGGCAGTCTAGGCTGTGGGCGGAGGGCGCAGCCTCCACCCGGGCGGCGCCCTGCTCCCGCGCGGCGCCCACGCATTGACGCAGCGGCCTAAATAAATCGTTTCATTTATAAAAAAACTTGTTTCTTATCAAGCTATATTTAGAATTAGCATTTACAGACCATACTTAAATTGACCTAAAATGGGCATTAAAATGTCGCTATTTGCTGCTGTTTGATTTTGCGTCAGGCGAAAGGAACTTCTGCTCATTTATTAACTATATCGACATGATATTTGTGCTGGGGCCGTTAATTAATCGTTTTATAAAGGTACTTGAA
The DNA here is from genome assembly GCA_963691745.1 of Ditula angustiorana. Classification (NCBI taxonomy): domain Eukaryota; kingdom Metazoa; phylum Arthropoda; class Insecta; order Lepidoptera; family Tortricidae; genus Ditula; species Ditula angustiorana. The sequence continues at coordinate 6,316,252 of OY829473.1, forward strand.
AATAAGAAACATTGGAGTAACTCCCTGCAACGAAATAATCAAAGTTTGCTTGCTTAGTGGCAACCTTAGCGAATCAAAATGAAATATCCACTACAATCATAACGTTGCCAGCGAGCGCGACGAGTATAAAACTATAGAGACCGGAAATGGAGTACACTTGAACTGTGGATAGCCTATTCCTGGATCGGGGCCAATACGAGCCATTTTTACGCCAACCACCATTCATCGACGTGGAGGCGCCACTGCGCCCGCTACAATTTTAAATAGAGAAAAAGGAAAAAACGTTTACAACCCATCTGCTTGTCCTTACTGGCGCATGGTGTTTCCACCATCGTATTGTGCCAGTAGTGTGCGGTTTAGTATAATTAGGGGAGATGTAGATGGAGGCAAGTGGATATCCATTATACTCGTATATTAGAGATAAGTATCACATATTGCAATAGTACCACTACCATGAGTTGCTATCTTAGATTTATATTACGTTACCATAGTCGATACGACATTTTTCGTTGACATGTGACTACAAAACGTTATTCGCTAGCGTTTAGATTTCGATAGGTAATTTACCGTTGGGCTCATGCTAGCAATCTTTAGTTTAATAAGTGACCGTTAGAGGCGCTGTACAATTCTCCTTCCAAATCGTTTATGCGGTCGCTAGCGAGTAATGTCACAGTAAACTCATAGTAAGGGTACAAGTGCACGATAGACTAATTCAGTCTTTGCAATTACGTTTAACAGCATGAGAAGCATTGTAATCAAATCAAATCACGACCAGTTCAGTAGGACCTGTGCAACCCTTGACCCGTAATCGCTGCACACTGTTAAGTGGGCAGAGCTCAAATTATCATGGTATTGTGGTATCTTTCAATAATTGATTTGGCAGTTCAAATTTCGAACAAGTCGAACGACTCTCTTCAGAAGGTAAAGTAAAAAATCCTAAAAAAATCATTTGATATGTCAGTCTTTGTGTGATCGACACGAGATACATTTATGCTTGATTCATGTCAAACATTTTGTCACAATTAGCATGTGTTTATTTTATTGGTTTATCGTTGCTCGCATTGGTAAAAATATGTTTATTAATTAACATACGTTTTAAGGTCCGTAATCAAACGAGGAACCCTTAAATTCTAATTTCACAATAATGATCCCTCTGTCTGTTTGCACGTAGCGAGGATTTGCAAATGCTACAATATTTAATTTTATCCTAAAAACCTTGATTAAATATAGTGCCCGTTTATAACAATAACAACCAGTTCCAGGCGAAACCCGCGTCTTATTAAAAATAGACTTATCAACATTGTAAGCGTTAATGTAGGTAATACGTAGAGCTAAAAACAAAAAGGCACCAATTAACTTTACTGGAAGAGGGATCCTATAATTATCTTCTATAATAATTTCTTATGTTTTTGCGGCTTTTGAGATTGAAACAAAACTTTAAACGGTTAATATTGCGTATATAAGAGTTGTTATTGGGTAGTTTGAATTATTAACCATTTTTTCAGTCTGCCAGTGACCATAGGACCTGAAAACAGCTCGAGGCTAGAAACGTCGGGAAGTAGACTCTTTACAGGCGATATACAACGTTGAAATCATTTTATTGCAATATTCTCATAGACGCCATCTGCTACATTTAAAAGTCTGACAATGTTTTCTTAGCTCTTTATACGAAGTATGAAGTGTTTTGCTTCGCTCAGTACCCTCAGAACAATAGAGGTACCTATGCGGCGTACGGATGTTATTCGTTCGCGAATAATAGCCATGAAGAGTTTGATTTAACACTTTAAAAGTATAAAACGAATTAAAATAGTCTGCCCGTAAACACGTGACCTGAAATTAAGATTCGTGACAATATCGGGTAAACCATAAACTTTGCACTAAATGTTTCACATAAATTGTTAATTGCATGTGTTCATTCTCCCAAAAACACTGTAGTGGGGTTGGAGCAGTAGTAACGGAATGGTTATAATTCTAATATAATTTATGGTCAGTATCTGCAGTATACTGCATCCATTTGGTGACTAAGTAAAGAAAACAGGCAGTGTCAATTCTTAGATTTTAGGCGTCTTGGCGTTGGCAAAAGATTCCGTTAATTTGGTATGCAAAATGCAAAATGAATACCCAGCTTCCTCAAATTCTCGCTATCTCGTGAGGCATGTGCGAGTGATCTTCCTTTTGCCTTCTCAGAATTCGCCTTGGGATTTCCACTGGCAATCGATGTTTTCATTACATGTTTTGACAACTCCGGGTTTATAAAAGACAGTCCAAACATTAAACTGTGATAAAAAATCAATATATTGTCAAAGATTGTATTATTGTTAGATGAACACGACATTCCAACTAGGGTCAGCGTCAGATACACTATTTAAATGGACAATGAGTTCAAAAAGACCAAATACGACTCTATTGATAAGAGAATAAGAGCCTGTTTGAATATTTTCAAGATTTTCGTCCATATAAATGTATGAGTATACATATATATCCTGTATTACTCGTGTTGGAATACGTACATGAATTTATATCGCGTTATAAAGTATAAACCAATAGATATTGCCAATGTAGAGTAATGAACATAAGATTTAGCCGTCTTTCCGTCGCTTTAAACTTACCCACTGTCTAAATTATTTTGAAGTAACAAATGATTGCTATGGAATAATTAGACAGTAAGTGTAACAAAGAGGATTGAAAGTACAAAATAAATCCTGTTGGCATTGCTCTACATTGGTTGATTCTATTGAATTATACTTTATGTGAAGACGAAACAAAAAGCAATCAAGCATGTTGTCGTATTTAATTTAACCCGAGTTACCTCCATTAAATTTATAGGGCTCATTGTTTAGGTATTTATGCGCATCTCTATAACGTTACTTAGCATCTCATTCTATTTTAGTACGACGTACTGACGTACCGTGCCTACCTAGCTATCATTTACAAAGTGCTTTTTATATTTTTTATGGCCCATTTATTAAAAGCCGCTCATGATGAAGGTGCATCATGTAAAGTTTGCCGTGTTTTTATCCCGAGCTTTTATTTTGTTGTTTTATTAGTTGGACGCGGTTTTCCCATGTTTACGAGCATGATGTCGAGCGATGGCGGCAAATGAGGCAATGGCGGGGCACAATTTAGCTTTGAAGATACTCCGATTTAAAAATAGTTCAAGATAAATCTCTCTAACTAGTCTAGAGTAATATGTACTAAATACAATTTTAAGAAATGTAGAAGTACTAAAACGAATTGCATTGTGATGACGCAAACTATTTCATCGTGCAATACAAATACTTGTAATTTACGGTGCTAAAGTTTGTATCGAAAAGTGAACTGACGTGAATTCGCGCACGTGCGTCAGCGGCGAGATTATGTTTCGATTCAATTACCCACCCGCCGATAGGAAAATCATAAAAACATATTCGTTTAATTGACTGTGGTCCGTGAAATCGATAAACCGGCAACTTTGTTCAACGGACGCGGATCTTTCGTTAGGCAAAGTCGAGATGACGCGGAGATGAGTGATGTGGGCGTGTACCATAAGAATTAATCAATAAATTTTACTCAATGTTTGCGTAGGTCGATTAGTATTATGTGTGTCCTAATGGCAAAAGAGGAATGATCTCGCGAGGATGTATTATAGTAGGTATCTCTAAACAGAAAATAAGCTATCGATGTTAGATACTAATTAGGTCGTCTATTACAAATATCGCAACGTCAGCCTTATTCATTTCCTCTTGCATAAGCAACTATTCTGTTTTGTTTTGAGTGGTTTTGAAAAAAAAAATTTCGTACGTATTACAGTATGCACGAACTTAAACTTCTGGTCGCCCTGTTGGTAGGAATCAGGAAGCGACGCCGACCCAAGACTTATTTCAGTTGAGAAGACTCGTATTTACATAACAACGCACATAGAATCCGGCTTTAATAGCAAACTCCACGCCATCGCCGTGTTTATTCAATTGAACATGATCGAGAGCGATAAATAATCGTCTCGAGGGTCCATTCCATTCCTGTACATGCCCTGCCGACACGACTAAGACTCGACACAAACAGAATGAAATCTTATAAACATCTGTCACCTGTTTGGCGATGACTTTGTTTTATAGTTTACAACAATGCTGATTATTAAATAGACAAAGTAAATTGATTGGGATGAAAAAATATCATAACTTAAAGTAGTTCTTATTTTTTTTACTATAGTACATTACATATGTTATAATTCATAGTGTTACTTATATTATAAAGTTTTATTTAATTAATTGATTGATTTAAGGACTGATGCCTTAAATTGACTATTAATGCCAGAAATTAAATTGCATATGAGGTTACTTTATATTACGGAAATAATTTCGCAATAAGATAGAGTTTTAAGAATTTCAACCCCTTAAAGGGTTAAAAAAGAGGTTGAAGTTGGTATGGGGCATCAGTTTGTGATGTTACATGATAATTTAATTTAAGGTGATGATAGAAAACAAACATACGTGTTTCAGCAATTTCATAAAGTAAACTCTTGAGGGAATAAACTTAGAAGTCTCTTTCGAAGTAAGTCATACACATGTTGGTAATATAAGCTACTGACTCTTGGACGAATATATTGACTACAAATAAAAAAATGGCAATGTAAAATAATCAATTTTGAATTTGAGACGAGCCCTTTGGCGGGCAATACTTCCATACATATTATGGAATCAGTTTAAAATCCTATTAAATCTGAGAGAAGCGAGGGCGAGTCGCTGGTATTGACATAAATGGTAGACTTTTAAACAATAAATGTAGCTTATCAATTTTATTTATGTAAAGCCGTGGTGTTCATTTATCACGCGGCGACATTTGGGTGAAATAACATGGGCAGTTCGATATTAAATGTTTGGCCGTGATGAATGTCGCTTTACAATGAACTTGTTGGAGCGTAAACAAAAACCGTCAACAGCTAATATAACGTTTATAGCGCTACAGTCACAGGAATATCAATAAAATTAATAAATTTGCGGGTGGTAGGACCTTGTGCAAGGTCCGTCCGGATAGCTACCACCATCTTGCTCGTTAATCCTGCCGCTAAGCAGCAGTGCTTGCACTGTTGTGTTCCGGCGTGGAAACCAAGACAGCCGGTATAATTACTGGCACGAGAGGTATTCCATCTTAGCCCTCTAAGTTGGCAACGCATCAGCAATCTCCTTGGTATTGCAGGTGTCTATAGTCGGTGGCGATCTCTTACTATCAGGTGACCCACTTGCTTGTTTTCCTTCATGTGCGTTCCTTTCTTATGACACTAATTTGAGAGAGAAGCATGGAAGGATACATTAAACCTGGGCCAGTCATGTTAGGGCAACTGCCCCCCATTCAGTAAGTATGTACAGTCAGGGAATTAAATTTCCAACCCACCTAAGGTTCAATAGCATATAGCAAACTGCCACCATAAGAGCTATAGAGCAAGACGTTAGTTTGACATATCGACCTTAATGCATTGCGAATGTCAGACGACATTTCAACGAAATGGGTAGGGAATTAAATTCCTTGACTGTACCAGGATTCGTAAAACTGTAGAACTCTTTCACACTTTTCGAAATGAAATTAAAAAGTTATGTATATCTTTTTCATCAAAGTGTATCTTTGGAAAAGAGAAATAGTGACGTAACTTAAATATTGAATGAATAAAATAATGAATGAAGTAATCGCGTTAAAGTCCCGATAACGTTATAAATATGTGTAAAAATCGCCAAAGTTTACAACAATTTAATTTAAGGCAATGATAGTAAGTATAAAATGAAATTAACAATTAAATTATCAAAATAAGTCTCATACAATTATGAAACTATACTTAAGTCACAAATATAATAACTTCCACTTTATACGCAACAAGCACGGTGTATGAACATTAGTTGAACCTAATACTTCATGTTTAATATTGCTTTTTCATTAAGTCTGCAGTGGACCTTACCGCATTTGTTATTTAGGAGATAAAGATCTGCACGATAAAGCGAAATTATGATGAGTTTACCCGCAGTTCGCATCCATCAGTGTCATTTTGTCGGTAGGCACTGAACTGTGTAGAGTACAATATTTATGCAAATAAAACTCGAGGCGTCGGATATAAAGTCAATCTTGATTAATTAGCTGTAGATAATGCTCATAGCTCAGCAGTACCTATACTAGGAAGGCTGACTTGCGCTCGCGCCTACCTAAATGAAACTCCAATTCCACGAAGTAAGCATACTTGGTATTTAGTTAACAGGTTTAATGACACAGTACCGTACATGGCCTGCAATTTTTCTACCTATTGCAGTCACAGATATGACATTATTACTGCCACCATGCCACTTACCTGCAATTCTTCATTTTACAAAACTTATTTTTATTAGTCACTGAACTATGCAATAATATGTTTTGCTATACTGACTGACGCACGAAGCACGTCAATTCTTGATAACTTTGATTGTGTAGTTGTTGTTAAGGCTCCATACCAAAAACCATTTTCAACAGAACCATTATACATACAATCACCATTTACTGTCCGTCTGTTTGTCTTTCAAGCTAAAATATGGCAGTAGTTAGAAACCCATACAAGACTAATAAGAATTAAAAGTTGCTCGGGAGAGGTTGAGGAAGGTATAACTCTTTTTTATTTTGGCTATTACCTATATATCACAAATAATAATATGTACGTGTGGCGGTTTGGAACCCACGGCGTGCATGCCCAACTCGCACTTGACCGGTTTTTTGACCTTGCAACATTTTCTGAAACATCTACAAATTCAAATGACAGTATTCTATAGTTGATGCGGGGATTCCCTGAGATACCAGGCCTGCCTAGGGGCCAAACAAACATGATAATAAGACCGATAAGTAGATCTATACATGTTTGTCTTATTTATTATATCGGTATCTTAGCGTGTAATATATGATATACGATCATATGGTATCAATATTCTGTTAAATATACAATGTATTATATTCTTTGCAATATATTTTGTAATACAGAAATTATAAACCAAGTCACAATAAAACTAAAATAATATGAATAAGGTCTTAAGTATAATAACTACTTAGTAGGTACGAAATCTATATTTTTCTGATATTTTTTCTCCTGACATACGATACTGGTTAAATTTTCTAAAGTTCACTGATATTAACCATAGCAAGCTGAAATCTTCCAACTTGTGACGCAGAACTTCAGCGAACACTCGAAATAAAAACTTTAGTTCTAATGTTCTGAATAAAAAATGAGTTCGTTTTGGTGATGCTCAAATTGAAGCAAATATAAATTCGCGACATATTTATATTCTAGTTATCCCATAATGTCATAAAATGAACCATGAAATGATTGCGACGGATTAAACAGATTAAATATGGGTCAATGATTTATCGTACTGGTTTCCATATTTTTTATGCTTATAACCCCTATTGCAGCCATTTTAGCGTACTACTTACAGCTATGGCTGTAAGTAGTACGTCGTAGGTCCTCTGGCTCTCACTCTTGGGAATGAGACGAGGGCAACCGTAGGCAGCGGCTACGTCGCCCGCACCCCGCTACTGTAAATACGTAGGCGTACAAAGATTAAAATATAATTAGCTCGTTTTAGCTCTACAAAACAACCGGTATCCTGCCGCTAGGACAGACCCTGACCTTTAAATCTCCGACTATTAACATTTTTTGTACGTACCGTCGCCGTTTTCGTAATGCCACGGCGTTGCCACGAACGCTTTCTTAGCGAGCAGACGAACATCAGTACTCCTTGGGAATTACTGACACGGATTGCGGGCTTATCCACGCAGAACTCGTGAGTCGCCGTGACAGCACTCCATTTAAAAGTCAAATGCGGTCACGATGCGCTGACGCGGATATGTCATGTCGATATCGCGCTGCCTTCACTGCTTTTTGCAATACAACAACACCGCCACTCACTGCGCGGGCGAGCCGCTGTGTCGGTCCCAGACACTTACGGACAGTGCTCGCTTAGGAAACCGAAATAGATGCTCAATTGAGGTCAAAGTTATGTACGATGTCTGATAACCAGAATCAATATCGTGCGGTTTTATAAATAATTAAAGTCACGCAACTATAAAACGGCCTAAAGAACTTGCGGCGTGAAATTACGACCTAGAAATATTTAGTCATGAAAACTATCTTTACGTTAATAAAGTTATCTTTTTCTAGCTATTATTACAGCGGTGCACCGAATTCACTAAGATTTTGTCAAGAATAGGCTATAGTAACTCGTCTGTAAGTAAAAGTAGGTAAATTCGACTCTACCTGCTGTTTGCGAACAAAAATTTATATTTATTCGTCAACTAGTACTATATTAAAAAATCCTAGCCCCCAAATCCCCCAATTCTGGCGCTCATCAAGATTCATCTGACGTTCGAGATGTGCCAAAATATGACAGATTTTGAAGGGATTTGACAGCTCTTTTTAGCTTATTTTGAGTGTGACTTCATTTCTACTGACGCGAGAATTGCCCCGCTGGTTATGTTGTAAAATCTATAAATATATAAGAGACTGACTGACAAGCCAAAACCGCTGAGGACAGAAACATGACATTTGGTACATATTAGTTCCTTAGGGGTGGTAGGGGTTTACTAAGAAACGATTTTTGGAAAATCCACCATTAAGGGGGTTAATAAGGTTAGTATGTAATTCAAAACCATTGCAGACGAAGTCGCGAATAAAATGTCGTCGTGAAACGATAAAAACGCAATAGAGAAATAAAGGTGGTAATTTGGATAAGGAGCTCGAAATATTTATTTGTTAACAGAAAGACAAATAAAACTATGTGAACTAAACAATCAAACTACATATAAACTAAACACTAATACTAAAATTATCACTAAAAGATATCAAAAAGAAGGCCACCCTTGGGATGGTACCGAAGATACCGCCAGCATTACCTCTCTGTATAGCTAAGCTTATACGCTATGCGAGGTAACTGCCGAAATGTTAATAAACGTTTTTGGCTTTTATTAAAAATTGAATTTTAATAAATGCCAATAACGTTCGGGGTTCAAGTGTTGGATATTTTTAGGCACAGCATTTTCACCGCATTATGAACTATCTCGGATCTTTGGAACAGGGCGCAAAAATTAGTACTGAATATCAATCAATAATTGGAATAGGACTGTCCAGCAGACGTAATGCACCTAAAGTTAATTATTAAATTATAAAATTGACGGAGTCCCACCCGAGGGCAGATTTATCTCTGAGCATAAGAAAAACCGAACGAACCTACCTACTTTATAGAACAAATAAACTCTGGGTGAATTAACTCAGCTACTTCCTAAAGGTTTCACTAAAAAGTAAAACAGCTAACCATATTTTAGCGGATTGTTTATGTCCAGTGCATGGAACCCGTTTACTGGTCTCATTGTCCTGGCAACGAGACAATGAATGAGGCAATCAATAGTGTTTAATATTTCAGCCACAACAGTGAAACTACCCACTTGAAAATTGATGCTAACCCAATCCCAGTCAGTGCAGCCAATTTATATCGACGACATTCCATCAGTCGGAAAATAACATCAAACCAAGTTGTATAATTCCCGGGAACAGTTACGGGCTTATTTAAAAAATATTTGCGTGGTTAAATTAAACTCGCATTCGCATTAATGCTGTTGATTACTGGCCATTATTTTTTATTATTTTTATTTATTTTCCATTTGTTTCAATATGCAGGTGCAAGTATTTACTTATAAACAAGTTTGTTTCTGGGCAACTCTAGAAACTTTTCGCAATAAATATCATTATGACTTGCAACAATACCTACAGTTCAAGTTCAGTCAGGACAGGGACATTAATGAGATAAGAAACCTGGATCTGCCCTTGTTTCCATAATGGTCCAAAATTCAGATTGGTTGACTGTACAATAATCCAATTTGATTCATAGGTCACTGTGGAACTTCGTCGCAATGTTTATTCAGCAGTCATTTATTGTGAAAAAGTTCTACACTGCCATATGATATAAACCTAATTCGTTGACCGTACATCCTTGTCAAAACACGTGACATAATCTGTCAATTTGTTTGCATTTCAGGAAGTTAGTCGGTGGAGGTGTCGGCGCAGCTCGCGTCGGATGCGGTGGCGCGGGATGCGCTGCTAGAGGGCGCGATGGTGGGCGTGGGCGTCGCGGAGGGCGGCGGCGGCCCCGGGCCCGCCGACTACTACGGCGAGTACTACCCCGAGCCGTACTACGTGCCCGAGATGTGCCCGCACCCGCAGCACCCGCAGCACGCGCACATGTGCACCGTGCACACAGATTACGGTCAGTCCTACTACCCAGCCCTTTGAGCCTCACTTTATGATTGAACAACAATATTGGTGCTTTGATGCTTTGTACTGTAAGCCTATATTGTGGTTATAAAATAAATAAAAATAAAATAAACAAGCGACCCGCTCCCGTTCCCCATGGGCGGATGTAATGTACATACAAAATCGTCTGTAAAAAAAATCATCAAAATCCTTTGCATGGCTTAAAAGAAGTAAGCGGCCGTAAATTCGATGGGGATTGAGAACATGTAGGAACGGGTAGCGACTTTGTTTTATACTATGTATAGAAGATAAGTATACATACTTCATACCTTTGATCAAGGCATAAAATAGAAAATCCAAGAAAATACACACCTTGCATCCACTAGACGTGTCTTCAATTACTATATTATACAAAGTCTCAATAGTTAAAATAAAATGAAATTTAAAACGGTGGGAATATTTTCCATCCTCTGAACCTCAAGCATGACTTAGTCAACTCATTAGATCACTGTACGCATACCAAGAACTAGATTTGTAAGTTTATATGTATATTCTTTAAAGATTTAAAAATATTATTCCTTTTTTTGTTTTGCATGAAACTCCTAAAGGGACAATTTTATAAAATCTATGAAGGATATTAAAAAATCAAACTTATAAACCGGTTCTAAGCACGTTCTAAGGCATGCCTCCTACCAAGTCATGACTACCGATAGGTTAAGGTTTAGTGTGGAAAGCGTTACCGCCGTTTTTATGGAGAGCGCTATTTGTCCGGGGGCGAGTGTTTGGGCGTTTTAACCGCCGTCATTGTTCTACTACAGAGATGACCGATGTTATAACTTTTTATAAAAGCAGTCATTGTTTCGAGCACAGTTTCTGTTATTGTCACAAATAAATGTCGATCGTTATTCCTGTCGCCAATATCCAGCTGGGTAAACAATTGCCTGCGACTGCAAAATGTGCGCTAAATACCTCCGTTTATTTATGAAACCGGCCAAGTGCGAGTCGTACCTACTCGCACAATAAGGGTTTCGTACCACCATACAATATAACACCAAATACTAGATGGTGTTGTAGTCAAATGATAATATGGCTTCTCCAAATCTCCTCCAAATGAAATACAAATAAAAACCGAAAAAACACATTTCTTCCCAAATCCCAAACCGAGATATTCCATTGGCACCCTTTGGGTACAGAACTCTAAAAATGCTCTAGTGGTTTAACAATATTTAGCAAGATAATGTAAAAACAAAATATTCGCGCACTAAAATCGTAAAAAATAAAATTAGGGTATTACTTAAATCATTCCAATAATTTACATCAAGTCAACTAAATGAAATCAAAGTAAATTAAACTAATCCAATCAAGTTAGAATGCACGCGTCTCTTCAGATGTAAAACAATAAAAGTTAAATTGCAAAATACTTGTTCTTTTTATGTTGAACTATCTTAGTTTCGTAAATAAAGTTATTAAATATTAATGTCGTTGAAAATAATTGTGTTTTAAAGAGCTGGGACATTCATCGTGACCACTCCATACACTGCGATTCAATTTTATATAAATGTATGCATGTATTTGTAATTACACAGATAACATTTAGTTCTGCGCCGCGCGGATTGTTTGCCGCATAATTGAGCATGCAAGGCGGTATTTATATCTAAGTAGCTAGGTTGGTATTCCACTAATTGCATCGCTGTTAAGTTTTACGACTTTCGCAATAAGCAGAACTATAAAACACTTATGTATTTGTCACACAGGTACCTACTTAGATCGCCTTAGGCGGGTATTATTCAAACAAAGACAATTATTTTTCGTTTTACACTATTCTTTTTCATAGCGGTAGAGTCAAACGGAGGCCCAAGCTAAAGACCGGAAACCCATCAGACGAACCGTATGATCGATTTTCTACCCTTTCCATAAATTAAACATTAATTAACACATTTATAACAGGATTTTAACGCGTTTTTTTTAATTAACTTCAACGATTCCACTCGTCTTTTGAGACTATATATATATATATATGTGTATAGGTTTACTCATGGCTGCGGCCATTGCAATGCGACCGATTAGTTTAGGTAAATAAAATACCTGTGCCTTTTTGCTCTATAAAGTCCCGGTGTAACTGTACTGATGAGTACGTGTTAATCGCGAAACTTTAAAACAAGCCACCAAAACCATTATAAAATTTTACGTAAAAGATCATAACTTAAGTTTACCTATGCCATAGATAAAGCTTGTATGTAGGTTAAATTCCAAAGAAAAACCAGTTCCCGTATCTAGTACGTACGTACGACGTAGGTTGGTAATAGGTGCTACATTTATCTACACATACTTAATTGACGCACGTGCACGAATTGCTTATAAATGGCAATAAAAAAGCATTAGAAAGCTATCGATCTTCTTTCGGACGATTTGAATATTTGGGACACCAAACCAATCTGGTAATATGACTCTCGCAGAATGTCTCTTCATAATCTTTCCCGTTTTGAGGGTTCTGTATCTCAAAAGAAACCCTTATAGGATCACTTCGTTAACCGTTAATTAGTAGTTATCACGTTATACAATGATGACGTACCACATTAAAAAATGTGCTATAACAAACTTACGTTTTGCTGTGAGAAAGTTAACTGTGACGTAGTGCATTATATGTATATCGATGTATGGGCGAACATTTTTTCAACTGTAATATTAAGGTGGTATTTTAATCCAACGAACTATTTATATACTGTACAAACTCTTGGTGCACGACACTTGCACTTGCTGAGACACTTGTCTGATTTTTCCTTCGGGTTACGCTTTGATCCGAATCCCAGGCAGGTCTGGTTATTACATTGGAGCGACTGCCATCTGACCTCCGTAACCCTTGTGATAGAGAAACCAGCCCGATAAGATCATGGTTGTGTTTGAGTAGACAATAGTAGTAGTACACAATTGTGCAGGTTGCCTTGCGATTTTTTCAATCGCCGTATTCTAAACCGTTGGTAAAACTGTTCATATTTACATTATGTATATAAGTTAAAAAAAATCTCATTATGGTACATGGCGACCGCCACCGCTGGGGATCAAACTCAGTAGTACCCCACGACTATCCCCGAATCGAATTTGAATTAATATTTTACTTTCTTCTGTCTAACCACGCGGTCATTAATTTAACGTCCTCGCAGATTATGTCGCTTACCACTTCCTATGCCATGTGCATGAATAGCACCTTAACAACGCATTCAAATTGATGACGGAGTAAAAAAGTTCCTTTTACTTAGAGTGGTAACAAAGCGCGTCAAGGCTGTCGTGGGATTCCCAGTGCAGTTGCTCAAGAGGCTTGCGGTTGAGTTGCATTGCATGCAAACTATGCGGCACGTTTCCGAGCCCGCGCGGGCGCCGCCGGCGCGAACAAAAGCGGATGATCCCACAAAGAGAGCATTATTCAAGGCCCGCAGACGGATTTCTACGAACACCCAAAACACGTTCATTCATAAAGCGCAGCGCCGCGGGACGGAACAGGGGCGTCGCCGTGTCACTGTCCAAATAAAGCAAAAAGTTAATTGGACCAATGCAAATCCGAAAAAGGGTTCCGTTATTAAATGCCAGAAAGCGCCGCCTATTTTGACGAGGAAAAGATAATTTTGTACTTGTGTTTATGTACCTACGTAAAACTTTTTGCTGCACATAACAATTAAAGTAACAATACCTAATTAATTAATAGTGACGTAAATTTACTTTGTTTAAGAGTTGAGAGAGTCTAGGTAAGAATAGTTCTAATACTGAAACTTCCCATGTAACATCTATAATTTCACGGAACGAGGGAACCCAGAAACCTAGCCACCGTGACACAAAATGTCCGCCACGCTCGCTGCAAGTAGCATTTGTTTGTATATTAGTCACTATATTATCGTATATTTTGAATTTGAAACTGACGTCAATATTTTAGTAAAACAAATGAGATAGGTAATAAACAAGCGTTGATAACGATAACGGTCGATCGACACGGATAAGTAGTGGCATGGAGATCGTAGCTGTAGCAGTGCGAATTAAGTAAATCATGCGTGCAAATCCAATAGGGTAATTACACAGTATCTTCTAGTTTTGAGGTTTCGTGTTTTATTTGCCGGACATATACCTGTCTATACTAATACTTGTACTATAGTTAAAAAACATAAATAAAACCCCTCTTGCATGTAGTTAGTAACGTGTCCGTATAGACAAGTTAAATAACGCGCTATATTCGAAAAATCACGTTAGTTCGATATCAGTTTTGTAAACTATACTAGTAGTGCTGGTAAGTAATTGTAGTTTTTTTTTAAAGAGAAATAGATCAATTATTTGATATTTCAGTATTGCTCTATCCTAAAAAACTCGCCTAAGTAGGTAAAACCTTGTAAGGCCCACGTCTAATTTCATTCTATGAATTTTGAATCATATCGTTTGAGATAGTGAGTTCAACGTCAGTGTGACATTTGTCCTATATTTAGGACTTGGGGCCTTACGGGAAATAACTCGAATTGAACTCGTTGTTTTCATTCATTAGAGTCAAGCAAGGTTAAAAAAAGCACATAAAAAGTAACATTCCTTTGATTTGATAAGTTAATGCGATAAACGAGCACTGGTCGCGGATTTAAAAGTAAATCGGAAGGTATTATGTAAACAATAATTAATTACTTAATTCATAATCAATCAATCACCTTTATGTATATTGATTATGATTAGCAGCAGATATCTTCAATTAGTAAGTAATTAGCTTATAGTCCGCAGGTGTAGATTTTTTTAAACAATCCGGATAAATGTAAGCATGCAAGCTTAAGCATCCTACACAATATTTATATAAAAAATCCGAAACATTGAAAATAGCGGGGTGGCGCATCCCTACCTAATGGCTCTGCTTAACTAGCGTTATAAGCAAGGGATAAATTAAATGTGGAGTGTCATGTTAGGCGCCACTGCATCAGCTTGTTATTACACTTGCACTTCACGAAAATAATTTCGTTGTATTTGTGAGAAGAAATACATAGGTACGGGTACGCGCTTCTTTTTCCTTAACCCAACCGCAACGCGATTAAAAATTGGCCTCTGCAGAGCATTAAAAATATTAACATGAAAGACGAGAAGTATTTATTATAACAAACATTTACAATGTCATGATGGTTGATAGAGCCTCCTCTTCGGTATGCGAAATACCTGCGTTAGGTGCCACACTAATATTTATCGCGGGCATAAAGTATTTAACTTTTGTTATGACACCAACAGGTTTAAATGGCATCCTCTTGACCACGTTACGCCGTTAAGGTCGTCACTGACGATGCATCCGTTTGGAGTGTTTACAAAAATTATGCCGAACTATCGATAGTGCCGCTATCGATAATTTACCTTGACAATCGGTCAGGATGTCCGTTCGTTCGTCGCAGTATCGATACTTATTTATAATTAAATTATACATGATAACTGAAGTTCAAGGTCGCAATCTACAGCGGGCCTATTCGACCGTTCGGCATTATTAGTGGATGCACTTTAAATACCTCAGGACCTCAGATCTGTATGCTCACTTAATAAAAAATGTGATTCGTATTCGTGCATGTTGCAGGCGGCATGCCGGTGGTGACGTCGGCGACGATGCTGCCGCCGATGCTGCCGCCGGTTCTGGACGACAGCATGCGGCACTACCTGGTGCAGCACCAGCACCCGCACCACCCGCACCACCACCCGCAGCACCACCAGCCCCACCACCAGCCGCCCATACATTACGTTAGTATTCAATTTTCTTAACCTTTAATGCAATAGGAGAAGCCTAAGCCCAGAGGACTACCAGTGTAAGCCGCCCGTTTTGGTCCTATTAGTAGGTACCTGCCTTTTTTTAAGCCTTATGTAATAGTTTTTCCGCTGCTCACAGCTGCGATTGGCCGCTTCAAAAATCTGGCCGTGCACTTAAGCAATTAAGGAATGTCCGGCCCTGCCTAAGCCTGACTGGTCACAGTGCTTGGACCGGAGAGTGACTTCGATCCCATTGGTCGATGTTTCCTCGCTTATAGCACAGTTCTGGTTAAAGACCAGCGTTTAGCTTCCCGTTGATGTTTTTCCAGCGAGATACGGTCGCGGTCTTCAACAGACAGATAATAACGTCCTTGAAACCATGATGACACCCATCGGAATGATCAATAGAATGACAATGAGTACGCGTGCTACGGTAATCTACGGTTCTCTGCTCTGTACTAATTTAATCGAAAAAAATTAAAAAGATATTAAAATACTAAAAAACATTGTCTACAAGAGAAACGGCGTAAAATCCACCAAAATGTTAAGCTTCACAAGAGAATGTGTATCAGACGCTAACTTTATTTCAACGAGATGATGAGAAAACTAGGATTGGCAAAACCCTTTGCGACGTTAGAGGACTTCATAGAGTACCTACCTACTTACTTAAATAGGTAATTTGTATGCCTTAGACTATTCTGCGCGTTCGATGCACCGCGGCTGCATCGTCACCATTCCTCCATACCAACGTACGGAGATTGCTAATACATGGCAGTCACAACGAACATCAGCAATGAACAATAATGACTGAAAGAGATACAGTGATGTACATTGGTGAACTTATTCTTCTAAGGGATCTCTTCCAGTTAACCTTTGTGTGGATGAAAGGAGTTTACAAGCGCAAGTTAGAAATTCCTTAAGGATCTAAAAAAATGCAATGAACTAGTTCTGCTTCGGCGCAGATAGTTCAAAGTACTATTGATACTGCATGGCTGGGTTTTCTTTAGAATTCACGGCACTCACTCGTAATTAATTTGTATATTTCAATGACGATTGATATCTCGAATTAAACGGTAGTGGTACTGCGGCAAAATCTTCAGAAGACTTTATTATTTAAAAATATAACAACAATAACATGTACTATCCCATTGAGGGATCTCTTACAGTTAACCCTTGTCGGGAGCGGAGAGCCCTATAAAGCCATCAGTTATCCGCGTAGGTAGGTACTAAGTTAGCAACGGATATTCTCGACGCTCGCTGCCACGAGTTCACTGGCCTATCAAGGTCGGATAAATGAATATTTTTTTAACAATCCATTCACTTTGTACTGATAATAGAGATCAGCTTGTTATAAAGCCGATAATCACAGGACAGAAGTTCCGAGGCTACTAAACTTAATTATCTTTGTTGAATTTATAGAGGTAGGTGTCCTATGACGACGCGGAGCTAGCTTTATAGGGCCAGTAAAAGTCTTCTTTACAACCTAGGTTGTTAAATATAGTAGACCAAGACATTTAATTTATCATTTTTCGACCGTATTACAAGGGAATAAGGTTATTGGTTGACGAAAAAAAAATTTTTTTTCTTGTTCTTAGGGCCGTTTCCCAAACGATGTTATTCTATTATAATCACTAGATATTATTTTTTCTCATACAAAAACATGTGTCCATATTAATGTCATTTGAGAAATGGGTCACTAGGGAAAAAAAGAGCTTCGCGAGAAAGCCACCCGTGCTATTTGTACTCTTTTTGGCCAGAGACTTTTGGCTTTTTGGTCAACTCAGTGCGTAGCACTAATACCTAATAAATATGTAAGATCCTAGTGGTTTTCACGTGGTTTTAGAAGTGTTACTATTACTATCGTGTAATGCCAATAATCGCCTACAACGGCTACAACCTTAAAAAAATGAGTGTCAAAATGATAATGGAACAAAAAAAAACAGTCGAAATGAGAACCTCCTTCCTTTTTTTTAAGTCTGTTTTAAATGGAAAAATTGTCGTAAATGACAGACTCCAAATTTCCATGAAATGTTGTTTTCATAGAAGATTATAAATATTATAATTTTACATACATTCATACATAAAGTCACGCCTGTTTCCCGGAAGGGTAGGCAGAGACCACGGATTTCCATTTGCTACGATCCTGACATAATTTTACTTTTACATTATTATCCCTACTTATCCATACTATTGTCATCTTGGATGAAGAACTAAAGCCTGAGACTAAAGAAAGCACATAATATTATATCCATGATTGATCATCATGAGTCTGTTGGCATGTTGCGTAGGTAGTTGAAAACTGCGCCATCTAGTGAAGTACTCCAAGCGTTAGTGTGCAGTTGAGGGTTGCCATATCGCCAGGATTCGTGTAGTTTCTCACGACAATACATACGGCTCTCGTTACAAATCTCGCGCATAGCTTAGTCCTGAACGATCTGAGTTAGGTAGTGAATCCCGTAATTAATTTATGAGTATTTTTCCTTATGTATTGCTAGGCGCCTTCTATCTAGAAGCTGTCTGTGTATCACGCAACGTCATTTCATTATATTCATTTATGTTAATTTTGTGGATTGATTTTTCTGTACAAATGAATATTAATGTTTACCTATATACATATATTGTATATTAAAATATTAGCGATTTAACGTTAATAAGTCTTTCAATATTATTTTTGATGTATTAAAGTCTCCTTCTCATATTTGACTCGTGCTAGCTAATGATATTCTGATCTCTGAAATCCAAGATCTCTTCTAAAATGAACTATATGGAAGCTTCAAACTCTATATTATTATAATTCACACCAACATAATTTTTAATGATATTACTTTTTATTTATTTATTTAGAATTTAGGAGAAAACTACATCTTAAAGATGTCATTGTCAGTCTGACAGTGACAGATGTCATAATGAACAAGCGAAGCGTGACGAACGAAGCTTGATGTTGTTTGTTTCTGTTTGTATAAAAGAAGGTAGAACTTCTCAAGAAGAAAATAATTACCTTCATAATTTCTTTTTAATATTATTACAAATCACGCAAGCAACAGATAGAATGATCTGGAAAACTGGACATGCTTCGCACAAAATGAATACGTGTTCACCTTCTGTGTAAACAATTTCCGTTGATTTGTCGTTTTACGTGTAATTCAAACACCGTCCACGGCGCGGTGTTGTGTTGAATTGTGCACATGCATGATTACGAACGAGTAATCCGACTATTTTTAGTGTATTCTACTGTGCATACATCGGTAGCTTATTCGGTGATAAACTAGTCGTGGCTACATAATGGCGGTTGCGAATTGCGATAGTAGTTAAAACGTTATCGCCGGCGAGTGGCGAACGCGGTGGCGGTACGTGGCGCTGACGGCCACGTCTTATTGAATATAAAAAACCTCAAAATTATTCAAAATGAGTGATCTTGAAGAAATTAAACATCTTTCTGTGGAAGAAATACCCAGAGACCCTTCTGTTGAAGAAATACCCAGAGACTCTCCTATTGAAGAAATACCTAGAGACTCCCCTATTGAAGAAATACCCAGAGACTCTCCTATTCAAGAAATAGCTAAAGACTCCTCCATTGAAGAAATAGCCAAAGACTCCTCTATTGACGAAATAGCCAAAGACTTTTCCATTGAAGAAATACCCAAAGATTCCTCTATTGAAGAAATAGCCAAAAGTTCTTCTATTGAAGAAATAGCCAAAGACTCTTCTATTGAAGAAATACCCAGAGACTCTTCTAATGAAGACCTACCCATAGATTCTTCTATTGAGGAAATAACTACGGTCAGTCAGTGTGTTGTGTTATTATTAGGATTCTATTTCATTCACCTTGGTCACATATGCAATGTAATGTTTAGTTGTTACTGGGCATAACTTGATAAGAACAAAATCTTACTCGAATCTGGTTGGTATGTAGATAACACCAATTTATTGGTGAAATGACCTTCTTGGTATATGCGTTTGTATTGTAAGTTTTATGCTATGATTGATCAGTTCCTGAATCAACTTTGGATGGAAATTTGTTGGTAAGATTAATACTAGATTGCAAAGCCAGGTTTATATTATGATTGTTGTCACTAACAGCTGTTTTACTTTATCTCCAGGGTCCAGCGAATGGTGCAGGTGGTTCGCAGCACTTTTACGGGCCGGGCTACCCTGCACACTTCCACCAGGCGCCCCCCCACCACGTGCAGCACTCCCCACCGCCTCCTGTCTACCAGAAAGATGAACGAACGCAACGACAGTACTCCAAGCTCAAACAAAAATTGGAGAGAAAACAGACCAATAGGAGTAATGGTATTTGTGAACCTTTCTTTCATTATTATTTTAATTCAAATTTAACAGCTTGAAATTATTTTCAAGTCTACTAATTAATGGTTTAATGGATTAATTATATTCATGTTACTTTATTTTTCATTTTCAAATTAAATTACAATAACGGCTTACAAACATAAAGCTTTCATGAAATGAAAGATAATCAGCTTAGCATTTTTAAATGAGTTAATATGAGAGATAAATCTAAGCTAATAAGTATGACCCCACCAGGAATATGAAAAATCTGTTTTAAGGACACCACATTTTCAATGGTTCATTAAAATTAAAATACTCCATCTTTTAATGTAATATTGTAACGGATATTTTTAAATCAACCCATACAACATTGTAGTATGATTAAAATATTTTCATAAGGATTTACAGACCTACCCTCTGTATTCGTTTAATACATAGGTTGGATAGATGCTATAATATTTCATTATATCTAGTAGCAATTAAATATTACTAAAAGAAATGAAAATAATGTTTCAAGAGTAACCTTTGTATTCATAAAAAATTAATAATCTTTTTAAGCTAACAAATGTTTTGTCCCTTTCATTTAAGGGCAAACGTCACAATGACAGATAAAGACATAAAACATGTTAACTAACAAACGTTTACGAAGCGTTTATGTATAAGGGGGTTTGTAGATTAATGTAGCATATACTGGTTGTGTTCAATATTTAAAATGACTGTAATGAATATGTTTACAAGGTCATGGCCCAGTTAATAAAACTATATAACAACTATAACTATATAACCATGATTATCGCCTAAAAGTTTTAAAATGAATGGTACATATGCCACTTGAACAGAATAAAAGAACTTATTCACAGAATTTCTTGATACCCGATTTAATTTACTTGAAAATGTTAGTTAAGTCATGGTTTCTGCTTAGGTTTCTTTCAATTTTCTTTGCATTGCGAAAAAATAAAAGAATCGCACGAATTTTGTCACTTTGTATTTAAACATTTGTTAAGGTTGCCGCTTCATTTCATGATTAGTTTTTGTGTTTCGGTCATTTCATCTTGACATTTAATGCGAAAACGTAAGATGTACACCAATATCATGTGAACAAGGCAAAGTGAAGTGGAACCCTAACAAATTGTTTTCCTGCACTGAGGGCTCGCTTGTATTTTTGTACAAGTGAATGATTTTAAAATTGGTTGGTAATTGAAGGTTGGAAATCCATTATCACAATACAATTTCACGGACTAGAGTGGATTTTGTCAGATTGCCTATGTAATTAAATCCTAGTTCGATTGTCCAACCACTAGTATCCATAAGTAGTAGGTCTTTTGCTCACAGGATAGGATTGACTAGTTAAATAGTCCCCACGAAAGAAAGCTTACCTCCTTAGTTATAAAAAATAATAAACCTGTTTTTAGAAATGTATTCTGTTACTTTTCTTAGATAAAGACTAAATATTTTTCCACAAAAGTAGTTTTAGTATGCGTCTATGCGTTAGAGAGACTCATCTTTATTTTTGTGTTGTTAGAAGCGAATTCGGGCGCGAGCACGCCGTCGCTCTCTCCTCGCAAGGAGCAGAACGGGCGCGGCGTGGGCTCGGCCGCGAGCGGGGGCGCGGGCTCGGGCGGCAGCGGGGGCGCGTCCTCAGGCGCCTGGTCCGAAGGCGAGGGCTCCAGCGCGGGCGCCTCCGTGCATGGTGACGATGAACACGACACGCAGGCGCTTCTTGATCTATTGTCCGCGACGCGCACGCCGCAGGTCTGTATGCTGACTATTCTAAGGTTTATGCCCGATGGCATGTAATCTCACATTTATTTATTTGGTGACTCCACTCTCATTGTAGCCTCCTAAGACCCACATAGTTTTTTAATTGTATATATTTTAAACCATACTATACCTTGAAAGAGTTTTCTGGAAAGTGTTGCTTGGAAAATGTTTTTTTAAACGATTTGGTTTGCAGTAAGTGCGTTTTCATACATCCCGGTTACCGGGTAGAGGGCGTCGGGTTCCCGGCGGCGAAGTGTAGGGTCATGCACGTTAGCTTTTACGTGTACCGGCATAATTTACCAGGCATTGTCATACACTTCGCCGCCGGATACCCGGCTAGCGGGACGTATGAGAAGGAACTTGGTGTCAAATGTTAAATGTGTGTTTTGTTAACCTCTGGAAAACGTCTATGGTCACGTGTGAACTTATAGTGATTCTCATACTGGCACCGCGGTGCGTGGAGCGACGAAACTTTTTTCCGCGCGCTGACGCCTCGTCTGTGTGTGAGACCGCGCGTGTTTTCTATACGAACTGAGCTATTTGCAAACAATGTTAAATCTGCCATCCCGTGCACCACAGCGGAGCGCGGTGCCGGTTTGAGAATCGCTTTAAATAAATAACTTGGTATAGGGTGCCACCGTTATTTAGTTAAACAGGTTTTGCAAACTACCCGCACTTCTCGATCGCTTATAATTTCTTTAATTCCTCCTATCGCTTTCCCATTTCGGGGCACGCTTTTGACCATGGCTTCAGATTGTGACATTTATTGTTGTTTCTAGGTCAGCGAAATGACTCCGACAAGTGCTTTAGTATCGTGGAATTCCCAAGTTCCAGAGGGTGTGACTCTCCCGAACGTGGAGTTAACGTATGAATTACTTCTCGGCGACCGAGGGAGGTACAAGGCCATTTATAGCGGGCCATCGCTGTCTTGCCGGTTAGTACATTATAGTTCAACATAACGTTATATAGCCTGACCACAGTTTGAAATGTTCTGCAATGAAAACGCTACTTTTGTAGTTTATATGACAACAGATAGCATGTCACGTCAACATCAAAGTCAACAATACTATTGTGTAAGATTAGATTTGAATCCTTCTCATTTATTCGATTTTCAATAATTAACGATATTGTACATGTAGTTTTTTTAAAAGGCCAAGGAAAGTTCGGCGACTCTTTGTTGAGTATTTATCACATTAACCCTGAACTTTTCTACTTAAATGATGATAACGGGTTGAACGGGTGTACCTAACTGTTGCCAGTGATAATTACGAAAAATTCCGCAAAATGGCGTGCTATTTGTTTTTATTATGATGTTTATAAGTATAAAAATTGTGGTCGGGCTTTAATTCGCTGTGCTAGATTAATACAAAGATATGCCCTAAACCCCGTCTGAGTGGTGAGTAAGAAAGAAGCCTTAATTTCGATGTTAGTATTAGTGTTTTTTTTGTCATGCAAATACACTCTCAATAGTATCATCCAAGAAATGGGCCTCCGGAAAGTCTCGGCTAGCATAGTAGATTTTTAGAAGAGAATGGCACATGTATTTTGACAATCGTTATTTAATACTGACAATTTTAAATATAGGGCGAACAATGTGAACATGCTATATTTGTAAAACGACTCCACCCGCGACCACCCGTCACTTACGCATAAAACATTCCTCCACGACATGAAAACACAACCAAATATTTTTTTGTCGTCAATAATAATTGTCAATTTCATGATTCACCTAAAAGTGTTCTCTCACGCAGGGTGCGCGACCTCAGGCCTGGCTGCGAGTACTCCGTGTGCTTGCAGATCAGCGCCGGACAGCAGACGGGCGGCGCCAGCGACGCCGTCACCTTCCGCGCGCCCCCCGCGCCGCCCGAGCGGCCGTCGGCGCCGCGCGCCACGCAGCGCGCGCGCACCTCGCTGCTGCTGCGCTGGCAGCCCGCCCACGACAACGGCAGCCGCCTCACGCACTACCTGCTCGAGGTGGACGCGGGCGACGGCGCCGGCTTCCGCGAGCTGGCGCGCCCGCGCACGCGCCAGCACACCGCCGCCAACCTGCGCCCGCAGGCGCGCTACGCCTTCCGCATCGCCGCCGTCAACGACTGCGGCGTCGGCGAGTACAGCGACGAGTGCGTCGCCTGGACCACCGGCTCGCCGCCGCCCGCGCCCGAGCCGCCCGAGCTGGCGCACTCCGACGCGCAGGCGCTCGCGCTCGCCTGGCGGCCGCGCGTCGCCGAGGAGACCTTCACGCTGCAGCTGGACGACCCGGCGCTCGGCTACGGCTACCGGCCCGTCTACGTCGGCGAGGCCTGCGCCTACACCTGCTGCGACCTGCGCCGCGCCACCGACTACCGCTTCCGCCTGTGCGCGCAGACCGACGACGGCCAGGGCCCCTGGTCCCCCGAAGTGGTCTACCGCACGCGAGCCGAAAGGCCCGGCGCGCCCGGCCGGCCCCAGCCGCGCGGCAAGCCGCTGCCGCGCTCGCTGCGGCTGCGCTGGGAGCCGCCCGCCGACGACGGCGGCGCGCCCGTCACCTCCTACACGCTGGAGCTGGACGCCGGCGCGGGCTTCCGGCTCGCGTACTGCGGGCCCGAGCGCGAGACGCACTGCGACCGCCTGCGGCCCGGTACGAGCTACCGCGCGCGCGTGCGCTGCGCCAACGAAGCCGGCGACAGCGACTGGTCGACCGTGGAGACCGCGGCCACCGAGCCGGCCGTGCCCGGCGCGCCGCCCGCGCCCGAGCCGGCCGCGCCGCCGCGCGCCACCGTGCTGGCCGTGCGGTGGCGCGCGCCCGACTGCACCGGCGGCCTGCCCATCTCCGAGTACCGCGTCGAAGTCGTCGACTCCGAGGGCGCCGCGCGCCTCGCCTATTCCGGCCCCAGGCCCGAATGCGACGTGCGCGAGCTCGTGCCCGGCCGCCAGTTCCGCCTGACCGTCTGCGCGGTCAACCGGGTCGGCGCCGGCCCGGCCTCCCCGCCGCTCGCGTTCACCACCGCCCCCGCGCCGCCCGACGCTCCCGACGCGCCGCGCGCCGAGATCGAGACGGCGCGCTCCGCGCGGCTCGAATGGAACGCGCCGCGCGACAACGGTGCGCCCCTTCTCGATTATCGGTTGGAGATGAGCACGTCTAGCGTCGAGGACGCGTTCGCGGAGGTGTATCGCGGCCGCGACACACGCTATCTAGTGGGGTCGTTAACACCCTTCTCGCCATATTTTTTCCGCGTGTGCGCGAGCAACGCGGCGGGGCGCGGCCAGTGGTCTGCCGTGCGCGACGTGCTGACGCCGCGCGCGCCGCCCGGGCCGCCCGGCCCGCCGCGCCACGAGGCCGGCGGGGACTGGCTGCGGCTCGCGTGGCGCGCGCCCGCCGAGTACGGCGCGCCCGTGCTGCGCTACCGGCTGCGGCTGGACGACGCCGAGCTGGAGACCGAGGACGCGACCGCCGAGCGCCTGCTGGAGGGGCTGGCGCCCGACACCGCGTACCGCGTGCGCGTGGCGGCGCTCAGCGAGCTCGGCGCCGGCGAGTGGTCGGACGAGGCGCGCGCGGCCACGCGCCCGCCGCCGCCCGCGCCGCCCGCGCTGCGCGTGCAGCAGGCGCACCACTCGCACCTGCGGCTGGAGTGGGCGGCCAGCGGCGGCGAGGGCACGCACTACTGCGTGGAGATGCGAGCCGCGGACGCGCGCGAGTTCCGCCCCGCGTACCGCGGCCTGGCCCGCTCCTGCAAGGTGAAGAAGCTGCGCGAGGCCACCGAGTACTGGTTCCGCATCCGCGCCAGCGACGAGCGCGGCGGGCGCGGCGCGTGGTCCGAGCCGCTGGCCGCGCGCACGGCGGCGGCGCCGCCGCCCGCGCCGCGCGCGCCGGCCGTCAGCCAGCCCGCACCGCGCCAGGCGCTCGCGCAGTGGGACGCTCTCGACGACGCCGAGTACGTTTTGCAGTGCGCGCGTGGGAAGGATGCCGTCTTCAAAGAGGTACGTGGCCCTAAAATCCTTTCCCATTCTCAAAAATATCCTTTAAGAGCACTACCTCAGTTGTTTGTACTTTACTAGCGACCCGCCCCTCCTTTGCACGGGTACAATTAGAATGTAACGTACCTAAAAATCTTCTTTAAGAAATTCTCTAAGTGACAGTAAAAACCGTATCAAAATCCGTTGCGTGCGAACATGTATTCTTTTTTTTATACAACATAGGAAGGCAAACAAGCAAGTGGGTCATCTGATGGTAAGTGATCACCACCGCCTATAGACACCTGCAACAACAAAGAAAGTGCAGATGCGTTGCCAACCCAGAGGGGTAAGATGGAATACCTCTTGTGCCAGTATATACACAATAAGGATTGACAGACTGACAGAAATGGGTAGCGACTTCATTTTTACTATGTAAAGATTTCCTTTTCACATTCTCTGTTTATAATCATCTGGCTGTATGTATGTATAGTTTGTGTTTATTTATCTGCGTGTACTTTTATTTCGATGTTCTATTCCTACCTTTTTTATGTCATCGCGGTTTTAATTCTTATCTCCATCCGAAAATCGTCCGGAATTCAATAAAGCATATTCGTATCGTATCGTCTCCGTTCGAACTCGTCCGCGTGCACGTCCGGGCGCGTCAGCGAGCATACTGACGGGAGGCTCTCGGCCGGCAGGTGTACTGCGGGCCGGAGGCGCAGTTCCAGCTGGAGGAGCTGGAGTGGGGCGGCGAGTACCAGCTGCGCGTGATGGCGGTGCGCGGCGGGCTGGCGAGCGCGTGGTCGGGCGTGGCGCGGCTGGCCGTGGCGGCGGCGCCGGCGGCGCGCGCGCGCCGGGCGCGGCCGGGCCGCGCGCTGTCGCCGCGCCACGCCGCGCTGCTGCTGGCCGGCGCCTTCGTGGCCGTGGCCGTGCTGGTGGCGGTGATCGTGCAGCAGCTGGTGGAGCCGCAGCCGTGACGCGCGCTGGCGGCGGCGCCGACGCGCGCGCTCGCCACGATCTAGCGCCGCGGCCGCGGCTCGCGCGGCGCCGCGTGACGCCGCCGGACGCCGTGGCGCCGCCGCGGGCCGCGTCCACCCGAATGTGCAATTATCCGTTAACTATATTTTTATCCAGAGACGACGTTATATAGTTGAATGTTTTCCGAATTGATTATGGTACGTCTGAGGCGACTCGTCTGGGTCTCGATGTCGTTACGATTTTGTATTCCGCGGCCTCGGTCCGCGCCCGCCGCCCGCCGCGTCGCCGACCGCGGCGGCGGCCGTTTGTGATGAAAGTCGTCTTAGTGTTTTGTTTTAGCTCCGTACGCAGCTTTACGAATGTATAAAATGTTTTTGCGTAAATGTTGAATTGCCATCAGTGACATGAATTTATTTTAATATGGCAGTGTATCATGATATCATAGTTATCTTTTTTGTATGTTGTAATCGTAAACTTTCACAAAACTTTTTATCTAGTCTATTCTTTTAACTTTCTACTTTCGTTTATCACTATCAGAAAATGCAGCTTTTTTTTATTAAAAAGTCAATACTATCATGTTTCAATGTAATAGTGAAATGTTCTTTTTAATAGTGAATAAAATGTACTTCCATATTTACTAGTCTTCTGACTAATTATGTTTTCCAAATGTTTAATGATATTTTTATAAAATATGAATCTATCTGTTGCATGTTTTATCAGAGTTAAGTATAGCGAAGCAACGAAGGTGCTCTATTATTATTACCTGACGAGAGGGACCTGGCCCCTCGCCCTGCAACCAGTTTCCGGTGTGTGTGCTGTGATCACTTCCTTATGCGAATGAGACTGATTTTAACTAAATGCTTGAGCAACGGTTCCACAACAGCGCGTCCGCGCGAGCCGCCGCCCGGCGCCGCTCCGCGACCTTAGATAATGTTCATGTAATCGTATTGTATCGACGATAATTAATTTTAACATTTTAATTCATAGGACATCAAACTTTTAGTAATCATTATACCTATTATGTAAAATAAGAGTTACTTCTATAATTTTAAATTTAGAGATTACGAATTATTGAGATTGTTACCACCCGGTGTAAAACAATAAGGAGTTGTTTGATTCGACCTAATCTGTAAGAGTTTAAGTTCCAAATATGACAAAGAAAATAAATGTGTAATTATCACTGGATATTGGTGTTTTCGCTGCTAATTGTTCGTTACAGTATTAGAAAAACATAGGCTTTTTTACTATGATATCTTCTTTACGATGATTTTCTTGTAGATAAGCGAAATACTAACGTCTTTTATTGTATTCAGTCGTTCAAAAACGGTAGAATTTAAATAAATAATGCATTTTATGGAATTTACATGTTTATACTTCGATGTTTCTTAGTATGATTGTTCACTACATATTTGATGTTATCAGAAATTTAAAGTTCTCTATGGAATAGTTGCCTAATCTATTCTTATACATGACAATTGTTAGTGTCTGTGTGTGGCATATGCCGATCCAACCACAATCGTTGTATCGACAGTCGAGGTCATAAATACTATTACACCTTTACACTTTACTGTATTGCGATAGAGTGGAACCTGCACACCGATACGACCCGACTGTACGATACAACCGTGACGCACCAATAGGCTAAACATACATATTATTATATGATATTTCGTAAATATATAATATTTACCTCTTCTGTGATTAGCGTATCTTTCCTTGTTATACCTTCGTTATTGTTGTCCGATACATTCCCGTGCTGTACGTTCACCTTCACGCAACTCGACGTCTGTGGGAGGGGTATTCACTTCGTGCCTCGTTTTGTAAGGCATTGTTTGGAAGTGTAAGCACAGCTTACATTGTAAAATATTAATTTTTGAAATGTTTATCATAATAGTGTGCAATTAACTATTTATTTATTCTTTATCGCTTAATATATAGTATTTATTTTTAGAAATTATATCGAGTTTCGACATAGTGTGGTCTACTTACGAAGGGAGGAATCGATGTTCCTAAATAAGTTAACATATTGCACAAGACATGGGTTTCAAGCTAAATTGTGTACTGCAGACAAGCATTCCAAGTTTATTCCAGTTGTAAATAGGCCTAATGAATTCTACGACTTGTATGATTGTACATCTCGCTTTAAATGAAATGTAAATAAATCAGATGTTATGAATTACGAGCTTCGTATAAGGGCATGTTTAGGTATTGAACATGTATGCCAATTTAAATTACTACACTGTATTGATACTAAACGTTTTAAAATAAAATATATTTAATGAAATAACGGGGATAACATCTCATATTGTATTTGTGTTTGAATTAGTAACGTATAACGAAATGTATATGTTTATAATATAATATTTGATGAAGTTATGTATACAATTTATTAAACATGAATATATCAATAAAACTATATTTTGTGTACGACAAATGTTTAATTTTTTCTAATTGATTCACCACTAAAAGATATGATTTTATCCGCAGTTTTTGAGGATTCAATTAAAACTTAATTTATATTTTTGGTCACATTATTTACCTCAATCAACTACTATCAAAGGCACAAAGATCATATCATAATTGAATTTTATTTAGTACATACTATAAATAATTACGACATAAAAGGAAGGTACGACACTCTTGGTCCTATTCGAAGACTAGAAAGTTTTGTACTATAATGAGTATTTAATATCGTTTCTACTCTACTGCTACACCACACATGTAACAAAAGTGAAATTATGGATGTGTCATCGGCAACGAAGGCACCAGTTTTTACCAAATACTTGGGTAGAAGAAGCGAGCTAAATATAAAACTTGGGACTCATTACATCCATGTAAATGCAAAAATCTCGTACTTGAGGTTCAGCCGGTAACCATTGAGGTCCCTCATCACTCTTCCTTTGGATACACCCTTCTACTTAGTTACATCACGCATAAATCTCCGGAGTTGATACTTGACAGAACTTCAGTCGACAAAGGTAAGTATCCAAGACTTCATTACGCTTTAATACCAAATGTACCTATACAAGATAGGTACTTTGAGCGACATTGTAAAACCACGATGCGAAATCGCAACTCACTAAAGACTACGATATGCCACAAAGATTTGTTTGGTAATAAATGAAGAAGTGCTGGGCATAGCCTTATGCCCAGCATCGGTCGGCTTTTAGCCTATTTATGATAATGATGAATGGAGTCTGTAGGGTCAAGGATTTTTTTCCGTTCCATGAATGAAGGAGATATAGTGAAAAGATTAGAGTACTTAAATAGAAAAAACTAGAGATACAAAGTTTTCGCGTGACATCGAGCTCGCTCGCACGTTGTCGCGTTGCCACGTCGCCTTGCGGTTTAAGCTTCGGCCACAACAGCTCATCAATTGCGATTTTCCATGACACAGACCTGACTTCCATCCATGACGAGTGATCTAGAGAACGCGAAAAACACATTGCAACTGACTGCAACATCGGCTATGTAAAAGTGTCAAGATAATATACAAAATTAGTTTCATTTTAATCACCATGCGTTTTTCGTGTGCTCGCGTACTCTATTAATAAGGAACGAAGTGGTTTTTTAATTAACGGCAGTGATAAGTACTTTTGGAGTTATTATAGATTAAACGGGCAAGAGGCCCTAGTATCTACGCTAGCTTTTGTCGCGGACATAAAGCATATGCCCTTTCTAACTAATTTGTGTGTGCGAAAGAAAAGGATGTTTTATGTTCGCGATTAATGCTACTATGATACCAATGCAATACTATCCTATGCAGATCCCATTGTTAGTCTACGCGGAAGGGAATAATTGGCACGATTTAATGTTTTCACTAAATACTTCGTTGAAGTTAGTGAAGTAGGACTCCTCTTCTGTAGCTATGTGGTCTATGCAGCCCTTGAAGTTATATGGGAACACTCGTTTCGTTATTGCACTATCCTCTTCGTTGATGCCACCTGTGATGAGAAATAAAAAGATTTTTAAGCAGTTATTTCCAAAAAGATCCGGCTCGAAAGACCAATTCGGATTTAAACAACAATTTAGGTAGACGTTTACTCCGTAATCTACTAACCTATAAATAAGTCCACGTCATCGTAGTTGGATTCAGTCAGTGCTGGATCCTCACTAGACACCAGATGCTGGTCCACTGTAATCGATAGGTTCGTTTTCTCCAATCTCACCACCATGATGTGCCACTCTCCATCAGCGAGGAAGCCGGCTCTTGGCAACAATTTAGACTGAACCTGGGTAGGCATTGGGAGTTTCCATTGCTTTTCTGTCACTGACTGTGTGATATTGTCACGTGGACTGGTCCAAGCCAGCTTTAGATAACCGTTTTCGATCCCAACACCTAAAAAGTTGTTTTCCTGTGAAAATCAAAGGAAACTATATATAGAAAACTAAAATTGGTAAAATTGCTAAGTACTAATAAACAAAATAGAACTGGAGCCACCTTCTAAACTAAAGCCCTGCCACACTTGTGACTTCACACCGCACCGTATCATACATGATTCCTTTTAGTATTCCTTAGTAGGTAGGTACGAGAAAATGAGGCGTCCATAGTTATGGACGCCTCATTTTCTCGCGATCATGGTAGGTTCGGCAGGGCTATTCTCGGTTTATGCGAGATGCATCTCGCACGAAAACAACTGTCAAATCCCTTGGAAATCTGTCACTTTTTGACGGATCTCGCACGTGAGATGCATCTCGCATGAACCAAGAATTGGGGTCCGGGTCGGTGATCGCTACGCGACGGGAATAGAAGACAATTGTGGATACGACTCAACCATTCTGGTTCACGCTGATTGGTGATTTCTTCGTACAATATGCAGACGTACAACAGGATCTTTATCTTTCAGTGAGTCCCTTTGTTATTTGTTATTACACTAGATAGAGTCACACGAAGAGATTAAATCAAACATGGCCAGTCGTGCTCGCCAATTGATGTTAAATAACGTAAGCGATTGCTAACTAGTTAAATATTCCACCTGAGTGACCCTGAGGAGGCCCTGAGGAGTGGCCTTCGCAATGCTTGCTGATGCCAAGTATGAAATGTGGGCATGTAAGTTAGCTGTTATATAAGTCAGCGTGAATGACATACACGGATAAACATGGCGAACTATAGGGTGTCTCGTTTACCATGGAAACTTATAAAGGAACTTCAATAGACTTCAAGATTACCTACCATTATAACAGAGAGTAACAGCCCCATCGGCTCGGCAGTGGTGAAGTTGAGCGTGATGTACTCTGGCGCTGCGGTGGCGGTGCCCAGTCTCTGCTGGCTGCTGGGCTGCGCGGCTCTGCGCCCGAGGGCCAGCAGGGAGTCGCCGCCGAACTGAGGGATGGTCACGTTCACCCCTGTAAAAGGAGATTGACTACTTATGCATACCATGCTCATATCCGAAAAGCCACGGTAGCCATTGAGGCGTTCAATCGTTTTGCT
Organism: Ditula angustiorana; assembly: GCA_963691745.1. Lineage (NCBI taxonomy): Eukaryota > Metazoa > Arthropoda > Insecta > Lepidoptera > Tortricidae > Ditula > Ditula angustiorana. Next base: position 6,348,609 of record OY829473.1, read on the forward strand.
TCTTAGTCCTTAGCCCTAACAAATATGGCCACCCAAGTAATTTTCTTTTACTTAGGGGCGGTGAACGATGCCTGCTTTCCAACAGAGCTTTGAGCTTTGTCACAACAAAAATAAGATGCAATATGACATCGCTTATTAAGTATATTTATTAAGTTAAGCTTCATTGCACAGTTTACAAAAACAAATAAAACTGGCGGACTTAATGTCAGTAGCTAAATGAGATCGCTTAACCCTCTAACCTCCGGCTACATTTTCATCGGACGTGTACGTGTCATCATTACACCTACAAGTATACCAAAACTAGATAACATCTGTCTCAATAATTATAAGACTGCAGTGCAACAAAAATGAGCTCGATATTGTTTGTCTCAAAAAAGTAGTAGGTATCTCTATTTAACACATAAAAATTTATTCGAATGATAGCTGCTTAGTCCATTTTTTTTATGAAATATGAAGGCAAACAAGCAAGTGGGTCACCTGATGGTAAGCGTACACCACCGCCTATAGACACCCGTAACATCGAAGAGATTGCAGATGCGTTGCCAACCTAGAGGGCTAAGATGGAATACCTCTTGTGCCAGCAATTACACCGGCTGTCATTTTCTCCACGCCGGAACCTAACAGTGCAAGCACTGCTGCTTAGCGGCAGGATTAGCGAACAAGGTGCTGGTAGCGATCCGGACGGACCTTGCAAAAGGTCCAACCACCCGCAAAATATATTGCATTGAATTAAAACATAATTAATATAGGTTTAATCTACAGTAACCGTTTCCACAAACAGGTCACCCGGTGGCATGATCCGCGATGTGGGCACTCACTGAGCTCGCAATCGTCCCCGGCGTAGCCGGCGGCGCAGACGCACTTGTCGCCGCGGCAGGCGCCGGCGGGCGCGCGGCAGGCGGCGGGCGCGCAGGCGGCGCGGCGGCAGCGCGCGCCGGCGCAGCGGCAGCGCGCGCGCCCGCGCTCCAGCTCGCACGGCGCGCCGCCGCACGCCTCCGCGCCGCACGCCGTGCCGTCGCAGTCGCCCACGTTCTGAGCCTCTGTAGGAACGACGACGATGTACGAGCGCTGCGATGCCGCTTATACGTCCAGGTTAGGGTGACCAACCCTGAGTGCTCATTTTACAGGACATATTATCTAAAATCGCAGAATTCATGGGGAAATACAGGACCAAATTGTTTTTGGTACCTATGGTAATGGTTCTGTATTCTCCTTATTCGAATGCAGGTCACGGCCAAAATGATAGCTGAAAAAAGGGACGTCCTATAAAATACAGGACAGTTAGCCATCCTAGTCCTGCCCGATAATCGGAGACCAATAGTCATGACGGACGTGACCTCCAGAGCGTAACTTGTATTTATCCCTCAAACTGTCCTTTCTTGTTACGTTATCTTGTCAGCCTCACGAAAAAATAAATTTAATTTGGATGGTTACAGTAATTTCTTATGTTTTCGCGATTTGTAGACATTGAAATGGCACGTGGATCTCACCTACAATATTTTGGCGTACGAGCGGGAGAAGAATGTTATTGACGTGAAGGTTCCTGATGCAGCCGGTGAACGGTTCAGGCGGACCGGACATCACGTCGAAGGGGAGCGTTGACAAATCTTCTGCACCTCCTGCGAAACAGTAAATAATTTATTTTCCAAATCCAAAAAGTCCTGAACTTTTTAAACTTCTTCAGTCATTGAATTTACAGACACCGGTTTTAGGATCGGATGATTACGACATTTACAATACACATCGTGTACTGAATCTTGCACTTCGTAACCATCTGAAAGGCTAGGATTTGGAGTAAAACTGAGATCCTATATTTCTCTCGGTAAGTATGCAATTTTCAAACAGCGGGAGCTTTAAGAGCGAAGCAGACTGAATGTATTCCGTAGTCGGCTGCCGGAGCGGCTTAACAGAGTCCTATTGCGCGCGGCTCCATGTAACTTCAAGGGCTGCATAGACCACAAAGCTACTGAAGAGGAGTCCTACTTTACTAACTTCAACGAAGTATTTAGTGAAAACATTAAACCGTGCCAATTATTCCCTTCCGCGTAGACTAACAATGGGATCTGCATAGGATATTATCGCATTGGTGTCATACACTGACCCAGCAGGAGCGCGGCGGCGCCGTGCGTGTGCGGGTAGGCGTGCGCCAGCAGGGCCTCGGTGCTGAGCGCGCCGTCGGCCCACACGTACAGGCGGCTGCCGTAGCGGCCCGCCTTCACGCCGTGCCACTGCGCCGGCGCCACCACCACGCCGCTGCGCACCAGCGAAGTCACGCCCGACAGCCGGTCTGTGCGTGCCAACGAGCGTTACCGACGATCCGCGGTCATTCGCCACGTGATAAATTATCATGGCACTCCGCGAAACCGGCGCTGTTCACGCCCGATATTTTTCGCGCAAAAAACCCCCCTTGTCCAACTTCCACATGAAAAAACATACATCACACAGACCCAACTATTAATAGTTAACCACGACCACTAAACAACTACCCGATCGAGGAAAGGGTGGGTTTTGCACGTGCGTACGCAGCACTGGTTTTGCGGAGTAACCAGGTAATTGGTTCCAATTTGTTAATATGGACCTCCACAAAGTGACGCCTGAATTTTAATCTGAATCCATGAACACACTTATGAGAGTACAAAATGGAATTTAAGCAGAATTAACACACAGTTGTAACCTTTAGAGCGTATATTATAGAGTTTATCAAACACACGTCTTTACATGGATCAGTCACCATCAGTAAACAATAACAATCACAATATTCGTTACTATAACGACTATTTTAAATGTAGTACAGCATATACCTAATAAGATTACTACCAGTACAGGAGCTATACAGCCTCCAATAGTACAGGACTACGGATGTCTACCTGTCCACCGATACTCCAGCAGTCCTCCCTGGAGTGACAGTGCGGTGTAGAAGTGCGGCGTCTCCACGAAGGCAATGAGGCCGCGCTCCTTGTCCGGTTTGATCTCCGCCTCCAGCGCCAGGCTCACGCTGGACACTTGCTGCGGCTGCAGCCGCACGTACGACCGCGTACCCGAGAAGTAAACGTCTGTCGGTAACAATTCTGGAAAACAAAGAGTGTTCATGTCAGTCCAGCCACAGCGTGCTTTTTGCGAAAGCATTGGGCCTAGGCGATTCTATACTCGTACAGGGGAGGCAGATTTAACGTTGTTTGCAAATACCTCAGCGGCCCTAACATGACGGCCCAGGTTTAGTTTAACCCCTCCCTGTGTCTCTGTCTAACTAGTGTCATAAGAAAGGGACGCAGATAGAGATAAAACTCGCGCGGCACCAAACACTAACCACGCGTCTACACGCCAGAAAAATGTTCGTTGATCCGCGGACCACGGCGGGGCGCGGTGAGAATCACCATGGATACGATGTACTTTCTATTATTAATAGGTAAGTTGGCGTTACATTAGAGTTGTGCGAGGAAGTAAAATGGGATAAGGACCTCCTTACCCCATTTATCGTTACACCTGTTGCAGAGCTTTGATAAGGTGTGACTCTTTCCACCAGAGCTGTGCGGGAAAGTTGCACATGGCAAGGAGATACAGCAAAGCGTGTGAAGTGGTGGAATTCCCTCATCCGTCGCAATGCGTGTAAAAAGACCCGCTGAAAAAGCTTGCATGCAGCTGTACGAAGCTAGGAAAATGTACTGATCTTTTGATCGCTCAAAGCTCAACCTCCTCCTACCCTCCTACAGATCTGGCGGAACACAATAATGAATGTAGCATAGAGACCTATATCGCAGTCGACGCCGGTCTTCCCGTACGGGCAGTCGCACTGCGCGCGCCCGGCCGTGACGACGCACTTGCCGCGGCAGCGCGTCAGCGCGCGGTCGCACGGGCTGCGGCTAAACGCGCACGTCGGCCCGAACCAGCCCTCCGAGCATATGCAACTGGGATGACACAATGATAATGAAGCAGGTTATCAGTTCTGTCACAGCGTTTGCGGGTGGTAGGACCTTGTGCAAGGTCCGTCCGGATCGCTACCACCATCTTGCTCGCTAATCCTGCCGCTAAGCGGCAGTGCTTGCACTGTTGTGTTCCGGCGTGGAGAACAAGACAGCCGGTGTAATTACTGGCACAAGAGGTATTCCATTTTAGCCCTCTGGGTTGGCAACGCATCTGCACTCCCTTTGTTGTTGCAGGTGTCTATAGGCGGTGGTGATCACTTACCATCAGGTGACCCACTTGCTTGTTTGCCTTCCTATGTTGTATATAAAAAAAAAGGTGCCACGACAACCAAGTTAACTCTTGAAATAACTGCTTCTAATGGATTCAAAACGTCTATTCAAGTTCCTATACGCGGTATCTTCTGAAAATCCACATGAAGGAAGTCTCGTCTGCAATAGCGATGATAAAATCGAGGAAGGTAGGTACTTAATATTCAAAACGCATGCACAAATTACACAAATCACGGCGGCGACACCAGAGCTTAGGTATTTTTCATTTTTGGGCCCACATCTGCCGTAAATCAGGATATACCAGTCGAAACACACTAACATTTTTGTAAAGGACCGGACGTTCCGAAAAGGCAACTCACCCGTACGTGGCAGGCGAATGTATACAAACTCCCCTGGGCGCGTTGCAGGACTTGGCGGCGCACTGCGCGACGCCGCACTGGCCCGCGCCGCGGCCGCCGGCCGGCCGCGCCGCGCCCACGGCCGCGCCGCCCACGTCCCACACGCAGCCGCGCCAGCCGCTGTGCAGCGGCAGGTCGTGCGGCAGCTCGCGGAACCCGGCCGACGGGTGCCCGCCTGGGAACCGACGCATCTCTCAGCGATAATTTCGATTTTTTTGGGATTTAAATAATCATTTTCGGTAATCAGGGTATCGATGCCGGCAACGGATGACGATCCACCCGAGCTTCAAAGCATGCTCGTATACGTAGAAGCATGTGAATGACGCCTTGTTGATTATTGTTTTTGTAAGAATGCTATCAGATACCTAAGGCACGAAACCCCATGTGCTAAGACGCGAAATGTGACCAGCTTTCCTTTGTTTGAGCATACTGTCTACTGTCGACTCGGCTAAACGTACTCCAATCATAAACGTTTATACAATGAACCACATCCACATCTTAGAACCACAGACTACTAATAAATAGCAAATGTGACCAGAGATTCGAACTACTAGTAGCATGTGGTTAGTGGTTATTACAGTGTGATGGACTCGATCTAATTGTTTTGACTGAAACCTTTTTTTAAATCAAGTGTGTCCAGAAACAGAACTTCCTTTTAAAGCGTGCCTAAGCACGCTTACAAGCTTGCTTGGACATTATGAAATGAATTGCGATTGTCTTATTTTATGGCTGTAATCAAATCTCCGGATTAACCTTCTATCCCGCAATAGTCTTTTCATTACCTACCGATATAAAGGTAGGGCATGAGGGTCATCTTGGTGTCGTGCGCAGGCGCGTTGCCGGTCACGTTGTGGCGGCCGTCGACGCTGAGGCCGGCGCTGCGGCCGCGCCGCCACGCGCGCACCGCGTGGCCGCCGCGCCGCCCGCCCAGCGCGCGCGCCGTGAACACGCGTCGTGGACCTCAACATTCACAGAGGACGTTTTTGTGAACACGTACAGATAGGGAATAAGCGGAAGCCCCCTAGGCCACAGCGAATTCAATGCAGCAAAACAGCGACGTTAAAACGGGCCTTTCGCTCGTTCTGCTACTGCAATTTTAATTTGTTCTGATAACGATTTTAAAATAATGAAAAAGGTAGGGCTGGTCATGGGTTCGAACCCAGTCTCGTAGCTTTTTTTCGGTAGGTATTTATTTAATATATGTGCGAAATAAAATTTGAATTTACTATCAGTTTTTCGGTGAAGGAACATCAAGAAACTAGATACACTTGCAAAGCGATTTCATTACGTGTGTGAAATTTCCAATCCGCACTGGGACCAGGTGGGAAGCCTAAGCCTGTGTGGCTGTGCCGTTCTGTGGGGCGTACTTCTATTATTAAGTTTAAGTAAGTACTTCTACTTTTCAACCCCGGGGACGTCTACTGCTGAACATTGTCTTCCCCAAAGACTTCCCCACGAACGATCATACGCCTTCTGCATACGCGCGTGTCCGATGACCTTTACCGATTCGTCAGGCAGCTCATCATTGAGGGGCTGACCTAGGCAGTTTCTTCCGGTCCGTGATCTTCACTCGTGAAATCCTTACCGGCCACTAGTTCTACAAGCTCTCTGTAATGCCCAGTCCATTATTACCACTGCAGACTTGAAGAGTTGTGTCGGCGATTTTAGTTCTGCTATGGATTTCCCTAATTCACTCTCGCAATGTCAATCTTTAAAGTAAATAAAGGGTGAAACCTCGCTACTGAATTAATTCTATGAGCCATTAAACTTACCACCGCCCATATTCCAAGTTAACATAACGTATCCCTTCACAAACGTGAGCGCCAGATGTTGGCTGTGAGAGTCGTGACGCCCGCTCTGACCGACGAACGCCAGTAGTGCGATCTGGTCCATATCGGAGGTCTGGAAGCGCAGGCGCAGGTCGAAACGGTCGCCGCTCGCGCTTGGTGAGAGCGGGTAGATGATGTACGAGGATAATTCGCTGCTGATTGGAGCTAGGGATGGACGGGTTATCTCCACATCTGGAACAATCTGAAAGCTATTTCACACAGAAATATATTTCACTTATAACCTTGTCATGCCATGTCAAACGATCGTCATTCAATCGCAAAACTATTTTTTCAAAGTTGAACCTTAGCGAATACACGTATATCACTTTTAAATATTCTGTACGCGTTGAGTAACTAAATTAGGATTGTATTTTAGCAAAATGACTTCGATTCCTAGAGCATTTTCTCCAAATAGTTGAAAATTATATAAAATAATTTGTTCTATTAATTTTATTAAATATTATCATCGTCATATCAATTGAATGTAAGGCGTCAACTGCTGACTGAACTGAGAAAAGTTCATGGCTCTCTTATTATAAAGATCGTTATCAAATAGTGGTTTCTTCACTAATATTGAACTTAATGGAGGTATAGCCACTGTACTGACTGTATTCGCAGAAGATGCCATGTTTCCCGTAGGGGCAAAGGCAGAGGAAGCCGCTCCCCGGATGCTTGACGCAGCTGCCGCCCGAGTGGCACGGATTATGGGAGCACACTGACGTGTTGCAGTGCTCGCCGACCCACCTGCGAGAACAACCCGATAAAATTAACGATCTTTCACCACTTGGTATGAATCTTCAAGAATTATTTAAAGCATGGATGGCTCTCACCACTAATGATTGGAGCAAAATTCGGGATTTTTGATAAGAATTAAATTCTGTTTGGGCGCTGACTGACAATACCACTGTCAAGATAAGGAGCGGTTTAGTTAGCTATGCGTGGCCTTGAAGGCATTTACAGCAGCAGCTAAGACAGGCCAAATCCAGAAGGGGGGGGGGGGGGCAGCCGTACCCTCTCTTTGGCTTCCCCCGGTACAGCAATGTTTGTTTACTAGAATCGGAACTGGTTATTACCCATTAGCGCAAGAGCAGGTGTAACTATCGCCTTGATCGCTGCAGCTGCCTCCATTAAGACATGGTGCGGAGAGGCATGCCAGCGATGCGCACTCCGTCACCTCGCTGGCCTCTACAGCTTCTCCAAACACTTCACGCTTCTCCCCATTCACCTGTAAGTTTGAAGTTTAAGTAATAAAATCAGACACTCGCCATCGCCACATTCCCTGGTCTTATATCCCTGTCTGTTCAGGTGACACAACTATCCAGGCTACTGGTATATTAAATTTGATTAAACGGGCTAATAACCTGCTCACTGAATTTCAATTTATTAGTGTTTATTATCATCATTCTGAAGCCGATATTTTTGATTCCCTATTTTTAAGCATTCATGTGAATGAGCGTAGAAAAGATCGGGCTTATTACTACTACAGACATACCATCAAGTCCCAAATACATCCAATGAATGGCATGTTCTCAGTATCATTGACATTAGGCATGTTGCCGAAGTAGAGCATAGTGTCATTGTCGATGGTGGTAATGCGAGCCACCTGGCCGCCGCTCATGGCCACGGTATCGTTGAGACGGAGCGTCGCGTTGCAGTGCTGCTCAGGCGGGAACAAATCCAGTCTGTACAGGGTAAAAAGAGGAAAATTGAGCATTACTGTTTGAAAATAGTTTGTGCTTTGGGGATAACGGTGTTTTCGAGTTTAAAGCCTCTAAACTGAGTAAAGTCAAAGTCAAAATTTTTATATATCTATATATATTAGTATATATATATATATATTAGTTTTTATTCAGATTAGGCTTACTGGTAGCCCTTATGAATGTCATAAGTAAGCTAGTGCTAGGCATACATGCCGATTACTTTGATCTTAAGGAATTATCCACAGCTTCATCCATAAGGATTAAGAAAATGAGAGCTTTTTGCGGTAAATATCAAGGCTGCATTTACTCTTAAAAGTGTCTAATTAATTAATAAATAAAGTTCCGTTTTGGCTTACCTGGCTTCAATTTTCATGGGATACCCTTTATTGACATAAGTTCTTAGTTCACTCAACAGCATAGTTTGATACCCGCAAGAGAACTTAAATTTCATAAGACCTGAGTTCATGTACAGCTGTATATAAACTCCTTTTGCTATATCAACGTGCATCAACTGTCCATCAGTTATGAGAGTCTTTGAGCTAAATTCTATGTTTATTGAGGTTGAGTTTCGTAACTTATGAGCTACGTAGGATTTTCCACTAAAAGCTGCCGAAGTGATTGAGATTTTCTCTTCACAAAATTTACCGGCATAGTTGAAGGGACAGTGGCACTGAAAACAGACCCAATGTTTAAATTCAATATATGAACTGCTGCAAAAACCATTACAACAAAAATTGGATGACATATTTACCCTTATGCCTTGAGGAGTATTTACACAAGTCCCAAGATTATGGCAAACGGAGTCGCTACATTCTGACTGATCGGTTGTGTATTCAAACGTAGTATTATCAAAGGCTGTAGTGGATTCAATTGTTTCAGTAGTCGAGATAGACGAAGTTGTTGCTAACTCAGTCACGGGATGATGAGTTGGAGTGTCAGTGAACATTTTTCCTGTAGTTGTATCCATTATCGGGGTTGTAGATAATTCAGATATGACTTCAGTAACTGGTGATGCAGTAGTTTCAGGTAAAGTTGCTAAATCTGTTATCCCCTTTGAAGTTTGGACATCAGTCGTTGCTGGAATAGTTACTTCAGTAGTATTGATGCCGCTAACAGAAGTTCCTGCGGGAGTAGCTTTTGTTTGTAAATCTCCGGGTTCTATAGTTTCCTTTATTTCAGTTGCTGCCGTTACATATGCCGTTTCAGTTTCTGTTGGCTCATAAATAGTTTCAAAGGTAGTTTCTTCTGTTGTAAGTGTGGTAACTTCCAAATATAAAGTCGTTCTCTCATTGCTTACAGAAGTTATTTCTGGTGGAAACGATACATTAGTAACATTATATTCAACAAAGGTTGTCCTTGGAACAAAATCAGTAGTAGTATCAGTCATCATATCAGTAGTAATCATAAATGTAGATTGAGGTAATGGAGTGGGGCTAACGTATTCGCAGTCATAAGTGTCGTCATCCAAAATGAGACATTCGCACAGAGACCCTGTGAGTCGTGGGGGGCAGGAACAGGTAAAGTTGTCGACGCCATCGATGCAGGTTCCTCCGTTCATACACCTGAAATTATTTAAGGGATATAGAGGGCCAGACATTTATTTCTATCTAAAATAGCACGGCCCTAGACGGCTAGTATGACAAACGTACACAATGATCAATAAAACCACGCACTAAGCACGCTAATGGCTCTGGAAGATTAGATAACTGTACTGTTAAGAAATTATAATATTTTCCGTTTCGTAGTCAATGACTGTGTTCAGTCTTTTTTGATCAAAAGTCGTAGAGAAAGAGACAATGATTATTTAGAATCTTAGAAATGAATTCCAGTATGTACTGACCTAGGTCCGAGCAAGCACTCATCATACTGTAGCTCGCACCGCTCTCCATGGTAATCTGGCACGCAATAACACACTCTATAGCCATCTTCTACGACACATAGAGCGTTGTTACTGCACGAGTTCTCATCACAGAACTCTATTTGCACTTCGCAGCTTTTGCCGGTGTACCCTGATGGCGAAAGAATTTAGTATAAATGTTAAGAACAAACAATAATTTAATATGTATAAACCTCGCAGCGCCTAAACGAGTTAAAGTGTCTGTACAACACATAATTTTTCAATCCCACTAACATGCATTATATATTATATATTCGTTACAAATGTTACTCCTCCTAATAAAGCATCCTTACCGTATGTGCAGGCGCACATGTAGTCAGCGTGAACATCAATACACACGCCGCCGTTCTGGCATGGGTTCGACTCGCATTCGTCTATCTGTTGCTCACATTTGGGCCCCGCCCAACCTGGAGTAAGAAATAACAATTTAGGTAAGTGTTCCGTATAAATTAAAGAAATTTGAAGCAAAAAAATTCTGGATGTAGAAAAAACACGCAAAGTTACCCTAAATATCTGCAGTGTATAAACTTGGCACTAGTCATGGGCCCTTTCCTAAGCTACCTTTGGTCCCTTACCAGCCAAATGTTTGCAGAAAAATATATGGTCTGTCAGCAGTTGGCAATTATTTAAGCAAGTTTGGAATGCGTCGGTATGCTAACAAAAAATGTACGCGGCTATTTGGATTTCGGTATCTCGGATCCGAAGAAAAATGTCTCTTTTGGATTGTATCGGAGGTTAAAAACTCAGTACTCTCTACAAACAGTTTTTCTTTGTTAGAGTCTCCTCAGTGGAATTAAAAAAGTTAAGTCATGTTGGTGTTGGTAGTAAAATATCACCAGTAGCGTGTAGATATTGTTATTCCCTGAATCTAAATAAGACCATTCGTTGGCGTTCTTTGGAAGACATACGTGCAACTGAGGATGTTTCCCGGCTGATCGATAGATGAAATGGGGTTCCTTACCAGCCAAACATTTGCAGTAAAATTTAAACCCAGGTCCCTCGATGCAGTGTCCCCCGTTGTAGCAGCGAGCCTCCTCAGTGGAGTTACAGACCGCGACGTCCTGCTCGCAATGCTCGCCAGCGAAGCCGGGCACGCACGAACAGATGTAACCGTTGTCCATATCGATGCAAGTGCCGTTGTTCAGGCACGGGTTGGATTCGCATTCGTTGTAGTTAGTCTCGCAATTGTCGCCTGAAAGTTGGTTGAGGCTGGGTGGAATCTTGACAGTGCATTTTAAATAGTAGAGCGTAATAATTAGCTGTCTCTACAAGTGTAAGTGATTCGTATTGCGAACTGAAATTAATTATTTTAAAGTAACCTCAAGTATCTTAAGCTAATTTATATACATATAAAAATAGCTGAAAATTTTCGAATAAATACAATAGGTAGACCTATCTCACAATAACCTCATAATTCAAAATAAATCAAATCAACGAAGCCATGATACTTATATATTTAATTATAATTACATTTAAAGGATAACCTTCTTACCAATGAAGCCGTCGGGGCACGAGCAGTTGTAGGTGGCGATACCGTCGAGGCACGTGCCTCCATTAAGGCACGGCGAAGACCAACACTCGTCCCAGTTGGTCTGACACTGCACGCCCGTGTACCCGTCCACGCAATAGCACGAGTATGTGCTGCGGATGTAACATGCATATTATAACGTGCCGTACATATAAAAGGTCCAGAAAAAATGCTTCTCTTTCTTATGCATGCTACCTGAGACGCGACTGGAAGGGGTGCGTTAAGCACAGTGTAAACATCTGTGAGCGGGACTAGGTCTATTTTTAACCGACTGCGCCAGAAGGGAGGGTTATTTTAGCATACTGGTTATAGTATCGACCCAACCAAAGGTAGGTAGATACTCCAATTAAATATTTGTATCTTCCTCATACTACTAATAAATAGCAAATGTGACCAGAGAGAACATGCACAATTGGTACACATTACAATATAACAATTGAGGATACAATTGATATGGCTTTGATAAGAGTTTACTTCAAATAAGCATGCTTTTTAAAAGCAAGTGAGTCCAAAGGCAACATGGTTAATATGAGCATGCTTATTTATTTAAGCATACTGCCAAGCATGCTTGAAAATACCGTGTGGATCATGGTCTATATTTCTATACTATATCCTTCCGCAGCCCATTCTATTTCTATGCGGTATAAGCGACACTGGGTAGGAACGGTGTGATGTTTACAACACTATTTACAACGTCCGCCATAGCGCTTTTATCGCTGAACTCGACGGGCCATATTTATACAATTGAGGCTGACTTATGTTTATTTTTATAATTTAACAGTCGAACCCAGTTACTAAATAGTTGTACCTACTACCTACGTAACAAAACAAAACTTTTCGTTTCTAGATTACGTTTTTAAATGAATGGTTTACGCGGTGCATCGTGACTTGTGACAAACTTGAACCACGCTTGAACCCCACTTACCTATTGACATCGTCAATACAAATTCCGTGCAAGCACGGATTGCCGAGGCAAGCGATACCACCAGTCACTAAGGAGGTCGTAGCTAAGACGAACCACGCAACTTGCAAAGCCCTACCCGGAACCTCGAGCATTGTGCGCTTCTCTTCAAACTGTGTCGAACAACATTATCTACAAATTGTAAAACACTATAGACAATTAACCTAACCACAATACATATCCTATTTCATTTAGGTGAGTTGCACTTAAGATATTAAATTAGTTAATTTATTAAAGCGAGAACTCTAAACGGGGTCTCGCGGACCGCGCGGGTGTGGTAACAGCGACGTAGTCATAGCGACCGTAAACATACAATGGTGGTTGCCTTCACTCTGCTCAATTATTGACAAAATTTCAACAATATATGTCACGGTTGATGAACTATCGATAAAATTTAAATGTTATGTAAAGAGAACACAAAGAAAAATTTTGGGTAATGGCAGGACTCGAACCTACAACCGTAGAATTCCGTGCCTTGCGTGTGCCAATTTGCATTTGTCTTCGTTTACAACGCAAGGCATGGAATGCTGAGGTTCAAATCCTGCCATTACCCTAGATTTTTCCTGGTGTTGTCATTACATAGCATTTAAATTTAATAATTCGAATGTTTAACGTTAAAAAAAATCGAATATAGTTTCAGTTAAAAAAACTCTTGATAACCATAAGATTACGCTTATCCTTTTAAACCTGACCCTCTGCCCTAAGCACTCTTAAACGTAAAGATAATTAATGTTAGATAACTAAAACAATCATTGCTCTTAATATCCACGACATAAAAATGTCTACATTGGGAAGTCAGGTTTAGGTTGTACTAAGATTAATTTCAAAGTTTTCTTTTCTTTATCACTTTGGCAATAAAAATTTCAGAGTAATTAAATAAAACAATTTGGATGGTTATATTAATCTAATTCGCCACGTTTCGAGATTTTATGGTCATGTTCACAGGCTAACTAAACATTTGTTACAAATACAAACTATCTATCCAATTTAGAAAGTAATAGTAGTCCCCTACCTCCGACCTTCTAATTCCCCCGTTAACACCCTGTCTGTATACAGCGTGAAATCTGGAACGTGATCAGAACTCACTTTGGCTAACTCAGTGAATAATAGGAATCCCTCAAAATGGGTATTATGTGAAATGGTAAAGCTTTTTCTTGATTTTTAAGCAATAAAAGAAATCATAATCACTTCACAAAAAAACACAGTTCAAGATAAAACTTCAGCCATCAAATAGCCGTTAAGTAAAGGCGATCGCATTCCGACTGTAAACTTTTTTAAACTTTTACATTTTCCCGCGATTCCATTATGATGTTTTTCGTCATTCAGCCAACAGAAGTGCAGAGTTATCAATAAAGTTAATAGAGAATAGTTTATCTGATCCTACTACCATTTTTTTCAAGCTATGATCTTGTAATTCAATTCAAGACCATACAAATAAAGTACATTATTGTTTAATAACTTATCGAATATTGAATTAAATAATGGTAATAATCAAAACTGCCAACATGACAAGAGTAGTTTCGTATTATGCCGACAGGTGACGTTTATTAATCAAATAAAAGGCGAACAAAGTAAAGTAACAAACGTCAAATTCTTTCGATGCTCTGTGGTTGATAATGACGGAAAAGAAAAGTGCAAAATGTGAATTGTGGGAAAGTGTTACATTGAGTGTTTTGCTTCCTTGATTATTTAATCGGCTATAATTTATAGTTTTGTTTTGCCAAAGCGTGCTTTATTTAATAAAGGTCGATCGGAGACTATAAGTAGTTAGGGTTTCATTGAAAATACTCTCATATTCTTAGGTGAAAAATGGATCCGGGGATCCTTTGTTTCCACCATTGTGATCACAAAGTATTTTGCACTATTATTCCGGAACAATGCCCGGTCTGCGAACAGAAATTAGACAGATATGACTACAATTTGCTACCATTCAGGTAAGTTTCCTAAGAATTCCTGAAACTGATGAAATCGATGTCTAATTGGTATTGGTTGCTAAGCACCAATTTTCTATTTCAGGGTACCATATCCGTTCGTTAAAGCGTCCCAACATCCCCGAGCCATAGTGATGAAACCTACTCATGGAGACTTTCTCAAGTAAGCTAAGAATTCATTGCCCTTTGTGTACTCAAGTGTCAATTTTAATTCAAGGGTAGTTAAAGTGAGTCACTGATTTCCGTTGAACGTTGCTTACATGGCCGTTGTTTTTCAGCGATTATTATAACTCCAAAGACTTGCATATAGGGGTCACAAACTCGCATGGGTGTGTTGTAGAGTTTAGTGAAGGAGGTATTCATGGTGTGAATACTATGACTAAGAAATGGAGCACTTGTGATTCAAGCTCTGATTGGGACCAGTGCTTGCTTCTAGAGCAGTTTGATGAACTGTGGAATGAGATATGGGATGGTGTGCTATTGAAGGTACTTTAAATTTGGTAACATTAATGTCCTTTGTTTATTTTATTATTTTTAGTGTGAAACATTCTAATTTATGTGTCTTTTTCTCCTAGGTAAGCCTCAGTCCCCTCTGGGAAGCAGATAGATATAATGAAGAGAGGCACAACTGCTTTACTTTTGTGCTGGCCTTCCTTAGGGCTCTGGACTGTGGGGAGCTCTCAGAGAAGGCTCGGGACCCCAAGCTTTTCTGCAAACAGTATGTGGTGCCGAGAACCTCTGCTGCGGGGAAGTACATCTCACTTTACAGACAACTGAAGAGGCAGGACTACTTCATACAGAGCCAATGATACAGCGACTATGTCTAAACTTATTATTTATGTTTTACTCAGTATTAACTGTGATGTTAAATGTTTAGGTATAAAATATCTGAAATTGAGGTGCATTTAAGTTAGACCAAATCATATTTATAATTTGTTTAAAATGCTTTATTTTCTTGCCTTTATTGTTAAGGATCTTTTTTTATTTACATCACTTTCATACATAAAATATAGCGTAGAATTTTTACTTTATAAATGGGGAAGAAACTGACAGATTCAGCACAAGTACTTGACCATTATTTGCCTAGATAGATAGGTTACACTTAAGAATTGATGTAATTGATGTTGGTTGTGCCTGACTGAAACTTGTACTGCCCAGGACTTCCATTTCATTTTTTGTTTGAAGGTGACTAGTATCCTGCCAGATCATAAAAACGAATTTCAAATTTAGTTGCAAGCATACATTATTTAGTTACACAGTTTTGTGTCAATCAACAGCAGTACTCATACTGTTTACAAATTAAATTTCCTTTTAATTATTTTCCATAAACCAGTGTTATGCTTCAAATAATTTAGTGATTATACTGGAACTTTTTGTTTTATTGTAGCATTATCTTTAAAAAAAACATGAATTCACATTTTTGAGGAATAGTGAGTCATGTCAATAGAATTTTGTGCAACTAAGTTACTATGAAAATTAAACATGATTTTTTCCATTGAAATTAATTCTTCCTCATGCTAGTTTCTCTTTAATAAATTATTTTGTTATCCTCCTAATTATGTGACTAGTAATGGGGATGCAGTCATGTTCAAACTATGTTATTACAAAGAACTTTGTCACGGTGTGTGCTATAAAGGAATCAATGTAATGTAGTATAATTTTTTATGGATATAATGCTCATTAGATGTGCATGCACTATGCTTATTCATATGAATGTATGTATGTAGCATCTTGTATTATCTTCCATTATCATGCCAGTGTTATTCGACAATACCATATACCAGTAGTTATACATGTTCATGTATAACACTATTTGTAATAGTTATGCAGTAGTAAAGATTCAGTGAATTTATTTTAATAATAGTTCACAGAGTCAGTTTGATACACTAAATACTTGTATTAGAAAAACTTTTTGATATCCAATGCATACTGTCTACTTAGTAATGGTTACCAACAAAAGTATTGTATTTTTTTTTGAAGGGTGTGAAAATGAACTAATATATTAAGCTTGTCCAAATAATCTAGGTGTGTGTGTATGTAGGAATGTGAATATCATTGCATATCTTGTCTGCAGCGGCGTAGCTTAGAGGGCGTGTCCCCGCCCCGGGCAATCACCCCCAGGGGTGATTGCTCTTTTGTTCATTTATTTGTTTTAACATCCAACATTTCACTTTATTGAGTAAGGTAATCCATCCTCATTTCATTAGAGTGCAAATTGCGTGCGTTTTGTCAGAAACATCGTCACAGATAAAATACTTTTTAACAGATTTTGAAATTAAATTACAAAGAATAAAATAAAAAGCCTTCAAGAAATCCTTGTAATGGCTAAACTCAAGCTACAAAAGTAGGTAATAAATTACGTTATTTATCATTTTAAACAGAACCAAAGAACAATAAAGACTACATACAAAATTGTTTATACTTAAATATTTACTATAGTAATTTTTGGAGTTGTTGCCAGCCAAGGCAAATTTAACTCAAATTACTGTAGGTTTAAAAACTTCAAAAAAATCTGAATCTTTTAATGTTCTACGCTAAAAAAATTAGTTGAAAGAAATTTTGGTTACAAAAATATGTTTTTTTTTCAACTTTTCAGTTTAAGTTTGTCCATTATAGGCATATTTTTAAAGGCGGATTTTACTTTTAAAATTTATTTTAAGCGCAATTGATTTTGAACTTTATTTAATACAGTTATTACTCATCGGTGCTACCGTGACGGAAGCTGCTTTGGCATGCCGTAGTAGGTTTCGATTAACAACGAAATGTGAGAGCTTATAGTATGGAAATAAGGTTTGCACTTCTAAATTCTTTCGCCGTGCCTTGCCGCTGATGAGCGCCGACCTTAAGTCACCGTACATTATACTAGCTCTGACTTTTTCTAGGTCACCATACCAAATTTTAAGTTAGTACGGTGGTAGGGTCAACATCAAAAGTAATGGTGACTTTAATACCTTGTCGTAGTGACAACAATACAGCGACCGTTTAAATGCGTCAAAGTGTTGTCCCTTTACAATGTACACAAGTGATCAGCTATTTGATGCTGACTTTACGAGACAATACCGTTGGTTTGCGAGTTTAACTCGCACTTGACCAGTTTTTTTGGTTCAAGTTAAAGTTTAAACGAATACATTACTCACTAGCTACGCCGTTCTTATTTGTAGTAACCATTCATATGTCCATTTATTATTTAGTTCCTACTTTTTCATTATAAGAGACTCGAAATTTATATGCGGAACGGATCTCAAAGACAAAATTTTCTAGGTGCTACATTCTTGAAATAAAGGATTTGTTAAAAATATGTATTTGTCTTATTTGCTAGAATACAAAAAAATACAATTTGTAAAAAATAATTATTTTATTGCCATAAAAAATACATAACTTATAACTGAAATACAGATTCGTTGAAAGAGTCACATTGCAATGAATCAATCATATTACGAACAGCAATCGTTTCAAAAATTGTAACTTAAACATGTTTAGCTTTAGTAATTTGTTGACGACTATATTTTGTTTGAGAGTATTTTTTTCGTATATATTATAAGATTTATAAGTACATACTATTTAATAACTTAAAACATGATACTTATTTATACTTATAGAGTTACTTTGACGGGGGCAGACTCGACTCCCACCCAGAATACTGCACCGTTGTACGCGATGGTGGCCCTGAAAAAAAAAACGTAAGTACAGTCGTCGTCAGATATCAGCGCGGCTAAGGTGCGTTAATTATCTAAAACACCAACTCTTTTCACTACATAGTCGTTCGTGACCTATCGATGTTCCGAACCAATTTTCTAAATCAACGTAAACCTATTGTCATATCCACAAAACCTACTTATGACGAAATTGTAAACTTTTCAGGAATAAAAAACATGATACGAGTATAATGTAAGTTAGGTTTGTTTTATAAAATTCCTGACAACCTTTTCTGCAAAAGTCCTTGGCAAAGAATAGGGACAGTTGGGAAGTGTAGTTTTAAACTTGTGATAGATAACAGCCATTCGTGCAATTTTACATATTGTTGAACACCAATTTGATGAAGACTCACAATAGAAAACTCTACAGTACTCTACAGTACAGTATAGTACTCTACAGTAGAAAACTGCATCCACGAAATCAGATGCCTACTATCTGGTACAGTCAGCAGCCCTAACTCTATCTTAGTAGTGTCGGTGTCTCGCAGATTACATGAAAACGATGGGTTGAGAGATATCTGAAACTTAAGCCAGGCATGTTAGTGCCGCAGTTTAGCTAACCAGATCGGTCAATTCGGTGTTAAAAATATCGATGTTAAACCGTTGCGCGTTGTCAGTGGCGTTTGAAGCGTCGTGAACGTCCGATCAGATATAAACGGCCAAGTCTGCGCCTAATTTAATGAAATTGTATAATATCACCGACGTCAAAATGTAACTGCATAGTAAGATATGCTACTTAAGAGCGTTTGGTGCAGATGTGGCCTCTAGAATTACTCTTTCTCTTTGCTCACGGCCCGTTCACACGCGATCAAAGCGTGTATGTGGCCAGGCAATTTAGTGCACCTAGTACAGACTTTCTCTAGACGGGTAACTCAATGCGTCTCGTTCTGACTAGCCCAGTAAGACAGAGGCGCACTGAAAATTACGAAGTGAGTTAAACGCGTTTCGAGTAGGTTCATTCTAGGTGCACAGCTCAACTTGTCTTATCAGCCGGAAATAGTTCTCGACAACTGGGGTGTTGACCTTAGAACTGTAATGGTGGTATTGTAATCACGAAAGGGCTGTTCGGAAGTAACCAGAGGCTGTCCTTTTGATATGTTATGTCATTCGTTACATTGTTTTCATTAGCACTACGTAAAATGCATAAATCGGCATAATCCCGGTTGCCTGTAAGCATCGTTGTAAGTATTATTATCAATTCATATACTTAATTATATTATGAAGGGAAGGGAAACGTAACTAACGGATGAGTAACTTAACTAGTGCCCGATTATTTAGTTAGTTTTGTGCCCAAAATTGCTGAATGTATGCCTTTAAAAGTAATTTCAGTAGCTAAATTGGCCCACAAAGTTACTTAATCTAGCTATACTTAAAGTAGCTGAATTGGCAACATTCGCGTGGCCATCCGGTGATCGGGGGTTGACAACAAATCTCGAAAGCTTCGACATCCTACCTGAACTTGATCTCGTCGTTAAAGCCGGCCGGCGGGGTCCAGGTGAAGGCCACGGTTTGCTTGTCGTCCTTCTCGTCGTGCTTCTTGTGGGTTACCGCATTCTGGAACGATAAATTGGGATGAGAACGGTGTCCCAATCATCCCAGGCCCTAATGTGATCGTCCAAATTTAATTCATCCCTTCGGGTGTTTCTAACTAGTCTACACTATCTACATCCACACTAATATAATAAAGAGATAAACTTTTTTTTTCTTTGTTTTTATGTAGGTGGTAATCTGTAGAACTACTGAACACATTCCAAAAAATATTTCACTAATAGGAAGCTACTTTATTCCTAAGGGACATAGGCTAAACGAAGTCGCGGCCGTCCGCTAGTGTTATGACAAAAAGATGCGGACGCACTGATAGATAAATGCAACTTGGGCGGTCATGTTAGATCCAGTCATACCTATAAAAATTAGAGATACAATGCAACGATTCAACTACTAAGGTTACGTTAAAGTATTTATGTAAATATCGTTTCCAACATTGTAGTAAATGGTACGGCTCATAAGAAATTGGTCCCAGAATCACCTAGACTTTTGGCATGTACAATTTTGAGACTCAGTCTCGGGACTAGAATTGCTCGTGACCTCTGAAACTGTTGATTACCTATATGACATTGGATTCCTATAACGTACATAAGTATATATCAAGTAAAATTAAATCGTCAGTGGAAAGGAACTAACGCTAATTATATTCGCTTTTGTAAATCACTGATTTTTGTGATGTATGATTTTTGGACGATAAAGAATTTACATACCTACATTATGTTAAAAGATATTTATCCCAACTATTTGTTCATGACACCCGAAAGCTCCGAAACCGCCCGAACGAATCCGAAGCGTTTGCTGCGAACACGCTGCGAAGCTTGATCACATGGCCAGTGGTTTCAAAGGATAATTTTGACGTATAATTTTGTCCCCGGTATCAGGTGATTCGATCCGACCGTTAAATAGGGGTTACAACGCAAAGCCACAACAAAGTGAGTGGTATTAACGGCAGGCAAAGTTCCCAGCTGTGGTCAAGGCTTTGCGACTAGCTGCTACGTTATGGTATGCTGCATATTAGGCATAAATATACGTAATATGGCTTCTCACGAACCGTCATTATCTACCCAGCTGACTCTTAAACCACAAACATTACGAGTGCTACAATTGACATACTTGTAAAGCTTTTCATACAAAAATGTGACCAATATCTCAAATAGTAGCAATTTATTGATGTAGGCACTGACGCTGTTATATAGTAGATGCGTCAGTTATTATTACTTCTCTATTTAATTTGAGTTACTTACGTGGATAAATAATATGTGTACAGTCGAATTCAAATAAATCGCGGGCGAGTTTTCAAAAAATATGTTAACACTACTCTATTGATAATGACGTTAGTGTGAACTTAAATAGTATCAAAATAATGTTAAAGAAACATTTCCAAGCGCAGGTATAATAGGCACTTGGATTCTGCCATCATTAATCACAGTCCAGACGATGCGACCTCTTGCACCATCGCAAACCGAAGCCTTGAGTAAACTTTAATAGCTGCATTATGAAATCCATCACACGATAGCTCTTATGAGCGGTGTGGCATCTCTTAATTTGTTTAGGAAAGACATCCTGTATTATTAAGGAAGTTGTCAAAGTATGTGTAGGGCTTCAAAAAAAATTCTCGTTCGTGCATGTTTTTGATTTTGTGCGAATTATTTTCATAATTTTCAACACAGAACTGACAATTAACTTAACTTTGTCATAATCTTGCAGGTGTTTATGATGAATGTCACGCTACTTCTGGGTACGTAAGTACCTAATCGTAATTGTTAACAATAGTATTTTTTGTCACCTTGCAACATAATAACGCTATTTAAGGAAGTTCCTGAATTGGGCGCACGCGCATATACCTATTCGAGACATTCAAATGGTGCATAGTTCCCAAGGCAATTCACTTCGTTAGAAAGAATAAGTACGCGATTCCTTTACGGGTAAATGTATAGTTTACAGTACTTATATGCAAACCACATAAGACCTTTGTTATATGATTAAATGCATAAATACTGTACACGATCTCACGACAAGAACGACATGACATACAAAAAGAACACAATAAATTGTATTATAAAACTTACCTAAGGTAACGGTCCCGTTTTTGACAGTGACCTAATTGGGATGTTGACAAAAAAATAATAATTAGTCCATCTTTTAGAACGCCAGAAAATAGTAGATACGTATTTTTTCTTTTGCTTCTAAAACTTAAAATAACAAAGTTACAGAGCGGCGAAAGTTCGCGCTACGTCATTATATCGTAAAATTTTTACGAATCGAGTGACGTCACGAGCCCCTACTCCTGAATTTGAATGTGCTGTATCTTTGTCAATATTATTCGTATGGACAAATAAAAAAATACGTATCGAGTATTTTTCTATAATCTAACTGACGGACTAATTAGAATCTTGTTGTTTTAACCCAGGAGACATCCCTATTATTATAGACGAGAAGATACGAAAACATTAGATTAAAAACGAGAGACAATGATGTCAACTACTGGCAATAACTTAAAAATGTAAAACCTCCGACATTAAAGAAACCTCTAAAAAGCAAAACTGTATTAACTAGTTCTTAAGTTTAATTTAGTAGTAATATTTTGATCCAAACGCCGTTGCGTCGGATAACCGCTAAGACAGGATAGAGCAGCTGTTGTTAACTTCTTATTTATTTTATTTACTTAGCGTTCCCCCGATGCGATACATATATTATTTATTAAATGTATTAAACTTGCTCAAAATATTAGAATTTAGGGCCACGTGCGCGCAAGATAAAAAGCTTTCTCCTTCTAGTTGCAATAATTTGCGTGTTTGAGCATGTCGGAGTTTTTAACATAAAACTACCGTGAGACTCGGACATATCTCGGACAAATGGATCACTCACGTAATTTAAAGTCGAGAACTGCCCATGTTTCGGACCAGTCCGTGGTCCTAATCATGAGCCCCGCGACGATGACCCAGTCGGGCAATTCTCGACTTTAAAATACGTTACGTGAGTGATCCGTTTGTATTAATATGTCTGAGTTTATTTGTGTTATAGTGTCATACGATTTTATAAGTAAGTAAATTAATGATTAACCTAGCCTAAAACGTTTTCATATTTTCGGACCACTGTTTCCTACCTCTTCTTCCTGAAAAGTTGAATGTTAGCACATATTATATTGTAATTGATAGACTGACCAACTTTATACATTATTGTCGCGCAGTATTTTTCAATCTTTTTGAATACGCAATCCCCTTGTAAGAAAAAATGGCGACCCCATAGGCAACAATGCAGCGAGCATTAATTTCAATTTTCCACAAGATCAGGTAAATAAATATAAATAAATAAATATCTCGGGACAATTCACACCAATTGACCTAGTCCCAAACTAAGCAAAGCTTGTACTATGGGCACTAGATAAATGCATACTTAAATACAAATAAATAACATCCAAGAATCGGGTACTAACATTCATATTCATCATACAAACATTTGCTCCTCCCGGGAATCGAACCCGAAACCTAAAGCTACATAGTCAGGGTCACTCACCACTAGGCATCCAGTCGTCAAAACAAGGGCCGGTTATTCAATACACTGTCTTTGAAAGTGCTAAGCCATTTTTATACAGCTTCTATAGGTATATCAATCAACAATAGATTTATTTAAATAAAATTTCGCGAACAGTTATGACAGCCCAAGTTAAATTTATCTCTACGTGCGGTCCTCTCTTATGACACAAGTCAGACAGAGCTTCGAAGAGGGCTAAATTAAACTCAGGCAGTCTAGTTAGGGCCGCATGATATATAATTTTAGCAGCAGTTAACGTGATTGCCATAAATTTCACGCGTTCGAAAATAAACTATGCTTACCAACACATTTTAAAGTAAATAATATCGTCATCGGTTAAGTCAACTATTTGCTATTTGAAACACGACGCTGACTTGCAAAATAATAAGTCACAACAATTATCGTCGTCTTGTTAACTTTTCTGTTAACATAACACTAGGAGCCCATTTTTCGAACGATACTATAGTCTAGTACTTAGTAGTATTAAGGCAGGCGTATGACCCTTCACGTAAATATAGTCGACCAAGTAATTGCCTCACCACTTTTGAATCTTATCCCTTTGTAATACGAGTTGAAAAGTAGTCGAAGAATTTTTTGGTCGAGTATAGATAAAAAAACTAAATCTTAGAAGCTGTATAGCCATACAAAGTTACAAAAACCGCGAAAAAAGTTCTCCTTTTTTGTTTAGAAACATCAAATTAATTAAATAATTCGGATCCAGATAAAATGTAAAAATGTTTAGTATGAGAGTAATTAGTTAAACTCAGACTGTAATAACATAATCTCGATCTTAATTTTAGAACCATACATTTTACTAGTGAAAACGTAGACTCCGACGCCAAAATACAGTCAGCGTCAAATATACCAGAGCGGGCAAGGTATCAAAAATATCTGAACTCGACTCTATTGTCAAATACGCTCGGGCGTGTTCAGATATTTTTGACCACCTTGCCCGCTCTGGTATATTTGACGCTGACTGTACATGCCCGCTTTGTATGGAGCGTTTTTTTGAGTCTTGCTCACTGTTAGTTTTCGATTTGTAATATTCTAAAACCTTAAACAAAAATGGAAACATAGTCAATTAAATAAATGTAGACCTTGAAGTGTAGCTAATATGACACTTACTCCGGGTTCACCACAGTTGAGGAGCTGAGCGAAGCGGTCGTTGGGTGGTAGAGTGAACTTGCCCACGATCTTGTCCCCCTGCCGCGCCTGCAGCAGCAGTCCGCGCATCGTGTTGCTGGGACCCTTGCCGGTGATCACCACCTCCATGGGGGTACCGGCTTTGACAACCTGTTGGTGATTGAAAGGAATTTAACTGCTGAGCTCTCGTTGACGTGGCAGAATCGCCTGGAAATTTGATGGCCAGCGTCAGCCCTAGCCGAGACACCTCTAGGTTGCTAGCTTTACTTTGGCGTACCCAATTGATATGGGAGTCAGGTTATCATACGCTAAGGGATTCGGGTGCTTCTTAGGACAAAGGATCCAGGTGCGGCGCAATACTTGCACCCTTGACACAGAGCACGTGATTGGGGATGATACTTGCTTGAAATGTAACAATGAAATACAATTAAAAAACAAAATGAGTATGTGTCCTACGAACGGAGTTCAGATTATCTGTAGGTGCTTCTCGATAAATATTAAGAAGCCTTTCGAACTAGAATGCCAGTTAGCCCTGTTAACGTTGGCCATCCGCTCTGTACACTTAACATGACTGCCTAAGTGTGATTTATCCCTTTGTGCGGCTCCGTCTAAGCATGTAATATGCAAGAGGGAGACACAGAGATAAATGAAACTTCTGTCATCTTAGGGCCAACGAAGATTAATTTCTCTCTATTTACTCTTTTGAGTATTCACTGTGGTTTTTTTGTAGTACTCGTATCTCCTGGCTGTACATAATAAAAAATACTGGTAACTTACAAAGAATAGCGTTTAAAGAACACATAGACATTAAAGCAAAACACTCCTCATAGTTCACATTTTTGATGGCTTTAAGAATCTTATTCTTACTTCCTCCATTGATGAGGCCTTGATTTAG
This sequence comes from Ditula angustiorana, assembly GCA_963691745.1. Taxonomy (NCBI): domain Eukaryota; kingdom Metazoa; phylum Arthropoda; class Insecta; order Lepidoptera; family Tortricidae; genus Ditula; species Ditula angustiorana. The sequence continues at coordinate 6,373,858 of OY829473.1, forward strand.
GTAAGTATGTAGTTCATATGTATAAATTACCAGCCTTTACAATAGTAATTAAATTAGGTACTCATAATTACTGAGGAGGTAAAAAAAATAGATATACGACCAAGATAAAATACACGGTACTAGCATAGGTAAGCATCATAACAACAATGAATGAGTTTTTTTCTGTGTACTCGTAGGTCGGTACGAGCCAAGGCATTGAAATTTTCCAATGTTTACAAACACTACTTCAATTTCACACCGGTCTACGTAATCGTTACTGTAACACTTCAGAATCCCTGAATTTCATTATTTGCTCTTTAATCACTTGATAAGTGTGCTCTAAGCTTTCGCGATTTTTACACATACAAGTATTAAAACGTCAATCGGGACTTTAACGCGATACACATTATTTTTTGCTGACAACATTAGTTGGATATTTGCATTTACTAACATATGATTAGTTGAATGTGTACCTAAGTCGGTTATTTCTTTCTTCCTTTCTATATATGAATGAACATTTAGCTTTGTATTCATTTTCTGCGCATGGCCCTTGTCGTATCACGATCAATCGGCTGTAAGTAGTTTAAGTATAATGGGTAATCTTTACCTTAGTGCTGGTGGTGATAGTGTACGGCGCGGGAGACTTCTGCGGGGGCACCGGGTGCCGCGGGATCATGTCCTGGCAGGCGCCTTCGGGTGCTCCCGCGGAGTACGCGTCCGCCAGCGCCACCGCCGATAAGGCCACAACCAAGCACTTGAACCACATTCTGACGTAACCCTGGAAATACGCTTTAGATTAATCTTTATAGTATTTTATGCAACTGTTGCATAATGAGGGGTCTTAAAACACGAGTGCGGTTTTATGAAACGAGCGTCAGCGAGTTTCATAATAGGATCACACGAGTGTTTTAAGACCTAATTATGTACAGTTGCATACATTACTTTATCTACACACATATCATAGTACTCTATGATGGGTTCAGAAGCCATAGGGAAATGACCTGCATTGCTACTAGCTACTAGTGCTAGGTACCTATTAAATATCTTTAGACTGTACACATTAAAATAATGTAATAAAAAATGAATTTGAACAAATACAGAAACAAATTAGAAAATTCTCATAATAATATTGGTTGTTATAATGCTGGTCATTGCCTACGGTTTCTGAACGCATTATAGAGCATTTATGATATATGTGTAGATAAAATAGTATTAAACAAAGTCGTTATCCGTTCCTCTCTGACCTTATCGCACGCTTAGAATTAAAGAGACTCAATTCTGAATATGACATTTCCCAAAATTAAACCCTATGTCTTTTAGTTAAGGTGATATTTGGGGACGTGTATAATTCAGAAATGGGTCGCTTTAATTCTAAACGTGCGTTATCTCTTCGGCCGCGTACTCCTTCTCAACCACGCAACGGATTTTGATATGGTTTTCACTGTCATTTAGAGATTTTGAGAAGGTTGTTATATACATTACATCCTAGTTGTATCTGTGTGAAGCCGGAGCGGGTCGCTAGTTTAAAGTACCGACCTACGCTGCAATGGTTTTCCTAGCAAGTCTTTCACTGCGAGCGACCTGTCTTGCATATACCTTCACACGGTTTTTTTTAAACAACTAGCAAAGAGGCATGCGGCTAGCGAGCGAGCGGTATTGATGGTACCTCAGCAATTATTGCACCCTATAGAAGTTTGTAACAGCAAAATCACTCGCGCGTTTCCGACTCTGCACGACGAAAGAGTCCAAAATGTGTATGACACGTACAAAATAAACTCTTGAGACTTATTTACTAGCAGAAACAAAATATTACGAAAGCAAGGTTATTTGGCTTTTAATAGATAGAAAAAGTTTGAATTTACCTCGAATTTAATACTATTCTCTAAGATTTTTGGGAATCAATTATAATTGCATGCAAACATCAGGTATTGTTTTGGCCTTGAAAATTGGATTAAAATCACTACGGTATGTTCTTTATTTCGAAAAACATAGGATAGTTTGGGTGCTGCTAGTAGGGTGTCCAACTGTACAGGACCATCAAAAACAACTTGGTCCCGTATTTACCCCTAAATCCTGTAATTTTAGATTAAATGTCCAGAAAAATTTGCACTCAGAGTTGGTCACCCTAACTGCTAGGGATCTTCTGATATGAGTAAGACATAGTCTGTTTGGGTGTTGACACTTTTTGTTGTAATGGGATACAGAGGATCATAGGCTAAGCTTTGTCAATATAGTAATCGGATTTATAAGCAATCATTTTATATGAACGAAAGCGGGTCACGGTCCTTTCTGTTCTTCAGATCTCAAGTTCTCGCAAAGCTACTCGTTTAGGGGACAGGTTCTATATGCGTGTTGTAATTTCAACCGATTGACAAACTGTTGCACACGGTATTATGTTAAACCGCCAATTGAAACAAATGACACTAATTATATGCTCAATTCTGATACTATAAATTATTATTCTTAGAAATTGGGGATTATACATAGTATGTATATGAAAACTTGTCAAAGTATTTAAAAAACGGCCAAGTGCAAGATAGCGGACGGACGGATGAATTGCGATGTGTATAATCTTAGGGTCCCGTTGGCAACTTTTCGGTACGGACCCTAAATCACTAATAGGAAGTTAGAAAATTTTAATTTAGATTCAAATAGAGTATGTCAGTGCTAACCAATTTACATATATGGGAAATAAAATTGTTTAGACATGTTCTTAATTTTTTCATTAATAAAAATGTCAAAAAATTACGAAAGCTGGAAGCCTATTTGTAGAATAACAGAAAACTACGATGGGCTTTTAACTTTAATAGTTCTAAGGAGTGATTAAAACTGTTGTAAATTAAGTAATTTTGTATTTGCGGTTGGAACAAAAACTTGCGCGCAAGATATAATATGAGAAAGTTATAACTCGTTTTTTTTGGATAATTCATCAGACAAATATAATCTGTGGTGGAACCCTCAGCGCGTCAGTTCGGCTCGCAATCAACCCGCTTTTTTATTTGTCTGCTGAAGCTAATTATTTTCGCGGGCTTTAATCATCCCTAATAGTAGGGGACTACATAGGTAGTAGTATTTTTAATTCAAAACTATAGGTTCATTAATAACTATTAAGGCTTACGTCGCCTAGACTTTACCGTCATTAGACACTACACAATTACTATTTTTTTCAAAAAAAATTTTTACAACATATAATTATAAAAATATTTAATATTTTTGTTTACCTCGAGTATAATTTGCGTGGAGCGACCGCGAGTTGGCGCGAGCGTCGACTGCGAATGAGGCGACCTCGGCTAACTGAGGCTTTATATTGGTTCTACGTTAGGAAGGGCGAAAGGCCACGGATGAGACTCATTGCAGAACCATATAAGTATCAATATTTGTATGATAGACTTTCAGGCATAAACCTAGGTACTTCAGAAAATTAGGGCTTCATACGTGCCAGGAGGGAACCATAAACAGCTCTTTAAAAGATCGAAAATAGCTTTACTAGAGCAGGATAGGGGCCCATGGACTACTTGGCTTGACTTGTCGGAGGGACTCACGTCCGTGCCCTCATGTCATTAACGTTATTAGGGCCGCCGTACTTAACAAGTAGCTTATCTTTAAATATATATAATTATTGTTATTATACCGCGCGGCATGGTACATGATAATTTACCAATATAACGACAATTTTTCCATCTTCATGCGAGGTGTCCAAAGGAAGCTTTATATTAGACTAGCGACCCGCCCTGGCTTCGCTCCGATACAATTAGAGTGTAACGTACATACAAACATTCCGTACAAATCCCTAAATGACAAATGACAGTAAAATCCGTATCAAAATCCGTTGCGTGGTTTAGAAAGAGTAAGCGGCCGAAGATACGGTGGGAACAGACAGGAACGAATAGCGACTTTTGTTTTACTATGTAAAGATTAGCTTACTAAGTATGCGTGTACGCAACCAATGTAAAGCTTTAAAGCTTTTGGGAATCTAGGAACCACGGGCTCTGCGTGTATGATAATTTTACAAAACCTTGGATTCGGCGACTATATAATGAAAGAAATTCCATATTTATCTTGGTTTGCGTAACTTAATTAATCGCCATGGGTCCCGTCATCCGAAAATGGGTCAAAATAAATTAGAAGTTACTTAAACACTTGTCTTTAGGTAGGTCCTACAATTCGTCTCCAAAGTACGGATTATGGCAATTTTGTTGGTGAATAATCAGTGAACTGCAATGTAATTTTTGAATCTCAGCGGGTGACTAAAGCTCACTATCTGGGTCAACTGTAGTCACCTGGTGAGATTAAAAAATTGCACGCCTAGTCTATGGAATTACTGATGTAACATGAAAAAAATAGAACAGTTTTTCTACTCTTAGTATATTTACCTAAGCTTATACTTATGCCTTACGCACAAACGCATTACAAGTGGGTACTCATCAGGCTTACTCATTAGTGGTTTAGGCATTGCATCGGGAAGTCCTCTTTACATCTTTGCAGCTGCATCTTACCTTGACTCTTTGTCATCCAAATAGCCTACTTTACCTAGGTACATATTTCTAATTAGCTGGAGTAGACTGACAAATGGCAATGTGAATATTTCTTATTTTAAACATTATTTCATAAAAGTATACATCAGAATCGTGTGACTGGTGATATTAGGGTTACTTTTATACATGAAAATTACTGTACTTCAACTACATTGGAGTAAAACACGTCCGATGTCCGTCCGCAAATGTCAGTATACTGCAGTTATTCAAATGACGACTATAAAAACGGTTCTATTAGGGATACATTGTAAAATAGCGAAGCCGCAAATGGATTGAATGAATTGATTGTTATTTGCCTCTGTCTGTCTAGCCCTGACATGACCGGTCAGCTGTTATTTATTTGTAACCTCTAATAATATGACACTCTTAAGACAGACAGAGACGCAGTGGCCCTAACATGACTGCCCAAGTTTAGTTTATCTCTATCTACGTCCCTTTCTTATGACACTAGTTAGACAGAGGCACAGGAATGGGTTAAACTAAACCTGGGCTGTCATGTTAGGGCCGCAAGGCGTGATAAGTTAAACCTTTGCCATCATGTTAGGGCCGCTGCGGTCCTTACATAACAAACCAATTTAAGTTATCCCTCAGTTTATCCCTTTCTTATACACTGCGTAGATAGAGACGTACTGAGTAGCAATTTATTCTTTTACGGACCGTTGGTTAAACCGCCTAAATAGATCATGTTAAAATTGTACTTTACCCGTTATAACTTATAACGTTTTCAATGTAAGTAAAGGTTGTTAATTGCCTACCCACTTTAAAAGGCTAGTCATACATTATAGTCGTCGCTTTAAAAATATTCTTAAGAGAACGTTTTAAATTTTTTGTGCTACTTAGGTTAGTTACAATTATTCAAACAAAAACACAGCAACCCTAATTAAGATAACCGTTGGATATCAATTGCTTAGGACCTAAATACGGACCATATGCATCACTTTAACCTAAACTTTAGGTTAAGGTGACGCATGAGCAAATGCTCATATGTTTGTATTACATCGCTGTCACTGTCAGCGGCGTTTAATCGGTGCGAGCGATATGCTTCGGCGATAGCGGTTTCGATACAAATCACGGCGGAGGCGGAAGGGCACTATACCGTGAATAATAAAGATTAAAAACATCAAGTACAACCTCCAACGTACAGTCAGGTGTAATAATATGGGTGCACTCAATATACTCAAAAGATGTCCCAAGCTCTTATTACATTGGAATAAAAGCGTTAGTACATATTTTTAAGTAGGTTAAATGCACCCATATTTATACATCCGACTGTACCTCTGATGCCGCGTTCCTATATTCAAAAACGGACCGTTTTACCTACTAGGCGTTAAATTTTGACAAATTTCCCATAGAAAATGTGTCAAAATTTAACTGTTGACAGGCAAAATTATCCGTTATTTGTATATAGAAACCGACCATAAGACTATATGTATACCCCTTTATTTAACTCGGGGATCACATAAGTATCACTCAAAAAATACCACTGGTTAAGATATGCTACAAATACAGGTTGTAGCGTCTACGGCTACGGCCGGCGTAGCCCGCCCTTTGTAGTAAGAAATACGGACTTACGGACAAATAAATTTATTTTTGTAGTATTATGATAATTAATTTGTTCTTTTTTGTGGAGCATAAATATTAAAAATGCAATATTTTGCTAGGAGGAATTGCGACACAGATATGTACATATGTCAATGCTTCGGTTTCAATTGAAAACAATCCTTTTGAAACAACGAACTTGTTATCAAGTGATTTCATCAATAAAAAAGTTATCGAGGCGAGGCGATAACTTTTTTCACGAACGCAACGTGCTTTTTAAGGCCGGGCCGCACCGGATGCATATGCAGCATGGCTCCAACTCGCTTCGTGGAGCTGCGTTATGTGCACGCAACGCAACCGATGTGGCATCTCAACATATAATTCCATACATTACAACCGGTGTGTGCACGCGCGTGTCTCTGGAGCTGTGCTGCATACACAGATGTCGCCCGACTTTAAGACAGCTGCGTCGTACAGTTCCCGGCAAACATCTTGGGCACTGACCTTGAGCCAGTAGCCGTTTCTAGTACTAATGTGAATGCGCAAACATACACCCTCCACTCGATTTATGCTCAAGTTGTTTGCCTGCAACTATACTGCACCGAAGGATGAAACAGACTTATATGGACGACCTAATCTGCAGTTGCAATAGTTCTCATAATTGCATTAATGACTGCTAAACTTATTCAGAAATTCCCGTAAACCGCAATTAATGAGTCTCAACTTAGATTCCGTTGTTTGTTCTGACTAATGTAAATAAATAGTAACAAAGTAGGTACCTATACTTAACTCATAGTCTTATTCACCGCGAATGAGGAAGCTCAACTGACAATAGAATAAAGAGGCAGTCCTTATTAGCAGGTGCAGTTTAATAAAATGAGGTTGATTTATATCGGTTTTTCCAATTAACAGGAAAATTCAATATTTTGACTGCCTACCTACTTACTATTGCATATTATACCGGTTACTCGTGATTGGACTAGATATTTAGTGAATGCAATGCGGGTTGTGAATAAAAAAGTACCTCGACTTGGCCACATTGGAAACTTACCATTTAAATACACGTCGTCAGTTTTCTGGTAAATGGACAAAAAATTAATTTTCCATGTAAAATAGAGGGAAACCGTTGTTCACCACATTACATTGTGTATAGAAATTTTCTTGTTTCGCGGATGCTCTTTAACTTAACAATTAGCGGTCAAAAGACTACCAGTTTTGTCTAACGTTTTCGCCTTCACCCTTGACGTATTCGGTAATTCTCCAGCGTTTTTATACCGTTGCTCATTACCGTTCCTTCATTAACTAACAAAATACCTAACATTTGGCACCAATTTCTGCTAAAACTAGTCTCAACTCCGAGTACAGCTTCTGTTCTTGCCTGAAGTCCATGTTTGTAGACCTGTATTTCAACAATTAATGAAGGAATGGTGATGAAAATGAACAACGGTGAAAACTTCTTCTTGTCTTATGCTCTACCACTCAAAATCTGAAGTTAGCTACAACGTCGCAACAACGACAACTTGTAACGTCGAGGTAAATAAATAAATAGTTTATTATCGCGTTTAAGTCCCGATAAACATAATAAGGAGCATATAAAATCGTGCGCTACATATTGCCTCGTGAAATCGTCATTGCACTGAGTAATTATCAAATTTAAATGCTATGTAATGACAACCCAAAGAAAAATTAGAGTACTTAACGCGGTACTCGAACCTGCAACCTCAACACAAAAAAAAAGTTGGTAATGTGGCGAAATTGGAAAACGCAGGCACGGAATGCTGAGGTTGCAGGTTTGTGTTCTTTGTGTTGTCATTATATAGCATTTAAATTTCATAGTTTGAATGTTTAAAAAATAAAAATAAAAATCGAAAGAAATTTCAGTTACAAAAAGTTGTACTGACTGTCGGAAGGGAAAACTTGTGTAGATCCTAAGCCTTTTTTGACGGTAAGTACTTTATTATTAGTATTGTCATCGGATCCACATACACATATTAAAATGTAAGTCAATCCGACCACTGTGACCCTAAAATGACCTCCCAAGTGTAATTTAATCTCTATGTGGGTCACTGTTTAAATGACACTAGTTTGGCGCAAGAAGAAACAATCTGGAAGTCGAGTCAAAATTTACTTGCAATATTACACTCAAACGGTTACATCATCATCATCATCATCTCAGCCACAAGAAGTCCACTGTTGAACATAGGCCTCCTCCAGTTTTACCTGACATATAACAACAGCAACAACAAGTATTCTTTATTGTACACCACATAAAAATACAAAGAAAACAAAGAAACGAATTAGAAAGGTAGACAATAGGCGGTCTTATCGCTTAAGAGCGATCTCTTCCAGACAATATAATCAACAAAGTAACTTTATAACGGCCACCTAAATAAAGTCTTGAAATTAAGTCAGTTTTCTAATATGAAAAAACTCCAAAATCCGTCCAGCGGTTTTTGAGTTACGATGACAGATAGACATACAGATATAAATACGCACCTCTAACTCTTAAAACCCCTCGTCGGATGTTAAAAAGTGGTAGTTATTTCGGACAAATAGATAGTGCAACGATTTCATATCACATGTTTTTTTATACGAACATTGTAATTGTAACTTTCAAGCACTGAAACTGTACATTCAACATTATAGTATTTACTTTGACATCATATGAGATGAGTTGCAAGTTTTTTTTTATCCATGAAGGGTGAAACACTTATTCATTGGTACATCTGTATGACATACTCAATTAACATGCTGACGACATATATGATGTTACAATTTTTTATGCAGACGACGAATTCTTTTACATTTAAACATACATGCGTAAAAGTTTACTGTAAAGTAAGGACTAATCTATGACACTCCATTGCAATAAATCTACTGCTACCTATTTTATTAAGTAATTTCGAATGTTTGATTGCCAAGACTTTTAATATGATGGTTGGGATCGGTCACGTAATACCACGCACAATCACAGTACGGCGAATAGAGATAAAAAAACATGGTTAAACATTTAAGCTCGGATTTAGGTAACAATTTTGCGTAAAAGTGAGACTCTTATGCGTAGACGGTGGCGCCGCTATCGTGCGTTTTTCATCTTCTCGGGTACTGTACCTAGGGAGTAGATACGCCGGCAGTACCTAGGCAAGACAAACCAGGCAGACATAAAAACGTTGTTACAACGAGTATAGAGTAGCTAGATAAGTTCCCCAGGCTCATTTATACGTTTAGCGCGTAGAAAAATCTCAGTCGCATTTTTACCTACTCGTATTTTCCAGCCAGCGTGTGCATAGAGACCATGCAAGCAAGACATATCTTGAAACGGTTGACAAAGTTGACATCAATCAGTACCAAACGCAAAGCTTGCGATATGGGGACTACCTAGACAACGGACAAACTAAACATAAATAAATACAAAGATAAATGTAGGAACTTAAATATATACGATACGAATCTACAACCAAACTATATTCATCGTACAACCTTGGGAATCGAACCCACAGCCTCTAGCTTCGTTGTCAATGTATATTACAAAGGTACTCTGTGTTACCGATTAGCGTCATCACGTCAAAATCATGCAATCATGATGATCATAGTAGTTCTCTATTTAGTTTGTGATCATAGTGCCTTGCTGCCAGACCGACGAGACGAAGACGACATCTTTCACAGGAAGTTAAGAATTTTTTGGGATCTTGAACGCGATGTTACCAGAGGAATTAAAAAAATTGAGTTTTCTACTTCGGTGCTTTACACCTAGATGGCGCAGTTTTCACTTTACGCATTTTCATAAATTTTTGGCTAGTTGTAAAAGGATATCTCTTTATGGTATTTTCTATTAATGTTTTTTTAAGATTTGTTCTTACCTTGTCCCTGAAGTGGTTCATTTACAATCCCCTGCCTGCGTGCAGGCTGCCGCACCGGCCACGCATTGTCTGGCTGTTCTTGCCGGATGCTGCGCTGGCTGGTAAAGCCAACCATACATGCACAGTCCTACGAAAAAGACGCCAATATGTCACTTGATTTTTGACAGCATCTTTTCTTGTTTGTCTATGGCTCAGTTCCCAAATTGGTGTGGTGGTCGATTTACCAATATTTTTCCTAATAATCGTGTGCTAAATTAAGGCGGGAACTATTATTTCTTAATTAAAACCTCCGAAAATGAGCGTTGAAGAAGATGTTATGAAAATACAAAAGAAATTGACCAAAATGACTTCGGACGATGGCACGGTTAGTTTTATAGATAGTAATAAATGGGTATAGATTTCTGGACAATGCTTGTCACACAGAGTGCCTCAAATAAATGTCGATTAGATCGTTGCACATTCACAGAATGTGTTTTGGTTACTTCATCGATTGTTTACAGGTTTACAAAATCCAATTTGAAATAGTACTAACGTTATTTACCGACGCCGTGTCTATAGCATTATAGTAACCAACATTATGATTTCTGTTGTAGGGTCAAGAAGAAGCGTTGGAGCTGCTGAAAACACTTCAGACCATGGCAATCAATTTGGATGTCCTGACCAAAACTAGAATAGGTATGACGGTCAATGCTCTGCGCAAATCAAGTAAGGATGAGGAGGTAATATCTCTGTGCAAAACACTAATCAAAAACTGGAAAAAGTTCCTGTCCGCGCCAAATACTGCTAAGGAGTCGGGAAGTTCATCTAAATCTAAGAAAGATTCAGGCAAAGACAAGGATAAGAAAGATGACAAGGAAAGAGACAAAAAGTTGCCAGCATCTTTCCCACCGCAATCAAACACAACTGATGCTGTGAGACTCAAGTGCCGCGAACTGCTCACTAGCGCCCTCAAGACTGACGGAGATAACCCCAACTCCTGTGGAACCCCAGAAGAGCTCGCGGAGGAGCTGGAGGAATGCATTTTCAATGAATTTAAGAACACAGACATGAGATACAAAAACAGGGTCAGATCAAGAGTTGCCAATCTTAAGGATCCCAAGAATCCGACTCTACGCACAAATTTCCTTAACGGTGTGATCTCAGCCTCGCGGCTTGCCAAGATGACCCCGGAAGAGATGGCAAGTGATGAGATGAAAAAGCTCCGGGAGAAGTTCATCAAGGAGGCTATTGATGACGCTCAGTTGGCAACAGTGCAAGGCACCAAGACTGAAATGCTCAAGTGCGGCAAATGCAAAAAGAAGAACTGCACATACAACCAGCTGCAGACCAGAAGCTCTGATGAACCTATGACCACCTTTGTGCTCTGCAATGAATGTGGCAACCGCTGGAAATTCTGCTAAGACTGCTTTTAATCTGTAGAAGAATATTTGTGTGTCTAATATACTGTCAGCATCAAATATATTAAAGCAGTTAAAAGTGTACTGTAACAATAATATGGAGTAATGTTTGTGTCGGTTTTACACATTGGAATTAAACTATTTTAACCATAAAAGAATACATGAGACATCCAGTGAGTGCAAGTCAAAAAGTAATCTTTTATGGCAGTTGCACAAGCAGGAGTAAGATAGAAAAAACAAATTCACCACTGTTGTAACTGCATTTGAATGAAAGATCAGCTCAAGTCTGCCCCACTCTAACATGAACTTTGACATTATTATGAACTCTGTAGCACACCTTGACAAATCATAAATGGTTCCAAGCCATTAAGCTGCTTTTTTGTTTAAATGCTGGTATATACATGTTTATGATTAACACTTCCACTGCTACATAGAGCTATGCTCGTAGCTAGTAGCAGGGATTTTTTTATTTGCAGAGAAAACTCCTAAAAGCACCCCATAATGGGCTCTTTGTGGTGAATGTGCTATGGTTTTTACAGTGAATTTGTAAACCACATGACATGCAAAGAATAAAAAATAATATGACTAATTTTGTTACAACAAAACTGACTTTAGCCCAAACCTAGTAGGTAGTAGGCTGCCATTAAGGGAAATCATAATAATAACTTAAAATATTTTATTATGTGATGAAAGCACCTAAATAGGTTATTTTCAATGTGCAATAACATTGGAACATGTCTATTGTCAGGCATCAATTTTCAGATATTATTAATCATTGTGACCAGTCTGGTGTATTTATTTTAATTTGGTGCTGATTGTATGACATACTAGTTTATGAGGTTGTCTTTCAACATTATGAATTATGATATTTGTTTTTTTTTTTTCTATTTTACCTGTGAACTTACTACTAAGATTGACAAAGGAAGGATTGAGTAGATAAGAAGGCATTCTTAGAGTAATACCAATAAATTAATGTGCTTATGTAAGTAAATGGTATAGTTTTATTTCAATTGTCATCCAGTATTTAGAATTATATTGACGAAATAAATTTAACTGAAGATGTAAGAGTTGTAGATTCGTGATCGTGAGGTGCCGAGTCCAATCCCCAGCGGTCGCCAAATACCAATTTGTTTTTCTAACACATGTACATTACCTAAGTACTGTCCAACGCTCTTACAGGGAGGGACACATTGTAAAGAAACCTGCACGTTCATGTAAATGAAAGTGTAAACATGATCCTGTCGGACCGGTTTCTCTGTAAAAAACAGGGGTTACGGAGGTCAGATGGCAGTCGCTCCAATGACCTGCTAGATAAGGGATTATTATAACACTTGAATATCTGTTCTGAATTATTGATCTTACATGCCTCAGTAACACGCGTGACTCGATCATAACTCTAACTAACTAAGCCTAGCTAGTTACTGAGAGCAGTATGGACAAATTTGGAAATACGAAGTGCTAGACTTGGCATTGTTTTGGACAACAGCAAACCTCCCTTCATGCGAACTCGAGATATTTGTGACAATGAACATCACGGGAGAAGTTTTAAGTATTTAAACGTATCTCCTACCTATTTTATTGTTTTTTGCTCTTTTTATTGTACTGATCTGTTAGCTTAATATAAGAAATCTTTAACATCTTGCAGAATGAAGCTAAGCAGTACGATTAGTATCCGCCACACCGATGCAGGCGACTGAAATGTTCAAGCACGAAGGAAATACATTTATGCGCGAGCAACAGAGACAGGTTGACGGGTCTTCTCCGTTCGGATTTCTTCCTGAAAGATTTATGTACTTTACACAGAAGCAAGTTCTCGTGGCCCTAACATGACCGCCCCAGTTTAAGGTATTGTACCCATAGAAATAGTATAGCATAGAAAGTTATAAAATTGAAAGCGATATTTTATTAGCCGATCTCTTTACTTTAAATGGCAAACCAATGTGCCAAAAAAAGACTACTACATACTCTGAACACACACATGAATAGACAAATTGGTTACCTTTGGTGGACAGTACCTAAGGTAGTATAATCTAGGTTTTTCTAATTAATTTGCAGTTTTTACTACCTTGACGCACACCAAAGGTAGCCATTTTGGTAGTTTAGGATGTGTAGATACGCTTGACATGTACTGTGGCTATATCCATGCTTTAGTCATTCATCCAATATCCAGCCAGTGCATCCCTTTCTTATAACTACTACTATATCTCTCTCTGTGCTTATAACGCTGAAGGTCGCGGTAGATGACGCTTGTAGCAATCCAAATTACTTAAGATGTGGCATCCACTTGGGTTTGAGAGAGTGCTTTTACCAGAAATGTCGACCTGTCTCCAGGCCTGTTATTAATCTTGAAAATCAGTTTGAAATGAAAACTGTCGAAATGGTTGTGTTGCGTCGTCAGTGCACTATCGATAGCGATAGGTACTATCCGTACTAAACTATCGATTTCCTTTCGATATCCGACCTGAATTTCAAGGACAACACTATCGATAGCGGGACTATCAACACTATTCATGGGTTGCATCGATATTGGAAGGCGAAAAGCCATTTGGAATGCTCATTGGCAATCTTTACAGCCGCACTGAGGGATAAATTGCGAGAGAGCATTTTTCTCTGTGCGGCTCCATTCAACTAGTAAGTATTATAAAAAAAACTGACTAAGTGCGAGTCGAACTCGTAGACGAAGGATTCCGTACCACTGTACAATATATAACTCTAAGTGTTCTTTAAATAGTTAAGTAAATAAAAACACAAGAGGGGTGCTATATGCAATAGCAATATCTATTATTCACACCATCTGTTATAGTTAAGTAGTACCATTCTTACGTATAGTACCTACTTAACATATGGAACAACGCTACCTTAATTGTGTTATCTAAAAACTATTACACCGCTGTGATTAGATGGCGCTAGTAGTCTCAAAGAAAGTAAGGTTCACGGTTTTTAATTTTTAATTTTTTGTTCTTATCATACTCTGCGAAGATTTCAAGTGTACGAGTATTACGATTCCTAAGATATAGCCCTGTGACAGACGGACGGACAGTATAGGCTTAGTAATAGGGTCCCGTTAACAACATTTGGGTACGGAACTCTAAAAAGGACGCACTGTGAGATAAAATCTGCGTCTCTTATGCTGATTTTACACATGGTTGACTAGGTTTTAAAGAGTTCTTGGGACAATTTAGACCAATTTAACTAAATTCTCATTGTTTATTTTGAATACTATTATACACATAACAAGTGAGGACTTATTAGATAAAATATAATAACTTAGATACTAAAAAGTACTGGGGTAACTTAAATAATAAATTAAATAAAAATTATAGATATCAGCATCAGGACAGTAATTAAACATCTGGTACACCAGGTATTTCTAATTAACATGTTTATTTATACAGAGGCTGTGTTTCTGTCTAATTATTACAAAATATCTGAATCGAATAATTGGCACACAATAATTCTGTCTTACTTTTAAACACATTAATTCCTATAGCAAGTTTTTGTAGAATAGTGGCAAAGATGAGTATTAGGCTGTTCATTTTTCTAATACTTATGTTGCTAAGTTGGTCTATGATCTACATGAAATAATCGAAAACATTTCAATGGTATTCCAGTTTTACTAGAATAATTACCATTATGTTGATATTAATAGTTTTATTTATACATGTAAACATTGCTAAAAATCCCCCATAATTTTTTTTACAGATTTTTAAATAATATGAAGCATTGTTTTTCTAAGATAAACACTCCTTTTGTGGGCACACCTTCAATCTCAAGCTTGTTTAAATCTTATTTCAAGGCTGCTGCCTTACTACTACTATAGTGACAGTTCTGGTAAAACTAGACTGAACTGCCAATGACAGGTAGGTACCTACTTACTCGTAGGTACTTTGGGTGCCAAATGTTTAGATAGAGTGTTTACTATATTTGACAAAAGATTAAAACTACCCGAGGATATGTAAAAAGAAAATATGAAATGTATGAGTCAAACAAAACTATTATTAAATGTAAGTGGTTTCTTTCGTTTAGTCTGTCGTACGTCGTGAGATATATATGTTTCATACATAAGTAACTATACTTAGGTATCTGAATTAAAAACGATAACGGTAACAATTACGACAGGTATGTATTATCTGTTGCAAAAATGAAATAAGTATAAGAAATAATACCAGCCAATATTGAAAGCTCGCAAAATGGCCAAAATTGTTACATCCTAATATGGCAAGCTACACTTTGGTGAATATATCAACAATTCCGTTTATTTTGGCTTACATTAATAAGCTATTCTTATCGTGTACCTATAGTTATCAAAAGCATACAAGAATTATCATAATATAATAATAATCTTACATTACCTCCATAATATTTAAGATATCTGTGTTCTATTCTACAATAAGCTCTCCTGTTTTAAGCCTAACAAAGATCTTGTTTTCGTTAGAATCGTAACAAGTTTTTTTATTCAACTCTATTATAATATTAGTTGAATTATCGTCTATATTGCAGTCACTTTTGGGAGTTTTAACGACATTTTCAACTTTTTTGTCATCACTTTTCTTTTCACTTGTGTCATCGCTTTTCTGTTCACTTTTAATTTCTTTTTCCGCGTTTTCCTCGCTTCTCTTTTCATCCTTGTCTTCTTCTTTCTTGTTATTAATATCTTCATCGTCTACTTTTGTTATTACAAATGTCACTCCTTCACTGGCCGCGAAGCATTCCGGGATTAGATTCTTCTGGTAATTGAAATGGGTCTTTAAATGTTCACGAAGGAAGTGTGATTGCACGACAACCAGGTCACAATGAGAGCATTTGTGAGTCCCATTGTTGGAATGGGTGTTATCGTCATGCCGCTTGTAATGATTCGCTAGTGCGTCTTGGCGCTGATTCGAGTAAGGGCACAGCAAACACATATGTAACTTCCGCTCTTTTGTAGGGGACGGCTCCGGGTGCTTTTCCTTTTCTGCGTTATTTATAGACCGTCTCAGCTGCAGTAATCGGAGCGTCTGCTGATCGCTTACGGAAAATTGTTGGAAATCGCTTTTAGGCCGAGTCGGTCCCTTTGGCATGGTTTTAATTGCTAGTTTGATATTTCCTTTCGTTGGTTTACTTTCTTGTGTGTCGTTTTCAGCATCTTCATTTGTCTCTTCGTTAGTTTTCTTCCTTTCAGCAACAGCTTCGTCGTTCATTTGATGTTTTCTCATATGTTGAACATAATTGGCGTAGTATTTTACAGAATAATCGCATACTTCGCATTTGTATCTCTGTTTGGATCCGTGCAATGACAAATGTATCTTATACTGCTCTCTTTTCTCGAAAGCCGATGGACATTTGTGGCATTTGTATCGTTTTTCTTTCTGGCGACCATTTTTTAAATACGTGGGATATATAAATTCTGGGTTACCGTGCATTAGATAACCAAATTGTGGATCTGCTTGGAGTACAGGTGGGAAGTGGTCGTTAGGTTTCACTAACTTATTTTTGTCGGAGACCACTCTTTTTTGAGCTTCAGTTTTCCTTTGGAATAGATCTGTGCCAGATAAGGGAACGTTTTTGTAATCATTATCTTCACCAGACTCGTAATCGCATGTGGTCGTTTTACCCTCATGTTCATGTAATGATTCATGTTTGGCCAGATTTCCTAAGTTTTTAACAGTATAACTACATTTTTTACACTTGTGATCGCCTTCGCCTCCATGCAATCCCGCGTGATAGCTTAGTGCTGAAGTTTTAAAGAATTTAGCTGGACATTCTTTGCAAAAATATTGTTTGGGAACGCTCCGAGATTCGTTGCTCTTTTTCGTAGAATCCACTATGTCATAATTTTTGGTCGGGTTTGATACGATCCAATTAATATCTGAAGTCACTGGGCAATGTATGAGCTCCAACTTGGGTTCCTTGTGCGCCGGGTGAGATCGGTGCATGAATTTCAGCATTTTAGTTTTTGTTTGGTATTCGTCTGAATGGCATGCCACATGAGTGTTTAACTCATTTTCTTGCGGTACAGAAAATTCACAATTTTTACATTTGTTTGCAAACATTAGATCGTGAAATTTGTCATGAACCCGTAAGTCGCTGTCAATAAAGAATCTAGCTGGGCATTTGTGACAAAAATATAATATTTTAACGTCTTCACATTCTTTTGTAACAATCTCTTCCTTGGGACATTCAGTGTTGTTAAGCTTTTCAACTTCTATCACTTTCCGTAACTTGGCGATCTGTTCTTCATCCGGAATGTCTGGTTCAACGGGGCAGTAAATGCGACCGTATATTTCGCCATGCGTTTTCGAATGTTCAGCCAATCTTCCCGCATTGTCGCAAGTAAATTTGCACTCTAAGCATTTGTAAATAGTGATTTCACTGTTTTCAAAAACAATAGAATGAATTTTTTCGTGATTTGGTATTTTACATTTCTGCGAATTAACATATGAACAGTATCGACACTTGTACATTTTATGGAACTCATTTTTTGCAGATACCCATACAAACGGTATTTCGTTTAGGTCTATAGGAATGTCCATTTTGCCGTCTGCCTTGCAAGATGATGACGAGGCTTCAAGTTCCAATTCCATCTCTGTTTTCTTTGTAATTATTCCGTGAACCCGCATATGCTGGTGCAGCAAGTGTCTCTTTGATACGCTGTAGTTGCACTCCTGGCATTTATACGGGGTGTCAGCAGGCAGTCGATGAAATTGCTCATGGTACATAAATTGGGATTTGCTGTTAGTTTCATATGGACATTCCGTACATTTATGACGTTTGGTAGAGTTTGAGGTGCCTGATGGACCTTGTGGTTCCAAAAGTGGCGACTTACACCCCATTGCTTTCGCAATGTACTCTTCTGGATCAGTTATACCATGTAACGCGAGGTGCTGCATTAAGTCGTGCTCAGTTTTGACGAAATACGGACAAAAGTAACATTTGAATATCGACTGAGGAGATGGTTGGTGTTGCTGCATGTGACTCAGCAGCTGTTTTCTATCTGTTGCTTTGAATGGACACTTGGTGCAAGTGTCATTAACCTCGTTCAAAGATAATGCAGAGTCTGGTTTTGGTTTCACTGTAGTTATAACTTTTATCACCCCGTCATGTTTCAAGCGGCAGTGCCTCTGTAAGTAAAAAATAGTTATTTAAAATTTGTCATGAAACCAAAAGTATATATTTACGCATATGTATACCTAAGTAAATGTTACAGGCACAGCGGTGCTATCACGAAAATAGATAAATTGTCGAAAAAAAAATTGTGGTTACCTGTATGACGTGCTTCCAATTTGACAGTTGGTTGCAATGTCCACATCGGTACGCCAGATCAGCTGGGTCAGGTGTGTTCTCAGGTTTCTTGTTCAAACTAAAAGGCTTGTTCTCTTCCTGGCTGCCTTCAGGCTTGGAATGCTCTCGAACATGCACAAGTAACGCTTCCTTCGACGGATCTCTGAAAGCAACAAATTTCCACAAGTTAAAAACAGTGGCAACCCTTAAAAATACTTATAGCGTATGTAATGTTTTTAAATGGTATCTTTTCCTAAAGGAAGAAATAATCAACACTTACCTGTAATTGCATTTTTTGCATTTCCACATAGTTTTCTTAGGTTTTTTGGAGTCTTCATTCTTGTCATCGATTATCCCAAATCTATTTTCATCGTGTTGGGTTTGCAGGTTAAGCGGTTGCATTTCAAGGGACACGTTGATATTTTCACCCGTGTCGTTGAATGGTTCATCGAAATCCATGTTCCCGTTTGCCAGTGCATTTGGATCGATGTAGTCGAAGTCAGTTTCTCCATATTCGTTGACAACTGGCACGGCTAAAAATTTGTTGTATTTGCTGTAATTTCTCCTTCCAGTTTCATCAGTCATTAACACCTTTGCTTCATTATGTTCAGGATCCCTCGCAGACTTTAGTTTAATATGTTTAGTGATATCCCATCGCCAATTAGACTTATATTTGCAGAGCGAACATTCGAACGGTTTCTTGTTTAAATGTCCGACAATGTGAACGTGAAATCTTGATGCTGTTGAAGCCCAGAAAGTGCAATGGGGGCACTTAAAGACTTTTTTCCCCGCAGCTTGGCTCGGTGATAAGTTCATACCTTCGTTGTCATCAACAACTTCAGAATCGTAATTTTTGCTCAATTCAGGTTGAGTAGAATCATCATTAATGCTTATATCTAAGGGTGTTTCAAACTTAGCCGTATCGTGACTGATATTATTCCAAACGAATACAACATTCTCCATTGGATGCGGTTCCTCTTTGAGTACATCAGATTGATGGGTTGATACAGTAGCTTCATTTTTATTCTTATTATCTGTTGTACTTTCGTTTACTGCTTTCTCTTGTTTATTACAAGTTTTCATATGGACAAATAAATCGGCACTTGATTTACATCTATGTCTACAATTTTGACAACGCGTAGAACCAAGGCTCGTATGAGTGTTATTTGCTAAAACTCTATTAGTAGGTACTGTACAATTTTTCTCATGTACTGAATGTTCTGATAAACATTTACTTTCAAAACCACAGTTTTTGCAAGTCAATGTTCCCTCTTCCCCGGTGGCCGTCAACAACCTTTCTTTTAGTCTATCGAAGAAAGATTCGTTTTTCTTTCTCACAACTGGTTCTTTGGTTGTAGTTGGAGTATTGTTTACGGGTGTAAGAGAGATTTCAACTGGTAAAATGTCAGCGTTGTCGGTGTTTATAGGTACAGAATCTAGACATGAGTCTCTTTTGGGCTTTTTTAGCGGTGGCTCCCCAGAAGATGATTTGTTTTGATTAGGTGTCGATGAATTCAAGGGTATTAGTTGTGGTATTGGCTTTTTAATTTTTCTGCTCTGCTTATGTGACTTCCCATCTTCTGATGTGCTATTAGGTGATTGTTGACTATGTAGATCTGGCGTCAATGCTGAATCATCTTTTGCGGTAACTGTTTCCGTACTCGTGTCATTATCACTGTTGCAGCTAACCATTTCTATATCGGCGTATTGAAGGCCCATTTCCTGGAAACAAAGAAAAAAAAAAGATTATTGTTGGTTTATTGATTAGTTGCCCAGATATTGAGTGTCTCTAAATAGTTGCAGCTTGAATAAGTCAAAGGCATCCTAAACTTATTCGTGCGATTTTATAAAATGTCTAGTAGGCAGGTAGGTAGTTCCGAAACATCGTATCGAGCTGTTGTGAGTGTCAAGCTTTGATGTACAATGTACTACGTAGTACTCTATACTTATGTTCGTAACAGTAAGCTCCGGGCTTCTCATAACAAACTGGCGAAGAGGGTCCCAGCCGCAGGTAAAAAACTTTTTCATCGCGCAGCGGGTTATCGACGTACTTACTCGTTTTGCAAGTTTTTAAGCATAGGCGATATTATGTGCAGTAGGTAGGTATACAAGATAGACATTAATACGTTAATGAACTAGTTTTTGTTACGATTCATTTTCTTAATATGTGTTTATGTATTGTAATTTTAGGCCAAAATACCGGCTAAGTGTGACTCGGACTCGCGTACCGAGGGTTCCGCATAGACCTAAGAATTTGATATCAATTTAAATTTAATACCTCAACGCGTTCTTGAGAAAAAGGGTCTTGCCGGACACGAAACAATTTTATAAGTGCTACTATTTACCTTTTAAGGTACGGAACCATTAAAACGACTATTGCACGTCGCTTTGCGGGCACACGAACAGCGGTCTTTGAAAATGTTATACTTTGTACACGCTCGGCGCCTCCTGCACGCGAACAGGGGGCCTACTAACGCCACGCAGCCCGTGCGCGGGGGAAAGCAGGGATGCGGTCCATTAGGGTAGCGCTCTATTATGAAATTACACACATGTTCGGGTTGGAAGCGGTACTAAAAATACTAGAAAATACACAAGTTTAATCAACTAATGAATAAAATTTAAATGATACGAGTATGCAATGACAACAAACAAAATTTTGGGCATCTGGCAAGACTCGTACTTGCAACATCGGTATTTTGTGCCAAGCTCTATATAAGCCAAAGGTCCCTCTCCATTCACTGACTGAACTGGATAGAGCGTGAAACGGAAAGTTTGCACGTCCGAGTCCTGCCGGATACCCAAGATTTTTCTTTGTGTGATTGCATATATTTTTTTAATAATTTGGGTGTTTTACTCTAAATTTAAAAAATCTAAAGAAATTTCAGTTACGGTAATGTTATGATTACGTAGGTACTTTGAAAATATCCGTCGAAAGGTAAGATGCCGCAATATATTTCAATAATGATTCGTGTAAACGACTATAATGAATTGGCCATTGATTATAGCTATTTATTAGTTAAGTACTTTGACTCGTACGTTCGGAAATGATCCTGACTCGCATTAACGATCCCTGGCTCCTAATAGTGTAAACATCTACTGTTAAATACCTACTTAAGATGTTATAAATAACATTGTAATTTTGTTTATCTGCTAAATGATACCTTTGTGAATTTCTTGCCGGTATTTTCTCAACAGAGGCTTTTTCCGAACCGTTTGTAAATTTTCTAACATTCATAAGTGCTCCAAAATAAAGATATTTGACTTAGACACGTCAAATAACAAAGGGCGTCGTATTTGCTTTTGTTAATTCTCAACTAGTAATCGCCATAGCTGATGGCTAGGCAGGACAAAATGAAACCCTAACTAGCGTGACCAACCCCGTGCGCTCATTTTACATTTTAAAATTAAAGGATTTAAGGAAAAAATACGTTACAACCCGTTTAAGGTATGGTATGTTATGGCATGAACAGAAAGCTGTAAAACGGGACGTCCTGTAAATTACAGGACAGTTGGCCTAGTCCAACCGTAATCCATCACAGAACCGTGTCAAATTAGCATAATAAGAAAGTTACAGTTTCTTTTTAAATTTAGAGATACACCCGTTTGAATCGAGTAGTTACTGTAGACTTCGAATAAAACGATAAAACTGCAAAAGTTAATTTAAAGAACCAAATACTTTGAGACTTATTTCACTCGTATGAATTAATTGAAATATGATAAATTAAAAAAAAAGAAAGAAGAAATGATTTCCGGCGCCCATGAGAACCAGCGTCCCTAGGAGCATCGCTGATCTGTTTCCCGCCTTTAGCTCCCCCCCCTTCCTCCCTCGTGGACCTCCGGATCTCTCACTAACAAGCAAACGCCGTAAAAGATTACTACTTCACTCTGGTATTCTGTGAGTGTCTAACTACTCTCACAAAATACCACTCTACCGGCTCTACCAACTTCTGTCTGAATGCGATATGCTGATCGCTCCAACGTTAGAAATGGTCTCCCAAGTAGGGCTTGCAATACCGGGATTTTAAGTATACAGTTATACACAATACCGGGATCCCGGGATATGTCATACTAAAAGTCACAGGATTGCAAGCCCTTCAGTCTCTAGAGAGTTTTTTGGAATAAGACACATCGCGGTTACGTATAGTTATACAAAGACAGTTAGACGGCGGTCGACTTAATGTACGTACTACGTATAACCACCTCCCCGTAAACAAAAACTGATAACTTGATAAGTAATTAGGTAACACTTAATCCATTAATCTACTCAGGCGTTGTTTTGCCGAGGTCCAATTGGAACACTTTGTCGTCAACCGATTTTCTGTGATAAACATGAGTTGGTCGACGGCGGCCACATTTAATGGGACGGTTGTGATAGTGTAATTTTGAATTCGCTAACAGCTACTTGTGTATTTTTTGGATTTTATTACAATCTTATTTTGGAAAAGTACATTTTTGTTAAACTTTATCAACACATGCCACGAAACACGAAATTTCAAATGAGTGTCTTTTATTACGGAGAAAATAAAAACAACAGATTTTCCGAGATTGTCCATATGGGTTAAAAAAAGGGTAACCGTTTTGCAAGGGACCTTTTTTTGTTTTTGAACTAAGTAAGTCTAACATTAGGCTTGAAGCTGATGATTGAAAAACACACACACTGTTCGGGAAAGTATAGGTGTTTAAAGTTTGTATGAGAAATTCCTTGCTATTTTTGAAGTTCGAATCACGAAAATTGATAAGTACTTGATATATAAGCTGATATGATTGAAAATAAACATAAAAGTGTTTCAGCAGTTTTGGAAAACAACCCTTAAGGGAAGAAAATAATACAGTAACATTCTGATTGTGAGATATCGGTCTGTTATAATGATAGAAACATAAATGTTGGTATTTAGGCTACAGACATGCAAGTATAAAAAAATATATGATGTGGCTTCAGACAGTCAACTCAATCCTTACGGTTAGTACTATAAACAGTGAGCGAAGCGAGGGCCGGAAACTGAGTGTATAAACTTAAAGTTAAGTCAATTGTTCTGTAAAAAGTCCTATAAAAAGTAGAGCCACATTGTAGCCAGTTGCTGTTTGGCTCGATCAGGGTGGTACCACAGTCTTAAATACATAACACCGGCGAGAATTTAGTAGTTAGCTAGTGGCTAGTATTGCGTACGTTTCGAGCGGTAAGTGAAAGATCCGGAGGCCCAATTTTGGGGACAGGGACCTAAAGGCGGGCAACGTATCAGCAATTGTTTTGAGATCGCTGGTTCTTATAGGCGGCAGTGATCACTTTTCATTAGGTGACCCTCATGCTCGTTTGCCCCCCAACTACAAAAAGTTTCCGAGATAGTCTGTCGATCAATTAAGTGCCAAATGTACTAATGTAGAGCGTTTTTTGTTTTAAACTTTCGCGATTTTCACACATACCTATTAAATACGTTTGACGGGACTTTAACAGCGGAAACGTCGAGGTAAATAAAGAAACAATGTATTATCGCGTTAATGTCCCGTCAGATGTAATAAGTAGAGCGTTTTATTGTACAGTCAGCAATACTTATCACGAACCTTCCCGACACGCGTTAACTCGCTACCTTATTCAGTGCGTCTCTCTTCTGCTAGGGTAGTTAGAACGACACGCACTGAGTTACGTAGCAAGTTGACGCGTGGCTAGAAGGTTCGTCATCATCATCATCATCATATCAGCAGGAAGACGCCCACTGCTGGGCATAGGCCTTCCCTAAGGTTCGTGCTAGGTGCATTTTATTATGTCTATGCAATCGAAGAGGTCAAAATTATCTAACACACGACTCCAATGTCAAGAGAGAGAAAAGAGAAGACTTCGTAGCTCCTACAGCTGACTGTACTAATCTACACTAAAGAGGTAAACTTTGTTTGTATGTAGGGTGTAATCTCTGGAACTACTGAACCGGTTTCAAAAATTCTTTCACGGATAGAAAGCTACACTATCCCTGACGGACATAGGCGACTAATTTCACGCGAGCGAAGTCGCGGACGTCCCGTCCGCTAGTGTTAAATAAACTGAATGGTCATAATGCGCTACAGTAACACCATTGCTATTATCCAGCTATTTTGAGGAGTCTATTTTCATGTATTTGTATTAATTTATCAATATTTCAGTGCTAAGGAAAACCGCGGGGTTTACCCTGATTATTGTTTGAATTTGCACCATAAAAACATCAGTAATACCCAAATCTATATTATACATAAAACGTAATGTAAGAGAAGTTAACTGCAAGTATTTTAATAATTGCAAAAACAGTGTAAGATGAAGGTTATCCAATTAATAATGATAATTAATGATGAAGAAAATATGTTCGCGCTATCGCAATTTTCTTTTAAATTTTGAAATAAGTAGTTTAAACACGTATATCAAGATTTTCCATATTTTTTCACGTATTTTGTTTTATAATTAAGTTTAATTTGGGTTTTGTAAATCTTAACCGTTTACTACTAATTCACGAATTTGTTTTTGTTTGGTAAATATGTACATATAGAACACGAATATTTGTATTATTTTTATGTGAGTAGAGGTAGGAAACCCTCGGCGTGCGACTCCGACTCCCACTTGGCAGACTCTCTTACTCTTGACGCTGTCGACTCTATCTACGAATAATGAATAAAATTTCTATCTAACGAATAATATCTCTATGTCCGTCCCTATCTTGTGCCACTAGTTTGATAGAGGCGCAGGGATGGATATTAGGGCCGCAGTTAGAGTTAAAAACTATCGAGCGTAGCTATTTAAATAAATAAAAAATGTTTTACCATCTGTGTCATACTCACCTTATAAGATTCGAATTCGAAAAAACCTTTATCTCGTTACTAAATATCCGCTTAGCCTACTTTAGATGCATAGGGTACACGTATTCAATGTACGCGTACTCTATGGGGTACACTTCCTGCCCAGAACAAATTACATATATCTTACAATAACATCAGCTAAGTAAGTGATAACATGTGACTTATAGGCACGCTATCTATCATGTAGACGTTATCACTTAAGTAGATCCTACTTGGCAAAATCGCAGAAGAATAAGCCCTTAACCCATTGCTGGTTTAAATTTAAGCTTGGACCTGTGACTTGCTTGGTATTCATAAATATAGCATAGCATTTATTAAAGTTTAACTTAAGTGAAAAATAAGGTAACAAAACCTGCATACCCGACTAGGCCAGACCCTACTACTGCGCATAAGGATACCGAGTATGGAACTATGGACGCATTAGAAGTGAACATCTCGACCCAATATAATGTAGGCACGAAAACTGTATTTACTTACTTCTCAACTAAGACCTAGCTTAGGTAATTCAGTAAAAAGTTCAAAAAGATTTTGCCAAATTATTTACAAAATTTTAGACTTTGAAATCCCGTTGAGGTCATTAGTCATTACTCTTGTAACAATGTATTTAAGGCTAAAAAAACTTTGAAAAGTCAGCACTTATCAGCGGTAATCCTTATCAATAATTTCCTATTAACGCATGCATTTCCTATTTGGTATACCTACCTACGGAGAACATTGAATCCACACATGCAGCGAGCGATACGAATACGAGGACGACATGCATAGGTAGCTAGTTACATGTATAAAGCGTGATGCAAGAGCGCGCGAGGGGTCGAGAGGAGCGGAGCAATCGCTCAGCAGCGGCAGCCGTGATAACAGCGGCGACCACCGCGTGACGTCACCGCGGGCGCGGCCCCTCCCGCCGCCGCCGCTGCGGGGACACTCACCGAGGCGTGCGAGGAGCGCGAGTCGCCGCTCCCCTCCTCCTTGGCGACGAGCGCGGCGGCCGCGTCGGCGAGCGCGATGTCGCTGGCACCCACCCGGTTGCGTCGCCGACTCGCGACCGATTGCCCCACGGGCGGCGTGTGGTGATTCATCTCGTGCACTGTCAGACTCTGCTTGATGTCTGCGGTGAAGTTGCACATGGAACAATGGAAGCTCCCACTCCCTCCGTGATTCTTCATATGGCGGTCCAAATTCCACTTGTATGGCGTGCGGAAGTCGCATATCGTACATTTAATCATTGGCATCGAATGGTATTTTACGTGCTTCGTGAATCTTGCGCGGATGTGGGTAACGTAGTTGCATTTGGTGCATGAGAAGAACTTCGTCTTATCTTTTGGTAAATCCGAGACTTGTTCGGCAACAGTTCTGTCGATGTCGAGGTCCATTTCTACGGAACGGTCTGGGCACTCTTCTATACAATCCTCCATGTCTATCTGAACATCCTCTGTGTCCTCAACTTCTTCAAACATATCTTCCATGCGCTCTACAGTTTCTGCTGTGTTGGTGGGTACGGCTTGAACTTCCGGTTCGACTTTGACCACCGGCGACGGCGCCGCGTGGACCATCTTTATATGTCTCACGAGTTTCTGATGGTGTCTCGACGCGTAAACACAATGAGGGCAATCGTATATTTTTATTTTTTCAAAGTGAACGTCTCTCGAATGCACTAAATAAACTCGCGGGTTTTGTGTGTAAAACGTGCACTTGGTGCAGTTATAGTTCCTTCTTATCTTGCACTGCGGCAGTTCGAAGTCTTCGGCGGCGTCCGAGGAGGCCTCCGAAGACGCGTCGCCGCACACGCGGCCTTCGAGTCGCGGCTGAGATGCGACCTCGCCGACGTGAGCGCTCGGCGGCGAGGACATTTGCTGTAGCATAGTCCGCTGGAACATAACAATTCTGTGTCGGTTAAACGTTCCGGGAAGCGCGACGCGGACGGTGCGAGACGCGGATGGCGCGGCGGCGCGGCACGTGTGCGGTGCGCGAGAGCGTCGCCGGCAGAGTGAGGCGGCGGTCGCTGCGGCGCGGCCGGAGCGCCCGGCGGCGCTGGCGGCCGGGCCGAGGGCGCGTGGGCGCGGGACGGGCGCGGAGGGTCGGATGCGATGCTCCTATGTTTTTCATCCTCCTCGACAGCGGTTAGGGGAGCCGCGGGGACGCGCCTCGCAACACTCGACAACCGGCCTAATGAGATCAGGAGCACCGCTCTTGGCGCTCGAAAATGTGTTTCATTTCGTTGCATTGAAAAATAAGCATGAAATTGTGGAAGAGAGAGTAGTGCATGCGATGCAAGCCGTTATGTAGATTAGTTGTAAGTCGTAACTGCACAGTATGACCCGAAACCAACGTACCACGCCGTCGCCGGCGTTGCCGTAAGGGAGATTTTACATAATGTGAACGTACATAAAATACTTAATTTAAGAATGAAATATAAACTATCCCATTTAATTGAACAGTGTCTTTGGCAACCAAGGAACCTTAATGCTTGTGTGAGACTTTCGACAGCCTCAACTTTCTTTGGCACAACAGCGTCATAAGTTGAAAGATAGCCGTATCTAACGAACACATTCAACATGATGTGATTTCATTATACCTGCTAAGTTCTTCGCGAGTATGCATCACGAAATGGTACGCACTAAAGATACATGTATTTACTATTAAAGCTAACGGACACAAGTAGCCTTTTCTAAATACTAACTACACAAATGTGGTAGAGACCGATGTTGATAATGTCTTTTTCTCTTAAATATGAGTTGTTTGAAAACGCATTTCCTGTCATACTCGTGTAATACGAAATTAAGCATTCTTTACTAGTTTTTAGGATTTCACACGTCAATGTAGTATATTAATGGTCCACATTATCTATTGGCCGTCAGCAGACTTTTATGCTTAAGCCACCGAGCGAAAGATGGAAAGATAATAATTAATATCTAATATTTAATATTTGTAATATTATATTACAATACACTACACATTACCGCTACGTAGCTACGTGCTACGCATTTGCTACGCAAGGGATAAATACTGCTACGCTATCTCTACGCAATATAACTACGATTAAAAAAAAGTATTTATTACGGATATTGCGTTAAAAAAGTAGAATATGCGTTTATACATTTAGTAGCTACGCTCTTTTATACCTGGTCGCTTTACAGTCGCGTACAGTCAACTAATTTGATTCATAGGCCACTGTAGAACCTTTTCACAATAAGTCGTAATTTCTCAGCGATGACACATTGCGACAACGTTCTACAGTGGCCTATGAATCAAATTGGTTGACGTTATGTCACTTATGTCAAACAAAGTTGACAATGTTCGATAAACTGCGAAAGTGCATAGGCACTCCCTTGAAGCTGATTATAAACAGTCTACAAGTCCCTACCAATCTATTTAGTACAAATCTTAAGTAATCAATTAATTTAATAGAAACTTCCCGGAATTAATTCGATGGCTTACAAATTAACTTTAGTTTTTCTTCTACGTTTTTAAAGTTTTGTGACAATTTTAATTTAAGTTACTAATGTAGGCTTTGTTTACTAACATTATGAGTTTTATCTAATAGTAAACATCGCGAATACTCGGCACTCTTTGTGCCCTTCGCGGTGGAGACCCTTGGACCTTGGTCATTTGATGACAAGAAATTAACAAATGGCATTGGCACAAAACTGGTTCAGCTTCCGGGGCCTGAGCTGGCGTCTACTTGGCTTCAAGGCTTAGTCTCGCCGTACAGCGGGGAAACGGCGCCAGTGTTCTTGGGTCCATGCCACCATCTTCGACGTGTTCATTTTGTTTTTGTTTGTTATATACATCTACACTAATATGATAAAGAGGTAAATATTTATTTTTTGTTTGTTTGTTTGTATGTAGGGGGTAACCTCTGCAATTACTACACCGATTCTAATAATTCTTTTTCTAATAGCAAGCTACACTATCCCTGACGGCTACTAATTGCAAGCGAACGAAATCGCGGACGTCTGTTAGTATATTATAAACGTAGTTATTTATTTTAAATATGCAACATTAACGGTTTATAACTACCCCCTAAGTGCCCAATAGAAAGTTGTAGTTTTTAAATATTGGTTCTATTAGTACACATATAGTACTAAAAAAACTACTAAGTAAGTAAATGGCAATGAACAATCTTTTTTTAACTACCTATCCACCGAAAATTATCGAAGTGCATTGTGAGTTATTTTTAGGGTTCCGTACCTCACTTAGCAATTAACCTTATAACCCCTCTTCTTCGTCGGGGGTCAATCACGGAACCCTTATAGGATCACTTCGTCTGTCTGTCTGTCAAAAAACCTATAGGGTAGTTCCCGTTGACCTAGAATCATGAATTTGGACAAGAAGCAAGGTCTCACAGCACAGGTAAAGGAAGAGATATGAATATCGTTAGTTTGAAGTTCTATCACGTGTAAAAATATTAATACGATTACAAAATAGTGGCAGTTAGAGTCATACCGTAGCCAGTTGCTGGTTGCAGTACAAAAGGGCCGGCTTGATCGGGGTAGTACTCACACTTACAAAATACTGACGTAAAGTAGTTACTTGCAACTGCGTTTCGCACGGTAAGTGAGATCCGGAGGCCCGTGGGGGGAGGGGGCACCTATAGCGCGGCAACGAATCGGCGATTCTCTCGGGGTTGCTGGTTGTTATTGGCGGCAATGATCACTTCGCATCAGATGACCCGCAAGCTCGTTGCCCACCCTTTTCCATAAAAAACTTACATTAGCAGTTGGAGAATAGCCACGGCTATATGTATACGTATTGGTGAAGATTTCTTTAACTATTAAGATAATTTTGTCTTTCAATCCAACGAACCATTTACATACAAATTTGTACAGGACCCTCGGTGCGTCAGTCAGACTCACAACTTGACGTAGCTAGTAAATTGACGATAGATGGTGTTCTAAGTAGAGACGTAGTAAGAAAGTTCTTGGAAAGGTGGGAGTGTTCTCGGAGATGTGTAACATTGAAAGTATCGCAGTTTCGTAAAGTTTCCGGCAACACATCACTAGTACTCAGCATACTCAATTTTCTCATAAACTCAGCTAAACCAATTTAGTCTTAAAGTTCGTTGATTGAGCTAAAGAAACCTTTCAGTGATGCAAAAACAATCGTTTCAAAGTAACAACAAAAAGCACTGCAGCTTGATGAGGCGTGGTGTTTCTTCTTAGGGTTTTTAGTCTATTTAATTGGTTCGTTATATTAGTTAAAGACCGACCTCAAGTTCTAGTTCGACACTGATCTATTATCAAGTTGGACCCGCGCGTACCTCTAAATGAGCGAAATCTATCACGAGCTTTTCGACGAAGAAAAACATCGACAAACCTGCACACATCTACAAAACAAATGAATGGCGTGTGTAACGGTCCCAAACTGCACTAGGCCCGTATGGGAGCTAGCGACGAAGCCCTGAACGTAAGAGGAGGCCTGCCCTGCGCCCAACAGTGGGAATCATACAAGGAGTTTTTCTTCAAACCTCATAACTTTCGGGTATTGAATATAAAGAGCCCATACGTACAGAAACGATGTGAAGGGTGTATAAAGATGCTCATATATCGTCAATCGGGGCTTTTAGAGGAAGGGTTCTTTACTCAAAATTAAGTTTTGAAGCAATAATGACCTCTAATGTGGTTGGGGTACGAACTTTAACATTGCACAAAGAAGTTTAAGAAATATGAGTGATATCATTGAGTCCAATACCGTACCTACATTTTAGGTCAATGTTTCTTTTACTATTTTTGTTCTATCATTATGACAAGGATGGCCTAAAGTTACGGGATTTCAAAAGGGACAGCTTGTTTAGGCTGGCAATAAAAAGGAGTTGCCTAGAGGACGGACACGGACGGACGCTTTTGGATTGGACCTGTCGATTTTTGAGTCCCACTTTTTCGAAATTCGTTATGAATTTTTTTCGTTATGGAAAGAAAAAAATCTAAAACGGAACGTTTTGAATTTAAGACGATTAGTAGGATCAGTATTCTTTTTCTAGCGAAATAGAAAGGCACTTGAACCTTAAAAGTCACCCCGTGCCCTTGCGAATATCGCAAAATAAAATTGTTCCAACGATGAGCTACACTACACCACAAAGTACTACACATAGGTAAGTCGAGGGACAAATAGTTAGGTTCGAGAGAGACGATAAGACCGAGCCCTCGATTTGGTACCTTTATTTAGTTAATTTACATTTCGTTCCAATACATCTATTTAATTTTCGGTGCGGATTGTGGATCTAGTACTACAGCTAGGTTAGGTATTGTGTCATCGTGATTTTATATTTTGCCTATGACATACAGCTGTGGTAATTGTGGTGTTATGCACTTTGGAACATTTGTCAATTAGTCCTAGAGATGTCTGTTTAATTAACGTGTTGTTGTGGATTAAATTAACTGTTGTACTTTATCTAACATGTTTACGAGTATATTTAAACAGTATCAGCCGACCTGGGTAATCTTTCTATTTTTTGTGCTAGTATATTGTAAGCTATGATTGGAAATATATTAGCATCCTATTGAAAATATATACGTATCGAATGTATAGTCGTATGCACTATCTAAAAAAGTGCTTCGCCGAAAACAGCAAGTATAATAACCTTGCAACAGCCTCAAACGGATCGAGAGCGGAGAGTTATTTAAAAGAGAGTCGCTCGGCTGCAAGTCGTGTGGTGCACTTATGTAGTTGTCGGCAGCTGTCGGACGTGTCCTGGTGGGGCGGGGCGCGGGGGGCCGCAGACAACTCAGGGCCGCGGCAGGAAGCGGCCGGAGAAGGCATCCCAGCCGAGCACAATGGAGGCGGCGGGCTGCAGGGGGAGCCCTCGCAATCGATATGGCGTCGCTAAGGTCCGTTGGCCGCTGCGAGCGGTTTGGAGCGCTCTGCAGAGGCGGATGCCCTCGCCCCCCGCGCGGCCTGCCCCGCGCGCCCACCACACCTGCTGTGTATTTATAGAGCCCGCACAGCCGGCGGCCGGGGATGCAGGGATGTCGACTACCACGGGCTTCGGCCTCTATCTGTGGATACGTACTTACCACGCTAATGTTCGCACGCGCCGAGCACCGACCGACGTGGGTGGCGTCCGAGTGTTTATTTGTCACAATGAATGTAAAAATATCGCTCGTTTACTAAGCAGTCGGTAGCGCGCGTGTTAGCAATGAGTCTTGCACGTGGTGTATAGCAACGTGATCTAACTATTCGGTAGGTATTGAGATCGCTAGCCAGCGATGGTATAGTATTATGCCGCAGTAGCAATAACACTCCACATGGAGGCGACTAACGTTTCAACAAGCTATCTATTTTTACTTGGAATGGCGTGGAAGGCAACTGGATGTCGCCGGTAGATGCGGCCGTGTCCATGTAGGTACGCATCCACGTTTATTTAAGAGCGTCCGCATCGCAGTTCAATGTTTCCATGCATACTCAGAGTTATCGTACATTATACTTTAAGAGTTCTGGACAACGAATTTAAAATAATGTGTAGATTTTTACCTGTGGTCCTAACAGACCGCTCAAAATTTGTCACTCCGTGCGGCTCTGTACTGCTCAAAGTCCCTTTATAATGATACTATCTGTCATTAGAAAGAAACGCACTAAAAGATAATTAACGTTGGGCGGTCATATGTTAGGGCCAGTGTTAGATAAGTAATGTCTACTTGCTTTATTTTCTTAATACAAATTAACTGTAGGTAGGTATGAGAAATTTGGCTTCCTAATTTCACAGCAAGTTCTTACATTTTCGATAGTAGACCAGTAGACATTTATATACCAAGAAATGGAATGATAAATAAGTATTTTGTCATGAATAAACACATTTGTGGGGAAAGTTAGCAAGTATTAGGGTTGAAACATGATATGATAGCCATTAAAACTACAAGGGAATCTACGTGGCAGGTTAGAAGCTCCGCTGCTCCTTCCTATCACAAACATAGAGGAGGCTAAAAAGTGTCCGTAGTTAATAACTGCGAGAAACGACTGAGTTGGTGAAGACTCGACCATAGCGCTATACGTCGAGCTATCTAAAATATTTCCTCTAAGGGCTCGCCCTTCGGAAAGGCTACGTTATACATCAACAATTATTGCGTTGGCTGGACGAAACATTCGCACTACCAATGTACCGTATGTGGCTTGACTGAATAGTATGAATTCCAACCGTCACGTGTATTCCGTTGGACGGACTCTAAGTGACATAATAATACCTACA
The DNA here is from genome assembly GCA_963691745.1 of Ditula angustiorana. Lineage (NCBI taxonomy): Eukaryota > Metazoa > Arthropoda > Insecta > Lepidoptera > Tortricidae > Ditula > Ditula angustiorana. The sequence continues at coordinate 6,407,423 of OY829473.1, forward strand.
ACAATTAACATACTAACACCATAATACTGATTTGATTCACTTTCGTTTACTCGAGTCCGATTCCCGAGGCACCGAGTCATTTCGAGTTATCGAGGACGCGCATACTAAAACTTTTGCTTTCAATCCAACCGACCGACTACGCCGCTCTATTGCCGATTCTTGAACCGTTTTGATTGTTTCATAAATGATCCCGTAAACAGGTCCGAAAGTGCTTTCTTACGAAAATAAATGTTAACCTGATACAAGAGCGTACATTTTATGCAAACTATTGCATTTATTTCATGCGCATTACCTACTGTTTGTTGCATTATAAGCCGAACGTTGAATTTAGTGCAATGAACCCTTGCCGACCAGGTGTACTTGTATAGCCAAGTCCCATTGTCGCCGACACTCCGCGTCATTATAATGCGAATAAAAATATTCAGAAAGCAACGTTAATTAATTACACGCGTTATAAGGCGCGTGACGCGCGCAGTGGGACGTACCCTCGCCTATGTAGAGCCGCAATGTACGTTATTCGCTGCGATACTTTGGTGATACTGTTTCATTTACATTTCAAGAGTTCTACAGCGACATCAACATCTTTGTTTGTATTGTTGCGAGGGTAAATGGTAACGTATGCAAATGTTACAGTAATCTTGATGTAAAAATAACAACCAACTAATGTTTTGTCACGGGCACGCTTCAATATAAAGTATACGTTATTGCAGTGTGTTTCATAAGACATTATCAACGACCAACTCGACGATGGCCATCATCCATCAGACACGTGCGTCAGTGTACACATATAAGGCTTAGCTCATAGCGGTCGGCAGGTAGGTGAAGCGAGGCGTATTATTAATAACAGTCGTGGCTGTCTGTGGCGTCGTTCGCAACGGGCCTGCGGGCTGCGAGTCCTCAGTTGGCGTGGGCCAGTGGACATTCCGCGCGTGACTAACCAAGCTCGCTAATACCGTGGTAATGGTACTGCGCTCACCTCGGCGCGGCCTCCGCACCAACTGAACACTTCTTGCATTCAAAACTCGTTCTAGCGAGCACCAAGGAAATTCCCTACGGACTGCGATCAATAGCATCAGCCGAGGTGTAGACTAGGCACATCTCGGCTGATAAAATCTACCATTAACAAATATTCAAGATTATTAGAGTATTTAGTACTACGCTAACGTGTCATGTAATGTGCCCGATGTACCTAATTGTTTTATGTGAAACAAGATAAGACGTCATAAGCGACTTTTGTCTTGGCTACTCGATTTATTATGCTCTCGCAACTACGAGAACGCTTCGATCTAGAGAGCTCTAATTTAACGCAGCCTCCTGCTGACATACGTATGACGTATCAAGTGTGCTACAAAAAGTATGAAAACATTTACAACATTTTACTGGAATAAATTTGTCACGAAGTTTAGGTAACTAAAAATGCAGGCGACCCTTTTTCTAGAACGAAACGGGTGTAGATGTATATGTTTATTGTAGTTTTATATAAGCAACTGAAACTGATGTTAGGTACTGCTAAGTTCACATACAAGTATGTTACATGACGTGGTAGTTACTAACAGCAGTAAATATCTATTATATATGCCACTTCAACATCACAGCTTGACAACTGATAAATCGTGAGTTGTTTCTTTGATACTCACGCCCTAATTAACACGTGTGACGTCGTAACGCAACAGTCCAAACTGGCCGAACCACCGGAAGCAATGGTTTGATTCTGCAGGCGTTCGGTTATAACGTCGAGCGTGTCTGTTAGCCGATGGTGCAGCGACGCTGCGGATTTTGCGACGCAAATAATTGCGCGCCAATTGACCTTTCATCGGACTATGTCGCCGGAGCGGCGCGGCGGGCGCGGTCTCACCGGCTCACCAACACGCGCTATATATAGCTGCACGACAACACGCCACGCCGAGCAATCCCGCCTGGGGCCGACTACCTACGTAGGCAGTTTTCCTTTATCACCGCCCGACAGCCTCTAGCCTGGATTTTACGAAAGCGACGCTTCAGCCGCCGCTATGGAGACGTAGGCGATGGGATGCCGACCCACGCCTCCCTCCGAGATCGATACTGATGGTCGCCGCAAGAACACCCTAGTGCGAGATGTAGGTATACGCCGCCGCTGTAGGCGAGTGCCGAGCCCAAACGAAAGGAACTTTATTTGATGTGACAACATACACAACTACTGCGCGGTATTGTGTTGTTCGCAACGATTTGCAAAGATGATACAAAACAGTGCCATCTTCAAGTTCGGACATGAACGACTGAATAACTATTTATAATAACAACAACTGATAAAATGAATAATCATCGACGTTAAAGGTGCAACCAAATCTATTTGTAATTTTAAAAGGAATGTCTAAGTTGTCTGCCTAGTCTATCGATTCCAGTTAATGAGCATTTCGCTCGGCTCGTCCAACTGGTCATTTACAACCATTAACATTATTAGCATAACCTTGAAGACCCGTATAGTCGGTGTGGCGGCGCGAACGCTCGCAGCTCGCACCGCACCGCACACAATGGAAAGGAGTGCAGCGGCAGATGATGGTCGTCGCATTAACAATGTGATCTAGAATGGAATTCGTACCGAGCAGCGCGGCGGGTAGCGTGCTCTGTGCTCGTTTAAAGATGGCTGCGATAAGGCGCAGTTGTGACGCTCCTCGGGCACCGGGCGCGGACGTCGTGTTGCGTTGGCGCGCGGCTGTGTGCGTGCCGGTGAGCTGACGCCAGCCGTCCCTGGCGCTCCCGCCCCGCCCCGCGCGCCCCCGCGCTGCACGTTCCGCAACATGTGTCAAGCCGACGACTCTGCCCGCGCCGCGTCCGCCCGAGTGCGCCCAACAGCCGCCCGCAGCCGCCCGCCGCCCCCCGCGCCCCGCGCCGAGCCCCGCTGATAATGCGGCCTTATCAAACCACCAGATAGCAGAGGTGCTGTGCGCCCGTGTAGGTGTCACGGACGCCGACGCAGCCGCTTCATATCACTAACAGTCACTCCGACTTGTTTGTGCCATATGAGCCAATTATTCATCGTGAGTCAGAGAGATGCTACCAACCAACAACAATCAATAAGTAATATGTATGGGCAATAAACACAATCGACGTGTCTGTCATCAACTCTGTACTTATTCGTGGCTTTAGCAGCTATGTAAATTCATTATTTGAAATCGAATTATATTCCCTTTTCAGATGCGTTATACATACAATGTATATACCGGTGCTAAATACTGATGCACTTTTGCAGGACACTACACAAATGTTTTCAATACAAAACTACAATCAGATATTTCATAATTATACATCATGACGACTCTACGAGTTCCTAGATAGCCTAAAGGGGTCATGATTGCATATTTAGCTTCCCTTACTTCCGACAATAATTATACATATATGTATCTACATAGCGCGTACCTAGATGTCGCCGGAACCGTCGTTACGTTGCCAACGAGGTGTGGTTCTCGTATTCGTGATATAAACAAATTTCGGCGAAGTGTAAATATATTACCTCGCATCAAAAATACACAGGCGCGTGAGGGAAACATTGCTGAAAATGTTATATTAGTACGTAGGTAATTTTAAAACAAGAAAGGTGAGCGATAAGTGCAGCTCCTACATAATTGAGTACTAAGTGGCATAGGGAGTAGAAACCCAGGAAAGCGGCCGCATCGTGTCGCAAGAAGCCGTTGAAGTAACATAAGCGCAGCAAATTATCAGGGTCGTGCGACGACGCCGCCGCGACGGTCGCTGCCTACGCGCCAGCCGCCTATACGTGCGATATAACTAGCCGTGCACGTACTATGTACTCTAGCAACTCGTGTAAACAACTCCAACGCGAAGGCGCGTTGCTTGCTCGCAACATCGGCGGAAAAATCTCATGGACGCGGCAAAGGACAGCCGCTCGACAATGCCCGCCGACAACAAAGAGCGCAGACTCGCGCCGCCGCTTCTCAGAAACGGTCGGCTGCGGGCTGAAGAGTAGGTAGCTATTGTTCTACGCTGACATGGCCGCTGCAAGTGCAGGTAGCCGCGGACACGATAATGTACAGTGATCACTGTCATACTAATTTATTGTTAAATCTTTGTATAGTCTTAGTCCGCCATATTGTAGCGTCTGCCTGGAAACAAGTTTCGTGCGCAAGCGCAGGCAGCCGGCCGCCAGCTGCTCTCGCGTCAGGTGGTGCGTGGCCTCGCGCTATCCATATAGTGTATAATAAGACTGGTGCCTCTATACCTAACAGTGCGCTGTAGCGATCGCAGACAAACACTAATTAAGGTGCAGAGTGGAGTCAATTAGGTGACGGCGCTGTTGCTAACTTGCTATGCCAGCCAACCAATGAAGTCACGACAACTCGCATACCGCAACACGGCTATGTAGTATGTACCGATGTTATCGCTTTTACGAAACTTTTAAATTGAATTTATATGGGAAGATAATGTAGAGCGCTAATGTAACATGTAGAGTCATCGTTGGCGTCCTCTAAATGAATGTTACATGAAAATAGTAACTATTTTTCAGATTCTTGTGTTATGACAATACTGTAACCCCTTAAGTCTAGTTTATAAACTAACAAACAATTTCTTTCAAGTGGGTAATACCATCTTTACTAGTAATAAGAAAATGTTAAACGAGACTTTCCATGTTATATTTGGGCGATGTTTAGGCTGCGTGGTCGGCGCCTGCGCGGGGCCGGGGGAGGTCGGAGCAGAGAAGCCCCTCCGACTGCACCCATAAGCGAGACTGGTGTGCTATGGCCGGGAGGCACATTCCACTGAGGCATACGAAGTCTTAAGTAGGTACAAGTCACATTGGTCATTCACCGGTCGCTAAGATCATTTAAAAACTGATGTGCCGAATTGATGTCGATACGTATGAATTATAAATCGCGCGTGGCTAAAAAAATCGAATGTGATGCGCTAAAGCATTTTACATTCACCTGACGTCTGTGTATTGGGAAAGCAAACTACCGCAAGCCAGTTTCGAACTCAGCAAAATACCCATAACTACCTAATGTTGCAAAACTGTTTTCGTGATAGGAAACGAGCTCTGAAAATCTACGTATCGTGTTAGTTACGAAAACAATGAAGTTTTCCTAAGACATATATTATACTTAGCTCATAAATAAATACAATCGGCAAGTGAAACCAATTAGACGGTTACAGAGATTCAGGAGACTACAGTGGAGAGAAACACTTCGTAGCTAGCACGCGTGAGCTACGTGTCGGGGTGTGGCTGTGCGCGGCGGCGCGCGTGTGTGCGTGGTGTGGTATATTCGGTATGGCGGGCTGACTGGATGGCAGAGCACGGTCGACCTCTTTTCGTTTCAGTGACAGCGGGCATGACACTCCAGCGAGGGGGCGCATTGAAAGCATCCTGCCAGTGCGACTCCCATAATATAATTATGACGACGAACCGACGCCGGTCATGACAAAATTTCATTGTAAAACTGCTAGGCGTCACGCCAAAAACGAGTGGTCATTTTCACGCGTTACTAATTTCGATTAGATAGGAATAAGAATGTGATAAAACTTTGTACAAGTATGCCTGTGTGATGAAGTCAAAGGCAAAATAAAAAAGTAATTAGCCCTAAATAAAGTAAGTACCTATAAACAAGTTACGATAGGATGGTTCGGTTTAAGTCAACTAAGATAAAACTCACTATGACAGAAAGCGATAAAGATCATAAAAGAAAACCCTCTCGAAACTATCAGTAGATAGATAAAGGCTCGATTAAAAGCTGATATAATATAAAGTGAGACAATGGAATGTCTGACGTCACGACAATCAAAGCGAGGACCGATCCAACAAATAGCAGTTGACACATCACATCACCACTTTGGAAACTCAGTTTATAAAGGGCTTTAACTTATAAATCGAATCTAGATCGTCAAACACTGCTGGCAAACGATTGTTCTACCTACCAATTGTTTGCTTCACGTCTTCTATAAAGCCGGTTTATATAACAGCGATATGATATACAGGAGGTGGACGGTTGGACGTGCGTTGCAAACAGTCTAGTGTAAAGAGAAAAGCGAGCTCGCACGGCACGTCGCAGAATCCTCAGCAAGGCTATTGCTGATAACGTTATCTCGACGCGCGCGGCGGCAATTCGGCGTGACAGCTCTTGGAACGACCCCACTTGAGGGACCTCGTTTCACTGGACGTGGCTACCGGCAAAAAGCCCAAAAGCCCTATTAAATTTTCTATAACCGAAATTTATGTAAGAATGTCAACTCTTTATTGAACATATGTACTACATAATCAATTGCTAATACACAGACAAACACAGATAGTGGCAAAAAGGCAAACTTATCCCTTAAAGAGATCTCTTCCAGCTAACTTTTGTTGTTGTTTTTTAATGTAAAACATTTAAATTATTACATTTAAATGAAATTAAATGACAACATGGACAAAAATCTTGGGCATCTGACAGGACTCAAAGCTTTAACCTCGGCACTTTGTGCCAAATGGTAGAGTTTAGCTTAGCTTAGCTTAGTGGTTAAAGTTTGGTACCAAATGCAGATGCTCAAGATTTTTCATGTTGTCATCAATTAAAAACCTATGTTTATTGTAAGAGTGGGCTTGTGTTAAAAACTTGCAAAAATCAGATTAGGTACCTACATGTTTACTTAATCTATACGAGTAGATTACCTTGTTAATGTGCAAATAACTTAGCCATAGTAATTACTAATTAGTCTTCAGATTAACGACCGAAAATAGGTTTAACATTTGGGAACATTTATTTTGTTACTGCTACAGATCATATGAATAAGGTTAGAATGACCACGTGGTCGAGACAGAGCGCGGCCGAAATTTTGAGCAAATAAAAATAAATAAAAAAATAAATATCTCGGGACAATTTACACCAATTGACCTAGTCCCAAACTAAGCAAAGCTTGTACTATGGATACTAGACAACGGATAAACATACATATATAGATAAATACATACTTAAATACAAATAACATCCATGACTCAGGTACAAACATTCATATTCGTCACACAAATATTTGCCCATACCAGGATTTGAACCCGGGACCTCTTGCACAGTAGGCAGACACATGTGCCACTGTGCCATACAGGTCGTCACAAATCTTCATATTGTCCCACTCATACTGACAACGGCTCTTAATTGCGAATGAGTATTGGCTTATTTAGTTGATGCATCGGCGACAGGCCATGTGGAGGTGATGTGCAGGCCAGCTACATTAGCTTAACACGGCCGGGTAATATGTATAGTACTCGTATAATGTACAGTACAGTAAGTGAGAAGAAAAACCCATGGTTAAAAAAGAAATTAACGAATTTGCACAAAATCGTGTCTCTTCTGCATAAACGGTGGAGCCATTGCTATATTAGGTCTATATCTTCGTACTTTATTGTTATGCATCTAGTAATTTATCTCAGATGAACACGACCGAACGTATTTGGCAATAGAGTCGAGTACCGATGTTATTGAGCAACTTGCCCGCTCCAGTATATTTGATGGCGACTGTACATAATAGCATAAGCTCTGGAATATTCCTGCGAGATTTAGGGGGAGTGATCCGAGTATAAGTTATCCCTCAGTGCGACTCCATCTAACTAGTGTCTACTTATGAGAAAGGGATGAAGCGAAAGGATAACTCAAATTTGGTGAGTCATGTTAGGGTAACCAGGATTGTCACAGTGTAAGTAATATCCATTGAAATTCGATATGGCGAGCGCTAGGCGTCATGTGGTAACCGAGTTTTAAACCTGCTTTTGATGGAGCTTTTTTCATAACATAACCCATTGCGGCACGACCGCGAAAATTTGTGGCTGTCAGTATTGTGCGGAGCCGAGCCCCTGCATCCCTTGAAATTCTAGAGCGGATTAGCAACGAAAATTCCCGGTGAAAACTCCCTTGGTGGAGACGTGTAGAGAATAATGACCTACGGCTTAGCTCCGGACGGCGCGGGGAAAATACCAGCTGCAGGACAAACTTGTTGTTGACGAGGGCTCTTGCAGAAATAAACACGAGGAAAATAAAACTAGGTATCTAAACGAGCGTCGGTACCTATATGTAACGGACGTGGCGGTAACATTTACGAAGGTCTAAACAACCAATGCGCAAATAAATGCCAGTGTTTAACTCATTTACTTAATGCTAAGATTTTTAAGATGAAATAACTGTTTAAACATGTTTTTCTCAACTACAAGATCAACATAATGTTCTTATTTTATTTTCCTTAAGAAAGAACTCTATTTAACTGCAATCAAATAGATCTAAAGCTAATTATTTAATTGCAAACTGTTTTCAAGAAACTCTGCTACAAAATAAGAACATTTTGCTATTTATAATGACTTTATTGGAAAATGAGTTGTCATCTCTATATCTTTCTAATGATATAAAATATACTTTAGTAATAAACACACAAACAGTTTTATGTAATCATCCTTAACGTTAAAGAGAATTATTATAACAAAATTTATAAAATTTTGGTGTTATCCAAATCTTTACAGCCACCTACTTACACAAGTACTAATCCATAAATATTAAAAAGGAAAAAACAAAAACAAAACGAATACGAGTCCAATTGAGAATCCTCATCCTCAGGTTTTGAATTAAGTCCAAAAAAATCTTAGCATCAGAAAGTTTATCGTTGCGAGGTTCACTTTTAATGAACTTACATTAGAGTTTGCTTACTAAGATAGGAATAACACAACTTCAAGATGGTAGGTAAGTAGCGTGAAAAATTGGTTGAGATTTCTAGAGGCGGCGAAGCACGTTACACTATACAGAGTTAAAATATTGTTTACGTTCAAATATTAAGTAAGTATAGTCAGGTAGGTACTTTTAACATCTGAGGAATTTAAGAATCTTACAAGTCGATGGCATGCTCGAAGCGATTAACGCTTGCCCTCGTGTATGAAATCTAATAATACCAAATCAAGTAGGTAGTTGCAGTTATCAGTTGCACGAGTAAAACTGACCTAATTGTTCTCTAGGACGAGCACCGGGCCGGCGCCCGGCGCCCGGCCGCGCCAAGGGCGCTCGCGCTTGCTCTGCCGTCGGCAGGGTGAAATCCAAGACGTGATCAAATCTTACTTTGCCTAACTCAGTAAGTGATCGTGTATCTTTACCAAGGGTTTACGTGGAACAGTCAAACTTCTTTTTTCTTACTTTTTAATTTATGAAACTTATTTTTAATACGATGATGATCACCCTACCATACCAAACTGTTTAAGACATAACCTTTGACAAAAGAAATAGAAGTTGGGGACAGGTATTCGTTACGTACGAGGTTGTCAAATATAATTTGTTACGTTTTCACAAAGTCAAACACTCTAAAATTGTCATTTACTGTAGGGTGACCGGACTCTTCGTATTTATTTTATTTTTATTTTTAATTATAGCATACTGCGTCCTACTGCTAAGCGCAGGTTACCAATGCTTCCTTAGTAGGAAATTAAAACATAATGTATACTAATGTTAGGTTAATACCGAGACCGAAACAGTCGAATCATCATTTAACAAACTGTAAACTGATCTTCTAATCTAATTACGTCTTAGATTTCACCCGTATAGCCGGGTGCTCGCTAGTGAGCCGATACCGAGCGATTTATACTGCACGTTACGTTTACCAAAAATCATAAAGTGAGCGAGTCGAAAGTTTTCAGTTTGTGCCGCGGATCAAAGGGCAGGGACAGCTGAGGGCTCGCAGTTACAGCTACATTGTTTGTGAACAATACGTATCCAGTGCAATCTCGTTACTGTGTCTGCACGGTGACGGCTACTGAGTGCTCGGCTTGTGGCGGCTATAGAGGTATGGCGGCGACAGCGTTGTGAGGTTGCGGCCTAACTCGCCGACGATCGTCCGACCCCCGCCGAGCCCCAGCCCTTGGCTCCGGGAGGTCCCCCTACCTCCTCGTAATACTCCGACGCCTACATACATCTTTCACGCGTGGAGTAACTGTTTTTTTTACATTTTGTTTTCTGTTTGAGATGGTGAGATCTCTAACATTCTATTGCGGCGACTTTAATCAGCATCCACTGACTTAAGTGCGTTATTGCTATTTATTCCAAATATTAAAAGTTAAGGTAGGTTTTAAGGTTTAGGTAGTTAAATGTATGAATTATCATACTACTTATTTAGCTTATATTGGATACCTGTTTGCCTAATAAAGAAAGCTCAACCCTAATCAGGAATTGAACTAGTGCAGAGCAAATTATCCTATATTATAGTAGTAACCATTGCTGCTAATCAAATAGAGTAATGACAGACTTGTAATAAATGTGCTAGGGAAGTCACACTTCAAGATTTATCTAAGCCAGTATGTTTATCCTAGGTAAGTCTTTTTGTGGTACAGGTATTTCTAGAATGTGTAATTTAGAATTGCCTTCAATTCGCCAAAGGAATTATAATCATCCGCAGCATATCTCGGAAGATCTCGTAATGTGCACCGAAGCGAAAATAGTTGACCGAGACAGCCAACGCCGGCGTGGCCGTAATACGTTAGGTGCGCACGTGACGTGCACTGGGCGCAGTCGGTGCGGCCAACAGCAAAACGAGCAAACGCTGGTGCCAGCTGCAATGCAGCTGCCGCGGCCGCGCCGTGCCGCGCCTCAGCCGCGCTCTATCTCTCCAACAAGCGAATTATTCAACCCAATGCAGGTGCTTCTCTATCTACGGTACACGTTCTAACAAAAAAAGAACTTTGAATAAAATAGATCTAGTTTACTGGTTTACTAATGCCATAGAATAAATAATAGTACAAACAAAGTTTTACTTTGAACAAAAACTTCGTTTAGGTATAAAAAGCGTCCTAGCGTATGCCTCTCTGTCTAACGTATAACTCGTATTTAAAAGCACGCGCGGCAAAAGCAATTGCGCCGGCCCCATTGCAGTGGTGTGCCGATGTCCTTGGAGCAGCGCGAAGTAAACCGCGCCTACGAATGCACGTGCCTATCTATGTATTAATAAATATATACACGGTCTTTTACGTGCGATTTGATTATCTGGTGAAAACTTTAAAAGTTTCAACCACCTTTCAGTTGGTAATAATATGCATAGTTGACACAAAATCTGCTGAAAGTTGATGCTAGAATGATACAATTTGTAGTGTTTTATGTATAAACGGTAAAACAGAGGAATCCCTTTCGTCACGGGAAGAGGCCTTTTTGTAACTTTGGGACGTACATATTTATAAAAAGGCTAGTGTATTAAAAAGGCAGTTAAACGCCTAAACAAATTCGATATCTGTTATGCTCTTTAAGGTTAATGACCACTTTAATGACGATCACTGCAGCCGCGACGAGTGAGTAATTGTTTTGAACGACAAGCGCAATTCAGCAAAAATATAATTTTGTTGAAATATCTCATCTAAACGTCGTTGGGGGTTAGAATAATAAAATATAGGAGCATAAGTTAGTACACAGTCAGTGGTCTCTCGACGCTGGTTCAGCTCTTCCTCAATAAAGAACCCGCCCGCAATAAGTATCTACTGACGGTGTGGTAAGAAGAAGTCTAAATTTATTGCTTGCTTACTCCTGGCAACCGACAAGCTAAGCGCCCTGTGTTGCCATACATACAGATTTATCTGTGTTTATACAGAATTTTAGGAAAGATTACAGATTAAAAATAAATGACGTTTCATACAAATTGCTCTCCTGTACAGATTTTCAAGTATCCAGAATTGTAAGGAAATACAGATTTTCTACGAAGGTTTATACGAGTAAAAATAAATTTATCTACAGATTATCTCTCTGTTAACTAAAACACCCGGTAGCTCCTAAAGTACTGATCGTAGAGTAAAAAAATTAAAAGGATTTTTTTCCCTGATTGCCCATATTCGGCTTAACTTGATCGAGTTAATTATCTTTGATTCCTGTGGCCCCAACATGACCAGCCAATGTTTAGTTTATCTGCGTTTATCTCTATGTGCATCCCATTCTTACGACACTAGTTTGACAGAGACGCAGGGAGGGACAAAATAAAACCAGGGCGTCATGTCAGGGCCGCTGTTATTTTTTTTATTTTAATACTATCCAAGTACTAAACACACCCACCCACAGCTACGCCGGTACAAGGCTAACAACGCGTTCGCGATACTTTTGATATTGCAGGTGTCTATGAGCGGCGGTGATCGCTTACTATCACGTGATCCGTCTGCTCGTTTGCCCCCTTCACTAAAATAGATATTCTTCGTAATCCACGTTGTTAATTAATCTACTATGCTTAAGTAGTATCAAAAGATCGCTGACGAACACATTACTGTCTACTGGATAAATAAAACCATACCCAAGGCTGAGGCGAGTTCGGGGAATAATTGAACCGTGGTCGGTCGAGAGCACCCTCGGCGCGTGTATAGTTGGGTCTGACGCCGACCTCCAATCTGACACGATCTTTTTTTTGAGTTCCGTAACCAATGGGTAAAATGGGTCTCTATTACTAAGCCTCCGCTGTCCTTCCGTCTGTCACCAGGCTGTATCTCATGACCCGTGATAGTTAGGAAGTTGACATTTTCACAGATGATGTATTTCTGTTGGCGCTATAACAACAAATACTAAAAACCAGAATAAAATAACTATTTATTATAGATAATGGTGCGGAACCCTTCGTGCGCGAGTCCGACTCGCACTTGGCCGGTTTTTCTGACTGGCTGCTCAGCGACTCATATGGTATATTGTTAGCAAAACCGAGGCTAAATCGCTGCAGCAGTTGCTGAGATTACTAAAGTCTGGATAGACGGCAGACGGGACTCGCGGTTTTGGATTTTGATGTTTAGCTAAACTTTTAAAACCGCGAGTTTAAACCTTTTAAGGCCAAAAGTAACCAATCTAAAATAAAGCGCTTTCAAAAATTTATAATAATAATTAATATTATTAAGTGTTTTTAAGCTACTCTGACTAGCAAAGAGCAGAGGCATACAGAGTTGGTGCTGAGCCCATTTTTTTTAATCTTAATCTATTCTTTATATATGTAGTGTAAAGTCGCTATCCGTTCCTGTCAGTCCGTTTATCTTTGGCCGCTTACGCCTTCTAAACAACGCAACGGATTTAAATACGGGTTTCACTGTCATTTAGAGTTTTTTTACGGATTTTTTTTATGTACAACATTCTAATTAACCGTGAGAAGCCGGGGCGGGTCGCTAGTTAGTAAATATGTGGATGCGATCTAAATATGTATAAGCGATTTTGCGATTCGCTTGTTCTACTTAGCGGGCCTAGTAGATGGTAGGCTTGAAAAGGACAGCCGGTGCAATTACTGGCACAAGAGGCATTCCATCTTAGCCCTCTGGGTTGGCAACGCATCTGCAATCTCATTGGTGTTGCGGGTGTCTATAGACGGTGGTGATCACTTACCATCAGGTGACCCACTTGCTTGTTAGCCTCCCTATTTTATATTTAAAAAATAAAGGAGGCCGAAAAGCACAATATCAGTGCGAAAAAGTACAATAGCATCTGTATTAGTGAATTCTGAACTTTCGGGCCAGGTAGAAAGGAGGGTGTTTTATAAAAAGGACGGAAACGTTTTGATCTGCCTTAGATGTATGATTGCTTTCATGTCCGAAGGAAAAAGAAACTGCTTTTTACCGAATTCAAAAATGGTGGCTCTCAATTCGGTTCGATTTTAAATGTTCGTCATCTCACATCTCCGGATTTCAGAATTTATTTTTTGAACGATAACATAGAAACACCTTCAAATTGTTCCCTTTACTGTCAAAATCAAGTTCTGATGGGATCCAGGGTGGATCCAGGAGCAAGTAACAGAATTCCTCTAAAATTAAAGGCATGCATATAGCAAGCAATTGCTCTGTTTTTCGTACGAACTGTGGCCCGTTTCACGAAGCTACAAGTTACAATTTTACAAGTCTAAACCGGCAACATTGGTCATTATGCCCATTGCCATTGGTCATTATTGATCAATGTTGCCGGTTTAGACTTGTAAAATTGTAACTTGTAGCTTAGTGAAACGGGCCACAGGGATTACTATACGGCAGCATGATATGAAGACCATGATACTGGTACACTTCAACGGTTAGTAGATAGCACATTGGTGTGACAGAGAAATTTTCTAAGGAGACATTTTAGTTCTTTATTTGAATATAATAACGTGACATATTTATTGTGAAGGCTTAGCGGAACTCCTTAAAAGATAACAGCTAATTAGTATTCATACCATAAAATTACTAAGGGACAAGACCCTAATGTTAAATAGCTATTGCAAATAGGACTTTGTACTTATTGCATAATTTCAACAGACTTAAAAGAAGAAAGTTGTTCTAAATTATTATGTCTAATTTTGTATTTACAATAGAATTCATAACAAATTGATTATTTTTATTAAGTATAGTTATGTCTTTTTATATCACGTTGATGGTAAACAGGCATACGGTTCGTCTGCTGTTAAGCAGGTACCGCCATCTCATGTTATAAATTTGGCACACCTTACAATTTTACATATTTGTCTTGTTTTTGTATGAAGATATGTCAAATTGTAGCACTTGTCATAGTTGTCATACATAGTTCTTCTGGCCTCTATATCACAAAAAAGTTTAAAAAAAGTTATTTTTTAAACGGACCTATCACGCTGTTTAGTCTGAGGGCCCTAGCGGCCTAGGACAATAAGTACTAAGTGGACATGAAGCATATAATATCCCTTTTCTAACTAGAAGGGGTATGTGAAAGGCATGATACAGGTACTGGTGGATTGAGGTGCTCAGCAAGGAGTAGGTTTTACTTAGCAAACCAAAGGATGTCAATAGGGCATATTCATTACGAAACTAATGGCCTGCCAAATTGTTGTCGATCGTCATTAAAAATATATTTATGTCCAAAAAAGTAGATAAAAATACATTATATGTAGACTGGTAAAAGCATAACGCTTCATTTGGCTTAGCCGTAGTCGGGTAAAAAACCAACATTTTAGAAGTTATAGCGATACTAAGTTACTAAAATAAGGAAGAAAAATTTTTTTTGTTGCTTCGAAATATAGTCAGTGGAATCCAGATAAGAAATGTAGAATTTTTTGTATGAGATAATGATCGTAATTAATGAGTTAAAAGCTGATTGTAAAATAACGCGATCTTAGTTTTAAACCCATACATTTTACTAGTGACAACGAAGACTGTGACGTCAAAATACATACTCGCTTCGTATGGAGCGTTTTCGTGACTCTTGTTTAGTTAGTTAGTTATCTAATAGTACTATTTCAAAAAACTTTAGAAAAACAAACAATACGGTGGATTCTATCTTTTTACGAGTTCTTTCGATTTTTGGAATAAACAAAATCCATGCATATTGTCAATTGAGAGACTGCATGACTGCAACCACCACTTTCTGCTCAGCGCCGCAGTTGTGGCGAGTTGCAGAGTTTGCTGTATAATTACGATATAGCGTTAGACTCACTTAGCGAGGCAATTTGCCGGACTCGTGATCACGGGCGCGCGCGAGGCTGAGCTTTATTCCGGGGGAAATCACGTTTTACGTTTATAAAATGAACCGTTAAAGTAAAATAATAAAGCATATTTTTATTCCCTGACACATAAAGAAAATAAAACGACTAACTAGGACCTCCACTGTCTGACAGCGGGTGTTCTGTCAGATATTTAACTAACAACGTGGTATTTTTGTTATAAATACTTATAATAAACGCCACTCACAAAATTGTTGGAGCGCATTTTTAAAAATATCAAGAGAAAAAAACAAAAATTCAAATTACCAACACGGTGAGCAAAAATATATTTTTTTGTTTTGTTTTTTTATCTTTCGTTTATAAGTGTAAAAGAGTTATTATTTGTTCCAGGTAAAAAATGTACAAAGTTTTATTAAAACATCACAATTTTCTTCCTTTGACGAATTTTTTTTAATTTTGGTCATAAAAATCTTATCAAAATGTTATCAAAATAATAAAAAATATAATGTAATGTGAATTTAATCTTTTTGAGTGCGTGACTGGCCGCTGTTGCCTAATTAATTACTTAATTAGCTTTCCTTTAGAGCTTTCTTACCCGACTGCAGCGAACTTACCGATGCCAAAAAGGAGGGCGTTAGCTTTGTATGATCTAGTCTAATTGTTAGTTGCCTCGTAAGGACTTAACGGATAGACGGATTTTGGTAAATGAGAAGTCATTGGAGTCATGTGAGTAGTCCAGGGCACAATGAAAACATACATAGGCAAATAACATAAAAACAGAATTGCGGATTTTTGGCGACATGTGTTACAAAAAACTAACGACGCTCAATTCTGTTGAGCGGGGCGTCAAAGTAGGGGCGGGGCATTAAAGCAATTTCAAAAATAGGTTATTTATACTATAATTAAAAAATTACGAAAAATTCAAAGTGAAAAATATTTATTGCATAAAATTTAACGTCTAACCTTATCGTGAGGGTATTAAAATAAATGTTTTTAGGAGCCAGTTAACATTTTTTTTTAATGAAAATGACGGTTTTACGTTGGTTTTTTTAAAGCATGCCTTTACGTCACTTCTAAATCACTCAGTAAGTTATCCTTCCGGTTGTCCTTTTTATGCATAATATGATAATATTCATCATTCTCCTAGGGCTTTTTCCCGTTTGTCGGGGTACGGCTTGGCCATGATTTCAGATTAAGTCAGGTTACCCTATTATATTGGAGTGACTGCCATCTGACCTCCGTAACCCACGTAACAAGGAAACCGGATCGACAGGATCATGGTTACAAATTCATTTACACAAATGTGCAGGTTTACTTACGATGTTTTCCCTTACCATTAGAGTATTGGCTATTACAGTGCTTAGGTAATGTACATAAGTTATAAAAACTTCTTATTGGTACATGGCGACCTCTGGGATCGAACTCGTACCTCACGCTCACGAGTCCACCCCTAGCCACTATGGCACCAACGCTCTTATTATGCATAAGATTATCTTTGAATATTGTAAATAAATTAGTATTACTTTAACTGCTGCACGCCCTCGTCATGATTGACAGTCGGAAAACAATTGAAAAGAATTCTACGTTAAGACTTAAAGTACAGTCAGCCTCAGCGCCAAGGTACTAAAATGTTCAGCTACTTCTGAGGCTGACCGTACCTTAAACTTTGTCAGCGAGATACATAAATAATAAATATGTTGATAAAAATAGCTAGATTTATTAATGCTGTAAAGATAAAAAGGGTCTAACATATCTTATCCTTTAGGATTACAGCTTGCAGAAAAGGTAACATTTAAAGAGCTAGTCTAAAACCATCTTGCACGTCATCTCCTACATATATATAGGCGAATAAAGTAATGGTAGTACGACACTACTAGCTACCTCACTAAGACTCAGTAGAAGCAAAACAATTGGATTTCAAGTCACACCAGGCTTATAGATTTGTGCGCTCAAATGAAGCAGTGAATCATGGGATGGGTGGTGGCCTGGCGGGCACTGCAATGCACTAATTAGGCTTTTGAACTCTTTATTATTACCTACTTGTCGTTTATGTGCCGTTTCAGTGAATTATGGAATTGATGCTTACGATAACAATGCTACCGGCCAGTAACGAAAACGTCCTGGCTCTATAGTAATTACGGCATAGGCGAGTGATTTTCTTTTTCTACGACTTCGGGCAAAAGCAGCAGATTTAGCAAATCCTAGTTGGAAGTCCCGGGTCGACCACTCCAGCGGGGCGCGCCACCCGCCGCCACCCTCCCCCGACTTTCACTCTCGCGTGCGTCGGGGACCGCCCGCCGCAGCTCCGAAACACTGTTAACGCCCAACCGACCACCGAGCGGTTATCGCCCTACAACCACACGCTTAAGTGCGAGATTGGCGGGGACCTAAATGGTACGAGGCCGGAATCATTTTAAGCGATGCGTCTAGGGTATAATAAGAGGCGACGCGTCCGCACACTATATTCAGACGTATCGCGAAGTGGGTAGAAGCGAGATTGGAGCGTTGGGCGGCGGTCGAGCGAAGTACTCTGCTTCTGAAGAGATCGCGCCGTGTACCAGATCCCTCGTCACCAGGCAACCCGCACGCAACTTACTAATATTTCATATACGTAGGCGCGGAGAGACCAGGCGGCTGGGATGCTGATTCAAACGTTTAGGATTGGCGGTTTCATATTGGAGACGGTATCATCGATAAGGCATGAGATAACGATAGCTCTTTATATTCATTTAAGCAGTTTCAACAATGAGTAAACAACTGTACCTACTTGAACATTAATCGAATGATGATGACTATGTATGATACCGAGCGCAAGCATCTGACGCTACGACCAACGACTAACACGCACCGCTCGATGCCTAGGCATCCTACGCAACGGCAACAGCGGTTTAGATTGGAATTCACTTTATGTAGGCGAGGTTTTCAACTTTATTTCACAAGCGCATGGGTACATACTCAGTACCTACATACTACACTTATATTTAATTGTTGCATATCAAAACAAAAGCTATGCCTACTTATATCGGTACCTACTAATTGCGCAACTGGTGCTGCAGTGTGACGTATGAGCAGGAGATGGTAATTTAGGTGCTATAAAATGAAAACATTAGGAAGATTATTCTGTGCCAATCAGCACACCGGACTGAGCAGACACAAACTTATGAGCATGTCGCGTTTATCAATTGCACGCTTTACGTTTACGTAATATACGATTCGCGATAGATAGGCTACTCTACTAGTTGCTTGCGTTCTCAAAAACATCGCCTTGTACCAGGACCACCAGCAGGTAGTTATTTACCACGGTGGTTGGTTGTCAAGGCTCAATAAATAAACAAACACGTTTTTACGAATACTACCTACTAGTTGATACCTATGATATCTAAAATGACTTTTCAGAAGGCAATAACAACCTGCAAAAACCTTAAATGCATCTCTATTGTGGGCAGTGGTGTTAAAAATATCCTCGGTTCCATGCCAATACATAGAGGTAGGCAGGTATCGGTATGCTACTCGTGTGTTTGGGTGATGACTGAGGGCGAAGCTTAATGTCAGGTTATAAGTAGGTACCTACTAATTAACAGTTGATGCGTTATTGCGCTTCTACAATGTATAGATTGAAGTAGGTACGTGCGACTGTAGTCGTAACTATAGCTATGTACAGTAGCTATAGGGGATTGGGGACGACGCAAGAGCAGAGCAAAGACAGAGCAGCGCCCGAGGCCGGCGCGGCGACGAGCCCGGCCTGCGGCCGCCGCGGCGACCCTACGGCCCACGCGATAAGGCGCAGTTCGCCGCGCGCGCCCGCTGACCTCACCGCACCGGCAAGTAATAAATATGTAACACTGATAAAGCCGCAGAAGCGATGACCGGCAAGTATTTAGGGATTCTCAGTCGGTTGGCAAACAAACACACGGGTCATCGCGCCCTCGCCGCCGCCGAGGCCATCGGGATCGAGGATGACGACGCCGGCGTGGACCGCCACCGGCTATTTCTGGTCGCTAGGCAACAGGATCGGGCCGAAATAGCGCGGCCGTCGAGACGAGTGCGTCTTTAAGATATAAAGCGAGTGTCACGTGCGGTACGTACCTGCAGCGGGCGGTGTGGTGGTGCGTCGCGCGGCGGTGGACGCTCGTGGCGGAGGCGCGCGGCGGACTGGCGGCAGCACGCGACGGCGGCAGCAGCGCCGCCCGCGCCCCGCGCCCTCCGGCCGCCGTCGGGAGCGCCGCCGCCGCTCGCTGCACTCACATCAGCCCGGCGCCGCACCTCCCCGTATCTCGCACGCACGCCGCTTCGTTCCACTGTCACCTCTGCGTGACCCTCCCGACACTCCCGACCTAAGGTACCTATTCGCAACCACCTCGGTCGTTATTCCTACCTGTACCCTGGCTTGGTTTACCCATTTCGATAACAACTACCTACTTCCTTAAATAGGGAGAGACAGGAAAAATCTTAATTGTTTTGTTTCTTGCACCATAAAGAGCTAAGCAATTTCCGCACCTTATTCTCCCCGCAATATTCTCTCTGCAATATTTTGGGATTTATAAAAAGTTCGCAATTCTGACACTTTAAAGTGTAATTTAACTAATCACCTTACCGTTTTTGGCTTATCCCCAAGTACAATGGTAGAAAGTGGTAAAGCAATTTCTTGATCGCACACGTGCTAATCACCTCATTGGTTTTGGTTAGTTTTGGTTTGACGTAAAAAAAGTAAAAGTAGAGTTTGTGCGGAAAGTGAACTGACGTGGCTTACAAGGGACGGTACTGGCGCCCTTCAATTCTTTGACGGTTCTCTTTTTACATATTATACTGAAAAAACAGATTGAAACTTTTTGGGGGTTTTTGATGCTCACGCAGAAATACCAGAATGGATACAGGCGTCTGCATCTTGCAATTCTTACTTACCTTTTTTATCCTCATCCATATGTACAGTCAGCACCAAATACTGAGGCCTGAGCCAAATATATTGGAACGTGATTGGAACACGTCTTTATTCCCAAACCATTAAGATGTGTTTTAATTTTAATGTACTTGGCCACTTTGGCCGCTCCTGTCTATTTCATGCTGACTGTACCTGTATTATATAGTATACGCAATACCCACCAACAAACCTACCGAAATAAAAAAAATGTAGACAAGTGCTTGACAAGAACCTGCCTAAATGCTTACTTTAGATTTAAATGATCTATTCAGATCAAAATATTAAGTTATCCCTCAGTGCATCCCTTTCTTAAGGCACTAGTTAAAAGAGCTGCGTTGAGGGATACCTTATCCTTATCTATATGGCAGTCAAGGGTCAAGGCCGCTGAGGCTGCCAGGTACTGCTTAGGTGTAGTAGACAAATGTAACATCCATCTGCAAAGTGAATAACCTACCCACGTATTGTGTAAGCAGAGCCTCTGAATATACAGGACAACACTTCATGGCCAATGTTTTCTTTGATGGATAAATAATTTATAAGTTTTTTTAATAATGTAATGTCTCGATTATTTCTAGATTAATTGTTTGTTAATTCCTGGGTTTACTTCACTTATTATCCTCTGTGACTATACTATACTGTTATGTACTTAGATTAGTAGGTAACGTTCAAGAAAACATTTTTTACTTGGAAAGAGCGCCATCTATCGCTTTATAATTTAACTGGATACCAAGTACGCCGGGCGAAATCAAATTTAGAGAATATGGCATCGAGGAGAATAGTAGTAGAGTTAGTATGCGATCGCTAGAGGTCACTTTACAAGAAAGAGATACGATGCGATAGATATTTTCCTTGAATTAAAAAGGTTAAAGCTCTATATGCTACCTCTTATCCTTTTGCGAAATGTTATTACAGATGGGGTCAATAATTTATATCTGGAATAAAGTCAACAATACAGTGAACTGATTATTCTGCCATCTAGTTGTTTTTTACATAACTACATAATTTCAATGGTTGGTTTCTCTTATCTTGTTGTCATACTTACAAACTAGATAGCGCTGTAATAAACACAAAGGCGCTTGTTTAAAAATGACAGAATTCCTGCAATTCCCGCGAAATAATATATTGTTTGACAGTTGAACCGTTGAAGTTGATTTGATTCAACGAGGTAGAAAGAAGTTGAGTTATTTACTGAGTTAAGTGTTTTTAATAACGGAAAAGGATACCAACCTTGCTGAAGCTCAAAATGAATATTGTTATCCCTACCTTTTCGAATCCTTTCTCATTTCACTGCTTGAAAAAAGATACGATAAATAACTTGAACATTGATTCATGTGTGCCTGAACATTCATCTCATACCTCAATTCATTCTAAAACAGAGTGGTCAGACTTAAACCATGGTCAAGTGAGTATTTCATCCTTAAAATATTAGGCCCTTCGATTCCACTGACTCGAGAACTTGTATTAAAAAAAGTTTGTAAATATTTTTGCAAGAAGTTCACAACTTGTTTATCAGCAAGCAGTAGGCTTCTGATTGAATTTTCATTGATCTTTTGTAGTTTTCTTTTGATAAGTTAAATTAGGGTAATAACGTTTAAACTTACACACGTTCTATAGTATAATGAAGATAAAAATTTAAAAATGGTGAAGGTGTCATCTTCTACATTTTATAAAAGTAACTCAAGTACCATAATAGCCAGTTTCTATCTTTAATTTGCTTAAATACGTATGCATGTTTCATAGTTATTATTCTTATCTGTAAAAAATGAAGTACAAATTGGTTTTAATTATGTATAATTAGGTTTTTGTAGTAATTATTCTAAATTTCTATTAAAAGTCAACTACATCTCCATTTGCAGTATATTGCGGTATGGCACGGCAACAAGTGGACCCGAGGGGTTGTCAGCATGGAGTCGCGGATTTTATTCTGGCTAGTTGACTGTGGGTATTACCTGAGGCCTGAAGAAAACACCATCTATGTTCCCTTGTCAGCGGAGTTTAAGAAGTTGCCTACAAAAGTTTTCGAGGCCAGCATTCATGGGGTTGTGCCTATTGACAAGGTATGATGAAAAGTTCTGTGTGTAATAGTAAGATCACCTGCCAAGCATACTAGCTTTTATCGCGAAGAAAGCATTTGTCATTTCCACACAAGCATATTGAGTAGAAAGGGACAAATGCTTGTCCTCTATAAACTGAATTGTTCAATTTTTTTATAAGTGCTGCGATTCAACATAAATGTAACAACTATATATATATGTGTTTGTTTATCTGTTGTCAAGTACCCATAGCACGGGCTTAGCTAAATTCGGGACTAGATCAATTAGGGTTAATTAATTGTTCCAAGATATTTATTAAATTTTATTTATTTCCTTGACTGTATTTTATTTAGAGTGTCTAATCCAAACTACCCTATTTCTTTCAGGTATTGTCAGAGAATTGTGAAATAGAAAACCAGATTTGTACTACTTGGAATGATGGAGCAATTCATAAAGGACAAAACTTGATCACTAGCAGCAAAGCAATATACTTTGTACCAATCGCCATAATGTCTAACAAGGGAAATGATGTGGTATGAACTTGAAAAACTAATTTCGATAATTTACTATTTAGCTATTTAATTTGCGAGCCACTGTTGATAGAATAACAACCAACTTATAGAATTAGCACCATAATAATAGTAACTAATTACATAGTTAGTAATTATTAATTATATAATGTCTCATGCATGATTTGATGAGACATGGTTCTACTGGTACTACTACTGGTACTTTTAAAATTGGTTGCCTTCTTTTTATACTAAAAAAAAGGAAAAAGGACCAGATGGGTCATGTGATGGTAAGCAATCACTGCCCCAATAGACACCTGCAACAACAGAAAAATCGTAAGTGCATTGCTAGCTTTCAAGAAATAAATAGGCTCATACCAGTTTCCCTGTTAAATTCTTGGCTAAGATGCATTTACTACAATGATAATGAATATTTAACATAATCAAGCTAAAATGGTCTTGTGTTAATTTCACAATGACTTTAACATGTCTGAGGTTTTTTCACTACACCCTATACATATAAGCAAAAATCCCAAGGGATGTTCAAAATTGGATAGGTAAAATTGTTGTGATTCAGAATAATTATTTTAGTTGGTCACATAGCTTTTAAGGTGAATTTTGTTTGAATTTTAACAGGTGCTTGGTGATCTGTACCTGGAAATTCCAGGTGAGGGTACAGTGAATTTCATTGATTTGATGGAGTTATGGCCAGTTTTCCTCCAGAAGAACTCTCAAGCCTACATCAAAAGTAAGTCAAACTGTGTGAAAAAAATTGGTCAAGTACGAGTAGCATTCGCGCCACCGAGGTTTTGGTATTACTACACAATATTTTTGTTATGTACCTATTAACCAAATCAACCCATGAATAAAAAAAAAGCAACAAAAGCCATATAATCTACAAGAAAAAAAACTAACTGCATAACTAAGCTTGTTTGTAAAGAATTTGGAAAATTCTGTGTTAGTTAAAAATATCGCTCTACTTTTCTTGTAATATTGAATTTTTCAATATTACACGAAAACTACGAAACCTGGTTTGGAATGTGCAATGGAAGTTCATTTGATATCCCATTTGAACCAGTAGGCTCACTTTGAAATTTCTTAATATGTATTGTTTTATTTCTAGACTTGTCTGAATTTTATGTGAGCCGGAGGAAGCACCATGCCTGTCAGCTAAAACCACTAATGGCACCAAACTCGGAACTGCCTTCTATGAAACTGACAACAACCCTACAGGAATATCGAACCATTGCAGACAATGCCCCTAAATTGCAGCTTGCATCAGATTCAGACTCTGCAGACTCAGATGATTGCAGCACCATTGTAGGCAAAGCTGCTAAGAACAAGTTTCACCTCACCCCCTCCGAAGTAGAAGAATACTCAGGTATGTTCATTAAAGAAAACGGAAGGGAGTACAATGTCTTAAACATAATCATTAACAAGACTCGCGATCTTATAATGTGCGAGAAATATAAAAATCGCAAGTCAGTCGGGAGGGCTTATTCCCGCTATCGGGTGAGGCGGTTGGAAAGTTTGGATACTTTTGACGATGGCCGATTTGATGATGCGGAGGAATATTAGAAGCGCAGGCGTTGACATTTCTTCGCCAACTGTTTTTTTTTATCTACATGTATAGGCAGAAAAAAAACCTAGTCTAGGGGTAGAGCACCTTATATTATGGAACGCGCCGCGCCGTATAGGACGCGCAAGCAGTAGCGAGCACGGTATGATACGCAATGCAATCAATAGCTTTTTGAAAAAAAAAAAAGTACTGGCAGCTTTCGTTTTCGCGAAAATTTTCAGACTTAAAAAAGTGTACCTTCTCTCAACTCGAGGCTAGATCATCGTCATCTCTAAAGCGCATAGAAATAGAGTTGTTAGTTCACGAATAATATTTTTTATAAACTGGTGTTATACCTATTAGTCGTAACATGTGATTTTGATTAGGATAGAAAAAAATGTTATATGTCTTGAAGCATTGCTTTTTTGGCTATAGGTACCTGTGCATGAACGGTATTGTTGCCGTCAGATTTAAATTGGATCTCAGTTATAGATACGAGTATGTGTAAATATGTTTTTAAAACGTATATAGGTAAAGTCTAGACAAATTGCCGTTTCGCTGAATTTTATGCGGACTTCATTTGCACTGGATTTCAAGCCCATTGTCTGGGCCCTAGTTTTGTATAAAAAAAGTAAACAAATGTCTATTTTTTTAAATTAGAGTATTGTTTTTATAAAACAAGACCCACATGGGCGGTTGGTGTGGACGCGGTGTGTGGTTTATTTTTGAACTGCCGCAAGGCAGTTTTAGAGGATTATTCTGTTTTCGTTTTTTCATAATATACATTTGTAATTTTTATTTATTTAGTTAAACACGATCATTATTCGTCATGTCCAAAGACTGCTTACATTTATAATTATAATTAGGTAATTAATTCTGTTGAAAGTTTTATTTTTTGTTCAATGCCAAAAATGTTCTGTTAATTTACTAAATATAGACAGTTGTCTACTTAATTCAGTTGAAAACGTTAATTTTAAAGTAGGCAGTCGCAACTTATACAAGTATTGTTTAGTATTGTTTTACATTAAGCATGTCTTATATTGAAGGTCGATACTCGCGTGTCACCTTTATGTGCCATTGACCGTACTGGGTCCAGGGGCACTGGGGTATAAATAATTAGTTCATGAGCCACCAGCATCGCGCCCGAATATACGATTATGTACGTGGGTAGGTACGTTGAGCATTTAAACTGTCAGCCAGCTGCAAAGTTGCAGTTTTTATGCGGTTGGCTTAAGTGCATCGAAATTGCAAACAAACTGTGCAGCCCGCTTGCAGTCCGCGTGCAATTCTTACGACTGCACACCTACAGTTTCGATGCAGTTTTGCCAAGCGTAAAAAAAACTGCATCCAAACTGCAACTTTGCAGCTGGTTAGCAGTTCCAATACAGTCCGTCAGTAATGGCCTTTACACTATAAGTTCTTGACATTGACAGATACCATTCCAATTATTCTAGTAGGTAATGAGATACCGAAAATGTACTCTGATGATTTTATTCAATTTGCGCCTGGCGTGCGAGTGAGGAGGACCGGGCCGTTGAGCATTGGGTACAGTTGCCAAGATTGTCCAAACTGTGCCAACTTACCTTCGTGTCAACCCACCCAGGTCTCCCCTATTAGTGGTGTCATTGCCATTGAATAGGTTTTTCTTTTTTTTACATGTTATGTTACATGTTGCTGAAGATGTTGAATACTCAAGCAAGGCCATAATAATGAATATTTAAAAGTCATTGATTTAAGTTGTTAAATGGTCTTTTGGCTGGTTTTTTCTGATGTGAGTCTTTATGAAAGTTCCTACTATTTTCAAGTATTTTAGGTTATAAGCCACCATATTAATAATCATTAACACCATTAGGCACTGGTCCCACCAAGAGCGAGGAAGCGATTAGCTATCGACTATTTTCTCGCTCAAGAAACGAACAAAAGATAAAGATCCCCGTGACGGTAAAAGAGAGAGATATATTTATAGTTCATCGCTGGCTGTTCACACTGCCGGCGAGGACTCTCCCTTCACTAGTTGATCGCAGCGATAAAAGCTATAAACGATGAACTCGCTCAGCGGTACTCGCCAAGCGATGCCCGCTTGCCACCAGAGAGTATGACCAGTGTTGCCAGGTACATTTTCGAAAAATCAGAAGATGCAACTAGAAAAAACCAGTAGATAGAAAAAAAACAATTTGTATATAACCATATACAAATACGCAGAAGTGAAATAAAGATGGTATCGCTTTGTCCATGAATCCTATAAAGTGATATTTAATTTAGTCATGTAATCATTTATAGGATTCATGGAGAAAGCGATACCATCTTTATTTCACTTCTGCGTATTTGTATATGGTTATATATAAATTGTTTTTTTTTCTATCTACTGATTTTTTTTAGTTGCATCTTCTGATTTTTCGAAAATGGACCTGGCAACACTGGTCATACTCTCTGGTGGCAAGCGGGCACATGTCCACCCCGTTAAGTCCATTTTACGATGACAATTTTATAGTGCCAACCAAACCATGATAATTTTGTGTGTCATTTCACTCAGGTTTTTATATTACATATTACATATCATATTTTAAAGAAAGCTAGTATTTGAAAAAATCTGTAGATTTTTAGTTATGATCAGTAGATCAGTAGAATCTTGGAAAAATCAGTAAATCCCCCGAAAAATCAGGAGATCTGGCATCACTGAGTATGACTGTAGAGTCTTTACAAAAAGAGGACCGTCATAAGATTTGAGGGCGTAGCAGTGCTAATTTACGGTTTTTGTTATGTTGACAACACTGTCACGTCAATTTTGCCTTTATAGTTCGACACTAAGGATCATGATACTTGAATATGAAGAAAAAATTAAAATGTAAATATATATTTTTTGTAAATTTATGAGATGATAAGCTAAAACCTTTTTCATACTCTAAAAATAAAAATATACAAACATAAAAATAAAAATTTATTCATCGTAACCATCATCATTTGAATTTGATGTGCTTGAATCAGTTGTGTTAATCACAAATTCTTGCATATCTTCTATTATATGGTCTTGCTCCCAATATTTTGGTTCCACATGAATCACGTGATCACACTCTTTTTGCCACTGTTCTGCAGTTATGTTGCTGAAGCACTCAATTATAATTGGCAATCATTCTTTAGATGAAATATTAACATTCTTAGATAGATATCACATGCTGAAATACTTTTGGTTTTATACGTAAGTGAACAATTGCTCTTCTCAAGTAGTTACAAACCGTTATTTGTGGAAAAAAAATATTCGAGAGACCGTGTCTTTACTCAGATCTGGAAAAAATTATATACATAATGTAAAAGTGTAAAGTATCAAAACTATTTATAACTTGCACCAAACACATCAGTCAGTTTATGGTTTCACATACTTGTGTAGGTAAATTAATTTATTTTAAATTCATAAGCTTATTGAAATGTCCAGGACTACCAACTACTTAGGAGGCCTATTAAATAGAACGTAAAATAGGTACCTGTAAGAGCGGATACACGTTCTGTGACTTTTTGCAAGTCGTCATTGCAGTGGTGCATTTCACGGCTTTATCTCGTTGACAAGTCCGAATAATATTAAATATGACCCTTGTATCACTATGTATAGTTTCACCCCTTTTCGACATTATTTTATTCAGAAAAACCGCAAGAAAATTCAAACATAAACAACACGAAAATAAGTTTGACAATTTTGAAACATGACAGATGGCTAGGTTGGGTTGCCATGTAAAAATCATAATGTTAGTTCCCTTTTATGCCACGGCGGTTCTCTTTCCGCACAGACTCTATCAAAGATTATTGTAAGTAGAATGAGAAGAGTGGCAACTCAGAGTTTTAAATGGCATGTATGGAAAGTGCTGCCGTTAGTGTCAAGGAACTGAACTAATGCAGTGTACTCCTATAGCTATAGAATAGAATAGAACCATTTATTTCAGGCTGCATAGGCCCATAGAAAAAATACCTTAAAGACTAACATACATATTTATACAACATAGAATGATAGGCATTTATACATATACGTGTGTATGCGCACCTGCGCGTGTTATTTTTAGAATTAAATGGACTCAATCAAAGTTTTGTTCTGGCCAATTTTATGAAAACTTATATAATTAAGACTGCCATAGTCGTAAAATTTGCAAGGATAAAGAAAAATTTGATGAGTACCTAAACAAGAAGAGATAACCAAGACTGTATCGACATCCAAGCAAACCTAAGAGCATTAAGAACGGGAGATGGCATTCAATGACTTACCGCTCTGCCAAAGGTATAGGCACAATGTGCGTACGCGATATAAAAACTAATTTACAATCGATTATTTTGTCAGTCACTAAATCGCCACCGAAGAGATAACAGCTCACCAAAAATGCCTTCATGTGCTATAAGCACCTGTATAATTTGTTCTAACACATCAAGTTTAGAAAAGGAGGGTAGCTAAAAACGGCAGAATTCTGTGTAAGCAAATAATCTCCCGTTCTTAATGCTCTAAGAACCAAATGAAAGCCAGAGTTGACAGTGGCCACCTCCGACGCGAGTGGCTAGCAGTCACAGATAGTTTTTTTTTAAATTTTGTAGTTCAGTCAACAACCGACAGGAGACGCTGGTAATGTCAAAATTTATGAAGTTTTAAGTTTGCCTCGCCTGTACTGTATGCTCGCCGTCCCGCCTGAGCGAGTGGTGCGAGTAATCGCCCGTCGCACTGGAATACTCGCTTTATAGCGGAGCGACCAACTATCAGAACTACACACTCGTTCCTCGCTGCTCGCCAACTCGTTTTTAGTTTCTAGCTTTAATCGTTTCTAGTTCATCGTCGGCGGTGGGACCAGTGCCTTAATATGGTGTTAATGATTTTGTTAGATATTGTTGTTTGAAGAAGTTATGTTCTTACAACATTATTTAAATTTTGTTTTTGCAAGTTTAAAGGCATGTTTGAAAATAAAAATGTTTATTAGTGTAATCTGATTATAAAAAGAGTTCCACTATTTTTGAGTTATTTGTTAGTGCACATAAATAGTTTTCGAGTCTGGTCATCGATTGACCTTAAAACCAAAATATATGACTTGACATCTTTTAAATGCCAGTAGGTGTACAATAAGTTTTGATCTTGTATTGAAATGAAAAGCATTTAAATATTTTGTCATTGTTGCAAGTAGGTATTCACAGTGACACACAAAGTTAGTGAAGAAGTCAATTTAATTAAAGGACTCAATTTAGATTATAGCAGGTCGTATAAAAAATTGGATATAAAATGATCAAGATTGTTTATTTCATACGGGGGTACCAACCTCAGACTTCTAATTTCGCGGCGATTCTCGGGGCACGTGTTGATGGCCAGACTCTATTTTGTAAATTTAGTGACTTGAAATGGCTATGCATGTATGTTGATTGCTGTCACAAAGCTAAACGAACTTATTATTTTTAAAGTTTAAAGACATTATTGAAAAGGTTTTTTTTCGTCAATGCTGGCCACTGGCCACCAATGCTTGTGAATTACTTAAGTAAATAAAAAACGAGTTGATTTATCTTTCTTATTTTTATTTTATTTTATATACAAATAAAAATTCGTACCTCAGGCAGTAAACCTAATTCATCCTATTTAGAACTTATAAATATTAAATTTCTGTACAGAATTTTGTACGCTGTGAAACAGGCAGTGTAGCTGGGGAATATTTCGACGCTGTTTTATGGCAAGCTAGAGGTGCGGTCATTATAAATAACTTCGGCGTAGATCCTTGTACTTTTTGACATCTGTTTCTTTAACATTTTAAACCTTGTTAGCCATGGCATCTCCTAGACAAGGTCGATTTTACCACTAGCGCTACGCCACAAAACTCTTTCTCATAAAGGTGTGACTTTTTTGACACAAAGCCATAAAATATTTTTACTCGACTGCGTTGATACATGTTAATTTTAAATATTAACCGTCACTTGGTAATTAAACGGGCATTGATGTGACGCTGCAGCCGACCACAACTCGACCTTCGTTACAACATTCGACGATCCTGTGGCGACTCTTTTGAGTCCTCTTAGTGAAATGAAGATAATAAATTAAAGTGTTTTAATATCTTAGTCACAGGCCGCATAAAAAGGGCAATTCCATGTTACTGGTTACGTTATAGCTGTTGTGCTTGTAATTGTTCTAGCTTGATTCAAATAGTGTTCCTAAAATTTAGTGAGTACCCTACGACGTTAGTTGATCACAGACGGAGTCCAGGGTTGTTGCTCGCGATGTAATTGAGGAGCTCCTCAGAGTCCTCGCACACGACGGGCTTCTCGTGGTAACACGCGACGTCGTGCCACGCGATGCCGTCGTTGTACACGTTGTTTAACACGCTCATGCAGGACTCCGCTGTCTGGTTGATGTCGAACTCGGCGTTGTCGGGCTGACGCTGTTTCTTGTGGCCAGTCTGCGACCAGGGGTTGTAGCCCCAACCGTTGGGGATCTGTAACGTAAACACGCGGGTTAAGCCAAAGTATCGCAGAGGTAATCAAAGAGAATATGACCACTAGGTTTCAGCAGTAGTAGTAACGAACAAATACATATAGACTGCTAAAACTATAACCCTTTCTTTTGGTTTTGCCGTAGTCGGGTAAAATATTCAGAGCATTTAGAAAGGCATGTTGAAGTACATAATAGTATAGTCGACAATGAAATTGCTTTACCACATTCCGATCGTATTTCAAAGGGATAGCTTGAAGAGTAGTAGTTACTTTTGGCTATAGTTAAGCGTGTCATCACAACCTAACCCGTTTGCAACAAAACATGGCTAAGAACCATCTCGCTTGATTCGCCTACCAAACAAAAACCGCAATGAGGTCGGCTCATCGGATCCGAAGCTACGAGGCCACAGACAGACACACAGAGGCATAAAACTTATAAAACCCACTATTTTGCTTTGCGAGTTAATAATGGCTTCTGTTCATTATCCAATTTCGTTAGTTTCGAGGTAAACAAATGTTACTAAAAACCTTAGGGCATTTTAAGAACATGTCGACCATTAGGTTCACACATCGCGTCGAGTTTTGCCTTCGACCAATAATATCATACCTACCGAATGTTCATTAAATGTATCAAATTTATATTTAAATGGAAAATGTGGCATGCAACTTTGAGTTACAAATAGTTATTGATAAATGATTGTATTGTATTGCATAGTCGGTACTCGCCTGGTTGGTGGGCGACATCTTTTCGCGGTTGGCGGACCAGAACCAGCCGAAGATGTTCTTGGGCTCGAGGTCCTTGCGCGACTCGCAGCCCTTGAAGTCGCAGAGGCGACCCGACGTCCAGATGTAAGGCACGTCATCTGCAATAAGAAAGATAAGGTTTAGATTTAAGGTTAAGGTTATATAAAAAAGTAGCCACTCGCCCGGCTTCTCACGGTACATAAAAACCTTCCGTAATAAATCTCTAAATGACAGTCAAAACCGTATCAAAATCTGTTACGCGGCTTAGAAGGAGTACGCGGCGGAAAATATGAAGACAGACATTAACGGATGGCCACTTTATTCTACACTATGTAAAGAGGACATAGAAAAGTTTTTCGAATTTAACAAAAATCTATCTTCCCGGTAGTTTATGTGCATTTATAAAGGAAATAAAAAAAAGTAGTGTAGATATTTTGTCGTCATTTTTTAAATAAAAACCGACTCAACGCATAAAGCTTCTGATGAGCCTAGTATTTAAACGTTGACGGTGGTTCATCCCTTAATTTTTCATCCTTGAGGGTGAAATATTTTCTCTAAATACAAATGGAATCAACCTTTAGTAAAAATATCGAAAATGAAAATGAAATAAATGAACTGAAAAATAATAGAAGCAAGGCTTACTCTGCTGGATGAGCTTGAAGATGAGGTTATTCTCCTCTTGAGTCTCCATGGATACGAGGTCCATGCAGTACTCGCGGCAGACGTTGCGGCCGTCCAGCCAGTCGAACTTCTTGTTTGCTAGCGCGGGCACGTGCCCGGTGTAGAAGTAGTTGTGCCCTCGGTAGAAGAATTCCTTTGGTCCTGGGGAAGGAGACAGGGTTAAGTATCAGTGGCGATAAGAAGGGCCAAACACACTTTCGACCAGGTATTTGAACGTCAATGACTATTCTAGCTAAGGTTCTCCATTTAAACTCTACATTAGAGTACATTAAGGTGCTACCAACCTCATACAAACTACAAAATATGCAATATAACATAAACATAACTATAAACATAAACGCTCGTAAAAGACATCATTAGTGTTTCCAATAACTTATATTTTCAGCTATACCAAAAAAAAGTACTCTCCTAAAGTAAAGGAAAAGTTAACTTGCAGTTGAGCATGATTAGGAAATTTGTTGTTGGTGCCTGTACTCTTGTATATCTTATTTCTTCAGTAGCGCTATTATTCGCCATTTATATCTCAGTGCGTCCCTTTGTAGTTAAGACACAGGTGCACGGAGGGTTCAATTAAACTTGGGCGTTCATGTTGGCGCCGTTGAGTACCGTGATTTTTTACTTTTCACTTTATGCTGTCCTTACTCTTCACTCAAGTGCCTCTCAATAGACATTATCGTCCTTACATGCCAATATGTACCTACCTACTTATAAATAAATAATAAACATTGTTGCGAGGTCGCAATGTTCTAACCTCACGTAATAGACGCCAGCCGGCATGAATGAATAAATAACAGTGAATAATAATTTACACGGATACGGCGAGTTACACACGTACAGCTAATACCTGCGACCCTCAGCGAGGGGTCGAGTGCCCAAGTTGTGCAACCACGGTCGTGACATTGGTCCTGAGATGTTGGTGCTAAATGCTCAGATCTGAGGTACGAGCAAGGCTCATGTGAGGGTAGTTATATAACACCAGCGTGCAAACAGTATCGACCTTTCCGCTTTGCGTAACTGGCCTTTATCAGGTGCTAAATCAAATGTGACGGCAAATTGACGTATTTGGAGTAGGTAAAGCCTTTTAAGCAGAATGGCAGATGAATGGCTAGTTGCATTCCTGTTCTTGATTAAATCAAGCGATCATCTTCGCTGGTTGCAAATATAGTTGGAGTAGGCGGTAGTCTTAAACATCGCAAAGATATGGCAAATACGATAAATGCACCTTGCTACACCCGTAGAGCTGAGCAAATCAAATCGCGTTGACAAAAATAGAATAATTATAGACTTTGACAATTAGCTAGGTTCTTGCGAATAAACATGAACTTTGACTTGACGTAGGGAACCTTGATGCGAGTTACTAATGATCGATTTGCCTGTACCAGCTCATTTTGTAACCAAGTATCTAGAGACGTCACGACGCCGTCTGGTTAAAATTTGGTCCGATTAATACGTGTCTTAGAGGCCAGCAGATGCGCCGGTCACGAGGTGTGAACTAGGCCAAGGATCGCCGGACGATAATGTATCGGATTGTTATTTACTAACAATACAATGCCCCCGAGGCGGTCAAGCACTAGACGTCAATTTGTCGAAATCCCGGCGCATCGTACAAAGTGCTCTTTGATAAAAGTAAAATTGGTGGTTACCTACTGACCTTAGCGTTTGAAGAGGCTGTTCTGAATTAGGTACCCAGAGTTTTTGTAACAATTTAAAATTCAAAATAAAACTAGATGAATTTTAATTTTAATCATATGGAATGCCGTCAAAGGTTTTTTTGAATTTACAAATGAAATTTCTCGTTGAAATATATATTTTATTCTGTTTTTTTAGTATTTTTTGTTATAGCGGCAACAGAAATACATCATCTGTGAAAATTTCAACTGTCTAACTACCATGGTTCATGAGATACACCCTGGTGACAGGTAATAGGGTCCCGTTTTACCCTTTGGGTACGAAACCCTAAAAAGGATTAACTACTCGTATAAAGTGATGCTGGTTTCTCATCACGCTTTACACTTGTGTAAAATTGTGCTTTTATGTTTTTATGGGGTCTCAATAGGCAGATGGCCTATTGCGGTTCTTTGTGAATTTACCTCTACCCTTTCCTTAGTGCCTGCGCAACACTGATACAATAGAACGCACTATGCACGGATAACTACTTACATTGAGTTGCACAAATATTAATAATGAGTTGTGATTGTGTTAAGAGCCGGCGCTGTGTAAGAGTCGCACGACGGACAATTCGCAAGCTCATTAATACAGGGTCCTATGTTTTGCTTTTTAAGAAACACATAATTTAACTCTGTGTCTCTATCCATAAGGTTTAACATAGAATTAGTGAGGTTTGAATTATTGCGGCGGAGACCTTGTACGTGACAGACGGATGTGCGATTGTTCGTCGATCAGCACGCAACTCCGACACCACAAAG
Organism: Ditula angustiorana; assembly: GCA_963691745.1. Lineage (NCBI taxonomy): Eukaryota > Metazoa > Arthropoda > Insecta > Lepidoptera > Tortricidae > Ditula > Ditula angustiorana. The sequence goes on from OY829473.1 coordinate 6,442,090, forward strand.
CTTTGCCGTTTTCGCACACGAGTACATTGCTAATGCGTGCCATTATTTAGGTAGCTGAGTGCAAAAACGCCTACCTAAATCTACAAACACGACACCAGTGCCTGCAAACTCAGTTTATGAAACAAGTTTTTGTTGCTTAAATCATTTTTATGACAAGCTTTTTATTGACTCTACGTTACATTGTCTTCATTTTGGACACTAAATTGTTCAACTATTGAAACTCAGTGTTGATTACAACGAGCCGATACTAGTGACTGTTGGTCGGTTTCTTTCGCAGCGGTAGCAGGTCATGTCATGAAGATCAAATAAATTTACTGTCCTAATGCAAATGTACTTAATTAATCAATGTTAGGTCAAGGCTTAGGTAGGAGTCCAAAATTAGCTTTAAAGGGTTTCATGAAAGCTTAAACTACTTCACAAGATTCTAGTACAAGGTAGAGTATTTACACACAGGAATAATTATTTATAACAAATTGGTACAGTCAGCAACGAAAGTCCATGAACACATCCTAATTTCCAAAACACCTGCACACTATAAAGTTCCATATGTTACTGAACAGGCTAATGTACAAATGTCTGTGGACATTTGAGAATAACAAAAGTCAATAAACATCGATTTTTCAATAGTCGCTGAACATGTCTGACTACATAATTAGTTGATATGTACAATATCAATAGTCGCTGAACATGTCTGACTGCAGAATTAGCTGATCTCTAAATTATCAATAGTTGCTAAACATGTCCGATTGATTAAATAGTTTAAGGTTACATTCGAAATGAAAGAGATGAAACGCTCACTGACAAGTGAGTACTCTTCTCAGTGACTGTCAAAATTCAAAATTCGAAGAGATGAGCATATCTCAGTGAAAAAAAAATAGGACAGGCTAAATTGAATCTTATCGCGTATCGTCAATGTCACACACAGTAAGTAACATATTCATTAACCCAAGATAAAATTAAATTAAATCTTATGTCGTTTAAAATAAAGCTCAGTTTACCTTAATACCTTTAAAATCAATAATGTAGTGACCGTAAAGACAAAGCACATTGAAAAATTTGCAGGTTATGGTAGTAGTAATGTGGCGAAAAAAAGTTAAATATTATTATCAAAAATATGTAAATCTAAACTTCCAATATCGAGTCGCGCGCTCAAAGCCTAGAAGAGATATATCTCGCATATTGACGTCAAGTAGCGACATATTAGTCGCAAAAAGTACAGCCGTGCTACCTATTTCGAGAGTATGTCGCACATGTCTGTCAATCGACAGCAGTATGTCGGAATGAGGTAAAAGCGCGAGTCGACAAAGCGACAAAGCACTATCTCGCGCCTCCTTGTCGCTTCTTGCGCAAGTCGCGCCTTGTCGTGCTAGCTGTGCAAGTTGAATGAGATAACTTGATTAAGTTTCTCATAAATGACACCGAGGGTAGTTTTCCCAAACAAATATCAATAATGTTATGACCGTAAAGACGAAACACATTGAAAAATTCTCAGGGTAAGGGCAGCGATAATGTGGCGAAACTGGCAAACGCAAGGCACGGAATGCTTAGGTTTCAGGTTCGAGTCCTGCCATTACTCTATTTTTTCTTTGTGTGTGTGTGTAATTATTCATATACTATCAGCGACTATTCCAAATATTTAAACAATGGTAGTGTTCAGCGACTTTTGTAACTAAGCTGTTCAGCAATTTTTGGAATTATGCTGTCCTGTAATTTTTGAAATTACGCTATTCAGCGACTTTTGTAATTAGGCTGTTCAGCAATTTTTGGAATTATGCTGTCCTGTAATTTTTGGAATAAAGCTGTTCAGCGACTTTTGGTATTTCATGGTGTAAATGTAATTTTGTTCTTAACGCAGTTCAACGACTTATGGACAAATGACCTGTTTAGTGACTTTTGTAACGTTATTGTGTTCGGCGACATTCGTTGCTGACTGTACATAATTTTTTATAAAAAAAATCGCTAAATAATAATGTTTATTGGGTTTTATGCTGTGCGGCACTAACATGACGACTTATCCCTCAATACGGCTCTATCTTACTATTATCAAAAAAAAACGAATGCACTGAAGAAGAACTTAAATTTGGTCAATCATGTTAGGGTCACCGGTGGGCTCCTAACGTTTTCTTTTTCAATTTTACAATTACAATTTTATGTTACAATTAAAGCATTCAGGCGGAATATTGCTAGGTTCCGTCATTGACAACCTACTGTTGTTTTGAAATAATAAGTTGTGGCGTTTAGCTATCGAATGTTTAGAAGGATGAAGGATAGGTTGCCAAACAGCTCGTGATTGTATTGTGCGGTGACTAGTTTGTGTATCGATCGTCAGATAAGTCTGCTTGCATCAACAGGCGTGCTCGTGGGTGCAATGCACAACCGGCATCTATGCATACCAAATTGAGTCTAGCTAATCGCATCAGATAAATATATCGAAGAAAACGAAGGTGCACAAAAATAAGTGAACAAGACTCTATTGTGATTTCAAACTACACCAGTCTGTTGTCGAAAACAACATTCGGAAAAATGATAACTCGGACGAATTATGTTTTCAAGGAAATTAGTTTTCTGTGAGCCGTTGTGAAGGGCCCGCAGCTGGCTTGCGTTTAAATTGTAAAAGAATCGACTGTATTTTAATCTAAAGGTAAATAATAATTGTTGAATAATTACCACAATAATTCTTATTAAAACATGGTGGAAAGCGGAACTACTGGTGGCAATTTATGTATTTTGAAGTCATAAGTCTTTGTCAGTTTGTCGCGAAAATTAACATACCCACTACATCTTAGATCTAGTAAAGATCAATGTCGAATATACTCGTACAGCGACACCTTCGAACAAATAACATCCGCGCACAGATATCCTCGACGTACTATCTGCTAATAAAATGTAACAGGTTGGTTCCAGTTGGCACGACTTTAGAAATATTTAAAGGAACTATTAGCTCGAAGACAAAGGAAAAATAACAACGGTAGCACTATGTACATGCCTAAAATATTATACGGCCGAATAGCTCCAACAGGGTCCAAGTTTAATTTATCCCTCCTAGCGCCACTGTCTTAACTAGCGCTATAACAAAGGGACGCACATAGAGTTAAATTAAACTTGGCCGGTCATGTTAGAGCCACTGACTACGAAGATAACCTAGAGGTTACGGGTTTCATACCCTTGAGAGGCAAATATTTGTAATCTAATGAACATGAATCTATGGTCGTGGATGTTATATGTTGGTTATACGTATTTAAGACTGTATTTTTATGTATAACTTTAGTTTAGGACTAGGTCTATTGGTGTAAACTGTCCCAACATATTTATTTATTTTAAATCTCACGAGCAGTCTTCAGCTCGAATGATGAAAGCTTTAATCGTTTGATGAGCTATTGATTGGACAACCTTTAGTGACGAAATAATCCCTACATCGATATCAACTCAATGATAATAGTCTTATTGAAGGTTACACGAAGTAATTAAGAAGTAATCTTTCATTTTGAAAGTTGAATGTTTTTTTAAGCAATCATGCAGGGTTTTCGTTGCGTCACGGTGCAAGCCACGGTGGCCTAAATGATGTTCCCCTTCTCAAAATCTGATCCGGAGTGCCAATGCCGGGCTATGGATAGACAGACGGACACGCAGAGAGAGCTTTTAAACTTTTCTTGGCGTTGAGTCAGGGGTTTTATTCAAGAATTTCATTTCATATGTAAAACGGTTACCGACGGCGAAGGATTATAACCCGATTAGAACACTTACGAGTAGGACCGGTATTATTTTTTCCGCGAAACATGCGATTGAAATAAAGACATAATTCAACTCATCTTTTCTTTTCTGCAGACGAGCACCGGGACGCATTCCGTCTACGATGGACAACAATGTTCACCGCGTGTTCTTGTTCAAAGGGCCAACCAAGCATTCCTCGTTTTTGTTCGCTAAAAACGTTTAAGTTGTGGCTACAGGCCGTATAAGTGAACTAGGATCTTAGGACATCTTAGCCTTATGAGAAGTCAAACCGCATATTTGATGGCTTTATTAAATATTGAGGTATCGAGGACGCCGCCAGTCAGGTGCTTCACCGGCCGGCCCTGAGACCAACCCGCGCGGCTACTTATCGGAATTAATTCCAACATAATGGCTCCCCATTTTACAAACAGAAGCCCGGTAACGATGCTCTTTTCCAAGGTGAAGTTGCAAAACAACGTTAAGAGACAGGCTGATGCCATCATTTTAAACTTAAGTTTTTGATTGAAGTGAAAAAAAACGGCTATGTACGAGACGGGCTCGCACACCAAGGGTTCTGTACAAAAAACGCCGAAAGAACATGTTTCTTGTTTGAGGACCTCCTTTAGTTTTGACTTTTTCATTATTTATTGTTAAAGCGGTTATAGTACTACACACTCTGTGAAAACTTTAAGTATCTTTAATTAGGATTCAAGAGATATAGCCCAGCGATAGACGGACGGACATACAGACGAACAAACAGCGGATCGTAAGTAATGAGGTCCTATTATCACCGTTTGGGTGCGAATTCATGTCAGATTGCGAGTTCGTTCTATGTGAGATCAATCAATAATTCAATATGGAAAAAAAAGATCCAATATGAAATACACAGGAGACATTTGCCTTCTACATTACTCGCTTAGATAGTGTAATGGCCACAGCATGTGACCTATTTGACCATGTTTAAATGTTTAATCTTAAATTAAAAGTTTAATAGTCAGTCGGTATGTAGGTACTATTTCAGACAAACTAGAGTCTGACCAGAAAAATGTGGCAGCAAATAAAAAACTTACAATAGCAACCTTTTACGGACTACGAAACGCCGGCTTTAATTAATTAATTAAACGTGAATTTGCATGGTAATTAAAATAATTAAGTTAGTACAATTTTAACTCAATGTTCAATAATAGCGAAAACATAACACAAGGCAAGATAGATTTTCGATTTGAACTAAAAGCAAAGAAAGGAAATCTCAATTTTACCTTAACGATAAAGTATCTAAAAATTAAATTCACGACAGAAGTGTATTCATTCGCACCTATAATTTAGGGTTTTTTAAATTAACATAAAATATACCAACTGAATATTTATCACTACCAATTAATTCTATTATGACATGTTATAAATTACACAAAGTTTATTTCTAGTCTCGTCTTCCTCAGAGATACTCCTAGCTATAATAGTTTTGTCACTATGGTGATGATTAATTCAATTATTAAAAAGTTCTATATATTTACAATAATAGTACACATACATCTTCTTTTTTACATAATCTTTATCTTTATCTATCTATCTATATATTTAATAATTGTTGTTCGTTAGTCTGATTAAAACTCGATAACGGCTGGGCCGATTGAGCTGATTTTGGTTTTAAAATGTTTGTCGTAGTCCAGGGTAGGTCTAAACGGTGAGCAAATATGCCTCCAATAATTAGGCGGTACGAAGTTCGCCGGGTCAGCTAGTATAGTATAAAATAAAGTCGCTATCCGTACATGTCTGTTCTAAATTCTTATAGTGTATCGGCCGCCTTCTCCTTCTCAGCCACGCAACGGATTTTTATACGGTTTTCACTGTCATTTAGAGTGTTTAAGTATATCACATCCTAATTGTCCCCGTGCGAATCCGGGGCAGGTCGCTAGTATACAAAAATAACATTGTTTAATTCAGATATATTTATAGATAAATAGTCTCTACGATTTAACCTTCCGTAAGTAGGTATATCTGACTGAGATCGTCTAATATGTGACTCCAAGTTAAGTATGCTGTCAGACGAGTTTGCACTTCATTAATTTTGCATAATGATGGCAACAAGTTTATAATACATAATCGTAAAGTCCCATAAATGTAATAAAATGCTCTGTTTCCTAAGAATTATGTAAGTGTAAAAATAAGTTATACTGGGGCTACATGTGGGTAGATAAAGGTAGGTATAAATTAGGTTGGTATAGCTCAGCAGGACAATTCTCGCGTCAGTGAGATGAAAGCTTACTCAAGATGTGTCAGAAAACTAGCTGTCAAATTTCATTAAAATCTGTAATTTTTGTCGTATCTGGAATGTGAGACGAATCTAGCATGAACTGGGTTCCTGATATAGTTTGGTATTACGAAGCTCAAAATCTTACTTTGAGACAGTACCTGTAATACCGAACGCAACAGGGATGTGCTTGTCTAACAAACAACAACAATTGAATGACATTAGCTAAAGTGGGTTTAGTAAGTGTTTATGAATAAAGGGTCAGCTTTATTGATTTTGTATCGTTGAACGCAACGATGTTATGTTAGAGGATTAAGTTTACAATATCGTCGTGATATTTATTGGTCGGCAACCTCTTGGTAGGCAAGGGCCACTCGTAATGGCAAAGCGAATAAAGACGGATTCATTCATTCATTCATAATTTTCAGTTCTAAGTTTTGGCGCGGAATTAATGAAGTCTAAATGACAAAGCCTTTATTTACAAAACAGTCCAAGGCCGCAAGGCCACGGCCAAGAAACATTATTTTTCGATGTCAATTAAAAATATAAATGTACTGTGATTGTCGATTTGCTTAGGTATTTAAAGGGATCTTTTAGCACCCCAGGCAGTTACGCCGTTTTTTCATGCGAATAGAATGTCAAATGACATAAGAGCTTAAAATACGTAAATACATAACAGTGATACTGAGCAACCGATAAGCTGATGATACGCCTGCGCGGCAAGAGGGGGAGGCGGAGGGAGCTAAGGGCGATTCGAGGTATGACACACACACACACACACACACACACACACACACATACAGCTACTAAATTATATTTATTTCCATAAAAAGCCTACAAGATTTTCTATTAGTCCGGGTCGCGTCATTTGAGGGCATCGCTGGGAGCTGCGTTAGTACCTGAGTATATATGTAATAGTGTTTACCTATTACATACCTATTCACATAGTATAAACAAGCTAAGTCGGCCAACAACGGCTTTGAGTATGTCTACAGAGCCATGTTATATCATTATTGTACCGTGCAAACATTGCTTCGGCTATAAGAGGACAATGTATGAAGTCGCTATGAATGATACTTCTGTTAAAAGATTTTTTTAGACAAATAAGGCGGGTCAGGAAAACCGCAATAATGACTGGTCGAAAGTGTCTAAACTGTTTTATCTAGGTAATATGTTTTCTGCTTTTTGCTTTCAGAATCAGATAAGTTTATAAATACTCGCGGTAGAACTCAAACCATGAAATAGTTATGATTTTCTAAAGCAAATTTATTGCTTTTTTTAGGTTGTTATTTAGGCCTTCTTGAATATAGGTTATATTACCCTTATCGGCTGCGGTAATTTGCTCCCCTTAGGAGGAGCGCATGGTTGGTTTTCGACGAATTTTGTATAAAAAAGCACCCAAATAATTAAGTTTTTCTCTCAAATAAGTAGGTACAGGCTAAGGTACTTTCAGATAATCTTTATTGTACCTACTAAAATTAAAAACATTACTCTTCTACCAAAGCCGACACCTAAACGTATAATTTAATTAAATCACTAAAACCCATTGAAGACAGTGATTAAATAAGCACGTAACACTAATGGGTTTATTTCAGATAATATCTGTTACTTAATACATAATGATAGCAGTTATGTGGATCATAAACATAATTAGATTAAAGTAAGAGTAACGTTAGTAATTTAAATCGTGAACTTTGCTTGCGTGCCAATTAAGAACGTTTTGTAGTGAACGTAATTGAAGCTTTACCTTTTTTATTTGAATTAAATTTATAACCTTTCTGTTTTATTATTTGCCTAATTATATGATCAGGTGAGAACAGTAAGTTAAGTATGTATGTATGTATGTATGTAAATTCTTTATTGTACAAAATAACATAAATGACAAGAAGAAATACAGTGATGTACAAAGGCGAACTTATCCCTTTAAGGGATCTCTAACTATGGTCTTTAAGTATGGTTTAGAAGACTTTATCACAAAAACATGGTAGTGAACGAACTTTAACCTTTAAAAGCTTATACATACGTATTATTAGATAAATATTTTGATTTAACAATTTCAACAAAAACACTAAATATAACAAATTTATATTTTAAAAACTTAATTGAATAAAGTTAAATGTCACTTTCTACTAGGTAAGTTCTAAAAATTTTACATCTTTGGTACCAAAAACATGGATTTTGTTACACTTCGCGGTTATCATTATGCTTATAAGCACGCTAGCTTTGGTCCCTTATTGAAATGTTAGCGTGCGCGAAAGATATGGACGCTGTATATCGGCGATAAACTAGTGTACCTACTACCAATACTTCAATTTATTGCATTCACTACGGCACGAGTGAAGCGTAGTATTTAATAGTAAACGCACTTTGCGGGATTCCCGTTAAGGATAAGAAATTGAGCTGTAACTTTGGGACGCTGAGTACGTCACGCGGTCTGGGAGGGAGAAGCGGAGAACGGGGGAGAGACAGTAGCAGGGGGTGGGGAGATGGGGCGGCCTCGTCCGTGACCTTCCCGGGCAACGACCGGCGAAAGCTCGTAACTTTTACTTTCATACACACAATAAAGCCTGCGCGAGCTGCGGTGCATCGGTGCGGTACCATTATTACTATGTTCGTATTTCCTGTTTACTCCGGGGTTATAGTGAAACGCAAGTCATATTGGAATTCAACACGATTCAATTGGTTTTGCTTACTTTTCAGAACATTTTAAAAAGATGAGTTTTAGTAGGTATGGTTTATGAGAAATGTCTATTATTGGTGTTGCCGCTTTGTATGCAAAATGTAACTAAAAAGGGAGAAACAAACATTGAGAGGAAATAAAATGAGTGAGTGTTAACGATACCTCTAACATTAGCAATTTTCATCCTCAATACTGCCCGCCTTTTAATCACTAAAGAGCGATAATAATTTCGATGAAACATAATAATTTTTGTTATATTTAATTATATTTTACTATGTTTTATTAGCTTTTATTATATTTTTAGTTTGTTTTTTCTTTTCTTCCCTCCATCCTCCACTTTATACAGTTCTTTTCATACACCTTAAAGTATTCATGTTTAGATACTTTAGATCTTCGCGATTAAAAATTTTGCACTGCTACATATTTATCACAAGTAATTTTGTTTCCGCTTTAAGACAATCTTATAAGTAGAGTACAAATAGTACAATCCATCCCATTATTTTTATTTAATTTTATCTCTATTGTCATTAAGAAATCTAAACGCGTTAATTATTTACAATTTCACGTTTATTTTTTATTTCTTAACAAGGTTGCTGTTGTTTTTTCTTTTCAATACGTCAAAGCTTTTTGGAACATTAATACAATATTTATTTTTCGAATAAAATGATGGAATACCAGTATCTTGATTTGGCTGTATGGGTTAAGGCTGTATGAGACTTGCATAAAATTTATCCTTTCCACTTAAAAAAAACATTGTCCAGTCCAGCAGTAAAATTTGCACCCTGTGCCTATTATTACTGGGGCGCTAACGGTCCAGAAATGTGTTTGTTTTATTTTGATGGTAGCCGTCAATGAGAAAAAAAAATGTTATTGTTTTGCGCACTCGTTCATTATGTTTACTGTGTTGATCTAATAAAAGCGATCATCAGTTCGCATAACACATTAGCAAGTTAATATGTTAAGTAGGTAAGGAGGTTCGAGATCGGTCCATGCTAAGTATTTCCTGAACTGGCACTTCCTTATATCACATTTATCGAAGATAAAAACAACTTAGGCAGAAAAAAACTTAATAATGATTAACCTTAAATATTAATTAAATTAAATCTTAATGTGTATTATTTATATAGAGGCATGTTAGAATTTCCCAGAGAGGTCGTATAAATCAATGTGACTCGTTTATGTTATGAATGTGGCGCCCAATTAAACCTGTTTAGTTCCTAATTAATAATTATAATTTTTCATTACCTATAATAAACTATGGGGTTTTTTAATATCCATGATAGATCCGTTTACATAGATCATTTATTAGCTCGACCAGACTCGTTTATTATAATTCATACGTATGCATCATCGTTTTTCTAATTGAGCTTAAATACCACTAAATTCCTTTCTATTTTCGAATTTACTATACAATTATCTATTTTGCGAAACCTACGTCGATGTACTTACACTTTTTCCATTCTATCTATATATGTAAACTTAATTGCTAAATCGGAAACGGTATACGGAAATGTTTACTTTTCGTATATTGTTCGAGAAAAGCACTATGCATGAATGCATATTTCAGTGGAAATTAGGATTTTCCTGACTCGTTCCTATTATAAAAATATCCTACACTCGTTCCGGCCGTACTGTAGTAGGTATTACTATAATTTCTGTAGGTATTACTATAGCATCTCATAATATGCCTCTCTCTAATTTCTTTTTATTTGTCTGATATTCAGAAGACACTTTCCTATAAGCTACTAATGATTTTTATAACTCACTCATGTCAATTTTTTTATGCAGAGTTTTGGAGACCATTTTATAAGTCCAGTAACTTGTTCAAAGGTGAGACACACACAAATAAATGTACAAAATAATCAAAAAGTGTTAGGATTTTTCAGTGGGTTTGATCCCTGCCTGGTTGTTCGTCCTGCAAATCTTTGCAGGGTAATACGAGGGTCATGCCAAGAGAAGATAAGAACTCGCTATTTATTTACTTTAAGCGGACATATTACTACAAACAATTCAACCTAACAATTGATTTAAAAATGGAACGTTTCGCTTTTGAAATATTTATATATTTTTTTAAACTGGTTAAGCATATACATTATAATTGGTGTATATTTTGAAAAGACAGACATAAAATAAATAATACATACTATACTTTTGAACTATCCGTATACTTTTGGCATAGCCCTCGTAAAATCATTTCATTTGTTTCCATTTATGGATACATACCTACATGGAAAAACAAGTAAATGAAAAAGAGTATAAATGGAAAATTGAGGCTGGGTAGACTTGCCAAGGGTCTTTGAGTCTTGCCTGAAGTCCTGTAAGCTAGTGGGAGGGACTTACTGTTAGCGCACTTTTCGGCGACAGGCAGCGAGAGGAAACGGCCCGGTTTCTGCGCGAGCGCCGCGCCCACCAGCGCCGTCGCTAACGCCACCACCAGCCACGCTTGCATCTGCAGACAACGGTCACCATTATTAATGTGAATGTGGTGGTTATTATGCCAAACTAGACCCGAAGACTGTGAAAGGGATGATCGAATAACACAAGCATACCGATATGCAACTCGTTAACCCTCGCCTTCGTCTCAAACCGCCAAAAAGACCAATGCTGTGTAAGTTGACCGTTAAAAGGGCTTTTTTTGCGTTACGAGTACATACACGTTTCTACACTATACAGGATACTAACAAGAAATGGGCAGCCGGATAGTTCATAATCCCCATTAAAGAAGTTAAGACCTCATGGGAGACTGTTTTATACCTATTCGTACGGATACCACGCGTGTTGAGGTACCTCAGAACCAGCTACTTAAGTGCTAAGTGTTTCATCTCTAACAATGTACCCTATTATCCTAATTCGTCCGTAATAATTACTCTCGCTCCAACGATATCATGTTGTGTCATTCCTCGCGCTAAAACTTTGGGTCAAAGCTCTAGTTCAGTTTTAGCATAGAAAATAATTTCATAACATGATACCTGCTAATTATTTATTCAAACTATCACTTCATTTGCATAAATACTTTGCTTATAAAGTAGGTAAGTAGTTATAACTAATTTCTGTTGACTGTTCAGTGACATTCATCACACGTTATGAATGGAAAATGCACATGTTAATTTCATGTGGTCGATTTGCAAATTATCGTGCCTATGCATTATGTAGCTGCTCGAAATGCCAGCAGGGTTAATAGTCATTTAATAGACGGATGGAAGTTAGTGGTGGCGGGACGCAATCGCGGGTCTCACGACGTCGTGTGCGCGTGAGCGTGATGCAAGCCTGTGCAACCTCATCCTGCGTCATGATGTAGCCACATTCAGTGTTTCTCAGTCGATCATTTTATTTTATAGGCAATCACATGGTTGCTTACGAGTGCAGCACTTTAATAGCACTGCACTCGTTTTGCAAAATGTCACAATTTGTTAAGTCAGAAAAGCCATACAAATATTCTAAGCATATTATCAAGAACGGTCCAGATCATAATAGTGGTCTGGAAGATTTGCTTCAACTGTTCTTGCAAATCTGTGCCACCGCTAATTAGGTAACTCCATGTATGGTGACACTTATATCAAAGTAAAGTATTAAATTGATGAATGTATCAATCACAATTACGAGTGCCTTATACAGTTACTTACGATGCAAAAAATTGCGCCACCCAAAGCTTGAGTTATTTCCAAAAGTTTTACGAGTTGCAGTTGGAAAGCGAACGTGGGCGGATGACGGACTGGCGCGGCCGGTCGCGACCGCCGTTGAGTAATGTCACCTTTTTCGGGAAGGGGATTTACTTAATCGACATGTGAACTGGTTGTATCGATCGTAAAGAGTAAGGAACCGTAAGTCGAGCACTACATTTATGAACGCTTGGCAATGACGAATACTTACTTACTATCGTTCAAATAGCGTGTACTGGCAAAGCATTCAGTTCAAGTATAAACAATGATTTTGCAAAACTAAAACGGATAGCACTGTAAACTTAACAATATTTGTTAAGACACTCGTTCAAATGCATGCAAATAGACCGAATAATCGAGCAAGATTTTCCACGACAATTTTCACGGAAAATTCACTTGCTTTAACTTATCCTGAGTGACCTCTTCCCTCTTCGCATCACTTAAGTCGCCGGGTGACTATGCGTTACGATTGTTTTACGATTGCAGGTCACACCGCGTTGGTCAACTGTCGTTACGTAAAGCTGCCGCGGGCCACGCGTGACGCGACGCCCAAACTCTCGACCTAATAACCGTAAACTGTGTCATACCTGTCCACACGTAATGACCTAGCTCAAACCAATAACATGTTTCTTTCACTCTTATAAGATTAAGAGCCGGCTCCTTTTTAGAACGACGGCCTTTTGTTTGTCTTAAAACACGCGGTACACACACCTATATACTCATACCTACTGTATCTGTGCGTTTGCAGAGTTATTTTAGCCGCGCTTACCATTAAAGTAATGAGTAATGACTACATCGTTAATGGCTTTAGGTGATTAAATAGCGAATAAAAAAGCGTGTTATGCATCCGTCTACGTGACATATGAATTTGTTTTTATGTACGATGATATCTATTAATAGCTCATTCGGTATGACCGAGAAGCAGAGAATCGATATAAAACACGAATAACTGATATAATTGTTGTAATTGTAATATCTATGATTGATGAGCAACTTTATTGAGGACAGTTCTCCTTTTACGATACTCCTTGGCATAATAATACGTATTATTTCATAATTGTGGTCCATCATATGTCAGCTTATTATAGGCAACTCGTTAATTTAAAACAGAGTCCATTATTGACATCATTGAATAGATGCCTATTTGCTCATCTAACACAAGGACCTTACAAAGGGAGAAAAAAACGTCACGACAGTCCACAATGTACTATGGTTTGTAGATCCTCTTGTTGAACAAAAACAGGATTAGTGGTGTCGTGTTTATGGTGTTGGACCCGGAAGCGTTTCGTCGCCAGGCGGAGACCGTCGCGCGGCCTTGACACCGATACTGAGATGCCGCGACCGGATAATTGCGAGCTCATCTCATCAATAAAGGCACACAAGTATCGGATCGCCGTGCGCGCTCAGGGTTACCAGTAATTAACTTCCGATCCCCAATATGGGCATAAGTGCCTCAATTACTCAGTTCCGTTGATGCGCCACGAAACGACTCATCACGTTATTTACGACGCTAGGACGCCACTTTTGAACTTGAATGACGGACATTACTATGCGGTAAGGTTGTTTGGATTATAAAAAATAATTTATTTCCGATAAGGTTTGTAAAAATGCGTCTTTAACTCAAAATCTGTGGAAAACTTTTGTAGCACTGTAAAATCATAGAAAGGTATATTGAAATAATTCGTAGCGAACAAAGTTTGAACTTATAAGTTCTTGAATTCAAAAGGAGAGTTCTATAAATTAAGAGTAACTTCTCTGTCGAAAATGTTACATTAAACTCTATAAAAGTAATTCATGTTCTCTGTAACAGTAATTAGCATAACTAATTATCTCAAGCACCCTTTGCGTTTACGGTCTATCAGAACTTCTCACGTTCACTCAGCGGACGGTTCACAATGGAGGCGAGAGTTGCGCACTTTTGCCGATGCTCAATGGTTCGCAAATGAACTAATCGCGAATTCAGTGCGAGGTTCTCTCTAATTTAAACAATGTATTTCCACGGGGCGTTTCGCAACAGCCGAGGCCGGTCCGACGGACGGTCACGACTCACGGTCCTGCACCGGAGGGCCTAACAAACAAAACAGCTTCTATTGCGGACGGAAAGCTATCTCCTTTTTCTAACCACGAAAGTGACAAATATGCTCTAGAACAAAAATGCTTTTAATTAAGTTGGCTATCAAATTCTCAATACGGAAACTCGCTGTACCTTGACGGCGCTCGCTATATGAGTTACTAATAAATTAATCACAATAGTACTCATGTTCCGTTTTTAAATGAAATGAACGACTTTTTTTTCGATGCGTACATTTTAATTATTTTTTCTATAGCCAAGTAAAAAAGTAGCTTTTAATAATCGAGACTTCTAATAACAGGGATTATTACCATATTTATTTATCATAAAACATTAAGCAGATTCTCTAAGTCTCAGCAGTGTGACCTACAGGTTTGCCCGTTTTGGTATCGAAGGCAGGAACCTACATCATGTTTATTTGATGAACAGCTGTAGTCGATGGTGTAGCGAACAGTTAACATCGTAATTGCCGTTAATCGATGGCATAACCGCAAGTTCAATGCCACGAGCTTCGAATTCGATTTAAACCTTTTTTGTTAGTTGTTTGTGGTATTTATAAGTGAACTGCTTGGTTAAGGCGTTCAAATGTCGGGCCTTAAAAAAATTGTGACATCCTGTTTTTCTCAGTTTTAATGTTGAACACTAAAGCTCTATCCTCACTGAAGAAGAATCGAAGTGAAGCGAAAACATAATTTGAAATGTTGTTCAAAATATTGACCTCTATAAGTATCCCCACGACATAATAAATACATTTCTACCTTCTAATAGTAGTCGCAATACAAGAAAAGTTACGAATATAAAAAAAATTGCCAAATGTTCATTATTCTTTTTTTTTGATATATGCAACATGGCTGCAACATGATATAGTTGGTCACACGTCGCAGAAAATCCTGAATTAATTTGTGATTAAAAAACGTTGTGACATAGTCTTTCATCTTTGTCATTTCGATATTCTACACTATTTAATTCAATTAATTATTGAGTTTGAGTCTAAGTCTGAATCAAGTTTGAGTCTATATAACACAATAATTTTATTTGTGACATTTGTTTTTATTATTCTCACATTTATTACATTTATGGATAACAAAGCGATTTGTTTCGTGTTTTATAGAATTTGAAGCATCCATACTCGTAGTTGACATTTCGATCGCACTCAACTATAACATAGGACCTTGTCTTAGTAAACGATACAAGTCAGTTGGAAGACGAATGAATCATTCTGAACTCAGGTTTCTGCCTTCTCTCGCCTCTCTCTCGAGGCGGCGCGTTATTTGATCCCGCGCTAATATCTAATTCATTTGCGTAAGCGCAGACAATGGGGGATAATGGAGGCTTTTATTGATGAGGAAAGCTCTCGCGGCTATGGCAACTGTACGGTACTTGTTGCGAAACTGTATGGGCAAATTGATAATGCAGATAAAGCTGGGTATCTATTCGATGCCAAAACCACATTCTGTATCTCACTCTTATACGTAATGCGATACCTTGCATAAAATTACCCTAATGTTGTGTCGAATTCCGTTAGGAAAATATTTTGGGTAGGTAGGCTACATAGAATGGTAAGGTAAGGTTTATTTTATTACCTACTAGGTCCTATAGCGATCCGCGATTACTAACGTGGGTAATTGTTTTTTAACAACTTGATTTAAAACATCGAATTAATTAACTTACTTAGAATTTATTGTACATAAAAACTTTCTGTAAAAAATATCTAAATAAAAAGCGAACCGTATCAAACCAGCTGCGTGGTGTAGAAGGAATAAGCGGCCAAAGTTATGATGAGTACAGACAGACGTGGAAAGCGGCTTTGTTTAATACTGTGTAAAGATGGGCGACTGGTTAAGTATTTGTAATGGATCATTAGTGAAAAAGATCTAGAAAAAGTGTAGGATCAATCCCACACTTTTTCTATGCAAAACTACATCCAAATTGTAACCTAAGTTTTTTTCTGCTTACTCATATAAAAGACATCAACGCGTTTCTGAGCGCAATAAAATTGGAAGTATTATGTAGCTTTAAAATCAAACTATTGTATTATTATTATTAACGCTATAACACACAAGGAGACTATAATAATTCAATAACCGGACATCAATCGTAACGCTAAGGCCGCGTCCACAGCGATTATTAAGGGGCCGTATAATGCCAGATGTAAATTTTTAATCAAATATTAATAGGAAGGAAAACAAGCAAGTGGGTCACCTGATGGTAAGTGATCACCACCGCCTATCACCCGCAACACCAAGAAGATTGCAGATGCGTTGCTAACCCAGAGGGCTAAAATAGAATACTCTTGAGCCAGTAATTGCACCGGCTATCTTGCTCTCCGGCAGGATTAGCGAGCAAGATGGTGGTAGCGATCCGGACGGACCTTGCAGAAGGTCCTACCGCCCGCATATAAGACCTGGATATCAATTTATTCAAGGTAAAAACTTGATTTCGGTGTCAACAGCTTCCCCAGTGTCTTGGTCATGCGCGCCTTGATTCCCGCCGACATTCTCTGGCAATAAACCAAGCCTTTAAAATAACTTCGGCGTCTATCGAACGAGGATTCCGAGGCTTCGCCGCTAACGTGCGTAGCCTTGAACGGTTGCGTAACGTCGACATTTGTCTCGAGACGTAAACATCAAGTGTCCGAGCCTTTCGCAACTGCCGGCTCCTTAATGACCCACCAACGAATAAGTGCAAACTTTATGATTTGTAATGCCACTTTGTTAGCGATCAGGCGCTAATAAAATCCTTATGATGAGTAAATTCCTACTTCCCGTTTGAGCTCAAAATGAGGAGCTAGGGGTCCGGTAAAATCTCACCAACTCCAAGAGGATGGTCAACGGAAATCACGCTAACTCACGTACGTACTTTGTTATTCAAACACGTGACTGCTCATTATTGGTTTTACTTAAATGAAGTAAAATGCATAAATAAAGAATTTACTAATATGTTAATTAGAAACTTTGATGGAAATCTCAGGCGACATTTACCTTCAAATCTTACCAAGTTTCACCGAAGTTTAAGAATAAAAAAAAAATAGGTAGTTCATGAACGGCCTAGCTTTTTTTCCCCGTTTCTTCATTCGTGGTACGTTTTCAACCATGATCCCAGATGCAGGTTAGGTTATTTGGAGCGACCACACTTAACATGACTGACTGACACACTTGTAACATATCCGTAGATGCAGCTCTATCTCACTAGTATCACAGAAAAGAGATGCACTGAGTGATAACTTAAACTTGATCAATAATCTCCATCTACACTGCATTATACGAGTCTATCCCCCTAGCCACCAACGCTATTCAAACTTCCTTAGAACATACATAAGCTAAGCTAAGTAAAATTAAAACTGTATGCTTAAAATATTTGAAAGCAAAGGTCCCTACAAGTGCGAGCTTTATGATTTTAATGCGTCCTTGTTCGCGATCAGGGGCCTTAATATGACCGCCTAAATCTAAATTATCATTCCCTGAAGCTCTGTCTAGCTAGTGTCCTAGGAACGCATAGAGACGTAAATTGGGTGTCTAGAGCCGCAGTCTATAAAAATCAGGTTAATTTTCGAACTTTATGAAAATGAAAATGAAAAATTTCTTTTGTATAGGCTCTTTTACATGTCATACACACAATAGTACATGACATACACACATACAAAAAAAAGATTTTTAGACCTTTGATGTCATTTCGTGATTACTCTTTTTATAAAAAAAAATATATAATTGCTATCATCATTTTAAACAAAAAGACGCGCTATAGACCAAACAACTTACATTAAAGTTGACCAAAGGTCTAGAGTTTGGAAATTTACCCAAACATCGTATGGCGGGGAGTCCATTTGTTCAATAGAACCGGAATATTATACTTGTAGAACTATGGGAACATTAAGCACGTGCAGATAGCAAGGTGGTTCAGGGGTCATTAATTGCATGACGTAGTTTAAGATAAAACTAATTAGAACCAAACTGAAACAATCAATACAAATCTACGCGTGGAAAGCGACAGCAAACGGTTCGGTTTTCTGAAGCCTGTTAAAACATGTAAAGCAGAGGCCATTGCCCAATCAGCACAATCTTGTAATCTCCAACAGATAGCGATCGCGACACTTTCAGCTATCGAACTAATTCGCAGCGTTGCCCAACGCGTCCTTACGAGCCAGTTTACTTACTATTGTTCTCGTGGGACAGAATTTTTGTTTTACACGAAACGTTAATTGCATGATTGACATGACATGGGCGTTAATGGAACTAGCACAACGAGCATGGAGTAGCAAATTAAAAAATCAAAGCACTAGCGTTCTTTGTAATCCAAATTCCTTATTGTAATATAATTCTACTAGCGACCGGCTCCAGATTCGCACGGATATAATGAGGGTGTAACGAACATAAAAACCTTTCGAAAAGAACTCTTTAAATGATAGTAATCTGTTCCGTGGTTTAGAATGAGTAAGCGGCCGAAAGGACGATGAGAACAGATATGAACAGATAGAGACTTTGTTTTAAACTACCTATGTAAAGAAAAGATAAAGATTTATCCACAAAAATCAAACTAAATAACAAAGTTAATCTTTAGGAATTTTTGCGATTGTTAACTTAAATATTCTAATGGCAACAATTCGAATGTTTTTGTGTATCAAAATGTAACAAGTTACTTAATTATGGGTATATGAGAAACTTGAGTTAAGATTTGAATTTTTTGGCTACATATCAGCAAAAACTCGGCATACTTGCAATTACTCGTGAAGATTAGGTTTTTTGAGACATTAAAACTATGATGCGCGTACAAATAACCACAATTTGGCACGCATGCATTTAAGTATACACAATTGAGTTTGAGCTTGATTGAGTTTCAAACGTGACGGAGCAGATAGCGTGATGTGAGCGAGGATGTTTTCATCTCTTAAGACCCAACTGATGATTGACCCGACACCGACAATTTAACATTAAATAGTTCAGTTTAGTAGTATGATACCTACTCAATGAGGAAATCGAAATGGTGTTTTTTCACCATATTGTCTCTGATAGAAGTCTTACTCAGAAAGAACACATAAAAGGCTATTTCTTGTTCTGCTGTTTCAAGCAACTTTAGACTATTGCAGATGAGTGATGCGCTGGCGATTTGAACGCCTCACGTATAACCGTTGGCGACAAAAATTAATACAACGGGTGGCCACGTTTGACCTTTTATCTGCTTCGAGCTTCAACTTCTTTATTAGTCTAAAGTTAATATAATTCGACATCCGTAATAGCAGTACTATTTTGTGGTAAAATTATTGTTTAAATGTCTTTAAATATTAGGTAAACACGTAATAGTGTAGTAACAAAGGTTAGTGAAATGCAAAACGGGCAACAATGATAGGTATGCCCAGTAGCTGACACAGATACATGCGAGATGCGCGCGCGCCTGTCGCAAGCTGACAGCTGTCAGCGCCGTCACGGATGCATAACACCGGCCGGTGAAAATGTCTCACTCGCGGAAAAGTTCCACGTGGATCTTTTCGGAAATGAATTCGTCTAGGCCGTTACTTCATAATACGATACGTTCGCGGCTGTTATCTTGCATTGGCTAGCAAGGTATTTCAAAGGTTTATACAGCCGGAACATGGACTCTCGCTAGCTAGATACTGTCACAAGAGTCAGATCACCTGGAGACCATGGGGCGAGTTGTAACAGCGGCCCTAAGATGACTGCCTAAGTTTAATTTATCCCTAAGTGCAGCTGTATCTAACTTATGTCATAAGAAAGGGATGCACTTGAGAAGACCTTGAGTGAGCGCCTTGGATGGTTGCCCTATGAGGAATGGGTATTCAGCTTGGCTCCACCTACGTTCATAGTTATCCCGTGTTGGTAGAGATAGGGAGTTACAGTGAGTTTTACTGACGACATAGATATTGTTGATACGATGTCATTCAGATACGACATAATACTGATAAGTTTCCATAGAGCTTTTGTCCAAAGAATGCTATGAGCTTTTTAAAAACTGAGTTATCTTTGAATAAGAACTATAGGCGTTTATCACCAATATATCTTATTTATTTACTGGTAGAAGGCACAATTTTTATGTTATTTTTCATATATTTAGAAAAAGCGGCGGTATTTCTTAGCGGCCCTAACACACTCAAGTTTAATTTATGTCTAAGCGCGTCCCTCGATTGTTAGAGAAAGCGGCAGGGTAGGATAAAATAAACTAACCGAACATGTTAGGGCCGCAGTTCATGACATTTTCCGAACGATAATAATCCATGTGATGTCAAGTCTATAGTAGTATATGTATAGACCATAGTTAACAAGGAAATGAGTATTCGACTTGTTTGCAATGCCCAATATAGTTGCATATACTCATCGGTTTAAAGAAGATAGATAAATGATGGAAGCATGATTCGCAGATAGTAAAAGAATAGAATACGGAAATACAAAAGTTACGAAAAAAGACTATAGAAGTTATGTTAAATAACGTTTGGAAGCTACAAATAAAAAACAACTCTGAAAGACATTTAAACGACGAGGTGTTTTATTGGAGAAACCGGCAATTTACTTAGATCTAAAAAATAAGCACACAAGTCTACGACCTCATCTTATCGCGCGTTTTTAATTTAATATTTATTGGCAGTCTCTATTTGAATTTAAATGTCAGAGATACCTTATTCGGCAAACCGGTAATCCAAACGTTAATGAGATGATATAACAATACCTAAATATAGATTTAATGTAACATGGAGCCCCTGATAGGAAATTGAGCTCGTCATCCAAATGTATTTAAGCTAACATAATGTCAAGTCTATTCACACAATGGCTGAACCTGCAAAACACTATCTGTGTATATTTGAAAAAAATTTAAGAAAAAGTTAACGAAAAAACAAAAGTTCCATTGTGTAATAAAAATTATGAATGAACAGTACCTATCTACATCATTCTATAATGCATTTCAAAGCCAAATGTGAGGCAATATTTAAAAGAAAAATATAGTCTTACATTGTTTTGAAATCCAACCTATACCTAATTAAATTAAATATTCAGCCATCTAAAAGTAAGTGTTTATAGTGATCTAAGTAAGTAACCTAGCTAAACATCGTACAAAGGATGTTAAAAATATGACATAATGGACTGACATATTTTATTGAAGCAAAAACATTTAGCATCGTGCAAATAGATAACAGAGTTTAAAAATCTCGTCACTTATAAAGAAATGACTAATAAATTAAGGAAACTTTTAGACCTGTACTTGCAGATTGTTCTCAAGTACAGAAGCGTCCTCAAGATCGCATTTGACATTTCATTTCCACAGGAATGAAACGTCAAATGCGATCTTGAGAACGCGGTGATACCTTATTGAGAACGATCTATAACTATAGGCCTTAGACCTAATCGTCATCGTCAAATTATAGAATGGAAAAAAATGTCATGTCGGAAGTCATCGTCAATATAAGTTCAAGTGAAACGGAAGGTGTAATGATGTCTCAGATTTCGAGATAGGAACCGTTAGTAATCAATTACATCTTTTCCGATTAATTACATGCCATGTCTTATTAATTATTGACCGGATGCCATCTGAATCTTATGCGACGTGATGTTGTGTTGCATTGCACGGCGACAACAGGTTCCCGAGATATCGACAACTTATGTTACTTAACTCATATTTTTAATCACGCAAACTATTCGAAAGTCTAAATCGGTAATACAATTGCATCGATTCGGATTATAAAACGTTAAGTGGTTTTCCGTCAAATGTAAAACGTATTTTCAGTTTTTAGAAAAGGAACGCTGGGTATTTTCATTCCAATACACTTTGACTCTTTGTTGCCTAGAATTTCACTTCTACCTACGACCAGCGCCCTTCGGCGGCTAAGCTGCCAGTGTTGAAATGACCCTATAGAAAAGGGCTCTTAGGCATAATCTCTGAATCGTCGGTTTGTGTTGCAATTGTGGCTTGACATACATACGAGATGTTCGCAGTAATTCGCAGACGGTGCTTGTGCGTGTCATACCGTCAAGTCGAATTGTTAAGGACACTGATAAGGTCCATGTACAAATTGTATACGTTAGTAATTTTTGTGTCAGCGCTGTCAAATACTGACAAGACAGGCTACGCGGGCTCCGTACGTTTGCGCAACATCTCCAATTAAATGGCGGGTCAGGGGTGTGCCCCTAGTTTAATTTTTGATTAGCGTTCGTTAATATAATGAATGTCACTGAAGCAATTAAGAAATTTATAAAAATACCTAACAATTTTATTATAAATTGATATTAAATAACTTAAAGGTACTCGTATCCCGGATGATCCTATTCCCTTAATCCCAAGTTCACTTACCTTTATTGTTGAATTAAATAATATATGGCGGCGGGAAAAATCACAGAGGCACTGTCGTAATAGCGCGCGGCTGGTTTGGGCGATCTCTTATATAGCGGTGGTAGCGGGGATGCGCGCGCGCTGGTTGGGGGGCCACGCGACCCGCGCGGGTTCATGGGAGCTGGGACCCTTGCCTACATCATAATTAAATTAATATCGTTTAATATCATAATTATCCATTTCAATAAAAAGTGCAACCTAATTTAATATTCTCGTAATTAATTAACAAACAACCGATTTATAAAGTCAGATCAAACTTTTATTGAGTGATATAAGTTTTAGATACCCAGACAACAGTAATAGCGTTTTTTACCGGTTAAACATCAAGCTAAATAGAATTTAATAAACTATGATCAAAGAAATAATAAAAAAGGCAAACTTTACGCCATGTCAAACGCTGTTTAACATTAAGACACACTTCTTTTTTAATGACCGTTTATTGACACGTTTTATTAAAAAAATGCTTACATAAAAGTAAATTAGTTAAACAATATAGGTACCTATTACGGCAAAAATTTCAAACTAATTAATAAAACACCCTGTATTAGCACATGACGTTTCTGTAATCTGTAACATAGTCTCATAGTGTGAGAAAAATTCTTAGAAAGTCAGATAGACTGAGTTCAACGAAAAAACTGTTTGTACGAATAGCAAAAGACGCCAGCTGACATTGACCTTTATTGAGTCATGTGATCGGGGTATCATTGTTTTGACGATAAACCAATTAATGGATTGAGCCTCGTTTGATTTTATTACTTCCCATATCACGTAAATATGTTTCCTAAGGTCTACAGATACATGCTTAATTGGAATCAGCAGGGTCAGAAGCGCCGCGCGACGCTCCAGATCACGACACACGGCATCATTTTCATTGCAACGAATAAAAAGTTTTCAAAGGCGCTTTAGCCTTAATTAATTTTCTTCTGTTGAAATTAAACATTAATGAATATTACAAATCGTTTAACACGTAATAGAGCCATAAAAAAGTGTAGTGTATAACCATAAAATGTGTGTGCTTCTTTATCGTATTAGGTGTATTTACCTGTAATGATACTGTAAGTAATGATTTCAATAAAAGCGTGTGCGACATTATATTCCTCGGTTTTTCGAAAATAATTCGTAGAAGCTAAAGACGTAGCTTTACGGATTTAAATACTACTACCATTTAAGAGGATTGTGTAGTAATAAGAGCTCTTCGTGCATACAGCGATAATATTTACCACCCTCTAAACCTTAAGCTAGAGCCATGATTTTCTAGCATATTTAAACTAGGTTTGGTTTTGTAATATTCTACCTCTATATAGATCTAAAAGTATTAACGCTTTTTGTTGTGTATGAAACTCCCAAATATACCAAGAATTAAAACGTACTAACATTGGTCTTCGGAATCCCAACGACATCATATTAGAAAAGCAATGGGTTAAGATTTGTTTTTAGTAGTTCAGGTCGAAAATGTTACCGATTACATGTATTTAGAGCGCTTTTTGTGGCTGTGTATATAATAATAATAATATCTTACAAAAAAATCGATAAATCTATGGCCCCTAATTTCAACTTGACTACAATTATTAATGCAATAACAATACAATTTTATGTACATACATTTTCATAAAGTTCGTAATATACCGTAGTGCTCATTTCAAATGATTCGACAGTTAGTGGCAAAGTGAGAATAAAATTATAGGAATGTTATGTTAACCTTCATTGGTCGTAGGGGCCAAAACTGTCATTTTACTTCCATCTTAGGACACAATGTCATGACTTTGGGATCGGTTAGCTTGTTAGGGAGCTATTTAATTATACATATTCAAATACGAGATTGTCAGTTCTGTAGAATAATGGAACAATTAAAATGCAATTTGCGCTACTTTTTTGCTACTTTATTTTAGGTTTTTACATGTTTAAATTAAATTATAGTAGGTAATTTCGTGCTCTACCTTCAAATATTTTGTTTCACGGGCCATAAATTTAAAAGAAAATAAAGTTCATGTACCTGGTATTTCCAATTTAATGCGAAAAAAACGATTTCAAAGCTCTCCGTTTTATAGTTTACCGGAGCGACGAATATGATCGTTGGGCGATGTGATTGCAATACTCAGGTGATTTAGCGGGCCGGCGGGCGCGAGACCTAAAATAATTCGTCATTCAGTAGTTGCGAAATTAATTAATAGATTCAGGCGTTACTTTGCGGATGTCCATATCAACAAACTGGAACAAATTACCTTGCTACTCCGCGAAACCAGTGCCGGGCTCGTGGAAAATAGCTGCGTCTGTGCGACATATATATGTTCAAGCAAAAACCCAAACTGTGGTTTCGTGTGGAAGCGGAGGAGGGTGGGTTTTTGCATAAACATATATATGTCGTAGAGACGCAACTATTTTGCACGAGCCCGGCACTGGTTTCGCGGAGTAGCAAGGTAATTTGTTCCAGTTTGTTTAGTTGCGAAATTAACATAATACTTTTCGTTATTGAATCACATTCCTCACTGAGAGAACATAAGCCAGCTCGTATGATGGCGTGGTATTTGTACGATATCTTGAAAATATACAAATACTACTCAAAATAAAATAAGGTCCACTCGATTTTTCTCAGTAAAACAAAAATATAAATAAATATATGCATGTGCCAAAACATTTTTATAGTAGGGTTTTATTAATTGTTTATACATAAAGTTAGTAAAATAAAACCCTACTTTTAAGGCATGTATTAGTAGAAATTCATATTTATTTTTGTGTTTGAATTTTACCGAGAATTGGGCCCTATTTTGTTTTGAGTAGTATATATCGAGTGTTGAAAAATTTAAGATACGTCCTTCTACCAAAACCTGCCTTTTACGCCACGAAAACTCGAATGAATATGAATGGCCCTATCGTAACCGCCCGAGTTAGTTGTATATCTCAGTGCGTCCCTTTCTTATTGTATTAGTTAGACAGAGCCGCAGGGAGGAGTAAATTAAACTTGAGCGGTCACGTTAGAACCACGTCAAGTCTCGAAGCGCGATAAGACTCTCGTTTCTAGATGCCACTGATATCCATCTCGAGTTCAAGATTCCGTAGAGCTATACGCTCGACTTTCCATTAAATCTCACGATAGAGATTGGGCTTGATGACATCGAGAATTTCCCTGCTTGTAGTGGTATTTAGGCGAACAATTACTATTATTAGTTGATTATTAGACAAATTTTTCGTTGATGTTTAAATGAATAGGTTTAAATCTTCATTTCTATTGAAAATTTAAAAAAGCAAAACAGTACATAATGATATTGCATTCACGTATGCACTTCGATAACTGAACTGGCTTTTTAAACTCAATGTTTACTAGCTTACGGACTGCCACTCAGTTTTTTAATCATGTTTGTGTCCGACCGCTCGGCAAAGGCGTCTCCGCCAGGCTTGCTAATTAAATAATAAAAAAAAACATTAAATAAATAACTCTTCAATGTGTAAGTATCCGACATCTGTGTCTTTAGTACAGCCTACTGAATAGTGACTATTAATTACTCAGCTCAGTTATTATCAGAAAATGCCTTTATGGATTCCTTTCCTTGTAGATATAGTTATGAATATTCATGACAACACGCGACGTGATCTTGTATCTGCTGTTTTCTGCGAAATCCTTTCTCAGCTTTATACTAAAGTCATCTGACTCATCTGTTATATTGAACATGGTTTTACCAATTTATGGCACCACTATCATTATTGTTTAATGGTCATAAATACTTAAAAAATATGTATACTTACCAAAGTACACTTATAATAAAGTAAACTTTATTATAAGTTTAGCTTTTACACTTGTCATCTGAAAATTATAGAGACTAGACAACCTCAGCACCTCAACAAACAAACAGATAATTATAAATGGGTGTACCTATGTATAATAAGACAGTTTAACACCATAACAGTGGCGCCTATCATGACTGCCCTAGTTTAATTACAGAGAGGTATAAACAAAACTTGGACGGTCACGTAAGTATCACAGATAATCTTAACAATAATAGACTACTCATCTAACGATTAAACATAAATTACTTCTGTGTGATGTTACTAGACTAACTGTGGTCCGCGTCTTCGTCCGCCTAGAATTCATTTCCCGCTATCCCGCGGGTACTTTGCTCTTTTACGGAATAAAAAGCATCCTGTTTGTTAATCTAGGGTATACGTGTTCCAAACTTCATCAAAATCCATCCAGCTGTTTTAGCGTAGAGGCAAAAATGTAAGTGTGTGACTTAAACAAACTTTAAGCTTTATAATATTAGTCGGATTAGAACTAGTACATAACACATTTATTGTTGGCCTGCCATTGTACGCTGTCATACTCGTATTAACATTGCCAATGTTTTTGTAAACAGTCACCAGCAATTATGTCATTACAAGGTACAATAAGCGGGCGGCTCAACGATCAAGTCCGTGTTGGTATACTAAGTACCCGCGCGTCGTCAACGTGAGATCACCCCGGAAAATCAGACCATCGCGGTAAATACTCGGACTTACCTTACACCGAACTTTACTCAATATTTTATTAGTTGCACTTATACTCCATTACTAGGAAGAGATTGTAAGTTCAGGGAGAACCAGCTTGATGATCTCGCCTTTTAGGGCCCGTTACGCGCTCTTACTTTGTGCTTAGCACTGCATATGTACTGGTAATTAAATTTAAAAATAATCTTGGGTTAAATTTACACCAATTACCTAGTCCAAAACTAAGCAAAGCTATGGGTAGTAAAACATTGAACGTATGTAGGTAATAAATACGTACGTAAATCAGGGGCGTATTTACCCTAGGGCCATCCAGGCCATGGCCCGGGGGGCCAGGCTGCGAGGGGCGGCAGCCGCCCCTAAAATGAAATACTTTATCGTCACTTAATGGGGCGCCAAAGCTAAATGGCCCGGGGCGCCAAATCTTTAAATACGCCTCTGACGTAAATCTTCTTGACATAGTAAGAACAAAGTCGCTATCCGTTCCTGTCAGTCCGCTTTCCTTGGCCGCATACTCTTAAATAAACCACGCAACGGATTTTGATTCAGTTTTCAATGTCATTTAGAGATTTTTTACGGAAGGTGTTTATGTATATTACATCCAAATCGTACCCGTAATTTTTGAGAACAATATGCAACTTTTCCATCTCTAAATTGATATTTTCCTAGCTTTGTTCCTTCTGTACCCACCGCCATTTTAGGTGGTTTAAATTCACGCACGCAAACCTATCGGCAATATGACAAGACAATAATAAGGATAATTTTAATTTGGGGCTGGGTACCGGTAGTTTAAATTTTTGCGCCAAAGCTTATGATAAAATACATTTAGTTTAGTAAGCTATTTCGTCATTTTTAGTTAAGTGGCTAGGTAAAAATGCTTACAAAGTTCCTAATACTGATTCACCGGGATCTTTATTACTTTCATTTTAATAATTACGTACTGGCACTTTACCACAATATCTCTCGTACAATAAATAATTAATAACGTAGAAGAAAACACGATCTCACGAGCCAGTGGCTCAACTATATAACTACTTAATTAAGTACCTAGCCCATTGTGGAAGGAAGTCATACTAATCTCTCACCAGTCGGGTTATGCCTGTGACGGCCGAAGTCCGAAAGATGACAGTTGTAGAGGTACTTATGCGTTCGTGTTACGAAACAACGTAAACATGATGTGGAACATGTCAGTTAGTTCTTCCTTTCGGAACTAGTAGTGCTAGGAGTAGGTACATAACCTACAGGGCACTCGGATCTAGTTAGGGTTGTTGAGTGCGATTTTGTAAGTTGTTGTGAACAATCGTAAATTATCGACGGTTTTATTGGCATAGTCAAATCATATAAGTAGTCAGAGTTGATGCAGTCATGCTTAATGATCAAACGCAAACGGATCTCCGGCTCAACGAATTGTTAGTGAAGAAGTATTACGTTAAAATGTAAGTGTAGATTATTTTTATTATTGTGTGATGTCATAACACTACCATAGCAGCGAAATAGAGGTTCCAATAGAAATTTACGTCAGAGACAGTAAGGTATGGGAACACCTCATAAATAAAAACATACCTCTCCTCTATCCACCTACTACTAAAAGGCAAAGACTGTTTTGAAGAAAGTTATAAATTCTTAAAACTACTGGTTCAAATTGAATGAAATTTGAAATATACCTACCGTGTTTATGCAATGCCTGCTCGGTCACTGAAAATACAAGCTTCTAGTTTAATCCACAATGAAGTTATAGGAGGTCGAAAATGGCCTGAACTGCTTCGAGAAAAGGATGGTACGGCCGTGCCGCTTATTTTTGCTCGACTTGGCGGGGGCACTGCCGTGCCCCCAGATCTTGGTGCTTTCGATGAAAAATTAAAAAGATTAAAATCGAGAATAATATAAAGATAGTTACAGTGGGCGAGGATATGAAGAACTCGCGTTAATTAAAATTAAGACAAATTTTATACACATACATGCGAGCGTGTGACACCTTTGCATAAATTGTAGGGACGCTGTCGGTATTAATCCCTATGTGCGTCCCTTTCTCATGGCATTAGTTTGACAGAAAAGCAGGGAGGGATAATTAAACCTAGGCTGGTCGAGTTAGGGCCACAGGGATCAAAGGGACTTTATAGCGTGGTAGGTACATACGATTAAATATGTGTACCACTGGAATCACAGGGACTTTTCAGCGTGGTAGGTAATGTATTTTTATACTATACTGGGAAAGAGGTTAAAGGTTTTGGAGGCCGCGCCAAGAAATATTATGCGCAATCGTGTAATGAATACAGGATAAAAAAATTGGCTGAAGCCCAATCAATCAGTATTTCGTCACGCGACGCGCCAGCGCGACACCGACACGAATTTATTAATCGTGTGCATATATTATGTTACTTAAAAAATTTGGAAGTAGTTAATCTCCAGACCTTTAAAACCGTTACAGCAGGAATTTTACAGAGAACCAGGCTTTACATTAAAGGCTGCTTGGTAGTTTTGCATTCGTTTATATGGGGCATGAGAGCATATTTTTTTGAGATTTACGTACTCATATCTTCATAACACTGGCGCAGGATTGTGGGATTGCAAATATTGATAATACTTGTATATACCATATTTCATATATTTGGTCTTGAGTTATTTTGATATTAAAACTATCTTCCCAGACGAACGTTGCCCAGTCCAAATCATATGAATCGTGAGGTCATACGCATATCCCATAGAAATAAGGGCCGTTAAATTTTTCCCACATTTAAAAGTTTCCGGGAAAAAATTCCAATTTTCCTTTCCATTCAAACCTAATTCAGACTATTACAAACGTTTTCAAACCAAAACAGCCAAATTGGTCCTGCCGTTCTCAATATTTATTTCTGAAAAATACGTGCAAATATTGATTGATGTTTTGGAAAGCTAGCGAGTTACTAGTAGTTATTGTCTTTGTACAGTTTTTAAGACATACAAATGTTTTGAATGCTCAATACAAAGCCAAAATTTCAATGTTTTTTTATTTTTATTTTTGTGTTAATTACTTTGAATTTTTAACTCTTCGAATATTTAACTCTTCCTTCAAAAGTTCTAGCCTTTAAATGCGAACGAATAACGCGATTTTACGGATATACCGGGCCTTAAATTCTTTGTTCTATTGCCTTCACTTCTAAGTCAATAGCTGCTATGTTTGACGTTTTCCCAATAAGCCACAAGGGGAATCTTGGTACGTCGCATAGGGGGTATCCTGTTGTAGTCAGACATTGCCCACGTTCGTATATATTACGAACGCGAGGCAGTCCAAGGATCACAATAGTACTTATTTAACACATCTACTTACTGAGCAAAATTCAGCAAGAATAGTCGAGCCATTCCATTTCTCACCTTTTACAAGAACGAAGGACTATTCCTGCGAATCAAAAGCGCTTGTGTAAAAAAGATGTAGGTAATTAAACGATTAACATCACTAACCATCGAACAATGCTTTACACTATATAGCTATGCAGTATGCATCAATATAAAAGTGCCTGCGTGTCTGCAACAATTACCAAACGCTATTGTTAAAAATAACGCACCATGGGAATGCTACTGCTCGTAACAATAAGTCATGAACATATCGACGACTGCAGAATCTTAAATACAGATTCCGTTGCCATTCTACTACACAGCATATAAAAGGTCTGCCGGATGTTCAGATGTTTTTATTGGCATTCGCCATCCATGACGCTTCATATACTAATACCGTCCATCCACCCATACAATCGACAGCGCAAGTGTTGCTGTATCATGAATTAAATTCAAAAGCACTGTATTTATTCAGATCAAATGGCAGAGTGCAGACGATTATTACTCAATTCATATCGGTAATCTCCGCTAATTCACGGGGTGCAATCGTCACGACTGCGCCCTCGCCGGCCTTCTCGCGTCACGTGGCTCGCCATTAGATGCTCTGATGAACAGGATCTCTCGCACGAACATTTTTATAGTTAGTGCAAAACAAACGGATTGCGAAACTAAAAGGGAAACAGCGTTTATGTCAATTGCCTAGAATGCGGGCGATAATCGCGTTGCATTTAAATATGCGCGGTCAGCCTGCGAGCTTTGAATGCCAAGCGCGTGTGGAAAAATAGGCTGGCGACGTTATATTATACGAAGACGGCGATGCGACGACTTATGGAGCAATGGAGTCGTCGTCGCTGGCGGCACTTAATGAATCACCAGAATCACCGGTGATTGCTCTGTCATTTTTTATTAACCTACTTAAGGTGATGTGTGATAACAATAAGTTATTCTCGAATATAAACGACTTCAGATTTTATTTCAATAGAGTCGTTCTCTGGTATATTTTCTGTATTTAAGTATCTATCTATATTTTCATAACTATTTTTAATTATTAGGTACCTTATGTGATACAGCCGAAACAGGCAAGTGGCTATGTATGCATACAATCTTTGAAGGTATAGCAAAAGGTGTTTAACGTTTCAAGATAGTTTGGAGCACGTTGTTCAACACGACGTATCTGATGGCGGCTGTAACAAATGATGTTTAATCTGTGACGGAAATTCGGAGATAAATTAACAATTATTAAGTCCACATAATATTCATGGCTTATTGGGGTTTAGTCCCCACGCAAAAGGTATTTACCGTGGTATTTCCGATTATAGCCGAAGTTACATCTTGAATAGTTCTACCGTATATTTTTAAACTTAGAAATGAGAGCTGCGTGTTCGAACCCACGACTCTCTGCATGAGAGCCGGTAGTTCAAAGCAAGAGGCTACTACAGCTTTTTACTCACGGCTTTGTACAAAGAAGTACGTGCCTGTTATTATCATAAACAGAGGTTATACAAAATAGTTCTTAAACCCACGATCGCGAAGGGTCTAATTGAGATATCACGATGCGATTGTTTTGGGACGCGGGTAATCATTGGGGTGACCTTAGCCCGCTTTGCCGGATCTGTCAGATGACTGCAGCCATAGACACAAATTGACGACGTAGACACAAATTGGTAAACAAGTCTGTACTTGCTTATCAATTTGTGTCTCTGTCTAAAATCCACTTAGTAAGGCGGTTCGTGAATATTCATTAGTATTAACAAACGATCCTGACGATACCACAGATAGGTACGTTAATTAACATTCTGCTTTATTTGTATCAGAAATCGATGCAAGGTGCAAAATTGTCTGCAGCTTCTTGAATCTAAATCTTACAAGGACAAACATCAATTTCTGGTTGCTAGCTTCGATTGATGGCCAGCCAATAGTTGCAAAGAATTAAAATCACGTCAAGCACAAAATCTTGATTAAGTATAGTCAATTAGCATTTTCGACACTTACTCGTAAGTATTGAATTAGTAGAAGTACACACAAAAGTCTGTCACTGCGCACATAGTGCATACCTTGATCAATATGGCACAATTAGATAATTTGACTAGCATTTTAACAATATATTAACTAGGTAGTATGTTAAAAGACGAGCGTAATTGCGTCGAGCAATTGAGTAGCGTCCTAAGTTTGGTAATGATACGCAAAGTAGATGCACTTACATTTTGGAGGGGGAAATTGGTCAAAGAATAACATGGCAATATTAGAGAAATCACCGTCGCACTAACGACCATCATGACCGAAAACGGAAAATAAAAAGGGACAGGAATTCGGAAGTTTAGATTTGTTCTGTCTGTGACACAGGCTCGGTGGTCAGTAGTAAAGCAAAGTCGATTGTGGTTTCAAAAAGGTCGTCGTTGTTTGCTCCCCAGTTACAGTGTGTTTTCAATTGACAGGTGAATTTCCGTGATTAATTCTTGGTATTGTGGAGGACTAATATTTGGCGTGTTATTAAATTTTCGTTTAGAGCGTTGATGGATTAGTGACTTGGCTCCCCAGCGGTCGCCATTTACCAATGAGTTTTACTAGCTTATATATGTACAGTCAAGGAAATTGAAACACCTACCATCGTAGAACCTAGTCGAAGAGACATACGCATGACATTTGTATGACATAGCCTAGCGTTTAACGCGTCGCGTCATTGCGATAGGGTTCTAAGGTGGGACGTGAATATATTTCCCCTACTGTACATACCTACTATAGTGTAGGAGTTATGGCAAACGGTGGTAGCGCGAGCGTTTTAAAGCATTTTCTTGAAGTATTAAATTACAGCATGTGCTCGAGCTGAAGCCCTAAACAATCTAAATATGAAATCAACATATCTTTCAGCAGATCGAATCCTAAACACAAAATCTAATATTTTAACCCGAGTCGCCTACACAACAATATCTTGACGAAATTTGCACATACATGTAAATAACTATGTAACCATGATCCTATCGGTCTGGCTTCCCTGTCTCAGGTATTACGGAGGTCAGTCGCTTCAGTGTAATAACCTGACTCGCCCAATCTGGAATCGTGGTAAATTCGAACCCCGAATGAAGAAAAGGAAAAAGCACTAGAAGAATGATGGTGATAGAATTTTCCTTTAGCTGATTAAGGTTTTTTCTTAAGTAACTTTGCTAAGCGTACTTAAACAATAAGACTACGATTCGTAGGTGATATGAATACTAATTTATTGCGCAGATACGCAATTAACGTAACTGACGCATATTACAGGGGGCCTAGCACGGTAGCTTTTATCGATGACATAAAGCATTTATCCCGTTCTAACCAGTAGGCGTGTGCGAGAGGGGCCAAAGCGTTTATGCGCGCGATAAACGCTAGCGTGCTACTATAGCAGGATCGCCAGTTTATACTTTTAAGATGATTATTTGCAAAACTAGATTGTTTTACGGTTACAAGCATGGATTTTATAAAGTACCGTTTAGGTAATTTTTGCATGTCTCAGTATTTAAAACTACTATTGTTATATATTTGGAATGTATTTAAAACCGTAACAAAAAAGGGTGCTAACTAAATCGCGTAACGGGAACAAAGTGTATAAACAGTTTGTGTACCTATACAATTCAGTGATTCTCACTCATTGCGTGTTTTGCAAAGCCTGTGTACTGGAACTTGGTTCGGCGGCAACCGACGCCTTCAAAAGCTTGCCAACATGTTGTTAAACATAAGGCTTTCCTTTAATTTAAGTTGTTTTTTCGGTTCCATTAAAGTTTTAGTTATTTGTTGCATCTATCTGGAAAAAAAAAATAGCAATAAGAAGTTAAATATTTGCTGATACCTAAGTATTTAATACAACAGACAAATACCTAGAATCGAAATTATTCACAACTCTTCTAAATGTCAAAAGATCGATAAACTTTAAGTTGAGTCCCATTATTTCTATTAAAAAAAAGCGTGACTTCCGTTAAAAAAACGACAAGTTTGTTCTGCTAAAGTTAGTTGGAAAGGTGCAGTGTTTAATTGCAATTTTATCAATATTGCGGTGCGTGTCGGTGGAGACCTCGCCGAGATTATAGCCAGCTGTAAAAAGATCAACTTTGAATCCTGTAGTACGTACGAATACAGTTTGAATTTTGGTATTGCCGTTGCCTATCCTGCGATACAGATGCATGATGGTGCCAAGTGCCCATCTCACGAGCCTAGGTCACTTGCGACGACGGATTGAAAACGTGAAGCGCTTGTCATTACAACGATAATGTTTAAGATTTATAACCAACCTACAAAGAGGTGTCCGCTTGATTTATTTTGTTGATACAGCGAAATCACTGATAAAATAAACGGCACAGATTTCACGTGACACGTACACCATAAAACGTTACAAGGAGTCTGACTCTGTGAGGCCGCCAAAAGTCTGTAAGGACGACTGCGAACATCAACCAATAACCAGAAAGTAAATTCGACGAAATACATGTCGCACTCAGAAGAAACTCTCATTTTGCGTATTGCTGTCAACAGAATACTGAAATACGATCTCAAGATAAAGGCTAACAGTAGTAGGAAAGTCAACTTCCTAAATGATCGCCTCCGTAAATAACGAACGATGCTGCTTGAGAGACATGATGCGAAAGACACTCTTCACCAACGAGAAAATCTTCACGGTTGAAGAAAAGTTTCACTGGCAAAACAATTAAATGTATGCCAAAAGCATCAAAGACATATCAGCTTCAGCAAAACATATCTCGTGTTCACTTCATCCAGTGAGTATCATGGTATGGTGGAGGGACTTTTTTAATCCTTTTTCGGGCAGGGGTGTTTTATCTACCACATACATTTATTTTGAATTTTGACCGTATTTTCGACACGTAATGATACAAATTGGAATTTACTTTATTGAAATTTTACTTGCGTAATGATTATTGGCGAAAAAGAGACGAAACTGCATCTGTTTTCATAATTTTTCTAACCTGAACTGATGGGGCCTGAAAAAGAGTTAAATTCAGAAACTAAATTGACCTACCGCCCTTTATTTTTTTTAGATTTCCTATATTAATCACATATGTTATTGACACACGTTACATGTTATGTAATGTCAATTTAGTGCCTGATTTAAAGTACAGACAGGTACTTCTACTGTTATCTTAAGTATGCAATGTAATGTAAGTAATTAAGTGCATGTCTACCAAAAGCTATAAACTGCTAATTAGATTTCGACAAATTGTTAAGTAGCATAATACAATGAGACATAACACTTTTGTGTTCAAATAATAGACTCGTTTTTAAGTCATTAACCTGAAAGTGATAGTTCGTCGCACGGCCCTTTGTAAGTAAGTTGCGTCTATTGTTTAGGAAGGCAAAGGAAGGGAAGGGTTAGGTAGGGTGAGTACGCAAGTATTGAACGGTCGTACTGTTAGATCCCGATGATGCCTCGTACAGAGGCGAAACGCGAGTCGATAGTGTTTAGCGGTGGTGGTGTGTAGTTGAGTATGTGTGATATATGTTGTTTCGTGTGGAAGCGGTGGAGGGTGGGTTTTTGCATAAACATATATATGTCGCATAGACGCAGCTAACTTGCACGAGCACGTTACTGGTTTCGCGGAGTAGCAAGGTAATTTGTTCCAGTTCGTTGAAATGGACCTCCGCAAAATAACACCTGAATCTATTAATTATTTAAAGGAAGGGTTATCATTACACGTAAAACTAGTGCCCGCAAAGTCGCAATATACAAGATTCCGGATGTAACTAATTGAAAATGGCTTAAGCATCGCCGAATCTAGAGAGTAAGGTCGTTGGCCTAATTTTCTGCAGTCGCTGATGCATGAGAGATGAGGCGATTGTTGCAGGGTTGCCAAGCGCCCGGAAATTCTCGACCAAACTTCGTAAAGCAAGTTTACGGAATATGGACATTTCTGCTACCCAGACTTATTTATAGAAGTGGTCAAGGTCCAAGAAGTCGCCCTTGTAAATGCTACGGAAATTCCAAAAATGTAGACTATAATTGCGTTTTTATGTTTCTGTACCTAAGGTGCGGTATGTTCTGCATAAATTAATATTTTTGACGATTTAATTGATCTGGTAACCCTATTTTTTATATCTTAATAGGCAAGCATTAAGTGCGTCGCTTATTAATATCCAGGGTCGACTTTGGATGCGCTTGCGCCGTGATTTATATATCGACCTTGACGCCGGATGCTGCTGCAACCGCCGTTGCTATTGCCATGGGAATAATCTCGAGTCTTTCTGTCGTAGGTTAATTCGCGAGCGCGGCTCCGAGGCTCGGAGCGCAATCTGACGAGTCCTTGCCAGAGGTCAGCCGAGTCGTGCGCTCCGATATTATATTATCCTAATTTACTGAGCGTAAGTATAAAACGAATTGATTTTAAATTTCATTGGCTTAGTTTTCGAAATGTCATGGTTACTTTCCTTCGTTTTGTTGTAAGAGGTGTGTATTCGCCGAACGTTGATAGCATCAATTGCTTTGCACAGAGAATGTGCTGCTGGGAAAAGGGCAGATTATTAATAAAAATGTATACAAAAGTTATTTGTATTTAAATCCATCAACAACCATAAAAAATCATATGCATTAAATAAATATATGTAACAACTCAGTTACGGTGTAAACTTAAAATAATATCTGCAGTAGTTCTTCAGAGTATTAAAGAATGCTTAAAAATTTGCGCTTACCTACTTAAGTTATAGTAATTTATTAGGATCCACTTTTTTTGATTCCGTTTTGTCGCTCGTCCGATTCACCGGATTCACCTTGCAGGTGATTTTGTAGGACTCTACCATTTTGACGGAATCCCGGACCAGTATCGTCGATCTGATAGTGAAGGAATGCGAGAAACACACGCTCGAGTCGCACAGCGCCGTCTGGAAACTCAGGTAGAGACGATAGTGAGTCTTGTCTGTTCTGTGTTTCAGTTTCATTTCGACCCTACCGGGCAGCTTCGTCCCTTTATGGGGGCATCCGACAAACTCAAAGTCGTCTAAAGTAACGTCCTTGTTATTGTCGTCACGGACGCAAACGAGCCAATTCTGCGGCGCGCCGGGAGTGAACGTGACATTCTTCGTGTCCGCGTCCAAATTGACATTGAAGTAAATAATCAGATTCCCGCATTTTCTGTTCACGAACAAATCGTTCTTGTAAAGTATTAGGTTCTCGGGCTCCGTAAATTTGGGTTCCGGGAGTCGCACTTTGAATTCTTGGCACACGTTTTTGGCTAGGTTGAGGAGTTTGATGCTGTGGTTGTTAGTGTCTGCTATGTAGAGGTACTTGCCGTCGGGGCTGACTGACAGCCCTGAGGGTTCGTTGAACTTGACAGGCTCCGTAGTCTCGATCATAGTCGGGCACAGGGTTGTCACCTTCTGAAGTCCGATGTCCACTTTCTTTATTTTGTGGTTGTAGGAGTCCGCTATATAGAGGGTCTTGTTTGATTCGCAATAGGCCACGCCTAAGGGGTGTTGTAACTTTGCCTCCTGTCCAATATCGTCTACGTCTCCAAAGGCGAATAAGTTCTGCAAGTCAAATTAACCATTTAGCATTCTGTTAGGTTTATTTAAAGCTCAATTTTATACTAACTGTATTTAGTTAACTGACCAAAGGATTTCGATCGCCACCACATAGCGTAGACACCTGTCCAGTTGACAGCGCTAGTCTTCTTATAGAGGAACTCTCCGAATCAGCTATGAACACCTCCGGATTTGAACCTAAAAATAATACTAGTTTTCAAACAGCACTTTAAGGCACGTAACCAGCCAAGTGCGAATCCGGACTCAAGCACCGAGGGTTCCAAACCACAAGGCGTTTATTATTTTTACAGGGTTATCCGGTCCCTGATTGCTACATAATTTCTTTAGGCCCTTGTATGGAACACCAATACATTCCTACAATTTAACATGGGATTTGAGAACCATGTTTTTCATAATTTCAACCCTTTGCGGCCAATTTCAGTTTCAAAACTACATGTCACCGCAAAGTATAGTCGACCAAAAAACAGCGTAACCACTCTTTGATCGTATTACAAGGGGATAAAGTTCAAAAGTGGTCAAACAATTGCTTGGTCGACTATACAAGTTTGCGACTATGAACATGAATATGTGACATAAATGGACGTGTCTTTAGCTTGCGTTTATTTATGTAGCCTTCCAATATTCAAACGACGAATCGTTTAACTTGCCAACAGTTAAATTTTGACACATGTTCTATCGCAAGGCCGGCCAAACCCAGGCCCGCGGGCCACGAGTTGTCCCGCCAAGACATTTGAATTGGCCCGCCAAACCCGGCCGGCCGCAACTCTGCTTTTGCGTGTTTTTTTATAATGTACTTCTTAATGAATATGAAAATGGCCCCGTCTAAAATCTAGTAGCCGGTTTTGTTCTATGGGAATTGTTCTATCGGAATGATCCGTTGCCTGAATTAGGAACACTGCATTAGAAGCTTGAACTTTTTTTAATGGCTTTAGATACATTAGCCAATGGAAAAATTAGCTTGAACTCTTGATACCGCTAAGAGACCGTAAACCCAATACTGAGGAGTATTGGGTATTGATTAAAACTTGATACCTCTCCCAGCAAAAAAGGGTATTTGGCTGACAAGACAGACAGGTGGATGGACAGCAAAATGATCATATAAGTGTTCCGTTTTCCCCCTTGTAGTACGGAACTTTGTAAATTATTTAAAATTATTTGATATGCCTTTTGGTTTCTCACCCATCTTTAAAGCTAGCCCCGAAGGCTGAGCGAAGGCCGCAGTGTTCGGATACGCGCTGTTCCTCGCCGCCTCCGCTCCCGAGCCCGCAATACAAATGCAAGTACCTACAACAAAGTAGGAATTCCTTCTAAGTACGAGTGCATTTTTTTTAAACAGCCTAGGAAGGCAAACGAGCAAGTGGGTCACTTGATGGTAAGTGATCACCACCACCCATAGACACTCGCAACACCAAGGAGATTGCAAATGCGTTGCCAACCCAAAGGGCTAAGACGAAATACCTTCTTGTTCTACTAATTGCACCGGCTGTCTTGCTCTCCACGCCGCCGGAACACAACAGTACATAGAACTGCTGGTTAGCGGCAGGATTAGTGAGCAAAGTCGGAATAACGACCCGGACGGACCTTGCCGAAGGCCCTAGCACCCGCTAGCGTATTCAAGAAGTTTGGCACTGCGGAGCACGCGAGCTTTGACCCGCGACTTCGCCGGCGTCTGCCGAATATCATCTAAATCCGCCCAGCCGTTAAAGCGTGATTGAGGAACAAACATTCAAGTATCATTACTTTCTCATAACCTACTAATCTTACTCATATTATTGTATTATATAAATACGTATTCATTGATATTATAAATGCGAAAGAAATTATGATGTTTGGATGTTTGTTCCGCAATCATGCATTAACGGCTTGACGGATTTAGATGAATTTTGGTACACAAATAGATCTAACCTGGATTAAAACATAGGATTCTTTTTATCCCGTAAAATCCCGTGCGGGCGAAGCCGCGGGTAAAAGCTCGCTTAACATAAAACTACCGTCAGATTCGGTCATACTGATGAAAGGATCACTCACGTATTTACACATCACCAGGCCACTGGTCCCAAACATTTCAAGTAATTACTCAGCTTTATACGTGAGTAATCCGTTTAGGCGTTTATTTTGTAGTATTGTCGTTGTTGTTGTGTGGGTGTGTTGTTGATGTGTTAAATTCGCAACAATATACGCGATAGAAACAGCTAAAAATGTTTTATTTCAATGATGTATCGGTTACCTTCACTGAACGTCTTGTACTTCCACCAGATAGTGGTGTCGAGGAACAGCCCCCAGATTTGGTGCGAGCCAGCGCACGCCACGAGGAGAACTCGCCGCTTCTCGTCAAACTTTTCTTTTGAACAAACAAGATACATGTGTAGGTAATTAAATAAGTGTTCTCGACTGTTCAATGAATAAGCCGTAATCACACACAGACCATATACCATCAAATTCGCAGAGTGCAGGGGGGAGGGGGACGCTTGGTCCTCTGTGATTGGTGTCTTTATTTGCGGTCGTATACGACGTGACGTTTCTATACAAAGCTTAGTTCTCATGTCTATTCTGAATAGCATAAGCTATTGATTCAAATATAAATTAATATTTGATCATTTATAGTGTAAACACTAAAATTTAGTATACAAGCGACCCACCTTGGCTTTGCACGGTTTAATTTTAATTTAATTCAAACTAATTCAAAAGGTAATATTAAACCAGGTTGATTCGAGCTAACATGTCATTTAAAACTAGTTACAATGGTGTTGTTTGTTTACTCTTTCTTACTTATATAACTGCCATAAAAGATTACCTTCTCACTTTCACACACGGCTTCTATTGTAAGCTTTCTATCCCATTGATGTCTGAAGGCCATGCCACACAGGATGCGCATCCAGCACGGCTCCGAAGACACGCGCGTATACAGGCCGGTTATGTGTGAAACCAGAGATGCCATCGCTTGCGTTGCGTGCACGTCACGCAGCTCTACGAAGCGAACTAGAGCCGTGCTACGCAGGCATTCGGTGTAGACCAGCTTTTAGTATGAGCCTTACCTTTCTCATCTTCCTTGTCGTGTTTCGGCGGCTGAGGCGGCGCGCCGGGCGGCGGCGGCGGCGGCGGCAGCGCGGGCCGCACCGACATGTCCATGTCTGGCGTTTTGTACAGCAGCACGTCCCAAGGGGACGACAGCGCTTGCAAGCCCATGCATTTGCCACCTGCGTTTACGCATAACTTGTTCAGTTCATGCGATTATAAACTAATTATTACTAGCGTGTATAGACGTACAAATATCTCATTGGCTGCAATCATTTAAGATGCGTCAAAGTATGGAACAAGGTTCCAAGTAAGCAAGAGAGATCATACTCAGGCGGATTTAATTGGGCTGACCTGCCCCTCTAGCATATTAGCGTTTATCGCTGACATAAAGCATTCGTCCCTTTCGCACACGCATACTGGTTAGAACGGGATAAATGCTTTATGTCATCGATAAAAGTTCGCGTGGTAGGCCCCCTGGGGGGCTGAAACTGGTTACAATGCATATTGTCATGGTTTTTTTCTCTTCCTCACTTACTTGGTCAACTGCCAAATACATTACCCATGTCGTCATAAGCTCAAAATGCGGATTATTTATTTGACTGTACATTAACTTTATTGTTAGCGTCCAGCCTCGCGAGTTTACGACAAGATCAGCGCCATCTAGCAGAGCACTGAGCTACAAATGGCTGCACTCGCCTTGGTCCGCGTGCTGCGCCTGCAGGCCGCTGCCGGCGAGCACCTCGACGGTGCCCTCGTCCAGGTGCAGCGCCCGCAGCGCGTGGTTGTTGGTGTCGCACACCGCCAGCACACTGCCGAGCAGCCAGCACACGCCGGTCGGACTGTTCAGCTGGGCTTCATCGCACTCTACAACAACACTTTGAGTTTAAAAAAGATACAAACGGGAGAAGGATTTTTATTAGGTTCCATAAGCAGATGACTAAAACAGAACTATTGTGAATTTATAACAACCATTTGTTTGTCTTTCTGTCCGTATGCCACTACCATTCTACCATAAGACTATTAGATAGAACTATAATTGAATATACATGTATCTTCTGTTAATCTCTATAAGAGTGTAGTGAAGCAACAGGACAGAAATAGGGTTAGCACTCCATACAAGATACAGACAGATACATTGATGAATAAAAAAATTGCACACAATTGTGTGGGGGAGAAAATAATACTATATCTAATTGGACATTCGTTTAAATGGTTTAAGGAGACAAAGTTTTATGAATGACCTTTTTGTTTTTACTTACTCCCATCCTTAAAACCAGGTTCAGGTCCTCCAATAATCCTCAAGATAACTCCAGAGCAGTCAGTTATCAATATGCGGTGGTTTCCCGTATCAGAGATGGCTAGGAAAGGCTCTTCAGGACGCCCTTTGTAGAAGGGATTCAGTGCTACCTGCAATTTTGAATTGGTTCTGATTAAAAAAAATATGCAAGGTACTTTTATGGAAGTTTTGGATCACTAATGATCTGGTGGCATTACTTGCTTTATGTGCTATATGTTAATGATATGTTGTAATATTTTTTACATTGACTTAGTCCTAAATTGAGCAATTAATATGAAAAAGAAACATACCTAGTTAAAATAATAATCCCCTTAACCACATACCTTAGTAGGAAACAGCATTGTATCCACAGTTTTTGGCTTCAAGTGTTTGGTAAGGGCTGTAGGTAGGGACGTATTTGAGATTTTTGAGCTGAAGTGTCGCAGTGCGCTGCCAACAAACCAGACCAGCTCATCGCGGTGCCCTTCTCCAGTCAACACAAACAATGGCTTATTACCAGGCCCTGTGAATGATAGTTATTTTTTCAGAAATAGGAATTCATAAAAAAAATCTTAAGCTAGATGTTTTATTTATACTATGTAATTATTCATTATTACTGTCAAAACAACCAAAATCTAATTATAATTGTGGTTCACTGGTTGAGAATAAAATAGCATTAAGTATTATGTAAAATATCAACACTTCATAAAATGCAAAAAAATTTAAGTGATACAAAAATGTAGACCTTGTTTAATTATAAATATGTAGAGATTTTTTTTTTATACCAGGCTAGGGACATTTAATGCTTAGTCTTAGTCTCCAGTTAAATGGTGAAATGAAAAAAAGTGAAACCATACCAAGTATGAGAAGGGTTGGCCAGCAGCGTATACCAAGGGCATCCCACACTGCACTTTCTGCATCATTCACCACCGGATGATGGATGCCGTACCTCTGAACAGCTGACAGTATATTTGCAGACTCCTTTTCATTGTTGAATTTGGCACAATGAACACCAATCTGAACAGTAATTTACAAACTATATTCTTAGTGCTTAGAATGTAGGTAGCATTGTTTTAATCAACAGTTGATTCAAAAGTAGGACTAACAATCTACTTGTCATTGTGAAACTGCTCTGTCGTGTTTTTAATCAGTTTTGTATGTATCACTGTAAATAACTTCATAAAAATATGATTTGCCTGCACAGTCATAATCAGGTATCTGCCAAAAAAGTATCCGTCAGTCATCATCAGAGATAGAGGACAATTACTATTGCAAAAAGGGTGTTAGTGTGTACAGATATTTTTGAGCACCTTGCCCTATCTGATACACAAACTGCTAGTTTGCTTGCAGTCTCTGCCACCCTAGGCGTTTAGTACTGTTACTGCCAGCTCTCCTTTCTCCAGTGATTCTGGCCACCTTTATAGCCCACAGTGACTTCACTAACACAATAAAAAACAAAGATACTTACCACCACCAGTCCATTTTCAACTTTATGCAACTTTTCAATGTGTGCTAGATCAGGTAGCACATGGTAGCAATTGATGCAACAGTAGGTCCAGAAGTCTAAGACCACTACCTTATCCGAACAATGTTGGGACAAAGAAATAGGCTCCGAGACATTCACCCATTCCAAATCTAGAAAAAACAATGTAAGGTTCAGAAACATTAAAATGCTAGAACAATGCCTACTAGCTACAACTGTAGGTGTGAATATCAAACTATCTCTACTTCTTAGCCGGGTTTGGCGATGAAAACTACAAGCATAGAAACGTAAGACGCGCGCGACGTACTTTTCTTGAAATCTTCTACTGGTGGAATGATTGGCCACACTTTTTTAATGTGACTAGTAATAAGAACGTCCCGGTCTGCTTCAGAACCAGCTGCCGCCATGGCCTCAGTGAGGTCCATGCAGGCTTGGGCGACGTAGTCTAAAGGGCTTGACTCCATAGTTCAACTTGTAAATTCAGTAGGAAGATATTGGTAGCTAAATACGATAAACTAGAACTCAATGCACTAAAATAATAAACAATCGGTGAATGAATCTGTCATAAACGTCAATGTCAAAATGGTCAACATATATCAGTCACTGAAAAAGCTTCTGAAGTCACTTCTGGCCCTCAATTCTCGCGTTTATAAATCGTGATTCATTTATGCCATTCATCGTTCAATTTATTTATTTTTACTCAAAAAAGGACGGAAAACGAGCAAGTGGGTCATCTGACGGCAAGTGATTACCACCACCAATATACACCCGCAACATCTAGGAGATTACAGATGCGTTGCCAACCCAGACGGCAAAGATGGAATACCCCTTGGGCACTTGGGCACCGGTTGGATTAGCGAACACGATGGTGGTAGCGATTTGGACGGACCTTGCATGACGGAATACGCATGCCATAATAGGTAGTTATGCTATGTTTGTTGATGGCTAAG
This sequence comes from Ditula angustiorana, assembly GCA_963691745.1. Taxonomy (NCBI): domain Eukaryota; kingdom Metazoa; phylum Arthropoda; class Insecta; order Lepidoptera; family Tortricidae; genus Ditula; species Ditula angustiorana. Next base: position 6,486,823 of record OY829473.1, read on the forward strand.
CACCTTACTCACCATCCATCCTGGGCCCCTATTCTGGGTTCATGCGAGATTCATCTCGCACGAGAATAACTGTCAAATCCCAAGGAAATCTGTCATTTTTGACGTATGTGGCATGCGAGATAGCGTCTCGCATGACCCGAGAATTGGGGTCCTGCTGTACGTCCCGCCAAAGTCATGCACGATGCACGATGTAGCATACACACCATCGAGCACGCGTCCAACGTGTTAGATGTAATTGAACGAATTAAATGAATGGTCGTGTTTTACTTATTTAAATGCCACTATTTTTATCAAAACACCAAAAAACTGAGTTCTTCTGATGTTGTCAGCAGCAGCAGAAGAAACGAGAAAAATAGGAAGAAGTTTTGGATTAAAAATGTCCCGCTGGATCCAAAATTCATCGAGCAAGTCCAGCAAGCAATTAGTAATAATAATTGACGTACCACAACCCGACTCACGTGCATCGTGCATGGCCTTGGCGGGGCATATAGCAGGATGGATAGTGAGTAAGGTACTTTACTTTTACTTGGTTCAGTCTGTACTGTACTGTACTGTGATCATCTGTATCTGTCAATCAGTGATTGTTGTCGGTTTTTTCTTTTGTGTACTCATCATATTTTGATGTCTTCTATTTTCTAATTGGAAATCGCTGAATATTATGGTCCAACATGGATGCCATGTTTGATATTTGTTATTTATCTGCCGATGGTAACAGCGTTGAGCCCGACGACATTCCCAAGACAAAGGATTACGTTTGGGTCTTGGGTAAAAAATATAGTGCCATTCAAGGTTCGTATTTGTTTAATCCTTGTCATACTCACTTGTTGAAAAGACGTAGAATGTGTATGTAGCTGTGTTATGTTTGTTTTGCAGATCTGGATCGTATTAGACGCGACATCACATCGGTAATATGGTGTACATACAGGAAGGGGTTTGTTTCTATAGGGGACGAGGGCCTTACGTCTGACAAAGGCTGGGGCTGCATGCTGCGCTGTGGACAAATGGTGCTCGGGGTCGCTTTGGTCAGGGTACACTTGTCCTCAGATTGGGTATGGACCCCAGAAACAAGGTATATTCTTGGTCTAACAAGTCTTATACGTCCTAATTGATCAAAGAATGTATTGATAATTTTTGTCAACAGGGATCCGACATACTTAAAGATAGTGCAAAGATTTGAAGAGAGAAAGCAAGCTCCATATTCAATACACCAAGTGGCTCTGATGGGGGCATCAGAAGGCAAGGAAGTCGGCCAGTGGTTCGGGCCAAACACTGTAGCACAAGTTTTAAAGTATGAATTTTTCTCCTAGAGTAGTTAAATAAATTTTTCAAAGATTTATCTTGATCAATGCTATTTTTCTAGGAAACTGGTGGTGTATGACAAATGGAGCTCACTTGCAATACATGTTGCATTAGATAATACTGTAGTTATGGAAGATATATGTAAGTATTTGCATATAATACTTGAATTGCTTTTGCATTCTCTGAAATATGTAACTGGCTGTTGCCTGATACTTTGGGTAGAATTGATTTGTCGTTATTCCTCGCAATTAAAAAAAATAGTATATGAAGTAGCTGTTACTGACTTAAATATGGATATTGCCTTGCCAAATTCCATCACAATCAGTTCAGTGGTTTCGCCATAAAGAGGTAACAAACAGACAGCTAGACAGGCTATATTCACGTTTATAATGAACAAATTCTTATTAATATATCTAAAGATTTATAGTTGTCTCTATTACCATTGGATCATACGCAATCATTTAACATTTGTTATCTTATGACCTTAATCATAACTAGGACATTATTTAGCTATCATTATCCTCCTTAATTATAATGTTTTATAGTGTCAGATAGTACTTCTCTAATACTATTCTACATTGCTAAAGCAAAAGAATCTTGAAAACTATAAAGGCAGGAAGTCAAAGTCAGGTTCGAAAAAAGATAAATAGAGCAACATTGTATCGTGATTGATAGCTTTAGCAGTCTTATAGTAAAATATGTTAGAAAATGCAAGATTAAGTACAATTTGAATGTTTGTATCAAAGTTGTTCACTGCATAAAACACTGCTTTCAGTACAACAATGTGTAGTTAGGAATGACCGAGGGGACTCCTCAAGCACACCGGATAATGTCATAATAACAGATTGGATGCCACTACTGCTGATTGTGCCTCTCAGACTTGGACTCAGTGAAATAAATCCCGTTTACATTGAGGGACTAAAGGTAATCGTACACACTGACTGAACATCCAACTGATATAATAATTGGGGTCAATCTATGGTTTTAGTAATACAAATTGATAAAGCTTTGAAATTTGTATGACATGATACTTTTGAATGTGATATTTAAAGGCCACTGCTCTCTCATGCTGACCCCTGATGCTGAATTACCCCTTACCAACATGCATAAATAAATTACATAATAATACTTACATTAGTGTCAACTCAATGTATGGTGGTTATCTGCTTTTGTTATCGCACCACGAACGGAATAATCATTATTATATTATTAACAAAAAGTTTACATTCCAGTATTGACAAACAACACATGGCCTAGTGGAGCTTTTTAATTTGTTTCATCTTTTAGCTCTTTTCATTAAAATTTTTACTAATTAATTAATTTATACATGTATTTTGCGTTACAGATTTGCTTCCAATCGCCGCAGTCTATTGGTGTAATAGGTGGTAAGCCTAATCAAGCCTTGTACCTGATAGGGTGCGTGGGGGATGAAGTGATATATTTAGATCCACATACTACACAGCGGTCAGGTTTAATTGAAGTAAGTGTTATGGTTCCATACCTATATTTATTTGAGCTTTATTGCACAACACAAGAAGTGAATATACAAATGGCGGACTTAATGCCCAAAGGCATTCTCAACCAGTCAACCATCAGGATAAACAGATAATAGTTTGGTGCTGAATTGTGAGCATATTAATAGTATCTGGTAACAACAAAAGTTCAGTAATTATAAGTTTACGAAAAGTGCAGATTGAACCTTGTGGTACTTAAAGTGAGGTTCAATTTTGTATATAAAATTATGATGAAATAATGAGGACCAGTTTTTTAAGAACAAGATTTTTTAAATTTATGGTAATTTTTAAACTTATAGTTGGATCCTTAAAACTTAAATAAAATTGATTGTGTTTAAATGATGCAATGATAACACAAAGAAAAATGTAGGGCATCCAGCAATAAACATTTTTAAATAATTATGTTTTAAGAATGCTTGCTATCAAATGATTTTTTAAATTTTGAAATATAATAATATATTAACTGATACTCTTGTTATTAGAGCAAAATGACTGATGATCAAAAAGAGATGGACTGTTCATATCACTGTAAATACGCCTCCCGCATACCAATACTTGCCATGGATCCTTCAGTTGCTGTGGTACGTATTTTTTTATATATGTATGCTAATTTAATGCTTTTCATTTTATGAAGTTTGTTTAAAAATATAACTATGATTTCAGTGCTTCTTGTGTCGAACAAGAAGTGATTTCGATGAGCTATGCAACACGATACAGCAACAGCTGATGACGCAGAGTCAAGCCCTATTCGAAATATGCGAGAAAAGACCGGCACATTGGGGACCCAACACAACAGACATAGATTTACAGAACACAAGCCTTTTTACTGGTAACAGATTAATTTATTTATGAACATTGACAATGTTATATTTATAAATGTTTTTATGTTGTGGCCGAATTTTTGTCTGTGTTGGCATTAGTAGCGGAAATACATAAATTAAACAGCAGCTAAATTACTGAGCTTGATTTTTGACATCAATGTTTTTGTATTTCTTTCAGAGTTTGAAGATGTGGACAGACAGTTTGATGATTCAGACGAAGAATTTGAAATTCTATGAGTGAAGTGCATATTAGGTATTATTAAAAAAATATTAAGATACTGTTAATATAACTTATGCATCACATGGACTGCGTAGGATCGTAACATAGGCAACTTATATTGTTTCTGCCTTATGTAAGCCCTTTCATTTATTATTACAATAATATACATTTCAGCATTTGTTTTCAAACCTTATGTGACAAAGAATTGACTGTTATTAGTGCCTACGATTTATTAAGCATTGTTATAATATTGCAGTGCCTTGAGACACACTTTTCTGGCGTGTATAGCCTACGTCTGACTAGGTGCCACTTTTTAATTAATTACTTTTCTAATATTTAGAATGGCTTCAAGGATTCAGAGCGAAATTCAGAACGCCAATATGCTGTGTATATATAAAGTTTCAGTTGTTATTTTCTTTCTAGTCATGTGTAGAGGATAGAGGTATTGTAAAAAGACAAGCTAAAACCTATTTTATATTTTACTAAGGAAGTATGATTATTTTTTGGGGCACAAAATAACAGTTAATAATATTATAGCTGTATTTGTAATAACATTTCGTTACAGCTTTAAAGTTTAGGAGTGGATGTATAAAATAGGTGAGATTGTTGATAAACAAATACCTATAGTCACATGATACCCAGTTAAGTTTAAAAAGAAACGATATTATTTATCTGTCATTTATTAAACTCATTATTTTATCAGAGTTTTGGTCGTACCGAGTTTGTAAATAAGTTTTTTATAAAGTGATTTTAAGTTTCACTGGTATTGGTCTAAGACGCAGCAAATTCATTTGAGTTTTAGCTTCCAAGACCCTTCTTAATGCTCGTGACGTGTGCCGCTTTGTTGGTAAGGTGTATATGGTTATAGCCAAGTATGAAGTCCTGCATTCTATAGAATGCCATAACCGTCCAGGAAATGTATGAAATATTTCATTTCATGCGTTGTCCAGGAATTCTGTAAAATGCCAAGAGTATAAAATAGACTTTTAATCGTTGTTTGCTGCAATACGGTATTCTAATGTGTTTCTTTATTTCCCTTATTGAAAGAGTTTTTTCTGGACTCACTATTTTTCGAAATATCACAAGTAGTAAAATCAGCGGACAAGCGTCGCGAAAACACTCCATCGCGCTGCATACAGCGCCAGGGATGTCACAAACGCGATAATATATGAAAAAACAAACACTAACTAAATCGCGTTTATTTTAATACTGTGAGGTTTTAACTAATTACTCTCATACACTTCACCATTTTCTACACTTTCAGCTGTACTTGAATGAGCATATCTCGAAACAAAGCAAGAACTTTTTTCTTCGTCAGTTTTGTGACTTTGTATCGCTAAAACTTCTAAAGTATCGGTTTTTTATCCGTTTTCGACACACATATGTGTTCAATGATGATCTACAAGAATTATACACTTTTATACCAATTACTTTGTGAGTGGGGTACCGTATTGGCCAACAGCTGCAGTGGGGTGATTTTTGACTTACGAGCGCTCTACATTCGCCAGCCGCGCGCCAATCAGTGCCCGCTAAAATATACGCTCGCGTATTTGATCGGCCCGCGTCTGGAAGGCGTTTGGCGCTTTGACGCAACTCCAGCAAAACCTAAACTTAATGTTTATATAAAGGTTTATGTTCACGTAGGTAGGTATATGTATTCATACATCCAATGTAATTTATGAGTAAACAAATATTTTATTTTGTATATTTGTTATTCCTTAGTTGCAACACCTGACTGGTGGGGAATACCTTGAGGCATTGAGTTCGTCTTTTGTACATTTTATTGTTTTTTGTGCAATAAAGATTAACATAAAGAAATTAAAGTGCCCAATTTCACCTAAAACTATGATTGAGCTAATGATCTAGAAATGATTATTATGTGTTTGATACAAACAAAATATTTCGCATGATAATTATACTAAATGATCATTATTTGAAGACCTGACTGAGGTACGGAGTCAGTCTTGCTTGGCGTAAATTATTTTTAAATTACAGACAAAATTCAATCAAATTCAATATTACAACATTTTATCGAATGATACCTCATTCGCCGCTATGGTTTAAAAATATATATTTGACCCTTGCTTTTACATACTCGCTTTTCAGAACTAAGTACGCAGCCTCTTATTCATAAAGTATTACCTCTTTTTAACTAAAACATATTTTCTTCCGTTTCATTTGAAGGCAAACGTCACAATGTACTGATCACGATGTGATAACAAATAAAGGTTTTCTGAGCGTTTATGAATAAGGGGATAACTAGGTAGGTACTTAATGTACCTAATGGGGTAAGAACATTACATAATATCTATTATTTACTGTGCACCGAGCACGAATCTGTACGATACGCCGTAACTGCGTCTTTCTCATACTGGACTAAAACTACCGTGAGACTCAGACATATTAATAAAACGGATCACTCACGTATTTTTGCGTCGGGAAATGCCCGACATGTTTCGGACCAGTCCGTGGTCCTTAATCATGAGCCCCCGCGGCCACCACCACGCGCCACCGCCGACGCAAAAATACGTGAGTGATCCGTTTTATTAATACATACTGGACTAGTTAGAAAGAGCCGCACTGAGTTACATGTCGAGTACAATGTGTCGTTCAGAGTCATGCTAGGTGCTCTGTTAACAGCAGCATTAGACAATGCAAACCCGGTTATTGTTTTAATGAATAACCGGTTAAAACCGGTTTCGTCTTAGAGAAAATAGCCGGATCTGCATTCCTTAAGCAGCAACGCATAATTTAGATAAATTTTAATGAGAATTTAACTGTATATTGCGGCTTGTTTTAATTGCCATCAAGATTATTTTTACATTTATTTAGGACACAAACGGTTACATTTTAACGAAATAACAATTGTTTCACATTCTTAAAAACAAATTGTTCTTTAATTTATAAACTTAACTGATGAAGGAACTTATTAATTAAATAAACAGAAGTAAATTATCAATAGAACAACCTATTTATGTTATTTTTTATTGCTATAATGTAAACTTGTGTGTCATTTTCAAATTTATATGTGAATTTCAGTTTCGGGAGATAATCCAAAGACTCGAATATTTTTTATAAATAAAGCATTTAAAATTGATGGGTTTTATTTTTTGAACACTTACTTGCTTCATTTCCTTTATGTGACACTACATAGATCAACGCTACCTATTTTTTTAGATAGGTACCAATCTTAAACTACTTAATATGGAACAGGCTCCACTGCGATAAGGCCGGATATTGTCTACCTTATTATTTTTGAGTTGTGTGCAATATAGAATCCTTGTTGTTAATTGAAACATTTATGGAGGTCATACAAATTATCAAGCTTCTCCGCCAAATTATGTTTGCAGAGTACGTAGCAAAGGGGCAATTTCTACCGATTTGTTATCATAATAGGTATCTCAATATGTAATCATTCTATAGTCTGAAGGATCAAATGTGGGATCGCAATTCGCATCGAGCTTTTCGCAGGTTATGTGCCACTCTTAAACTCCGATTGCTTGCATAATTTTCAGTCCGAGATTGGCTCAATGCGAGCACCCTTTGGCATAGTCCAGTTCAACTTGCCCTTTGCTGAGTGCCGTTCCGGCTGCTCGGCCTCTCCCCGGTAAGCTGTAAAAGGCATCTGAGGCTAACAGAAAGATGCCTCTTTCTAAATTAAACCTAGCGATCCACCCCAGCTCCGCATTAGGATTTAATGTTCAAAAAACCATTCGTAAAATATCCAATGATAGTGAACACCGTATCAAAAACCGTTGCGTGGTTTAGGAGTAAGCGGCCGAAGATACGATGAGAACAGACAGGAACGAATAGCGACTTTGTTTTATATACTGTGTAAAGATTATGTATAGTGAGGAATGGCATGACCTATGTTTTTGCATAGGTACAAATTAGTGGCGGGAAACGCGCGTTTTCAACGTGAAAACCGGCATAAGGACGCGGGTGATACAGACGGGCTAGGTCGCCAAGAAAACGCGGCGTGGCGCCCGCATTGTGACAAGGCGTGTACAAATGGCAGATTTAAGACTCGCCATGAGCTTAGCTTTTCGGTGAAGCAAAACATCGTGAAGAAATCTCGACAATGAATAAATAAATGTGCAATAGATCCACTTTTGTGTAGTGCATCCGAAAGAACCTTCCTCTTGAGTTTGAGTGCCCTGCAAGAGAGGAACGGGGCCATAACTAGTAGCGGACTTTCTTAAAGGCTGACTAGGCCCGGGTCTAGGGCGACCGGATTTTTTGGGCAGTCTGTCGCGATTTTTTTTACAGTCCATGAAGAGGCCAGCTGGCGCTAATAACTCTAATAAAATGACTTAACGGCTTTAGGGCGGCCATGACTGCTAGCCCGCCTCTGAATCGGGTTATTCTATCTGTTCCCGACAAAATAAGTTATAAATCAAAAAATTCTTTAAGCCCGTACAAACAGCAACAAACTAAGCCGACCATTAAAGAGGGAACTGAGAGAAATTGTCTATACTCAAAAGGGATAGATATATTAATTTCATAGTGTATACTATATGGCTCCCTTTCGAAAATTGACATTTCTTTGCAGTTCCGTCTTTAATGGTGGCTCACATGTGTCTTCGATTGTACCTAGACAAAAATAAAAAGCAATTCAGTTAATAGATATTTATTTACCATACACTATTTTTCATTAATAATACACTTTGGTAGATCGGGATTACTTACGTTACTGTATCACTTACTAAGCCGCTGAAAAACATCTAAATGAAAAAACTTGAAAGTATGTGGTTGTGGCAAGAACACTCCATAGCACTGACTTCTCAGACCCTGATTTAAGTCAATGTGAGAAGACTGGAGCGATAAATTAATCTCATCATTATTATCGTGACAAAGTGTACAAACTGCCTTTGTTTGTAGCTGTTACTCAGTATGGTTTCAGAAAAAAATAAGCCTTGCTTACTTCTCTTATGAAATGTATTGACCTGACGATACCCTGACCATGGACATTCAAGAATTCCTTTCATTAAAACGTCGATTTGATTCTTTACACATTTGAACAAGTTTCACTTTTTTGGACCCTATTAACATGATCGCTTGAAAACTTTCTCACATGATACTTACATATTTATGGCAACATAAATTGTACTTGTTAGTAGATTAACTGAAATTTTTAATTTTATCTTCACCAAGTTATACTAATATACAAAAATATTTTATAGTATTATCTACATATACACTGTATTTTATACAATGCTATTTATTGCACACAATACTAAAGAAAAACTGTTTTCATCTAAGTAAAATTAAGAACTATTTTATAATTACGAAAACTTAAAAATTCATGGTTCATGCACGGACCTTGTAACTCTTATAAGAACGGACTAAGTGATAAAATTAATACAGATTTAATCATTTGAAATCCAACGACACGTTCTCTAGTCGTGGTCTTCTCGTCACGTGATTATAATATCAAACGCAAGATTGAACTTTAAGCATATGTTCGTAGGTCGCTATTTCACCGTGTAGATAGTGTAGATAAATATAACTATGGATTGGTGGCGTTGCAGCGTCTCCGTGTCAGGAGAGATGAAGACACATTTTAGGTATTTCAAAATTAAAAGGCCTCAAAGGTGAAATTTGTTTGCCACATTTAAAGTTTTGTGAGTTTTCGGCAAACAAGGGCTCAGGGGTGCAATCTTTGAATCTCACTATTAAGTGACTAAAGCTCATCAGTGGCTAAATCTCTATGAAAAACGGCCATTTTGATGAGCTTTAGTCACCCGGTGAGACTCAAAATCCGCACTCCAGACCATAAAACAATATGACAGACTGGCTAATATGACCTCAAACTGATGAATAATTTTTGAAACATGTAAGTAGTTAACATTACAGACAGTGAAATTTTTGTTAAAGACATAGTTAATTTTACACACATGCCTTCACAATATAAGATTATAAATAAAAAAAAATTACCATCACATTTGAGATCTCCTTCTTGGACATTTAACTTTTTTGACATCTTGAATAACGCGAACTGGAGGCCAGCAGTAGCCGTTGGCATTCAAATAGAGTAAACGCCATTTCAGATCTATGGGTAAAGCGGTTGATAGCATAAACATGCTGGAGTTATTAAATACTATGTCTGCTCCGATATATACTCAATGTCCTTCTATTCATAAAGCGAATATTTAAAGAAACCATGACTAGTGCTACATAGCAAGTTAAAGTCTATATACTATATACCACATCAAATGCATCACCACATTTATAATATAACACTGAACACATACATCAAATATCTATATAAGTTTTAAAAAGTTTTATAAAATGCGAAAAAAGATTATAATATTGTTAACAGTTTATTGATTGAAAACTTCGTTACCACAGAATCTATATTATGCATGGATAACAACTATGAACAACATATTACAAAATGTATTTTCATGATATTAAATGTTCTAACACAAAAATATTTTAGACTTATCAAAGATTATATAAAGTAAATACACATGTAATTTCTAGAGTATAAAAAGCCAGCAAACCGTACAGCCAGAAAATTCATTTTCAGTAAATTTTAATAAACAATTTTTCTGTAATCACAACCATGCATAAATTCAAAAATCTCGTAAATTTTATACAATGACAATAAACATTCCACATATAAAATATAATTCATTCTTTGTTAAAGCAGGATAACTAGTGGACAAAAGTACATATGTACATGAATATATTATTTATTATGTCATCATCATCAGATAGTTACATCTAGAAATATTATGTATGTACAATTTTTATTAGATAAGACTCAGTTTAGAATATTATAGTTGAGGAAAGTATTATGAGGTTAGTTGAACACCACATAATAGTATTATGTTGCAAATATCCATAGTAAGCATTTAAAATGCATAGTATGTAAAAATATATTTCAATAACATGTTTATTAATTAATTACTTAGGTAAATATGACAGCTAAATGTTAGGCCTAAAGTTTGATTACATTAATTTTACATTTTGTTATAGTGGGCAGAATCATTGATAGGGGGCCGTTCAAGTATTACGTAAGCAGATTTACTACAATTATTTATTTACCCCCCCTTTCCCCCTTGTCAGCAAAAGAAATCAAAGCTCTCCCCCCCCCCATGCTTACGTAAACATTGGTATATGCATTTTTCTTTTAATGTATTGTTTAGTTATTGATTCATGAGCAGCAGATATAATTCTAGAAATAAGAAAATTAAAAAGTGCTCCTCAATGTTGTATGTCTGCTCACTTTTATCCGATTTTGGAATGCCTACTTCGTTCTCATCTCATCGAACCATTCAACATCTTGGTGCTCTAAATTTTGAATAATGCACATCAGTTCCATATGTGTAAAAAAGTAAATAACTACTGCTGACGTAATCACCATCTAGACCCCCCCACCCCCCATGTCATCAAAAATAAGCACAGCAAAGACCCCCCCGCCCCCCTATACTGCTTACGTAATACTTGAATGGCCCCTAGGACCTGGTCAGGACAAAAAGCCGACTAAACTATCAATACCCACGTATTCCATGACACTTAAGTTTCTGTACGAGCAAATTTAATCTGGTTCTCATCCTGCTTCATCCTCCTCAATCCAGGAGACTGGCTTAACCCAGTACTCAATGCATGATTTTATTTTCCATTATTAGATGTTTGACGAAGCAACTTTGTTGTCTAAAAAGTTGATTACTAACACTGTTATGTTATCCACTGACCCCCTGTAATAAGCCTGGAGTGTCAAACTTTTAGCGCCATAGTCGGGTTCGTCCAATCTCTCTTTAATAAACTTTACTGCCTCTTCATTAGAAAAGGTGTCCCATAAACCGTCAGAGGCGAGAACTAGGAACATAGGTTTGTGGTCATCAAGGTTGAATGTGAGTATATCAGGGTCAGCTATTACAAACTTCTTGTCCTTGAGTGGATAGTCGCCCATAGCTCTTGATGTCGCCAGGATTCCTGCTACACGCCAGACGCCGTTGAAAGCAATATAGCCTCCAGCTGCTTCAATTCTTTTTTGTTCCCTTACCTGTGAACAACCAGTAAATAGATAATTTGTTATACAGTACAGTGTATAACATAAATATAGCTTGACTTTTTATTGCACAATGATAATGCTCACAAACATGAGAATGTGTGACAGTAACTAAGCAAGCTCTCACTAAACCTAAGAAAGACCCAAAATAAGACAAACTAATTAGAACTTGATATATGAGAGGTCTGTTGATAAAATTTATAAGATAAGTCAACAACAGAAACTTTGGATATATGATATTTTACCTGTTGTGGTTTATGGTCAAAAGACACGGGAATAGCATTTCCACGGGAGTCACACATGACTCCTCTGGAGTCTCCCACATTAGCGACTATCAAGTGGTTGTCTTCCATTATGGCCAAGAGTGCGGTGGTCCCAGCTACATTCATGGAGCGCTTAGCAGCTTCCACTAGCAGCCTGTCTGCAGCCAGAACCTCATCTGTCAATAACTTGCCAAAGTTGATCTTTCCTTTATCTAAATAACTGCTTAATGGTATATTCACATTTTTTAAAGGCTTTGTTGGTCTCACTTCTCGTGTAATAATTGGTCTTGCTTTTAAAAGCTGAGCTAGCAACTCAGGATCAGTGATTTCCTTCTTGGATGTATCATCGGCAGTGCTGGCTGATTTTTTGAAGCTGGTCTTTCTTTCAACACTAGTATTACTTTCAGGTTCTTGGGGTTTATCTTCATCAGCACTATCTTTAGTTGGAGTGGTGACCACTTTTCCTTCTTTAAAAGCGCTTAATTCAACTATTTTGTTGTACAGATTTTGAATAAGGTGATCTCTGGCATAGTTTGCAGCAAACTCGCCACCGTGACCATCAAATATAGCAAACAGAGAGATCCCTGTGCTGTTTATATTTTCGTTTATGATAAATCTGTCTTCCATGTGCATTCTCCTACCTTTAATTGCATAAACTGCACTAAGAGAACCCTTGAGTTCCCAGCTTTGTTTGTCAGTTTCTGAGCCTTCCATAAATTTCATTCGTTGAACAGCATTTATAGGACTCAGTGCTTGTGACAGTCTACTTAACAAAGTGCGACTCCATAGTTCAATTGTTTGAAGATACATAATGAATAATATAATGCCAAGTGTGAACACGGCGACTTCCGACCGCAGCAAATACAGGCGCACCATCTTCCATAAATAGCTCGCCGGAGTATCAAACGGAGCACTGCTCGTGAAACGCGTCACGATTTTCATAAAGGAAAGATATGTTTGATGCAAAACTCTGTCCTCCAACTCGTCTTCCATGTCCTTGGCGGAAGTGTTCGGATTTTGCGATAAAAGGTTTATCACAATTTCAATCGGCACCTATTTTTGAACAACAATATTTTCACTTTCGTTGATTTGGTATACACTTTGCACACAATATATGCAAGCAGCTACATGTTTTCAACTGAAATGAAAAGTCAAAGTTTAGCGAAGCAAAACATAGACAAGAAAGAAGTGAAAACCGAAAACAAAACTGTCTCTATCTATGGTCCATGCCATTGACTTAAGCATCTTACTCACCATCCATCCTGCTGTACGTCCCGCCAAGGTTATGCACGATGCACGACGTAGCATACACACCATCGTGCACACGTCCAGCGTGCTAGATGTAAATGAACGAATTAAATGAATGCACAATTTTTATCAAAAGGCCAAAAAATTTAGATCTTCTGCCCCTCTAGCACACTAGCGTTTATCGCTGACATAAAGCATTCGTCCCTTTTGCACACGCATACTGGTTAGAACGGGATAAATGCTTTATGTCATCGATAAAAGCTAGCGTGCTAGGCCCCCTGATGTGAGCAGCAGCAGCAAAAGGAAAGAAAAAAAATTAGGAAGTTTTGAATTAAAAATGTCTCGCGGGATCCAAAATTGATCGTGCAAGTCCAGCAAGCAATTAATAATAATAATTAACGTACGTCAAGCCTACTCACGGTCGTGCATCGTGCATGACCTTGGCGGAGCGGACAGCAGGATGGATGGTGAGTAAGGTGCTTTAGGCCATTGATGCTCACGTAGAGGGAGAATAGAATATTCTCCCTCCACGGATGCGCATGATGTGAATGTGAATGGAAATTGAAATCGGGATTTATAAATCTGTGAATCGGGAAGCATGGAATCTCCTAGTCATTGATGAATCAAACATAGAAATAGTATAGAAAGAGTGTGAAAATTGAAAGCGATATTTTATTAGCTGATCTCTTTACTTTAAATTAAATGGCAATACAATTTGCCAAAAAGAGATGACTACATACTCTAAACTCCTCTTCAATTGATACCCAGTATACAACCAATAGACAAAATGAGGACAAAATGGTCACCTTTGGTTATGGTAATGTTTACATTAAGGTAGTATAATCTACGTTTTTCTTATTAATTTGCAGGTTTTACTACCTTGACGCACACAAAGGTGACCATTTTGACAGTTTTGGCTATGTACACTTGACAAGTACTGAGGCTATATCCATGCTTTAGTCCCATAGACTTATTATAGCTTTCTCTTTCTACGTTTAGTCCTTCATCCAAGGTCGAACTATAAGTTTGCACTTGAGCGTTTAATACACGGTCCATCTTACAGTACGTGTCGCCAAGACCATAAAATCCATACGTACGGCAAGAGGGACCGTGTATTAGGCGCTTTACTTCCGATGGCGCACTAGAAAAAAACTGGTCAATTGCGAGGTGGATTCGTGCACCGAGGGTTCCGTACATTCTTAATAAGCAACGAACACTGCTCTAACCAAAACAAAAACTGAATTGAGAGATAAACTTTAGAATTGGAAAATTGTTTTCGCCATACATACCAACCACAAATTGGTTGTTATAGTAAAAAATATTTTTTTATGATGCTACTACAAATTTACGGTTTGCGGACTTTTCCCCTTAAAAGGCCTGTAAAAAAACAATTAGTAGGTAATCGAGAAGCAATTGGGATAACCGGCGAGGATGATCAGTATGAATAAAACACGTGTAATTTTATAAAATGTATTAAAACATTTTAAGAAGATACAAGTCATACATAACTATTTTGTGCATAATTATTTAGTTGTAAGAATAAGAGATTATCTAATTAGATAGTGATTTAAGGCCCCTGCACTCGTCAATGATCTTGGGCATACATTTCGCCCATAGCTCGCACCCATCCGGTTTTAGTATTTTATGCATTTTATCCCAATACTGCCAAAGTTATTTCTGTATAAAAATGCTCTGTTCTAGATAACTGAATGAAATAAGTTTTGGTAAACAAATGGTGTGAATTAATTAAGTGCTCAGTTCACCTCGTCTAAGAGTTACGTTTTAACCGATGCGATTTTATCTGTGCAGGGGCCTTAAAAACGGAGGGATTTGTTGTTTGTCAGGGCCCGAACTACTATCCTCTTCAAGGGGTTTTTACGGGTTTTGAGAAAGGCCAAATAATTCTATGTATACACTAGACACGCTGTGCGGGACAGAAACAATATCTCACTGAGTTACGGTACGTGGCCGCCGCTCAACACGGCATTTACGGAAATGCTATATTGTTGATGAATTTTCACGTATTTGGTTAAGTGTGATACATAAAAACGTCTACTTCATACGTTGGCGCACATGAGTTGCGACCATGTACCGTAGGTTAAAGAAGGGTAAGCACTTAACGAAAGGCTTACCTATGGGTTTACTACCCTTTCAAAGAAGCTAAATAAAAAAATAGAACAGTCATTGGACAGGGAAAGCAAGTCCACTTGGTTATTCAATCTAAAGGGAAAGCCGTTCAAAGGCTTTAACCGACGAACAGGGTGTCCGGGCCCTGGTTGTTACTGAATATCAAAACAATAAGAAACCTGCAAATGTAATAACTTCCTAAAAATCTCGCTCCCATTTAAGTACATCGGTATTTATTGTGTTCATGTATAAAAAAACTAAACTCGATCCTTAAAACAAATACTGTGTGATTTTTGATGCCATGCAATATCCAAACTTAACGGCATTTATGTTTGTGCAACAAATCATGGAATGGATAGTAAAATAACAAGGGACGGTTTAGAGGAGAATTGGCTCAAGCAACATTTTATTTCCGTCATTATTTTCATCTTACCCCTTATCAATTCTTATTAATTCGACAGTTTTTTTAAAAATATTCGATAAAAAAAAACAAAACTCTGGCCAATTCGCCTTCCGTCGATGAAGAACGACACTTGAGCCGGATCCGCTATGACCATGAATTCAAAACCACGCCTTTTGTTCGCATTATTAAAAAAATCGGCGTCGCGGACCCGGGCTAAATGTGCCAAATACTATGGGTTACTGCGTTGGGATTTTAGCGCCGTTTGGCACTTGTTTCGCATCTCAAACTTGACAAAATTTATGGAAAATGCTAAGGGAATATATGTATTTTTGGTAATGGTATACTTCAAATCGTTATTCAATATTTTATAGACAAGTTTGATGTGCATCGACACACTTGCGATGTACTGTCACATGCCAGATAGCCAGAGTGTTTTCAAACACAGTGTAAATTTATCCTAGAGCTTTACAAACCCCAAAGCGCAGCAATTTTCATTGTGTAAAACTAAATATGTAATTTCGTAAACTTAACTCATGAACCAAGTATTCGTCACCGGATTCATCCTTAAAGTAATCAAAGACAATAAATAAAACGTGCATAAATCTTTGTGTAAAAACTAGCCCATATAAAACGTCACATATGAATATTCGATTTATTATATTATTATATGGAACAATGAATAAATTATTGATACTAATGTTCGACTTATAATACGGAAAGTGATTTTTGCACTTCACACACATTGTCATTTATAGAACCCTCTCCCTTGCACACTTTTTTTAAATGAAAGTCACTCATAAATCACAATCACTAGACCACCCGCTTCCCTTATAGGTGTAAAACTAGTTTAAAATTATATTTGAAAACCGAGGTAGACTGTGCGTTCCTCTTTAAATTAAATGTCATGAAAGAAACAGTACTATTATCAATTACATTATTATTTTAAATATATCACAAGGATTGATTATCTTATACAAGTGAAACAGCCCCGTTCAAATGTTTACTAAATATGATATTGGAGTAGCTGAGGTGGATTTGAGGATGTATTTTCCTTTTAACTAAAGTTTAATTTATTGAGGCCTTAGTGCACTTGTCGACTATGCCGGCCAAGGGGTAATGGAAGAAGTAAGTTCGCGAACAGCTCGACGACTTTTATCGCCCAAAATTACTCGCGTTGTTCGTGTCCTTAGGGGGGCACACGAGTATTAAACTTATTAGTCCGTCTATCCCCCCTTTAAATATTAAACTGACGTTTTCATAACAAAAATAATTAACCAGCTTTTGTAATGCCTTTAATTGTTAAAGACTTAAAATTGTAAAGGACGTCAAGAGTTACAGAGATACAAGCACACGTATAAACTTACAAACTACAATTTCACTGCAAGGGCTTAGCCCTACTTTTCGTAAAATTGTTTCTATTTTGTAGTTAGATTAATTTCAGATTACAAGTTGTAGATATTGTTTAGAATTGAATCATGGCACTTCTTATAAATGTACCTACCTACTTATACACAGGTGTCACTAGATTGACAGATCAAAAGAACCTGAGCGATGGGAGGCCTCAATAGCTTTCGATCGAACCACGCCCAATTTGTGATTTTTTAGTACCTACCTAAATACTTCCACATAAACACATTTCCAAAAATAAAGAAGCGTTGGAAATTTTCACTCCTGACTTGGAAAGGTCCTAAATCAAAAATATCATAAAATCTTAAATACTAATGATATTTTATTCACTGAAATTTTTATTTAAGCTAGATTTAGAACATCATGTTGAAAATTGCTTTCCAATGAATGTTTATTCTTGGAATGTTGATTTATTGAAAAGTAATTTTGATGACTGAATAATCTGAACTAACTCAAAATAAAAATATATGGAGAATGTATGTATTATGTTGATAAACCCAGATCGTTCAGCTCCTTTTGATTCGTCTATCTAGTTACACTCTGTATAAACAGAGTAACAAAATTCAACTTCACAAATCACTTGGTGCTAAATGGTCGATATGGTGAAATTTATATTATGTGTTCATATTCACGCCAGAGGTCCGCTTTAGAAAGACACCGTTGCGTTTGGCCGCATGTCACTAGATGTCGCTACAGCCGCGGCGTCGCGCTAACAACATTTTCTGTAAGTTTAACTTTCACCTGCCTCTGCGAACTTCAAATTGCGGCTGCGGCCAAACAGCTGCTATTTTTTCCAATGATTATTAGGCAAGGATTGTGACTCAGTGGAACCACCAGGTAGCCAGTACCTGCGCGGGATTCTACGCTACGGATGTAGTGACATCTCTCGACTTACGACCGAATGTGACTATGTTACTCTAAATTGGACCTCGGATGTGAAGGAGACATAATAATAACAATGTTGTTGGAAGGTACAATTTTACACTTAAATAACATTAAAAGCAAGGGCTGGATGGAACCTTTAATTGACTATAAATGGAAAGAAAGAAGTAAACCGTATCAGAATTTGAGAGTTTTTGCTCCATCGATACTATTTTAAAGCTGGTTGTAATTAAAAATAATGTAAACCAACATGGTGTCCATAACGCAATAAATTATAATTTTAATTAAATAATATTAAACAAAGGCAATTTACTTACAAATATAAAAGAAAAACAAACCATAGAAATTCACCCTACATCTTTTACCAAGAATAATATCTTAATAAGTCCATTATCAAATTCATTTTGAACATCATCGACACTAGCGCATATTCCTGCCACCAGAGTAAAATAATAAATATAAGAATATAAATATAATTTCGACTATAATCACCCGAAACATTATCATTTAAACCGATAACTCCCACATCAACAAGATTCGTCAGTAAACCGCCCGACCGGAAAAAATTGTTACTCTTTACTAATTACCACACCTTTCATTATACAATTATCACTTTGTTTCATTACGGCTGATTCTTTTGTCAATCACATTTAAACAGCTTGTAAACATGGTGTATAAATACTCCATCATATCCATATTCTGGCCAAATAAGATGCTGAAAGAATACTGGCCAATTTGGATTCCCGCTTCAAGCGTTGCTCGACTCGAGTTCGACACCAGTGACAGTGGTACTCAGGTTCCCGTTGACGAGTATATCGTGCAACGGTTGCCCGAGTATTTCCGAGAGAGAATCGCTGAGTTTTAAGTAGTTCGCTTCCAACGCTTCATGATAAGTCACTTGGTCGGAGCTGATGAGTTTCGCATTCAGCTGCAGCGCCGCGTGGCAGACTGTCAGGAATTCTCTGTAAAAAAAAAAAGGATAATGCAGTTAGCATGGTGCTTGGACAAAAAAACGTTAACTACAATGTATTGGATTTTACAATCTTTTATATTTTCAACGGAAATAGTTCACTATTAGGAATTAATATACCGCAAAAGATAGGTTAGATTAGAAATTAAACTTCAGCAGGATATTCGTAAGAGGTTACCGAAAGTAAATTGTGTAAAATGACACAGTTGCAAAGCATCAAGTTGTTACTAACATGTTGTCCACTTGTATTAATGTGTATATAAATTTATATTTAACTTTAAGGGCATTTTCAAATGAATATACATTTTTTGTATGCGTTACAATGGAATGAATACTAACTTGAAGGTTGCTTTCAGTTTATCCACCAACTCGTCAGGATACATTGGCGCTAAAGTTGGGTCTAAGAAAGCGTTAGCGTATGCCAATGGTCCGGCGTTGACTTGAACGCATATACTGCCTTGTAATCTGAAACAGCAAAAGTTCTCCCTTCACGAATCGGATTGACTACCCAGTTACCAGCTGAACATGACTTTATAAGAAAGCTATTTAACAAATGTTCGTAACAGTCGAAACCGACCTGACTGACCATATGGTCACAGACCATAGATTCTTAAACCCCGCTTAATCAAAATTTTGCGAGTAGGCCAAGTCGCCGAAATGGCGAGGTATAGCGCGACGCTTAGTTCGCTTTGATTGGTACGTACAAGAGGTGACATTCCTATTCGAGGCTTGGCCCTCGCTTGTAGTTTTCTATCTTTAACTATCCATTCTTACGCAACCCATCGTGGGACCGGGGCTTACGCGAACCTTTGCGGGATCGTCCAGATATGTGGAGCCTTGAGGATGTCTGTGGTCGGGGCAAAAAGTAATTTCTGTACGTTTTAATTACAACGTTGTCTAATGCACTTGCAGTCTCAGGCAGCGTAGCTTATAGAAATTAATCATCAACTGGTTCTTCTCAAACATTCTTGTCTAGATTACGAATGAACCTAGCCCAACGGCCTAATTTAAAACGGCTTTTATATCCATATTGCGTTGGTAACTACCTGAGTTGAAGTTTCTTTATATCCGGTGACTTAGCGTTAACGATTTCGGTGAGCTCGGCCACTTGGCTCTCCATTTCGGACACGGCCACCTCAATGGGGCTCTTCTCTTCCACTTGCGTCTCGATCACCGGCACGCGTCGTTTAACATACGGGAACCAGTTTTCAGCTAAAAAAAAACAAGTCTTGTTTCGGATTACATCATCTCAGAAATATCCTGAAATATTTTTTCATTTTAGGCGAAATAATAATCGAAATAAGTAATGATGCCACCCCATCTATGTCATTGTCCGAAAACTAGCTTAATTACGATTTAGGCGGGTCATTTATTAAAAATAATTTGTCAGTTAACTATAGTCACTTGTACTCGTCAGCATGGTGGTGTTCGCCGATGATTGAAATCGACCTATCTAACATAGAAGCTCGCTTGTCATTCCGTATCTAACACTTCACATCACTAAACTAAATGCAGTCATCTGTCATTGTGTCGTCTTGAGCAGCGCGTGGTGCTCGCGTAAAATACGCTTGGACAAAAAAGCGGCGCTGGTTGAGGGGCCGCTCGAACGTGAACTTGTGAGTCGTTTCCAAGGGGATCACGCCACCCATTGATATAGACCAGAGGTAAAAAATCGTTTTCTTATGGGACAGCAGTCCCATAAGAAAACGATCAGTCGCACCAGCACAACACTTCCGTAGGCGGTCCCCTCAAAACGTAATTCTAAACGTAAGAAGTTGAATATTTTGTCTAATTAAACACTCGTTACTAATGAGCGCAATGTACTCATTGCGCCCAGGGCATGCCAACTTTATACGATTGTAACATACAATAAGTTCAGACTCGTTCGTGCAACAACCTACACATTTTATGTCTGCGGCGTGTGGACTCAGCTTTAGGGAATCTGAAGAGTGTACATCCAGTAAGCAGTGACCTGTGAGCTTGGTGAGCCTGAGCCGCTGGTGGTGCACGGGCCCGCGCGCGGCGCCGTCCCGCGTGAACGGCGTCTCGAACACGAACCGCCGCACGTTGTGCGCGCGCTCGAACGAGCCCTCGCCGCTCGCGGGCGCCGCCGCAGCCAAGCCCTCGGGCGCCGCGCGCACCCACGTCACTTGGATATAAGCCAGTTTGCTGTCTAGTTCTGACCGGTTCACCTGCAAATTAAACAAAGTTTGGAAGTGAGATCACAGTAACAAAGAGACGGCGTACCGAGCGTGCAAATTTAATTTTTGCTTGGAGGAGAAAAGTTCCTGTGAGCCCTGTTTGTTACGTTGTGTCAATGTGCGGAGCGATAAAGGACGTCCAGAAACTTTCATATTATAGTGGTTGTGTTCACACTTCGATAAACTTACTCTCATGACTTAAGAGGAAACACCAAGGCCTAGAGAATTGAAAAATAGGTATTTGTAAAATCTATTGCTGCCTCCATCTATGAAGCCTCCCCCCGCAGAGTGCAATAGAGACAGCCGCAGCTTGGACTGAAAATACCTATTTAAAGTACACAAAATCAACGATTCGTAGACCCCTGATTCCTTCTCCAAAACTTAACCGATTTAACTATTTTTTTCATTAAAAATTAAAGAAAGGCTTTGGCAGTGTTCCTATGTTTTCTTTTTTTTATATAATCTAGTAAAATTTGTTTTCTGAATGTATGAACGCAGCCGAAAATGAAGGCAATTTTTTAGGTTTTTGAATGTTCATATCTCTTTTAATAATTAATTTATGAAAAAAAGGAAAACATAGGGACATGCATATTAGTGGCCATTAATTTTTTAGAAAAAAAATATTGCTCTACTGGCATTATCCAGAGAGGAAACAGGGGACGACGTTTGTATGGAAAAACGGCCCTTGTGTTTCCTCTTAATAGTTTACATTTGGACCTATAAGTAATGTAGAAGTAAAATAACAGGTTAAACTGACGTTGACCTTTGGGCATCCGGAAGAAACAGGTGAAAAGAAGAAATGATGTAAACAATCAACGTCTTAATAAAGATTGACAGACGGTCAAAACCGTTGCCACGAAATTCTTTGATTCAATTTTTTATACCATCTCTGACGCACGTTATGACAAAACGATTAGTTGTTATACTGTGTATACAGGTGCCAATTAATATATAAATCAAATAGTTTGTTTACAATCTACACAAGTCTACAATATTTAAAGTGTTACTAATTATATTTAAGTCATTAAATATGTTTTTAAAACTTTTAGCCAATTTTAAGTACATGCGCTCGCGGTAAACATGTTACATATAAATAATAATATCTTAGACATAAATTGCACATTAGGCCGTGTGATTATAGAAAAGTATAAGCTTTTACCTGTCATACTTGAAGTAAATGATTGAAGGAATAGATTTGATATGAATAAAGGGTAGCGTTTACCTTGACTTTTAAAGCAAAAACATCAAAACGAATGAGTCTGCTTTCGCGAAGACTCAAATTTGTTACTTTTGATTTTTGACACATTTTGACTGAATTGGTAGCATCTGTACTAAATATAAAACATTATAAAGAACGTAGCTCGCCTTTATATAGAGATTTCAAGCATTTATTTCGTTTTAACGAAGGAAAAGTAAAATTGTTTGCTGAAAAAATTCTTAGAGAAACAGAGGTGGTGCTATTACTTCTGTGCACAAAATAAATAGATTTTGAAGATATTGCTGATCTTGGTATTTAAACCGTTTGCAAGACTATTCAGTATGTAGCCAAGCAAAAAACCAGTCAAACAAATTTTGGATCGTTTTTCCTAACCTAATACTCCAGCGAGAACTTTAGAGGCTAAAGAGCAATGGCAATCTAAGTACAAACCCACGGATATAGAAGTGCCTTAACTTATAATTTTCTTGGTATATCTAACTATAACTCATAACACAACCGACAGCCAGAGCTTTTGCTTCAAACGCATCCTTTTACTTTAGGGTAAAAGGCAAAATTTATTCATACAGAAATAAGTAAATACTTAGTTCTTTTGAAGTACGAGCAGATGCTTATACTTTGTGCTCATACTCACTAGGACTTACTTCATGTTTATTCATACGGCCCATGGTGTATTAAAAAGGCGATTAATGGGGAATTACAGACAAGAGTCCATTAGAAGCCCGAAGCCGTAGGCTGGGGGTTTCATGAATAACCCCCTTATTCATAAAAAAAATCCCAACATTTTTTGACTAACAAATGTTTCAGGGCAAACGTCACAATGACAGATAAAACCGCGTTTATGAATAAGAGGATAAGTTTATAGTTCCCATGCCGCTTGTGAATACACAATGTTTTTTATAATATTTGTGAAGAAACAAATAAAATGATAATGCAAAAAACTTTACGTTAAACAAATGAAAGTTAATATAGGAGTCAAACAGGCTAGGAATTTGAAATGAGCAATTCACAACACTAACAGAATAAAACATGGTAAATAAATAATCCCAACTAATAATATCACATGGCAAATAGCAAACCAACAGAATCAATAATGTAATCAAAGAAGCCCATAGTCTTAATCACGGATTTGCAGCCGACTTTGCTCACATGTTACGACACGGTTAAAGTGATGAAAAGTCTGTTCTATTTACAACACGGTTTCAGAAGCAGCTTTAAACAACAAAGATGCGACATTTCAATAGGTAACAGAGTATTGTGCTTTTCTTGGATAAAACTAAATGTCCATAATAGTTCTTAGAAAGTTTCTTACCGGAGCCGAATCCATGATGATCTTGACGTTTTCCGCGCCGTACTTGTGCTCGTAATAATTTTGAAGTTTCTCTGAGATTTCACTCAATGAGGTCAATTTAGGTTCCTTATAGATAAACTCTACGCCTTCTTCGTCTTCGCCAAAATGTGCCTTGCCGAAGAAAGCCACCCTGTAGAACCTGCCGAGTAGACGCTTTCCCGAATTGGTGACTTCGATAACTTTGGCATAGGCTTTGGTGAGATGCTGATAGCAAGTGAGAAGGGCTTGATAGTCCTTTTTTCGCTCATAAATCGGTATGATAAGACGGTACAGCGGGCCGAGCAGTTCGTACCGTTCCGCTTTGTCGACATATTCCGTACAGATCATTAACTGGTCTAGGAGTGCTTGTTCGTTGTACTGCACATCGGTCATACCTGAAACAATGATTTATACAATCATCTTCATCATTTAATTTTCGTTCTGTATCTTTCCTACAGCTAAGGAGCGGAATTCTTTGCCTGTGTTTGTCTTCTCGAATTCTACAACTGGCAGTCTATTAGTTGAGAATGATGGGCATTTACGGCAAGTCTGCTTCACCGTAGATAACATCTTCAATGTCACATGAGATGACATCGTGGTCAAGAGCCAACCCATTGTTAAATTAAAAAATAAAATAAATAGTCACTTCTTTTAAGTACTAAGAAAAGCGATTAAAATGACAATAAAAAGTGACAGTTATTAATTAGCCACCACAAGATAATTTAAAAGGTAAAGAAATAATAGATCAAGACAATAGTAGAGCTACAATAAAAATCGTAGACTGCTATGAGTCGTAGCACTTGTAGCTTCCTTTATGAACAGAAAATAATTGTCTAAACGGACAAAACATTTTCTTAACATTTTTACTTTGGGGTTAATACCAGATGAGAGAGATGAGAAATATTGATCAACTGTTTAACGTGTTACTATTTATACGTCTGATCTAAAAAAGAAATAGAAACTAGATTATATGAAAAACGGATTGCCGGACAAAAACACGACAAGATAACTTTTCTCGGTAGAATTCAGTCATAACCTTTTCAAATTAAAAAACCAACTTCATACAAATAAGCTTCTGATGAACCTCGTTATTTACTACGCACCATTACAGGTAGAATATTTTCTCCAAATTACAATGAGACCTAACTCGAGTAAAACTAATTCGAATAAAAAATAATACGGGCAGGGTAGGGCAGCTGTTCCTTGGAAGATGCAGCTGATTAGCAGGAATGCTCATGAACCATAAAGTAGGAATTTTAGGTAGGTACATTTTTCTACCAGTAAGTTGAATAAAATAAAATTTCATATGAATTCATTTTAACCAGAAATAAGTACACATTTAGGTAAAAAGTGTTTCATAAAAGAGATGGGTCGAGCCGGCAAGTTGTTCCGCTATTATTTCGCACGGCTGTAGGAGCGGTGCGATCCTAATCGCTCTTGAATAAACTATTCTACATGTATATAAATGGGACAGAGGCTCGCCGTGTTGCAGTCGAAAAGAGCTCGCGAACGCGCACTGCCGATTTATTACGTTTGGCGGGAAATTCAAATTTATTTGTTTTTTAACCATGCTCGCGGCTGTGATTGCCTCGTTTATGGTCGCGTGTGTCTGTGGGCAGGATGTCACGCAGGAGTTAGTGGAACCCGCAGATGACTTGGCTAATACAGATTTGGTGCTCGCTTTTGTGGTAGGTACGTCCGCTGTGAGACAACTTCGCAATTGTGTCAGTTTACGCTTACCTGACCTGGTCCAGTCGCCTTAGGTTCTTTAGGATCGATGAATAGGGCCCGTGTATAAGAAGTCATCTTAAATTGGATGAGATATTAATAGGGTTTGATGATGTTTGGGACACGATGTGAGATTTTCATAGCAATACCAAAGACTGAACGAATTAAACGTTTGTTGCTATGTTGCTATTTATAGATGGCCACTAATGAAATTAAGTTCAGCGGCTATGCACCCTTCTGATGTAGTTTTTTTTTCGTTGCTATGTTGTTGGATCAATGCCAGATCAACAACCTTAAATTAAAATTAGGTTTTATTGGGAAACACCTTATTAATGACGATAAATGGCTGAAGTAAATATAAATAACTGTAGTCCAGAGATTTTTTAAATATATTATTCTTAACTGATGTATTACAATTAATTACTTGTGCTTTTTATGGTTTGTCTCTTTTTATATATAAGACTAGCGACCCGCCCCGGCTTCGCACGGGTACAATCAATTTTAAGACTCATTTTTCTACACCTTCGGTTACATTGTTCAAATTTTACCAAGGATCCCTAATTTTTTGGAAATTGGAAGAATGTAGCATTCTATTGGTGAAAGAATTTTTTAAATCGGCCCAGTACTTTTTGAGCCTATTCATTACAAACATACAAACATACAAAAATAGGTACAAATCTTTCCTCTTTATAATATTAGTGTAGAAATGTTACTGTGTCAAGTGCATAAATTATTTTTTTATGGAAAAGTGAACAAAACGAGCATGCGGGTCACCTGATGGTAGACGGAAAGTGATTACCGCCGCCCATGGGAACCAGCAACCTTAAAAAAAGCCATTGTGCCTCTGAATCTTTTCACACGAACCGCAATACCAAGCCACCACTTCGCGCCGGTATTCTGCGTGTGTAAGTACTACCCCGACTGAGCCTGCATATAAGTATTTGTAGTGCAACCAGTAAAGTTCACTAATGTTTGATCGCCAAAACACAGTTCAAATGTACAGTTGGCTAACGTTTTGACAAATAAGATTTTACATAGGTTATAAAACAAACCATTTTTAGGGTTTCGTACCCAAAGGGTACAACGGGATCCTAATGCTAAGAATCTACTGTCCGTCCGTCTGTCTGTCTGTCTGACCGTCTGTCACCAGGCTGTATCTCATGAACCGTGGTAGTTAGACAGTTAAAATTATCACAGATGATGTATTTCTGTTGGCCGCTAAAACAACAAATACTAAAAAACAGAATAAAATAAATATTTAAGGGGGCTCCCATACAACAGACATGATTATTTTGCCGTTTTTATAGATAATGGTACGGAACCCTTCGTGCACGAGACCGACTCGCACTTGGCCGGTTTTTAGTTTTTTTATCTATCGGGTTTAAATGAAATTAATGTGTATCTTATTTAGTTGTACTTGTATTTTTGCTTTATTTAAATTCATTTATTAGCTTACAAAGTTTCGAAATATGTCAAAAAAACTTAACCTTAAATAAACATAAATGACACGTCAACATGTGAAGTAACAGAAGTCGCTATAAAGAAACACACGTTTTCTAAATGTACATAACGATCAACCCGACACTTATTTACAGTTCAAAGTATAAGGCTGCGTTTCCACCACAGATGTGCTAGGATGCGTAGCGAGGGATGTGCTTGTAAAGAACCAATGAGCCGTTTCCACCAGAGCTGTGCTGACCGAGGCGAGATAAATGAAGAGATTCTATTGGTTCTTACAAACACATCCCTCGGTCGGTATGCATCCTCGCACATCTCTGGTGGAAAAGCAGCCATAGGCGGGATTTCCACTGCGAGCGGAGCGGGCCCCGTCAGGATTCGTTTTACTCGCAGCAGTAAACCACATACAGCTTTTCTTTGAAGGATGTGGTTGCATGAAGTTTACTGTTGCGAGTTTAACAAGGCGCGGCCAACTTTCCGAAGCTACAAGAACATTGGCCCTCCTCAGCGGCCCTAACATGACAGCCCAGGTTTAATTTAACTCCTCCCTGCGTCTCTATCTAACTAGTGTCATAAGAAAGGGACGCAGATAGAGATAAACTAAACTTGGCCAGTCATGTTAGGGCCACAGCACTGCGGCCTCCGCAATTTTGATGCCGCGTGTGCGATTGAATACGAGTTATCGCTAACGGTGAAAATCGCGCTTAAAGTACTTCTTGAATTAACTTTGCATTGTAATCAACTACTTAAAGACTTGATTATGTATTCAAGTGTTGCATGTTATTTAAGTGTTACTACGCAAATAAAGACTAAAAAAGTTATAAAAATAATAATAAATAAAATTAAGTTTTATTCATTGATTGGTTGAGGAGTTACTATTCAGAAGAACAAATTAACTTACTTAAGTGTTTTTTTCAATTTTATATTATATTATATATTATATATCACAGCACCGTCTAAATACATACGGCTTGTTATAAAATGAAAACCCCTACACGCTCAATATTTTAGCAGGTGGTTCTGTTAATGTTAATCAGAAAAAACATTGCCAAGTTTTCTTTTGTTTTTCCAATTATTTTAATGAGCTCATATTTAAGTATGTATTTATCAATAAACGTAGGTACGTATATCTTTATATATAACGTAAGTGGATTTAGTTTGACGGACCGGATAGACAAGTTGCTTTAGTGACCCCAACTATAAAGCTAGAGGTTGCATGTGACGGCATCTTTGTATGAAGAGTATGGATGGGTATTTGTACCATAATCTTGGATATTACAAAACCCAAAAAATAAGTTTTGCTCTTTAATTTGTTTAATATGACATTTGTCCTTAGTTTAGGTATATTCCATTTATTATTACAATTATTTTTGTGTTAAAAAAATTGTTCTTCACACTCCTTGCAAGTCCTTATTAGCTTCTATGTATTTACTCGTATACGATTATTATGATAACTGAGACATCCCAAAAAGGCATCATTTCATTGGCCGATACTGTAAATATGTATTTAAATTTCGTATCCTATAAAAACGTATGTAAAAATCTATCTCCCACAGACTATTTGCCTGACTATGCGGAGTCTAGAGCAGCTATATATACTCAACCTGCGGCCCGCCAGGCCTTTGTTATTGATTGGCCCACCTGAAGTTACAAAATTGCAATCCATTCTAAATTTCGTGCCCATTAATAATTTTTGCTTGCGGCCCTCGACACCATGACTGAAATGTGATTGTGGGCCTTATAAAAAAAGCGTTGAATATTGCTGGTCTAGAGGATATATAGTCTGTGCATCATCCCATGTATGGCGACCTGGAAACTGCAGATAAAAGATTTCATTGGTTTGCTACATTCTTTGTAGAGGCTAGACGTGAGTAAAATATTAAGAGTTATTATATTCGCACAGATATTCCGCCATGGCGACCGCACCCCAGACCAGGAAGAGCTTGACCTCTACGCTTCCGACTACAAAGACAGAAACGTGTTCTTCCCTTACGGAATGAAAGCACTGACCAATGTAAGTAACTCTATTTTAAAGCGTTACAAAACTGAAGTTGTTAGAAACACCGTAATGAGGAATGGAAGATACTCTGCAAACAATATTAAAAGAACGTAAGGGCTGGTTAACAGGCATATTTTACGACAACGTGTGACTGCATTTGGGTACATAGTACATTATTCGGCAAATTAAAGGGTGTAAGACTGTGAAATGGTTGTAGACGGGAGTACTATGGGAGTAATCATATAAAACTGTCATTATTATCGTAAACGTGATTTTAGTGTTATGTTCCATATTATTTACTAATAAAGATAATAAAAACTAACATGTTGTGGCGTAATTGTATTTTTGTGAAGTGTTTTCGCTGGGCTCGGGCTGCGTCGCTTTTCTATGCGTGATATTTCAAGAAATAGAGGTTAGTAAACGTAAGAAAAATATCATTCATGCATAAGCTTTAGATAGATTAATGCTATCTTGCTCGGTTTATCATGCTGGAGCAAGACAGTTACAGGATTGCAGCCATTCATTCATTCCCGTACAATGTTGCTCGTTTACAAGCCCCTTTATAATTTACTGTATCTAGTATAGATCTAGTATAATTGAAGCTGCAGCATAAATTGACAATTTGTTTTATTACTTACGA
The DNA here is from genome assembly GCA_963691745.1 of Ditula angustiorana. NCBI lineage: Eukaryota > Metazoa > Arthropoda > Insecta > Lepidoptera > Tortricidae > Ditula > Ditula angustiorana. The sequence continues at coordinate 6,516,569 of OY829473.1, forward strand.
CCGGATATTTAGCCTAATGGCTAGTGACCCTGTCAATGAAGCTTGACGTTGTGGGTTCAATTCCCACAAGGAGCAAATGTTTGTATGATGAATGTTTGTACCTAAGTCGTGAAATTTAGAGGCATTACAGACAGACTGCATTTAAAATGCCGGCCACCTATGCACGACTGCACACTGGCTGTAGCTATGAAATCTGCACGCCGCCTGCAAGCGGATTGCACAATTTGTTTACAGTTTCGATGCAGTTATGCCAACAAAATGGCTGGCTGGCAGATGAAATGCAGTCCGTCTGTAATCACCCTTATATTTATGTAGATCGCTGAAGTCGGGGAAACTCTGTCTTTTAAGACACAGGTTTTTACCTAGTTAGAGGTCAGAATCTTACCAATTATTTGTCTTTCCTGAACATAACTAATTATTATTAGTTTATTACGAGTTGTGGTCATGTTACTGATTTTATTTTGTACAATAATCATTTTTATTGTTATTATTCAAGTATTTATTTATAAAATATTGAGTAATATTATTTTATGTAACATATTTAACTATAGCCGCTGTTAAACAAAACGTGCAAAGTTAACACAACACTTAAAACATAATATTGAAGAATAATGCAATTAGATATGGATCTCGATTAAAGCCATAAACCATAATTAGTAAATTCACAACAACTACAGCGTATCGTAATAATGAAAACTGTTATGATTAAGGAGTTAAATTGTAATAAATCAAGTATTTAATTCGTTCTGCTGTTTGGTTTTACAGATAGGAAAGCAGAGGGCCTACCGAGTTGGGCAGTATATCAGGAGGCGTTATGATAGTCTTCTGTCGAAGCTATACCTGCCTGATGAAATAACAATCCGTACTACGAATTATGACCGTACAAAAATGACGGCATTGGCTGCGCTTGCGGCGATTTACCCGCCGCCGCCGGCACAGAGGTGGAATCCTAATTTAGACTGGCAACCTGTACCCTACGACACGTTGCCTTATGACGAAGACGACGTAAGTAACTTATAGGGCATCGTAGTCGTTATTTTGTGCTTTTTTTATAAAATGATTTATTTAATTTTTTCAGCTTCTTTATTGGTACAATTGTCCGCGTTACTTGTGGCTACGAGACAGAATATATGAAGAGCCTGAAGTAGTTAAAAGCCTGCGACCCTATCAAAGCCTTTTCACGTACTTGAGCGAGAAGTCCGGATCAAACATTACTACACCTGAAGCAGTTTTTCTACTGGACAGTCTTTTCCAAACACTGGTTAATATTGATTGGTATATTTTGTCACATATAATATTTATTTTACTCTATTCATATTCCAGTCTTTAATGAGGTCCTGTTTTAGGAAAATGTTAATATATGGCCCCCAAAATGGGCACAAGACGTGATGCCCCAAATCAAGGAGATGACTAAGATTGAATATGCTATGCAGACGTTCAACTCCGAATTGATACGTTTGGGAGCAGGTAAATTAGATAGATCTATGGGTATTGAATATTTAAAACAGGCTACCATGTCATCTGCTTCACTAAATCTTTATTGAATCCTAGGCGTGCTAATGGCTGATATCGTGAACGCAACAAGCCGAGCCGTCGCGGGGTACATGGACCAGCCCAAGATGCGGCTGTACTCGGCCCACGAGAACAACGTGGCCGAGGTGATGGCCGCCGCCAGAGCCTTCCAAGCGCACCAGCCGAACTACGGAGCGACCTTCTCGCTAGAACTAAGAAAGCATCGGATAACCGGCCGCTATGGAATAGCGGTATGACTATAAACCCACCCAATCATCACCCAATGAAAACTTGATCTTAAACGCATATTGATAGCTTAAAGATTTAGTGTTTTCATGTAATTAATTGTCATTAGGATGTACCTACCTATGTCAAAGTAAGGTTAATACCTATTTGATGTTATAGTCAACCAATTTTTACCCGACTGCCACCAGAATTTTCTTTTTCTGAGAGACTGTTTACACACACAACTGGCAAAGGAATGTCCATGAGTTATCAAAAAATATTTGGCCAGAGATTTTTTTACATTATTTCCTTGGTCACCGCGCCGCAACCTTTTTCCCTCGCGAACTCCCATGAGAAATGCCACCTTAAATGTGATGTTTGATTGACAGGCTGTGTACTTGCGAAGCACAGAACAACCGGAGGAGATCCTTACTATACGAGGCTGCGGCGGCGGTCATTTTTGCGACTACGACACATTCCTCAAGCTCACACAAGACGTCGTGTGGTCACAAGATGCGTTTAGAATGCAGTGCCCAAGAAAATGATAACCTTCTAATCAAGAGAAAACATACCAACGAAACGATCCTTAAAGTTTGCGTACCTGCATTTTGACATAATAAGAGTGTACCTACTGACATATCGTGTTACCATTCATAGTTACCCGTTACTTTTGTTTGTTATAAACCTGTAGGCATCGTTTCATAATATAGTTAAGAAATGATACAACATTAACATAAAAAATAAATATTTTTAAATCACATTTGTCAAATATAGTGAAAATAAGGTACAAGTGAGAATTAAAGAGGCTGTGATGTATTTTTGTTTGATTTTCTTCCACTATGCATTACTAGCGACCAGCCCCGGCTTCGAACGAGTACAATTGGGATCATCCCTTCCAAGGCGTTGACGGCTATTTTTTTGTATTAGTAAATCCAATCGTTTATTATTTATTATGGTGGCATAAAAAAGCATCAAACCATTTGCACCATTCAACTTAGCGCACCCCGCTAGTACTGCTGGATCAGTCATCGTGGTGCTGTGCAAGATCTTACCCAGAGGTCTGTCATTTAAGAAGCATCCTTCCCTTTCTCACAAGCCTACTAGAAAAGGAAAAATACACGACTAAAACTATCATGCTAGGACCATAAATAAACACACGAAGTGTCTGCTGGCTGTAAGCATAGGCACTGGTGGTTTTCTAACTTGCTTAATAGAATATCGAAGCTAAGATATTTAACAAATCTTAATCAAACAACGAATCTTTCCTATCTGGGTAGCGACACTATTGACACTTCTTAAGTTTCTCTGTAGCTGTTGCTGACGTGTAAGTTGGAAATAGAGGAGTGCTCACACTAACTAGTATGTTTGTCCATATTATAAAATAAAAGGAGTTATCTTCTTGTTTAATGATACACAGTTTAAATACATCTTGATTAGATATAATAGCAAGTACCAGACGTGACAGGTGAACACGATTTCTAAGTTCATAACACAATTACATCACAAAGAGCCACTAGTAAAAAAAGTTCTCTAACATACAAGTGAAATTATAACTAGAAGATATCGCGAATACATTGAACGAGAAAGTGGAAGGATTGCTCTAATAAAAAGTTGATCCCAAAAACTGATGAATAATTATACGACTATTAATTAGAATCGAGGAAAATGGTTCATTTGACAAGTATATTATGTATCAAGTAAGTCAATATGTTTCGTTATGTTCAGCTTGTGTACATATGGACTGAATGTCGCTACGCGCCTAGGATAAATGAAATAAAAAATATTATACTATATATTCACTTACAAAATCATGACACTTCTTTTTGGCTTTGCCGTAGTCGAGTGATAAAAGTATGAAAGTTTTACAATTAGTCAGTCCATTAGTATACACTTAAAAATGTGTTAAGAACAGATTCATATTGGCGAATCAGATTATAATTACTTCGGTCAAGCTAAGAGAATAGATGATAGTTAAAGTTATCCAATGGCCTTTGCTAACCTCGAAAAGAAAGATAGTAAGTACAAACATTTTGCAGAAATCTTCGCTATGGGCTATGGCATTTTTTTAGCTGGTTCAAAATCCCAACAGCTCGAGTCCGAGTTCCAAGATATTTAAAGTACAAGGTACAAGGGCCCATAAATCTGGTATTTTTAAATTATATTAGATGTTGAAAGGGTTCCAAACTGTAAACTGTAAAGCACAAAATTGCCCATAAGTCAAAGTCAAAATATTTTATTCAGATTAGGCTTACAGGTAGCACTTATGAATGTCAAAAAATTTACCACCGGTTCGGAAAAACCTCTGATGAGAAGATACCGGCAAGAAACTCAACGAGGTGTAATTTTTTAAATAAATCAAAATTACAATGTTATTTTACATCTCAAATATTTAAAATTTTTACAATTTAACAATTTAACACAGCAGGTGTACAATCTTTGAAGCCAGGGATCGCCAATACAGATCGGGATCATTTCCAAACATCCTTGTCCAAGATATAGTCATTGATTTTATAATACGCCCGAGAAATTAATGTCTTCTTGACAATAGATTTAAATTTTGTATCATTTAGTTCAGTTATGTTTTTTGGAATTTTGTTGTAAAATCTTACACAATTTCCCATGAACGACTTATTGGTTTTAGCCAGTCTGTAAGTTGGAACTTTAAGCTTTCCTGTATTTCTAGTAGCCTTTGGCTTATCAATGTTGGTAGGGAAATTGCATATATTTTTCCTAACGTACATGATTATTTCAAAAATATATAGCGACGGTAGGGTTAAGATGTCTATTTCCTTGAAAAATTCCCTTAATGACTCACGAGTATCCATATTATAAATTGCTCTAACTGCCCTTTTTTGCAAAATGAAAACTGACTTAATATCTGCAGCAGATCCCCATAAAATAAGGCCGTACGAAATAATGCTATTAAAATAGGCAAAATAGACCAACCGTGCTGTCGCTACATTGGTTAGGTGCCGAATTTTTCTTACTGCAAAAGCAGCAGAACTCAACCTACAAATTTGACCTTAGGTAACTTTTTGCATACACGTAATTTACCATTCTCGAAATAGAGCGCGAACAGTGGAAATAGCCCATTTAACCCCATATACGTACAAGATGTGGCTGTTTAACAGTCTAAGCTGCTGGACATAGGACTTGAAAATTGGAGAGGGTGTCCAACGAAGGAAATTTTAAAGTTGTACTCTTAAGATGGGTAAACAGAGGCAAAATCTAAATATCTTTTGTTTTGTTCGAAGTTCTTTTAATATCAAATATTGCAGAAGTACTCTCGAGTCTAAATATTTGCATAGAGCTATTTATCAGTAAGATTAGAAATATGTGGACTCCAATGTAAATTTCGGCCAAGGTAAGTCCAAGAAAAATAGCGTCATCTACGAGGTTCAGTCTTCATCCACTAAAATAAAAATAGTTTCCATTTTTCGTACATTTGGCAGCGAAAACTTATATAGCTACATTTCGTTTTGTAGCGTTCAATAGAAGCTAGTTTCCTGTAAACCATTTTAATACATCATTTAACGTCTCATTGATGACTTTGGTCTTCTTGTTGCCAGTTAACTTTGAAAATTAGCAAGTAGTAGTGCCATATTCTAGCCAGTTGGTGGTTGCAGTACGAAGTCGCCGGCTCAACCGGGATAGTACCAATTCTCTTGGGGTCGCTGGTTCCCATGGGTGGCGGTGATCTCTTTCTACCTTTGCCTCCTTTTTTTCATTACATAAGAAAACTCGTGGCACTCTCCATAAATTTGTTCAAATTATTAGTTCGAAAAACGCCAAGAGATTCCAAAGGCATCACTTTATTTTATAATACAAAACGTGACAAGATGTGTTTTCTGGGGACTGTAGCACTATATTACAAATCCCTACTCTCTGCTTTTAGTTTTCCAGTACAGACTATTTCTTAAGGTCGCATAAGTATAGTTAGCCATGTAATCCAAATTTTGCATCATAATTTTTCGACTATATTGCAAGGGGGTAAGGTTTATTACCTAGAAGGTATATTATCAAATCCTGAATCAACGGTGTATGTAAATTTAGATTGCTTGCAACTTCCGCCAGGCCGTTTTAAGAAGTTATCTACATATATAAAAGATATAAAAAAAGTTTCGCTACTGACTGACAGACAAATGCACAGTCCAATCCGTTGACGATAGAAAACCTTTACACCCCTCAAAAACATGTGTTTCAGCGGCCCTACCATGACAGCCCAGGTTTAGTTTAACCCCTCCCTGTGTCTCTGTCTAACTAGTGTCATAAAAAAGGCACGCAGATAGAGATAAACTAAACTTGGCCAGTCATGTTAGGGCCACTGAAGGGTGTAATTTTTGGGACTTCCACCATTAAGGTGGTTAAAATTTAAATCAGTAAATATGTAACCTAAAATCTAAGCATACAAAGACGCGGGGAAGAGCTAGTTTATAACAGCCGTCGGCGTAGCAGCAGAGAGTACGGTGTAATTGTCCGTGACGTATTTAGCAGCCCTAGGACACGCGGAAGGGATTACGCGTTTGCATGGAACGAGCAAGCGCAATCTTTTAATTCACACTATCAAACAAATCAAGGCACCCTACCGTGAATCGCTTTCCAGTTCCGATTCAGGTTCTCGACTCTCGGTACAATGTAAACTTGAACAAAGTGAATACGACAAATATTAATTACTAGCTCTGCACTGCTCGCAGCTTCGTCCGCGTAGATGATAAACAAAAAACTATTTTTGAGTGGTTTACTATAAAAGTCAATACTCTTATTACTCATCTACAATACAATTATTATATGGGCTTATGTTGATTTCACTAGGAATGGGTGGAGTAGCTTCATTTGACTTCTCAATCTGAGATCTTTAATAAATTTGTAGAACGATATACACATAATAACATAAACTTAAAAAGATTTTAACAATGAATATAGAGCTAATATTTGTGTGTCACTGTTAATTGACACTATTAACATTTGCGTGTGAATGTAGTAATTTGGTTAAAGTTCTTTTTCAAAGAAAAAATAAAACCACTTTCAGAAACCTATCATTAGTTCTTTCGTAGGTCACAAGAAATAATGACCACAGCAGCTAGTTTATTCTAAGAGTTACCAGTAATCACGATTCACGACTTTTCATTCAAACATAGTTATTTATTAATCTACGAACGGCATGCTGGATTGTAGCGAACTTTCCGATATAAGAAAAATAGCGGAGCATAGCATACAGGTGGGGGGGGGGGGGGGGGGGAAGCCCCAAGAAGCAAGAACTTGTCATCATACCAACGCATCATCTGTAGTGTAGTACGTATCTATATATATAAAATGATAAACTGACTGACTGACTGACTGGGTGATATATCAACGCACAGCCTAAACCGCTGGACCTAGAGACTTGAAATTTTAAACATAGATACCTTATACAGTGTAGGCATCCACTAAGGAAGGATTTTTGGAAATTCCACCCCTAAGAGGGTAAAATAGGGGATGAAAGTTTGTATGAAAGTCCCTCAGTTTTGAAGTTACGATTATCAAATTTTGTATGTAGACTGATGATTGAAAATGAGTTTATACCTGTTTCAGGGTTTTTGATAATTTTAACCCTAAAGGGATGAAAAGGGGGATGAAGTTGTGTATGGAAAAGTCCTTCATTTTCTAAGTAAAAATCACTTAATTTATTACTTAGGCTTATGGTTGGAAAGTAACGCTACGGAAATCAGTTTTGTTGGAATTTCAACCCTTGTGGGGGTAAAAAGGGGGATGAAATTTTGTATTTAAGTTGATAAGTCACTAAATTTTGTATTCAAAGTAAAAATAATGTAAACGTGTATCGTGCTATTAACTAAGCCTCTACTGCCGCCCGTCTGTGCGTCTGTCTGTCTGTCTGCCATGCCCAAACACGTCCTGACAGATTGGCGATCATCGCCCAGCCGAAATACTGAAGCTAGAAAACTGAAATTTCGAATATAGTTTTGTTTTATAACGTAGGCATCCGATAAGAAAGGACTTTTGGAAATTATGATTTTAAAGGGGGGAACTGGGTGGTGGTCGAACTTTGTATGAAATTTCTTTGAAGTTAGAAACATAATAATTAAATTTGAATTAGAGCTACTGAGCATAGATAAATTAAATTGTGTTTCATGGTTTTTGGATTTTTACTTTTTAAGGGGGGGGGGGGGGGAGGTAGAGGGAGGATGAAAGTTTGTATAGGTGCAGTTTATTTTAAAGATAAGAACTTAAAACTTTTAAAGATTAGCTACTTTCATAGATAAATAATGAAGTGTTTTGGATTTTTGCATTTTAAGGGGGTGAAACAGAAGGTGAAAGTATATTTGGAGGCATCTTTTTTTTTATAGGAACTTGAAAGTTTTAATTATACTCATCATAAATAAATACTGACTTGCTACTGGGATTTTGGATCTTCTCATAGGGGGAGAAACGGAGGGTGAAAAAAGGGGAAAAACGGGGAAGAAAGTTTATATGGGTGGTGGTTTTTTTAATGATGAGAACTTGGAAATTGGAACTGTTGCTATTCATAATAAATAAATAATGACGCGTTTCACCATCTTTTGATATCAATATTAATAGGTTTGTACTTCGATTCTTTTGGATGCCTATATGTAGATTTAGATAACCTACACTACACGATTATGTGCTCTAAAATTTGGTGCATGTAGTGCTGTTGCAAAGAAAAAATTAAAAAAAAGGATTATGCGGTGAAAGAAAAATTACTACATATTAAGCTATATATCTACAGTTTTGATCTTTTTTATGGAATACGGAGAAAAACGAGCATGTGAGTAACTGGTAACTCGGAAACTAACGTTTTCAAGAGAGTCGCTGATCCGTTGCCCACCTTTAGGTCCCCCCTCCCTGTGGGCCTCCTGGATCTTTCACTCACTGTCCGATACCCAGCAGCAAGCTATTACTTCACGTCGGCATTCTGTGAGAGTGGAATACTACCCCGGTCGGACCAGCACACTACTACTACAACTGTAACTGGCTGCAGAGTGGCTCTAACACTCCAAATCATCTTTTAACGCCTTGGCTGCCTCAATTGAAATTTTAAGAGGGTGAAACGGAGGTAAAAGTTTGTATGTAGGTATCGATCTTTTTTAAATAAGATCTTCAACAATTGAATTACAGCTACATATCATAAATAAATAATGGTGTATTTCAGGATTTTTGGATTTTCACATTTGAGAAGGATAAAACGGGGGTGAAAATTTGAGACAGGGTGAAAGCGCTTATAATGTCTGTTTGTAAAGAAAAATATGTCATTTGATTCCTGTAGGCTACGCGAGCGAGGCCGCGGGCATAAGCTATTATAAATAAATAATAAAGTGTTTTTGGATTTCTGCATTGTACAGGGAAGAAACATGAGGTAAAGTTTTATTTGGATGTATCTTTTTTAAAAATAGGATCTAGATTTTTTAATTTTATTCATCATAAATTAATAGTGACGTATTACTGGGGTTTTAGATTTTCACATAGGGGGAGAAATGGAGAGTTAAAATTACTTTCTGGGCAGCGGTTTTTTAAAGGTAGGTAATTCGAAATTGCAATAACAGCTAATACTGAGCACAAGTAAATGATGAAGTGTTTCAAGGATTTTCGATTTACACATTTTAAGGGAGAGAAACGAGGAGTAAAAGTTTTTATCGATGCATCGGTTATTTAAAGATATAAACATAAATATTAAAATTCTTCCCATCATGAGAAAGAAATAATGAGGTGTTTTAGAGTCTTTAGATTTCACATTTTCACGTGGGGAAGTCAGAGCACAAATAAATAATGATGTGTTTCAGGGCTTTTAGATTCAAGGGGGAAAACGGGAAAGAAAGTTTATATGGGTGGCGGTTTTTTTAATGATGAGAACTAGGAAATTGGCATTGTTTTTATCAACGATTCTGGATCTTTAGATTTTAAGGAGGAGGGAAACGGGCGAAGGGGGCGGGGCGTTGAAAAGTATGTGTAGGTGTATCATTTTTTGAAAATTGCAATTATAGCTACACTCATCATAAATAAACAAGGACGTATCTCAAGCTTTTTGAATTTTCAAAGGAGAATGGGCAAATTGTCCCAAGTGCTGTATACAGTTGTGCTATATCTTATTAGAAAGCTCTCAATAAGATCTTAATTTTTTTATATCACAGCAAAACCGAGATGTTTGCAGGGAAAAAGCTACAGCCCATTTTATACCTCACTTTGTACTAGCAGTTGTATGAAAAGTATCTGTAAAATCATTTTCGAGATATAGCCGAAAGATTTTAACCACGCATTACTGAGGCCACTATAAGTAAAAAACGTAATGGGAGCATAGGTCTAATTTGCTGTTTTTTTTTTTTTATACAAAACAATGATTAATGCTGCAGACACCTGGTCTTCGAAACATAGCCTATGATGATCCTTACACCGAGTACTACACGTCCATACTACTCACTATTGTATACAAGGGTTGGGACAGCGCCCATACAAAAATGCCCATTCACCTTTGAAGTGGGCAAAACGGGGGGTTAAAGTTTGAGAAAGGGTGAAAGTGCTCATAATGTTTGTTTCTAAAGAAAAATATGTCATTGGATTCCTGTAGGCCACGCGGGCGAAGCCGCGGGCATATGCTAGTTCAGGAAATATATGTGTAATTATAGAGTGTAAGCAACTTGACTTGAGTCACTATAGAAATTAAGATTCCTGCCAAATTGACGTTACGAAGCTAATAACCAAAAATGACGTCAATCACAGATGGAAGGAATTGTTCAACTGGACCTACATAGATTTGTGCGCGCGGGCATGTGTAAATAGGTGCCGTGCCACAATCGATTGGACAAAGTCAATCATCTGAGCGGGCAGGTCGCTGCGACCGTGAATCTGGCCTCTGGTCCCGCGCTCCTCTCAGTGGGAACCCGCCTCGCGTTCCGTGCACTTCCTGTGTGATACCGCACTGCATCACGATCAAATATATCGGAGCGCACACTACTACGGACGGTGCAAGTGTATTTACTGTAGATGTCCTACAATATGCACCGGAAAAACTGACTCCGACATCAGAAAACAATGTAGAACTGCCGACTCGGCGGAGGAAAATGTGAGTGACGTCGCTTAGGTAGGGTCTAGCTATTTTACTTAGATTATTTTTTCTAGGTCATTAAATAATCAAGCACGTGTTGCAAGGCAAACGATGCCTTAAGATGCAGCTAAGTCCCTAATTGGTCGACATTTGACAATACAAACAAATTGCTTGAAAATTACAAACTATTACCAGATAGTGGTAATTACCGACAAAGTCACGCCGGTATATTTATACTAGCGGATGCCCGCTAAAGTCTTCCAAAAGAACAGATTCAATTATAGTGTATTTTACACTTTTTAGTGTTTAGCTTTAATGATGATGACATACCTTGTAATTTGTAACCATTATCCTAATTATTTATTTTTACAATTTTAACTCCATAGCTGAGCGAGGACCAATAGTGACTTTATTGCCCTGACTTTAAATGCCATATTTCGTTATCTGTAACCCATAATCTGGATACCAATTCTCGTGTTAAATGTATGTTTCTAACCCTAAAATAACGCGACTTTCATTTCATACGAACTTCCGGCTTTCTTTGTCCCCCTTAAAGGATGAACACCCAAAAATCTGTTCAAAGTTAATGCGTGCAAAATTTCCGATTTGTAGGATTTGTACTTTCGAAATTTCGTGATGAGTGCGTGGTATTTCGCATATACAGGTGTGTATAAATGTGATGGATCTTGAAACCTCGTCTGTAGAGGAGTCGTCTGTTATTGACAAATCTGATGTCTAGTTGAGGTGGAGATGTGAGTGAATGCGTTTGCGCAGGAAAGAGGGCGGTCGCGAGGAGGAGCCGACCAACGCGGCGGAAGCGGCACCGGGCATGCGCACCGAACACACCTGCTGTTGCCTCGGCGTGTTGGTAGGCGTCTCGCTCATCGCCGGTAAGTGCAATACGCAACAATACATAAAAACCTAACAAAGAAAACACTTCTATGTAGTGTTGTACGAAAACAAATGCCCTTTAATTCTGGCAGTAGTAATGTTCGTTTAACTAAAAATACGTTTTAAACTAGCACCACCAAAGGCTTGCTGACACGGTTATTTATATCGCTGTGCATTGAACAAAATCAGTTACCGCAGTGTGTGAAAACTCCTACAGCGAATACCGCGTTACTTGTAAAATGTTGTCTTCCCAGTGTCTTGCCCACAAAAAAGCTGTAACGATCAGTCTTCTATTTCATAAAAACTGGTGTCAGGTACACTTATTTAATTATCACATTTATCACCTTGCTCCCAGTAACAAGCGACCATAATGTCGTGATACACCTGATGCTGTTATGAAAAAGGGGACTGCTTGTTGATTAAACAGAGATTATAAATAAAATGTTCATTAAATATTACAATTTCTATGCAGCCCTCGTAGCCGTGATTCTGATGAAGGACACCGCCGTCGAAGTAACCGTCTTACGACAAGTACATGTGGTATGTTTTTGTCAGAGCATTTTCCTTTAAAACATACCAAATTTATTAAGATACCTGTGATCATCTGATGCAAGGAAGACAGTGTGAAGAATTAACATTAAATTTAAGGCTTTTGTAAATTAAAAACTGCGCGCCACTAAAAATAGAGGTTGTTCCTGGAAAATCATGAATAATTTCAAAAATGAAAATCGGAGATTGTATTTGTATTTCGACTTATATCATATATATAGAATTATATCATTGTCAGCTAGCATCACTTATATCGTTATATCCAAATGCAAACTAGTTATAACTTTGTACATGTATTCAAGATATAACGAAGAATCGTTGACTAACAGTTACGCATATTTAATAAAGCGTTACGTGCTTTCAGCTAATGTCCCATGGTGAACGCACGCCCAGCGAGCGGGAATTGGCGATGCTGGGAATTGACCCTCCTGACCATGTTTTCGCGCCTTACGGGGCTGGCGCTATGACTAATGTGAGTAAATTCTGTTAAATTTGCTACTCAGACCTAAGATGCATTTTAAAGAAATAGTTAGCATTGAGTAAATTCAGCCAAGCCATTGAGATTTCCCCAATCAAACTTCTCCTAGCTTGCCTGTTTTACCTAAAGTTTAGGAAAGGAGACGAAAGGATTTTTTAATGCCTAAATAAACAAATAAAAAATTACATGATTTTACCATTCGTTCTGTTCCTAGAAGATCAGATCTGTAATTTTGCGATCCTTATGAGGACGATTGTTATTTTTTAAGACTATGAAATCACGCATACTTTTGAGAACTGTCTGTGGGTTATAACTTCATTTGACTTAACCGTCATTGATAAACTGTTAAACGACACGACCGAACTAGAAGTTAGACAAAATAGGCGTTCAAAATTACTCTGAAAATTCATAGTTACACCAGCTGACTGCATAGTTGCTAAATAAAATGCAGGCATTACTAACTAAAGTGTGATTTCCATTTAGTATTACTTAAAATACCTACTTCAGTCAGATCAAAACTAGTATCGTTGGCCAAAACCTAATTCAATTAGAGCGCCTCGTGGGAATCGACGGAATAACGTTTTTGACAATAGATTTTTATGAGCGTAGTTCCTCGATTCATAAAATTGATTATTCGATTGCCATAGCCATTCGCTCGTATTACATATAGTACGAAATCAGTAAACCTATTGGCATGATATTTCGACTGGTGCAATGGTGCGCCTTTATCGAGTACCTAGTGACGCTATGCCATTCACAGCCGGACAAAAAGACCGGAGGTGAGTAGTGTCCTTGTGGGGATTGGACGTCTAAGTGCATTTATAACGAGAATGCATTCGGGAGTCCCTACAATTCTTTTACGTGATGTCAACAATTGAATCAATTTTATAATGATGTTAAATTTCTCTACCGTAATTCATCAAGCGCGGTTCATTCAGTGGTTTGTGTTATAAGTTTATTTTAGGAGTACAGCTTTTAAAACACTCAGTGTTCTCGTATGGAAATTCTCACAGCACAACTACAGATGAATAACCTTAGACCGTATTTATGAACAAGGCCATCGTACCCGCGTAGCGATCAGGAAGGGTCGATGCGACGAGACAAAACGGGACAAATGACTCTGTAACGAAGTGTCAACTTCCCGGTCCACGCGTGAGGGACCACCGAAGGTCGCGAGGCTCCTAACAGGAACTTGGTGGCTCCGGCCAAGACGTAGATTACCGACGACACTAATAATGATTTATGACTCGCGACTCGACGCTACGATATGTTTAAAAGTGATCGCAATTACGATGTGTCGAGCAAATAGCATTCGAATTGATTAAATACTATGACGTGATATTACCAGATCCGATAAGTTCGGTTACAAGTTTAGCGCCATTGATATTTTCAGGAGGGGAAGATGTTGACTTATGAGATGGGCGCATTACTTAGGAAAAGATATAACGACTTTATGGGGCCTCTTTACGTACCAGGTAACTATAACAACATAATTTTGTAGTTTATGGTATATTTAAAAGAAGCAATACTGAAGTGCATTTTTATTCGGAAATAGATAGCAGCATTGTTATAGCGTCCAACACGAATCTGAGTAAGATGACGGCCCTTTTGATAGCGGCGGGGCTTTGGCCTCCTTCGCCCGAGCAAGTCTGGAACGACACAATCAGCTGGCAGCCCGTGCCCTACACATATCCACCTCGAGATAAAGATTTCGTAAGATGAAATTTTCATACGTATCTTTATGCAGCCATGTTTATTACTTGTGATCCAGTGCCCCAAATAACTAAGCGATCGCGCGATGTCTGATGGTGACGATAGACTGCTAATTAATGATAAATCAATCAATATTAAATTTTGACGACAAACTGAACATGTCATAGTTTCAATTATCATCGTGATTTTACTCTTTATGAAATAAATAGTTGAAACTAAATTTTAGGCAAGAATATTCCAGCTATTTTACTATTTACACTACAGTAAAAACTATGCATTTTTTAATTCCGGTCGCAGTAAGACCTCAATCCTCGCAGCCAAAATACATACATTACTTACACAATTCATTTTCTTTAAATAATATAAATTTTTGCAGCTCTTATACGAAGATAACTGTCCGAGATATTCTCAAGAGAAAGATAGGATTTTAAACGCGTTTGTGGACGAAGGCTTGTTGCTGCCTTACAAAGATCTGTTCCACAAGATCGCGCAAATGACGAATATCAACTACAGCACACCACAAGACGCTTACTATTTAAGCAATTTATTTCTAATCCAGGTATTTATTAACAAAAAGTATAATTAATTAATTTACAGGTCATTTACGCAAAAGTGACGCGCTTGTATGTAATAATAATTCAATTTCAAATCACAATGTGTTTCCATTTGCTCGAGTGCTGTATCACCGACTGGCTCTCATGGAACGGTAACCGGAACAGTGGTAGACCAAAAAAGGAGTTGGCGGGACGATCTAGGTATCTTCAAGTTGGATTGGCAAAAGCGTGCCAAGGCCAGGCACATGAGGAATGAAATAGGGGAGGTATTTGCAGAGCAGTGGGACGTCACACCATTTAGGCTATCACAATAGAGTTACAGATCAGACACAGAAGATACAGAAGAACCATAATTAAATAAAAATATATTTTAGAAGTTTTCTTTTCAGGACGATATTAAAGTAGCAAACCCTAAATGGGCGAAACATGTAAAAAGAAAACTAATGGACGCAGCGCGGCTGGAGTATTCTATGATGTTTTACAATAATTTGTTACGGAAACTTAGCGGCGGTAAGTTATAGACACGCGCACACTTAAAAATCGTCGTCCACAAGAATGAGAGTCTAGTATTTATAAGATTAGGACAGACTAGACGCTTTTAGAAATTAATCAGAAATACAAGCAGTCGAATGTATTAGCTTTAGCATTCCGCTCCTAACGAGGTCCGCCGTTGCAGCATAAATGTCCTTTCAAGCGAGATGCGTATTGAAGAATAACATGAGGTATTCTCCTTAATCTAATTGTTAAAAACATAACCCTCCCCTTCTTGTGACAGTCTAGTAAAAAAAGGCGGATCGCTCAGACAGAACCAGCTACAGACGAGCATATTCTACCGAACTTACGCGGTTCAATGGAGTGTTTTTGCGCGCGCGCTCACACACTACAGTTGAAATATCTGTTGTACACAGGAGCACTTCTCCAACAAATAATACGCGAAGCGTCCAACTCGAGCTGGCGCGTGATCGTGCGCACGGGCACGCCGGTGAGCGTTGCGGCGCTGCTGGCCGCGTGCGTGGCGCCGCCGCCGCGCCTGCCCGACCCGGGCGCCGCGCTGCTGTTCGAGCTGCACGAGAGACAAGCCCCCCCAGCGCAGAAGGACAAGCATGCCCTGACTTACGGACAGCGATTTGGATTCAAGGTGAACTTATTGTTTATCCCTTTATGCCAACGTGAAGGTGCCCACGAAACACCAGCGCTGAGATGTCAAACCGCACGGTGCTGTTTATTTGTTTCTTATGGAATTAACCTGAATGCAAAATCCGTTCTGTGTCCATGAATATAGGGGGTTCGACCGTCTTTTATCAAACAAACACAAGGACCAAGGTTTATTTTTACGCCAAAAATTTATGTCCTTGTATGCCTATACAACTATTTTATTACGTGGTCTGTGTACGTGCGTAAATAACCACAAAATAAGCAACACTATGCATTTTCTCGTCTTAGAAGTTTTTTTAATGTTTATTTTTTGTCTCCTGACAGATTTACTACTGGGACGACGATTCAGCCGAACCGCGTCTGATGGAGGTGCCTGGTTGCAGCTCCCTGTGCCCTTTGGATACCTTCAAAGAACTCACTAAACACATAGTGCCCGACGATTTTGACAAAGATTGCGAACTAATGCCTATCACATAAATATTAAACTCTATCTAGTGAGGACATGTAGTCTAAGTTTAAGACGTGGATAAGGCTGTGGTTTGTATTTCGTGTACGACCTGAGCCTCTATTCGAAACGTGCCAACGCGATATTATAACAATATTTCTTCAGTATCTGCAATGCCCAAGAGTGACACAGCATCTAAGTTTCAGTCTGCTTCTACGTCACCTAGGCCGCGTCGAATGGAGGTTCCGTTGAAAGTAATAAAGCACATTGTTTGATAAAGTGTTAACGTTTGACTCACCTTCGTCGATCTTGAGACCAGTCTCGTCGCGTGAGATGTTCATGGAAATCTCGGTGAAGGCGTCCGCGCCCCACGCGTTGTTGCCCCGCAGTTTTAAATACTCAGCTATCAGAGCTGCGATGTGAAGCTGGCAGCACATAGCCTGTTGAAGTTTATAAAGTACTACAATACAACGGGGGCTAATCTGTGTAGTTCTAAAAAAGTGAAACTTCAAAGAGGCGTCGCTTTTAATGGTGGCCTGTTGTCATTTTTCAAGTATTACAAGAGAAGTATAGCTCAGGGCAGCTATTATAAAACATGGAGAAAACGAATTTTCCCAGAAATGACCTAAACTCAGAAATGTAATCTGAGATCAAAGTTTACGGTCGCGCAAAGTTTACAGTGTACGGTTCTGTCTTGTCCGAAGGATGTATCAGGTGAAATGATCCAGACCACATGATATTGCTACTGATTTGACCATAACATTTATTTATTTATTTAATCTTATTGCACAAAAAAAACCATTTAAATGTACAAAAGGCGGACTTAATGCCTTAAGGCATTCTCTACCAGTCAACCTTTACTAGATCATGTCATCTGTACACACTTACTCTGTTCTCTTTCTTCTTTTTCTCATCTCGGATTCTATTTCCGAGTATAGCTAAATCGATTTTTCTCCCCCGTAAACGCCTAAGTTGTAAATCTCATCGAAATCGTTAGAGCCGTTTTCGAGAAGGCGACTACAAACAAATTTAGTACGAATATTGCTCGCATAATTTTCATATATCGTATACGATTTCTTATCTTAAAATTGAACTGGTCCATTATAAAACTATCATTGAATTATCCACTTCAATAATCATTAAATTAACATTACGATATGTTACGATTTTATGTATTACCACGAGTCATTATTTGTATAATTATTATTAAATTAACAATCCAATTCTATATAAATTAAAGGGTCAATGACAGTTAGGTGCATACAGCTAACCAAACTAAAGTCTAGGCCACCTTGTCGAAATGAGTAACCATTGTAATATTACGAGATTTTTCATGAAAATGACATTTATTCTGAAAAGGTTTTCCAGCGGCCCAAAATTCAGTTTAATTAACTGTGCATGTATAATGTAGATATATCAGCATGTCGCGAAACAGCGTCCGCTATGTTATGATGTCACATTGTCGATGCCTTAGACACAGACAACTGTCATGACATATGCTACACAAGATAGTATAGACCTGACTTGAAGCGATTTGGCAGAGACTAATGATTTAAAAATACAATAAGCCTCATGTAGATAATTCAATATCATCATTAAATAATTTTATAAAAAATTCAGTGATCTCTACTTAAACGTTTTGTGATATTTAACTAAAAGAAAGTCAAAATCTATTCTTTCTATTGAAGATTCTTTTTTAACCATGATTGAAGCATGCCAGTATCAATGCGGACGCAGGCCTTACCTCGTCGTGGTCGCCCTGCCTGGCGTTATGCTCGGCGAGGGTCGCCAGCCACGCGTGCCGGAGCCGCGGGGTGGCGCGGCACGACGCCGCCAGCGCGTGCTGCAGCTCCGCCAAGTGGACACTACCGGCTCCTGCGACAAAATGAGGACTATAATCAAGCTCATTCATTGAGAACTACACAATCCTGCGCCATATACGAATTCTAGAAGCGCGAGAAACGCGATCAATTACGATATTTCGTCGAAGCAACCTAAGTGGTTGTGGGCGCGCACATTATTTATAGAACCGATGACCGTTGGGGCGGAAAGGTTCTAGAGTGGAGACCGTGTAACTACTGCAACGCGAAGCGTAGGTAGACCTTCCATAAGGTGGATCGACTCTCTGGTGCAGAAATCGTTGAATACAAGGTAATTGAGCACAAGACCGCCTGTTGGAGTTCTTCGAAAAGACAGACAGACAGATCTTCGTGTAGCAGTGGACGTTTTTCGTCTGATATAATAATAATAATGTCAATGTAACGTAAATCTTCTCATCAGAGGCTTTTTCGGGACCGGTGGTAAATTTTATGACATTCAAAGTGCTTCCTGTAAACCAAATCTGAATGAAGATATTTTGACTTTTAATGATGATGACAATTTTCCAGCGTGGTTACTTCTTAGCAGCCATTTATGGTATTCAGCAGCAAAGTAGCTGAACACTCGAAAAGGCCAAAACTTCTGCATGAGCTCTGACCCTGTTGACATCAGAGTTGTGTGTAGGTTTATTATCTAGGCATCGCGTTCTTAGGTCTTTGGTGTTGCTAGAGTAAGATTTCGAAAGCTACAATTAACTTGCAGGCTACGTCTTGGATTAACGATACCCCAGGTAGTAGGGAGTATAGTATAGGTCGATTAATAAGAGCTGCCACCGAGATAATGTACGAAACTCCCGCCAACTTCATAGACACTCGTTGGCAGTTCTTGTGAACGACATATTAGCAGAGTAGTTAATGAAAAGTTGTTACTCACCCGCGCCGCCGCCGCCGCCGACGCCGGCGAGCCGCGCGCGCGCCCCCACCACGGTGCGCACGCGCCGCATTAACTCCGCGACCTCAGTTGATAACCCTGTCATGAAATCGGTCATGTATGACATATTACGATAAAGGGTCGTAATTTGGGTCGACGTATTTTTTTTCTACAACTAGACATTTGCTCAAAACTGTGAGCACAACCTTATTGTTAAGCGCGTTTTTAAACACGTTCACCGCTCCGAGATATCTGATAAGCTGAATCCTTGTACTGCGACTCTACAAGTTTTATCAAAAGTTCGATATCTCCTGTCCGCGCGCTGAGGATCCGCCGCGAGATATTCAAGGTCAAGAGAGCCGAAAAATGTATTTTTCTAAATATATATCTGATGTTCTATGCCCGTATGAGGCACGCATGTTTCACGCTTTATACAAACTGTGGAGCATAAAAATTTTCATAAGTCACACATAGACAATACGGCTTTTGAGTTAACTTTTAAAACGTCATACATAATAAACATTTATGCAAATTTTCAGCTTATAATTTCGCATTCCGAGGTCAACAAGGGCCATTGGATGACTTTACTGCACAAAGAGCAAGTCCGGGTGATTTATAATAAATAGTAGATTAATGGCTAGGCTTAGGAAGCAGGAAATAGCTGGCCGAGTTAGTTTAATAACCCGAACCGTTGGCAAGGGTTTTCATAAGTACAACTCCACCAATAGCTATTCCAACTGAGGCAGATATAGTGCCTTTCTCGAATATTGAGGGAACATAAAAAAAAATTACGTGTTAAGATTTTTATTTGGCAAACTTACTGGCTTACAAACATCTATTTCTAATGAATAAATACTGTCCGTCTTCTGGCCACTATTGTACAACCATAGTGCTTTAGATAGAACGTTATTTTTTGTTTTGTTCTATGTATAAATATGTGTATATTTTTTATAATTGATTACGTTACTGGGTTTTTTCTTCTTAATACGCCAAAGCTATTAGAGACATAAATAAAAATGTTAAGTTTGAAACAAAATGGAAACCGGTATCTCGGTATGGCTGTTCGAGAATTGCATTTCACTTTTCCATAGTCTTTGCCACTTAAAAAAAGTAAAACTCTGTCCAGCAATGAAATTGGTGAAGCCAATCGTTGGAGCGCTAGCAAGCAATGTTTTTATTTTTTATTTGCTCCTAGGCGCGAACAACGCTCTTTGTGGTTGGTTTTTCGAATACAATAATAACCCAGTTTGCTCGTTTGCCTTCCTATTGTTTAAAAAAAAATACAGACAATGTTAGAGAGAAATATGAAACATATAACTAAATTGATTTACGTTTTCGCGATTTTCACACATACTTATTAGTTCTTTATTACGTTTAGCGGAGCTAACACGATACTTAACTAAATCGAGAGTCGAGGCAAACAAACAGTTTATTACGCGTTTAAGTCCCTGAATAAGTATGTAAGTAAGTAATAACTGAATAAGTATTACATTACATATTCCTAGATGATACGCTCGCGTGATGTTTAAACTTACCTAAGTATGTATTTTTAAGGTATTATGTGCATAAGAAATGATATCGAAATTTGTTCATTAGTTTAGCAGCGAAGACGTACCGAGCAGACAGACTAGCCATTGAATTTTATTGATTGGCAATATTAGTAGGCACATAAATCGAGCAGTCAGTCGATAGTCATTGTATTGCTTCTTATTATTTCTGTGACCCTGATTTCCATTATACGAATTTACGTAACATGGTGATAGTGCAAAATGATTGACTGTTATAGTTATTTGTGATACAAGGTTGGTAAGCTGGTTTTTACAGATAAGTTAACGAGTCGCACGAGCCTCAGGGGAGGGTTTACAGTACCGGCCGTGTGTCATACGACGTTTTTCAATATTTTCGTGAGGAAACAGGTAAATTAAACAGGCCTATACTGAAAATAATACTTGAACTTTAAGGTGTATCTCAATGTTGTACATAACAAATAATTAAGAAAAAACTCCGAATCAAATTTATAATCCGGCACAAATAGTGCAAAATGTTTTTTTTTTCGCCGAAATCTTGAGACAACTGCATTGTGGACGACTTATGATTATTTCAGTTCAAAATATAATCAGTCCGCAGCTAAGTTGCATATTTTTGTGGCGCCTTGGCCAAACTTGTATATACCGAAAAAACACAAATACACTAAAAGAAAGGAAAGTTACGATATAATGCAAAAGTTTGAACATACCAGTGCCTTTCATAGCCTTGTCGCCGGTCGCGAAGCAGTTTATCACAGATAGGGACTCTTGAAATCGTTTGCAGTTCAAAGCTGTCGACGTGTCCAGTAACTTTGATACAGCTATTATAACCTGTTGAGTAAGATAACAGTACAGTAAAGTTTTATTTTAGAGTATATCTCATGAAGTCACCAACTACCATTTTTCGCCTCAATAGTTTTTGCCGAAGTGCTTAAAATGCTATGCGCTTTTCTTGTATCTATGCCTAATCAATAGAAAGCAACCACTAGTTCTCCACCAATCAAACCGTTACTTCCTCCTGAAAAAGTTATTACTTTCGAGTCGTCTGCAAGTTACTACTGTTTAAAGGATTTCGAGAATTTTGAGAAACAACATTTAAAAAATGATATCTCCAAATCCTCACGGATCACCTTAGGACACAAAGTCCAAGGATGAAAAGATAGAAAATAACCCCAACAATATCCCAAAAAAATCTGACGGTCTATGTGCCGAACGCACTGTTTAAAAGCACAATTACATCGATGTGACTTCATCTACGTAGACGTTTTGTATAGAACATTTTCGCGAGCATTGCGTTACACCGTTTTCTATTCGCGATATTTTAACCAAAAGTGATCGAGATCGTACACAAAAACTAAAAATTCGGATGGTTTTCTGTACCTGCAAATGGACCCTGGTGAGGTTCCCTCCCTTGCCGTGTTGGAAGTTGGCCCGCATCAGCAGGTACAGCGCGGCGGCCGCCTCGCGCCGCAGCCACGCCGCGCGCGCCTCGCACAGCTTCACCACCGCGCTCACCACTCCCGCGCACAACGTGCTGCCGCCTGTTGAACCAACATTAGCTCTACACTTGGACCATCTACACTAATATAATAAAGAGGTAAACTTTGTTTGTTTGTATGTAGGGGCAATCTCTAGAACTACTGAACCGATTTCCAAAATTCTTTCACAGATAAAGGCCGGTCGCGAACCACAGAGAAAATCGAACAATGACCTTTGCATCTACAATCAGTGGTCAACAACATTTTTATATTGTGTTCAATGAATTATGGCAAGCATTTATTAAGTATTTTTCTATATTATTGTAGAAAGGCATTTTACTTGTTTCCATTGCATTTTATTGTTCTCATTGCCATTATAACTAATTAAACTACCTATATATAGGGTGAAGAACCAACCATAATAATATTACGCCATATGATCATGGGACCAATAACATTGTAAGCAAAATAACACGTGCGTAAGAACCCGCCCGTAAATTCCCGTACGTAAGGTTTACAACCTCTGATTGCCGGTTTCTAGATTTAAACACCCAATAAGTTAAATCATCAATGAATATGTCAAATGCGATAAAATTTAGCCTTAATTATAACTTAACTTGATGACGAACCGGACAACTCCACTTGCAGTCTAATGGACGGATACTCGTGACTAAAATCGCGTAGAGATTGATACAAAATGACGTAGTTGCTTTAGGCGACACTTGCGTTTTTTGCAACTAAGAAAAAAGGTGAAGGGGATCCGATCGCGGTGACCAAAAAAACGTCCGCGCGTCTTTACCGTAATGCCGCTTACACACTACAGTGAAAACCGTTAACACTGTCACGCTTTCGCTAATTTGTCTTATTAATTTTGTAACAACCGTTGCGCTTTTATGTGCTGACAGCCGCCGTTGGCATTTTGCACTGCGACGAAGGTTACTGTTATAGTCACTATTTACTTGTATAAGTATTATTCTTACTAAATAAAGGTTTAATTACACTACTAGCGACCCGCCCCGGAATGGCACGGTTATAAGGATGTATTGTACATAAAAACCTTTGGTAAAAAATCTCTAAATGACAGCAAAAACCGTATCAAGATTCGTTGCTTGGTTTAGGAGTAAGCGGCCGAAGTAATGAGGACAGACAGGATCAGAGACCGACTTTGTTTTGTACTATGTAAAGACAAAGGTGCTACCAAGTGCCGATGGCGTCAATCTCGTACTTTTTAACTAAGCTTAGCACCAAAACATTCTTCTGAATTTACCTTCAAATAGTGTTTCCGAGAACTGATTAATGTATGCCCTCAAGGCGGCGAACAGGTGTTTATACAGCGTCTCGCTCTGCGGGAACTGCAACAGCCGTAGGTAAGGCCTGGCGGCTGCGCCCTCGGCCGCGCCGAGGTTCTTCGTGAACAGACACGTGCGGTCTATGATGGTGAGACCGACCTCCGTTGCTAGGCAACCTGCGGAAACAACTGCGTGCTCTGCTATCGTTTCCAACTCTGTGAAAGACAAACGGGTCATCATAATTTTGATTTTTTTTACGTTGCAATATACACCTCTAGGTACACCCGATATTTCAGTTTAGTCCTTAATTAACGCAAAGGATACTTTTGTCCCGGTAATGCCGTCATAAAAAGTATGATAGTGTCATAGGAAGGGAAATTGTACAATGTTCTTTTATTTGGATGAGTTTGCTGGCCATCCGAATCGCACGCGAAATAGAGTCATGGACCCCGCTAGTGTATAACAATAGCAAAGCGAGTGAGTACCTACCAGAGGTAACAGTAGTCGCAGCCACGAGATTCTCCCTGTTCACGGTATTATTTTTCTCCACTATGATAGGCGGTTCCTTGGAGAAGTCAGGCGGCGTCATCCTAGCGGGCAGCGTCCTCGCTTTGATCGGTTTCGGCTTGCCGTTACAGTCGGGCGTGTTCGATTTCAATTCAGACAGTATCCGCTTTCTGCCTATGTATTGGAATTGTTCCGCACAAATTCTGGAAAGAAAATTGTAATGTGAAAAACAATTAACACAGATTTTTAAAAAAGGAAAGTGGAATCTGTAGTGATATTCTGTCACCGAATTACTTTTGGCGAAACCGTTACTTTGTCACGAAAAAGTAGTGAAAATTTTACTTGTTCAATATGCGAGAATACCGATAAACATTTTTAAATAGAAATCTGTCTTTTACAGATAAATATTTAGTATTTTTACAATAACTAACTTTATGGCTTATCATTGTGATAGGGTGATCAGAATTAAAATTGATTGACTATACAACAAAGCAGTGCTAAGCGTAACTATGGACAGCAAATAGTTATTTATGCCAGTGTCACGTAAGGAGGGCTTTAAAACACAGGTTTTTGTTTATGGGACGAGCCGAAGGCGTGTCTCATACTGCCGTCCAATCGCTAAAGGCTACCTAATCGGACATAAAGACATGAGTATAGATAAGGTCACTTAACTGCCTAGCATTAAAACTTTACGTGCAGTTGCTTTTTTCATCTAATCAATCTAATCCTAATGTAATATGAGCAAGAATGTTATACATTAATGATTAATTTTGACATTGCTTGACCTATAGTACTACACGACTCGTACTAATGATGTTAATTTGGTATGTAGGGCGTAAAGTCAATCAAATCGAATTAAAAGCAACTGCAGGATAGAATTATGCCGCAGTGAATCATTCTGTGACAAGAGAAGGTATAACGTCATTTGTTGTGAAAGTGTGTGCACCGACTAATGAACCTTACCTGTAAACCACTGCAGTACATGTTAGTCGAAAGTAATATAACCTCAGTGGTAAAACTTACTCTAAAACATTGAAAAACGACTGCTGCTGCGCCGGTGAATGCGTCTTCCACCATTCCACCAGCCGCTCCTCGTCCAAGTACTTCAACACAAACAGGAAACACAAAAGCACATCGCGCACCTCCTCTGCGGACATCACACCGAATCTAGACAAACACGAGGGACGAATGTACACTTTGGATAATAAGGCACAATAGGATCGTTTAGTACACATATGCCGGTGTTGTGTAATTGCGGGGTTGTGGACAAACTTTACACCGTAAACTTTATGGAAGTGCAAGTTGGTGTTGATTTCACTAAATCGCAGAGTAAGACCCAGGTCCGCCATAATAAAAATTACAAGTAAAAAGTCAAGTAATTGATTAAAGGCAACATAAAAGTCAGAAATCCGATATTATCCGATATTACGAGTATTTATTAGCACTCGTCTTTTGTCTGGCCTTTTAGTCACATGTATAATACATAGTAAGTACGTTTTAATACTGCGAGTATTTTTTTTTTGTATCCATATAAAGGGTATTTTAAAGACACAAATGCACATACAACATTTTTAGTCATGAACACCTAGTTTATTTGTTACACGCGACCGATGACGTTAATAAAAAACAGTTTGCTTACATTCTGTTTTGTTGACATACAATCTATAAGGAAATAACTAAATAATAACGTCGTCGATAACTCGTGGCGTGCGGAGAGAGAGAAGGCCACCTTTGTGTCTGTTTGTTCACAACCCCGGCTACTAAAGTGTGCAATGTGTTTACCTATTAACTTGATCACCGATATCGCTCAAGTCCAGTCGGCCAGCGTTCCTCGGGAGCGAATCCCCGCCGGACATGGTAGACACGGATTCTAGAGAGCTTTGCGATGCATTGTTTACGTGATCTACAAACATAAGTGCAGGTGGTATACTGAGCCATCCACTTGAGATAGCCTCGGATCGATGCAACTGACAAGAAATGCCGCGATTCTCTTTTATCACGGTTTGACAGCACTTTTAATCGGGTACAAAGCGCCCGTTATGCACATGTTTAAAAAATTGGAGGCATGGCAATCTTTATCATACTTGAGCATGCCAAATGAGCCGCCTCTCATTAGTGTTAGCAAAACGTGTCCACATCGCTGCGGACCAAGCTTAGCTAAAGAGATGACTGCTTTCAAAACAAGCCAAACGAAAATCGCGGCGTATGGTGTTTCATTTGTCAAGTTTTATTGTTTGACTACGTGATTCGAGCTTGACCCGAGGCTTTTAACTGTGATCTAGCTCTTTTATAAATACATCTGACTTAAAAGGTACTTACTAAGAGACAAGGTTTAAATAGGTACATAAATGTGGAACATTAAATGACAGTGTGCATTAGAGACAGGGACACAATTCCAAAACCACTTACAAAGACGTTTAAGACAAAACCAGTGCGCATTGTGAGGGACAACACGAAACACCATACTGACCTTTGCCGTACATATTATTGATCTGTACAACAGGCGGCTCCTTGAAATGAGCGGAATTCCTGGCAGATGTGTGCTCAAAGTGTAAGGTGAGGCGGTTTCTGCGCGGCGTGCTGTTGGCTGACGCCACGTCCTTTGCTGTGTTGTTGAGGATGGGGTTGACGGTCGCGTCGCCGTCAACTTTGTCATGGCCGTTTTCTAACACCGGACTTGCAAGCGTTTTCGTTACCAGGCGGTGAGCGTTGTCTGTTAAAAGAAATAATTATATTGATGATTAAAATTGCATGAAGATTACCACAGTGTAAATTATCCCTGTAACCCAAAAGTAAAATAAATAATAATAATCACCCTTCAGAAATCTTATTGCTGTGAGCTTTTTGCACGTGCTTTCGTAACATACCTAAAATCAAATACTGGCAACAAAAAAAGAAATTCTGACGACGTACGACATGAAGTCCCACACTAATAATAAGTTTCTTGCAGGGCAGGCAACGCGTGCGTGATTCCCCTAGAGTTGCTATCAGACGACCAGGATGTCTGTTTTCCACCGACGTGGAAATAATGCACAATTAATCAAATACCTCTAATATCCATCTCTGAATAAATATGAGACAAATACATGCCCCATGATTTGCACCTGCACCCTCTAGGTAGATCCTGCCACCAAGCACTGCAAGCCACTTACCAAGCACGACGGTGAGCCAGGGCGCGTACAGCTGCGCGAGCCGCGCGCGGCACTGGCGCGAGCGGTAGCGGTCGTCGTGCTCGTGCTTCGTGAGCAACGCTCGGAGCACGCCCAGCGCTGTGCGGCGCTTTTGCGGCGCCTCTCGCAGCGACTGCTCTACCTATAACAGTTCGAATTGCAGCTGGACATTAGTCAATTTTGTACCTATCAGTTAGAGCAATTTATAATATGAATACTCGTGAGTCCTTAAGGGAATTTTTCAAGGAAATAAACATATTAACCCTACCGTCGCTATATATTTTTGAAAAGGAAAAATATATGCAATTTCTCTACCAACGTCGATAAGCCAAAGGCTACTAGAAATACGGGAAAGCTTAAAGTTCCAACTTACAGACTGGCTAAAACCAATAAGTCGTTCATGGGAAATTGCGTTAAGATTTTACAACAAAATTCCAAAAAACATTACTATACTAAATGATACAAAATTTAAATCTATTGTTAAGAAGACATTAATTTCTCGGGCGTATTATAAAATTAATGACTATATCTTGGACAAGGATGTTTGAAAATGATCCGGATTTGTATTAGCGATCCCTGGCTCCTAATATTGTACACCTACTGTGTTACATTTTTAAATATTTAAGATGTAAAATAACATTGTAATTTTGATTTATTTAAAAAATTACACCTTGTTAAGTTTCTTGCCGGTATCTTCTCATCAGAGGTTTTTCCGAACCGGTGGTAAATTTTATGACATTCATAAGTGCTACCTGTAAGCCTAATCTGAATAAAATATTTTGACTTTAACTTTGACATCGTAGTGCTAGGCGTGGTAAGCAATACTTATCCCTATCTCAGATAACAAGTTAGTAAAGGACCCCAGCGCCCACGAGAGTGAGAGTGAGTTAACATTCGATTTTGATCAGCCTTGCCTTGCGACGTTTCAAGTAAGGAGAGTCTGTCCCTTTATAACTACAGTGAAAGAACGGGTCTAAACTAGTGTTGGCAATTTCCATTCACCACGGATAATATTTTTATGAAAGTTGGATGGTTTCCTAAATAAATAAACACCCATGAAGTAAAATATATGCAATTTTGCATGCGCTTACTTGTTTCAGAAGAGTGCCAGATAGAAAATGTCTCATTATGAACTCTTCGGACAGTTTCAGTTTCGCTGGATCTGTAACAAAAAAAACGACTTGTTGCATAGTCAACAAAACTGATGCGTCTGGGCCACTTAAGAACTTCTTTATAATAAACGCAATTACGACTGTTTATATATGTATATAAAATAAATGACGGTTTAGCGTCGTCACAGCGATCACTTATACTGCTTATAGCGTCAGGATCCACCAGTAGTGTCCGACCGAACTTTCGGTTTCGCTTTCAGCGGGAATCCGCGTGAAATTGGAGTTCTGCCAAAACTAAGACCGAAACCGAAACTAGGCTCGAAAAACCATTGGCGTAGTGGAGTGTCTTAAAAAGTGTCAGTGTCACTGCCTTGCGTTGTTACTTGTTTGGTTTATTTTGCGCTGCGGTGTACGTAGATGTTAGGGCTAAAATTTTCACGCGAAGTAAGCTTCGTTTTCGGTTTCGGCCAAAACTAGAACAGAAACCGAAATTCGGTTTCGGTTATAAAACTAGTTTCGGTGAACACTATCCACCAGTGGCCTAGAAATTAGTTCGGTTATCATCAATCGATTATTACCTATTTTTACTTTAATTGTTAGTGTTTTTTCCTTTAAGCGCTGAAGAGAAATCTCGAAATTCACATAAAAAATAAGTACTCAATTATAGCCTACCTTCATTTAAATCTTTCCCCAGCTTGTTAGCTTGTAGTGGCAAGTTAAATGGCACATAATGTTCGTGCGAACATATCGTTTGTAGGAACGTGAACTTAAAATCAAACAGCGCCTTGGGCTCGCACATTTTGAACTTATCTAGATATCTTTTTACTTGGCGGAATACGAAACCGCGGTCGACGAACGACAAGCAAGACTGTAATAAAAAGAAATTCAGATTAAAACTTCACAACACAGTTTTATGAAACGCTAATACGTGTTTTTAAAGACACGCCAGCATTCAATTGTGGCATTCCTTACAAGTGCGGACACAGGATTTCGTTTAGGAAGGCACATTTTTTTTATATTTTATGTAGATTTGTACATATGACGATTAAAACATTTTAAAATTGGTCAAAATTAAGTATCGGGTCAATAACGCATTACTGTAACCGCGTCTGGTTGCTTATTGGATTAAACTTTGGTACTTACCTTAAGAAATACGGCAAGATTTTTGTTAAATATATGAGTCTGCATCGGCTGTTGTAGTATATACGACGGTTCAACTGTTGTCACTAGTTTCTCAATGTTTTCTAAGAGTTCAGCGTGAAACCGTTCGTTTCGAGACATCTAAAAAAAGAATATAAGTATAAGTACAAAACGTTAGTTAACATAACACTATTGACAACTGGAATAGAAGAATAGTTCCCACCTTTATCCTTCCAGTGTTAATCAAGTATTGCGCCATACTCTTGATGATAATGTCGAAGAAGAAGCTCGAATATTGCATGAACTTGTGTCCCAAGAGGAAATCCTGTTGATTTGGATCAACGAACATATGCAGTGGGGCTGTTAACACCGTGTGCAGTTTAAACTCGACACAGTTGAATACATACTGCAAAATAAACACAAATCGTTTGAATTTATAAATTAAATTGGAGCTCAGTTCAAATTATGAGAATAACCCTACTTATTTATCTGATTTATATGACAAAACTTGCATGATAAGCAATCCTACTTGCATCTCACAATATATTTGACATTGTGAAATCAAATTATACTTCCATTACCTTGACATAGCTGTCGAGCAAATCCTTTCTCCCATAATCATGAATCATGTGGATAAAATGCACAATCAACTTGACAATTTGATATCCCATTTCTTGAGTGTAACTTTTCTCGACAGTCTGCAACAGAAGAAATTAAATAGTTTATATTCAAGGATATAAAAATGTGATCGACAAACTGTTGAGCCAATCATTTTTGTAAAAATATTTTCAGATACTCTTAGCAATATTCTAGAAATGACACAAAATGACTTCAAACTTACCATCAACTCAAAGAGCTGGTTCAATATCGTGGGCAAGAAAGCGACGAGCGCGCTCAGTTTGATCGCGTGCGCAGCCTTAAGGGCGTTGCACACGTCGTTCCAAGGCGGCGGCGAGGGCGAGGTGGGCGGCGAGTTGGCGCTGAGCAGCCGCTCGGCCTGCACGAACAGGTTGTGGAGGTGCGTGTCGCGAGTGGCCACGGTCGAGTCTAGCACCAGTTGGCAGCGGAACAGTTGCTTTTCGCCTTCCACCCAGATCACTTCAGGGCCTGCGTTCTGTGGTGATAGAGGCACGTTTCTGAACTCGGTGATAGATAAAATATACGTCTTATAAATGTTTCTCGAGCCTGCTTGGTTATACAGTATGCATTTATTGACATATTTAATTACTATCGCTGTTCTGGACTGATCGAGTGGATGACGGCAAGATCTATCGATTTTTGAGAGAAATCCTTATTTTCATTTAAAGGCGTCGGTGACAAGGAAATCACTGGAAAACTAATATTTGTTTCTTCCTTAATCAAATAAATCCAATATAGGTCACTCGCACACGCATGTAAGCAAGCGTGAACGTTTGTGTTGTTTTCATTTATATGTACTTGTGCACACTGAGACCGGCACGAAAAAAGCGAGGCGGTAGCATTTGCTTCTATCTGGCGTATGTCTCATGACCACGCTGCGAAGCTACCGCTTTCTATGTGTTAGCGGGCGACTTGCCCCCTTATTCATAAGCGCTCGCTGAACCCACTTCAGTAAACCTATGGTTCGTCTTTATCTATCATTGTGACGTTTACGTTTGCCCTCAAAAGAAAGTAACAAAATAGAGGTTAGTTAAAAGAGTTTTGTAAAGTTATGAATAGTGGGGATAATCTGTGTCGTTTTTCGTACACCTCTTGTGACGAGAAAGTTTACTTATAGAAATACTCACCCCTTTACCAAGTCCAAGCGGCTGGATAGAGAGATACCCCGATGGTAAATGGGTCGCTATAGACATGTTTACTATCTCGTCGACAAACTTGTTGTTCTTCAACAGTGGAACCCACGCATAACTACCAACATAAAAAGCAACATTATTGAAAATTGTTAAAAACACACTAGACTGGCATTTTTTTTTAATGGAACTAAAATTATTTTTACGAGTAAACCAATTTCTTCATATTAAAGGGCTGTGGCCCTAGCATAACCGGCCCATATCTGTGTAAATCCTCTTATGACAATATTTAAACAGAGAAGCACGGAGGGATGAATTATACCTGAACCGTCATATTAGAGCTGCTGAAGGTTTGTCGTACGAAAATGGTTTTGATATAAAAAGCGATGCCCCTATTTTTTCTATTCGTCAGGATTTAGTATGTTTGCTTACCCGATACAAGTCTCCACATTAGCGTCATTCTTCTTGGTCAAATCGCAAGATATGTGGTAGAACGTGAACAGCAAATGATGCTGGGATGTGATGGTGGTAGGCAATCGGATTTTGGCCTCGTCGCTCCAAGTCGGGTTAGCATTATGATGCAACACAGAACACCGGTATTGTGACGTCATGCCTGCACGGCCATAGACAACCTAGAAATTAAGAAAAAAAATTAGTAGGAATTTTGTGTAGATTATATTCAGACCACAGGGGTGTATCTGTTACACATTGATTAAAAAGTAGAACCTTTATAGCTATAGTTTTCTATTGTATTTTTTTTGTGCAGGCATGCAAGTATTATTTGGATTCCTTAATGTGACTTCTGGGCATCATTAGTTATGACATACCTGTAAAGGCTTATTATCCCCTGTATCGCTCTCTCTCAATTCAATGGAGCAAGCAATATTCCTCGCTCGCGCAAACATCTTCTGCGATTCAAAGTTCAGTGTCAGAGGTCGGATGTACAAGTGGTTTATGAACGCGGCATAAGGTTGCTCCGGCTCCGTGTTCAACGTCGCCAGCTCTACCGTCAACGGCGCTGAAGGCGGCAGCGGGAAAGGTTTCAGCGCCGCGTATGCTGTTGTCATACAATCTATAAAATAAAAGGGATATTATGACAGCTACCATCTACTCACAGGAAACTGTCATATATTACAATCCAACTCCCAAGAATAGAATACATAGACTTTGACGTTTTTGTAATGCTGAAGGTTTGGGTGTATTCGTACTGGCGGTCGTGCCTATGCATGGATAAATTTTCAGATGTGTGTTGGATAGTACGATATTTTTAAAAGGAAGTTAGATAACAATATTAAAAAAAAAACGAAGGTCTTTAAAACAGTTCTTGGACGCAGGCCTAGAATGCAAAGTGTTATAATTCAAAATAAGACGTCATTCAATAAAAAACCAAGTCCGTCACTTAAGGATTGAAAGTGGAACTAATTTCTATTTCGCGTTGCAACACTTTCGATCTAACAGTGGGATTTGTCTTATACCAAAGTTTTAAATTTGTTTGGACGCGTTCGCTTCAGATCCTCTCTTTACACCAGAAGAAGGTAGTATTTATTCTGTGATATTGATATTGTATGAATCTCGGTCTAAGTAAAATAAAAACTTTTACAAAGAAACTAGACACGGGACAAAATACAGAGGAAATAATTTGTAAATGAAAAATTTCATCCACTTTATTGTCGGCAACCCTTAAGTGATGGGCGCCTTCAGTCTTATTTTAAGGCCACAGTTTTGATAATCCTGTAAAAACTAGGTGCCAAGAACTGGTACTTTGAATGCCAGCGGAAGGCGCGGTTACCCTACGATGAGTTGAGTAGAATTAGTTGCGACTTACTTGGTATTTGCTCATTAGTAGGCTGAATGTTAATGTTGAGCCAGCCAGGTATAACAGTTAATTTGGCCAATTTTTCCGGTTTTCGGAAGTCTGACAGAATTTTTAACAAGTCATCGTCGGACATTTTGTTCGGTTCTTGTCGGTAAATGGCGGAGAATTCAGGGGTCGTGTCCAGGTCATTGCTGTAAAGCCTAAAATAGAAGTTGTTTAATTAAGTATTTCTTTAAGTTTACCTGCTATAATAAACCTCGATACATTTTTAATCCTTACTTAAACAGTGGTTTGGCAGTCCATGCAAATGGCATCCTATATGTTCCAACTCGTTGGGCGTAGGATTGCACAGTTTTGTGTACTTTGAGTCCTAAGCGAGGATCTTTAGTAGCTTTGAGGTAGGGCTCCAGGACTTGGCTTACATGCCCTTGTAGTATTTTATCAATCTTCACTACAAGGAACAGGTCTGGATGGGGATTATTTATAGACAGCAACGCCTGCAAACGTCAAAGGCATTCAAATTAAACATAGATATTTTTTCTTTCATAGCATAGTGAATATCAGTAAGGACGATGAATTGAGAGCAGCCAATTCTCTATAAAATGAAGCGCCGTAACTCACATAGCACAACGATATCTATAGGCACCTTTCCTACAAGAAATTCGTTAGACTAATTACGGATTCTTCTGAAAAGTTGGTAGGTTCAATAATAAACTTTAAAGACGCCATTTACACGCCCATTTAGACATCCATTGTATTCAGTGAAAGAGTATTTGGACATTTTTGTTTAGTTTTTATAAGTGTAATTTGACATTTTCATATTTTATTTTTTTCTTTCTTCTGTTTTATTTATTTTTGATCCCTATTAGAGACGAATTTTTCATGTTGGCATTCCAATTTTAATTTTAATTTTGACTTAGTTTTAGTGTATAATGCTTATTATTTTTATTATGTTGACATACCAATATTAATTTGATTAGTTTTAGTATTTAATAGTTATAATATTTGTTTAATTATGCTGACATTCGAATATGATTTTGTTTTAGTTTTATTGATTAATGCTTTTTATGAAATTTGACGATCTCGATATAAAAACGTGTAATTTGACATTTTGTGCAATTTATGATGTAATTATATTGACTGAATAAATAAACTAAACTAAACTAAACACATGCTAGTTATTTTTTCTTCAACCGATATATTTTTCTTGATTGAATACCCCGCAGGGGGCCGTTCAAGTATTACGTAAGCAGATTTACTACAATTATTTACCCCCCCTTCCCCCTTGTCATCAAAAGTAATCAAAGCTCTTACCCCCCCCCCCCCCATGCTTACGTAAACATTGGTATATGCATTTTTCTTTTAATGTATTGTTTTTTTATTGATTCATGAGCAGCAGATATAATTCTAGGAGATTATTATGTAAGAAAATTAAAAAGTGCTCCTCAATGTTGTATGTCTGCTCACTTTTATCCGATTTTGGAATGCCTACGTCGTTCTCATCTCATCGAACCATTCAACATCTTGGTGCTCTAAATTTTGAATAATACACATCAGTTCCATATGTGTAAAAAAGTAAATAACTACTGCTGACGTAATCACCATCTAGACCTCCCCACCCCCAATGTCATCAAAAATAAGCAAAGCAAAGACCCCCCCGCCCCCCTATACTGCTTACGTAATACTTGAACGGCCCCTAGGCTTTAAGTATGGAATTATCTAGTTTAACTGAGTTTAGGCATATGTATGATCTAAAAGATTCTAACTGCGACTTCCATAAGGCAGTGCTCTTTATTCGTCCATGATATCAACATCATGCAGTTTCTTGCTGAGAATTCATATAATGAACTAAGACGCAATTAATTTAGAAGCAATTACCTGTCTCTTTGATCTGAACCACTCGTCTGGTATCATTTTAACATCTAACTTAACATCATAGCTAAAGTTCTCGACTAGGGAGTTAGTACACTCGGTATCCTTGACTAGATCCTTCACAGCGGCATGGTTCAGGTCGAAATGGAAGTTCTCAGTGAGCTTCTTGCCGCTCCTCGCATCGTACAGAGCCAGGTACGTGAAATAAGGCTCGACTTGACACAACAGCTCTTTATCGCCATCTATGGGTGCTTGCAACCTAAATTTTAAGCTTTCACATTTGAGCAGTATTTTTTGGCCGAAGTGTTCTCTGAAAAAAGAAAATTTGTGTTGGCAGTGTCTAAACCAATATCATCAAAACGCTATTAAGATGTTGCAATTCACGAAGGCGTGTTGACTTTGTTTGTGTTGCAGACGCATTTGAGTGACCGCTCACCTGATACCGATAGTTCCGACTTCAGAACACCGGAATAAGTTTAGAATAGCCTACGCGCACTCGACTACGAACACCTGCCAGTGTCAGCGGGCCAATACGAAGATTTGCTCATTATTGATTTCGCCTTGCCCAAAATCGCATGACCATTGTAACCTTATTCATGTGTGCTGTGGTTCCGACAGACACGTGCACTAAAGCAATGTGCATGGTCACAACTTACCACAAACAAAGGCCACGCGCGCTCGTAAGATGCAAATGCAACTTCTACAAGTGTAAAATCCTACTTGAATGGTTCCAGTTGAGGTTCGGGCGACTGCGCCCGTTTATATGGCATACTAAATATGTTAGCTCTACAATCGTTGCGGGCCGCTGCTATGGACATATCAGTCTCTCTTGAATATCGCATTAGGAGAGGGTTCATACTGTGTTCAAGCCCTTTGAGAGTCCCATATGTAGGGGGCGGCGGCTCCGCTGTCAGGGAAACATCAGCATCTATAAATAAGCTAAACTTAATACATGTCACTCATGCCTACACTATTTACAATTTAATTGTTTATCAGTGCCCTTCGGGAAACTACGTGTTGGTTAGTAATATGTGATAAGATAAAATTGTAAACAGTGGGCAACTGTTCCTTGTTGGTCGTCCTTTAAATTGGTTAACTTATTACATTGGCCTAATGTTGTTAATTTAGATAAACTTGTATTGAGCCCAATAAATGGAAATAATTGTATGTTGTAGCAAACTTCGAAGGGATATTTATTAATAATATTCTAACTTAGCACAAACTAGTTTTGAACATATTGCACAACCAGGTAGTTAAAAATTAGAGCGACATGGTTCCGTCGCGACGACGCTTCTAAAATAAGGATTTAAAAAAGTTTAAATTTTCCCCTAACCTTTATCCAATACTTCATCGCTTTGGTTTATTTCTTGGCCGTCATGAGTTTTTTTCAGAGCTGCATTAAATGCAGCAATCCATTCATTCATTTCTTCTTCATTGTCAGCTGAAAATGTGTAACCTTTCCCCCCAGCCATGCGCAGCTCGAAACAATAGCGGCCACGCTTTGGATTCTATGTAAACAAAATAATCATAATAAAACATCTCTTTGTTGTTGAGATTAATCAAAATATAATTGTTATTTACCCACAACTTACTTTAACAACATCTGAACAAAAATCCATGACGATTGTGAGCTTTGTGTCCGTTTTCTTATCATCCTTGTACACTTCCATAATGTAGCCACCATCAGCTTCTCTGACCATTGAGCAGTATCGTTTCTTGAACGATTTCGACGCGAGATTGCTAAATATCCTTTCAGAACCGATTTCAGGCCCCTTGAGCAGGTAACCATCTTTGGTGCCAATGTCCACTTTAGCAGCTTGAGCTTCATTATCCCCTTCCGTCTCGGCGTCTATGTCATATACTTCTTGTAGAAATTTGTTATCTATAGGTCTAAAAAACAGAAAAAAAAGATCTTAAACCTTTAAAATGTATTGTACCTATATTTGTAATAACTACAAATAGCAGGGATCACCCCTACGGGGTAGTCCCGAATTGCCTGCGATACTGCTGTTCACAATGCGTAACCATTGCCAGAAATATGACTAACTGGTTTTTAACTACGGCTTCGCCCTCGTGACTTTTTTTCAGGATAAAAAGTAGACTATGTGTTAAGTTAGGGTATAGGCTATCTCCATTTCAAATTCATCCAAAACCGTTCAGCCGTTTTAGCGTGAACGAGGTTACTCCTTAACATTTTTGTTAATAA
This sequence comes from Ditula angustiorana, assembly GCA_963691745.1. Classification (NCBI taxonomy): domain Eukaryota; kingdom Metazoa; phylum Arthropoda; class Insecta; order Lepidoptera; family Tortricidae; genus Ditula; species Ditula angustiorana. Next base: position 6,553,779 of record OY829473.1, read on the forward strand.
ATACATAGGCAGGTATGTCACACAGTGTGTGACATGTCTACCTAGTATTGCGCGTGTGACACACAAGCACTTTCGCATCATTACGAAGTATATATAAAGTAATGTCGCTATCCGTTCCTGTCTGTCCTAAAAGTAAGTAAGCGTATCTTCGGCCGCCTTCTCCTTCTACACTACGCAATGGAATTTAGTACGGTGTTCACTGTCATTTAGAGATTTTTTTTTATGGAAGATTTTTATATACATTACATCCCGATTGTAGGTAGTTTATAAAATTAGTGTGATAGTATGATAAACAGTGCCAAAGATGACGAGAAATAAAAATGATCCATAAATTTATGAAATTTACTCAATAAGCTCATTTGTAAGGCTAATGCTGCACTTGACATTGTTTTACGGAAAAAACATGTTTATTGTCCTTTCATCCTCACTTGTGCAACAAAGAGGAAATGAGTCACAAATCAGATACACAGATGACCTTGGGAACAGTAAACCAAAGCTAGAACTGTTGTCTGCTCTTACGGCCATGAAACATATGGTAATTGTGCTGCTAATTAGTTCTCCAATTGTAGTCTCATTCAATTATAGCCAATTACATGCAACGAAATGCTGTTACACTTAGATACTTGCCTTCTAGCTGCATTTCTTTTGTATCATAACTCCTCAAGTATAAGACTTATAACAATACAGTTGCAGTCATAATAATTTGAGTTATTATACAAGCATCATAATATAATATCATAACATCTTGCAGTAGGAGTAGTTAAAAAGTACAAATTTTTAACATAATCGAGAGGAAAAGTTTTTAATATAACAATAACTGATCAGGTAAAAAAGTAATTATCCTTATATCAACATTTTTATGTTTTTCATATCAGGAAAGCTGGCTGTATAAATGGAGCAATGTAGCATGATCCCGCAAGCCATTTGATGTGGGTTCAATTTGCAATAAAATTGAGTTAGCAAAATTTAAAACTATTCCAAATCGATAGCATTAGTATTTGTGGAAATATATACACGTACACTGTAATAGACAGATGGATGGAGTTAAACTATAACGGTTCCTTTTTACCGGACTGCCACCAGAAGTGAGGATTATGTTTTTACCTTCTTGGTTTGGAATCCTAATAAATATGATTACTTGAAATTGGACACACTCAATGTATGCCTACATATGTGTGAACTTGCTTGCAAGAATCATTGTTAATTTGATCAAGTAACTGGTTGCAGATTATCCTATACAATCCTGTTGTCCCTAAGGGAGTCCTTCCTTAGGGACAACAGGATAGTATGGTAATTCTATCTCTCCTTCGGTTATTGGTATTCTAAAATAGGACTACAATTACAATTTGAAAAGAATCAATTTAAAAAAACCATCAAGTACATAGTTTAAAAATTTGATGCTTTTCCAAAATTAAGTACCTAATTTTAAGTTGTAACTATATTTTATAAAAGGTATAAAATAATAATGCTTACCTAGGTAAATTGAGGTAGGTGCCTGAATAGCTGTTGTATTTATAGTGTATGAGATTCCAACTGGAAGCATAGCTAAGCAGGGCTTGTCGAGTGAGCAAAGGGCAAGTAGAAGCGGTCCTCACATCCGGCACCGCGGTTGTGACTGTCCTCCACCGTCGGGGAAGGACTACGCTCTATGGAACAATAAAAACCACATTGAGGAAAAAACAGGCTCTATGATTTGGAAATTCATCATTCCTCTAGTGCTTTTTCCTCTTTTCTTCATTTTAAGTCCACTTTAGACCATGACTCCAGATTTGCCAAGTCAGGCTATTAAAATGGAGCAACTTCCCATCTGATCTCTATATAATCAATGTCACAAGGAAACCCAGCAGCTAGGATCGAAATTACAAGAATTCGAGTTAAATCATCATGATGTAACTCCCTGATTGCATTAATTAACCAAAAGAATGTGAATTTGCCAGTGTTCATTTTAGACATGCACAGCCAAAGTACTGATCTGTACTAGTTTATCTTTGAAGGACCATACTTTCATTTGATACTAAACTTGATATAGTATACTATTTTAAATGTAAATATATTTTTATGATGATATTTATATAGTAAATAGGGCTATGCCTTGAGGCATGCTCATGTCTTGAGGCAACCAAAGTCTGTTCAAGTCAGGACATTTATTATTATTTTAAACATTTAACACATTCAGTGCCACAGACTCTCTAGGTGAATTATCTGTTTGTAGAGGATTTTCGCTACATATTGTGAAAACCTTGCTAAGAGCTATGATTAGTTGGCCTTTATACATTTTCTTGTAAATTATTATTTTAATTCTTATGTGCAATAATGAGTTTTAGATATACAAATATAAACAGTATTGTTTACTTACAGAAACATCATCAGATGGGTAGAGAAGGATGTCTCTCAGGGGATCATTCAACAGCAATGTTTTGTTCTCTTGAATGTAACTTTCAAAGTCAAAAGCTGTACATTTTTTTGCTATAATATTCTGAAAAAAAAATTCATTAATCACATATTTGATGATCAAAAAGCTAAAAAATGGGCTCTCAGCGGCTAATGATTAGAGACTAACATAATACCCCCTTTTTAATATTTTGTATTTATTTATGTCAAAAACTGCTCATGATGCACTGCATCAGCATGCTATCAAAAAAAACCTTTAGTAACAAACGAATTGTAAGTGTGTGATAATGTCACATAAATCGCCGTGCTTAACATGGGTATTATAATAAATTGTATTATTTTTGTCTTTGTATGCTGTTTAGAAATTCATTTATTATTATGGTCCAATATGAACCTTGGGAAAGCACTAAACAGGTTTCTTATATCTAATACACTAATAATTTATTTAAATAATATTATGTAAACATTACATCTATAAACACTTCCATTTGAATAAGACTACACAATCATTAAGTTTAAAGATGTGAAAGGAGACCAATTTAACCACAGTTACCAGAAAAGTACATTATGCAAAGAATCAGTGTTATACAAATAAAATAATTAATATTTTAATTTGAGAAAATCCCCGGCACCACTTTCACCGACAGTACACACCCTAGTTTCATGGGAAAATAGAGAACAGTAATGATTATATAATGTTATGTGTTAAACTGAGCTTTCATATGCATAATATTCAAAATAAACTTTCCAAACGCATAATTATTCGTAATATATCAATTATTTTTTACAATATTTACCTCATATTCTGCGCCACTCTTCCCCTTGGTGTTTATTGGAGGCATTATTGACGAAAATAAGCAAACTGCTGAGAAAAATTAAATAGCATAACATATCATTGTAATTTTTGCAATATTTAACTTCACATTTTAAATAAATGATCGACTAAAAGCACGCCTTAGCAGAATTCAGCATTGAGAAAAACAACGACAGTCCTCACTCCCCAACAAAAATCAGGAAAGACCACAGATAAACACCACAATACCACCAAAGAGAATATAATCACTACGTTTTAAGTCGGCAATTTGGTACAAAAAGTTTCACTGTTTTAGTATGAAATCGGAGCCTCATCTCTGTGCCTTTTCGTTACCAACATCGAAAAACGAACTCGCACAGCCGCCTTATGTCAACTATATATTCATTTCACACACTTTCGCAACCCCAGCAACTTTTCTCGCCTATCGCTCACTCATCTGTCTGATCTGTCATAACTGAACTTGAATTTGAAATCATCAACTTTGAAATATTTGTTATTTTGGTTAGATAGCGAATGACATTCTTCAGGTTTTCTTTGGTATAAAGTTAATTACTGTGCAATTTCGTGATATTTATTACCAATCGGACGAGTTGTTCCTTGTGAAGTTGTGACTCGTTACAAAATGATGCATAGATAATGTGAGTATTGCAGATTCAAGGCTGCAAAAACGGACGGTCAAAAGAGGCATTTCATGGCAGGATGTCCTCTTGAAGATGTTCGGTAAACATAAAATTTATATTATATGAATAGTTCACGTTGTTACTCGCCTATTTTTCGAGAAAAAACGTAAGTTAAATAAATTGTTTGATTCAAAAATAGTGTATACAATACGCATCGCTTGCCGATATCGATGGTTTTTTTTTATTTTCCATATGTGCAAGATTTTATTTTATCCCTTTGTCGGCGTGACTAATATATAATTTATCTATGCCAAGTACGAGTCTCTGGGCTAAGCTACGGATGGACGGACGGACATGGCGAAACTATAAGGTTTCCTTGTCAAAACTACGGCACCCTAAATTCAGGGTATAAATTATATAATTGTCGTTGTATTTTAATTTGTTGTTTTCGTTTGTCTTTTTTTTAATAATTTTGCTCCGGCAATTTCTAGTTTGGTTAAAATTTTGGATGCAAAAAACCTTAATACTGGGTTTCTTTCTGCGTACGTCGCAGAACTATAGAAGAATTTATGTAAGACCCAATATTTGAGACTTGTCCATTGATGTTTATAGTGATGAGGCTAAGGCGTGGCGATTTACGTATCTACCGATTACTAAGGGTGGCAAGTTATTGCAATAGATTATAGTGACGATTTTTTAAAAGTATTTTTATCTGAGTTATACCTAATTTATTTTAAGATGATAAAAATGAGAGCTGTCAACCTGACGTAACTAGAGATGTCCCTATTGTTATGCCAACTATCGATACTCTCACGCATAGTATACGTATTCCTAGTACTAAAAGCATCAAAACTAGCATTAAAATGTTGGGAAATGTAACTCCATTAAAATGAAAGCTTATAGTATGCATTTCAATAATTTATTCATCATTAGCAGAGTCAGTTTCCCAGTCTGACGAAAATTGAATGAAATTGACGAAATATTACCTAACATAATCTTTGTCATCGTTAAGTAACAGATGAGAGTATATATTTCTAACTAGCGACCCGCCCCGATCGCGGGTACAATCGTGATGTAATAAACATAAAAACCCTCAGTAAAAAATATTTAAATGACGGTGAAAACTGTAAGTATCAAAATCCGTTGCGTGGTCTAGAAGGAGAAGGCGGCCGAACATACATTATAAGAATTTAGGACAGACAGGAACGGATAGCGACCATTTATTGTAATATTGACAAGCAACGTCACCAAAATACAAAATTGAAGCGCATCGGTCGTATTTATGTTGCCACTAATAAAAATTGATAGGTATATTATTACAGTTACATGAAAAAGAAATCTACATTCCAAATACTTATTTCCTTACACAATATATGATCATTTTTTTGTTATCGATAGACCCTCACCTCTAGCAATTAAAGCTCATTGGCATAACATTGTAAAGGCGGTCACTAAAGAAAATAAGTGAACATTACGGAGTGTTTTCGCAGCAGGTTAGACTTTTATTAGCAGATTCGAGTTTAAGTCTTTACACAATCCACCTTTTAGAGGTGATTTAATTTTTCTAAACATTATTTCTCACTTCGAAAAAATCATGTTTTACTTACCTCCTTACAAAGTTACATACCATTCATGAAGTGACACCTGCCATTTTAATCACCTTAAAATAAATTAGGTATTAGGTTCATCGTCTTGAACCTCGTGCAGGTTCTGTCCGGATTGGTACCATAATCTGATATTGTTTCGTTCAAAAATCTATGCTTTGATTATCGAAAATTCGATGAATAAAACCATTTCTCGCTTTTTAGTGAGTCTGGTTGTTTATGTAAGTTACACGCCTAATGTGAATTGCTTGCAAAAGGGTGGTACTTTACAAAATATTGCTTTTCCCAATGCAGGGACGTTAATTCTTGAGGAGTTCTCCTGGAGTGCGATTTTTGAATCTCAACGGGTGACTAAAGGTCGCCAAACTGGCCGTTTTCCATAGAGATTCGGCCATTTTTGTGAGCTTTAGTCACCTGGTGAGATTCAAAAATTGCATCTCTTCACCATCAGCCTCATTTAAGCAAATGCATTGCAATAAGCATTAATTGCTTAGTAACTATATTAAAATAACCGCGCGTATTATTGAGTCGTTCCAGAGGCCGTCTTTATTCACCTCAGTTCCAGTTTTCAGATAGCAAAAGTACCAGTTACTATAAAAAATATCCAAATCGCTACAGGTGTGCATATACTTTTTTAAGATTTCCCTCGATTTCTCCAGGATCCCACCATCAAATCGTGACTTGATGACAATGGAACCAACTTGAAAGTATACTCTTTAAAAAAAAACAAGAATTTTTCAAATCGGTCCAGCCGTCTTCGAGTAATCGCGGAACATATCCTTCCTTTTTTTGAAGTCGGTTAAAAAAGACACGTTCTTAGTCATAGGGATTTTTTTGGTTCATTGTAATGTTTGATTTAATGTTTGGATATCTTTTTGATTTTGTAATAAATTAATCAATTTCGACAAATTTACGAAAAAGTCACCTGAATCGAAGCGACGAACTAAGTTAAAGAAAAAAAGACTTAGTATGTAACTGTTTACGTGTTGAGTTTTTAGTATGAAATACTTTATTATTACTGTAGAAATAAATGTAATAACCACTTAGTTGCACCTCAAAAGAGCATATACATAGCTTTTAGGTATCTGTGAAGCTCAAAAGCTGTTGAATATTTTATTTATAACTTCAATGGATAATGCACATTTACGTTATATGGGTGTTGTCTGGTGTCAAATGTTGGGTCTTACAGAAATACTTCTATAGTAGTCTTATCGCGTGGATTGAAAGTACTTAATTTTAAGTATTTTTGAACTCTTTTTGTCACAGTTTGTCATCTCAGAGTGCCCGTAAATTTGAGACTTGAAAAGGGCTGAACACGATGCTAATTAGATTAGTTGTAAAATATGCGATAAAAACTGTTAAATTAGTATTATTTCAACGTCATATAGTGTTTTTTTCTGCTCATCCCATTCTTCCTACGAAACAAATACAATATCATGAACCGTGGTAACTTCACCTCAAAACGTTGTATGGTACCTACCATAAATCTTATTTAACTCGTCCACAGCAGCAGGCGTTGATATAGTTAAAGAGACGAGTGTCAAAGTTGCCACAGTTTACGACAAGTAATCAAATAATAGAATATGGAGGCGCCGCACTGGTGGCCTATTTATCGATATCGGTAATTTTCTTCTTATTTTTAACAGACATCACTATGTGTGTTTTCTTTATGTTGGTAACCACAGATAAAATATGTTGGTAGCATTGTTGGCTCCACAGATATCATAGAGATTACGCTTGTCAATTATTTTTCTTGTTGTTGGCAATAATAATTGTAAGATCCTCGTTGAAAATTTTGTTATTTTTTTTTAAAGGGAGTTCTGACTCTAAAACACGCTAAAAACGTAGTGGTTATTATTTTCTAACCAACTGGCAAGTGCGAAAAAGATACATGATTTATCTATAAACAGTGTGACCATATGTGGCAGGATCCTGCCTTTTTGGCAGGATTAGACCGTCATTTTAACTTCTGGCAGGATCGGTTGACGTTTTCGAAATCTGGCAGTATTTGGCAGGATAGCAATATGAGCTGGCACATTTGGCAGTATAGCCTTAGACTGGGTTCACAACAGGCATTTGCGAGCGATGAAAACGCAAAAGCGCAGCCATTGACCAACCAGAGACAGCTATTGACGTGTTTTTGCGTTTTTATCGCTTGTAAACTCTGATTGTGAATCCAGGCTTAAAGGAGTAAGTGGCGGTATCGACGAAAGAAAAAAGCAACTTAAAGAACTCTGTTTTGGCATAGTAAATGAATTCTTTGTTTTGGCCATCTACGGTTTTGGGAATTTCCTTTAGCATTTCTTATTGAATTTGTAGCTCATTAAATTTTTAACTGTCACTTGTTTTCCTAATTCGTCGAAAACACAACACATTGTCATTTACGATTTCGTGCGATGCGGATGTTTTGCTGATTTATCATGAAATGCAAATATGAAGGATTATATCGCCCGGAGTCCTGCACTTTCGTCTTGGAAAGCAAAAGTGAAAATGAAGATCTTGCATTTTGTAAAGCATGTATCTTGAAATTGGTGTCTGTCTAGGTTGTCTGTAATTTAATTTCTTGACTTTTCTCTTTGAATTAAATTGTTTTAAACAAAAGTATTAAAAAATGGGTGTCCATTCATTTTAAAAATCTTAAAAATATTTTGGCATTTTTTCCGACATTTTGAGCATAAGACTGTGGCAGGATTTGTCAGTTTTCTGGCCTAAGTGGGGCAGGATCTCTAATTTGAAGTTGGTCACACTGTCTATAAACACAAATTTACTTCAGACCTGCTTGCTTGAGGCTTCAGGTTGCTTGAGTTTTTTATAGATAGTTGTTTTACATATCTAATTAATGTTGTAGTAATGAACTAGTTAAATAAAAGACAGCTTTAAAAGTGTTTTCATATATTCAGGATACACTGTTTTTTTTGTGTTTAATATAGGACACCATCTATTTCAGGCATGAACAAATATAAATGAACTGAAACTTGTTTTTACTCATAGGTACCTACATTTATTATTTGACTATTATTTAGCATTAATCAAGTAGGTAAGTATTTCAATACGCCCTTATAATCTTTTACTGAGGTGGTCATACAGGGTTCACTTTATATTTCAAAATGCTATAAGATAGCTTCATTATTCAGCTAAAATAACTAGGAGTTTAATTTCAACTATTAGGTACTTTTTTTTTCAATAGGTACCTATAATATGGACATTGTATAATTTTAATTGTATGTTGATATATCTATAATCTATAACATTAAATAGTCGTGCACTTACTTGTCTTTGGCATTAAATATGAAGATTTATTAAAAAATAGTTAGACAATATCTGCAGGCGTTTAAAAGCAATACAATGCATATCCTATAATAGAACTATTCTCTTGTAAAACTCTTACCATTTTTATAGTACCTACCTATATAACACGCGATTTTATTTAAAAGTTGTGCTGCAAAATACAAATCGTTATGTAGAATATCAACCAAACATTTTTTTCGTGATTTGTGCATACCTAGAATATAAAGTTATTAATCACTAGCGGACGCGCGCGACTTCGTTCGCGTGAAATTAGTAGCCTATGTCCGTCAGGGATAGTGGAGCTTTCTATCGGTGAAAGAATTTTTGAAATCCGTTCAGTAGTTCCAGAGATTACCCCCTACATACAAACAAACAAAGTTTACCTCTTTATTATATTAGTATAGATTAGACAGATTAGTGTAGATTACCGCCATCTTTCACACTTTCCCACACTTAGGTATCCACTGAACGAGTCAATAATTCGACAAAATCGTATTCTTATCCTTTCACAAATGAACAATTTAAAATGCTTTTTGCACTTCATTGTGGCCATTTAAACTCGGCATATACTATAGTAAAATGTTAAATAAAAAAATAAAGGGTTTTTTAATAAGTTGGATAAATGATCTAATTGATACATGAACGATAAGTCAACCAAATTGAATTTTAGGCCACTGTAGATTTTTGTTGGAATGCAAGAAGCTTGTTTAGAGAGATCGCTTCGTTTTAAGCGGGAATTTAAAAAATCATAGCAGCTAATTTATGTATTGTGGCTAAATGAAAGCGCTTACGGATTGCGCGACGGTTTATCGCCTTAATATTTACAAATCACGAAATAAAATAAAAATAATTATCTACCTGTACTGGAAAAAATAACACATATATAAATCGGATAGGTCAATGGTTCTGTAGTAACAGGTGCGCATACGGAAAATCGGACAGAGAGACGTTGCACAACTTACGTATAATAGGTAGTTTAAAGTAAGTATAATTAGTAACCACCATTATTTCTCGTATGCACACTTCATCATTTTTAACAGCCTGTGATGGTTGATTCTTAAACACAACTTTGTTTTTCTCATCAAGAAGGTAAATACCTAACAGATAAGATGAACTTTGAAAACAATTTACTACCTACTTACACTTTTCTCTTATGAAAATGTTCGTTCTCTAAACTTAGATATGTACATTTGTTAATGTTACAGCATTTTGTTTATAAGTAATTATGGCACAACAAATAATTACAACCTTACATATAATAAATGTTAAATAATGGGTCCAAAAACTGAAAACTCTTTCTTCTTGAAATTTTAATGGCCTAAATTCCACAACACAACTTTGCAAAAAAGAGAATATCTTAATGTCTGGAATGTTCCACAGGGAGGTATAATGATTTGCTTCGGATTAAGCCGCTGTAAGTCATTAGATAGGCAGATACAAAGTTCTTGTTGGTAACGATTTGCTACATTCTTATTTGAACTTTCGGTACACTTTAACACTTATCTTTAGTTTATAACAGTCATTAACATTATGTGTCGGTATACTTCGTTATGAAAATATCACACTATATAATTGAGTATTTCTCCAGCGTGTCCTTTTGCATCTCCAATATCTACCACACTCGCACTCATTCAACATTCGAAGTTTGTGATGGTGCTCTGGGGCATGAACGAAAAGGTGAACGCTGAGGCGGCGGGCGGCGGCGAGCAGCGCGGCACGTACTGCGCGGCGGGCGCCAAAGCCCGGGCTCCCGCCGGGGCTGCAGCGGCCGCCGCTCCGCGTCACGTATACTCGCCATCCTCCTCTTCTTCGTCCTCCTCGTCACTCAATTCCGACTCAGGCTCGGGGTCTGGAATTGCCGCCAAATAGTCTACAGGAGGCCGGGGTGCGGGTATCAAGTAACCCGCCGAGTCCTGCGGCGGGGGCGGCGGCCGCGGTAACCTTATCTGTGCGTTCGTCCCGTTCGCCGCAGCTGCTATCTCTAATTTTCTACATATCTCATCAAATCCTATTCTGTCTCGAGGATCTGACCTCCAACATCCTCTCATTAATTCGCACGCGAAACGAGGGCAATTTTCCGGTGGGACCAGAACTATACCCTGCAGAATAAGCTTGGTAGCTCCGTCGTTATTGTGTCCATAGAAGGGTTGTTTGCCTCTGCTGTAAATCTCCCAGAGCACCACTCCGTAGGACCACACGTCCGACTCGTGAGTGAATCGAGCATAAACAATGCTTTCTGGGGACATCCACCTCACTGGCATGGGACGTTCGCCACCCATCTTGTAGTAGTCGCAAGTGTAAACGTCACGCGACATTCCGAAGTCAGCGATTTTTACTGCGAGGTTGGCTCCGACCAAGCAGTTTCTGGCGGCGAGGTCTCTGTGCACAAAACGGCGCGAGGCGAGGTACTGCATACCGCGCGCTACTTGTAACGCCACGTGCAGCAGCGCAGGCTCGTCGAGCGCGGGCCCGGCGCGCCCGCCACCGCGGCAGCCGCGAAGCACTCCCGCCAAGTCACCCCACTCCATATACTCGAACACCATCCATGGACTCGCATTGATATCTTCTGTTAACAAAATATTACTAGTAGTTTCTTTTAAAAGGAATATACACACGTACATAGACTTTTTTTACTTACCTCTATGGACAACTCCAACGAGGCTCAAAATATTCGGATGCCGGAAAGCGGACATAATAGAAACCTCTCTCACGAAATCTTCTTCAGCACTGCGGCCTGCGCTTTCCTTCAGAACTTTTATGGCTACGACTTGCTCGTCATTTTCCAGTCTTAGTAGACCTGAAGATGTTTTTTACACATTAAAAAAAACAGGAAGTTAAGAATACGTTTTTATATCGTCGTTATGAAAAATTGGGCATTTTTTTTTACCTTTGTGGACTTTTCCAAAGCATCCTTCCCCGACTTCTTCGAGAAACGTAAGTGCATTTCTGTCCAAGAGCTTGACCTGGTCATTGGTAACATCTGAGCTGAGGAGACCGGGAGCGTTGGGGGCCGCTGCCGGACCAGTCGCTGCGCCCGTCCCGCAAACTCCGTACTGCGGGTTCGTTATATACCGTTCAGCAAGCAGTGGTTCTCCTGGTCGCACACGCTACAATAACGGAACAAATCGTATTTTATGTAGCTGTACAACAGGAAACTAGCTTTATGCTTAAGCGAATCATTTGCAGGATAAAGGTATAGCCATAGATAAACATAGAAGTGTTAATGTTTGAAGGACGTTATTTATTACAGCAGGAAGAACACTTACCGGCTGCCCTTTTCCCGATACGACGCATATTCGCCTTCTTAAGTAGCAGATGACGGACAGTGCAAGGATAATGACTAGCAACAGAGTCCCGACGATCGCACCGGCGGCTAAGAGAGCTCCAGAACCGTGACCCACGTTTCCACTTGACACGATCGTCTCACTGCCCGCTGTTGCTTCAGGGAAAACATCACTGACTAATGAATTAGATACCTGCAACAAAACATGTTGATTGATAAGGTTGTTACAATGGTTTTAAGTAAAATTTGGACACATTTCATAAATAACTAAACTATGTAAGGCAAACAAGTGCATCGCCTAAATTTTCTCTTTTGCCTTGATTGGCAGGGAATGCCATAAGGCGATAAGTCCGCCTTTTGAATAATTTTATTTTTGTGTTTATGTTCAATAATGTTTAAACAGGTAAATATTTTCAAAAACATAATTAAAAACTCCTTAAAATGCTTTTTTTACTTGTGCTTTAATATACTTTTGATCAAATTATGACTATCTGCTCTGCGGACGGTGACAAGATAAAGGGAAAATCATCAATTCTCTATTTCCAATGTTTTCACGGACAACTAAGATCTCATTTTAGTAGCGATATATGTATGAGCCATACTCGTAGTGCAGTACAGTTAAAACAAAGCTACACAAATCAGTACTAAAGATTAGGTGTTTAGAAAATGTTAGTAACATATTTCATTGATAATACGTGGCTCGAAACGAACCCCCCTTGCTCGGTATTAGGAATACCCAGAATACCCAGATATTACAATACCTATTATATTAACTAGGGAGGTAGTCGCTTCGACATCACTCTCAATTCGGATTACACGACAACTATGTATTATCATGGCTGACCTATCTATGAATATTTATCAGTAACGATGGAAAAACACTAGTTATTCCATTCTGAAATAAAAAGCACCCGTCAATGTGTGGGAGCTGCGCGCGAAATCGATATTGTCATTGTTAGTAGGCGATCTGATTTGTTAGTACACCCCAGTACACCCAATGTCGCACTTATACTGCCTTGCTGATTACGTTTGCGTACTTCGTTCGCAATACAGATATAATATAGTCTACTATCAAGGAAGCATATATGTCGAGCGAGCAGCGTGACGTATGCGGGCAAAATATTATCCATTGGGTAGGTACTTCTCTCAAAAATCACGCAACACTATCTCTCCACGCGGGATTTAAGCTTGTTCTAATTAGTTTGCCATATCGATTCACTTAAACGAATTCCAGAGATAAACGTGTTTAATGAAGATGGATAGGATAGCTCACTTGTGCCGTGGGCGGCGACGGGGAGTATCTAGCGTCGTCGGAGGCGTTCCACGTGCGCGGGGGCAAGACGTTGTAGATCGGCTTCGGAGTCAGGGGCACTGCGAACAATGGACATAAATTTGAAAACAATAGCCAAATAAATACTTTTTAAATTTTGTGATGCGCCTGATGTAGATTAGGGCCTCTTTTTGACAGCCTGAATGCGATATATTTATAGAAGCGAAACGAAAACAACTGCGTCTCGCTCTCCGCATTAGACGATTATGAGGTACAGCGTCAGGTTTTGTTCTGCTTCTACATATCACTATGTTAAACAAAGGCCCAGTACTTAAACCTAAAGAAAAGAATGATCGAGATTATTTTGTTACCTGTGCTTCGTAGACATTTGAAATCTTTAGTAGGTGGTTCGCCTTCGTTTGTGCACAAACAGTAGTGTTGATTTTTGTTGTAAGGCATGCAAGCCGCTTCGTCACCGCAGGAATGGGATTCGCACTTGCCAGGGTTTACTGTAAGGACAAACATTTTCTTTAATGGTATTTTGCAGTAACGTAATGTAGTACAAACCGGTACTAATGTGGTAGTAACATTACGAAGATTCTACTGCAGAGGCCCTAACATGACCGGCCAAGTTTAGTTTATCTGAGTTTATGTCTATGTGCTTCTCTTTCTTTTTTGGACACTAGTTTGACAGAGACGCAGGGAGGAATAAAATTAAACATGGAAGGGTCATTTTAGGGCCACTAGCTCAATAGATTTTATTTTATTCCGGAGCTGGTCTCATTTTGTTCTTGTACCTTACGGGCCGCTTCGGTCCCCTCAATCTACATTTACGACTTCATACTTTTTAAGTGTATAAACGCTCGGGTGCCGCGGAAGATAAAATGCAGTCAGGTGTAAATCGACAATAACTGAAGAAAATTCATTCTTGCTTAGAAAGATTGTCATTGTAAGGGGAGGAAAATACCGTCTATGGGAACTGGAAACCCAAAAAAAGTCGCTAATCCGTTCCCGGCTTTTAGACCCCTCTGCTTGGCCTCTAGGTCTCGTCTGCTCGTCACTGTACAAAACGTGCGAGGTCAGTCACTCATCGAATGTTTATTTAAAAATTCCTAGTACCCCAGTTTAGATCGCGATTTTGTAAAAATTTTATCTTACTTGTAAAGTTGAAGGTTTTTTGCTCTGGTAGCTCTTCTTCCCGTGACACCCTCGTCAGCTTCTCGGCGTAATCCCGTAACCGCTGAAAGAATACATTTGATAAGTACCATATTAAAGCATTAATTAAAATAAAGTCGAGACCCAATTACAGAGAAAAGCGAGACATGAATCAATGAGTAATCTAATGAACGCTTGTTGTTAGGACGTAGGACCATCATCGCAGGCACGTTACGCATTGCCCATATAAATAACCCTTGGACTATTAATCTACGATTAGAGATCATTTAAATACCCTTTCATATTAATTGTCACGCCAAGGTAAAGCTCATAGGCACTTGCTAGTGCTAAGAGGATCTACTGCGTAATGTGTTTTTCATAAACATTAGATACTCGTTTAGATTTTTCCTGCCTCAGCTCTAGTAGAGGTTATAACAATACGAAATTACTTAATAGGAAATATGCCTCACGAAGCAAATGGGATAAACAAATTGTTGTAGATCATCATTAAAAATTTATTTCATGTCCATAGAAGTAGATAAAAAAAGCAATATTTTAGAAGTTATAGCGATACAAAGTTACAAAAATAAAGAAGAATAACTTATTTTTTATTGCTTCGAATTATGATAATTCAAATTCAAATAAAAAAATTGAAAATTTAGTATTTTAAATAATTAAACATTCCCATTTACAAGAGGCCGCGCGGCCGTGGGAAAAGTCCTACAAGTAGACGGGAATAATAAGTCTTGCCAAGTGTAAGGTACCGTATTGTTTTAAACAAGTAATTACCTCACGTGCTCATCGTGACTGGTCATGTATCAAAGTTTCGCTGCACAGAATGACAAATTAACGTCCACATTACCATATATCTAGAGGTTTGTAAAGCTTTCCACAGCTTGGTTATATTACAGAAGCTATAGTTGTAAAACAAAATGTATGTAATGTAAAACTACTATAAACAAAAAAAGCATACTTTGGAGCATTGCACATGGTTACCTAATTTAAAAAAGGCGATATTAAAACGCGAATAAATTTTGAGTGTGGAATAGTAAGCGATTAGCAGAGCCCGTTTCACATTTATTGCAGTGCATGACTGCAGTACAGTTGACCGCCCATCCAGTTGACTGAACTCATTCATCACTGGATCCAGTGCATTCCTGAATGGCAATGCCAGTTTAGGTTATCCAGTTAAAATCCAGCGCTGGATTAAATCGCTCAACTGTAATGCTACGGGACTAATGTGAAAAGGGCTTTACGTGTCCGTTTACACTTAAATTCGGAGATCACCTATCTAGGAGTGTCTATTATTATAATTGAATAAAAATAAGGCGATTGGGCAGCGCACCGTTATCTAAGGAACGTATGAGATGCTCGGCGTGGAGTTATTTTGGCCACCTTATCGTGAGAGTGGCCGCACTCCGCCGAGCCTGGAGCTACGATAAATCATTAATATCAATAAGTGAATTATGTTTATTTACGTTAATAATAACAATTTCTATGCGATTTCGCTGAGCAGTTACGAACTTAACTAGCACCTATCGCTGAGAAATATGGGAAGTTAATGCTATATGGTACTAATACAAGGATACAGGAGATAACACTGCTTACACGTGCGGTTTCATACAATTATTTGTAATAATTTAAAATTTAAATTTTCATGGAATACCGTACTCTTCATTAAATTTGTTTTGCTAAACATGTTAAATGTCCCGACGCATTTAGTTATGCAGATTGTGCCATCATCAAGCCTTTACACCTTTAGTCAACAGATTACAACACTAGAGCTTAATTGGTACTTTATATGAGTCCGGATAATGATGATAAGTTCCCAATTGGCCTAAAATGTGTTTATAGTTGCTATTGTAATGGAAAGTTCGCGAATGCGCGATCAATCGTATTATTACAGTCTGATGGGCTCTGATGATTTACACATTTTGTAAGTACCCTCATGACGACGTATTCCATGCACAAACAAAGGAAAAACTTGAGTTCTAACGTTTTTGTTGAATTGGAAACTCTTTGTAATTTTAAGGAAACGTCACTTTTCTTCCGCTATGTTTAAAAAATTTAATGCTAAATGTTTCGGACGTAGAAAAATGAATCCACTTAGAAATCTGCGAAATGTTTACACGATGAATAATGTTTGAGTAAATAAGTATTCCAATTCGTAATGCGTCCGGATCGATGGTGTCGTTGCTCAACCTCGTTTAAGTAGGGATCATGATTCAATTAGAAAATGTTTGTTCTGTTGTAGTTCCAGTTGGTTTGTTTTTCCGAGTAACACGCCTACACACGTGCATTAACTACGGCAACTCAACAACGTCCAACTGAAAACGTTGTGTATTACTATTGTATTCGTTACAAATTTCTAATAGGCAAAGTAGAAACTGCAGAAGTTGGAAATAGGCAATTGTAAATAGCAAAATTAGTTACATGAGTCATACAGGTGTTTTAGAATTCGCAACAGAAACTTCTGTTTGTGTTTCAAATAGCTTTGGTAGTGTCGTAGAACCGTTCTAGGTTGTACCCGGGATACATACGTAAAAAAAAGGCATAAGAAAGTAGATGGAGTCGTTATCATTGTCATGCTGTAAGAATATTAAATTATGATGGAACAACCCTCAGTAAAGCTAGAACAGTTAGTTTAGATACGGCCATTAACCATTTCCTATCCGACGCAAGGAGGTGGTCTAGAATGTAATGGCTACTGATCGTAAATAGTAAATATCGTTATAAAGTAACATTAAGCCACACGATAATATGGATTTACGATCAAATATTGTTGTGTGTAACAATATCCGTCTTCTTAGATTGCGGGGAGCATTGCACAATCGGTGAGCATTGGGCATTCATCTAACGGGCACCGTTTGTTAACCAGCCGCGGTATTGTGGTCAAAATGAAATGTGATCCGTTCCATCCGGAACTTCGTTGCGACGCTTCTGATCCCCGTTTCCCGCTTCCAGAGAAGGTTACTGATTTCCTAAGAAAAGTGGTGGGCAGATGAAAAGATGGTATTGTTTATTTACAGCCCAACACTCCAATATATCACTGTGCAATTTTCGTAAATATGTAATGGCTTTTAGTCACTGTCTTAAAATAGACGGGAAATTTCATTACGTCAAACTCCAAAGCTGAGTTACGTTAGTGTTCCCTCCTAATAGGTATGAAAGAGTTAAAATGACACGTCTAATACATGCCCGTTTGTTTAAAACCGACGACTTCAAAAAGGATAATTCGGCATACATGGCTAACTCGAAGTGGCTACGTATAGTACTCGTATAGTTGCAGGCAAACATCTGGAGCATAAATCAAGTGGAGTACCCCACGTTTGTGCATACACATTTGTAATAGAAAGTGCTACTACGCAATCAAGGTCGTGCTCAAGAAGTTTGCCGGGAACTATACTTTGAATTGTCGTTAACTATCACCTGACATGTAAGTTTGGTGAAATAGAGGCATAATAGTAGCAGTTAGCGCGCCTATGCATTATAATGAATACTTGATACACCAGAAGCGGCAGAAGCACTATATAATATAAATAAGAAGACAGTTTTAATTTTCTTAAAGTTATTTTCTCATCTTCCCGTATTTTGACCGAACCGTTTGAGTGCCATATTCGTATTTAGAAAACCACTTTCAGCAAAATGAAAAGTATGGTGTAGCGAGCAAACCATTCAAAAGATCGTGATAAAATTCGAGAAATGCTGATATTATTCTTGTCCCTGCCGGTTCCATGAAGATCCGAGTAACATAATAAAATAAATTCTCGACAGCATCATTGCTCTCTTCGGATTTGTACGAATTAGAGTAGGTCGTTTAGCATGATACAAGCATGATACAGTTGGAATTTTGTTTGTGTTTTCTTTTCTTTCTATCTACATTCCACTTCGGCAAATGTGTATGTATGTATTGCTTATAGTGTTGGTTTACGTAGTGGCATAACCACACTGAAGCCAGTTGCAGGTTGTAGTATGAATAGGCCCGCTCGACCGGAGTAGTACCTACACTCTCACATGATACCTTGGTAAAGTACTCGTATTAACTTTTGTGTTTCGTGCGGTGAGAGCTTCGGGGTGGGTATCTAAAAGCCGGTAACGGTTCAGCGTTCCTCTTGGGGTCGCTGGATTTTTTAAAGTGTCGGTGAACATTTTCCATTTGGTGACATAGCGGCCGTATCCCACATGCTCGTTTTCCTCCTTTTCAATTAAAAAAATAGCATAAGTAGGTAGGTACAGTCAAGGAAATTGAAACACGTACCACCGTAGAACCTAGTCGAAGAGACATACGCATGACATTTGTATAACATAGCCTGGCGTTTAACGCGTCGCGTCATTGCGATACTGTTCTAAGGTGGTACGTGAATTAATTTTCCCTTAATTTTCCCTACTCTACCTACGTTTTTCTCCTTAATATATTAAGCTCTTTTACATAGCAAAACAACTCGGGCGAAAGCTGTGAAAGTTATTTAATATGCGCACATAGCTTCACAGCATCTTTCATTTAATCATCTTCTTGTAGTATTCTATTTCCAAATGCAAAATAATGAGTTTATTGTAGACTTACAGTGTTTTATTTATTGTGTTTTATGGTACAAGAGAAAGAACTTTCTCGATATCCGTGCACTAATTGGCTGTTTCTTGGAATTGCAAATTCTCATGAAAAACGGAATTTCAATAAGTTTGTAATAACCATACTATAGCCCCGAATTGAGATAACATACGATTACATACTTATCAATGAAACGTATATTTGCGGAAATTCATTGGAATAGGGATTTGTTATTCAACAATGGCCTTAAAATGAGTCACACAAAAATTTATCCCAGTGTAGCCTTAACTAATTTAGTATCATAAGACAGGGACGACGCACCGAGGAATGGCTAAAACTTGATCAGTAATGTTAGAGCCCCAGTATGGGCCATCCGTAAATTGATTGACATGATTCACATGATTTTAAACATTTCAAGCCTTAGCCCAGGGGTTCCTAAACTTTTTAGCACGCGGCGCAATTGCAGCTTTAGTATTTTGTCGCGGTGCCCTCGCTAGTCAAAATAGGATACAATACATAAATCTGAATTATATGTGAGTGTCTTTAAGCGAGCACCTCACGGCGCCCATTTTTACCTCTCACGGCGCACCAGGGCGCCGCGGCGCACACTTTGGGAACCCTTGCCCTAGCCTTATATTTAAGGCTGGTTTATACAATTTAAACACCTAATTATTTATTTTTGACAAAAACATAAAAATAAAGAAAAATACTTCATTATTTGTTGCATATTTTATTCAGTAAGTATTCGATATTTTTTATTGCAACACTATACAACTACAATTTTAACCGTACCTACCTTTTATTTTATAAAAAGAAGGAAGAAAGGCTGAACGTTCGATTATCTTTGTCTGTTAATTTGTGACAAATTGTTACCCATTATTCTTATCCTAAGTCAGTTATTCTACGTAGACAAGCCTTTAGTTTAGTTCATCAGTGGGTTTTGTGCACCCACGTGACAGGCGCGGATTGATAGATTGAGCTTGAAACAATCGTCTAACAAGTTCTAGCCCGAGGATATTATGTTACAAAGCACCTTTGCCGAGGACGAAACAACTATACAAAATACGAATTACTCAAACATTGTGAGCTGCTTGCATCACCTAACAGGAATTGTACATACAGTCAGCGTCAAATACTTACGTCGGAGCAGACAAAGTAGTCAAAAATATTTGAATACGCCCGAATTTATTTGACAATAGAGTCGAGTTTAGAAATTTTTGAGCACTTTACTCGCGCCGATACGTTTGACGCTAACTAAGGAGGGTCTAGTGTAAGTTTTTGTTACAATAAACGCAACGAACGCGTTAGAGTTAACCTTTCAATTACTATAGAAGCAAAGACAGCACCTCTTGCGGCGCGTATTTGCAACAAATTTTTTCCATACAATTTAGAAGTTAACGCTAACGCGTTCGCGCTTTTTTTGACAGAAAACTTACATTAACGGCTCTGTATAGTGTACGTACACTCAAATATCGTATCAAATGTATAATTATGATTCATGATTCTAACAATCTATTGTAATTTTTTGTTTGATGATATTTTTCTTTCAGTTTATGGCTTAATAAATTATAACTCGATCCGTATACACTTAATTTTTCATGCATGAAAGTCCCGCAGTGTTTTTAATGTATTTAAATTACTTGCTTTTGCGTTTACAAATTCCGTTTACCAAATGGGAAGTAAATAAAGTCAGCATTTAGATCTGTTTTGAACGGGTCATTTCATCCCACCTCCCATTAAGGGCATGAAATGGACTGTAGATAAACAACTTGTGAAGAATACCCTTTTTTTATTAATCATTTCCTGCAACTTTTTTTTATTTAACTGCCAGTAATTACACCGGCTGTCTTGCTCTCCAGGCCGGAACACAACAGTACAAGCACTGCTGCTTAGCGGCAGGATTAGCGAGCAAGATGGTGGCAGCGATCCGGACGGCCTTGCACAAGGTATTGGATAGGGTACTTACCTACGTCCTCACGTTGTCAAAAGTAAAATGAAGGGTTTAGAACTAAGATCGTGTTTATTTCAAAATACAGCCTGCTTTTAATAATAACATTTGTATCGCAATGCATTTCCCAAAAAAATTTTTTTTTTACTTTCCGTAAAATAATATTGTTAAGATGATATTTACAACAGTTTCTCAGGTTTATATCCCATTTGCTTCTGGATGCATATTGCCTATTATTTGGGAAATACAATGCTAGCGCTCGTACAATTTTTTGTTGGTAAGAGTGTAATTTTCTCTCTAAGTTTTAGCTATACCTACCCATCACAGAAACATTGAAGATTGCGCAAGACCTATTTAGATAGGTAACATTAGTTATAACAACTGGTCCACATTTATATGGTTCAAATAAATAGGTTACTGTTTTAGGAACAAGAGATCATGGAGAGTGGGTGCGCGAGCGCAGTATGGGCGCACCTGGCGCAGACGCGGGCCGATCATTAAAAATGTTTATTTAAAAATCCGACCGCTTAACGCCCGTAAGCGCTTTGTCAGTCAGAGGGAACCATCCGGCTCCTAAAAAGCGTTTTGTTATACCGAAAAACTGACATTAATTAACATCTGATGGTCCTTGGTTCTTAATGATCAACTTGGTTCTTAATAATCACCTCGTTGAGTTTCTTGCCGGTATCTTCTCATCAAAGGGTTTTCTGAACCGGTGGTAAATTTTATGACATTCGTAAGTGCTACCTGTAAGCCTAATCTGAATAAAATATTTTGACTTTGACTTTGAATGTGAAAATTGTAAATATAAATTGTTATTATGAGTACTCCTATCATAGTAAAGGTCATGTGTGTCACACGCATGCACTCGTTAAGTATCTGTTTAATTTTTATTGTTTGGTCTTAGGGAACAGCTAATATAAAAAAAAATTATATTCATACCATATTTGATCAAGAAACCGTTACAATATATTGCATAATGCCATCCAATGCCTACGAACGTTAAGGCCTGTCTATTTTCCTAAAGTGTCGGGCATCGGGCGCTCGACGGATCGGGCTGTGCTTTTTAACAAAACATCAACAACATTTCAACGATTATACGCGTTAACGGCTTTACAAAACAAAGACCTTTATTTATTTGTGTTACTATTATCCTCGTTCAATAGCAGGTAATTCATTAAATTGTTTTGTGTTATGAGGGGTGGGGTTTAATATGGTTTCCACTGAAAGGTTGTAAACATTTGTTTATCATCTAACTAGCTAAGTTTGCGATGAAGTCTTGAATTCAAGGAGATTAAAAACAGATACTAGAGTATTTGCTGTTTCTGCACGGCTCAACTAAACCAGATGCATTATGACACAGCGTGTTCCCCTAAAAATTTTAATTACTTAACAGCTTTTAAAATCTAAAATAACTGGGATGAATGAATGAAAGTGTCAAAAAAAAAGCGCGAGTACCGACTGAATAATCCTTAGATGTTTACTAAGCAATAAAGGCGCCTAGAGCGCACTAAACTAAGACATAAAAAGTTTAAAAAGCTCTCAGTAGATCAAACAAAACGAGAGTTGGCGGTCGTCAGGCGGGCCGGTGTCGGGTTGCGCCGGCGGGTCACATTCGTCCTAAATAATAAACACCAGATTGGTGTCAAAATGAACACATTTTATTATGCCATCAACCCGTAAACCCCCGATTTCATGCAAACCAACTGTTTATCTCTAATAAATCTTCCGCGAAGGTCGAGCGGTCTTTGATCTAGCAATCGAAGTTTTATGTTTTGCTTTGATTGTTGTAAATTATTCTAATGCATTACAACTTGCAATTGTGTTGTGGTTTTCGGAATGGTTTATTCAGGTTTATGTTTCAATAAACCTACGTCGTTCGTGTTGCCCTAAATTCTGATAATGTTTATTTCATTAAGCTCCCCAAATTGAACAGCTCTATTTATTCATAGAATTAATAGAAATCTGTTAAAAGTAAATTACAAATAGGACGTCGTTCCAGTAAAACACCGTTTTTTCCAGGGGACTTAACAAACTTAACCTAAAAGGGAAACCAAATATCTTTTTAAGGTATTCTCAAAAAATGATTTAATTTAATAATTTATTATTATATATTAAAGATGTTCTACCAAAATAAATTATTGTGGATATTCATGCGGTATTCGCATTTAATCGTAGGCAGTTAGTCAACGTAAAAGGATATTAAATAAAGATATAATGTGACTTGCATTGCGGATTTCTCACTTCAAAAGCCGACTTCGTAAGTAGGTAAGTGTTAACTTGTGTACGTATAAGGATTTTACCTTAACGCAATACCTACGTCTTATTCGAGTGAAAGCGCCAGGCTGAGGATGCACAGGAATGTGTCGTCTAAGCCGAGTTTTATTCCCACAGCTCACATTGAACCTAAATTGGCCAAGCGCACCCATAATGAGGAACCGGTGCACCCATAATAGGATAGAGCCAGCAGAGACGCACCAAATTCAGGCCGTTTTTTTGCCCGTCTGCCGATTACGCCGCCCGTACCAAATGTACCTATATTGTTATTTATTACTCGTAGTAGCATCTCCAAATTAAGGAATGTTTTTTCTATCGAACACACTGTGGGCACTGCTCCATCATTGTTCTTTATTTCCGTACATTGTATACATAATATAGTTACGTACGTACATATCTATTTTTTTATTAAGGTATGATTGTGTTTCATTGCTAGGCAAAAGTCTCTCCCTAGAATTTCACAACTTCTTAAGGTATAGCTATACTCTGGCTATACTTATAAAAATAATTGCTTGGCAGACTAAGTCGTAAAACGTTGAGCCGAAACCGCAATTGTTTTGTCCGGTTGCCCATCATTATTTTCCTTACGTTAAAAATAAGTTTGAGAAGAGATTTCTTTAGTTTCATCAATTTTTCTTGATAACTCTATTTTCATTATACTTAGTGTCTAAATAAGTCTTGTGTCTGACCTGAACTTGACACAGAGTGTTGCGTGTGCGCACTGGTGTCATCAGCGTAATGCGGAAATTCGGATTTAGGGCACGCGAATTGCTGGCGTTCGGAACTGCGGCCCAGTTGCAATGCAAGGCCCGACCCACTTACTCCACTTTAATTAGACATCCAATGAGTTCTTAGCGTTGCAGTTGGTATCGCCAGAACCTAGTCACTTTCGAACAGAGGATGCGATTGTTTACGCCACGGATTTTAATCGCAGAAATTGAAATTACGTTGAAATGGAATTTTGACGCGCCGGCGCTTGCTTACATCTTTGCATAGTATAAAACAAAGTTGCTATCTGTTCCTGTCTGTCCTTATGTCTTCGGACGCTTACTCGTTGTAAACAACGCAACGCATTTTAATAAAGGTTTCACTGTCATCCACAGATTTTTTATGTCCATTGCACCCGAATTGTAGTCGTGTGAAGCCGCAGCGGGTCACTAGTATATACAACTTTAAAGTAGGAAGACAAAAATATAAGTTCAAAGTGTTGTAGACTAATAATTCAATTAAATCAATTAATTTAGCTTCCAAAATATTACCCTACTTCATCAAAATTACCAAAGTTTCCCATGTGGCTCTAGCGTGACCGCTAAGTTCAAGTTTGTTTCTCCGTGCATCCTTTTCTTATGAGACTAGTTAGATAAAGCTGCAGCAAGGGATAAAGTCAACATGGGTGGTCATGTCAGGGTTGTTGGTGTTACCTTGACAGACGGATGGACAGGTGAACGGTCAGTAAGGCACTCTAAAAAGAAAATCCTGGTGGTATATAAAATTTCCCTGCGGGTTTAAAACAAAAAGATAAATTTTACTACAAAACTTATTGCTTTAAGGGGGACCGACTAGGGTCGCTCTCAAACAAAGTCCCGTTAGATGGCGCTGTAAAAAAAATTACGTTTTTTTCGTAATTTTTCGTAACCTATCGCTGTTTTTTTATAATTTTTTTGTTACCGTAGGTATCTGAATACGGTTGATTTTTTGACTTCACAGTTGGAAGGTATTGTTGTGCCAGTCCTGAGAAAAAATGCAGAATCTGTTTACGAGCGTATACAGACACTATCGTCACACACACACATGCAACTATACAGCGCCAGCTAGGGACAATCTTTCGCGGCAGTTAGCTAGCTAGTTGGCGTACGTTTTCAGACTGCAATAAAACTGATGTAAAATATTTGTATCGTGTTATTAATTTCTGTATACCTGAATACACGAATGACTAAAATACATAACTTTTATAAGTTTTACTTGTGTAGAGCAGAAAAGCCATCTCTTATGATTTCAGGCTTTCAAGTCTAAGATATAAAGGCCCACAAGTGTGATTGTGATTATCGTAGTAAAAACTGGTGACCATGAAAGACTTTGGTGCTAAACTCAGATAAAGTCTTAGTAACGTTTTTAGGTGATATCAATCATACACATCACACCTAGGTACTCCTTACTCGAAATCTTTACAACTTTTTTGTTGTTAAAATACCAGTGCCTCATGATTGCTGGCTTTAGTGACCTACTGATGTCATTACAGGGTCGGTTACCATAAGTCGACCGAAGGACTGATCCTAAGGATTATGGTTCCTGATAGAAGGTACCTGTACCTAAATAACCACCAAGCTTATCTCGCTGACTGCCATAGGTTTGACCGATAATATTTTCGACGGTCTGATGCGGTAAGACGTTGGATACAGAATTGGTCTTTGTGAAGAGCCTTACTTATATAGTTAGCATAGATTCCTGAGCTAGCAATAGCCCGACTATTGAGCGGAAGGTTCCTGTACCAAAGCAAAACCAAACGTATAGTGGAAAATAGAGACTTACAGGAGCCTTCCACTCGTCGTCAGACCGTAGTAGGTAGGACTTACCATACTTACATAAAAGCCGAACTTTCTCCACTCGCTGATAAGCTGAAGCATCGTGGCAGAGGTGGAGCTCCCTTGAGTAGAATACTTGCTTCACTAAATACCAGATTCGGGGTACGACCAAAACAGTGAAGTTTATTTATTTATAAAAAAAAGTCATGTGGAGTTACGATTACCCACAGAAAACGTCCATGAATACCAGTTTCGCAAAATACCTGACTCTCCAAATACTAAACTCACAAAATATCAGAATCTCTCACAAATATTTATACCGGCTGCCTACGTTAATCTTCTACTTTGCGTTTATCGAATGATAACCACTCTTGAGCATTTTCTAGTGCTACTGCTGGTAGGAGCACAAGGATGTTCTGTTCCTCAGGTTTGGGGTCGACGGAACTCCGCTACTGGGCACTGGGTTATCTGACCATGGCCCCCAAAGCTCATGAGCCTTGATATAGCTTGGAGTTATTGTAACCTAACCTATGACCTATGATTATGAGTTTTTTCATACTCTTACTGTGTCGCACTACTCAATGCGAGCGTGTGAAAGTGCCGGTAGTTGAAAAATGTCTTATATGGACTAAGTATTTTGCGAATCTCTGATACGGTCATGTGTAAAAGTATATACTTACCAACGCTTTAATTATACATTGTTATAAGAGCGGTCGTTCATATTTTTGAGTATGTTAAATGGACCCTGATGGATGATATGATATTTTATAAATCCGATTGAACCTCAACAAAGAAAGGTACATACAATTGGGGTTGAAGCGTGAATGTAGGTATGTCTAATCAAAATATTTTTTGAATTTTGCTTTTGCCACCCTTACATCGAGTCTGTGCAGACAATCAATGTGAATTCTGAGAACCTTAAATTGTTTTAAACTTTCGCGACTTTCACACATATTTATAACAATATATTTTTATCGCGCTAAAGTCCCGATAATGTTATAAATATGTCTGAGAACCTTTACCAATAAATGTCAAAATGACTTTTCATAGTAAACGTCTTAATAATATTGCTTTCATTCATTGCTACTAGTTCTCTAGAGGCCCAGAGTTCAATTTGGCTGACTACACCGTCGACGTCAAACACTTTATAACTTATTATTATTAGTAAACAGTATTTGGCGTCAACCGCACAATGTTGTTGTTTCTACCAGAACGTCAACGCCAACAATGCCACTTTGTTTAGGCACGCTGCTTTTGAGAGAAATGAAAAAGATGGGCTGTTATGAGTCTGTGAGATAATAAAACTAGAAAAGTGGTAATTATGTAATGCATTTTTATTGTTGAGACACATGATAATCCTAAGGAAAATAATAGTTACGACACGTATGATGCACCGTTGATAGAAACCCAAAGACAACAGCTAACTAAACGCCTAGCCATCGTTGAATAATATCACAGAATACATGAATAAGATAGAATGCGCCTTCGACGTCACGCGGAATCTCACGGGCATTCTGGAAGGCCTTGGCTGCCTGACTTGTCAGGTAGCAGTTAGCTATTATGTCTTGTGACACACCAACTATTATCGCTGAGATCTAACAAACGATATTTGGCACTTGTCTATTGACGTTTGTAGTGACGAGGCTAAGGCGTGTTGATTTACGTATCTACCGATTATCGACTAAGGGTGGCAGGTTATTGCAATCGATTATAGTGACGATTTTTAAAAATATTTTTATCTGAGTTACGACGATGAACCTCGTGCAGGTTCCGCCCGGATTGGTACCATAATCTGATATTGTTTCGGTCAGAAATCTATGTTTTGAAAATTCAAAATTCGCTTTTTAGCGAGTCTGGTTGTTTTTCGAAGTTACACGCCTAAAGTTAATTGCTCACCACCCTTTACAAAATATTGGTTTTCCCAAGGGACGTTAATTCTTGAGGAGTTCTCCTGGAGTGCGATTTTTGAATCTCATCGGGTAACTAAAGCTCACCAAACTGGCCGTTTTTCATAGAGATTCGGTCATTTTTGTGAGCTTTGTCACCTGGTAAGATTCAAAAATTGCACCTCTTCACCATCAGCCTAATTTAACCAAATTCATTGCAATGAGCACAAATTGCCTTAGCAACTATATTAAAATAACCGCGCGTATCGCCACCCGTGAAATACTTATTATTGAGTGGGTCCGGAGGCCGCCTGTATTCACCATCAGTTCCAGTTTTCCGATAGCAAAAGTACAAGTTACTATAAAAAATATCCAAATCGCTACAGGTGTGCGTATATTTTTTAAGATTTCCCTCGATTTCTCCAGGATCCCACCATCAGATGGTGACCTGATGACAATGGAACCAACTTGAAAGTATACCCTTTCAAACAAAACAAGAATTTTTCAAATCGGTCCAGCCGTCTTCGAGTAACCGCGGAACATACTCCTCCTTTTTTTGAAGTCGGTTAAAAAGAGCGCGTTCTTAGTCATGGAGATTTTTTTGGTTCATTTTAATGTTTGACTTAATGTTTTGATATCTTATTGATTTTGTAATAAATTAATCGATTTCAACAAATTTACGAATATGTTATCTGAATCGAAACAAACAACTTGGTCACTACACTAAGTTTAAGAAAAAAAAGACTTAATATGTAACTGTTTACGTGTTGAGTTGTTAGTATGAAATAGCTTATTATTACGATAGAAATAAATGTAATAACCAGTTAGTTGCACCTCAAAAGAGCAAATACATAGCTTTTAGGTATCTGTGAAGCTCAAAAGTTGTTGAATATTTTATTTATAATTTCAATGGATAATGCACATTTACGTTATATGGGTGTTGTCATGTGTCAAATGATGGGTCTTACATATATACTTCTATATAGTGTGAAAGATACAACATTCTGTTTTCAAAAATGGAGTCATGACACTTTGTTGCTAAAGTTGCAAAGAACTGTAGGTACTGATTTTTTTATATCATGAAAGTTAATAACCACTTCCTAAAATAAATTCACCACTTCCCAAAACGACCACTTCCCAATGTCCACCCCCATTATAGAATAGAATCAATTCATTTCAGGCTCAATAGGCCTATAGACACAGTTTATAAATAAAGCAGTACTGAAACTAGGCCTATTTGTTGAGATTGACATACCTACGCACCGGTGGAGTGTTAGGGTAGTCCTCGTATTTTTTATAAAATGGATAAGTTACATTTTTATTATTTAGAACAACATTTACTTGGGTTCTATAACGATCGCGCGATCAAATAATGAAATAAATTAACGAGTTTACAAATAAAATTGGGTAATTAAAAAAACTTGAACATTTTAAAAAGAAAAAGTCACCCTGCATCCATTCGCAGGTGTCAATATATAAATAGACTAAGCCAGTAACGCGCGAGAGCTGGTCAGACAAATAGACAGACAGACGGAATTTCGCATTTATAATATTAGTTATGTTTATGTTAGATTTTTAACTGTTGATATTCTGTCTTTCGTATATACTTTCTTTTGAATCTGTCCAACAATTTCCTCTGGATGAATTGCAGCAAAGTGCTTGGATATTTTTACATTACAAAGTAATTAGTGTCCCAAATAACATTAGACTTTTTAGTTGCGCCATATAATTGTAAAAAATAAAAACATTTTATGACATTTTACGTTTTAATTTTTTAAATTAAATGAGGCAACCAAAAATGTGATATTGTTTTGGTTCACTTACGAAGCTAACAACAACAACAACAACAAACAGCTAATTACTTGGTACCGAAAAAATATCCAAGCATTTTGCCGGTGTTCATCCCCATGGAATTGCTGTGGTTATAGTTAATGTATTAAAATAGGCGCCGTGCTTAGTAACCACAAAAGTGACCATATCATGACCGCTCTGCAGTTTAAGAATATTTGTCACATGCCCATAATCCAGGCTTTCAGCTGTTCAGGGGCCAATGAGATTGGACATCTAGAACTAGAACTTAGGAACTGCTACCAGCCAGAATTGGGCTTTTTTATAAAAAACTAAGTAATTTAACCCTTTCGATTCAAACTGATTACTTTCTAAAATTACCCATTCGAGATAAAACCGTTTCCTTTTAAAACTTCCCCTAATCCGAACGCTTTTCTATAACTTTCTGAAACGACCAATTAAGATGATACCATTTTGCTTGAAGACCACACCTAATATGACCGCATTCCGATATGATCTCGTCAAGATATGACCAATTTCTGAGGAGACCCCTTCCTTATAACTCCCCGATATGAACACTTGTAGTCACTTCCCGATATGACCGATAATATTTTTTTTACTAGCAATCAGGTTGAGTAACAAAAAAAAATAATTTCTGCTCCACATTTTAAATAGAAACCATTAGTACTGTGCTAAAATATGCCGCTATGACAGATAGATGGACAGATGGACGGACGGACGAATCGAGTCGTACCAATAAGCTTCCTTTTTGCTTTTCGGTGTGACATCCAAGAATGATAACGGTTTTAAAAATTCAACTAGTAAGGAAGGCACACCGCCATATCATAATACTTTTGTAGTCTGAAAAAAACCTATGAAATTGGAACAAAGCAACAGCGGGTCGCTAGTAGATTTGTAGTCAAGTCACGTCACTCTATGAAATACTGGGAGTGATTTTATCAAGAAGTGCTCATTTTGGAAAGTGGTCAAATCAAGAAATGTTCATATCGGGACTTCATTTTATAAAATTGTTGCATTTGGTAAGAGTTCACATCTGGCAGCAGTCATTTAAGAAAGTGCCTTATACGAACCACAATACCATACAGTAGGTACTAATTAGAGAATGCAATCCGGTATGTTTCTGAACCCGGCCGGGCCCGGTTGCATTCGTCGCCAACCCGGCCGGGCCCGCCGGGCCCGGCCGGGTTGTGTGTTAGTGATGAAACCTTTCAAATATTTTATGAAAATTTTCTATACAGGGTGTAATCGTTAAGTGTAGTCGGGCGATTATTCTGTAAATGTAACAGATATCAGAAAACTTTAATCTGATATCGAGAGTACGCTACCCAATGAGTAAAATTACATTAATAACTTTTTAAATAAAACTAGAAATATCCCAAATATTTACTTCAAACTCTCCTTTGCGGCCGTAGGTCTCACGCAGCCTCAAATAATGTCGTAAGAGAAAAGTGCTTAAAATTCATTATTTACGCTAATAAACTGCATTAAAACAATTCATGAATCATTTTATAATGGTGAAATGACTAGGCCTTATATTGTCTTTCAACGAACGGCGTACTAAATGTATGGGAGGGTTTGAAGTTAATATTTGGGATAATTCTGGTTATTAAAAAAAAGTTATTAATGTAATTTTACTCATTGGGTAATGTAAATTCGACATCAGCTTAAAGTTTTCTGATATCTGTTATATTTACTGAATAATCGCCTGGCTACACTTAACGATTACACCCTGTATATGAATGGAAAAATAATGATTCAAGGTTGATGTTTATTTCAAACTGGCTTATGAACAATTATCACAATAATCAGTCTCACTCAAGTCTCAAAATCACACTTAATACAGAATTGATTACTTTTACTTATGGGCGGAAAGGTAACATTCGTATCAGTAATTTATTCATTTTTATAAGTTTAAACAAGCAAGCTTTCTCTTTACTCCTTATAGTGTCTATTTGAACACATAGTAAAAAAAAAACAAACTAATAACGTACATTCTACGAGTTGGCGCTCCCACGCAGCGCGCCGCGGTTTACTTACCGGGTCCGGTGACCGGGCCCCGTAAGAATGGTCGGGCCCGGTGGGTGCCTAAAAGGTCACCGGGCCCGGGCGGGCCCGGTTTGCAATCTCTAGTACTAATGCGTTCGAGTGGGGTCTTATCTAAAAGGATATTGTTTGTACTTTTAAAAACAATTTTCATACAAATATGTGGTCTAGTGTGCGACACAATAGGTAGCTAAACATTCCAAAAAAAATACCATTCCGCCCTTCACCGTTTATCATCGGTCCTCTCAGTAATTGCCTCTCTTCTTTGTTCTCCGCCAGCTGTATGATATACCAATACCACGTGCTTCGAAACTTCTCTTCCACTTGCTCAAATTACGTAAATCTGGGTCTTCCTCTCCCGTGTATCCCTTCAATTAACGAAGCTATAAATCTAAAATAAATCATGATAGTAAAATATTATGACCTAAATAAATGTATGTCACTGACGATACATAACGTTATAGTTTTAGAAAACAAAGTGAAGAAAAAATGTGATTAAATAAAATATTGTCTACATATATGTGCAATATTTTTAAAGTAATAAGCGATCTAATCATAACATATTTCGTTCAGACATGGTTTTTGCATTGTGAGCCCCTCATGTCCAAATTAAAGACGTTTCATGTCAAAAGTACCCTGTATTATTCTGTATGAAACTAAATTTGTACAAAAATTTATCGAAATCGACTCAGTAGTTTAAGTGCGAAAGCCGTACAGATAGACAGACGGACAGGCAGACTTTCGCATTAATAATATAGTATGGATGACTACGTAAGCCTATTAATTGGTAATATTCTGACCATCCTACTTTGTTTTAAGTCTTTTTTTTTGCCACAGGCTAAAATCTCGCCTTTCAGAAGTCCAGTGGTTAGTGACATTGGACATTCTGTTCTAGAATTCCGATATTGGTACCAGAATTGGGCGTTTTTATAAAAAGCTTAACCCTTTCTGTTAAAACTAATTACTTTCTGAAACGACAAATCAAGATGATTTTGCTTAAAGACCACACCTAATATGACCGCTTTCCGATATGATCAGGTCAAGATATGACCACTTTCTGAGGCGATCCCTTCCTTATGAGACTACTTCCCGATATGAACACTTGTAGTCACTTCCCGATATGACCGATTTATGATATTATTTTTTTATTTATGACCTTTAAGTACCTGCAAATTTTATATTTAACATCAACAAAAACCATTTCTCAGCTAATGATACTCAATTGATTAAGCTACTACTACTATTAAAACGGTATTTCTCTTTGAACATAATCTATTTTATCTCTCCGTACTAGCCAAAATGCATGCGGCTCCATCTGACTAGTGTTATAAGGAAATGAGAGCATCGAGAGACATACATTTCACATTTTCAGATGAACCGAAAGTATGTTTCTTAATTTTTGGACTAGCAATACGGTTGAGTAAGGAAATTTTATAATGTGTTCAACATTTCAAATATATAGCATTAGTAATGTACTAAAATATGTCGCTATGACAGGTAGATGGACAGATAGACGGATGGACAGACGGACGGAACGAATCGCACCAATAACTTTCCTTTTTACTTTTTGGTATGCCACCCAAAAATGATAACAGTTTTAAAAATTCAACCTGTAAGGCAGGCACCATATCATAATACTTTTGTAGTCTGAGAAAACCTATGAAATTGGAACAAAGCAACAGCGGGTCACTAGTAGATTTGTAGTCAAGTCACGTCGCGCTATGAAATACTGGGAGTGGTTACACCGAGAAATGCTCATTTTGGAAAGTGATCAAATCAGGAAATGTTTATATCAGGAAGTCATTTTATGAAATAGTAGTATTTAGGAAGGGGTCACAACTGGAAGTGGTCATTTTAGGAAGTGCCTTGTACGAGGTACAATACAAAATACAACAGGCTCTTTTGATAAGTCCGTAACGAATAATTTCTGAAGAAGCTTATACTTTTTAATACACTGTTTGGATCAGCCTGAATCAAATGTGTTTATTTCTTTTGATACTCCATGTGACCTGTTTAAAAAATACGACATTACTCTTTTCATTAATAATTTGAGAGCTTTGTAGGTACATGGTCTAGTGGGGTCTTATATAAAAGGGATTTGTTTGTATACTTTAATACTATTTTCATACCAATATGAGGTAAATTTTGTGACAAAACAGATAAATAAAACTTGCAAAAAAAAACCATCCCGCCCTTCACCGTTTATCATCAGGTCCTGTCAGTAATCGCCAGTCTTCTTTCTTCTCCGCTAGCCGTTTGATGTTCCAATACGACGCGGTTCGAAAATTTTCTTCCACTTGCTCAAAATATGTCAGTCTGAGTCTTCCTCTTCCTTTTGTCCCTTCAATTAACGAAGCTATAAATATAAAATGACAGTTTAATATTATTAGATTATCTGACACTTGAAACATTTAATACAAAAGCAAATTAAAAAAATAAGTAACAGAAAAATAACTAAAAACTTGAAATAAAAGTAAACTAACAACTTAAATAATACTATAACTAAAACCTGAAATCTGGCCTGGCCACATGTCCACGGCGCGGAGTCGTTACAGTGAAACGGCGCGGCGCCGTTTTACCGTGCATATTTACGGTCCGCGCTGTGGAAATACACCGCGCGGTGCCGTACTGAGCGGGTGCACGGTGGGGCGCCGCGTTGTACCACGACGCCGTGTTATTCAGGCGCGAAAAGACAAATAAAAAGAAAGTTCTGGTCAAACCCATTACTTTCTATTATGAATCAGGATGGGAGTAATTTTAAGAGGAAATACGAGGAGGATAAAACATAGCAGGCGCCCGAAGCGTGCGTCCGGGGCGTTGCGTTCTGCGCGCTCCGATTAATTGTAAAGAATTGTATGTGTCGAATTATAGCAAGCGGCCGAGGTGCCGCAGCTCATTATAGCTTAGGAGCAGTAGTAGATAACAAGTTAGCAGGTAAGGCGGTTACGAAAATTACTTACCTCCAGAGGAGCCACTTGCCTGTTTTACATTTGTAAGCGCATTGTAGCTTAAGAGCAGTAGTATATGACAAATTACTAGGTAAAGCATTTAGGACAATCACTGACCACCAGGAAAGCCGCTTGCCTGTTTTACACTTGTATGCTCATTGTAGCTTAGAAGCAGCAGTAGATTACAGATTACCAGGTGAAGCATTTAGGAGAATTACTTACCACCAGGGAAGCCATTTGCCAGTTTTACACTTGTATGCATATTGTAGCTTAAAAGCAGTAGTAGATGACAAATTGCCAGGTGAGCCGGTTAATATTGACATAGCTTAGTCACCCCTCCAATCAAGACGAATCCAACGACACCTCACAAATCAAAATCCATCAAACCGTTTAGGGTGCAGCGCATGGCACAGAAATGACATACATACATACATACATACTTACATACATACATACTTACATACATACATACTCACTTACACTCGAAAAACATATAACCCTCCCTTCTGGCGGCAATCGAGTAAAACATGTTTTCATTTCGTACAGCTATACCGCGTACCTTATGAAAATGAAAATGAAAAATTTATTTTGCAAGTTGGCCATATAGGCTCTTTTACATGTCTGTAGCCCGAGCACGAATATTGGAGTCATGCGTTAAGTTTTCGTATCGCCTTTACTATTCGATTACGTTTACTTTACTTTAACGCAAGCTGTCGGTAGCACGAATCTCTAAATCTGACTCACGTTAACGTATCGAGTACACGCTACGATAGTTAAATAAAGCTACGAATCTACTGGATAGGTACGTTCGGATACCTCACTGAGCGAAGTCAATTACTAAGAATCATTTTAAATAAGTTAGAAATACAGGAAACGGCTTGAATATTACAGAAATCTGTGTAATTTGTATATTTATTTATGAAATTATACGAAAAATATATATACAGTAAGAAAATAATTAAATATGTTAATATAATAATCATTGGGACGAAAGAGTTGAAATTTTCGAACGTTGTATTTTGACACTTGTACTCTTGTACTCAAAATATAAATAAAGTTCGAACGGAATTTATTAGTTGTCGTTATTTAGATAGTAAATAAAAAGTAAAAGTGAATAATTTGTATTGGAAAATAAAACCAAGAAACATTTTCTCGCAGTTGGCCATAATGGCAGATTTCATGGAGAGGTAAGCTGTTAAATTAATTCTTACAACTATGATAGAACTACAATCAAGGACTAGCTCCTAATCTTCTAATTAATTAAATATTTGTTGATACGTTCATACTTTACAATATAGAAATTGATGTAAGTAAGTAGTTCATCAGTCTCTCAGTAAACATTCATTGTAATTTGAGTTTTATGAACGATACTTTAATTAACTTCCATTCTCGTCTAGTAACAAACAATAAATATAATAAAATAATAGAATGTACCAGCTGCTTCACTTATTGCACAGATCGTAAAAGCCAACCCCAGGCATGGACAAATTTCTCAGAAATCATGTCATAGGCAGTAATACTAGCCAATCTTAAATGCCATTGACACCTAATAATATGACTAATGTGGGTTTTCGTTACCTTTACTCTGTAAATGTTAAAAACGTGATTAATTTGCGGGTGGTAGGACCTTGTGCAAGGTCCGTCCGGATCGCTACCACCATTTTGCTCGCTAATCCTGCCGCTAAGCAGCAGTGCTTGCACTGTTGTGTTCCGGCGTGGAGAGCAAGACAGCCGGTGTAATTACTGGCATAAGAGGTATTCCAACTTAGCCCTCTGGGTTGGCAACGCATCTGCACTCTCTTTGTTGTTGCAGGTGTCTATAGGCCGTGGTGATCACTTACCATCAGGTGACCCACTTGCGTGTTCGCCTTTCTATGTTGTATAAAAAAATATATATATAAATGAATAAACTTTATTTCAGGTCCTCACGTGATTCCTACGGAGATAATGCTGTCACCTACATACAAGTTCAAAATTGTGTACTGTGAAGTGTAAAATATGCCCGGAGCATAAAGTTCATGCTCAGTTAAATAGATGCGCACTCATTTTAGACGAAGAGGAAGAAAAGATTTTCTCTGTGAGGTGCGAAGACTGTGTAGCTTTACAGGGGGATGTAAACATGCCGTTGCATCACAGAAGTGAGGAACCTTCCTGCACTTTTGTTGAGTGAATGAAAAGACCTACAATAATTACCTATGTAAAAAATGGAAAGCCTACAGGAAAATACAATCCCCAAGTGCAGCTTCAAATGTTTTTATCACAAAAGAAAAACTTATTATTGTGTAGCTGACCCAGACTATCCCAAAAATAAAAAAGTGAATATAATAAATGTATCATTCAACCTTGCATATGTTGAAGATTTAGTTAACCATAAGTTATTAAACTTTTGGAAAAAAAATATATACCCTTTATTATATCATTATATATTATTATTATATCAAAGTGTAGAGTGAGTGTGCTTATGTGTAAATGAGTGTTTATTTAAATAAAAAACCTATTTGAAATTACATACTAGTTTTATTTTATTAAGGCATTGCTATTATCGGATGACCTCATACAGGTGGAAGGAAGGCGCTGGTTGCATGCTGCTTCCAACCGGTCACTTTGGAAATCCATGGAGGAGGCCTATGTTCAACAGTGGACTTCTTGTGGCTGACATGACGATGATGATGATGACTGCTATTATCTCCAGTCTTTGTTTTTTTTATCATGTATGGTCGTTCTGAGCTGCTGCATGTCCGTTTTCTTCTGTCTTCTGGACATTCAAATTTACTTCGAGTACCTACATCCTGGTTTCAAGCGCACTTCTGATACTTTTCCCATAATATAGTATCATATTGATACTTGAGCGGTATAATTGAGCATATCATTTGGTAACTAAAAAGAAACAAAAACCTAACCTCAAACAATATTTACAATAGTCAAATAAAATTCATCAGTTTTGTTATAATGATGTATTTCCTAAATTACATTTTGTTAAATACTTACATAGAAATGACCTTTACATAAATACAATCTTGAATATGTTGATAAACAATGTGCATCATTTTTCTTGCAAGTGTTTTTCCGTATTTCTTGTTTACTTGGGACAAATATAAATAATTTGTTTGGTGTTTAAATGCTTGTGCTTTCACACTGGGGCAGCATACAGTACTTGTAATACGAAGGATTAATAATTTTTAATCACAAAACATTTACAATCTCGATACACAAACAGAAGCCCGAGCAAGAATATTGGAGTCATACCTAAGTAACTTTTTAGTATCGACTACTCGATAACCTAACGTTTACTTTACTTTTACGAAAGCTATCGGTAGCACGAATCTTAAAACCTCACTCACGTTAGCTCGATACGTAAACGCGACGAAAGTCAAATAAAGTCATGAATCTACGAGCTAGGTATGTTCAGAAACCTAACACTAATCATAGTAAGTTACTATGGATCATTTTAAATGTGTTAGAAATACAGGAAACAGCATGAATATTACGGAAACCTATGTAATTTGTATATTTATTTATACAATAAAAGGAAATGTTGAAATATGGCAAGAAAATAATAAATATGTTAATATTTAATCATTGGGCCGAAAGAGTTTAAATTTTCGAACGTTGTATTTTGACACTTGTACTTAAATTATAAAGATCGAACTGTTCGATCGAAATGTATCAGTTTTCATAATTAAAATTAAAGTAAGGATGAAAAGTGAATAATTTGTGTTGGAAAATGAAATCAAGAAACAGTTTCTCGCAGTTGGCAGATTTTATGGAGAGGTAAGCGGTTAAATTCATTCTTACAACTTTGATAGAACTACACAAGGACTAGGTCCTTATTAATTTAACATCCATTTTCATACTTTACAATATAGAAATTAATGTAGTTCCTTAGTCCCTCAGTAAACATTCATTGTGATTTGGCTTTATTTTCCTAGACTTTCTACTTACGGATATCCATATTGTGAATATTTGTTTAAGACACGAAAATTTATCTAAATCCACGCCACTGGTGCACATCACCAACTGTAGCTAGCCGACAGGCTAGGCTGTGACGAGACAGGCGATATCCGAACTGATGAAAACTAGGCGGTAGATTGTTTGTGTTATGTGTTTTGTGTAAGTTACTAACGTAGTCAATAACTATTTCAATGTTACTAACAAATCTGGACCAATTAGTAGTCTGCAAATAAAAATAATTTGAATTTGAATTTGAAAACAAGCAAAAGCTAAGCACTATATGTATAGTAAATGCCCCCAACCTTTTTATAACATACCACATATTAATGTCATAAAAATATACCTACTTAGTGCCTACTTACTGTACAGTTCGATTAAAGTTTGAATGTCTGCATTACTTGACAAGGTCCTGTTTGATTTACACTGTTTTTTGAGTAAATATCTGTCCAGATATACCAGGTTACCACCTTTTTAAGGATCTTATGCCTTAGTTTAATATGACAAAACGAATTGTAAAACCAGCCTTTTTATACTTTTCACTGTATTATTTAGTGATTTGACTGGTCAAATGTAAAAAGCTGGACAGGCGGAACACCATCTAACTTGCCTGAAGACACCTCCATAAAGCCTAATTATGCCCGGCTTTATCAGGATGCCTAGTACCATTAAATGTACTTTTTTGAATGTTCAATATAAATGTTTGTACCAGTGACATGGATGTTATATGTATTTAAGTATGTATCCACACCATATTTTTGTGTTGTTTGTGTTAACTTTGACATATTGGTTAGTACACTCACAGAAGCACAGATTAGTTCAATTTGTGTACATCGTCCCAAGATATTTATTTATTATCAGAGATTACCCCCTACATACAAACAAACTAACAAACAAAAAACACACAAAGTTTACCTCTTTATTATATTAGTGTAGATTGAGAATAATTATTGTGCATTTTACAAGTCTTTCGCTAAATCTCAATTTTGCTGCAGGGTGTTAGATTTTTGGGGTAAAATGTAGCTTATATTCATCCTAAAAGAAGGACAAGTTATCTCCATCATGCATTATGGCTAACGGATTTGGATTCTTGGTCACTTAGAACCCTGTCACATTGAGTTATTGTTGTGAGATGGCATTTTGTACTGCTGCAGCGCACACAGACAATAAGTACTCATCTAATTTGTTACCTTTCGTTTTTTTTCTTCTCAATTGTTTGTAAATTTGATTGTGTGTGCTTGTAGTAACAAATAAACGTTTTATCTGTCTACCTATCTGAAGAGTCAAAATGAAATTTATTGTGAAAAGAATCTCCGTAGTCAGAAATCAATTTAGTTGACTGTACCTATAATGGAAAAAACATGGTTATAATTAATTTTTAATCATATTTTAATTACTTGCCATTGTTATATACAGATTGAAGAATGCCACCAGCTATGTCTGAAGACAACGACACACAGCCACAAGAAATGGAGAAGCAAGACATCACTTGGTAAGCATTTTTAAAGTTGGATCGAGTGGCTTAGGTATGAAATTAAAATTTGTAGTCTTTACGTTTCTATATCCTAAGCACAAAACCACATTTCTGTCACCCTGCTGTCTGTCTGTGACTCACGCACGGGTCACTAGCTTGTGAACGGAATTTTGTATATTTTGTTTAAAATTTCTACTCAAAGCTGAATACTGATTTACAAATTAAATTTTATGCAGGGCATACTATGAAA
Organism: Ditula angustiorana; assembly: GCA_963691745.1. Taxonomy (NCBI): domain Eukaryota; kingdom Metazoa; phylum Arthropoda; class Insecta; order Lepidoptera; family Tortricidae; genus Ditula; species Ditula angustiorana. Next base: position 6,593,858 of record OY829473.1, read on the forward strand.
TATTATTATTTTATGTTACCCTAGCATTTACGGTCAGTCTCAGAAGTAGCTGAACATTTTAGTACCTTGTCGCTGTCAGTGATGTGACAAATTCGAGCAACTCTCATTTCATACGTTACCCCGACAAGGTTCTTAAGTGCTACTTCTGAGGCTGACGGTAATAGGGTGATCATTATCATTTTAAAAATTTGAAAGGTTTTATGAAATAACTAGCGGCTCGGCTCGGCTTTGCACGGGTACAGTCAAGGAATTTAATTTCCAACCCACCTAAGGTTCAATAGCAAATAGCAAACTGTCACCATAAGAGCTATAGAGCAAGACGTTGGTTTGACATATCGACCTTAATGCATTGCGAATGTCAGACGACATTTCAACGAAATGGGTAGGGAATTAAGTTCCTTGACTGTACAATTTGGATTCAATGCACATAAAAACTTTTTGTAAAATGTTTTTTAAAAAGGAAACAGTGAAAACCGTATCAAAATCCGTCGCGTGGTCTAGAAGGAGTAAGCGGCCGCAAATATGAGAATAGACATTTTATACTATGTAAAGACAATAAATTATTTCTATAAATTTTAGATGCAGATACATGGAACACTTCTTACTGCAGCCGCCGGACCGAGCAGACCGCCGCCGGGCCGAGCAGCTCGCCGCTAGACCGAGCAGCCAGCTGCCGGGCTGCGCACCCCCGGCCCCGCGCCGAGCGGCGCCGCGGGCCGCCGCGCCGAGCAGCTCGCCGCTAGACCGAGCAGCCAGCTGCCGGGCTGCGCACCCCCGGCCCCGCGCCGAGCGGCGCCGCGGGCCGCCGCGCCGAGCAGCTCGCCGCTAGACCGAGCAGCCAGCTGCCGGGCTGCGCACCCCCGGCCCCGCGCCGAGCGGCGCCGCGGGCCGCCGCGCCGAGCAGCTCGCCGCTAGACCGAGCAGCCAGCTGCCGGGCTGCGCACCCCCGGCCCCGCGCCGAGCGGCGCCGCGGGCCGCCGCGCCGAGCAGCTCGCCGCTAGACCGAGCAGCCAGCTGCCGGGCTGCGCACCCCCGGCCCCGCGCCGAGCGGCGCCGCGGGCCGCCGCGCCGAGCAGCTCGCCGCTAGACCGAGCAGCCAGCTGCCGGGCTGCGCACCCCCGGCCCCGCGCCGAGCGGCGCCGCGGGCCGCCGCGCCGAGCAGCTCGCCGCTAGACCGAGCAGCCAGCTGCCGGGCTGCGCACCCCCGGCCCCGCGCCGAGCGACGCCGCGGGCCGCCGGGCCGAGCAGCCCGCTGTCGGACCGAGCAGCCCGGCTATGAGGCAGTGCCGGATTAAGCCAGCGCGGGGCCTGTAGCAAATTCTGTCAAGAGGCCCTTAGTTTGCTTTAGGTTCTCAAGTTTAGGGTATTAAATAATTTTTTATTGCGGTCAGACAGGCGTAGAAGCGGCGCCCGTAGCATTAGCTACTCTTGCTATGTGGCTAATCCGGCACTGTGAGAAGGAGACTGACTGCAGAAGAACAATTTTTAAGACCTGAGAAGAATGCGAGGAGTCTCAGAGAGGGATTAAATGTTCGTCGTACTGGAAAGAGCGAGGATTCGGCAGAGAGACATGGAGCTCCAGCTTTGAGTTCGATCGATGGCTTGAATTAATGAAAGAGGCGATGTATGTTATTACGAGTTTCTTAGATGTGAATAATTGAGATTATGAATGAACGCAAAATGTAAGTCTGTATGTGAGATGAGCGCTTAGGTTAGATCGCGAGTAGATTAGAAATAGCATGATGACTAGTAAAGAAGAAAAATTGTATTTTTAGTTATTGTCTACTATCACTATTGGGTGAAATATCGCCCCATGCAAACACTATACAAAATTATATATGTAGTTATTTTAAATAAAAAAAACAACGAATAAATATAAAATAACAAAGCCTTTATTTATTTACCAACATAGGTGCTCCTTTTAACTTACCTACCCCTTACTTCTAAACCACATATCTGATTTTGATATGGTTATCACTCTCATTTAGAGCTTTTTTAAGGAAGGTTTTTAAGTAATAAATAAGATTAACCTTATCCATACAAGTTTGCCAACCTCTCTTAACTACATAACGTAACTTATGTTTCGTCTCTTTCATTCGAGGGCAATTGTGTAGACAACACACGTTTATGAATCAGGGGGTTAGTTTTTGTAGTGGTAGAGGCGCACTGTGAAGCCAGTATATATTTGCAGTACGAATGAACGGGTTCGACCAGGGTAGTACCACACTCGCAGTACATCAGCGTGATGTAGTAGCTTGCTACTGCGTTTCGTACAGTGGGTGATCGATCCGGAGGCCTAAGGGCTTACAACACATTAGTGGTTCTCTTGTGTCCCGCATTGCCTACCTAATAAATAAATAATATTGCATAAAACAAAAAATAAAACTGAAATCACAATCTTTTAATAAATTAATAATTAAGCAATTATTTTACAATTAAGATAGTGCCTTTAGTAAGTAAAATAAATTAACTACATGGAGTCCTTACAGTTTTTACATATTCAATGAGTGAAAGCGTTTTCTACAATAGTAAGCAGGAGTTAATGTTTAACACCTTTATTTGGAAGTGTGATTCATCTATACAGACACAAACACCCGATATTCCATATTTTGCGTAAAATATGATAAGATAATATTGATATTAAGACAAGCAATAAGTAGTACCAATAATAATGGTAGAATAAGCTAAGAAAATTTAATCTATAATATATAAGTTAAAGTTAAATGAAATCTTCAGCAGTGTACTCAATGGTACTTAGTAATTTAGATGAGAAATATATTTTTTAGGAAAAAAAGTGCGCTCGAGATGGGCAACTGTTGATGCTTTTACCACAAAAGATAATATTTGTACTGAACACAGTTTACAAATAATTAATCTTAAGAGGAGTGTGAACCCAGCGCTGTCCATACAAACTGCGATAACGTTTTCCACCCTCTAAACCTTAACCTATAGCCATGATTTTTTTGTATGTTATTATTATGCCCTAGAACTAGGTTCGTATGTTTTGATTTTTTAAATATTCTTAATAGTTTCAAAAATATTAACGCATTTGTGTTTTGTATAAAACACCAAACCAAATATTGCAATATTTTCAGCACCAATGCAAATAAACCTAGTTCTAAGGCATTATGACAACATACCAAAAACCATTGCCATAGGTTAGGGTTTAGACGGTGGGAACCATTATCACTGTTTGTATGGGGAGCGCTTTTTTGGCTTGGGTTCACACTCCTCCTAAGACAACTTGGAACACTTTTCCTTGCTTAATCAAATCCCTTTCTGCCCTTGTATTAGGGAACTTTATGAAAGTTTCAGCAATGGGTGAGCTGCAGAGAACATCCATCACTTCTCTAACATTTGCTGACACTAGTAACGCTAATGTGATTGTTAGTCTTTAAGGTATTTATCTATGGGCCTATGCAGCTTGAAATATTCTATTCTATTCTATTATATGCCTGCCCACATTGTTCTGGTATGAGCTAGTAGCCAAGAACGACAAGGAACATAAAACCCAATATAAAGACAAATAACATAAAATAATTTGTTTCAATATTCATACCTTATTCAAATTGAAAACTAGGTACCGACCTATTAAATAAAATACCTTGAGAATTCTATTACTCGACTTTAAACTTGTTTCGTTGCGGAGTTCTTCGCACAGGAACGCAAATGCCTCTTTATTTGCATCTCACAAAATGCAATTTCACTGGCATCTGATATATCCAGAGGATGTGTTGTTTTTCTCATCGTAACTCGTTGACTCATTCCCCTTTAAAGAAAGATACCTATTTATAAATGTATTTTAATTATTTTACTTTCAAAAAAATAAAAAGTAGAAGTAATGTTCTTAGATTAGTTACCTCGTTTCTCGTTCTTCATTTCTGGATTATTTGATTAAACCCAGGTAAAATAATAGCGCAAGGCACTAGTATGCGAATTTTTACGCAATGTTATGATTTTTTCCGGTGATATTTTAAAAGAATAACACCAAAACTAACCGCAACTTGTTCTCGCAAATTGTGTCACCATCAAAAGTACAGTGAGAAAGTTTGCGTGTTTCTCGATAGCCAGCCTTCGTAAGTTTACTTTACCTTACGTCAAAAAAATATTCGTGCTACCACTTTTTGACAAATACTTTACGCAAACTTCACGTTTACTACTCGATGACGATACGAAAGTGAATGTCAAAGTTAGTGCTATCAAATTTTAGTTCCAAAAACGCCCATGGGGGCGCTGCTCCAAACCTCATACAAATCTTCTCGATGGCGATACGATAACGTAACTACTCGATAGAAGGAAAAAATATTCGTGCTACCACTTCCATACATTCTGTGACGAATACTTCACGCAAACTTCACGTTTACTATTCGATGACGATACGAAAGTGAACTTCAAAGTTCGTGCTACCAAATTTTAGTTCTAATTACGCCCACGGGGGCGCTGCTCCAATCTTCATACAAAGTTTCTCGATGGCGATACGATAACGTAACTACTCGATAGAAGGAAAATATTCGTGCTCGAGCTACAGGCCCTCAGACCTATGAATTATGATCACTGTTAATGATCAGTGATGGCAACGAACTTCGCCTCTGGTCACCTGTCTTTTCTGTAATTTTGTACACGATGGCTTTTATCATAGACAAGGCGCCAAGCCCCCAACATAAAAGCTTCTTCTTATTGCTGCATATTTATACGTTTAGGGGCTCTAGATAAGACGAAATCATGGCAGATATTCGACGCAGGTGGCTTCCCGCAAAGGGCCGTTCGGCATCTGCCACAGTATAAACGTCATAACGTTTGACCTGTTGCCGTCGTCCCGAGGCGTACCAGGCGACCAGCTGTTGCAGGTCAGTTCGAGCACGACGAAGAGATCTAGTCGCAGCAATGAGGGACAACCACAGCGTCCACCGTGAAATCGTGGAAGTCTTGTTTTAGTGTGATAGAGTCAGATTCTAACCAGTTCAGTTTGCTAGTTGCAGTTTGAGCTACCACTTTTTAAATAGTGATTAATTGATTGATTTGGAAAGCGAGAGAGGCGGGACCTAAAAGCTGGCAATAAATTAATATGTATCTTAGGGTTGTTGGTTTTGAGATCACTTACCAAGAACTGGAAAATGTTCAAATTGTTCTGGGTTTTCTTTCACGTAAATAGTGTAACAGCATCGCAATAGCTTAGACAATCCCTTTGTCATTGAACATTTTTTTTCCTCCGCAGGTCATAGACCACAGATTTTTTATTTTTATCCTTATATCAGCCTGAATCTGATAAAAAGGTTTGTTTCATTAAAAAGTTCTCAGGTCGGAGAAAATCCTATCACTCGACCTAAAATAATTGTAAAACGAAATAAATAAGAGTCCATGCTGCGGGCAATTTTATTCTGTAATAAATAAAGGATAGTATCATTGCGTGTATGATACAGTGCACAGTTGCACCGTTTTGATCCGCGAACCACTGCACGGAACCTTTTCACAGTAAATATTTTAAAGATGTGACAATCCCTGTGAAGGAATCAGCATGTCATTTATTGTGGAAAAGTACCACAGTAATCGTGTGAGCCGGATGAAATTTAATATAGTTGTAAACTTTAAATTTCTACCTTTTTGAGAAATTTCTGCAGTTTGTCCATATCCTTTTATTCAAGGCAGTTTCTTTATTTGTTAAACGAACGTTTATTCCATTTATATTGTAATAAAAATGAGTCATATTACGTTGTATCTATAGTTGCAAAACTTCTGAAATATTCGGAATTATTCCGGAAAACTTCCGGGAATATTTCGATTACTCGGAAACTTTCCCAGTAATAAAACCGGTCACGTGCGAGTTGGACTCTTTTATTATATTTAACAGAAAACATTCCTTAATCATAAGGGTGCATACATTTAGTCATTCTACTTCAGAACGAGTAATTAAAAAAAGTGACAGGAAATTCGATTCTAATGATGTCAACACTAGAAAGAGACAGAGGCGTTTAATTCGAGTCTTTCGCTTAGACCGTTTGTGCTGTTCACAGCGCGCAGTCCATCAGTTCATGGTTCGGCCATTTTGGAATTAAAGTGATATATTTTTATTTTAAAATGTCCGTATAAAATTATACATACATATAATATCCAATCAGGCTTATATTACGACTATTTACGACCGCTAGTCAAGTCTTTCGTCGGCGATGTGACTTTGGTTAAACAACCTCCCAGAGACTTTAAAATGCGTAACACCAGCATTTCATCTTTATTAATCATCATCAAATTAATCTATGATCACTGAAAACATAGATTTAAAAAAAGGATCAGGCTTTTTGTATTATTACAAAACATGGTTGTATGTGCCAAGATACCTTTGCCTTTCAACACTAAAAATGACAGCCCGAGGCCGAGCGGAATGAATACTTCCTCCCCTCCCGGAATAGTTCCCCACCTCATACGTCCCTGGGAATGTTTCCGAATGTTTCCGAAGGAATCAAGGAAGTTTTCGTCTTTGCCTGGGAATACTTCCCAGTAGGTAAATTAAGTTTCCACCCGTGTTGATGTTAAAAAAGCGTAAATAAAACATAAATATTTATCGTATTACCTATGTCAGGGCAAGTTATGTACCAATTTTTGTAATTTAATCATGATTTTCTAATGTTGTTATATTCGATCGAATACGCAACTTAAAAACCTAGCCGCCGTGTGTTTTTCTTCTGTCCCATGAATTTATGTAGAAAAGCGTAGATATACAGATACTTGTTACGTACATCCTCGTCTTGAATGTAGTCAACGCTTGTAGTCCAGGGCCCAATTTCATAAACGTGACAGGCGACAGGTGACAGTGACAATTCGGTGTACATTGCTTGTCCACTATGATGTTAAGTCTGTAGCGTTACTTGTTGATACAATAATGTACGGAAAACTGTCACTGTCACCTGTCGCCTGTCGCGTCGATGAAATTAGTACCAGTGTCCAATCTCATAAATGTGACAGGTGACAGTGACAATTTGGTATACATTGCTTTCCCACTATGATGTTAAGTCTGTAAGTCTGTAGCGTTACATGTCGACACAGTAATGTACGGCGAATTGTCACTGTCGCCTATCGCCTGTCACGTTTATGAAATTAGTCCCAGAGCCCAATCTCATAAACGCGACAGGTGACAGTGACAATTTGATATACATTGCCTGCCCACTATGATGTTAAGTCTGTACAAGTCTGTAGCGTTACTTGTAGACATAGTAATGTATAGCGAATTGTCACTGTCACCTGTCGCGTTTATGAAATTGGGCCCAGGTAACTTGTTCATTGTTAATTTGTTAATTTTACAATAAAAGAATACCATAACAGTAGTAGGGTTATTTTTGTGCACGAGTATGTAGGTATGTACCTATGTAAGGATTGGAATGATTAAAACGATGTTTTTATTAAGTGTTTAAAAACAATTTCGTCGTAGTTTTTATTATTTTGTTTTGGATTTCTACAAAGAAAGTCTTTATCGGTAATCGCCTGCCGGAACCATCCAGTGGATATCTACTTTTAGGTTTTTCCCCTACTAACTACGGACGTACTGCGTGTAATGTACATACGGTTGCAAAATTACGTAAGTAATTTTAACAAAAAGGCGCGTAAAATACCGATAGTTTGCGGCGTGTGTTATATAAAACATGGTTGTATGTGCCAAGATACCTTTGCCTTTCAACATTCAAAAATGACAGCCCGAAGCTCGAGGCCAAACGGAATGAATACTTCCTCCCCTCCCGGAATAGTTCCCCACCTCATACGTCCCTGGGAATGTTTCCGAATGTTACCGAAGATGGAATCAATCAAGGAAGTTTTCGGCGCGCAGAGCTGGCGGGCCGGGGCGGCGGCGGCGGCGCACGGCGTCTTTGATTTCGTTTACTTGCGTTGTGTGTGAGAGCTTGTAAAACGCCGCACGCGCCGTTCAGTTTATTCGCCTATTCTTCGTGTTGAATTACAGTTAAGTAATTTAAGCAAGGTACTTAGGTAGGTACCTCGAAATCAAGCTGAAGTGTAGAATTATTTCTAAGATGAAACAAATATTCAGCTCGCACAGCCCTGTCGAATTTCCATCTCTTTCTATCGCGTTACTCTTACCAATTTTTTTTATACAACATAGGAAGGCAAACGAGCAAGTGGGTCACCTGATGGAAAGTGATTACTACCGCCCATAGACACCCGCAACACCTAGGAGATTGCAGTGCGTTGCCAACCCAGAGGGCTAATATGGAATACCACTTGTGCTAGTAATGAAGTAAGTATGAAAAATAGTGAATTTTACCGTATTTTACCAGGGTAATTTTATCGGTCTGCATCACTACTTACTATTTAAACAGTGATTCTATTGGAAGTTGGAATTACATATTTTATAATTATGTATCATAATTCTTAACTTATAGTGTAAATAATGAGTAATAACCTCAGAATTACATACATTTTTTACTTTTTTCACAAGTAAAGGGAAAAGTCCGAAAACTGTAAACTTGTAAGGTATGTTACATCACATTTTGTATTTATTACAATCTTATATTTGCACTTAGTACGTATGGGACCAAGAGTTTTACAATAGCAAAGTTAAGTTTGTCCCTCAATTCGGTTTCTTTTTTCATTAAAGCAATGCTTGGTGCTTATTAGGTTTGTACGGAACCCTCGGCGCGTGAGCCAGACACGCACTTGGTCGGTTTTTAACGAAATTTTCGTATTTTTCGGCCATCGAAAACTTCCGAATGTTTCGGAATGCTTCCGAATGTTACGGGAAGTATTCCCTGGGAAACATTCGGAAAGATTCCCGCTTGCATCTATAGTTGTATCCAAAATCAGAAAAAAAAATTATAGTTTTATCATTTCCTTTGGAAGACTATATCCTACTTTGCAAAACTCATTGAAAAAAGAAAATTTTAAAATACAAAAAAAAAGATACAACGAGATTTGAACTTGGTCTTTCACGATCTTTACCCATGTAAATGTTACCACGGAACTAAATAGGTGGTCACGTGACTGGTCGAAATTGTCAATAGGTTTTTACTCACCTATATTAACTGTCACTAATTGACGCACCCATCTAAAGATTTCACACACACATGGTTGCGGTTGTACTCCCACAACGGTAAAATGCATCATAATTTCCTGGATCCTACTGCAGTTCAGGATCGGTAAAGCAACTCTTTGTTTGGTTTTACGTAAGTAATTAATTCATAACTAACTATTTCCAAAAAAATCCGTTCAAATTAATGTCCTAGAAGCTTCAAAAGGTGAACCGACATTTTCTATGGGAATCGAACCCCCTTAATGTCTTCGAGTTAACCTTTGAGTGAATAAAAGGAGTATCATAATAATATAAAGGACAGACAAAGAGCAAGAGTATAGCAAACACAATGGAAAACAATAAATTTTATTCAACGCAGCACAATCGATATCCAATTTATGAACAGATTGCACCGCGGTGATTCTGGTACGTAAAGCTTTGCGTAATTGATCCCACTTGATTGATTACCAAAGCATGTAGGTAATATAATACGTGACGTTTTAAGTAGATGCACGTGCTCGTAATAACTCCCAAATCTGGAGGATATCGAATCAAGTACATACCCTCTTCAATGTAGATGTAGCCTACCCTATTAACAGTATAATACAGCGGCTCTATATAAAAATAAATTAAATAAAAAATAAATAGCTATTTATTTAGGCATAAATCCTGTTAAAAATTACAAATCACATTACATTATAAGATAAGATTAGGTTAAATTAAAATTGAAATTTAAAAAATATGACCGGCCCACGTTTTATTTATCCCTCTCTACGACTCTCTCTGTCTAGTGTCATAAGAAAGGGACACACACAGAGTAGAGATCTGTGTAACATAGTATTACATTCACCAAAATCGTTAAAGCTGTTTTTGGAAAGGCGGTTACAAACAAATATATACATGCACAGTCAGCTTAAAAAATATAGAGACGAGCGAGTAAAATGCTCTAAAATATCTGAACTCGACTCTATTGTCAATTGCGTTCGGGAGCACCTATTCAGAAATTTTTGACCGCCTTGCCCGTCTACTACACTAATATAATAAAGAGGTAAACTTTGTTTGTTAGTTTCTTTGTATGTAAGGGGTAATCTCTGGAACTACTGAACCGATTTCAAAAATTCTTTCACAGATAGAAAGCTACACTACTCCTGACGGACATAGGCTACTAATTTTACGTAAACGAAGTTGCGCGTTCCGCTAGTGTTAATATATTTAGAGCCCACTTTACTGGCTTTTGCCCGCTAATTCGTCAGCTTAGGATTATACATACTAAGTTTCACGGACCTTTTAACCCCCTTAGCGGTGAAATTTCGAAAAATCCTTTCTTATAGTGCATAGAACACCCCCTAAGGAATACGTGTTTGAAATTTTCATGTTTTATTATATCTTTAGCGATTAAGACTGCGTTGTCTTGGCTGTTAATTAGTCACAGCAGCCTTTTAAATGTAAAGCTGATTAATATAGATTGGTCGTACATATAACAGGGTAGGATTACGTAATAATTAAGCGAAATTTCTTAATTAATAATTAGCGTTATCACGATGTGTTGGCGTATTAGGGGCGTGAGAAAGCAAATATTCTCTCATGAGTCTTGTGTTGATTTAAGTTATCTTGGTGTCATTAAGAGAGTTGTTAAGTCACATTTGTTTACACATCACTAGCGACCCGACCCGGCTGCGCATTGGCACAATTAAGATGTACATAAAAACAATCTTTAAAAAATCTCTAAATTACAGTAAAAATCGTATTAAAGTCCGTTGCGTGGTTTTTAAAAAAAGGCCGAAGATATGAGGACAATCTGGAACGCATAGCGAACTTACTTTATACTATCAAGTAATTATTTAGTAATGTGATGATAGTGATGTAATGATGATAGTGATAGGTCAAATTTTAGTGTTATAATAGGTACTCATCACTACCATCACTATTGATGGTAGTGATATGTACCTATTATAACACTCAAATTTGATGAGTTCGAGTTCATTTGCTTGATTACAATTTGTGATTTATTTCTTACATGGATTATAAGAAAGAAATAGATTTGCCCGTCTTTATTCTATGACTAAACAGTAAAACAGAGCTCTAAGAAACTGCTTCCCTAATAGGTTACCTACCTAATGTGGTTTAGAATTTCCTTTAAATTGAGTTTTAATTTAATAAAGAATATATGTATTACTAGATTAAAAATATTCAGAATACTGCAACTTCGTCCTCGTAGATCTTGGATTGCATACTAACTTGTACCCCCTTTTTAATTCCCTTTATGGTGGAATTTCCATAAATCTCCTATTTTAGTACCTCTAAGGTAGGTACACATCAAAGAGAATATGTTATGTTTTTAGTGACTTACGTAGGCTGTGCGTTGCCTGCCAGCAGTTAGCCAGTAACGAAACTCTTTTATATATTTGCATAAGATTATATTAATAAGGTGCACTTAAAAAGCACAAAATAAAGTTTAAAATTTGCTATTAAACCTATACTGGATTAATATTTTCTTATGTTTTTGGGACATAGACATGGAAACAAAACCATTTACTTAAACGGTTCGTTAAATCAGATTCGTTGCAAGACATTTAGACTGTTTAAAGACTTTAAAATAATTTTGTTTCGATATAGTTAGTACACATGTTTATTTCATTTGTGAACTTAGCAAATGAATGTGCCCTGCCTTTGCCAATAAAGGTCACAGATTTAGATCTCAAGGCTCCGTAAACAAAGATGTCAGCTCAAATTGAACTTATCCATCTATTTGCTTACGGACGGGGTGACTCGGCTAGGGCTGCCCAACTTGTTTACGTCCGCTGCGTCGACGGTAGGTTTGTATGTTTTCTAGGTTCGATTCTAGCTTAATTGTGTGCTACAAAATGGAGTAGTATACACGAACGTAACTGGAGAGAAGATGCCCTAATATGACCGTCTCGGGTTTAATATATCCCTTCCTGCGTCTCTGTCAAACTAGTGTGATATAAAGGGACGCACACAGAGATAAACTCATTTAAACTTAACTTCACCGGTCATGTTAGGGTCACTGAGGCTAGCTTAGCACGCTGGTTTCTGTGGCATATCGTTAAATCCTTTCTAACTACCTAGTTACTGTGTGCGAAAGTGATGGACGCTTTATCCGTGATAAGCGCTAGTGTGTTACCAATGCTGGAGTGTATTTTAACAATGTCTGGGTATGCTTTTGCTTTAACAAGGCAGGGTTGGGGGTGCGGAGCCCTGGGTTGGCTACGAGTGCGTTTGCCCGTGCGCCGGCCGGTCGCGCGGCGCTGCGCGTGGGACGCCGCCGCGGCTACAAAAACGCGAGTGCCCTTGGGCCGGCCGCACTGTTTATTCGACTGTCGTCTAGCACTTAACGCCGACGTCGATATTGGCTATTTTTGCACGATACACCACCGAGGAAACATCCACTCTGCAAAATTATAAGCCATTTCCATCTACGAATGGATTATTTGACCTAAACATTGCTAAAATTTTTATTGCAGCTTCTATGCTCTGTTATATCCATACATTTTTGAATTTTAGTTCTTTGAGCGAAGGAATAAATAGCGATGGACGATCGTGTCTTCACTGGGAAAATTAATTAGCTGACTAATTCATTTTTATAAGCGTTTATTTTTGTCACTTTGATCGTAAATTCGGGTGAAATGTTGCAAGTGAATTTTGCTCTACGCCAATAATTGAATTTGGAATGTGTATGCAGTTTTGTAGACGACAATGCAATAACAAAGTACCATCAACAAATAAATCTTGTGCTAAAAAATAACTTTTTAACGAAAACTTACTGGTTTTGAAACTGAGAACTAGTTAATTATGAAGAATCACTATAATCATGTTCCAGTTGGGTACTTCACACCTTAAACCAAATGGTGTGAAAGTGTAAAATTATCGTAGACGGTCATTTAAAAAATACATGGGTTAAAAATAATTTAAAAATACATATTATAAGAGCTATAGCGAATCAAATGTACTAAACTTATTTAAAATAAAGCTAAATTTACTGTTTCAAATAATACTTATTAGGACCATTTTAAAAAATAAAACAAGGTTTGTTAAGGCCATATAAACGCTATTTTAATTATAGAAAACTCGATTTTAGTTTCACGCTCCGTGCATTTACTAGCTAAAGTATCAAATTGTGACGTCATACTGTCGGGCCGTTTTGTAAGGAGCGTTCTCGCGAGGCTTGCGTTGCATCGTTTTCAACTCGCAATAATTAATGAAATAGTTGTCATAGAAAAACAACTGAAAACACAGTTTTTTTTCTTTTAACGAAGTCTAGAAGAAAAAAGTTAGTCAAAGTTGGTTATAATATATTTCGGGGTTACAAATTAGACACCTTAAAAATTCTGATAAATCTTGAAATTAATTTAGCATAGTCAACGTTCCTTTCTAAGAATCGCCTTTACTTACACGACTGCTGGCAGCTAACAGAACATAGATGTATATATATTCAATTACGCATATTTCCGTCCTTTGAGTCGTAGTGCCTCAATATTTGTATTTAACTATGGTTAATCCACACTTTAGCTGCGTAACATTTTATCTAAACCAGCTAACATAAAAAGAGATAACTTGTATCGCTGTAGAGCAGGCGAAACATGTTGATTTCTTTGTCAACTTTATATAAATGTGATACGAGATATAATGGTTTGTCTGTAACCCATGTAGGCCTGTGGTAAGATTGCCGCAATCAGTGTTAGCGATTAGCGGGTTGAGCTAAGTGTTAAGAGCATTCCGCAGTTTTTCTATTTACAGTCTGCAGTGGCCCTAATATGCCAGAGTTTTACATCTCTACGTAGGTCTGTTTCTTAGAACGAACAGAACACTAGTATAGAAAACTAGTTACACAGAGCCAGAAAGGATAAATGAATATTGGGCGGTAATATTAGGGCCATAGTCAATAATGAATACTATTATATATCAGCTGTGACCGTTAGAGGTACCAGATAGCCTAATGGTTAGTGACGTGACTACGAAGCTCTCGGGTTCGAATCCCGATGACAAATATTTGTATGATGCTTATGATAGAATGATTGTGAGCTCCTGAGTTATAGATGTTACATGCATTTAAGTATGTATCTACTCATCATATACAACGGATGTAGGCATATACCTTTATGGTGGAGCTGGGTCTTTTGATGTAATTTTACTTAAGTACCTACTTATCTGTCTGTTCATAACTTGACAATATGTATGATTTTAGTCCTTTTTTAAAATTGAAAGTGTAGATCAAATAAAGATTACATTTTATAGGTTCCTATATAGTTAGCCATAATGTATGTGAGTATAGCTATAAAAAAAAAAAATTAAGAAATGAAAACGACCAACTTTTACCATTTTTAAATGGATATCTTCACATTAACTATCATTAAATATTGACAGTATCAAATGCGCTAACTTAAATCAAGCTTTCACCATCCACAGCCATAAAACCTATAATTTCGTAAGATGGTAAATAATTGCCCAAATTAATTTCAATACACCTATCAACAAACTTATCGGTCTCCACATAAACTGTGTCGTAGTTTGTCGTAAACACAACAATATTGTAGATATATCGTTTTCTCGAATCCCAAGTTGCTTTGTCTACCACCTATAAATCATATTGACCTCGAGGTCGAAATAATTCAATACCTCTCTCTTTGAAAAATTATCTTGTTAACAGTCCCGGTAAGTTCTTAAACCTGACTTTTGAGTATAAATCACACAAATTGGTTTTAATTGTATATTTGAATATGAATGCGATGACTTAACTACTTACTTACTTCCTAGCCGCCGTAAATCTAATTGATCAGTATAAATTTAATTGTCACCCTTGTCACAGTATATAAATATATCTATACTGTGCCCTTGTGACATCGTGTGTATGCCCAATAAGAGTAAATGTCACGTATTTTGCTGAATACGAATTCCCAAAATGATGATAAATTATTATTATTACTTCTAACCTTGCATCAAATTATTTATAGGCAAGGAAACATTGTCTGCCGCAGTTTCCTAGCCACCTCTATTATTATTAAGTATGTGCTCTGGACGCGTTCCATATGTCTGTATCACGGTTTGACACCATCACCAGCCCTTTAAAAGCCCACGCGCCGATGTTCCATTTCAATCTCATGTGAGCAGTGACATATCAACGCCCGCGCCCTCCCGGTCACTTTAAGGTAGCCATTGACGACGGATCCACTTGCCGCTCTACTTATGCTAAATATCGATATAACTATCAATTATATGGACACTATCGATAAATCTTTCGATATTTTGACTGGCTATCAAGGTCAACCGTCGATAGCAGTACAATCGGCGGAGCAGCGTCCCAGCGTCACTTGTGGAGGATCTCCAATGGATGCATGGTCAGTGGCGACCTTTAGCGCTACAACCATGTTAGCGCATGGTCGGGCGCCGATTATCAGGGCTACAATGACTGGTAACCACAACAACACATAACAAAATATTTCCGAGACTCGATGCCAAGAGAAACGTACAGTGAAGATGTTGCGTTATCTTGGGTTTTATCTCGGAACGTGACCCCGCTATCTCCCGCGCATGCCGCCCGCCCATCTCAGACTCCTTCTTGGAGACCAACGCAAATAAATACACTTAAGTGTATATTACGGAACGAAAGCCATTAATTTAGAAATGCCGATCTGTCGTTCGATTGTTTACGACGCACGAGTCGGACCACCTTGTCCGTGTTATTAATTGATCAAGTGATTCCGATAAGCTTTGCGCTTGCGAGTCAACGATTTTGTATGATACGGATCCACAAAAAAAAAACAGGAACGCCTCGTTTTTAATCTTAATGCTTTAATATCAAATGAATCTGGGAGATCCACAATTGAATCGTAAGCGTTTTGTGTGGTACTTAAATAATAAATTTTGTTAAATTGATTTATGATTAAATCATTTAATTAATTTTATTAGAGTCTGTAAATCACATCTTAATTATTCTTTTGTGTCTATTTATGGCTATTGCGGTTACATTGTACTACTTAAAAACAGAAAATGTTATAAAAATATATGGCGTTTGGGACAATTTTTTTACCATTAAGTTTAGAATAAGATTTTATTGTTCTGTTTTTTATTATTATTTAGAATTGGAATAAAGAGTAAGTACTATAGTTACCCAACTGTTTTAAAAATAAGTGTTATTAAATAATTATTATGATAAAAAGCGCAACAAATCAAAGCTTTGTCTGCTTGCAGTTTGATCAATGTTACTCAGTTACTGTAACCTGTATTTTTTTAACATGAATAAACAAGTCTTGAAACAAAAACTTATAACTTTTAACTTCCTGTCCATGAAAGGTCAGTTTTGTTTCTTTGCTTTTAGTTTTTCATTTACCTACAAAATTTTTTAACGTCCTTCATTAGTTAGGTATTTTATTCACAATGTGTTTTCCTTTATGCTTATATTGCCATAGTTTTATCTAGCTCTATATGTATATGCGCTGCGTAGTTCCGGTACTAAAAGGTGCTAATTACTCGTGCGTACTAGATTCAGTTCATTTAGCGTTTAACTAAACCGAAGAAGGAAGTTAAAGCATTGATAATAAATACTAGTGTACTAGCTGGTACATACCTAGAAAACTACGCATTATGATGTTATAGTTATAATATATTTGTCTGTAATTATTTTATCAAGAAGCAGACATTTCTAATACCTACCTATATGTAACACCAATAATAAATATATTATTATTATTAAAAATAAATTAACATAAAACTGGTAACTAACAATAAAAACGAATCTAAACTGTAGCAAGCATAATTACAACATTTTCTTTTAAACTAAATTTAGGTAATTAAAAAACATATCCCTAATATCTATCGTGGCCGGCTTTACAGTCAACTAAACTTAAATTCTGGGCCACTATAGAACTGTTTCACAACAAATGACATAATAAAATGGCTGTTCGTAACGGTTTAAAATATACCAATTAAGCATTGCAACAAAGATCTGCAGCGGGTTTAAAATCAGTTTATTTGACTGTATATGTACGTACCAACCCGTAATGTTTTCAATATAGTTACACAAAAAGCGTAGGTACTTGCACTTCTAATGGCAGAAAATATGGCTTGAATATCAATTACATACATTTAATAAGTTTTTATTTCTACGACGTTAATTTTAACGTTATAAATTTAGTTAAAAAAATTACCGCTGAAAAAGTCGCAGTAACTCGAGAGCTACTTACTACTAAATAAGTAGAGTGATAGCAAAATGACGTTCAGACACCGGACATGGTGCCGCGAAGGGTCCCGGCGTGCGCTCAGCTGGCACGTGGGGCCCGCAGCTAGGGTTACCAGATTGAAAATAAGTCTTGACAATAAGCCCGATTTCTGCATAAATCGATGACCGTCTGTATGTGTCACATATATCCTTCACCTCTCGTTCAGTAGGCGATCTACGCAACCACCATCATATAAACCTAGTGTTTATAGGACTCCCATGCTTAAAACGAATTTCCTCCATTTAATTCAAAAACATCCTGACATTATCAGAGTCTGGCCGGAATTCTGAGAAACGCCTAAAGATTCTGATATGCAAGGACAAATCCTGACGTGTGATAACCTTGCACGCGCATACGCAGTTACGCACACGCAACATAAGGAACATCAACCTAATATTTGATTCATTAGATGTACCCATAGACGACATGATCTGATGCCTGTTACGGTCGGTCCAACCTTATAAGCTTACTGATCCGTCATAGCCAAGAGATTTATCACTTATTAGGTGATAGTCTCAACAGATCATAGATCCAGACCATATCAGACTATCAGACCCAGTTGTCTGTAGAACACTTCGAAAAAGGTACGCGGCAATGCGCAAGGGCACCGTTTTGTTGAGCCGAATTTTGTTACTGCTATACCTACACTATTCTTATTCTTATTCTATTAACGCTTCTCCTGCTTGCTACTAACATAAAGAACTATGTAAGAATTTTTTACACTAACCTTAAGAAATTATAATAATCTAAAAGGCATGGGAACTGATTTGGTTTTCCTTTACATACATTTAACAGGAATGAAGAAAAATATCCAAATTTAATATTTTTTTTACAATTGCCAACATATTACTGCTGTAATTTTCTGCAAATAATATGAAAATAATCTTCTTGGAAGAATTACTTGGTTTGCTTACTTTCTTGAAATTAATTAAAACAGTTTAAGTTCAGCAGCAGCGGGGTGCGGTGAAAAGCATCCATGCCTTAAGCTTTTAGGCCTTAAGTTTTTGTTATATTTTGTTAATTTTATAAAATTGATTAGCAAAGCGTACCGACATAATATTATACTATTACAACTATTTCAATGGTGTCGTAACCCGCTGTGGAACCTTAGGTCAAATCATTTAAGTATCTATCTTGTATGCTATGCAGCCATTGGAGCCGAGTTAAGAAGGCATCTCGCTGTGCTTGATTATACTAATTCGTAACTCCAAATGTTCTAATTAACTGTGCTGGCATTGAGAAATACCAAACTACTGTTGAAGAGAAGCATATACTAACTATATATATAACCAACAGTGTTGTGATATACAATGATTTTTAATCCGCTCACAGCTTCCAATACATAGACAATTTTATATATAACTCTCCAACTCACTAATCCGAATTTAACTACCATAGGGCGATACGATATTTATTACCATTTCAGGGAAATTTACCTGGGCGAAGTAATAAATAATCCGGACAATATAGTTGAAGAGGTCACGGTAGCAAAAATTTAATATTGAAGCTATTAAAACGCGATTTTAACTGTTCGAATAACTTCTCGTAAATGATCGCTCAATTTTTAATATATAAGTTCCAATCTGTGCGACCGAGCTCTGTTCAGGGTAGAAGTGAATGTAAAGCAATTTTTCTCAGAAATGAGAGCTAGCTCGATTGAATTTTCACTTCGTAAATCCTTACATAGTAAATTTCATCGAAATCATTGGACCCAATTTCGTGACCGCGATTACAAACAAAAATATATAAAACATTGCTCGTAGAATAGTATAGGATTTAAATGATCGCCATATTAGTATAGAAGTTATAACTAATATTACCTACGTATCAGCATAAATTTAACTACGTGCCTACTATTGAATTTCGTTACAATTTCTCGATAACAGAGAGGACAGGGGTCAAAAGCATGCTGTTTACGTTAACTAAACCTAAATAACCGCCATTTATAATAAATTCAGTTACTTACGTATTGTTTATTTTTATCAATAGATGCTGACCCGAGTTTTGAACTAATTTCGGTTCTCAGAAAGGACGATAAGATATTGTTTTTCGTTAAACATATTAATTACCATAAATTTTTTGCTTTGTGATTAGCAACCTAAGCAAGAAGTTAACATTATATGATATGCGTTCCCTCTGAATTAACAAAGATGATCTTTGTGTTCTTTTGCGATCAAACAGGAAGCAGCTTAAAATTAAGCGAGTACACAAGTTCTTGGCTTATATCATCTATTTTTAGAACCAATTAGCAGACTTTCGGTTTATACTAAATTCTTAATCTACCTGTTCTAGGAAAGCGTAAAGTAAAATAAGATATTGAGTAAACTGATTAGGTATCATTTAAGGTATTTAATATTCCGCAAAACTATATTTTTTTTTATTCTCATTACTTTTAGTTACAGTATACAACGTGTTACCAGCACGCGGACTTTTTTATAAACCAGTGCTTCATTTTTGCTTTAGTAAGTGATTTCAAGTGTATTTATTTACTAGTTTTACTCTAGTTTCACCTGCGTGGTACTATTTTCTATGCATTTTTACTAAATAAAAATGGACAGGACATGATCTATCAGTCTGCTGAATTTCATCTAAATTCGTCCAGTCGTTATTGCGTGATGAAGGAAGTTGAGGACCAAACATCCAAACATCATTAATTTCACATTTATAATAATAATAAGATTAGCAAGATTCTCACAGAATAAAAATACAAGTAACTTTAGTAATTAAAAAACATAATTCGTACCATGGCCGTTTCATTTCTTGGATCATGCGTCGGCTATAAATGCGTTATATTTACTTTACACAAATATTAAAGGGGGTCGGCTAGCTTAATTAAAGTGATTAAAGTAGAACAAAATGAAGGCATGACTTATTGTGTCTTCAAAATTTTCTTTATTGACACATCGTTTAAAGAACAGCTATGGTGAGAGGCGTAGTAGACATCTAAACGACATTAAGACGAACATGTGTGATAACACAGATATGGTGCGATGTTTAACATTTACATCGACCGAGTCCAACGTTGATTTCTAAAGGCAACAGGAGATAAAGTAACATTTTTATGGGAAAATTTCGTATTGAGCATTATTGTTGCAGTTAGTATATCGGTGAGCGTGAATTTATGCGTATTTTATAGATGTTCGGGTCCCACATTCACAAAAGCATCTCCATATTACGAGGCATGCTGTAGCGAGCAGCCGCCAAGCTGTTTTATATTATTGGTTATGTTCAAGTCACGTTGTGTTTCTTTATTGGAAATTGCATGGAAATTGTTCGTTACTTCATGTCTCCTGTATTAGGTTACAAACACTGCTTTCTTCCCGATATTATATTACATTATATTATTATGTAACTAAATTACATTTTGTTTTTTTGACTTCATCTGCCGGGGCGATGCTATTTTATTAGAATAAGTATTTAACATCACTATTATATAACGTAGCTATATAAGTATATCATAGTGAAATAAGAACTAAAACTATTAATACGTTGTTTTAATTTGGTACCTCTAGTTGTGTTTCTACAGTAATACACCGTCGATGAATTACCTAACTGCCTATAAATACTTAGGCGTGGGTGTTAAGGAATTATTTAATTTGATTTGTAGGTAGTAAAAGTCCAATAATATAAAATGTAATGCTTGTTTCGCAAAAAATGTGTACTTACTTACCTATTATTTACCCGGTTCAAAAAACCTTAGCTTAGCCTAGCTACCATGTATAGGTACAGTCAGCGTCAAATATACCAGAGCGGGCAAGGTGTCAAAAATATCTGAACTCGACTCTATTGTCAAATACGCTCGGGCGTGTTCAGATATTTTTGACCACCTTGCCCGCGCTGGTATATTTGACGCTGACTGTACCTACCGTTGAGTCTTTAATGTTTTTGATAACGAAAAAATACGTATGGTGCTTTAGGGATTGCTTTGATTATCTATCACACCATCACATCTGTACGCTTAAACAGTTGAACAGATCGGGATAAAATTTAGAATGAAGCTAGCTTATAACCTGGATTCACACATAGATAGGATATATTTTATTTCGTAAAAATACAAAATTCTTGCGGGATGGCGATGAACGAATTCTATGCGAAAGAAGTCGCGGGCAACAATTAGTATAGCAATAATCTTTAAAAATGGCATTATTGCTTAAAACATAAAAGTTACGGTATCAACGTTCAAAAACATAATTTTCTCAAACATTGTCGGAAATGTTGTCATTGTACTCGAAGAAACAAAAGAAAACTCATTGCTGGACAGGCTGGACAGCTAGCGCTCCAGGAAGTGGCATACGAATTTCATTGCTGGACAGAAATTAACTTTTTTAAAAGTGATAGAAACTATGGAAAAATCTCATTCAGCCAAAGCCAGATACCGGGATTCAGTAGTTTTGTTCGAAATTTAACATTTTTAATCATGTCTCAAATAGCTTTCGCGTATTAAAAACAAAAAAGTACTTTTTCAATATTAAAAAATAAGCGGGAACACGTAAATAAGTAACAAGTTTAGATTTATTTAGTGACAAATTAAATGAAAATAATGTGTTCTACTGAGTAAAACATGAAAAATTATTAATTGTACAGTACGGAAAGAAATTATGCAATTAAAATCAAAGCATAATTAAATGTGACAAAGTTATAGTCGCGAAAATCTAAATACAAATTTGAAGACATAAAAGAAGATGAGAATTGTACTGTATAAAATGGAGGATAGAGGGAAGGAGTGAAAAAATAACTACTTAAATTTTATAAAACTATTACATATTTATCTACATTTCAATCGGAACAACCCAAAAAATAATATTTTATTCAAATCACTGTCGCAGAATATACTTAGTGACCAGAAGGCGTGCAGTATTGACTCGTTGGAAATTCATGTTTGTACGTGCTAAATAAAAATCTTTAGATATATATATATTTTTTTATTTCCTCCGAATGTTTGAGAAAGGTACCATATCTACTTCGTAATTTTAAAAACTCTCGCCGTTGGCTCGGGTTTTTAAACTAACTCGGCCAGCAATTGCTTACTTCCCAAGCCTAGATCTACTATTGTCGGTGTCCAATAAAGTTTATTAAAATGGGATTGGAAAATGTTAACGATTTTTACTCGTGTATGATCCTCATAAATAATTTATTTGGTTTCATGAATAAGAAAAAAAGAATCTTTATTTGCATAGAATAAGTACACACAAAAGATGGTATTACAATAAAAAACAACTAAAAACTTTAAGATAACAACTTTTTTAAATCTCTCCTATATAACTGTTAATCTACGACCAAATAGCTAACTCACATAGATATCAAAAGTCTTGAAAATAGCATTTAAAATCGAAAGAAAATTGTTTTAAAATACTTACACCAATACTCAAGAACCAACAAAATTAAAACTCCTTGTATAGTTTATTATTATAAAAGCTACCAATTTATTATTAAGCAAAGTAAAGACAAATACTTAATAACAACAAACTGATAACGAATTCAACGACTACTAGAGTAGTCGTTTAGTAGACTAAAGTTACTCGGTATATAATAAATGCAAATAAGGTAATGCAATAAACAACCGCAACAAACTTTTCAGATAATGCAATTTCATGGGTTTTCTTTTCTGTAATAACTTTGTTCTTTAAGTAAAATAAACATGTCATGGAGTTCTTTCCACAAATCCACAAAATGCAGCGTATGCATTGAGTATGCAGTTTATTTACGTAGCTGATGAGGCCGGTGCTTCTTTGCCCCACAGTTTACACCCCTAGCTGTTGAGTTATATTGGCTCTACCATATTCTTTAGTAAGCAAATACAAGTCCGTTCAGCTTTTGTACAAAATATTTCGTCCGAGTGTCTCTGTTGTTGTGAAAATCGTCCACAATAGCAAAAAATCGCGACAATTTTATTCAATCTATAGTAAAGTCATTGTATGCATTTTCAACATTATTTGGTTGTCCTCGTATGACACAGAATTGCATTTAATGAGTTTATGACTTATGGCAAATTGACTTTTAACTTATTTTTACCCAACCAGTCATTGACGTCTTACAAAGCTTCATCAGCTTCAGTTTCATATTTTGTCACTTTTTTTTTGTTAATCATCTGTGAAAAGCGTTACATCTGTGTGTATAGATAAGTGTCAGTGTCTTGTCTTGTTATATCCGGGAAATCATATATATATGAATAGGCTAGGTATAGAAGGGGACCAAGTATACTTAAGCCCTAACATGACCAGCCCAGGTTCAAGTTATCCCTCCCTGGGTCTATTTCAAACTAGTGTCATAAGAAAGTGACGCACATAGAGATAAACTCAGGTAAACTAAAGATGGCCGGTCATGTTAGGGCAACTGGGCATGCCCTACTATGCATGCTATTATTTATAATTTTAAATATTATCCGGCAAAAGTAATCTACATCGCATATGGTCATTAATCATCTTATACCATATTTTATCCAAATTGGTTTTGACGTGATATCTTAAGCATTTCTGCAAAGGCGTCGATTATTAATTGGGTCCGTGGGTACTCGTCTTTATAATGAAGTTGAACAGATATCAGTGTTTACTAAATTAATTAGAATATGCTGTTACCAACTCAATTATTATATCAAATTCAAATACTGGGTTCGGATTTTTAATTATATTATTTATAATATGTTACCTGGTGCTACGCGCATTTACGGACTTTTTCTACTCGACACTGAGAGATTCATTTGGGTAAAAAAGAAAAATATCGTATAATTTAAAAAGTTTTTGACTACAAATTGGAACAAATTATCTTGCTACTCCGCGAACACAGTGTTTACAATACATTACAAAACAAATATGCTTTATAGAGAATACTCAATCACCACCTTTGAGTTAGTCTTTCAGAGTTTACTGACCAAATTAAATATTTAAAACAAAATGTAATTAAATTAATGTTAAAAATAACTGGATACTGTCAGTCTACTGAGTCGAATAAAGATTAACATTTATAAAAAACCCGAAAACAAAAATATTGTCACAACTCACCCTCCGTTTCCCTTTCGGTTTTTCCGCAACCTGTTGCTCCCTCTTTCTCATATCGGCGGGAGCACTCGCGAGCTCGTCGAACATCCAATTAAACGCAACGCAAGTCCTTCACAACACCAGAAAAGTCACGAATTAATTTCACTTTGCATAAAACTTCCGAAACACCATAACCACACATCCATACGGCGTTAATCGAGGTTTGCATTTTATCGCTGCGCTGCGTGAAAAGTTTTGAAAATGTTTTTGAAAAAGTGTTGCCACAAATCACAGTTGTTAATGACCGTTAACTTTTGAAAAGTTTGAGGTATCTAGTCACAGGGGTTGATGCAATGACGACGATGTGTTTTCACTAGTGGAAATCCTTATCGGCGAGTTTGTAGTGCTGCGTGCAGGAGGCGTCCCGCGGCGGATTCAGCGTGGCGACGAGTGGGGCTCCTGCCCATCGCAACCCGCCTCCCAGCGGAGCGCCCGCCCGCGCGCCTCCCCGCCAAACATCTCAAATTAAATCCCTTACCCCTCATTATGATAAAGGGGTCGTTGACAAGATATTAAGCTACGATCTTTTGTCTGTTGAATGCTTTGGCAAGGGAGCGTTCACGCTTGTGCTTATTTCGAAAATTAATATATCGAATATATTAAAATGACGAATTTTCATTTGTTCGAATTTTTGAACTCGTGTTTTTTTTGAAACCGTCAACTTTTCAAAGAACATCGTATAGAACTCATTAGGTTAGGTAAGGTTTGTTTTATAATTTTTACAAACAAAAGTGAAAAAAAATACGTCTAGAAAAAATACCTTTCGAAATACATTGAAGAAATAGGTATTACGAAACCATTTGTCAAACGTGGCGTTTATCCTTAAATTGAACAAAATTTTAAATTGGGTTCTGTCTATGGTGTTTATGTAGTACCTAATTACTCGTATTTATCGTCGCTATTCACAGTGCAATCTTAATTTTCATAAAATAACCCTTAAGACTAATAAATACCTAAATATTATGTAGGCGTTCTACATAGAGACGGCGATAACGTTTTCCACCCTCTAAACCGTATGCTGTTGGATTTAAATTTTTTATTTTGAAAAATTTTAAAAATAAATAATTTCGATTAAAGTAAAAGTATGCTGTTGGCGTGTTTCTTTTAATGTGCTGTTGTTATGTTTTAGGGCTAGGTTTGTATGATTTCATTTTTTAATTATATCTTTTAGCTTTAAAAATATTCACGCTTTTTAGGGTTTTGTACCTTAAAAGGAAAACGCAACCTTTATCGGATCACTTTGTTGTCCGTCTGTCTGTCCGTCGATCAAAACCCTTTTTCCTTAATTTTGGATTACATACTAACTTATACCCTTTTTTAACACCCTTAATGGTGACATTTCCATAAATCCTTTCTTAGTGCACCTGTATACCGCCTACATGTTTCCAAATTTCACGTTTCTATTTTCCGGTTAAAGCCATGCATGTGATATAGTGACTTCTGAGACTGACTGTACGAGGGTTCCATAACTGATTGACTCAGTTATGGAACCCTCGTACAGTCAGTCTCAGAAGTAGGTTACCACTTAAGAACTTTGTCGTAGCAACGAATGAAATGAGAGTTGCTCCAATTTATCACATTACTGACAGCGACAAAGTACTAAAATGTTCAGCTACTTGTGAGGTTGACCGTTCGAGTTTGTACAGGTATCAATGTGTGCTGTTCTCCACCAACAATCTTAGAACAGAGTCCAATATTTTTGTCCTTAATTAGCTGTGATAATTAAAAAGTCATTCGTCACTTAATGATCATTGGGGTTAGTGAAGTTACGTTTCTATTTACACAAGAAAATAAATGTAGTTAAAGTTATAATGACTAGGTCCTCAGGATATAAAAAACATAAATTTCTTTCTATGATCTGTGACTAGGTCGCATATATTTTCTTATTCCCCATGTGCCTGAGGGGTTGGGTTCTGAAATGCTGTTAGGCCGAGGAGGCGGTATGCGATTATTTTTGACTAAGTAGGTTACAAATGGTAAGTGATCACTACCGCCCATAGACACCCGCAACAGCATTTTTATTTTTTACCTCCCTTTGAATTCGATACATCAAAGAAAAAAAGAGAGACTTAATTGTGTTTCATGATCCTGATGAGAAATTATTAACGCCAAATATTGGAACCAGTTACCCCAAAAATCGCTGATCCGTTGCCGGCATTTAGCCGTTCTTCCCTCCGCGGACCTTCTATCTCTCACTCCCCGTCCGAAACGCTACTTCTTCGAAAGCTATTCATACTGATATTCTGTAAGAGTGTGGTATTACCTTGATCAAGCCGGCTCATTCGTACTGTAACAGTGTGGCTACAGTATGGTTATCTTCTTCACAATTTTTTTGCAGTTAGGAGGACGAGACCTTAGAGAGGATTAACTTCCATAAATTTGAACATCCTAACGCTTGTATAAGGTATCGGCATCAGAGCTGAGGCCACGCACACTGCAGCATGACACGTGTGTACAGGAGATTGTCGTTGCAATTTTCAAATTATTGTTTTGTTTTTTATGGATTGTGTAATTGTTTATCGTTCATTTCAGCTCTCCTTGTGCTACTTATATTGCGCTCACTATCCAATGGCCCTAGGACGGAAGGCTGAGTTTGCAATAAACGTCGACTTGCTTGTATACTATATGTACACATAGCTTAAAAATACACTTTCTCCTGAATGAGGAGTTAGACTTTCTAAGTGCTGTTCATAATATAGTCAAATAATTTTTCCCATGCACAATCCTACCGGCACTTTGATTACCAGGTCTATAACATTACTGACTTTATGAGAATTATTCAATTTACTCATTGAGTAAGATGCGTTATAGCGTTTAAGTACGCCATTCGTACATTTATGTATTGTTTTGCAATAAATAAATACCTAAGTCGTAAACACAATAACACGCTTTAAATTTAAACTTGGCTTAGCTTACTCTCTCTAGTCTAGTCGATTGTAGACAGCATAATTGTAAGTCGGTACTTACTACTAGTTGCCCAAAAACGGAATAGTTATCTTTATCTTTACATAATATAAAGTAAAGTCGCTATCCGTTCCTGTCTTTCCTATTCCTTAGGGATTTTGATACAGTTTTCACTGTCATTTAGAGTTTTTTTTACGGAAGTTTTTTATGTGAATTACATCTTAATAGCACTACTGTCATAGTTTTTTTTATAGTGATGGACTAGAGTAAGTATGTATTTTAATCCGACCGAAATGTTTTAATTTTTTATAATTATGACGCAACCAAAAAATCTGATATTATTTTCGTTCACTTAGAAAGCTAATTACTTTGTAACAAAAAATATCCAAGCACTTTGCT
Organism: Ditula angustiorana; assembly: GCA_963691745.1. NCBI lineage: Eukaryota > Metazoa > Arthropoda > Insecta > Lepidoptera > Tortricidae > Ditula > Ditula angustiorana. The sequence goes on from OY829473.1 coordinate 6,621,442, forward strand.
GGTGTTCATCTCTAGGGAAATTACTAGGTGTGTATAATTTCAGTACAGTCAAGGAAATTGAAACACGTACCACCGTAGAACCTAGTCGAAGAGACATACGTATGACATTTGTATGACATTTGTATGACATAGCTAGCGTTTAACGCGTCGCGTCATTGCGATAGGGTTCTAAGGTGGTACGTGAATATATTTCCCCTACTGTACCTACAAGGGGTAGCTGACTCGCTTTTGCTGTGGCTAACAGAGGCTTAGAAACTTATAACACCCTTGTATCTCTCTCTGTAACTATAGCTTTTATCGCGGACATATTTGCATTTTATAAAGTATTTATAGGCCTTTCTAACCAGTCAACGTGTGCGAAACGGATGGATGCTATATGCCCACGAAAATTATTAACCGGGAATTATCATAATAAAGTTATAATATCATATACTTACAGTTTGTAACAAAGGGGTTGGATTGAACAAGGCTTTGCCATTTTAAGCCTATTTCACGTCGTACTTTTAACTATAACGCGTTTTTAGTTTTTGTAGTAATTTTGTTAAATAGCTCAGCTAATTACTACTAGCCACTACTAGGTACTTTACTTAGAGCGTAATTATATCAGCTAGGTGCACAGTGTTCCTCATTAGGTATTTATTACATAATTAGGTCATGCACCATAGCTAATTATACGAGTAGGTATCTACATTGATTGACCATAGAGTAATTGCACATAACGAAAATGGAAGTTTCTGCTAAGAAGAAGTGCCGCAAGAAACACAGCAGCTTGTCCCTTTTTTCTTCTCTTTTTAAAACAATATTAGATTATTAGATTAGATATATTCACAGCATATTAAAGCTTCTAATTGGTCACCGCAGAATGAATGAATATTTTAGTACCTTGTCGCTGTCACTAATGTGACAAATTCGAGCAACTCTTATTTCATACGTTACTACGAAAAGGTTTTTAATTATTTACTTCTGAGGCTTGCAGTCAGTCAGCTCGAACGGACGAGTATACATATGGTCATTAATTATTTACCTTTAATTATGGCGACACTTCTGAGTATATACCGAATGAATTAAAATGTCGACTGTTTTTCCGAAACGTTCACGTAAACAGTGTATCTAGCACGAATATCAGTGCGTCTCTCTCCTGCTGGGCTGGTTAGAACGACACGCACTGTGTTACGTAGCGAGTTAACGCGTGTCGGGAAGATTGGTGCTAGATGCACCTGTTCCGTTACTGCCGACTGTCAGATAACGCACAGCCTAAGGGGTCGTCCATAAATGACGTCACACGATTTTTAACATTTCAAGACACCCTCCCCCCCTTGTTACGCTTTTATGTATCTCTTTAACACCCCCTTAAGCGTGGCTTGCAGATGCCTAAAGGTGTGGTTTGCAGATTTTTCATTTAAAAAGAACTGATAAATGCATATAATATAACATATTATAGTTTTATTAATAAGTTGCCCTCTCGTCAAAAGATGCTGTGTCCACGATCCACGATGTACACAAACTTAAGTTCGGTTGTTACATCTGTAACAAACAATGTGGAAAAGCAATAAATTGTTGAAAATTGAGTATTGATGTGCGTGTGTTCCGAAATCTAAGCAGACGATGTTGCTCCATACCCAGTCAGTCAATCTACATATATAAAATTCAAAGTCCTGACTGACTGACTGACTGACTGACTGATATATCAGCGCACAGCCCAAACCGCTGGACCTAGAGACTTGAAATTTTGTACATAGATACCTTGTAGTGTGTAGGCATCCACTAAGAAAGGATTTTTCGAAATGCCACCTCTAAGGGGGTAAATTAGGGGATGAAAGTTTGTATGAAAGTCCGTCAGTTTTGAAGTTAGGATCTTGAAATTTTGTTGTTAGGCTTACGTAAAAAAAAATATTTATACGGGTCTCAGTGTTTTTGATAATTCCACCCCTTAAGGGGTGAAAAGCGAGATAAAGTTGTGTATGGAAAGGCTTCATTTTTACAGCAAAAATCACTACATTTATTATTTAGGCTTATAACGCAACGTGTATTTTAGGTGTTATTGGAATTACAACCCTTCAGAGGGTGAAGAGGGGGAGGAAATTTCGTTGTCTGCCACGAGTAAACATGTCCTGACTGATTTGCGATCATCGTCCAAGCGAAACTATTGAATTAAGAAAGCTGAAATTTGGAATATAGGTTTATTGTATAACGTAGGCATCCGTTAAGAACCCACTTTTGGTATTTTTTACCTTCAGGGGGAAAACGGGGGGCGGGGGTTCAACTTTGTATAAAAGTCTTTGTTGATTGAAGTTATAAAACATAAAAATTTGAATTGGAACTACTGATCATAAATAAATTATAAGTATTATATCGTGTTTCAGGATTTTTACATTTAAAGGGGGAGAAGCGGGGGTGAAAGTTTGGAAGGACGTATTGTTTTTTTTAAATAGAAGCTTGTAATTTTGAAATACAGCTACTTATCATAAATAAATAATGACGTGTCGCAGGGTTTTTTGATTTTCAAATTTGTAGGGGGGAAACGGGGAGTAAAAGTTTGTATGGAGGTATCGGGTTTTTAATAGGAACTGGACATTTTGAATTTTAGATACTTATCATAAATAAAGAATTGTGTGTTTCAGGGTTTAACGACTATCGAATTTTAGGGGTGGGAAACGGGGGTGAAACTTTGTATGGAGGCGAGGTATCGGTTTATTCAAAAATAGGAACTTCAAAATGTTTGTTTGTTTTAGGATATTTCGATTTTTACATTGGAAGGGGGTAAAACGGGCGGTGATAATATGAGATTGAGTAAGAGCAATTATAAGTTATTTTGATTCTAAAAAAAGTCATTTTCTGTAGGCTACGTGGGCGAAGCCGCGGGCAGAAGCTAGTAAACAATATGACACAACCATCTGTGTGTTCAACGCAATATACTGTGTTCATCGCGGCATTAACTGCCCAAGAACTGATTTATTCACGCGGTCACAATAACCTGCTGTCAAAAAATCTACAATAAATGTCGAATATAAGTGTAAAACTTTTTTTTGACACTGATTAGTTAGACGGGTCGCAGCGAGGGATGAAATTAACTTTGGCGGTCATGTTAGGGCTACAGGAATTGTAACAGTTTTAGTATAGATATATAGTGAAGTTACAGTATAAAATAATAAGAATAAAGTATTTAAACAACGATCATTATTCTCCAATGTAATTAATCGAAAAGATTTAAGTAAGAGATTGTAATGGCAGGTTAATTTAATTAATCCATGGCTTGTAATTAAGGCTGTAAGAGCGCCGCCTTTCTTATAGTCCGGGCTTGTCAATAACGGCCGATAATCAATTGCAGGCAGTTTTGCTGGAATAAATATTTATTTACACACTGCTTGCCTGCATACTTCACGGTTAGCATAGTATGCCTTGTTGGTCGCCTTACTTTGCAAAAAAGATTAAAGAACTGGCCAAGTCAAGGTCACGCATAGAGATCTCTTATACCACTTCACGCATGATATGTATACATTTATATATAATTTTATGTATGTTAGTCTGTAAGGTATTTGTCTATGGGCCTTTGTAGCCTGAGAATAAATTTTTTTTTTTTATTAATATTTGTGTAATGCATTTAACGACAACCCGTGTAAGAAAGCACTTAGCTTTAGCTACGCCGTAAAAATACTAGAATAGTGTTAATTATAATCTGTGATTATATGAAGCTTCAATTGACTGTTTAAAAGACCACATAGGTACCGTGCTCGTTTGTCACAATTAACCACGATAGTTACTGTCAAACCTTTTGAGCTCTTTTAACAAAGTTGGAAGATCCTCTGAAGACTTCATAATGAGCCAACTGCGCCATTGGGCTGGATTCCCGCGGCCGCACAGCATCAAGTAGGCAAATAATGGTAATTAGATTCCGAAGTGTACTACGATTTGAATAGGCAAGTGCGTTGGTCCACGTAGGGATGTAGGTCGGTCGCGTCACGCACGCACGCCTTTTAAGCCGGGATATCTTCACTCACGTCGCCACGGTGAGTTACGATTGTTCTCACTGCACGCTTTGTTTACGGCACATAATGGCCATCTTGCTACTATTGTCGGTCTCGTACGGGTGATTGAACAATTAGCCAATATAGAGCAGCACTGTCCTACAGAACGTCACGTATTCCTATTTATATATGATGCAGATAAATAATACATGTATAAGCGACACTGTGGTAGCATGATACTTAGAACTCAAACGGTATTCCATCAATTTAAAGACGCATCAAAAAGCAATAAAGTCTGCCTGAAAAGAAATTAAAGATTTCCCAGGCAGATACATACTCATAAAATATTTATGAACTATAACGAACGTGTCGTTATAACTTTAGCTTGATACGTATAGATTATTATGATTGACGTCGATGGAAAAATTGTATCAGTGTATGAGAAGACATGTAGCAGAGATTGTGGAGATTACCGGTAATTAGAGCCGGCTGCGGGCACAAGGGCGCGTTGTGCGCGATTCAGGTCAGACGATAGTTGTCCGTCGACGACCGCTACGACAAGAGGCTGCCATTCAAGGGCGATTATGGCAAATGTGCCAAACATCCCATATGCAGTCGCGTGTGCGGAGCACCACTGCTCGATGTAAGCATCAAAATGTGCCAGTAAAAAATATTGTTTTCTCGAAGAACGATGATCGCGATTATAATTTTATAGCAAAGAATAAATCTTACAATGTTTACTTACATTGTACTTTCGGCATGTTTTGGCACTATGACGCAAGTGGACTCGGAAAGAGATTAGCAAACCATTCTTGGGAGGCATCACCATCAAATGGTAGCGGGTAATCGACGAACGACCACACACGAAGTCCTCAATGACGTATGTTAAGTTATTGGAATTGAATAGAATTTGTGATAAAACGTAACTACTGAGTTTACGAGGAACACAAGAAAGAAATACATCGTATCCTACAACTACTTAAATGTGACAGTTTTTATTTTATGTTGCAAATCGTAGTCCTAGCGAGAAGTATGGGCGACTACGTTTGCTGAGAAATTGTGATAATGATAATGATGTATCTGATAGTATCTGAAGATGTTTGGATATTAGTATGTTTGCTACTCAGCACGTAAGGCAACGGCTGGACGGATTTTGGTAGAATTTGTCAGACAGACAGGTAGACGTCCTGGATTAAATGTTATATTGTCATTGTCTATATCATTTAATTGATCGTTCTAATCTTTTCCTTGTGTTATTGCTGTGTATTTTATGCTATTAGTACTCGTAGAGTCTCTACGAAAAGAAAACTATCCCATCTTAACCAAAACATTTCAATAAAAAAAAAGCCAAGTCCTACAAATAAAAAAAAGGGATTGCAAGAAGCGTGCTAATCTTACGAGTGTTATTATTAATAACATTAAGCTAAAAATAAGATTTTTGTACTTAACTGAGATGGAAGCTATTAGTTGATAGCTATTCGTTGTGTCGGCTCTACCTACACACGATCTAATAACTTGGTTACAGTGAAAAACCGATACATGTAGCTGTTTTTTAAAGTGCAATGTTTTTAGTTCAATATTTAAGGTTCTATTTGGTAACATGAGCAGCTCTTTTTATATTACATCGTAAATTATTTTTTAAATCGGTTTAATTTAATTTTGAACTTGAAAATTTTAATTTTTGTAAGTAATGTCAGTTTTTATTATTATTAAAACTTTTGTTTACTTTAATAATAATATTATAGGTAGTAAGTATTGTGCCTGCAAATAAATTTTTATTGTATATCAGAGTCTATTGTGTATATATCTTGTTACAACATGTAGAGCAAAATCAACTCTCACATCTTACTTAACAAATCACAACATTTCCTACATGTAAACGAGCATACGGATCATGATGGGAAGTGGTCATCACCGAACATGGTAACCAGAGACCCCAAGAAAATGTGTGATGTGTGTATATATCTTGTTACAACATGTAGAGCAAAATCAACTCTCACATCTTACTTAACAAATCACAACATTTCCTACATGTAAACGAGCATACGGATCATGATGGGAAGTGGTCATCACCGAACATGGTAACCAGAGACCCCAAGAAAATGTGTGATGTGGTGCCAATCGCTAGATGCCCTCTCTCGTCTCCCCTCTCTCTGGGTTTTCTGACTGATCACTCACCGTACCAAACGCAATAGTAAGCTACTCCTTCACACCGGTATTTTATAAGCGGGTGGTACCACCCCTTTTGAGCCGGTCGACTCGTACAGCAAGCAACCGGCTACAGAGTGGCTCATTAAAACTGGTGCTAGTTAAGGAGGCAGCTCAGATCAATTATAAAAGGGATGCAACTTTAATTGGCAGAACCTTGATTTAAACAAAAAGCTCTCAGTGATTTACGTACAAATGGAGCGAGAGAGACTTGCACACAGGAAAACGCATGCCATTACGAAATTCATTCCCGATAACTCATGACATGAATGCAGTATCTCCTTGTCTACGGTTCACAGAACTTAAATTAGGTATAAGTACGTGTACTTTCTGTGAGTATGTTTACATGCTTTTAAGACGAGCGTGAGTCAATCTCGAAAGTCATTACGATATCGCTTAGGTGTCGGTGGTGGGGAAATGGACTTGGGACGTATCGGGGACACTTCCCTTATCTACGGCGCATTGTCCGTGGAACAATAAAATGTATTTATTAATTAACGACACGAGGGCTCTCAGGCTTGTTTAGCTTCTTAATGAGGCTAGCCAACCTACCAAAGAAAATAATCGACCGCTGTATTTTCTAACCATTGTGTTTAGAGTGCATATAATATTGTTTATCCGGTAATAATTAATTACGTAAATATCGGATGTTTGTCTTAATATCGTTAAATAAGTAAAAGAACTGAGTGTTCTCATTAAGGCTCAACAAAACAGCGAACTGGCTTAATTTAAATTTGTACGAGAACGTTGACTTTAAACATGGTAAGTTTTATGAAATTCAAATAAGGTTTTCGAGTAGAGACACCGATAGACGAAGTGTTGGTAGGCCTCCTAAAAGGTGGACCGACAACATGGTGAATACCGCGGGATTGTGGGATGCGAGCAGCACAAGACCGATTATCGTGTAGTTTCTTGAAGAAGGCCTTTGCCCAGCAGTGGGCATCTTCCGGTTGATGATGATGAAAGTGCTTCCTAGTAAGACTAATCTGAATAAACTTTGACTTTAATTGACTTTAATTATGTACAAATTTGTAAATTTTCGAGGTGAAAATAAGTAAAGGAAGATCTTTTGTTGACGTTGATATAAGGTCGATTCAAAAGAGAAGAGATGCCACCATAAATGTATGAAACTGACATAATTTCATACTCGATCGGTGGCAGCTCTTGCGAAATGACCTATACCTTGCATTTAAGTATGTAGCTCCGCCCATCATAGCGCCCATTATTTCTACGTTGACCGTTGAACATGTTTATGTTCATTTCACAATTTATGTTATAAGCAATCAATTTCTCCGCGAGTTCTCTAGCTGAGCCGGGGGCCCATTGTTACGATAACATATTGCCTCTCAAGGGCCAGTGCGAGATTTCTCACGGAATATAACCATAAGTCCAGCGAATCGCGTACGTCGATCTCATCGGACAGCGGCGCTGTCGTCGGCGGAATTCGATTTATCGCCGGCGCGCATAACGCGGTCCGTTGTCCTGCGCCCGCGCAGCGCCATCAGGGCTATCGGCACGCGATCTGTCGTTTACTCCGCTAACGAACTCGTTTACTTACTACATAGGCTGTACTTCATTGACGACATCATCACTCATGTTTTAGACATTTATTTATTTCCGTTTTGATTGCACGGTTTTCGCTTTAATCTTATTTACTCCACTCCACTGTTTGTTGTACGAAAGAAGAAGAAGAAGAAGAAACTAAGAACAAGTTGAATAAAAAGCAACAAATAAGTAGTAAATAATTCTATGTGTCCATCCCATTATGTGTGCAATAGTTACACGTGTGAAATGGATACCACTTACCAACATGTAATTTATTTCAAGCAAAATGAAAAGCTGTTTTTTTTTACATCGCTGTAAGTATGAATTAAGAAAAAAAACTTTGGGAAATTTTAAATTAGACATGAACATGACATTGAGCTGGTCCCAGACTAAGCCAAGCTACGGGTATGAGTATTAACTAAGCTGTACCAGGTAACGGATCTACTTATGTAAATCAAAATTAATGCATATATCTAAAGACCTACATATAACGTCTATGATTCGGTTACTAACATTCTTTTACCCGTGGGTTCGCTCGTGTGGGTCAAATAGTATCCCGGGGAATGGCTTGTTCAATTGGGAAAAAAGTAGCTTACATCTTTGTCCCACCTTTCAACTATCCAAGACAACCAAACAAAGTGAATTTCACTTCGCATTTATAATATTAGAATGCATATTTTGCTTACTTCTATCGGAATTTATAGCCTAGCTTTATAAGTTATCAGGGTTAGGGGCCATCCGGTTAACAAAAATATCGAAGATATATTTTCGGCAACCCTGGTATGTGTTCCCCGCGAATTAGTAGAGGAGATTGAATACAAGAGGTGTCGGGTTACCCGCGTCCGACCGGGGGCCTTGGCCCTGCCTCCGACAACGGTGGAACCCAGCAGCAACGGCTCTGACGTTTCCTAGTACCTAACAATTTAGTGTCAGTGGCATCTTACACGCTTCTATAACCTTCTCAACGTAAAAGAGTGACATATCCGCACTATAAGTTCAACCCCAATGACTGGTGTATACATGATCAAACCGCGATTAGAATAGCATTGGGGAGTAACGTCAAGACACTGGCATTTCATAGACTTGCGTCAAGCTTCATTCCGATATCTAAGTATGAAATGACAGTGTGCTGACGTTACTCTCCAATGCTATTCTAATCGCGGTTAGATAATACGTTTACGCGTACAATGTTAACAATGCACGTATGCATTCACATAAAGATCAACTTCGTTAAGTACTTACAAAATATAAGCTTGGCATTGGCGTGTGAATGCCGATGTTTATATTTGACGGGGATTTGAAAAAGTTAAATAATTGAGGGTGATTTAAGATTAGATTAGATTAGGTTAGGTATCACAAGGTCTACATCCCACTTGTCCCAAATTACATTAACTCGAATTCTTATAATCCAGAAACGTTTTTTTACGTTGCCTAGTAGAGAACGCCTACTGGCGTCAAGTTGGTCAATTGTATTTGTTTTGTAAACTGTGCAATTAAGCTTATACAAAAACAAATGGATAAGTTCTCCGCTGTATTAGTATTTAAGTACTCTATCCAATATACCTGCTTAGGTACTTTCTATGAACCTGTCATAGCAATAGTCTTACTAATCTTACTATAAAATAATTAATAACTCCAATGAGACCCAACCCGCCCGGCCAGCAAGATTAATGCCGGCAGCAATTTCGATCATACTCCATACTTACCCAATAATAATATCCCTTTCCTTTCGCCCGATAGTAATTACTGTTACTTGGTATCATCATCTCCGGACTTCCATCGACGTGAATGGTAAATTAGCAAAAAATAATCACGTCGCGGCGAGCTTTGATGTCGGTCGGATGGTCCCGCACAGACACTGCATCGTCTCTCCATGTTACGCACAAGCATGATATAAGTGCAAAGTTAACATTTGCATATTATTATAAATAGGTATGATTGAGAAATTGCAAATTTAATAGAATCTGTACAATCTATAGTGCGGAATATAGACGACAAAGATGCCAAGTGATGTTAAAAACTCTTGATATTTATTTCGAAAAATAAATACTTAATTAATAAAAATTTTACCTTAGGTAGGTCCGGTAGGACCTTGTGGAAGATCCGTCCGGATCGCTACCACCATCTTGCTCGCGAATTCTGCCGCTAAGCAGCAGTGCTTGCACTGTTGTGTTCCGGCGTGGAGACCAACACAGCCGGTGTAATTACTGGCACAAGAGGTATTCCATCTTAGCCCTCTGGGTTGGCAACGCATCTGCAATCTCTTTGGTGTTACGGGTGTCTATAGGCGGTAGTGATCACTTACCATCAGGTGACTCACTAGCTTGTTTGCCTTCATATTTCATAAAAAAAAGGTGTAACAAATCTGTGGTTTTTCTGCCGTCAAATATGTATTACCTATTTTTTTTTTTAACAACCCAATGACTTTGTTTTAATGAATGAATCTCCAAGTGAACACAAATTCTAAAGTTTTATGTTTTTATCTTCAGCAGTTTAGGCTGTGCGGTTGACGTCAGTCACTATAGGAACTGACTTAAATGTAGGCATTGAAATATCACTCCAGGTTAGGGGCATATTCTGGTAATAATAAAAATATTTTATATTAAAACCCCAAATAGGGCAATGAATGAAACTCCTGTCTGATGGATGACTACTTAATCGACAGATTGAAATATCACCGTAGCGCCGAAACTCCTAAAGCTAGGCACATGTTGGACAAAAGATTTATTTTATTACGAAGATAAGTAATTAAGTAGAATGGGTTGTAATGAAAAGGAAATATATATTTTTTGCAATTACGCAACGTAGACTCCTTTAAATGCCTGATGCTACCAATATTTTTTTTACTTGTCCGGGATTGGTGGTCTATGTCTAGGCATGACGCCAAAACGAACAAAAGCAACGAACGCTTCAATCATCACTGGACATACTCTTTGAAGTAACAAGCACGTACAAGTAAAGCACTCGTGTTTACTAAATGTCCATTGCGCCATGCACTTACGTACACGTTTACAGCTGGTTAAGGAAAAGAATGGGAACGCTTTTCCCTGAAACGATGAAATGTACTTGTAAACATGTTGCTACAGTTAGAACAATATTCTTTTTGTTCCGAATCACTATGTATTTGTGTTGTATTTATTTACCGAAACAACCCGTGTAAGGAAAAATCGAACCGCAAACTTTGTTAGGTACTTTGGGAAAGATGTTTGATGGTTTCTGAAAAACTGTGTTAGCTAGAAAGATAGTTTTGTTTTTCCTGTAATATATACTTCCATAAAACTTTATTAGTTGTAATTACTTACCTATACGTATTTTTTTCCTTAACAAACTATGAAGATAACGGGATTATTTTTTTCATTATCTATTTTTAAAAGTACTACCAATTTTGACCTCAAAATAGGTCGTTGCAATGCAAGGAATCCACTAATATTTATTCAATTTTTTCGCATTTAAGTTGAATAAGGATTTATTTACAACCATTCGGAATTTCAATTCGATAGCATTAAATAGTTGCAGAAATGTACTGACTGCCGGACAGACGGTCACGCGGAGGAAGTCGCACCGTTTTTTTAACGAAATTTTTTGAAGATATTTCAGCGTATTCTGTACATAGTCAAGGATTAGAAATTAAAAGTTCAAACAATTTAATAAGATAAGTTTTATTTAGTACAAAATTATAATCTTACATTTAATACTGACTGAGTGGCAGAGAGCCTTTACAATGTTCGGGGTGTCACGCGTCACACTCGCACCGCTCGGAGCACGGGGATAATTATAATTAAGACCACTCGCGTGAACTTTTAGTATGCAAATTAATCCACTTAAGCCTTAAAACATAAATCCTTTTGAGAACAGTTTTAATCCTTGGAAAAATCAAAGTCTCGGATAGCTCACTGCCTCTTCCGTGAGTTTTTAAAGAGGATTCTTAAAATTAACGAATTTCGTAACTTAATTTTTGCTCCACTTACGTAGTTTTCGTAAAAAAAATATATCACTTTGTTTGTGTAAAACATGTGATCTCATACGCGAATTATTTATATTACAATAGAAGCTGCTTCCTTCAGTAATACGAAATAGGAAGAATGGAATGTTTCTATTAGCCATTTGGTGTTTTATTATTCTCCATGTTGTTCAGAGAATGAATTCAAGGTTGGAGCTTAATTCAAACAATCGTAATATGAATCGTATTCAACTTATTGATTCAGAAGATTGTTTATTTTTGTTTTCTAAACTAGGTACTTAGAAACGGATGTGGCCGGCTGGCGCACAGAGAGTGGATTTTAATTTCCTGTAGTTTACACAAGCACATTAATAGAAATGGGATCTCGTGTCAAGATGTCAATGAACGCAGATGAGGAGCTCTTCCCTCGAAGGAAAAGCGCAACTGTCGATTAAGCACGGGTTATATGGGTCCCTTGTCCCTTTTCAAGGTTTAATGTTACTTTTGCTTTTAATATAAACAACAGTCTCTCTAGGTTTTAGAAGTACGAAATAAACGAGAAAACACATGTAGCTTAGCAACATGCTCCCGATTATTGTCTTAGCTATAAAGTATTTCCACCAATCACCTAAATTATTGTTTATCCCCGCCCACAAACCCGTAAAAGCAACTATTTCGATCGTGCAAACGATTATCCAAAACACGTGCCACACGCGTACATGACGGAAGCGGACCTTGAATTCCATTAAACAGAAAAGATAAATGAATGCAAGAAATATATAAAAGCCTCTTTTAACTGTGCTCGCCTGGGGAACTATTAAAAACAGCAGCATAATCTGGTAATGCGAAAATAGGACTATGATAGCAGCGAAAGGAAAGAAATTAATAAATGCAGCAATGGAGAGCAACCGTGACACGAAGAACATGTGCCACCCTAAAAAATTAACCAGAGCAGCCGTTGCATCTTCTGGCTCGAGGCCACGCATCTTAGGAGGCCCAGGGATGTGACGCGGTATGTCAGGCTCATCTTCCACCACCTCAATGTGTCTCCGTCTAGGAGGAGCGGACAGCCAAGTCGGTATGGATTCTGCGTTCTCCACTAACTTCTCGGCCCATACGGACAGAGTCCCTGGTTTTGGTGCATACATTGCCGGCGGAGGAGCTACATAAACTTCTTGGATAGTATACTGCGTGTCGCGCCGTCGCGGTGCAACACGGTCAATAATCGATATCGGCCTCACGTATTCACTGTCGCTTTCTAATGAAGACGATCGCCTAGATCGATTTATTGGTATCGGTTGTAAATAGTCGGAACTTGCATCTGAGCAACAACCCTCGTCATCGAAAAAGGGTTCAGTCACATTAGATCTAGGTGAAAATTGAATCATATCACTCACAATTTTACTTCTACTTTCGGTTGACTTTTGCGATATTATAGAAGTTCTTTGCAGTGGTAATGTTTCGTAAATGTGGGTTTCCTCTTCCTTTGCCTCCATTTTATTAGCTAGTTCTGTTTTCTCATTGGTAGAATTTTCAATTAGAACCTCTGTATTGGTCTTCCATGGGTACTGACGGCCGCAAATCTTTTCTCTTTCAAATCGCCTATAAACCGTTGCTGTGCTGGCCATGCGGAGGGATGACATTACGATGCTTACCCAGACCAGCGAAACTGTAAACAGACACAAGAGCCAAGAATAAAATCTGTAAAAACAATACTTTTTAGTATAGTTCCCTAGTGTAAGAAGGAAGATTTTTAAACCTCATACCTAACATGTCGGGTATTTCTAGACTTAAAAATACGTGAGTGATCCGTTTTATTTATAATATCTCATACGTGATCAGTATATAAATTAACTAGAAATTAGTGCTTTAAAAACTTTATTTGTTTGTATTTAATTTTATATGTTTTCATCAATTTTTAGATTGGGGGTAACTACTGCTTAGGAAATTTTATTGAGCTCTGAATGTGCTATTTTTATTAGATTTACGTGTTTACAGAGTGGCTGATACAGAACCTATGCTGAGCATGTCCGACGTAGACTTGCTCTGGTAAAACCATGTCAAATCTAAATTTTGAGAAAAAAAACTGGTTTTCTTTCAAAGTCTAGGAACCTATAAATAAGCTATTATGTTATAGGTACCCAGTTTACCCATTTAGTCAACACGATAAAGTTGCTAAAAATCTTACATTTTTCAAATTTGGGGTCAGAATATCGCGACATCATGTCCAGGACATTCACGATGACGTGCGGAGCTGAGTGGATGAATGCCTGAAGGAATAAGTAGAGTTCCATTGGTGATGGAGCTTTTGCAGTCAGTAAAGCTTCGCGGGTACGCTCCTCGTCCTCAGCACGAGCCGCACAGACTGCTTCCACCCACCAAAATATTTGGTGACAGTATCTGTAACAAAAAAACCGGAGAAGACTCGTGTGGAGGTGGTTCTGTATACGCACAAATATTGAGTAATTTCCTATGTAACTATATATGCCATAGACTTTAGGTTTTTCTCTGATCTATAGGTAAAGAACTATTTTTTGTATTTTTTTCTAAATAGGACCAGAAGTATTGCGGATAATTTTCTTAAATAACTTCAAAACTGTTTATTTTAAAATTATATAAAAACATGTTTGAGATTCTCACAACAATGTCACATGATAAAGTTATCAAAACTTTTTTTTTCTACTTTACCTTGGAAAAGTATGCTTAAAATTTATTTATTTACGTACATCTTCTGGTCACCGACTTCCATAAGTCAATGTATGTGTGCCAAATTTCAACTTAATCGGTCCAGTAGTTTCTAAACAATTTAGCTGTAACTGCAGACAGACAGACACTCGAGTGCACTATAGGGTTCCGATTTTCCTTTTGAAATACGGAACTCCAAAAATATAGGTACTTAGAAAAGGTAATTACGGACTACCTACTTACGAAGTAATTAAAATTTCCGCCAAACGTGACCACAGATCCTACTGTTAATAATATTATAAATGTGAAAGTTTGTATGTTTGGATGTTTGGATGTTTGTTACTCAATCACGCAAAAACAACTGAATGGATTTGGATGAAATTTGGCACACATATAGTTTATAACCTGGATTAACGCATAGGATACTTTTTATCCCGTAAAAATGCATAGTTCCCACGGGATAGCGATAAGTGAGTTATACGCCGCGGCGTAACGTCATGAGCAGCAAAGCAATTAATTCTCATTATTTCGTCCAGGAAATATTAAAGATTGCATGTTGGGTGTCCGTTTGTTTAATTCAATTTTATAAGTCTACGCGGACGAAGTCGCGGGCAAAAGCTAGTATTTAATAGTCTTGGTATTTGATGTGTGTCATTATAGTTGGTCATATATTATTCGTAGATCATGACTTTTAACTTCAGACATGGTCATCGAACATTATGTCCATGTCAGAAAATGATAGACGAGAACCATTTGTGAAGTTTCCTACCTTCCAATTGCAGCTACAGGAAAGAACAAAAAGTTTCCAATTTGCATAAATATCCATCTCAAATCATTCTTTTCTAACTGAATAGAAAACGCAGTTGATTCCGTCTGCAATCCCGGAGGCGGCGAAGCCAGTGTAAAGACGAATGATATCAAGGCAGGTAAAACCATCAAGATGGTGCAGAAAGTTGCGATTCTGAAAAATAACTGCATATTGAGTTTTTAGACAGTTCTATGAATCATTTCGATTATTACCTATTATGATTGATTGCTCACCCATTATCACCGTTTAGAAAATGTTCACAGATAAGAGCGATGTCGAAGCAGATCAGGGTGAGGTAGACAAGGAGGCCCCCGCACGCGGGGAGCACCCGGTGCAGCAGCAACGCCTGCCATGTCGGCAGCTCCCAGCCTAATATTTCACCCGACACCTCCTTGTCTAACTTGCATGTTACCATTTCTGATCATTACCGACGATTTTACAGCTGAAACCGAACACTTTTTAGATCACTTGTGATTCCTAGCGTAAAATTAATTTCAAAACTCAGTTGTTTAAATTGGTTTAGAAATAGTGACACTGTTTGCTTCGGACCCAGAAAACTGAAAGCAAATGAAACAGTTTCTGCTCACCCATTGATAACACTGATAAGATATCGGTAGAGACAAACAGATAACTGCAGCAATGAAGGCCTAATTTTTGGATAAACTAAAAAACTCATTTGAATTGCGCATTAGGGCTATAGTGTTAAATATTATGGATAGTACGTAATTTAAAATGAATAGTTAAGTACTACCAAACTGGGAATCTGATAAAAATAAGTATATTCATCAGAATGCTCTCTTTTGAAAGCTTCTGTACGAGCAATCGTTTGTATGGATGATCTTTTTAATGCATTAAATTTTTACCCGACTACAGCAAAGCCAAAAGGAAGGTTTATGAGTTATGATACGTTTGATTATAATATATGTATTTATAATGTATATAGTACGAATATTAATTTTTAGTAAATTTTCTCGGTTTTGTGCTACTCCAAATCGTTGCTAAAGTTAGTACGTAAGATAACTCGTATTAGGAAGAATTCAACTAGACTTAACTCTAGTTGTAAGTATAGTTAATCCATCGCTAGCTTTTGCGACTCTTTAATTAGCGGTTAAGCAAAGCCAGAGGGGCCCTGTCCCTTGTCAATGTTTCTTCCCCCTACCAACAGGGGTAAGGCGGGGGTGAGGGACAGGTTTTACCCTGGAACCGCTTTAGTAGGTACATAAAGTCGGTTGGTGCTCAATAACAGCTCTCTAGAAGCTCCCCGCATGATTTTGTTATGGTTATGAGGTAAATGAAGTCTGTCAGAAGCAGTGATCGGAAGTATACTAGCAGCTCGAGCTGATGCGATGCGTGAATGAATAAGACGATTTCGATTTGTTTGTTTTACCATGGTTTTACCGAGGTTTTACAGCTTCGATCATACTGGCTGTTATATTTTATTAAGATACCTAAGAATACAATTTAAATGTTAATTAATGAAAAACAAGCGTGTTTAGAAATAACTGGAACAACCCGAACAAATTGACATAAAATATTATGTGACTTTGACATTGACATACGAAACGTTAAGCTGTTGCTTTACTTTGGTAAATTTTTGTTAGTAAAAAATATAAGAGTTGCGCCTTCAAATACAAATTAATTAGCTTTACTCAGACTAATCAAAATGTATAAAAATATTTTATCGAGGACTATAAATAGCAAAACCACAAGATTGTTCAAAGGTTCTGTTGATAGTGTAAAACACGTACACTGTGGAATTTGCTTAAGAAATCCTAGACAAACATCGAAGCCAAACAACCAAGCCTCTCCAGCAATTACCAGCAAATACCAGGTCATTACAGATAGCAACGCGAAGGTGATCGAAAACACGGCAGAGGAGATATTCGAACACGAAAATAAGTACCCCATATTCAGTGATGAATATGACGGTGTTAATCTTGAAAGTATGGATATTACTAGAAATGTCTACTATTATTATCGTGCTTATCTATAATTCTCCTCTGAAACTTTGTTTTGTTTGCAGGAGGAAAGACTGGAGTATTTGAAATTGAAGACCTGGTAGTTTTACTTCAAAGAGAAAATTCGAAGGATATATTTGTAGCAACGGTACCTCAGAGTATCAATTACGTAGATTATATTTGTGTAGTCAGTGCCCGCAGTAAAAGACACATCCTAGCACTGGCGGAATTTGTAAGAAAAGTTTATAAGAAAAAGTGTTATGAAACTGATTCAATACCAAGAATTGAAGGCAAAGGTTCTGATGAATGGATGGCTTTAGATTTAGGTAACTATGTGTTGCAACCTTAAACGATGCTTGAAATTTGTAATGATTAACATAAACTCTTTAACTGCCAATGACATTATCATAGGACATGTCTGTGTTGTCACTTATACCAAAACGATATGACATTTGTCTTAGCCATAAGACTATGGCGAAAACGCTCGATAATGTGTCTTATACATTTAGACAATGGTAGTCAAAAGATTAAACTGTACCAAAATGCTTTCATTTACAGGTAATATTGCATTGCACATTTTCTCTGAAAAGACTCGAAAGATCTATGATTTGGAAACCTTGTGGGCAGTGGGACCAGAGTATGATGAACAAATGAACAAGAAACATGATGTTGCTGATATTTTCCAGAATTATAGCTCATACCTTAAAGACCTGAAACCACTGACTGAATAAACTAGTATAATAAGTAACTAGTTAAATAAACTATAATTTTTTCATGAAAAGTATTTTTTTAACCCTTTAACAGGTACCAGACAGAAGAATGGTATGAATAATTTAAATAAAGTTTTATGTTTGGATTATTCTGTGGTTTGGACAATCATTGCTGCTATGCTGAGTGGGTACCATTTTGGTGCTTTAGTTGTAAGTTCACCCAATGAACTATGTACACCGAAAAAACTATTTTCTTTCTTTGAAAAGCAAGCAATTTTTCACATAAATATACTAAAATTTGTATCAAACTACATGTACTAACTAAAGTTAATTATCCTAGGGAAAGTTATCAGGAAACTATTTAATATTGTTCCTGGTGCCTGAACATGGCCAAGCATGTAGTCAGCAGCTGATATATTGACTCATTTAAAGAAGTTAAAAAAGATCTAGGAACTACTGTCAAGAGAGTAAGAGCTTGTGTGGGTGTTTTTGCTACCAGTGTCTACCTCAGCTGCCGACCGAATAAATAATAATAGAAGTATAAAGTTTAACTTTGAATAAAAACGGCATTTAAGCATAGGCGTCTTACTGTCCATTCATTTTTCAATCGCACGCGCGGCAATTCATTTGCGCCGGCCTCAGTGTAGTGGTGCTCCGATATTTTTGTAGCTCAGCGAAGTCGCGCCTAATACAGCATCATGTTTTGGGGTCACACTACCAAAAGGATCTGCCCTCTGTATACGCCTATGACTGCTGACTACCTAACCTAGCCTTAGTTGTATCTCATAAATCATAATTAACAAAGGTTCCTACAGACAATATCTACTGTTGCCCAATACCAATAGTCTAGTATCATGTCAGGTTCGAATTCTAAATAATGGTCCTGGTACAAATGCCATCAAATATATTTTTGGAGTAGGCAGGGTGCCTAAAAATATCAAAAGACTTACAGTCTTGAAAATAGAATTGAGTTTAGCAGTTTTGAACGCCTTACCTGATCCAATCGCCTTGATCTGATTTGTTAGAGCAATGTCAACAGGCAGCTAGGTAGGTAAGGGAAATAAGTATGATATCAACATTAAAAGTCTCATATAAAATGTTTATTTACTTATAGATACATAAAGTACTGATGGTAATGGAGAAATTAATACAGCAATTGATTTTGTGTACTCCAAAATTAAAATATTTAAGTTGCATTAAAATTTTAATACAAAAATTTATTTTTAGTCACAACTATCCAAATAATATGTCTGTTCATTAATATAATTTGATATACAAAATAACAATTTGGCATATTTTTGTTTATTAACTAGCTTGAATTTCTAAATGCATCATTACAGTGTAAAATAATTATAAAAGCACAGCTGTTAACTACAACATTCATACCACAATCACAAGATTTTATTTCTTTTCAGTCATAATGCAGATGCACTTTCTAATAAAATCTAATTATTACACTAAGTAGCATAGTATAGGAAGCAACCTATGTGTATACACGTGCTTATTAAATAATCATAATAATACAACTAATTGGAAGCCGATAAACAATAAATTATAATACAATATTGTAAGAATTAGATAGCAATTACAGTGAATTATAAACAAATTCAATTGGACCACATGTAAGTCTTTAATTTTCATGACTATCATCAGTACAAGAAATGCATAAGAAAAATGGTGCAGGTAATACTTGCTGAAGGCTGACACAGTAACATTTTCATTTCATTTTCCAGAAATGAACAACTTGCAAATATTAAATCCTGTAAACTATTTGCTTTCAAATCAGATCTTATACAATTACAATTGAGAATGTTTTTCTGCTGTAACTTAGCAAAATAATAATTTAAATTATTGATCTGGTGCAAAATTTCTAAATTTAAATATATTCATACAAAATACACAGATACTTATTCAAATTAATTGCTTTATCTTTGCATACGCGTTTTGGCTCATGACTATTGAATTAAGACAATATGGCCACACTTCTCCTAACGCCAGCACCAGAATTGACATTGTCTAAACTCGACCACTTCTTGATGCCATTCTTGGCAATCTCAGCTGATATTTTGTCTTCCATGACTCGAGACATGGCTTCTAGTTTTTGTGCTCTCTCCTTACTCAAGGGTTCACTAGGAAAAGCAAGGTCATTGGCCTCGGCTAGTGTGCGTAAATCAAAGTAATATTTAGCATACACACTAGATGGGACATTAATGTTAAACTGCAGCATTTCTAGGAATTGCCTTTCTAACTCATTCATGTCTTCCACAGTTATATCTTTGAGAATTTGGCAGTAATCAACGTTCCACACTGCCTGATCATCCCAGACCTTACTGGCCAGCAATATGGCGCCCAAAACTATTCTTTTCCAATTTGATGGTGCAATGTCCAGTTCAGCACAAATAAGGAGGCGCTCCAAGTACACCAGTGTAATGATAGCGCATTCCGCAGTTAATTGAGCAGCATTAAACAAAGTTCGCACAAATTTGTATATCTGTTTGTGCTCAGGATTATACTTATCATAATCATCACTCACCCCTTCTTTGCTCAGGGGGTGTAGCTTTTCATCAAAAATGTCTAGTTGGCGCTCTGATGTTCTGTTCTTGATGTGGTAATAGATAGCCAGGGCCACGCATTTGACTGTGCTTTTCAAGTTGGGTTGAGACACGGTGCTGTCGTCCAGGTAAATGGTGGAACAGGAACTGCTTTTCTTGAGCTTGTTGTCGGCGATTTGATGTTGGCTGCGTTTCCTGGTCATGCCGTTCTCTATGGAGGCCTTGGACCTCTCCATGAAGATGGTTTTGGCGACTGGGTCCTGCGAGGGGTCGAGATCGCCGTCATCGGGCTCGCGCTCGCTGATGTGCTGGATGTTGTTGGAGCTGACCTCACCCTCCGGTAGGTAGTCCTCCAACTTCACGATATCTTTCCGGATCGGCGACGGACTCCGGTAACAACAGCAACTGTTTTGGTTACCCATCTTTTAATGCAAATGTAGCGCTAAAGATAAATCCTTATCATTCTACGAGCACTCCCAGCGTATACTGAATGCTGAACGCACGTAAATAGCGTGCTAGAATCACATAAAAGGCCCATAGTATCTGAAACAAATAACATCAATTCATTATGTTCTAACGCGATGAATATTCAGTTACTGCTTACATTAAGTCATAGTGAAATAAAAGTACCTTAACACAGCGATCACTATTAGTCACATTTCTCTGAAATGCTGCAAATAATAAATGAGAAAATATATCATTCACTTTATTGGAGATTCGATTCTATACATTACATTTGACAGTACGGTACGCGAACGTCATTCAATTATTTTGTTGCCACAAATGCCACAGCTCGGCCCACAGACATGTTTCTTGCTTAAAATTTAGGCAAGCTTTACATTAGTATTTTCTTTAAAAAAAAAATGTCCAGTCTGGCGTAACGTAACTGTCATGGTCACGCAAAACACCATGCATTTTTTAGGCATTATGATGCTGCAATAGTAGCACACTAGCGTTTATCTTATCGCGACCACAAAGCATTCGTCCCTTTCACACACGCGAATTGGTTAGTAAGGGATATACATGTAAAGTCTATTTTTTTAATTTGAAAGACGAAAATGACATTTAATGTGCTGCCTGTTTTTTTACCTCTTAAATACTAAAAAAAACTAGGAATGAAGGACTACATCAGGGGGCCTAGCACGCTAGCATTTATCGATGACATAAGCATTTATCCCGTTCTAACCAGTATGCATGTGCGAGTGGGACCAAAGCGCTTACGTGCGCTATAAACGCTAGCGTGCTATTATCGATGACATAAACCATATATTCCTTTCTTATCAGCAAGCGTGAGCGAGAGGGACGGAAGCGTTTATGTGCGCGATAAATGCTAGCGTGCTACTATAGCAGGTTTCTACTTTTGGCGTATTGCATAATATGCAATACGCCAAAAAAAAGTAAGTATATTTTAGGGCCAATCTAGTGCTTGAACAGAAATCAAATTTTTAAATTGTATTTCTTTTATTAAAGCAAATTGTTGACAAAATTTGACAATCTAGACCACACTACGCAAGCGCTGCGCGGACCGCTGCGTGGTAGCTACATGGCTCCCCCTCAAGCGAAGCGTACTGGTACTCTAATGATCCTTCCAGCTCGAGTCTTCTGCTCTGTGTACTCGTCGTGAGGGGCATTAAAGTTGAACGAATAGGCGGGCTTAAGGCGGTCAATAGATACGACTACAACCCGCCCTGGCAATTGGATTGTAAAGGCTTTATCATCTCGTTTCAGCACCGGATACGGCCCTTTGTACGGAGCCTGTAGCGGTTTACGCACAGCATCTTCGCGCAGGAATACGCTTTTACAAGTGCGGAGATCGGAGTGTACAAATATGTTTTTATTATTACTATG
The DNA here is from genome assembly GCA_963691745.1 of Ditula angustiorana. NCBI lineage: Eukaryota > Metazoa > Arthropoda > Insecta > Lepidoptera > Tortricidae > Ditula > Ditula angustiorana. Next base: position 6,643,661 of record OY829473.1, read on the forward strand.
CACCTTCTGTGTTGGTTTATATTCATCAATGGTTTGGCGCAACCGTTCCACGAAATCAAAATCTAGGGTTGACAAAACATTAGCGGGCGGCGCGATGAAATCTCCGGGTAACCGAAGCGGGCATCCATATGTAAGCTGCGCCGCGCTAGCGTTGGAGTCGCTGCGCCATGCCGAGCTTAACCCTAACAGTACGGTGGCAAGCTCATCGACCCAGCGACTTCGGTCGCTGAGACGAGCGATGAGAACTGCCTTCAACGATCGATGCCAGCGCTCAATAATCCCGTTGCTTTGCGGATGATATGGAGTTGTCCGGACTCTCCCTATGCCCAGCAATTTGGTCAATGCTGAAAACAGGTGACTTTCAAATTGTCGGCCTTGATCGCTAGTGATGGTTGCTGGACAACCAAAACTTACAAATCTTACAATCCATGCTTCGTAAATGGCCTTTGCAATAGTTTCAGCTGTAATGTCTTTGATAGGTACTGCCTCAGGCCAGCGTGTTGTCCTATCAATGATAGTCAATAAATACCGAAATCCATGACAATCTAGACCACACTACGCAAGCGCTGCGCGGACCGCTGCTGCGTGGTAGCTACAATATGTATTTTAGGTATTTAGTATTTGGGTATTATATTTATTATTAGTATGTAATGAGTTTATAGGTAAATTGTATGGTAATTTTCCACTGTTTTTGATAAACTCTTAGTCTTTGTCTGTCCCTGCTATAATACTCCTTTCATCCACTCAAAGGTTAAATGAAGGAGATCCCTTAAAGGGATAAGTTCGCCTTTGTTCATCACTGTATATGTATTTTTGTCGTTTATGTTTTTTTTGTACAATAAAGAATTTACATACATACAATATGTATTTTTTCATTTTCGTGTCTAGTTTATTATTATTTAATTTGGTAAATTTTTTAAATGATAAAAATTCGTCACACTTTTGTCACATTTATGTTACATTAGTTAGCCCATCCAAAGGACAAAAAATTATTTTATAAAATATTTCTTTAATTTGGACTCCGTTAATAATACTTGAGTTATTTTACGCATTTAGTAATAAACAAAAATCTCGTATCTAATCATTAATTCATAACTGTAAAAGTTCATTTAAAAATACCTGAGTCACGTGCACAGAATAAATACATCTATCGATAACGATTATCGACTCCATACCGCAGCTTTTTGTACGGCTAGTAGCGGTGGCAGCCGTGCTGTGCCTGTTTGGAAACGCACTGTTTTATGCTGGTAACATTATTTACCAAAGAGGAAAAGATACCAAAAAACAAAATGGCGTGTGCTTAAACTTCCGGTGATGGCCGTTCGTTTGGTTATACTAATTGCATTGTGAAACTGTTTGATTCTGTAAACTTGCGAGTTTAGGTAACTCAAGTCACTGGTATTAAAGTCGGTTTTGAAAGATTTGGTTATTATTACTATAAAGCAGTTTAGTTGCTATTAAGGTGTATAATTTAAGGTAAGATGCGTCGTAAAAGCGAACGCACAGCTAGCAAGAAGACAAAGCCTTCTCCAGAGAAAAAAGTGGCGGAAAAACTTAAGCGGACTAGAACCACTCGACGACGGAAGCAGTCTTCTTCTTCAGAAGAGTCTGCTGAAGGTACTAGCCCAATTCGCGAACCTGAAGCGAGCGTTGTGGAGCCAGAGAAGAAACCACCACAGACGCCTACTAAAGAAAAAGAAGTTTCTCCTGAGGACGCGCATGAAGTATGGCACGTGAAGACGGCAGAGGTGCCCAGCGACACGGGGGAGATTCAGAAACTTAAGATATGCTTGACACGGCCACCTTCAACACCTGAGCGAGTGGACAGATCGCCCCGTAGTCGGAGGAAGCACTCCCGCGCTACCAGCTCGAGCGACACGCCGAGCGTCGAAGCCGTCGAAGATCGCAAGAAGAGCAAGCATCGTTCCAAGCGCGCCGCCCGCGAGTCCAAGGACGAGTCAGAGCAAAACCAGGACAGTCAGGGCGATGAAGCCGAAGCCGATTCCGAAATGCCGCTAGTATCGAAAGATGATCAAATCACTCAGAGTACCGAAGCTGTTACCAAACCTATTCCAGACGAAACGCCTATGTCTACTACAAGTGAAGAAAATAAAACAGACAAGATGGAAGAATCTACAGAGAATGAAAAATCTTCTTCGGATAAACAGAGTAAGGAATCCGAAATTCAGGGAAAGTCATCTGATGCAGATACTACAGTTGCATCACCAAGGGCTGAGGCTAAAGGTGATCAGGCAGAAAACAGTAAACTATCTGATAACAGCAGTTCAAATCAATGTGAAGCAAAAAAGGCATCTCAGGAAACACAGGAGCCACAAGTAACTGAAGAAAAAAGTGAAAACACGGATACAACGGAAAGCAAACCTGAGCAGGAACAATCTAAAGAACAATCTGAAGGGTCCCAAGAAAAGGAGGAGGTGACAACTGAACAAGAGGTAAGTAAAGGTGAAGATAACGGTAATAATAGTAAGACTGAGGAACCGGAGTCCTCTCAAAATGAGAATCCAAAGGCTAATGACAATGATGTTGTAGATAGCTCTGAAAATGTTGACAAGGAGCGGAGACGGTCTGTTTCCCCAGACCCAGTGAAGCACAAGAGAGAAGAGCGCAGCAAGGAGAGACGTAGGAGTAGGGAATTGGAGCGCTCAGAATCTACACAATCTACACAAGATGAACCTGTACAAAATGGGCAAGCAGTTCCCTTTGTTGTTAGTAGGAAGAGGAGATGGGGCTCAAGATCCAGCAAACTTACCACTCAGAAGTCGATAACTATTTCCACAGATGTCCTCAAAGAAATAATTCCAGATGTGAAACCTGTGGAGTTTGAAGAAGTAATTGAAGAGAAAAAGCAACATAAGCGAGTACTCTCCAATGATAGGGTAGAGAGACCAGTATTACCCAAAATTGTCATAGACAATACTGACCATGTAGAACATCATAAGAAAGAATATGAAGACAGGGAATCAGAGAACATAAAATCCAGGGAGCCATTGGCAGCTAACAGAAGAATATCCATTGTCAAAGAAAATGATAGTATCATTGCTAGGCCTCCAAGCCCACCCCGGAATAAGCAGTCATGTATCCTGTACATCACAAACTTGGTGAGGCCATTCACTCTACCACAACTTAAGAACTTATTGCAGCGAACAGGAAGGATTTCAGAAGATGGATTCTGGATAGACAGAATTAAGTCAAAATGCTTCGTCAAATATGAAACTGAAGAGTAAGTACATCATTTTACAATTTTAATTTTGTTCCTGTTTATGTTTTCTTTTAGCATATAATCTTACATCTCATTATTGTTAAAGTCAAGCTGTGGAAACCAGGCACGCCTTGCACGGTGTCACATGGCCTGTGTCCAATCCTAAGACTCTACAAGTGGACTTCTCATCTCAGGAGGCATTTGACAAGGCTAGGGCTAATGAGGAGACAGACAACGCCCAAGCCACGACAATCCCAGGCACCGTGGAAGATTGGCTTCGAGAGCAAGACATGAAAAGAGAACGAGGGGAACTGGTATGTACTTATAGCTTAGGGTTTTATCTCAATTTATATTACAATATTAACCTTTTAAACACCACTGTCTGAATTTTATTACAAATCCAGTTAATTTTGCAGCAGTTTTATATAAGACAAATATCACATTTGTTTTTTATGTAGGTGGCACTGCCACTACAAACATGCCTGATGGAAATGTAATGGAAGGTTAAAGGGTTAAACATTACTGGGGAATTTTTCCAGGAGAAGCCATGGGAGCGGAAGGCGGCGGTGGTGCGGGAATGGGACTTCGGGAAGAACGACAAAGACAAGGACAAAGAGCGCCCCAAGAGGGAGGAGCGCATCCTTGATAAGCGACGACATCGAACACCTGAAAGAAGCCCAGAACCAGGTAGGCTTTTAAATTAATTATGAAATTTAGTACTTTTCAGTCTTAGTGAAGTTCTCTGTCAACATCTGCAAAGCTACAAAGTTCTTGGTGATAATACAATACAAATGAGCTGTATTGAATAGAAAAAAACCCATTACATACAATGCAATGTAAAAGAAACTTAAAGATTAGCCTCCTTTATTAATAAAAATTTATCAACCTCTTTTGATTCAAACAAAAAAAAAATTTTTTTTTTCTTTAATGGTGGTCATGAGACTTGTGCCACATTATATCGTACAGCATGGGTCAAAAGAACCGCCCGCTCCTTCTTCTATCAGGTTATTAGTCATTGGCCAATGATATCCCACCATTTAGGCTGAAAAAACATTGACTGATGCCTAGAGTGCAAACAATTTTGTTCCTTTAATTCAAGGGTAAACTTAACATAACAACAGATAAAGATGGACACATGTGGTAACTAATGTGGGTTTACTGAGCTTTTATGAATAACAGGGTGAATTTTAGTATCCAAAATGTAAGTTAATAAATAAGGTCTTAATTTACTGGGTTTCACAAGTCCTATGAATAATCTTATTATTGTGATATGTAATGTATTGTTATGGAATACTTTTGCATGTGTTTGGAAACCCTACAGGGTTTATTTATTTATATAATTGTTCTTCAAATTTTCATAAGACAAATCTTTTATTTATATTTAATATATTCCTGGATTTGGAAGCTCTAATTGTTATTTATTTCTATATAAGTATGGTTATATGACAAATTGGTAATATCATGAAAATGGTTTTTTACAGCAAAGAAATTTAAGAAGAAAGAGGAAGAAGCTCCTGCTAAGCTATTGGATGATCTGTTTAGGAAGACAAAAACTACTCCTTGCATATACTGGCTGCCGCTGTCTGCTGAAATGGTACACCTTTTTAATACAAGCTTTTATTTAACATCACTTGTACGCACAAGTTTCTCAACTGTGCAATCATAACTGGATGACATTGCAATACTGAAATGCAATCAACAGAAAAACTGGTCTCAAAAACCAAAATTTTATTAAATACAAAACAGGCTCTAATAATCCTTAACCAGGTTAAGGAAAATTTATCTCCCACTTTCATGTATTTAAAAATCGACGTTAATTAAAAACCAGTTTTATTAATGTGATTAACAACTTACTGTGTAACAGAAAACATAGGTCTCTTTTTGATTATTTTGAGGAAACTTCTAGTTAGTTAGGATCTGGTAAATAATTAAACATAAACTAATAATAATAACTTTATTTATTCTTTGGAGCCGTTACAGCTAATAAGAAACACTTGGCAAAAAATTGCCAGATTTTTCAGAATTCATATATTTTACGGGCAAGGGTTACACTTATTGTCATTATTACGGTTTTGTATACAGGGTACAGCTGTGCCACCATTTAAGCGATAATGACTAATATTACTATATAAAAATATCACAGAAATTATATGAACCTAATGATTGAAAACTGAAGGAATGGAACACTTATTTTAATACAATTCATTTTTTGCCATGCTATCTGTTGCCTGCCCTATAAATCGCTTAAGTTTATAAAATTGCGTATACCACTTTTTAAGTTAACAATTAAAATGGTGTTACAGATCGCTATAAAAGAGGAACAGCGGCGTCAACACATGGCTGAGCACGAGCGGCGTTTACAAGAGTTGCGCCGCACGCACCGCCGCCACTAGCATGGTCCGTCCCACACACGCTCATTCATCTCACACTCTACACTCTCTACACACTTACACACACACTCACACACTCACACACCTACCCTTGCATCCATACACACAACTATTCAAGTTCATCTCGACTAATCCATTGTCGTTCTAACGACTCTTCTTTACAGGTTTCACTTATCCATTTTGAAGAAATCTTGTAATTTGCGTTTTATAAATTTACTTGTTAGAGGAACATATAAGTTGTGGTTATAGTAAGTCTTTTAATGTGTAGGCTCAGTGACACGTACAAGATAATTGAGAAGGAGACGTTTGATTTTATTTTCTACGAAATGTTATAGAAAGGCACGCTTGGAGGGAATCCTATGATTTAATTCGACGCGGCTCGATAGACGCGAGACGGAATGCTCTCGGGACTCCGCTGAGGGAATGAGACTGCGACGCTGGTATACTGTTCCAACGTAGTCTGCGAATATTGGCGTCGTCGAAAGGTGCCTCGCCTCGCTTTGACTGTTGGCCAAACAGAGTAGCGCCACTAAACGTGTGCACGCTACTCCAATCAACTGATCCTACGAAATATTGTCTGCCTAGTATTGGCTATTCAGAGTAGCACCACTAAACGTGTGCATGCTACTCGCTCAACTGATTCTACGAAATATTATCTGCTAAAAATGACATTGAAGAACAAATGAACAATCTGAATCCTGTGAAGGTGATTTAGAAATGGAAATTGACACTTTTTCGTCACTTCAGGAATATAACATTGGGACTTGTAAGTGCACGAGGAACTCTAATCGTCGTTTTGTATACATAAAGAAGTGGACTTGTATGAATTATGAATTTAGCCTCCACTCTCCGCTGTAATAGATTTAGTATGAAAAATAGAGAATCGTTTGGTACCCCTTGTAAATTTGTTTTGTCGAAAACTTCCATTGTATGATGTTCAATAAACAATTTACATTTACTGCGTTGTTTTATTTCAGCTGTTAAATGGACACCGGTAAATTAGGTATGTATTGTAATTAGGTGTATACCCTACCTCTGCGGTCCTAACATAACCGCCCAAGTTCAATTTGTCGCTCCCTGCGGCCCTGTCTAATTAGTATCATAAGAAAAAGATGCACATAGCGATAAATTGATCTCGGGCTGTTATGTTACGGTCGCTGCTAAGTTTATAAAGCATACCAATGGTACTTTTACCTATGAAATTAATTCTGCACCTACTTCTGCACAGACGAGAGAATGCCGTTCGAATCGGCGAAAATGGTTATTTGCTCTACATTTATTATCAAGCTTGGTATCCAGTGTTTTATAATGAGGATTATCACCTAAGTTATTTAAATTATCTGTATCTTAAGATATTAATTATCCTTATCATTCGGATAGGAACTGTAATTCTTGGTGATAACATTTAAAGTAGTTGTGCTGGCGGATTACGATCGTCAGCCGCCGCTAAAGTTAATTTAAATAGTGATAATTTTACCATCACACACCATGGTAAGTACCTACCGATTTTTTAAATGTACACTCTGCCAATGGGGCGTTCCTAAATATATTTAAACAGCCGACCGGTTTACCAGCCAGGCGTCAAATTTTTACTGATTTCTTATAGAAAATGTGTCATAATTTAACTGTTGCTGAGTAAAACAATACGGTGTTGAGTATAAGATTCGGCCATTACACTGGTATTAATATTACCAGTTGGTATACTAGTCAGTAGTACTACTGACGCTGCATCCTAACTTAAGGCCGGGTATCCAACGCAAGCATACCAGGGGCGTAATGCAACAGCTCGGGGAACATCCAAACGGTGAGTATGTTGAATGGCCCAAGCGCCAGCACAAAGTTACATGTAAAGTGATACCGGTTTACTTAGGCCGTTTTCTATAACGATTATTCAGTATCATCTCTGTTTGTCCACAGAAATAACATTTATAAAACAACCTAGCGAAAATCTTATGAGTTAGTGATTGTCTGCCATTACTAGTTTCTTATAACGTAGGTACTTATATACTTCTATCGTTGCAATAGTCTATCGCAGCGTCACGACACCCAGTATGTCGGATGCCTAGCATCCGACAAACGGGATTCATTAGAAACTAATGAAAGGACGTAAATGTGTGGCTTGACTTTTATGCCACGTCTGTCCAAAGCGACTCGCTAAGTTCAGGCCGTCATTAGAATCCAATCCGACTTAGTCGAATAGACGCAATGGGATGGTAGAACTGTTTTGTTGGAATGTGCAAATGAGTATACAGCCGCGAGTGGCAAGTTATAAATACATACTTTTTTTTAAAGAAAAGGACAACTTAAGGTTTTTTTTGTATCTCATTTCTTATGATCTTAACAATGGCCTTACTGAAATTCGAAAGGTGCGAGGGTCGTGGTGGTATTTAGTGGCGGTGCTGGCTGTCGCCGCGGCGCAGAACCCGTTCACACTCGAGGAGTTTGTGAGCGGCCAGTTCGCGCAGCGAGGGTTCACCGGAACATGGATCTCTGGTAATTGTTGCTCTTATTTTCTCGTAGGCGTTATAAATTAACAGACTTTTCAAATACAGTCTAACACGCATTAACAGTGAATTAGACATTGGAAAAATAATAACACTTATCTAGCCAGAAGCGATTTATCGCCTACATATGTGTATTAAGAATTTAATCTTTAATATTCTCCATAGTACAAATTGATTGTAATTACGTGAATAGTAGCTTGCTTTCAAATGATTCTACAGTACATTCCAAAAATGGAATTATTTTAATTTACGTAGGATATCTGTTTGAACGAAACCTGCTTGAGGGTTAGGCATGTTGCCATCAAAATTTTACCTATTTGAAACTTTACAGACACGGAATTTACATATGTGATCCCTGGCGAGCCCGGAATCTATGTTTACGATGCCTCCGTCCTGGAAAGTAGAGTACTTGTGTCTGGCGAACTTATGGCAAGTACTTATTTTTGACGTATACCTACCTATCCCTATCTATTATAGGTACCCATTTGCTGCGACCTCCAAGTACAGTTTTCATGAAGTATCTAAGTGAGTTGATCGATGATCCCGAGGCGCCCGCATCATGCATGTATCAGTCGTAGTAGTGATCCTTCGGGGAAACCGTTAACTTTTTTAACGCCAAAGATCGATATATCCGCACCATTAGGTTCAACGCCACTGACCGATATATACGACTACGCGTACAATATAAAAGTGACCTTCGTGCATTCGCGTAAGGTTCAACTTCGTTCCTTAAAAAAAACTTGGCACTTTAGTATTTGACATGGCGTTGAAAAGGTTGACCAACAGTTGGCAAACTTCGTTGGGTTTGACGATAAAGATGTCTATTGTCCATTCAAAATATGAAAAGAATTGTTACTGTCTATAAGTATAAGGAGACTAACTAAGGAATAAATGACACAGAGTAATTATTTTTCGTTTGTGAACAGGAATTCCTCAACACGTCCAACCCCATTCTCTCAGCGGATAGACAATACATTCTGGCTCCTAGTGAAGTTGAACAGGTAAGCGCCTTATTGAAATTTCGAACTTTAAGCTTGAAGCGACTCTTACACTGGCATTGCGCTTCGCTGCGGCGCCCGGGCCGCACATTTAACGTTTTGTGCAAGTGGGTTTGTATAGAAAACACGCGCGGCACCACACACTGACAGCGCGTCTCCGCGCGGGAGAAATCTTCGTCGCTCTGCGCACCGCACCGAGGCGCAATGCCAGTGTGAGAATCGCCGTAAAATCGTTGGGCCCAAAACGGATAGGCTGGTTAAAATTTTCTGTGAATCGTCAATTTATCGAAATCGGTTCATTCGTTTCCAAGTAAACAATTTGATCGCAGGGTTAGAAACGGGGTAGCATAAAACTAATAACTATGCATATTGCTATATCTTTACTGTTAACGAGCCGCGCTTCATTACTTGCTATAAAATATAATCTTTATTAATTTCGTGATGAATTAGGCGATAAGGAATATATCTAGTTATTGTTAAAGATATGCAGATATGGTGTTTATTGGTAATTTAATAAGTAATGGTAATTTTTGTCATCACTTAATACTATGGTGACGAAGGAAATGAGCTTCATACTTATGTAGGTTTTTGCTAAGATATCTCATAAGTAGGCACTTATGCGATATCTACCTTAATTTGTTTTGTTACTTTGCAGGTGTACAGATATTCGACTACTGCTAGGTTTGCTCTTTACGAAATCGCCACACAGTAAGTGGTTTTTATACCTATAACATAACAGTACACTGTTAACAGCAATACTATAATTAATATAATATATCAATATTCATATTTAAAGGCTTATTACTACTAATTATTACTACTAACATTAACAGACAGAATTAACAATGTTTTAAGATGGAGAATTGAATGAATAATTAAATAAAAAAGGTCATATCCGGGCAACCCTTTACGTACTGATCGATATAAGGAGTCTCCCTCATGCTGTGTATCGACAAATTATTATTATTTAAATACGCTAGCAGCGCTTTTGTTGTGTCCTTATATTTTTTAAATGTTCATCTAGTCTATTTTTGAAACAATTCACTGATGGCGCACTAATTACAAGTTCGGGTAGTGCATTCCACGAGTTTACAACACGGTTAGGTAAGAAGTGTTTCCCAGGGTTGCTTGCACTTGGACGTTCAGTCAGTTTCATAGAATATCCTCTCAAATATGTATTTTTACTCATCTTAAACAGGTCTTTCATGTATTGGACATTGTAGTGTCCATGCAGTATTTTATATGTTTCAATAAGGTCGCCTCGCTTTCTACGCTCTTCCAGTGTGCGAGGATGAACAGCATTAGTTAGGGGGTGGACTCGAAATCGTAAAGTACCGAGTTATTCTCCTGCGGTCGTCATGCATTTCATTATGTATGTTAGTCTGTAAAGTATTTATGTAGGAGCCTTTTGTAGCCTGATTGTAAATGATTTATGAATAGTGAATATCAATCACTTTTTCTAAACTTATGCAGAATACCGAAGTGTCTACTACTGTATAGTGATAGCAGTAGTAATTAGTAGCTGTTCCTTATTGTACCTCACTCGAAACAGTACAGAAAAATACAAATAAAACTGACTACTCTATCCTCGTACCCAAGTTACTTCATGTAATTAAATGTGTACGTTACCATAAATTGATCGGTCTAGTGTATTGTCAAGGGTAGATGGCAGCCGCTCTAATATTACAACCTGATCATGGACAAAAACGTACCCTAATCAAGTATCAGGAAAAACGCCAGCATGTAAATGTGCGATGATAGCGAATCTGTGTGTTTTTCAGAGAGGTGACCCTAGTAGCAGATCACCAACGACTTCAGCTATGCATTTTCGGGGGCGGCCATTCCCTGGCTTACGTTCTCGACAATAACGTTTATTATCTGCCGGAAAACGCCGCCGAAGCCATTCAGCTGACAGACGACGGCATCCCTGGCGTAATATACAATGGGCATGCTGACTGGGTCTATGAAGGTGAATATAGAGGCTTGTTTATTTGTTTTCGGCTTTTGTAGGCCTGATGTATAACAGGTAAGATGTACAACGTGCAACGTAAGACGCTAGATGTGGGCTGTAAGACGTAATATGCACAACCCAAGCGTCTTATATGTATCACGGCTTTGTCTAATGTCACCATCTAGTTTAACAGTAGTCCGCAGATCTGAGTAACGATTTCTATAACATAAAACGACTGTAAGTCTAGCCTAGAACAAATTGTCATTGGTAATATGCAGCAAATACACATTTTAGCCTTCTGGGTTGGCAACTCACCTGCAGCCTAGTAGGCGGTGCGGTTTTCTATTCTATTAACAAGAAGGAAAACGTGCAACTGAGTCACCTGATGGTAACTGATCACCATCGCTCATAGACACCCGCAGCACCAAAGAGATAGGCGTTGTCAAGCCAGAGGACTAAGATAGAACCTCTTGCGCCAGTAGTTTCACCACAACAGTGCAAGCACCGCTAAGCTGCTGCTTTTTTTTAGCGAGCAAGATGGTGGACGGACCTTGCACAAGGTCCTACCACCACCACCCGCATTTTTGGTGTTCTTGGCATTGAAAAGATTCAAGTTTAAATAGTAAGCAATGCAGCATCTGTTTTCTGCAGTTAATCACTAAGTTTTACAATTTCAGAGGATGTGATGTACACTGGTCAGGCCACTTGGTTCAACCCCGACGGCTCGTACCTTGCGTTCGCGACCTACAACGACACAGAAGTCGAGAGCTATTCCTACTACTACTTCGTGGACAAGAGCGATCCCGAGGACCTGTACCCTGAACTCGTTGATCTCAAGTATCCCAAGGTCAGAAATACTCCTAATTGTTTGAACGATAGGCATAGTTCAAGAGAGCGTTGGTGATCTAGTAGCTAAGGGGTGGACTCGTGATGGTGAGGTCCCGAGTTCGATTCCCAGCGGTCGCCAAGTTACCAATGAGTTTCTTATGTCTAAGCACTGTATGTAGTAACCTAACGCTCTTACAGCGAGGATAAACATCGTAAGGAAACCAGCATATTCTTGCTTCAGTGTTTAACCATGATATATCAGTCTGGTTTCCTTGTAACAGGGGTTACGGAGGTCAGACGCAAACCCCTTACTAAGAAACGGAAAAAAACGTCAAGTTCAAAAAGGGTTGTCAGGAGTTCTAGCATGGCCGCCTAAGTCTAGTTGATTGGATATCTATTTTAGCAAAAACCTAATTTCAGGTCGGACGCACGAACCCAACAGTGAACCTCCGCGTGATAAACCTGAACGCTCTGGTACAAACCGGCACATGGGACTGGCAGACCCTGGAGGCGCCGGAAGCCGTGACCGACGACCACATTCTCGGCGGTATCATCTGGCCGACCACGTACGAGATCGCCGCGCACTGGCTCAACAGGCGCCAGAACTACACCGTGCTGAGGTTCTGCAATGTCGTCACCAGAGAGTGCCCCGTGAGTATTGCGATAGCTTCGTCCGTCCCGAATTGGCGAAATGCGTTTGTACCTTTATGTCGATATATGGCGAGACGAAATTTGTTTTTAAAAATAAAAGTAACTCTCCTTGGCGTACAACTTGCTATTTCCAATATTGAAGGTAGTTGCCGTCCACGTGGCGTTCGTTTTTTCCACCATTTACACTAGCGACCATGACGCATCGGCGATCGCGACGGGGATACAACGGTATGGTTTTAACGGTTAAACTAGCCAAGGTTGGCCATACATTTGGGTTGAAGTTTAAGCCAACATTATCCGTTGATAGGAAGAGGAGCACCGCCAACAACCCAACGGTTGGGTGCCGATCGCGTTGCCGCGGTTCAGTAGCAACGGAGACTTCTACGTGTCGACACGCTGGTCCATGGAGCAGGCCGACGGCAACATCTGGCAGCATCTCTACCTCAGCATGAGGATCAACGGCCAAATCGTCTCCAGTTCCATCACCCCCGGCGCCTTCACTGTCAATAATTACGTTGGAATGGATGAGTCTACTCTGTCCTAGTGAGTATGAGTGTGATGTGAATACAATAGCTATTTAAACTACTAGAGCGGTAGAAAAGCGGGACATTCAATTCGTTTTAATGACCCAAATATCTGTAATTGCTGTAAGTACCACTCGGGTAACATTATACGTGTCTCGTTGGCTTTAGCTCTGTAGGAGATTTGAGTCATACCATTCTTCCATTATTTCTAAAGTAATTTTGTATGTATTTGGTTCTAAGTAGTAATGGTTATATTTTCCGGTTTCCTGGATTGTAATAGCTGCTTTCATAATGCTAAACACGTCATAAATACCGAAGGAAAAATGAATTAAGCGCGCAACGTCCGGCTTGACAATAATTGTTTTCGCACTCAATTTGTCAACAAAGAAAATACATGACCCTTCCCACGATTTCTTCATTCACGAAAATTACGGCCCATTCCTAACGCCACACAAAAGGCAGTCGCACAAATTTTACTCGTAAGAGTACTAGTGGCCCGTTTCACTAAGCTACAAGTTACAATTTTACAAGTCTAAACCGGCAACATTGGTCTAATGACCAATGGCAATGGGCATTATTGACCAATGTTGCCGGTTTAGACTTGTAAAATTGTCACTTGTAGCTTCGTGAAACAGGCCACTGGCCTTCATCTCATGAATAAAATTTAATAATTGGATAACAAGCTCTTTACTGTAACCTAACCTACCTTGCAGCTACTTCACCCGCACGGTGACAGACTCGCCGTGGCAGTCTCAAGTGCACGCGGTGGGCGCGGCGGCGCGCTGCCTCAGCTGCTCGCTGGTGCTGCCGGACGGCGGGCCCTGCACCTGGGCCACGGCCACGGCCAGCCGCGGCGGCTCCTACATGACCATCACTTGCTCTTCGCCCAATGAGCCTTCCGCCACCTTCATCGTTAACCCGAACGTGAGTCGTGATGGTTGTCTGGAAGAGATCGCTTTTAAGCGATAAGACCGCCAAATGTTTTTAATGGAAGTTTGTTAACTATTTTCCGTGTGGTTTTCAAATGTCTCGAGCACTGACCTGCACAGTAGCCGTTTCTACTATAAATGTGTATGCACAATACCCCCTCCATTCGATTTATGCTCAAGGTGTTTGCCTGCAACTATACTACTGGCACAGACGACGCGCTACTTCAGCTGTTAACTGTTCGCTGTGGAATTATTTTCCCTAATAAAAGCATTTATACTTGGAGTCTACCATAACCTTCTTGTCGCCTGATAAGCCCTGTGTCACTTTCATCGGCAACTCTTTGATTGACTGCGTAGGAGTTAACTGAACTGCAGGTTAGGTTTACCGGATGGATTACTCGAGCCATTGCCCCTTGCTGAGCTGTTCCTCGCGTTATGTTCGACTTTTATCGACAAGCCAAACGGCGAGTTAGATGTAACCAGCTAAAGAATTTTCATTATTATTGTGGCACCCACACAGGACTCTCTCTCTTTGATGTTTACTGTTTGTATGATTGTTACTACTATGAAACCTTACTCCGATCAATTTTGCTTAATCGCCACCATTTTTCGTGGCTCTATACAATTTTCTGTAGGTTCGGTCTATTTTTTCGCTCACGTACCGTGTGTATATCTTCTCGACAAGTTTAGGAATACAGTTTTGCATCTTCCGCCAGACCGCACAAGTCCTAACCACGTGGGAAGACAACGCCATAGTCCGTAGCCGATTGATTGGCAAGAACCGTCCTGGCAGCATCATCACGACCGTCCCCCTGGAGAACGGCTTCCCCGCCCCCGTGAGGCTGTTCCTGCCTCCGGGCCTCGATGTCGACGACCCCGACACTAAGTACGCCATGGTGTTCTACGTGTACTCCGGACCCAACACCAATACCGTTTTTGACACTTTTACTGTTGGTAAGTCTTTGATGACACTTTTAACACATCTGATACCCACCATAACGATAAGGATAGCAATAAAAAATACTATTCGAGCTATGACTAAAGCAGCTCATTAAAAAAAAAACAGAATGTTTTGGAGGATAATCGGCAACCGTAGATTGTTATGTCCAACCAAGCTACACCCTAGCTGCTGACCTAGCTATAAACTCTTCATTTTTTTGTAATACAAGTTTTCTAGACTACTTAGTATCAGGGGGTTTCCACTCCTCGTACGCTCGGCCGCCTTGCCTACAGAGTAGGCAAATCGCAGTAGGACGTCGGCTCGCTGCGCGCCCGCTCGCTCGCCCTCGCTGTGTCAATGTAATTAAAAACGAATGCAGAGCAACCCTAACGCGTCGCCGGGAGTTCCGGGGGAAAGCGGGCGCGGGCGGCGCGTTCCTTTTGACGCGAGCCACCTAGCGAATGTGTATGATGTAATACTAACTTTTTGTGCGTGTTGATAAAGTTGGAATTCGTTTAATCGCGGTCGAAAAAGAGAAGATTTTGTACGTTGGTACTATTATTTATTTTGTACGTAAGATACGCACTGTCCTGGTAAGCTTTTCAACTGCTAATGTATCGCCAGGCTACCACTCCTATCTGACCACAAGCCGTAACGTGATCTATATGTTGGCGGACGGACGCGGCTCGGGACTCAAGGGACAAGACATCCTGTACTCGCTCAATAACAAACTCGGGACCGTCGAGATCGAAGATCATTTTGTCATCCTCAGGTAAGCGGTGTAGTTGAAAGGTAGATAAGGGCAGCAGACGAAATGGAGTTCAACCAGAAAAATGTGGCAGTTTTGATGCTATTGCATCGGTTTATGGCTTGCTGATATTTACTTATTGCCTCCTTAATTCCTGATTCGGATTATGAAGCGTTTTTATGGCATCGGATATTTCCTACCACCTTTCTCTTACTATGTTTGTCGACTATAAATATTGCACATTATTCGCATCAAGAACAGTCATCTTATTCACTACCTGCAATAAACCTTGAACAAGAACAGAATGTTTAATATGGAATAAGTTAGCCTTTGTTGTCCGATCGCATCGGACTTCCGCAATCCTGTAAGTTTTGAATAGCAGATAGATATGATTCATTACCTTTACCTCTACATAACATGATAGTGCAATAGTGGCGTCTTACTTCTCCAGCGTTTGAGATAAATTATGATTTTGGCGCCCCTAACATAATTTTATGTTAATTTGTCGCCATCTGAAACTGCCGCCCAGAACAGGTGCCACATCTAGTTCTAATTTTTTTCTTAATTGGTGACACATCTTTTCGTGATGGCAGGCAAGTGCTGGAGCGTTATGCGTTCATCGACCCGACGCGCGTTAGCATCTGGGGCCACAGCTACGGCGGCTACGCGACGCTACTAACGCTCGTTCACGACGACGACCACCTGTTCCAGTGCGGTGTGTCCAGCGCGCCCGTTACCTCCTGGCTCTACTACAGTACGTTATCTAAAACTATACCGCAATAAACATATAGCTACAGGCTACAGAAGTACAACAGATCCATATGAACGTCCTAAACGACGAAGCTAGACAACATGTGCAATAATAAGGCTTCTTTACTGGGCGTGAGAGCTACTGCTTTACATTTCCGTGACACTTCTGTGCTGCCCCAAGGTTCTCCATAAAGTCCGCATGCAGCCTTTTTCTACATCATCCACCGCGTTCTAGCTACATATTCACACTTTAGTCATGAAGTCGGTATCTTCTTCTAGACAAACTTGTTCCATCGTCGGCCGCATCGTCTCTTAACGTCAGGCCAGATAATGGGTAAACAAAAGCCTGTAATGTTTAAAAAAATTGCCTCGCTCAATAACTTTCAGACACGATGTACACCGAGCGTTACATGGGCCTGCCCACGGAGGAGGACAACTTGGCTGGCTACGAGGAGGGTGACGTCACTCTCCTGGTGGACAAGCTGCGCGGCCACGACTTCTACCTTATGCACGGAAACGCCGACGACAATGTACACTACCAGAACGCTGCTAAGCTTATGAGAGCGCTGCAAGAGCGTGATATTCCCTTCGAGCAGATGGTGAGCGGTTTTTTTATGATAATATCTACGTACGGTCTTGAGCAAATGAAAACACGACGGCGCTGCAGCGGCACCACTGTCTATACATAAGGGACACGCTTGTATAAACAATTTGTTCCCTAACTAGTCGCTCAGTGTGTCTCTTTCTTTGATACTAGTCGTAGAGAGATACTCTGAGGCATAATTTAACTTTGAACAAATCTTACTTGAGCCTCAAGAAGTTATACAAAAATATGCATTCAATGTTACTCAGGTCATTCAAAGTTACCCCAGTTAGCTATTTCCGTGTGGTTTTTCAATAAAGAGTATTTGTCTTGTCTTGTCTTACTGATGGCTGATTGTTCTGAAGCATTCTGTGATGAATAGTTAACTAAAAAGGTAAGAAGAACTGTGCAGTACTCTCCAGGATGGCGCTAATACTGCGTTACACCTAACTTAGATGCTAGCTTGACATTTTGTATGTATGGTTTGACATGACTATTTACATAAAACGACTAGTGTCAGAAGGTGTAAGTTAGCAGTGGGTAGAAATGAGAAACTGAGCTGAACCTGAACTGAACCGGAACTAAACTTACTGAATGGCGTAAGGTTATAACTATAACTTATTGGTGAATTGTCTAGCTGAATATTTTAGTACCTGGTACTACAATAAAAAAGTCTAACAGTATTTTCTAAAATGTTTCCAGCTTAAGTCTAAGCCGGACTATTTAGACAAAAAAGTCGTTTATGGTGTCTAGGTACAGTCACTCAATCAATGTCAGTTCTCAAAAATACTCTTTTCGACCACGAACAGCGTATGTTTGTATGCATGTTTTGTCTACGTGTTCGTTGTCACAATCTGAATGGAATCTTATACGTCACGACCCATCTTGCAAATCAAAAATTTCCATTTCACCTCAGTTCAGCAGCGTCACTCTTTTATGTGAACTGAACTCGACCGTAACTGATGCCGATCCGTTTCAGCCACCACTATCTTTTGTTTTACATTATTTTAGCACTAACTGAAACTGTTTTATTGACACAGTTGTGTCTTTTGAAAACTGGCATGTTTTACCACTGATAAAGTGCTCTATATTGATTTTAATTCAAAATTTTGTTTCCAGTCGTATCCCGATGAGGCGCACAGTTTGGTTGGAGTGAATATGCACCGATACAACGCTATGAATCAGTATTGGGCCAAGTGCCTCAGACTGTAATCGCAATCACTTCCATAATATACAAAGCAGTTGGTCATAGTTGACAATTTCGTGGTTACATAACTTAATATTGCAGTCACGAGTGATATTTTCTCGGAGGTTAGCATAAAGGTAAGCGTCCACGTGTTCGCTTTTAACTAAGTAGATTGGTCAAATCAAACGGTTTTTAGTCTTATTTGTATAGACAGTAGCAAATATATACTATCACAGCTCAAGTGGTCAAAAAAAATTGCACACGGCTATATGGTAAAAATATTCGATCTCTTTGAGTGTTAAGCCATATCGGCTGTTGACTGTACATAGTCAAAGAAGTATGTCCACGGATTCATACGGGATGGACAGCATGCGTTAGACCTATCATACAGCTGATGCGGATTCTCGGGGCATACATTTTCCGATTTGTACCGATGACGTCATTTTACATGTAGACTAGGAATAAAATGGACGCCTACCCGCTTTATGCGATCAGTCCAATAAGCTACATTACTGATGGTTGAACGCTTACCTTAATGCGATAAGGGCCGTGGACCTTTCACATCCACGCAGAGAAGTGTCGTTTTATGCTCACACTGCTTTCGACTTGTCGCACAAATTGCAAAATGTTGTAACCTTTTTAAAAACATGAAGCAAGTTCCCTACAGCACTGTATTTGTATTTCAAAGAGGAATTTTGTATTTTTGTAAATTATACTGAGAAGTGTCAATAGTTGTAATATTTATAAAATAAGTAAATAAAGTTTTCTACGTAATCTTTACTTTCATTAATGCTTACCCATTTCTTAGTGACCGTGCAATAGAGCGCTGCTAATGTGAGATTGAATGCGTGCCGCAACCTTCATGACGAATGCAATGACATCCGTTCTCGGCCTTTTTAAAATACCTTGGCTACATACAGTCAAGGAATTAAATTTCCAACCCACCTAAGGTTCAATAGCATATAGCAAACTGTCACCATAAGAGCTATAGAGCAAGACGTTAGTTTGACATATCGACCTTAATGCATTGCGAATGTCAGACGACATTTCAACGAAATGGGTAGGGAATTAAATTCCTTGACTGTACATACGTTATTCTAAATAAATTTTTGTATTGCGCTTGTTACATCCTCATAAGTTTGAGTCCCTGTTGGAAGTGGTTATACTCTCTGGGCGGTACGTAAGCGGGAGGGGGGGGGGGGGGGGGTTGCGGTCTCATGACTCGAATTCTGGATCCGCCTTTAACAGTACGACGTTTTTTACACTGCAAAGCCGGTTTTGTTCGAAAAAAGACTTCTGTACTTTAACATTATTTATTCTGTGACGAGCTATCAATAAACAAAATTAGAAAAGAAAATTAACAAAGATAAACAATAGGGAGTCCTATCGCTAAACAGCGATCTCTTCCATAATATATTGATGAATAGAAGTATAAATATTGTTAGATAAATGTAGATTTACATTCAATCTGTTTGAAATAAACTTTGCGTCTATTTCTTACCGAGTCGTTGACCCGTGACAGGAAATATATAAAAAGACCAGGATGTGTTACACAAATGTGAGCTCAAGTTTCAATGGATACAAACGATAGTGAAAGGTTACACAAGAACGCATATCTAATCGTTGTTAACGCCAACCCGAAGCGACGCGTGCGACGACGATTCTCACTGAGAAATGATTTATTACATATGCCTAGGCATAGGCATACCTACATAGCACCTGCTCCCTATATCACAATTTTTCAATGTGTTATACCCTAAAAAATCAATAATGACCGTAAAAATGAAACATTTAAAAATTCGCAAGGTATGGTAGTGGTAATGTGGCGAAACTGACAAACGCAAGGCACAGAATGCTGATTTTGCAGGTTCGAGTCCTGTCATTACCCTAATTTTTCTTTGTGTTGTCATTATATAGCATTTTAAATCTATAAATAAGACACTAAGCTTTATATCAGCTGTATAGTAGCTGTATCAAAGTTAAAGTCAAAATATTTTTATTCAGATTAGGCGTACAGGTAGCACTTATGAATGTCATAAAATTTACCACCGGTTCGGAAAAACCTCTGATGAGAAGATACCGGCAAGAAACTCAACGAGTATAGAGGCGATCGCGCCTATATAGCTCGGCACTATGCAGCTATAATATAGCGCTTCGCTTGTGTGCTATTGCTATTTACGATGTCATTTTGTATTAGTTGTGCAGTAATTGTACAAGTGTGTGAAGTTGTTTTATGTTTGCCATTCAATCACAAATAAACGACTTGACGGATTTTGATGAAATCTGGCAGAATTTTTTCCCGTTAGAATACGTACCTAGTTTTCGTGATATGGCTTTAAACAAATTCTACGTAGGGCCAGACGAGGATGCGCGCAACAATATTGGCAAAGCAATCTATAAAGTTTATGTATGTTCCCTGTAGGCCTTTACATTTACGTGAAGTTAGTTACCTACTTGGCAATTTTATATACCTATCTACATCTGGTAGGTATTAACCTGTGGATATAATAGGCGCGCGTGTTGATTGCAGTTTTTAAGTGCGCTCGCATCCAAACTCTACTATTAAAATACCATAAAATGTGACTAGCTATTTATAAACCTTGAATTAATTCCAAGTTAAATATAGAATAAGGCAGGCAATTAACGTTTTAAGGTATAATCATGATGATTATACGCCATTCCATATATTAAATACATGCTCAGTAATCGATGGCAATTCTTTTTAAATTGGAGTTACATGAAACAAACAAGATTTTTGTAGGTCCTTTTTTTTTCAATTATTAATTTGAGTTTAAACCAAACTTATTGCCTACTACTAAGTATATTACTTACAAGCTACGTTTAAGTATATCTGTTACCATTTTCCTCAAAAATATTAAGAATTTGTTCACATGGTTTTTACCACCATTATTTGTGGGGAGTTGGTGTTGACGCAAATAAACACAATCGTTATAAAATAACACCCAGCGGCCTTTTGACTGACCAAGTTTAAGTGCCGCCGTGCCTCTCTTTCTTTAGACACTCGTTAGGTTAGGTAGAGCTGGACTGAGGGGTGCAGCAGTCAATCTGTAATCTGTTTTGAAAAGAGAAGAAAAAAAATAAACTGCTGAGTTTCTTGCGGCGTTTCTTCTCAGTAGTATTTTCCATTTTCCGAAGCGCTAGTAGATTCAGACATGTAAAAGAGCCTATATGGCCTACTTGCAAAATAAATGTTTCATTTTCATTTTCATTCATTTTTTTTTCATCGTGAGTGCTGGGTGACTGTAGAACCTTTTCGTAATAAACGACATACTTAATGACGTTTCCTAGCAATTGTCACAACAAATATTACAATGATTACTCATTGCGATTTGGTTCTACTGTGGCCAGCACCGACCGGTGGCCCAGAATTGAGATTGGTTGACTGAACCATAGAATAAATAATAGTACCTACAAGTACAGAAGTCTCTCTACAAACAAAAACCTGTGTTTAGGTATAAGAATCGTCCTACTGTGTGTATCTCTGTTTATCGTATGACTCGTATTTATTGGCACGCGCGCCGACTTCATTGCGGCGGCCTCAGTGCAGAGGTTCGGCGAACGAATTGTTGTAGCATCATGGAGTGCGTCGTATCTGACTGTACCTATTACAGTACACTTCGTGTACTTCTTTGACAGTAACATAACCGACACAATCTTACCGTGTCATAAAAAAATGCACTGAGCGATCACTTGAACTTGGTCAAGTGTGTTAGAGCCTTGAAATAATAATATGCTGACTAACCGCATTTTTTTGCATTTTTTTGGGAGGAGTGTAGCGGGTTTCTTTGAATCAAATTAGCAAAAAAAGGCTGCTGTAGAAAAGTTGTACATAATTGGGTTTTTTAAAAGTTCATATTTTATGCGGGAAGAATTGAAATCTTAGAATGAGCAGTAAACAAGAAAACTGGTCAGAGCCTCCATTCGACACGGTCTATGATACAGAAGACGAGATTTGTATGGGTATTGCGCGCTGTAGCTTAGCTTCTGTATTCCTGCGTTTGTATTGTCAATTTTTTTTAAAAGCAAGAGTGAATAGGCAACTTCTGGATGAGCGGCGACTTAAGCGTGCGGCATCTTCGGCCCTTCTTTGACCTCGTCTTCATTTATCACGATTGGAGGCCAAACGCTAATGTTTTCTAAATAATATAAAAAGATCGTTACAAATAGAAGTCTACTATGCGTGTGACGTTAGGATGGGGGTGTCTCTCGGGCTTACTTCTTGTGTGCCCAAGTGCGGAGGTTCCCTAATGGCCTCCTCCGGGGAGCAGTGCTTGGACCGGTGCGCCCTGGGCATCAGTTAATGATTTCTTCTCCTATGTGGTGCGATATCATTGGCCTAGAGCTAATAATCCGAAAGGGGTTGCGACCCAAACCGTACAATATATTGTTTTGTATCACTGTGCTAATGCACAAGCCTCGTGGTCACCATTAAAAAGAAAAAAAATAGAAAACGTTTGAATGTTGACAACAACCTGTAATTACCCAAAAATGCCACTCATATACATTGGGTAGTTTCAAACCACAGCAGTTTTAAAAACCGGGCAAGTGCATGTCGGACCATCCTCAGTGGCCCTAACATGACTGGCCAAGGTTAGTTTATCTCTATCTGCGTCCCTTTCTTATGACACTAGTTAGACAGAGACACAGAGAGGGGTTAAACTAAACCTGGGCGGTCATGTTAGGGCCGCTGTAGAGTTCTGTAGCCGTTCCGTGCCGTAAGGTTGCTACAAACGATGAACACGATTCAAGTAGGTATTTTTATGGTTAAGTCATAATTTAATTCTTGTCTTTGATGAATCTCAGTAGGTAGCTAAAAATATTTTAGTCGCCCGTTACGTTAGAATCAGTAAAGCATTCGTTATAGATGTAATAATGTATATATGCATTTTTTTTAGGAAGTGGGGAACGCTAAAGGAAGAAACATTTAGAGCTCATTAATCCCTAAACTATGTTTCAAATCTAAAAATTAAAAACAATTTACAAATTACGATTTTGAAGAGTTATCCAATGATACATTGATGATGAAGGTTGATTGGGGATGCTTTATAATATAACTTTGAAATAGTTTTCAAAAAAAACCACTATTGTATATGTCATACCTACAGACAGAAAGACGGATACGATATAACTCTGCCCCCTTATTTATAAACATTTAGTAACGAGCACACGCTATACGCTACCTAAGTACGTTATGTATTCACTTTTGATGAGGCAACAATCTTAAATAAAGAAAACCAATTTTAACCAGTTCTACATATATTAGATATCTATTATTATTATTACACCTAGTAAGCTTTATTATAATCTTAAGATCATAACAAACCCATATTTCGGTCATTGGCATTGTTACCTAAATCTTCGCACCAGTAATCATCCGGGTCGTGTTTTGTTTTTATATGGGAGGCTTCAAGTATTGGAAAGGTCTCGCAAACGGTTGTGCAACGCGAGCTCACATAACTGCATCCACGATCGCCGCAATCGAGCTATTATGTTATGTCACACAGGTAAATCTGTTGGTAATGCAAGGCTGAGATACCTGATTGCCTTTTGACAGCAGTTAGTCGAAAACAGAGATCCCCAAACTTTTCGTTATCTTAGACCACTTGCTTTTTTTTTGTATAGCGTAGCCCTTTGACTTCCTTATAGGTATATCTATTTCAATTTTATTTTTTTCTTTATTTCTAAAAGGGTACCCTTTTCTTCTATCATCATATATTTTCCAGATGAACTTTGATGTTTAGAAAATACTGAAACTTCGTACTTTTGAACAAATAAATAATAAATTTTATAGCATTTAGATATTCTGAAAGTGCTTTAAAGAAGATGATATTATAATGACGGTATCACGAGCTACCAACATATGTTTCGCCGGAAAAAAGTGTATGGTTTCGCCCTTACATATCACGGACCCCCAAATTTTATTTGCGCGGACATAGACCTCTTGGAAGTTGAAATCGACCCCTGGAGGTCGATATAGACCACTTTGGGATTCACTGGTCTAAAATTAATAGGTATGTTTAATGGCGCCTTTAGTGCACCGGCATAAGAGCGTTTGGTACATACATACTTTTGAGATGTTGAATGTACCCATAATTTTACAATTTGCTGTACCATTAATGTTTAATTTTGAGCAAGGTAGGTATGTATTTAAAAATGCAATCTTGTCGAGCATTGTATATCAAGTAAGACGAATGCTTGTATAAGTATGTTAGCTCTTGAAAAATTTCGTTATAATCATGCATACAAAATTGATTATACCTACTTCACATAAAAGTCAAAGTGAAACAGGCAAGTACAGTCAACATCATATATATATGTATAATATACTTATCGGAGTGGACACTTGGGCCTCAAACTAGTTTGTCTCGATTCAATTTTGATTGTATGCTAAACGTGATCAGATTATTTTTTAAGCACATTGTGAGCTAATTACATATCAATAATTACATATTTTGATAGGAGTGTACTTATACTTAAAACTCAAATTAATTACTTATAGCTAGTTTTTGA
Source organism: Ditula angustiorana (assembly GCA_963691745.1). NCBI lineage: Eukaryota > Metazoa > Arthropoda > Insecta > Lepidoptera > Tortricidae > Ditula > Ditula angustiorana. The sequence goes on from OY829473.1 coordinate 6,668,394, forward strand.
TTGAAATTGGTACAAACCAGAACCAGCGAAAACGTTATCGACTCTATAAATGATCAGGTAAGATTAGCACCTCATCTTTTGTTACGAGTTGATAAGTAAATGATTGTTTTGTTTCACTGCACAACAATAATGGACATTATCAGTGATTGAATTTCCATATTGATAAACACGTTCGTTTTAAACGCGAAAAACAACTTGTGCCTTATAACAGTTATAACGTAACTGACAATTTTAACTAATAATAGAGATAGCGCGCCTGCCTATCGACGTCAGATGGAGAGGAAATTTTAATGTTAAAAATAACCGGTAGCCAGCCTGAAGCAGAGGTTGCGTGTTCAATCAAATCCGGGATAGCACTTTAGATTTTATTGGAGTTTGTAATTGAAGTACCGTGAGGAAACCCGCGAGGAAACCTCCTCACACAAGGAAGACAATTTAATGGTGTGCGTGAAGTTAATTTCTAATCCGCACTAGACTCGCGTGGGAACTAAAGCCCAAACCCTCACTACCCCATTAGATTTCAATGGTCTGCTAAGTTAGCCGTTACAATGCTACAAAGAAGCAGCCGCTTCTTAGTTCCGATCGTATCAGTGGGACTGACGTCTGATTAGGTTATTATGCCATTGAACGTCTCTAGTAAATTTCAGCTCCCGGCCGTGAGATCCCGATCGTAAACGTCGATGCCTATCCCATTCAGCCTCCAGACTAAACGACAAACCGGTCCAATTCGCTATTTCAACCGCGATTGTTTTGTGACGCTGAGCAACTCACGCGCAGTCGCTGACCGCGCGGCCCCGCCGACGCCCGTGCGCGCGAGTGATGTTATTGGACCACTTAACTCATTGAGGACTACTCGACGCGGTCTCGCGTCCTGTCAACATCAGACATGGTAGGTAGACTTAATCATGTTTTGGTGAGGGAGATTTAGACAATTGGATGGTAAGGGCTCTGCATAGCGATTTTAAAGGCCCTTGGGTGTCAAGATCCGGAGTAAGAGCTTGAGAATTAAATAGATTTTTTAATTTGTAACTAACAAGGCTTAGGATGCTTACATTAAGGTTGAGACCCTTTGGAAGTAGTAGGTATGTATTGTCATTTTAATATTAATCAAGTCAGTCTACATTCGAATTATGTTTAAAAATATTCCTATAGTAATTTCCATACTTTAAAACTTAACGATTCAAGATAATTCTGGATTTTGAATGTTGGACCATCTGGAAAAAACGCCATATTTTCTTAGTGAAAGTAACTAACCAATTCTTTAAAAATATATAATAGGTACGCATTAAAACGTATACGTACCTAACTTACCCAGTACCTAACTTATTTACATGTTCCAAGTAGGTAGGCAGGTATGTAAATTTTTTGAGTCATGATTGCAGATTTACGTTATTAAGTATAAAAATATTTAAAATTGACCTTTTCAAGTGTTACTAATAGTTACTTGTTAATTATTAAAAAATTACCAAGCTCAACCAACTATAGGTTATTGAAGGCTGATCAAAACAATTTACTTACTCCTATACGTATACTATAATTATGTACTTAAAATCAGGCATCGTTTTAAATATTTGAATTCGATATGCACGTTTTATTTTAAATTGCTATTATAACCTATCAATACTGCAAATTTTATATGCACACTCGCATAAGAGTTCAAGACCATTTTGTAAATTAAGTTTTTATAGTCATGTAACCGATTAATTACGGCCGGTTTATTTATATAAGTTTTCAAATAAAGTATTTTGTAAAACACGAATACGATATAAACCTACCTTTATACTAATGGCGAGTGCAACACAGCACATCACTTCACCCTAATATTTATAATTCAAATTCAAAGTAATTATAAAATTATAAATGCGAAAGTAACTCTGTCTATCCGTGCTCCTGTTACGTTTTCTCGCCTAATCCGCTGAATATGAATTCTCACGAACTTTGGTATAGAGATAGATGGGATTTTGGAGAAGGACGTAGTTGACAAAAAGAACGAAGTGAATCGGTGGAATTTGATATCGATCGACAACAGGTAGGTATAGTTTTTAAGAAAGATTGCTTAGAATTATCTTAAGTAATTAACAAACTGGAACATATTAAGTAATTAGTTCATTAATTGGTAAGTATCTTGTATGGTACACTAGTATTTCAATTAAAGTTTGCGTGTAAAACCGTGGACTACTTTTTATCCAGAAAGTATATAAATATCTCGCAGGACAACGATAAACGAATTCCACGCTGATATAGTCGCAGGCACTAGCTAGTCTGTAACAAGCGTTTTGACCGGTTTTTATTCGTGTGAAAGACAGAAGTCAATTACACATAGTAACAAGAAGAACGAAATAAAACCATACAATGTGATATTGATCGACAACAGGTAGATTTTTAAGAAACATTATTGAGTAGGTAAAGTTATTTCAACGTAAACAATCAAAATTTGTTTTTAACATTGACAACGGAACCTTTGACTATTGTTTTTTTTTAGTTTCTTTTATTTTCATTGGAGAACAAGGCATCAAGCTCCACATAGCCATATATGTATTAATTATACCGTAATTTTGCTGAGTGCAAAAACGTTTACGGATTAGATATAGCAAATAAAAATTTAGGAGCTGTAGATTCTAAATAAAAATATAATTTACACGACTTCAAAAAACTTTACCTACTCAATTATGTAAGGTATGTAATTAATTCATTAATTAGTAGGTAGGTATTTTATATGGTTATGGCCTAGGTGTTTTAATTAAGGTTTTTAATCGTAACAGAGGACAAATAAATTAATGTGGGACGGTCATTTCTATCATGACCATCTTCCTGCGCTCTTTTCTTATGACTAGTCATCGGATTATATGCATTAAATATATGATGTATTATTAGAATTTTAATTCTTGTAACAATATGTATACAATTAATTATGTTTCACTTAATTTTAATTTGTACGTCAACTGATGTTACTGAACATAACTAGAAATTTGGGGCATTGCTGCAACAAAAATCTTGTTCGGCTGGTGCTGTTGATAAATGCGTTATTTTTCTTTATTCCTTAAAGATCCGGGTTTGTAAAAAATACGAATTTAATCTCGAACTCATTTTTGATATTTTACACATTTAACTACTACGCACTGTCAAAGAAAAAGTTACTAAAATATGCAATAACGCTACAATAACAGCATTTTATGGATTTGCAAAATGCAAAAATACATGCATATTATCCGATGTCTTAATCATGATATTAGTTAGATTAGATAGAGCCGCAGCGGCCCTAACATGACAGACCAGGTTTAGTTTAACCCCTCTCTGCGTCTCTGTCTAACTAGTGTCATAAGAAAGGGACGCAGATAGAGAAAAACTACACTTAGCCAGTTATGTTAGGGCCACAGGGAGAGATAAATTAAACTTAGGCGGTCATTTTAGGGCTGCTGGCTTATGAGTCTATTAAGTTAATTTTTTAAACGGTTCATGCACCTAATGGCTTGTATGTGCCTAAATACAGCATTGCGAAAGCACAGTTAGGACTTCTCATTCCACATTCGTAGACTTTTTTTCTACGCATGCTTTTTCTTCATCATTCGTCTTCTTAGCGGTTCTATTGCCCGTCCCAGACCGGCGCCCATCTCATTTCCGTAGTCCTTTGTTGCCAAGAATTACAAGAAAAATAGTAGACCCCGCCGCGCTGCGAAATTTATAGCAATTACGCTGTGCACTTCATGTACAATCTGGTACCCGACATATTGGAAATCGTAGAAAATTATACAATAAGTTTATTACAATAATTTCATCATCAGCAATTTTCCGGCAGTTTGTCTTCCTAATTTTACGGTTGACGACATGACAACAATAACTATTGCGTCACGTTTTACATTCTCACATGCCAAAAAAAACCAAGGAAATCAGTTGTAATAATACTTGTAACTAATTTTTGAAAGTTTCATTTTATATTTAGGACTAGCTTTTGGCGACTTGGTAGAATTTGAAATACAACCTTCGTTACTTTGGGATATTGTAACCATGTGTCATTTTTATAAGTGAATAAAGCGATTTTTTAAAATTAGTTCAGTAGTTCCTGAGATGATCCCCGGTTCAGTCCATATTGTGACAAATAAATACATTTATTCCCGACAAGGAAACATGAAGGTGGAGAAGTGTAGGGTTTAACCGAACATAATTTGATTTACTATGTTTGCTATAATCTGGTTTGAAAACAAATTTATCTTAGGTTATCACAGGGTTACTAATAAGAAACTGGTCACAGTTTTGTGCGATGTAGCAAGTATGCGTATACTTCAAATTCGACTCTAATTACCCTTTTTATTCACCGACTGTGGATTAATATGCTGTCCACGTATGGATTTCACGAGGCAATAATAAACGATATTCTCTATAAAAGGCGGTAATTCAAATGACAAAACTAAGAACGATTGTAAGCAAACAGGAAAACATTAAAACAAGAATTACAACTGTGTGTGGTCTCACGCACCGGTGGCAACAGGTTGCTATTATCAAGGAGTATTTTATAGAAGTAGATAATTTTATAGATAAAAGTTTAGTCTATTTTTGCTTTTCTATTGTAGCTTATATTGATTTATGAAAAAAAATTGCGCTACTGGCGGCACAAAAGTGAGGGCGAATGTCATTTCTCAACAAAAAAAACATAAAATGTAATATCGTGATGCCCCCTGTCGTGACACACCCTTTAGTGGCCATACTTTGTGGCAGCACAATGAAGACTTGACGAACATCGTACGGTCTGATAAACCATGAGACGCAGTTCATCCGAACAAACCGGCCAAGTGTTTGTTGGGCCACCCGCAGTGTAGGGGTTTCGTAGCTGCCGATTACTCGATTACTCATAAACATAAGGGTTCCTTGAAGAGAATAAGGAGCCCTAAAAAAAGGAATATAACGTATGTGTGTAGCCAATGACAACTTTTTTACAGACGAATAATTTTCCCGCCTTCATTCTTGGACTTCTGTTCGTGGGTTGCCCCAGAGAGTCATCTCCCCAAGCTGTTCTCAAGACTTTGAAATTGGAAGAGCTGATACCATTAAGAGCAGAATTTTACCCGGATAAACTTTCGGCACAATGGATCTCAGGTAAACATGCAATGTATTTTTTTTGTTTTTATCACAGTACCCCTAACATGACCAGCACAGGTTTAATTTATCCCTTTCTGCGTCTCTGTCAAAGGAGTGTTATAGGAAAAGTACGCACATAGTGTTAAATTCAGATAAACTAAACTTGGCCGGTCATGTTAGGTTGGGAGGGACAAAATTTTAAAACGTGGCTATTAGGTCAAATTGGGATAATAATTATCATCATCATCAGCATCATCTCAGCCACAAGAAGTCCACTGTTGAACATAGGCCTCCTCCATGGATTTCCAAAGGGATAATAATATGTACGAGTAAAGCTTTATTTGCAAATCCCAAAATGGTTTTTATTTTTTTAACGCCTTGTTGTTGTGTAAAACGAAAAATCTGAAATTATTATTACAAATAATAGAAGATTACGTAGCATAGTTTTTAGACATTATCAAAAATCCTTCACGTAAGTTTTGTGGTTCGGTTCCCTCGCGCCTCGCGCTTGGCTGCTTTTTAATTTGGTTTTAATAATTCGCTTAAAAAGTAGCCTAAAATAATGGTGTAGTTTTGGACCTTTTTTCTTAAATATATTTTATTTGTAACAGGCTAGCAAGCATTGATACCGCGTTATGCGTCCTTTTCTTGCTTTATTTGTTAGTAGGTACAAGACCCAAAACCCGCGCAAGCTCAAGTTAAACAACTAGATTTTTTTAAAGCGTGGTGGGATTAAATAGGTCTCTCGACGCATAACTCTCACTTAATAATTAAGTATTCTTGTTTTTCAGATACTGAATTTGTACATAGTGATCGTGGCGCAGGCATGATGAAATATGACGCCTTGACTCAAACTCAGGAGACTATCGTGAACCAGGAGGATTGGGTAAATTTACAATTTATATTAATGTAAAATTTTGTTTAAGCTGTCAACTACTTTTTTGTATTATTGGTCCCTATAATCTAGCAAGTTCAAAGTTCTATCTAGTTTGAAAAACCTGACCAAGTGTAATGATTGATTCGTATTACTTCTATTTGTATAATGAATTTAGCAAACACCCGTGAAAGGAAAAACGTTTGTTTGTGTTACCCAAAGCTTACAGACTATATTATTATAAATTACCATTTTCGTAACAAGACAAGACAAGACAAATACTATTTATTGAGAACCACACGAAAAATAGTTTACAAATATATAAGTACTTTGAAATAATTTTCAATTTTTACGGACAGATTGACGTACGGACGGACAGCATTAAGGGTCCGTTTTGCTCTTTGAGTACTTAGGAACCATAAAAAAGCAAAAAAAAAGATCATGACCTCGTAAAAAAAATGGATTAGTACGGATATTTATATTACCTGTTTCTATTATTGCAGGTACTTGTGCTAATCCGTTTCATATTAATTACCTTCGCAGGGCATAATAGTAGATTGTACCATAAAGGAGCATCATAATATTTGTTTAGTGCGAGCGCTATTTTTAATCCTGAGCGCTGCGAAACTTTTAACACTCCTTTTTTAGTTTTTTAGAATTTAAAAAGAAATAACTTTCGTTACTCTCATTAAGAAACCGATCGTCGTTTTATGAATACAAAGGAAAAAAATGTTTTATATACCGTTCTCTCGAATTCTCGATATCTATACCTGGTTCTTTGACTCATATAATGAGTTTGACAGGTCCACCTTGGAAATGGCTATTAGCCTTAAACTTTAAATAGACAGGTACTTTTTGCCATTGAAGTCTCAAATCACAGGAAAGTTGTTCGCGTAGGCGTGTACTACGGTTTGTTACTATCCTAGGTATTAATCATTATATTTTTTTATTATTTTCAGTTCAATTTAAGCGCTAAGGGCTACTCCCTTTCCACATTCTCAAAGGACCTGAAATATTTATTGCTGATTTCTAACGAAAGGAAGGTAAGCAATTTAAATTTTTAAGAAGAAAGATCGCTAACGTAAAATATCGTTTAGCTTTCATAATATTATGTTACATAAATCTTGCCTTGGACAATTTGTAGAACCTCCCTTATTGTCCCCACTTACCTTTTGGTATAATTAATGGCTGAGACATACCGAGGCACATACAGCTATGTGTAAGTGTGGGCGTGTGCGACGGATACAACTCGGCGTATTCATATGCTTTATGCACCGTAAAGATTTGCTATTTGCTTCGCTGGGCAAATATGCAAACAAGGGGAAAATAGAAATTATATGATAATTTACACATTTTTGTGTGAAATTGAGTTTGTATTTCAATAATTTAAATCAACAAGCATGGGAAATTTTGAATAAAAATGTATGCTCATAAGACATTGTCAGGTTTTTTTGCTATTTAAAGTGAATTTCTATCATAAACGAATTTGCTTAAATTACGATAACATCCAAGTATTTAATGTACTAAGTACTTTATTGTTATCGTAATTTAAGCAATTTTGTTTATGTTTTACTTTGTCATTATAACGCTCTTGGATAATATCGATTGAGTAATTAACCTTCAGTTTATTTAATGTAATGTTATAATTAGTTGATTCGTATATTTGAACATTAACTACGTAAATGGCAATAATAATATGTACAAACATACCTAAAGGTTGATAACCTGAACCAGCTGTATTATCAAACCGCGATTGGAATATAATTGGAGAGTAACGTCAGCACACTGTCATTGCATAGATTTGCGTCAAGCTTCATTCCTGTATGTATGTCATGACGGTGGGGTGACGTTACTCTCCAATTATATTCTAGTCGCGGTTTGATAATACCGTGGTTCGCATGTCTGACTTCTTCCGACTGAATTAATATGTTCGTGCGGCTGATGTTTAATTGCATGTCAGTAAAATTATATTTAACTTAAGTGCCTAAATAATCTAGGTTCAATATAATACAATTAATTATAAAGAAAACAAAAAATGGCTACTTAAAAGTCTATTTATCCACACATGTCTTAAGTAGTAAACAGCATTCTAACCTAAAATATCAGTTTTTGGCGTCAAAATGTTGTTTATTGTGTAAAAAAAACATTCTAAAGCAACACATTATGAATCATCTACAGCCTTGATTTGTTTTATTTAGGCGATGGACGCTATTTGAGTAACAAAACGTAAAATTGTAGGTTAGAATTTTGTTTACATGATAAGCCAGTTTACATACAAAGTTTCAGCGGTTGAATGTCGATTTCGACAAGACTAATATCTATTTGTAAATTGTCAAATACATTTATACATAGTATTTTCTTATGTTTTCGCGACTTGTAGACATTGAAATAAAACATTTTAAATGGTTTATATCGCGTGTATTGATTGAGTGAAAAGATAGGTACTAAAAATAATGAGTGAGATCGGGGTTTCTCAAAGTGGGGTAAGGGGTAACCTAGTGGTAAGTCCACGGCACGTTTGACGTACTCATAGGAGGTAAGTACACGGCGACATTTACGTCATGAATCATGACGGCTGGTCAGAAAGTACCTGCTTGCGTGCATTTAATACCGTCACGTGAACACGGAGTAGAAATCGAATTGATGCTGAGCAAGAATAACGATAGAAATGCGGCGGCACTTTTTCAATTTCCACTGCATTTACGGAAATTATAAATTTGATTAATTTTACAGGTTTACCGATATTCGCGCATTGCCGTGTACTCTGTCTACGACCTTGAAAGCAAGTAAGTGATTTCAATAACATTGTTCTTGTTAAGGAATTGTTAACAGCGTAAGCAAGGCCGAATAGCATTTAACTGTCAAATATGAATTTAAATGTCTGATTTGCATAACGTTTAAGTTTAACTTGAAATAATTTGACTCCGTTCGGTTCCCGTCAATCTGTACTAAACAAAACTATTTACTTAAACGCACTTGAATCAGTTAGTTATGATTTTGTTAAATCTTGTAAGTTGAGGTCATCGAAATGAAAAAACGATAGAACTGTGTACAACGCAGTGGCAGAGTCACCGACCATAGTCTATTTGGTAGACTATGTTGGATAGCCTGAATAAAACTGTATGTGCCAATTGTCAAGTAAACAGCTCTGCGTTTTGTACGTTTTAAATTGGCGTCATATTTTTAGTTCTGCTATCCGACGCCGTGTGTCGCTGCTAGTTAGAAAACTTAGAAGCACTTTATTCATTTACGATAAGATTCAAAATTGAACCAATGGCTAAATATTGAAAGCCCCTCTTCACCTGCTTCACCCCGTCGCAAAGTGGTGACGCTAGGCTTGTAACAATCCGAATAAGTAGCCATATCTATTGTCTTCTTAAATCGATGGTTGAGGTCATTTCCTGGGAAATTTATTTTAAAAAATTATAAAGATCTTTAGTAAGTAGATAAAATATGTGAGAATGAAAAATGCCGGAGAAAAAAAAACAAATTAGGTAAAAAATATTACACACAAGTATTTCGTCAGCTAAAAATTACAAAAAGTAAATTTCATCTATAGTACATATTACATACATAAGTATAAATAATAATGCACCTATTGCATTAGTTATTTAGTAGTTTCCGCATTAGATTCTCTAGGCTTGTTTCCTTATACTGGCCTAGCTTCTAGTGACGTAACAGTTCCTCAAGTCATTTTTGGGAGTCGCTAGATTTTTGAGTCATTTGGGGGTCGCGGTCCAAATATGTTTTTATAGGAAAAAGGGAGGCAAACGAGCATGCGATTCGTGTCACCTAATGGAAAGTAATCACTGCCGCCCGTCGGAACCAGTGACCCCAAGAATTAGTGATCCGGTTCGAAACGCAGTAGCAAAGTTACTATTGCACGCTGGTATTATCTGTGAGAGTGTGGTACTACCCCGGTCGAGCCAGCTGCTGTCTTGCTCTTTATATATATGTATTGGTTGGATTAAGTAACGCAACGAGATTTGAGGTCACGCACACTGCTGCACTGCTGCATGTTATGTGTGTACCGGAGAGTTTTGTTCGAATTAAAAATTACATATCTGTTCATTACTATACATACAGATCTGTTCGATACATATGTCTGGCTTATACTCAAGCGGCTTAGAACCTAGTGCTCAAAAGCAGTGTCTTTTTCAGATCTATCTACAATGTGGGCAGAGGTCCGCTGCAGGTCGTGGCTTGGGGCCAAGGCCGCGCCCTGGCCTATGTGCAGAACAACAACGTGTACTACGTGCCGGACGCGGCTCAGCCCGCCGCTGTCACCACCCTCACCACCGAGGGTGTACCCGGGGAAGTCTACTTTGGCGTTGCCGATTGGATTTATGAAGGTAGGAAGATCATTAGCATTTTTTAACAGCTTATTTTTATGTCCCGCTCCTGGGCGAATGTTCGCCACCAGTGTTCAACAACTCCCGATTTAACGCAATGTCAGCCGAGTCCTGATCTAACCCGTCTAAGTCATCCCGTCCCGCCATCTCCTTCTTGGTCTGCCTCGTCATCTCTGATTCGTTAGCATAGTGCAAACAAACAGTGTAGTAACAGTGGTCACACACCGGTTATGACAGGTCAATATAACGCGTACTTAAGCTGTGGAGAGGCAAAAGTTTTGTATTATGTTCTTGTTCAATATTGCTTTAATATAGCCCCGCAGACAAAGCGGACAGGGACTCGAGGCGCTAGTCGTAACTGCCGAGTGTACATACTCTCATAATTTCTCTCCATTATGTCATCAGGTACTAGTTGCATTTATGTAAATCCAAATTGGACTTTGTAAAACCCGACCGTATTTTCCAGCATTGGCAACTCTCCACGTAAATCCATTTTGGGCTGTAGGTACTTTTAATACATTTGTCTTTAATTCAGGATAAACTGCCATATTACTTTTTTATCTTTATTTTTATAAAGGGCTTTTGTCATACACTGACGATGTCACATTACTTAGGAGACAATTGAGTGTGCTCAATTTTATCTAACCACCGTAATTACTATAAGTGACGACTAACTCGTTGCATTCCCAATATTCTTTGATATTAATACGTCTGAGAGAGTGCAATGGTAAGCAGAGTTATGTCATTTAATTGATTATAATCTTAACATACATACCGGCAGTTTGCTAAAAAGTAAGCGATTAAAAAGTGCACTCAATAAAAATGAGAGCAAGATTTTGTACAGCCAACTATAAACTTGTATGATTATAACTTTTCTACTTACTATTAGGAGATATATCGGAATGTTAGAAATTAATGGACGGTGTTCTTTTAATAATCACGATACCAAAAAAACGTGGTAGACGGTTCTGCGTGATTTATTGCCAAATATTTGCCAGGCTTTTTACGACTACGGCTACACTAAAATTTGGATTTTATAGGCGTCGGGCTAATAAGGCCGCGCGGCAATTAATGTCAAACACAGTTTAAGCCAACTTACATTACGTAAAACGACGTTGATAAACGTTAGCAGTAGTACCTATTGTTTCCCAGCATATAAATAAAACAATAGCAGAAGTGTATGACACAACAATGCATGTAAATGGTAAAATTATTGTTAAGTATACGTGTTCTGTGTTGTCATATTTCATGTGAATGAAAAGAAAATTGTATTGGAATTCAGACGAAGCGAAGCGAGGAATCGTTTGTTAGAAAGTAAATTAGAAGATGGCTATACCTAGACGATAAAGAACATTCACATTGATAGAACAGATTAGGTTTGAAGTAAAAATGACATAACTATATTTTCAGAGGAGATTCTTAATGCAGCCGAAGCACTTTGGTTTTCGCCAAACGGAACATCTCTCGCTGTGGCTTACTTCAATGACACCAAGGTGGAGTCCGCTTCATATCCTATCTACGGGAACCCTTATGACATGACCAATCAATACCCTGAAACAATGAGTTTCAAATATCCCAAGGTTAGTTCAGTAGTCTAAATTACTTTTATCTTATTAGACAAATGATATATATCAATCAAAATATGTTTCTAATTGTCAGGCAGGCCGCGTCAATCCAATGGTAGGATTGAAAGTTTTTAAACTAGGAGACCCTACCAGCGAAGCACGGTCTATTCCGGCACCAGTCGACGTTATTGGTCTGGACCACATTTTAGGTCGAGTGTCCTGGGCCTCCGATCAAAACCTTATCGTCCTGTGGCTCAACAGACGACAAAACATCAGCATTTTAGTGAACTGTGACCTAACGAAGGACAGGTGTAACCTACTTCAGCAACAAACAGAACCAAACGGTTGGATCGATATCAACGAACCATTCTTTGATAGCACAGGTACTAAGATGCTAGACATCCAGAATGTGTACTCCGGGGATCAAAGGTTCCCTCACGCCGCTATTTTTGACTTCGGTACTTCAGAGACAGAGGACTTAAGTCCTGGGAATGCGACAGTCACAGAAATATTGGGCTGGAACGAAGAAAAGAACACTGTTTATTTCATAGCAGCTCCTAGTAAGATGCCATGGCAAAGGCAGTTGTGGTCGTCGGCAGGCGGCGAGGTGCGATGTGTCTCCTGCAAGGAACCATCTTGCCATCACGTGGACCCGATGTTCTCACCAGGTGCCAGTTTTGGTATCTTATCTTGTAGTTCGACTAATGTTCCTCCTAAAGTATTTTTATATACTGCGCAGGTAATTTAAAAGTACCACGCTTTCAAAATTTTAAATTGACTCTAGCTTGTTTTCTGAAAAAGAGCATTGTATGAGACAAAGTTTTGTTTTCAGAGTGACAGCTTTAAATTATTGAAAGACAATTTAATGCTGAGCGAGAAATTAAGCAAATACCATTTGCCTATGACTTTATTCAACACAATAAGTTTAGGAAATGACGTGATAGCAAATGTGAAACTGCTGCTTCCACCAGTGATTGAAAAGGGTCAGAAATACCCGATGATAGTACGCGTCTACGCTGGACCAGGCACTGCCAGAGTCAAAGACTTCTTTGACTACTCAGGTCCGTAATATTATCCAGTTTTTTTGTCCTTCGTTGAAACTGTTGATGTTCGAATAAAAGTGTTAATTTTCAGAATATTATAACACATACTTAGCTGCTAATAGAAGTTTCATAGTAGCATCCATTGACGTCAGAGGATCAAAAGTAATGGGCGTGGAGGCCATGTTTGCGGTAAACAATGCTCTTGGAACCGTTGAAATAACAGATACTCTGGCAGCCATCAGGTAAGAACATCGTGCACAAAAAACATTTGAGACGCATTTCTATTCTATTTCACGACACCTTGGCCATGCGTCAGTTTCTGAATCCATTTCCGCAACTTGCTTGATCGGTACGTCTACGTTTTTACGTACCGCTATATACTTGAGATATACCTACTGAGCGACAAAATCTAAGAGAGCTGTTCTGGCCCAATAGAAAAATAATGCCCATATAACGAAACTTTAGACATATGATTGTAAAATTAGTTAAAGGTGATTATGATTATGCTTTAAGTTATTTAATTCGATTGTTTAATTTCAGGCGGCTGGAAGAGCTCTACCCGTTTATTGACCCTGGGCGCGTGGGAGTCTGGGGCTGGAGTTACGGTGGCTTTACCACGACTATGATGCTCGCCCGGGATAAACAGAACACACTCGCGTGCGGTGTCGCCGTAGCTCCCGTCACCTCCTGGCTTTATTATGGTACGCTTGACCGAACTTGTTGATTTATTTGTCCGCATCAGAGGAGCCGTGAAGGTGGCCCGAATATATGAATTAAACACAACCCTGCGGCGCACAAACGCAGATTGCAGTGTTCAGATTTGTTAGTGGGTAATTGGTAGAATCAATTAATTAATGTTTCTATAAAGGTAGAGTTACATTCGTCTAGGATTAATTAAAGCTGTCAAGTATGGGTAGATATGGTTAAATAGGTTCATTCTTATGCCCAAAGGGGAAACTGCTTAAAGACAGAATTCATGCCAACTTGTCTCTAAAAAATATTTTTACTGAAACACCTGAATAATCTTCTAGAAACGGCAAAAATATTCTTCACGACTAAAAACAAAACACGACGTCGTTATGTTCCATCTCCTCCATCTTATAATCTAACCTGCACCTAGCTGTTGTAATACACACATTAAAACTACCGGTAATATTTATTTTCAGATTCAATTTACACGGAGCGTTACATGGACCTACCGCAATTAAACCCGTCGGGTTATCGTAACTCAGACCTGATGTCCCTGGCAGAGACACTGCGCGGGCGCAAATATCTGCTCATCCACGGCAGCGGCGATGACAACGTGCACTACCAGCATAGCATGCAGTTGGCCAAGCAGCTGCAGCACGCCGACATTGACTTCGAGCAAGTGGTCAGTTGAGCGGTAGACCTGTCCAGCACGTGACCAGAAAGAATTTCGTATGAGCTTACGCAGAACTCCTGAAAAACGATTTCTAAATTTTCAATTCTCTGAACGCATTTTTCTGTTGGCAGAAAACTTTGGTGTATATATTTGCATATACATACTTTATGTGGTTCCAGTGTGTGGTTCAAATGAATACGATTACGAACGATTGTGGCTCGACTTTAAAATTCAACACGTGTATAATATTTATTATGATGCACATTATAAATTGGGGTTAAGGTAGGTCATACTAGAAATTTTGCATGCAAGACAACTTTACTGCACAGGCAGTTTTATGGCAAAAGCCATAAAAACCACACTCTAGAGCGTCGAATTCGTCTGAGCCAGATAACTTTAACGTGCAAGGTAACTATTAGGTAGGTATATATTTTTCGTTTTTAGGTCAACAAGCTACTAATAAACAATAAATAATATACACAATATATCTTCTAAAATAAGGGAGGCACTTTACCTTATCTATTTAACATTTTGGACCGTACTACTGAGTTCATAAAATATCAACTCACTAGCAGGCAACTTAACTGAAATTTTAGGTTAGAATGCTGTTTACTACTTACAAGTCAGGATGAATGTGATTCAGTGTTTTTATCGTTTGTTTGAGTCTTCTTAGTACATTGGCCGGTAACTTGGCAAACCTTTTTAATTCCAGAGTTACACCGACGAGAACCACTCGCTCCGGGGCGTGAGTCGACACTTCTACCACACGCTAGATCGCTTCTGGACCCATTGTTTTTATCATTAACTATTTATTTAAACTCTAGGCCTGTCGTTTATTAGAGCGAAATGCAACGGTACCCGCAAGATGTAGACGCGACCAGGTGAGGTCACAGTCCACACTAATGGGTTACACCTGAGCATATGTGCAATGCCCTTTGACACTTTTGAATTGACTTTGCAAGTTGATAACTTGGGTCATGGCTAACGTGACCATTTATTTATTTTGTCAGACCGGGACACATCTGCGGAAATATGTAATAAAAAAAGTTTTTAGTGTTTACGAGTATTTTATTATAGAAGATGGAATAACACTAAATAATCAACGCTCTAAACACAAAATAGTTAAGTTAGCATGACTTATTAAGCCCCCAGTAGTGGCGTGTCAGGCCACGCATTTCGAGAGGAAAAAATAAATTTTAAACTATCGTTAGGTCTGCTTGCAAAACCGGGACTATGTAGGCTTCGCTGGGGACACCGGGACAGACTGCCTGAAACTGGGACAGACTGCCTGAAACCGGGACGTATGGTCACGTTAGTCATGGCCCCTGTGGACCCCTCCCTATCGGACCTCGCCTGGACGCGACAACGTACAATAAATACGTTTGATTTTGCTTTGGTATAGGAGCCTCTCATTAATTCCCCAAATTATAATGATCGGTTGAGGCATTCTAATTAGTAAATTTTTGCTGTCTCTAAATCGTATATGGTAGAGACACAGTGTAACCGATTGCTGGTTGCAGTACAAATGGGCCGGCTCGACCGGACTCTTGCAAGATACCGGTTTGAAGTATTTCTTACGGCGAGTGACGAGATCCGGGGGCCCAGAGGTGGCGGGACCTAATGGCAGTCAACTGATGGGTGACTCTCTTAGGGTAGTTATTTCTCGTGGAGAGCGGCGATCACTTACCATCAGGTCCTTCTTTCTCGCTTGCCTCCTATTTTTCTATAAATAATATTGCTACGTCGGTTGCATGTCATCTTAATGAACGACGGACCTAAGAGTAAAATTACTATTAAAAGCCAGTGACCTTGTGTTCAGCATTATTGTAATAATTATGATCTCCAAACAGAAGAGAACGCCATCACCTTCTCGAACATTTATTTATAAGAAATCGATTGAAAAAGACGCATGTTATGCAAAAGCATAATAAATGTAGGAAAACATACGCATTAAAGTTATTTTATTTAAACATTTTACTCCTTTCCGTCCTCCTTTAGTCTACTCATATCTAAGATAACTTCCTCGGCGTTGATGATTACACCTTGTTTTGATGTACGTAGTTAAATATAAAAGTTTCTTTCTATGATGTCTGTTATCACGTTAATGCTCCAATAATGATTTACATACAAACAGTGAGATACAGACATATTAAAGTAAACAAACAAATTACTCACACATGCACATAGCAACTTGACCTCGACATGTTTCGGACTCGGATGGCTAGCACGTTAAACTGCGGCTTGCTTTATCGCTCAGTGCGTCTCATTCGAACTAGCCATACAGAAAAGGGACGCACTGAGCGACAAGTGAGAATTAATATTGTAATGCACATATGATCCTAAATCATAAGTTTCGACTCCGATCGTGGCTCGACGATTTAAACCAGTTATTCCTGGATGTACCTACACAGTAAGTGAGTAATCCTTTTGTCTACTTTAATAAGATGAATTTATCGTACAATATAAATACAACTGAAATTTAATTTATATCTATTAGAGTTGATAAGGAGTTTGTCATATTCTTTAGACTTATCGTAGAGTCTTTTTTTAGCTGAGAATATGAGATGAGAATAGTTGAGAATAAACGTTTAAATTTTCACGGTCTACTTTTACATTACTTAGTCCTATTATTATTATTCAGTTTCAGGATGTTTTTGGTCACGATGTTAACCTAATAAAACATCTTTGAACGGGCGTTGGTCAGTTTTCACACAACTCACATGAGGAGGTACGATTGTTGCTTATTTTCTGTACTATATTCAGTAACTACCGTTGTTCTTTTTTGGTAACGATAACTAGTTTTTCAGCCATCATATATCATGATATCAATAACGTAAGATAGATTTACTTAAAGGAAGCGTATAGGAGTGTAGGTGTAAGAAGTTTTTGCAACGCAGTCACTTCTCGCAGGCAGATTGACATTATTTGAAATGAGGGCTTTGCTCTTTTCTTGTGAATCCAGATTTAGCCTCTTTCGACTTCGTTACCAAATCTGTCCTTACCTCTTAGTAGCCCTGGAGTAGTCCTAGTCTACATATAACTAAACTAGCTTTTGTGAAAGACATTGATACCTCATGCCCGTGATAAACGCGAGCGCGCTACCAAGACGTTACCGGTACTGTTGCAAAAACTCATTAATGTTATTTATGATAAAACTTCTTGCAACAATTTTCCTTGTTTTTGGTTCTTGTGACGTTGCAGTTGAATCCTCGTTAAAACTTTCAAAAAAGTCAGCTGCTCAAGCAGCGTCAACATGGTGTCAATATAAGGTTTTAGATTCGTACATTTCTTTCATAAAAACATTCACAAATTAACAGTACTCATGATCACTTTCAAAAACAGGCTCGCCTCGTTGGCGAGATATTGGCCGAAATCAATAGGGAGATGGTAAGTTATCACATATAAAATATTTTATAACAATTTGTTTTGTTTTGAACAAAGGGGATCGTAATTACAATCAATTTTGATGTAGTATGTCAGCGAATCCTCCGACAGTAGTGGAATGCGGGCCAAACCTGCAGGAGCGAGGCACGTGTGCCATGGACCCGTGTGACCCAGACAAGTGCTACCCCGAGCCGCGGGTCGTCATCATCGGGGCCGGCATGGCGGGGCTATCAGCCGCCGCGCGCCTCTCGCAGCGCGGCATCAACAACATCCTGGTTCTAGAGGCGTACGAAAGGTAAAATATACGTTTCCATTCACACAAAAGCTATGAGCTAAATATTTTGAGCCGCCATCAGACATCCTTTTGATTTACGTTTAGAACCATTTAGGAAACAAAGATCGTAGGCCATAACATCTTAAGATTCAAGCAGAACCGAATTATAAAGATTAGGAGTAATTGCTCTACGAAAAAATTAGAATTCTTAGTTTCCGCAGCCTCAACCTCGCCTCTTACAGGTATATTGACGGATATCTTAACGGATATTTTTTTTTAATATTATTCACGCATTGCTCTTTCAGATGTTAATTTTTATATGACACCTTAACGGACGATTTTCCACAGGCCGGGGGGTCGCATACATTCCTGCTTTCTCGGAGACGTCGTTGCGGAACTCGGTGCCCACTGGAAAACTGTCCATAGAACTAACCATCCCATTTACGAAATGTCCGCCTCAGAAAACCCTCCGCGACCTGGATTGCCGGCATCCGCACATCCACGGGGCCTTTTCAACCGAGTAGTTACTGGTAAAATGGAATTCCCATCAACTATTTCGGCTTACTATAAATTTCGTCAGATCGAGCAAGAGGCCTCTTCCTTGTACTGTCTCGGTGGAAACAAGCAGCAAGGGTCTTTGATTAATTTTATGAGTTTGAGGATTCAGCAGGAGCTCCACGAGTATCCGCTAGAGCAGCAGCACGATGCGGCGCGGATCATGTTCGGGCTGGCCCATACGCTTAGCGCGCGCTGCGGCGACGACACCGCTATGCTATGTGGCATCCATGAGGGTTGCTTCATGAACATGCCTGGGGGCGTCACGCGCGTGCCGCTCGGTTTGCTCGCTACACTAGCTCCAATTCTTCGCCAAATCCCCGAAGGCTGCATAAGATACTGCAGACCTGTGAACTGTGTCTATTGGGGTACTTCACAAAAGACAGGCTACAGAGCTACGGTTTGTACGACTGACGGAGAGGAGTTCCCTTGCGATTATGTTATTTGCACAGTTTCTCTTGGAGTGTTGAGAGCAAATTCTGCGAAATTGTTTTGTCCCGCATTGCCAGCATCGAAAATGGACGCAATGCGTTGCCTCGGATTTGGCTATTGTAATAAAATCTACTTGGAGTACTGTCGTCCGTTCTGGTTTTGGTATAACGATAAATTGAATTTTAAGTTTGCCTACGGCCAAGGTGACAGATGTGACTGGACTCGAGGAATAATATCGCTCGAAGTGGTGCCTTACAGCAACCATGTCCTTTGTGCTTTAGTGGTAGGCCCAGAAGCCATGATGATGGAGGGTTTATGCGATAAAGACGTAGCGGAAGGTATAACGGAAATATTGCGAAGAAATATAGGTGACTCTTGTGTACCGTATCCTTGCACAGTTCTTCGATCGCATTGGACGACCGACCCCTTCTTTTTAGGGGCTTATTCTTTTGACTGCAGCTGTTTGGATGGTGAAGCCCAACGAGCTCTTGGCTGTCCGCTTCCAGGGCCAAGTGAGCCGATTCCTCCTATTCTACTGTTCGCAGGGGAGGCCACAGTGCCTGGACACTTCGCAACGGTTGCTGGTGCGCGTTTAAGCGGAGTTAGGGAAGCAGAAAGGATAATTCAGCTGACGTTGCAATTTAAAGGTCCACCACTTCCCATGGTAGCGTCTGGTCCAGAGAAGGAGGCAAAAAAGTGTAAAGCGTCAAACTAACTGCCCCAAATATAATAATGCTGCTTCTCTGTAGAGAATAACATGTCTCATTATATTTGCAAACATTGTGTGTTGTCACGGAGTGCGAAGCATACACTTGGAAAAAGTTTCACAATGTATCCTTGTTTCACTGCTTTAATATTTCGGTCCGGAACTCGTCATGTCGCCGTAACTACTAACTTATCACCGGAAAACTTTCACAAGACTTCCTGTTGTTAGTTTACTAACTTCGATGATACTTGTATTCTGCTTTGTGTTGGTTCCATTTTATTAAATTTTTTGGTGTACCTACTTAATTGTGTGTCTTTAATATTTTATTGTAAATTTTTTCTGCGTTTCTATAAAAAATACAGTATCGTTCAAAGGGGTTCAAAGTAGATCGTAGTATGTACAGTCAGCAGTAGTTATATACACAGTCGAAGAGGTCGAAAAGATAGATAGGCATTTTGACTCTATTGTCGAAAGTTTTTTTATTTCATGCAATTATGCTATTTGTGGTCATAAGTTAAGTAAACAATTTAACTAAAATAATACTTTTAGAAAAAAGACGATCTGACCAATGAAGATGGGTGAAAATCAATTTGCAAGATTTGACAGGAAAGATAGGGAGATAGACATATAAAGGAAAAAAAAGAAATAAAAGTATGTAAAAAAGTTAAAAATCTTTTTCTGCTCAATTCCTTTAATGGGTAAATGGGTTGTAGAGCCATAGGGTAAGAAGAATTCATTAAAAGAGCTTAGTAGGAGATCCACTCATATTATATATTTTAAATAAAAATAAATACTTACTAAAGCGGGTTTTTTAAGGTCTGTTAGAGCAAAGAACAACAAAACAAAATATATACTCTTTATTGTAGGTACAAAAATAACTATAAAATAAATGGAACACCCAAATACTCCGAAATATTTTTTATTCCGAATTTTCTAATTGTGATTTTCAAAATTCCCACAATTTTCTTCTAATTTCGACTTATAATTTCGATCACAAAAAACACGAAGTTTGTTTTGTCAAATTTGGAAACTTCGATAATTTTTTTAACTGATTTTTATAAAGCCGAAGAAAGAAAAGCGCGAAGTATTATGACCCGAAAAACAGCATTCTATTTATTAATTTTCCGAAATTTCATCGCAAATTCGGAAATTTGACATTCGGTGAAATAAACTTCGTGTTTTAATTTTATTTTTTAGGAATAGTTTTCATTCTTTTAGGTCAATCTAATCTACATAGGTTAGGTTAGGGTAGAGTTGCGTCAAGGCGCGAAGCGCCTTCTACTACATAGTAAAGTATTCTGCAAAGCGGAGCTCCGTCGAGTTTGTGATTTATTATTGGTTGGGGTAATGATATTCGGAATTTTGAAAATCGATATTTTACTAATCGGAATTTGTATTTTTGATATTTTGTGAGTCCGACTTTCACTTTCGGAGCTTTATTTTTCGTGTTTGTGTAGTGTACGTTAAACAAAATATCATGTATTTAATACATTGACACATGATTATGATTTTATTGAATAATCAAATCAAAAAATTAATATTTATTAAATTTCAGTTACTAATGTCAAAACTTGTACTGAACTGAATTACGTCTGACATTTGATCCTGCCGCCTTTTTATAAAACCGGCCTTAATTGAAATATTTTCGCAGTAAAAAGCTAGTAACAAAATTATAAACTTTTTCCGGGAATACCTTTTCGTGTTGGGATCCCAAGAGGAAGGCTTAATTTATTGCAGCGTGAGGCGAGCTCTCTGGGATATTAGGTTTTTGAGGTTGTTCTATGGTCTTTTATTTATTATTTATTATAGGAAAGACCTTACCCTTGCCATGCCATGCTAAACGATTTTATTTCGTATTCAAATTCAAATTCAAATGATTGATTTCCGGCATAATACAGGTTTGGGTCTAACGGCATATTTAACGCATTTATTTGTTTTAATTATATTTAAACTATCATCGTCCTATGACTTATCCGAAAATTACAACTATTTGAATTATTATTATTATCTTTCAGGCTGTACAATGTTATCTGATTGACTTTACTCGATCTGGCGAAAAATTTCTAAAGCCAAGTAATAATTGAACGTTTTTTTTCTAGTCAAAGACAGCATTTCACGAGTCCCCGGCCATAGTGGGCGATCTTTTCCGCCTCCGTTCCGCAGTTTTCGCCCTTTGTTGTGATGCCAAGCGTGCATAGTTATCATAATTTGTGACCGACTGCTTTTTCTTTGGTTTCCGGTAGATGTACATGTACATGTACAACTTCATACCTTTGTGAAACAAGATGAAAAGAAAAAAAAGTAGAAGATATACTTTCATGGCTTTCACATGTCGTCAGCTAAACCTGTTTTACCGCCAGTCCATTTCAATCTAATTTGCAATAAACATGCCAATTTTACGTAATTACAAGTAAACATACGCGTGGTAGGACCTTGTGCAAGGTCCGTCCGGATCGCTACCACCATCTTGCTCGCTAATCCTGCCGCTAAGCAGCAGTACTTGCACTGTTGTGTTCCGGCGTGGAGAACAACACATCCGGTGTAATTACGGGCACAAGAGGTATTCCATCTTAGCTCTCTGGGTTGGCAACGCATATGCAATCTCTTTGGTGTTGCGGGTCATAGGCGGTGGTGAACATTTAAAATCAGATGACCCACTTCCTTGTTTACCTTCCTATTTCATAAAAAAACCTAAATTGCAAAAAGATGCAGTTAGCAGCAGAAGTAGTTGAACACATGAAGAGGACAAGAAGGTCTACACAAGCACTAACTCTCTTAACAATAAAGTAAACTGTTTGTCGTCCTGCTTAAGGTACATGGATTTGGTTTTTTAACATGTTAGGCCGAAGGTATAAGCTTTGAACATCTGTTATGTACAATCTGTTATATCTATAATCTATTATTTTTATGTTCTATGTACAATAAAGAGTCATACGTGCACAATCGTAAGTTACTAAAAAAAATGCCATTATAATTTTATGGGTTTTGTTTTTGTGGGCAACAATTATTGCCTAAATAAAGCAAAATCCAGGTAGCAGCACGTAAAGTAGGAATGAAGGTAACCCTATTCGTAAATCAATGAAGGCTTAGCTGAACGATAACGGGAGAAAAGAGCTTTACCACGTGGAGAGAACGGACGTAACCAGTAACTTAACAAAATGCAGCAGGAAAAACTCGAAAGTAATTTTGTTTTAACTGGTTTGCAGCATATCTACTACATATACATATACCTAGTATACTGTTTAGTTGTGTGTATGTAGTGGAGTGAATTATAGGAATAGAGTCGCACCTCTCTTTTAGTGAACGTGCTATAGACGTAGGTGTGGACCAAGTATTACAAACAAAGAATCAAACTTCGACAACCAGAGTGATGACAGGATAGCGTATAAATTAGTGACCCTGACTACGAAGCTAGAGGTTCTGTGTTCGAATCCCGTGAGGATCAAATGTTCATACGAGGAATATGAATATTATAAATAGTATTTAAGGATGTATTTATCTACTTATGTATGTATATCCGTTATGCAGTAGTTTTGCTTAGTTTGAGTGTAGATCCACTAGTGTAAATGTAATGTAATGTTATTTGAAGTATCGTGATAGAATGACCACATATATATATTTGTAGTTATATTATTCTCAATAGAATATTTCAAAGTACCTTATGAAGTTATGAATTACTAGCGGACGTTCGGGATTTCGTCCGCGTGATATTAGTAGCCCCTGACGGATATAGGCTACTAATTCTATTATGTCCTTCAAAGACAATGTAAATGTTTATATTAGTAAAAGAATTTTTGAAATCGGTTCCGTAATTACATAGATTACCCTCTACATACAAACAAAAAATAAAGTTTACCTCTATATTATATGAGTGTAGATATTAATTATAGTATTATATTAGAGTAGATGAAAGTATACGCGTTTGTTCGAAGTGAGCTTGTTTTTGTTTTATCGCTGTCTTTTCAGGGAAAGCCGGTAGCGAAGTTCGCCCGCCCACAAACATTTTTCACCAGATCGCTGGTTGCAACGGCAACATTAATTTCAATACGACACAAACTTATAGCTCCACGACTTGCTCGCTTCTCATCCTTCACGGATATTTGTAGGATCAATCTGTATTATACTTCTTATGTTTTTGAATAACTGTTTTTTTTTAAATATAAATTGTATTCTCTTTGGCTAGAGATTTGTGGCTAAATGTGGTATAATAATCATGTGGTTGGGAAACCAAGATTTAAAATGAAGTAGTCGTGTATAAATGTAGGCGCTCTTCCATCTGGAAATGGAAATTGGTATGTCTTTATGAAGGCACGGCATAGATAGTAGTATACGTATGAGAGTATGGCATTGGCGTACTAGCATTTTTACAACAAAACTTTTTTCTATGTAGCTGTATTCAACGCCTCTATATAGGTACTCAGCTTTGTCACGCTTGTATTATTCGTATATTCTAATGCTTTGAAAAATTAGCATAAATCGAGTTTTGAGTCTACTTCATCGTTATTAATCATCGAAATTGCCCTTAACTTGGTATTAAAATACATGTATACCTATACTTTATATTCACGCAGCTAGCTGGTTATCTTCCGTTGTTTACAATTGAAACGCGAAAACGTTACGAGATCCTATTTGTTATTCCATAGTTTTCGTTCCGAGGAAACCAACGCTTGGATTGATTGTTACAGAGATTGATGAGGGCCATATGTCCTCGACACGTGTTCTAAGTGCTTTGTAACATACCGCTATCCGTTTATCTCAGTGGCTGTTTACGCACAGTATAAAGTCATAAACAAACGTAAAAATCTTTCATTGTATCCGTCATTGAGATTACAATGTATGTAAAGATAAGTAAATATTCGGCGTATTTAATATTAGTGTATTGAAAGACTTCAGAACAGTTAGATCCCATCAGTAATCAATTATTTACTAAAAACATGGTATATACATTGGTGATTGATTATGATTAAGTAGATTAAAACAGTGTTATATGCTTAGTCATAGGGTGACATGCAAATTTAAATTTTAAGTTATAATTGTCAATTGAAATTTTCATATTCTTAATTAATTATGACACGATGTTTAAGAATAAGTTGATCAAATGTTTTTATTAAATAAGTAATCTCTAATGCCTATTTTTCCAACTCCTAAAATTTTGCTTGCTATAGTTAACTGTCATTTATATATTGAACAAGGAGTTCATTTTAGAAAGCGTTGGTGAAAACTCAGCATAATTAATTGATTGGTTCTTAAGCTGCGAATGCTTACATTTAGTTAATAATTTCATTTGTATGCGTGGTTGCGTTTAAGATATAAACTTCTCATTTCAATAAAGAGTTACTAGCAAGGTTAGGAATTTTGATTTTGCGTCGAACAAAACGAACGTGACTTGAATCATATTGCAAAGTTGCGAATTGAAAGTTATCTACATGCATCGCATATAAACGTGTGGATAGATATAAATCGTCTCGTGGTTGGTAAAATATTCTGACAGTACCCATTTACTTATATTTGCTCTAAATTAATACCTTTAGATAACTTATTATTGCATTTTTATGCGAAGTTTTGAACGAGAGATTTTACATATCTATATATGTAAAAGTAACCGAATTTAGTGAACCATGAAAATGTAGCGGCGTCGCAGCATGAGGGCGGGCGGCGGCGAGCGGGCCGCGGCAGCGGGCGAGCGGCGCTCCGGGCACGTCTCTGCAGATGGCGGGCTGCGGGAGCACGCAAGAAAACATCGAGACAAATGCGTGACGCAGCGCGCAGGACCAGCTCCCCGCGCCGCGCGGTGCGTGTCCGCTCCCCCGCGCCGCCTTATCCTCACAAAACACATCGATACCGGCGTCGTGCGTGAGCCTGCGGCCGACTCGGGCTCCGAGGGTAGTGCGTGGTGGTGGCCGTGGTCGTGATCGAGCGTGGTGCGTGTCCCGCGTGGTGGCGGCTCGAGGCAGGTGCGCGCGCGGGGGCCGCGCGGCCCGGGCGGCAGTCGCTCGAGGCAGGCGGGCGGCGCGCGTCGCCCCGCGCTCGGTGCATCCTTGCTGAACTGCGATCGCGACCAGGTACGCACCGCCGCTGCCTCTGCTCATTGCACACGTGACTGCTCGAACGCATGCATGTTTCATTCAACTCGTCGCGATTCCGCAGCTTCGATTTCATCTCAGTCGAAAGCATTCTCGTTGTTCGTACCTTATTAATAAATAATTCTCAATTCATCTTACGGGCGCGTCGAGGTGAATTTCATTGAGCGAAATTGGTGAGAGATCTACACATTTATTTTTACAATTTTCCACAATTTTCAAATTGGTGTAGGCATGCGTAGATTTCATGGTTGCAAATTGACGATGATGATTCGTAAATAAGGAAAAAAAAATCATAACAAATTGCAAATTGTGCGATAGATAAAAAAAAATTCATTTATAAATAATGTAAATTACTTTTCATCGTTTTCCTCAACACTGGAAATGTGCTGCGTTTTATCTTATCGAAGATGTCATGAGGTAGAAAGAACTATAGCACTGGCCTGTTGCCAAATGTCGATCACGATCACGACGCATCTTCCACGGGAAAAAAGAAATATCAAAGTTAAACCTGAGGGATATGTCGTTAGAAGTTCTAAATCGGCGTAGGTATCTGGAGCCCGCAGCGTGTGTGCGATGAACCCGTATTTCTTCATTTAGAAAGTCGTGACGATGTTGTTGTCGCGATTCTTTTAAATTAATGCCGTTTCAGCGCCGGACGTGGCGAACAAACGAAAATATAGAGCTACGAATACCAATTCCAATAATGCGATTCTGGTAGCTTTTAAGCTGCTTAATGATATTAAAAGTTTTAATTAAAGTTTGTAATCTTTAGAATTAAAATTATGCTGTTATATCTTAAAAAAAGTTAGAATGGTACATTCGCTATCATATATAATAGTAACGAGCAATGTGCTTAGAAATGTCTAAGCACGGCTCTATCGTCAAAGGGGTTGAGGATGTTCAGATACTTTTGAGCACCTTGCCCCCTCTTATTTGTTTTGGTAGTTCTACTTTATTTTCCACTAAGATTTTGGGTAATAACTTGAGTCTATATCCCGCACGTCTAGTAGAATTTTAAAATACCCACAACAATACCTACACACGCCATCACTTTTTATTCTCTTGTCTTAGGCTGATCATACATGCGTATATTCATTGGCCCTGACATGACTGGCTAAGTTTAGTTTATCTGTACTGTTTATCGGTACGAGACTTAGGAGTAGATATACCTTCTACACAGTTGAAGAGGTCAAAAAGATCTGCACACAATTCTATTGGTAAGAGAATAAGAGCTTGTGCATCTTCTTACTTCTTGGTGTATTCAGCTATTTCTTGCTATTGACTTTACAATAATAATAACTGAAGCTCAGGGTTGATGGTAGTACCTATGGTTTATCTTTTAGTTACTTAGGTCTTGAACATAATCGTGATAAATTGGAATGTATGAAAATCGAGTTTATTTCTACCTTTAAATATTACTTTGGTCTGTAACTCTGATGATTCACAAGTTGCTTGCATATTTGATACGTAATTCTTCGATCATTACTATTTCCCGAATCGTGACATTCCCTTTATAATAACACAATTGTTTGATAAAACGACCGCAATTAATGGACAGTCAGTAAAAGGATCTAAAATTAAAAGGATAACTTTTGATAGCCGAAGTAGGTGAGAAGTGACGTATCACGTGTCACTGGACACGGGAGTCGCAATAAAGAGTTTAGTGTAGCACGAACGAGCTATCAAGATGTTGCCGGCGCGGCATCCCGGCTCCCGGCAGGATCCCGTAATATTTGATCGGGGTCAACCGCCCCGCTTAGGCTCGCCTCTCCACAGCCACGGTGCGTCGATCAATGTTTTCGGGAGATGTTTGGAAGCCTATAAAGGCTTAATTACATTATAACGAAAGGGTGGAGTGAATACTTTCCGATAACAAAATGCGTTATCGGACAACAGACTATTTTATTTATCCCAAACGATTATTCGTTTTCACAACTACGAAATTCAGTATTTTAGGAATCTCGCAGTTTTATCTCATCAATTTTTATGTCTTCGGTGACCTTTTGCATGGAATGTACTCTGGACCCCGATTGGAATTTTCTCCAGCGAACCGGGCAAAAGTTAAAACGAATTTATCTTCAAGATCGACAGTACTAGCTATTAGTTGACAAGTATTCTCTTCGTTGCTGACTGTCGCAGCTTTTATGTTTTGCTCTTACGTACAAATGCTCAGTCACCGAATTCCGAAAACTTTCGAATTCGAACGGCAAATTGCTATTTGAGTTGGTGTGTTGCTGGCGTTGGGGGCAATTTGTGAGTTATCCCCAAGAGGTGCAATTTCCCCTTCCGTCTAATTGCTCCCGAGGCTTGCTACTACTACAAAGCTAGTTAGGAAACTGCCACTCGTCCCGTCCACGTCGCCCGAACTCGCCGGGACCCAATCAATTATATCGCAGTCTCCGACTGATGCTGAGATAAGCACTTCCGTGATGAAAAGGATCTCGCCAGTCAAACCGCAATTTCTGTTGCTCGACAACAAATTCTCATTTGAGTTAAATGTAAGCGGAGAATCAGAGGACGGCACGATAATTAAATAAATATACGCAGCGTGGTGCCATCCATCATTTTGGGATTGATCCTCTTTTAAATTTATGAGTGGGTGTGTGCGTGCATACATTTTCATATATTTATCAACAGTTTCATAAATCAGCATAGATAAATGAGCAATTTTAATTATTGCTGTTCAAAAAGAGATACCGGCACGAAATATTTACGTAGTTTTGTGTCCCACTTTAAATTTCTGCGTGGCGGCCATTTAAAGGAGATATTCCACATTTTTGCTTTCTGTTTATCGTTCTTTTGTCGTATCGCTAGAATTTATTGCTTGGTTATGCAAGTCGAGGACGTGGTGGAATGTAAGTTTATGCTTAATATAGGAGCTTTGCAAAATAGTTTGAGGCACTTTCTTGGATTAAAAATTAAATTCGCTGACGGTGACAACTCGTGTCTGAAAGGACATTAGTACATTTGGTTTTGTAATAAAGATGTTTCGGTAATCGTTTGTAGATAACTTAATCAGTGGCGTTTTGGTAGCTTTAAATAAATCAATCGCTTTCTTCCAAAATTTTTTGAGACAAATTGCACTAATCAACAAATGAAACACCATAAATCTAGAAGTAGGCATTGTACATCTTAGTTAATGACAAAAATGTATAGGTCATCATGATTGTAATTTAATAAAACAGGCAATTTTACTATTATAATAAGCAATGGAAATACGACTGCTTTAACCAAGAGTTCAACTTAAACTTACTATTGTATCTTAACGGAAACTTAGCTAATATCTAAAAAAATTAACGTTTATTGAACTGTACATAAATACAGTCCAAAAGATATATAAATTGTCAGTTAAATAAGTTAAAGAATAATATTGTTTCTCTAACTCGAAATTAAAATTATAAGCACTACACCGCTTCAAATACGAGAAATTTTCATTTATTTTTCTGAAAGTTGCGAGATAACGCTAACCCGTAGAACGAGCAATATAAAAGTCTGTGCTTTATTTCCATTTTAGCGGTAACTAATTTTGTCGGTAATTTTAACTGTTTCTAAAGTAATTAGCTCCCATTTAAGAGCACTGGTACCACTTGAATATAGGTACCGCTCAAGCGGTCTAGACGTGAACAATCACATTGGTAATGTGACAATCCTTTAAGCTGATTACCATTAGGCTTCGGAAACCTTACACTTAATTAAGCACTGTTAATGAATCGCATTATTATATCGCGTTAACTTAAAACATTTACGAATTAGGTCAGTAGTAATTGTGCAGGTCAATTTTAAATTAACTTTGAAAGGAGGCAGATTAATTGCGTCATACCTTAAATTTTTATGTGATTTTAGGAAAGAAGAGCTGTGATATCTAGCCGGTCCGAGTACGACCCAGTTCACGGCAGCGGCTACTAATATTCAAATAGATAAATCAAGTGCCTAGTCCTGCCAGCTTTTTGCAAGAGCAAGATTGATGGTGGAGTTTTTGCAAAATTCTTCGATGCTTACCGTCGCTTATTACGCAAAAAGCGCTATTGTGATACGGATGATATTTCAGATGGAACATCATAACAATAATATATTTCCGCTGAAAACTGACATAGTCACGTCCGCAGCCCCATGTCGGTACTCGATTGATGGCAAACAATAGATAGTAGCCGGAATAACTTTCCGCCAATAGTCCATCCGAATGGGATTGATGAACACAAATCATCGTATTGTGGTCGCAATTTGTTCAAAGTTATGCTATAAAAGCGATTTAGTTAAAAAAAAATCCTAATTGTGTTGTTGGCTGTCTAACAGTCAACCATTTAAATAGCTGAAGATCATTAGGCCGGCAGTTTATTTACCGAGAATCCCTTTGTGAATTGTTGTTTTTCTAAACAAATGCCGCGCTCTTTAGTTGTGTGCGCCTGACGGGCGGGAGACAGTTTTCAATGCGATGCGTGTTTGTTTCAGAAGCTGAAAGGGAGCGCGCGCGACGGACCGGTCTCGCTACGCCACGCACTCTCTGAATCGGACTTTTCCCATTTAAATAGCACGAGCTATAGTAGACATTATTGCTGCAGTGCGCAACGCTAGTGCTTTCTTATGTCTATAGTTAATTGTTAAAATTTTCAATATTTAAAGTGCCTCACCGCGGTTCGTTATAGATATAATCAGTAGTTTACTAATTATAATCGATTGAAGTTGGATCTAGCGGCAAAGTTACAGTGTGGTGAACTTACGATTGTTGGTACCCGAGTGGACAGTGTAGAATTATAGCTTGAAGATTGGTGGCAGATCGTATTATCCAGCGAAGCTTGAATATTCCCCGATTATGACATAAAGGTAAGTGCAAATTTAATTGAAACCTTTCAGAAGAGTTTACATATTTATTTTTTACCTTTTTAAGTGTACCTTAATAAGTGTCAAGGAAATTGTTTTTATCAGTAGTTGACATAAAAAAATGGTCTCTCGTTTTTACGTATTGAGTCGCTGTCAAAGACCGGGACCGTTACCTTAGGTACTCGCTGCAAAATATTATTTAAGAAAGTTATCTCACAATCAAGGTGTCAAGATGTTTTAGATACACCTAAAGTGTTGCTGTGACTCAGTAATATATTTTAAAATGAACGACGATAAGAAATAGGTTAATTTACTTCGCACGTAAAAAAATAGAACGGAGGGCGTTACAAAATATTATTAATTTTAAACAGTTGCGTGAAGCGCACATTTTTTAAGCTGAGTATATATTCGTCTGTAGTAAAGTATCACGTTGTTAATGTGTTTGCCCATTTCTTTATTTCGAAGACATAAGAGCTGCATTAAGTTTGTAGCAAGTTCAATTGTAAGCGAGTGGTGCAATTGCGTAATGTGATGAGGGTGGAGCGTTGTCCGGTCAGTGTCTTTAATGCAATGTTACGTTTCGTTTTTTGCTTAAAAGAGGACCTTATTTTCCTAAGAGAACATTCTGAGAGGCCCATAAAAGTTAGTAGAGCCCCGTCATTAGAGCATTGTTTTATCAACCGGGGTATTCGTAATCTGTTAAAAAACAGCCAAGTTCGGCGACTCGCGGATCGAGGGTTCCATATCATCACACAATATAAATATTTGGGTTATGTATTTACCAAAACAACCAGTGAGAGAGAAAAAAAAGCAAACCGTAAAACTAATATTTTTTGTAAAGAATTTTTGATGATTTATAAATGAGTGTTGTAGTTGTAAAGATCTTTTTATTTCTCCTGTAATATATACATAATATAAAACAAAGTCGCTATCCGTTGTTATCAATCTTCATCGTATCTTCGGCCACTTAATTCTTGAAATGATGGACTTCTTTTCTAAATGACGGTTTTTTCTGTCATTTAGAGTTCCTGTATACATTATATTTGTAATTTCGTTTTCGTATAGCAAGGAAAATCCTTGTTTTAAATCAAGTCTTCAAAAAATGGGGTTTTCACGATATTCTCTATTGTTTCGTCATTTTTCATTGTTATTAGAAAATTACTCTGAATTAAGAAACCTGTTTTGAAATTTGTAAATATAGCCCTTTCATTTAATAGTTTTATCAATTTGAACTTTTGACTTCTCTTTTTTCTAGGGTACGTAAAACATTAGTAGTAGCTAAAATATGCCATCCAGGCTTTCTTTTTACCTTTTTGGTACGAAACTCTAAAAATGTCTAGCGCTCGTATGAGATTTTTTAAAATTTATCTTAGAAATTAAGTGTCACTTACATACAACTTTTTAACACTTTGTTGTACTTATAATTATTTCGGTAAGAAATTATAATGGTTTTATGCAATGCCAAATGCATTTTATTTTTAATTTTATTTACTGTTACTTTACCTTGTCTTATGAGACGTTAGTGTAACTTTTCAAGTGGTATACCCACTTAAATCAAAAAGCGGGACCAAAGGTTTCCTTCTTATTATTTTGGCTCGTAACCATAAAAAAGCAGATTATCGACGCAGGTACACGCAGCTAGTAGCGCCTAATAGCGGCCATTGCTTTACCAACATCAAAGCCAAGTTATATCAGATCGCTATCGGCTCCAGTAATTTACCGTAGGAAATAATGTAACACCTGTTTGTAATACCGTTACCGGCATTTTTGGGCACTTGCCAGGTGGAAAGATTATCAATAAAATGGAATATACGGTTTACAATCGCCAATAGATAGATGACAAGGGCTCAAAAATATGTGAAAACACGATTTTATCACAAACTTTTAGATTTTAAAGCATGTTGCAGTAATCTTTATTATTTTTTCTTTAGTCTTATCATGATCGGTCCTGGTTTAACTTATTCCTTCCTGCGTCTCTGTCAAGTTAAAGGGTAAGAAAGGCACACACACAGAGATAAATTCAGATAAACCAAACTTGGTCGGTCATGTGAGGGTCACTAGAATGTTTTGGTCCGATCCAAGACATCGGATGAAATTTAGCGGATGAAACTGATGGCAACAGTACCTAAGTACAATTCATCGTTCAATCTAACGATTCAAACACCTAAGATGTTTAACGTCGTCGACATAACTCAGTTAATTTGGAAAACTATAGGCGTTACAATGTAACGAAACAAATACTGCTAAACATGAATAATGTACAAAAGACTAGCTAATATTTGATGTTTAAAAATCACAAGACTCAATTACTCTTACCTAATGCTCAGAAATATAGTGTTTAGTTCAGTGTAGGTACCAAGACATGACAGAATTGTGACAACGAACGCGTTCTGAACTTTGCAGTCCACGTGTGTTGACGTGTGCCGGTGATTGTGGACAAACAGAATTCCCACCTGTGTTTACGATTAGCGGAGCGAATCCTGCCAACGGCCACCGTGTGCTCTTAAAATGTCACGTACCATTTACAGATCATAAATAACGTGATTAAGTCCATGAAAATGTATTTATATTAGATATTGAGAATGTTGAAATAGTTCATCGTCGGTTTAGTTACTGTATAACAAAGACTTTTCAATTCCTTTAAATTAGAGTAGTTCTTATCCAGCAATATATTTACGCCAATGGAACATACATTGTGAAGAAAACTGTAATTTACCTACAGGATTTCACGAAATTTGTTTACCTTTTATAAGGCCTCATTGGTAAAGGTGGCAATCCGGTTGGTTGCGACGGGCGTGGTCACGGATTTACTTGATAATATTTGGCACCAATGGCACATGGAACATATACCTACATTAATTTTAAAGGAATATCAACGAAACATTGTTGCATTTTATAAGTTTATTAAACAAGACCCTTTAATATTAGTTTTATGTCTGAGGATAGTGTTAAAGTGGAAAAAAGTTACAGAGAACTCTATAAAAGACATAATTTCCTGTCCGACGCTAATAGCGTTAATGGTGGCTTAGATAAGACGTTAGTGGTAATAATAGCCGTGCGAACACCTCCGCAATTAAAATAATATATTAACCTCAGCAAGGCCATGGCGAATGTCGCGCCGCTGGACTACCGCCAAAGTAATAATAGGTCACTGGGTGCTTTTAGATATGCGAGAAATGGTTTTGATTAGCGGACTAGCCTTCCGTGTCGCTTTTTAGTGCGAGTTTATGGCTCATTTTATAAGTAAAATAAACAAATGAATGTGCTGTTTATGGCTTTCTAAGGGCCATTGTTTAGCCAAATTTTTTGTGTCAAAGTGGGAGTGTGCAGGTTAAGTTCTGGAACACCGGCCGTACGCATGCCATGCATGGAGTCTTTAACCCAGCTCTTATACAAATACAAACACAGACTTTGAATCCATAGTCTTAGTAATTACAGATATTTATTACTTATTACTAGGGTAGGGTATTACTAGGTAGGGTAGGGTTATGAATCGACCTATACATGTATTACATTTGTTTTTGAGGTTTACATAAACCAGGCAAGTTCGTCCAAAACCCTGTATACATGCAGACATAAGTATGCCTAATAACTTCATTCCACGGAGTGACAGTTTCCTTTAGGTAGGTAACGCAATATTGGAAATGGTCACTGGTTAGACTTATTTCCTTACCATCATATCGTATCTTAGCCTTGTTAGTGTCGCAAATGATTGCGATAGTGATACGATATGAATCATAATCCCCATCAAATGAGTAAAATAAGGTAAAAATATAATATAAAAAATACGCCCCCCCCCCCCCTCAATTTATCATTGGTGTATCTGTAAAATTTTACATTATGCAGGTTTCCCTTAAATTAGGTCTTATTTAAAACGTAACAGTAATTTCGCTTTCGTAATACCAACTTGTACGTAGCCTTTGACAATTTTCGTATTTCTAAGAAGCATAGGTGACAAAGCTATCAAGGCATTTGTAGCAAAAAATCAGGTGCAGAATGCGAATATGAGATAGAAAGCAGAAAACCATACACAAGGACTTTTATAGTACAAGTTAGGCACGTTCTTGGCAAAGTATGTTATATACCTACTTATAATGCTTTTCTCAGACAATATGCGACGAAATTACACTAATGAGTTTGCAAAACAAAGTAGGTAATTAATTAATGTTATGTTTAAAAGTGTCGTTTGGTACTCAGGTAATTTCTTTTGAGTTAGGTGGAAGCAAGGTTTAGGTACATACCTAATATCAGAGGTTTTTCCGAACCGGTGGTAAATTTTATGACATTCATAAGTGCTACCTGTAAGCCTAATCTGAATAAAAATATTTTGACTTTGACTTTGAGTACC
The DNA here is from genome assembly GCA_963691745.1 of Ditula angustiorana. Lineage (NCBI taxonomy): Eukaryota > Metazoa > Arthropoda > Insecta > Lepidoptera > Tortricidae > Ditula > Ditula angustiorana. Next base: position 6,703,264 of record OY829473.1, read on the forward strand.
TATGTATTTCGACCTTCACGTCGACGGTCACGTTAACTCTTTCATTCCTAAGTTTTTTAAATATAATTTCACTTTATTCACAAATTCGCTCAAGTTAGCATACTTGAATACAAGATGTTATATTTAAATCTGAATGTGGAATGCTGCTTGTATGAGTACCATTGGGTCATCACACTTGAGTCCCACGTCAAGGTTTATTGGATCTGCAACCTTAAATACTCCGTTTGGCCGATGTACGACTTCGTGCCTGTTGTGGTCGAGACAGCTGGCTCCAGAGGGATGTAGGCCAATTCATTGGTCTAGCTAGGAGTCGGGTCATCGGTTGCGTAACAAAGGCTGTTTCCTACCCTTGCTCCAGGCCGCACTTGGTTCTGCGGTCAGCAGATCTCACCACACACACAGCGGGGCAATGCTGTCGGTGCGATAGGCTCGTTTGAGTCAAGTACGTTCCGAAGTGGTGTTGTGTGATGCTTTTAAGTTGTGGGTATACAATACATATTGTTCTATTTATAAAATGTTCTAAGTCTTTTTATTAATGTTTTTGTTTGTTTTGTTACGTTTCTTTGTTATAGTTAGGGCACTTTGTTTCGTTTTCCGAATTTTGTTGTTAAGTAAATATATTTTATCAATGTTTATGTTTAACATGTCGGGCATTTCTCGACGTTAAAATACGTAAGTGGTCCGTTTTATTAATTTGTCCGAGTCTCACGGTAGTTTTATGTTACAAATATTTTATCAAATTTAAAATGACTCTCGTTGAGTTTCTTAAAAGTTTCTTCTCAACTAAAGTTTTTTCCGAATCAGTGTAGATTATCTGATAATTCTCATGCCCTTTTTGTAAGCTTTCTGAAGTCTGAATAAAAATATTTTGACTGTGCATGTTTAAAATATTTTAAATGCAACAAACCGATTTCCATCGGCCCAGGAGCGGGAAGTTGATTTGCGTACTTGTTGTTCTAAAGAAAAGCAAACATTTCCAAGCCTGCTAAAGAATAAAGTAGTTAATGATGTTGTTCCATTATTATGAATAATAATAATAGTAAAAAATTATAAAATTTAATTTCAGTCGTTGAATGAAATAACAAATTTCATAAATAACTGCTTGTTTTATTTACCTCTAAGCCTTTATTACTAGTAAAACGTGTTGTGATTAACATTCAATAAGAAACATCAAAGAGAATATTTTTATATTGTTTTTTTTGTATAACATAAAAATGTTGTTACTTCATAATATACAAAAACACCACAAATGTGATCAGTTTTTAAAACGACCATTCATTAACATTTGCATTTGACCGATCTATTTCCTAATATTTTTACTCCTATTTTCATAAAATCGGATTAGGATTTCGAAATTTTTTAAATTGATTACGAAATGATAATTAAAAATAGAATCGACTAGAAAATGATAATAATTTCGTCAATGATTTGATAACCGACTTCAAAAAGGTGGAGGTTCTCAATTCAACTGAATATTTTTGTTTTTACTCAACTGCTGCCAGATGGGAGGGTTATGTTAACTGCTTGTTTGGTCTGATTTGGGCAAACTACTAATATTTGGAAGAAAACAATATTATCGGAGCACGGCGGTCGTCTTCAACAAAAACTATTTATAACTAAAAACCTTTCCCGGGAAAATATAGTGCCCATGTTACAAGGTTTAACAAAGGATAGTTTGATTATTTAGGTTAAGCATTCGGTGATTTATTTTTAGTACCTATCAGATAGTAGGAAAAGTATCGTTCGTAACTCACATAAAATGGCTCATTCTTATACTTAAAATAAAATGAGATGCGACCGTCGAAACTAGCTTCCTCTCTCGTAGAAGAATAGCTTCATTTTATGCTCGTGTTGAAATATTCTATTAACTAGTGTATCCAAAGTTTTTAATAATATGCGTTTCATTTAACTCTCGTTACTGTCGAAATTAATAGCATGTTTAACTTGGGCGATAACACGAATTCTGCACTCAAACTACAAGCGCCTTGCTCGTGCGCCAAAAGATCTTACGTGAAATTGATGAATTTTTATACCTCGTTAGACAATACCTAGCGCATGTCGAAAATATCCAAAGTCATGAAAATAAACAAGAATACATATAATTTCAGGTGAACTTAAAATAACCGGCAAAGTGCCTGTCGGACTCGTACACGAAGGATTCCATACAAAAACGCCGAAACAAGCACTTTTCTTGAATAGCGGCCATAGTATGTATGTATATATGTATTTAATTTTTTTATTGTACAAAAAAAAACATAAATGACAAAAAGAGATAAAGTGATGTACAAAGGCAAACTTATTCCTGGTGGTTGCTGGTGGTGGTGTTTTTGTAATACACACTCTCTGACAATTTCAAATGTTTAAGGTTCAAAGATGCAGCCGCGTGACAGACGCACGAACAAACAGCGGACCTTAGTGTACAGTGCTGTTGACACCCCTTGGGTACGGAACCTTAAAACACACGCGAGCGAAGCAGCTAGAAAAAGCTAGTGCTTATGATATTTGCAATAAACACTATAACGTAGGATTTCTGGTCGCTTCTGCCGCTAATTAGTTGTCATCGCGGCTGCAGCGCCTGCGGCGACCGCGGCGCGGCACGCCGTCTAATTAGATATCAAAACTCATGGGATGCCTCACGTGACAGACATTAACGCTGATATTGTTCAGCAACTTATAATTGACCATACCTATATTAAGCGGTTGGTCTTTCTAGAGCAATTTAACGTTGTTTATTGGTTCTGCGAGTGCAAAGCAGGAAGGTTTCTCAGTCGGTTTTGAAATCTATTTCATCATCATTATCTATTTCAAAACGCGAAATGAAAAGCGAGACCTGAGTAACGTCATTATGGTAATACTGGTACCAGTGTGTACTTAGGCATGGAGCGTGGATGTTTTTGCGGTTGTTTTTGTTTTTAATTTAATTAACACTCAACCAACACAATACATTATTTTTATTTGCATTTTTCTTTGTTGTCAGCATTCGTTTTTGGGTATTATTTTATGTAATTCAATAATGGTAGAGCCACAATGTTTGCTGGTTGCAGTAAGAATGGACCGGCTTGAATGGGCCCCGGGGTAGTACCGCTCTCTCACAGAATACAAGTGTGAAGTTGCTACTGTTTTTCGTACGGCGAGTGAGAGATTCAGAAATCCATTAAAAAGAAAAAACACACACGCTAGATTTTTTTCTGCGCCAGTTCCCTGGTTATTGTGATTACCGAATCCTTAATTCGTTGCTCAATGGAAGTTATAATGACTCATTGATAACTAAAGATGATGCACTTATCCGAAATTAGCTTTGGCAGAATGTCTTTATGCCGTAGCCATAACATGCGCAGTCTAGCGAGTTGCCGGACTCACTTTGTGTTGTAAACAATAATGATAACATTTTTTGCCGTCCAATCATAACATTCTTGGAACTTTGACAACACCGAAATATTCATCCTTGTCTACTGCTGATTTATAAACGCTCCACTTTCTGAACACGGGTTGTGTCGAATAAAACATGTTTTCGAAACATTAATGACTAACACGTATTTAAGAAGATACAATACGTACGGTATTTGTAAATGTAAATATTTCAGTTTTTTATTTAACTTCAGCTGTCAGTTACTTAGCACAAAAGGTAGCATTTTACATATCAATTGTATTCGTGGCATTTGTGCATGGGATATCTATATATGTGTAAAATTTCAGCTTTGTAACTCTTAAAGCTTTTGAGAACAAGTGATTAGAAGTGTCACGTTTTATAGTTTCTTGTCAAGTGACAAGAAACTATAAGGGTTTTTGGTTTGACTGCGAAATCTTAAAACGGCCATCCTTTAAAAACTTTGTCATTAAAGAGCATATTTCTTACAAAATGTTGCATAACAAATCATACAATTATGTAGTTAATACCATGTTTAAGGCAATTCTATCGCATGTTACCGGAAGCTCACAGAACTAATCCCCGAAATTACTCGTTATATTAATCCATGCCATAGAATGCATGTGATTGCTCAAGACCAGGCAATCCCGAGTGCATACATGAATAACTAATGAGTAGTTCGTCTAGCCTTTCAGTAATTTCCCTTTAACTTGCCAGAATACTGTGAATCTAATTACCTTTTGTAAACGGTTATGCATCATTTATAATTAACCTTTGTTCATAAAATTGTAGACGAAGGTGGTAATAAAGGTATTTTAGTATAATGAGGTAGCGCACCGAAACTCAGACCTCTTTCATAACCTATATTAAGTTCGAAACAAAAAATATATTAGGTTAGGTTACCTATGGAGCACAGGAGTAAGGATGATCATGATCTCACGTCGTGACTTGTACCGAAACCGCTGCAGCCAACGCTGTTAGTGACAGCGCGGCAGTACAAAATTATGAGAATTTGCTGATACGCATTCGCGGCTATGCAAATCATGGCATAAGGCTATTCTACCTTATTTATGAATTCTGTGTGGCTACCTACGTAATAACGTTTGTCTCCTTTTTACTCCTCGAATTATATCACTACCGCAATGATAATTGGATATGTTTGCAAGTTAGTGACTCTGTTTTGGTTTTTGTAATGAAATGAAGCGATTTATTGCCGAACATGTTATTAATACATAATACGATGATTAATATTATTATTATAATTATCATTGTAAGGACACGGTATGCAATGGGGTCACGGCAGAAGCTGATCAGAGGAAACTCGGGCTTCTGTCTTGAGGAGGCTTACGCGGCAGCCACCGCTCTGACGCAAATCCTGTGAGGGAAGGCCCGCAAGTGGGGGTGGCTAGGCAAGTCAACCTGTGCACCTAGCACGAATCTTCTCGATATGCGTTAACTCGCTACGTAACTAAGTGCGTCTCTTTCTAACTAGCTCAGTAGGAGTGGGACGCACTGAGTTACGTAGCGAGCTAACGGGTATCGAGAAGATTCGTGCTAGATGCACTGGTTGCAAGACTGGTAGACAGGCTTCGGTCACTGTTGTTGCCTGCCGATACGAAAACCGGCAGAAGTTAGGAACGGGGCCCGCCATATTCTCGAAGATGTCGTCTTTGTGGCAAATACTTAAGCGGTCCCACAGCGCCTGACGAAGCCGGCTAGCGGGCCAATCGGGGGGTCTTTAGCTTGGGTAGAATAGTTTTGGAGCTATGCGGAGAGAGCTCCTCAAGTAGAGGTAGAATTGCCTCCCCGTTTTGCCTCCACCTTTTCTTCTCTATACAGATGCAAAATGGCCAAAATTGCCAATGGCAAATATTGTAGTTGTAAAGTCTGACGTTAATACTAATCACAAGTCACAACTTCTGATTAACTAGTATTACGCCCTTACGGGTAATGTATTAAGTGCAGAGTATACAAGCGCCGGCAAACGACAGGCATAGTTCCCATTGCTTTAAGAGACGCTTTCCCCATAATCAACCTCGAATAGGTATAGCGTAGTGTGTTGTGTATAATATTTTATGGTTTGCCTCTGCGGAGGCGCGGTTGTAGACTTCAATCAACGAACGGAAATGAAATGTAATTTCCATTGTACCTGAAAATTTCCTCTAATGCCGCACGAAACAGCTAGTTAGTTATATTATGGTATTGTGGAAATGTTTTCATTGTATGTACTTAGGTATAAAGTGGCTTGCTGATTATACATTTTTCTAAGAACTTTGTTATACGTTATAAAAATATTTGTTTTTCCTAACAGCTTTTGATTCGTTCAATGTAATAGTAAAGTACACGTTCATTATTTATTTCAATATTTATGTTTATTTCGTAAGTAAATAATGCATTCACCGACTAATTCATAGAAAAAAAGTTTAGTTCGGGCATTACAAAGGTTATCATCTATACAACTAAGGGTAGGTACAGTCAAGGAAATTGAAACACGTACCACCGTAGAATCTAGTCGAAGAGACATACGCATGACATTTGTATGACATAGCCTGGCGTTTAACGCGTCGCGTCATTGCGATGGGGTTCTAAGGTGGTACGTGAATATATTTCCCCTACTGTACGTTTGTGTAAAACAGATTGCAATCGAAAATGATTGTTTTCAGATCAAAAAATTGATGGTGCGCTCTCGCAAGTTATCGATAGAGTTATAAGCACGCGGCACGTATGTGTTGCGCTATTTTCCGCCCCAGCGAAACAACCGCTGTCATTGCAAACATGTTAGCGCAAACAATGTTTCTGTAAAGGGAATGCGAATGCAAGATTTTTCTTTCTCGCCAGTAACTGCTAAAGTTTGCGCAGCCCGAAGGAATCCGCATAACAATGCTTCAAACACTACAATGGAGCACGTCGCAGAGGCGTTCGATTATAATACTTATTGAAGTCCCGAGCTATTTTACATGCAAAAAGGTTTGTGAATGAAGAAATTAGAAGAATGGATGAAAATTTTATGACTTATTGAATTTATTTGAATAGAAATTCCTCAGCCAGTAAGTCGATTCTCGGTAAATCTATTACGACATTGCGCTAAGTCCCCACTATTCCTAGATTATTTTAACTATATTATCCATTACGGGGTCTTTCTGTTTATTTAATGCAAGTCTAATGTGGCACAAATTCTTGATTTGCTAATATCCCGCTTTTAAGGATAATATACTTAATTAGTTAATTACTACGGGCGTTCGCTTAATTGGAAGCTTGAAGAAAAATTAAACTTAATTAATTTAGGATTTAGACAAACAGTCTTTATTGTCCTCACAGTAAAGTTTCATACTTTGCTTGATTATACTTATAACGATACGTTGGGGTAAATTATTGACGTTATAAATATACAAAATGTTTTTCTCTAAATTTACCTTTTCATGCTGTTTTGTGTTGATCCATAAAGAGTTTTTGTATGATATTGTATGTACCTTTTTCTATCGGGAAATATCTGAACTTCTCCAGTGTATCCTGTGCACAGGTATTGGTTTTTACCTCGTTTTTTTATTATTTATAATTGAGCGGGGAAAATATGAAGCATATTGTTCGATGCAAGCGCCCGTCCATTTCATTGCACAAGAGGCAGGTAACTTTTAGAGGTACATTGATTTACTGGAGCGAGATGAAATTGGAAACGCATCGATTCAGCCCGGATTGCACTGCATTTGCAGAGTTAGGCAGGCCTGGGCAAACGCGGCCGATTACAAAAGCTCTCTTGTTCAGTCATATTGGGGTGGCTGTCGGCAGTTCGTCGGCCGTCGGCTCTCGACTTTTGGCTTGTAATTTTCACCGATATATGATCGACTATGGAAACAATGAACCAGCATCCAAACTGTATGCGCATCGCTGCTTCACGGGACGGACGGCTGACCCCTCTGCTCGCGGTTTACTTGTTTTTGATGCCGTAAGTTACCTGGTTAGACCACCGGGCAAACATACATTAAGTGAAACCATTTTCCCTCGTCATTTTTACCTGACTGCCGCCGGAACGAAGGGTATTTTTCATTTATTCGTGTAAAACTATATTTCGTAACATGAGTAAAAAAACGTTTGGAATAAAGCAGTTGTTGTAAATCATCTTTACGTATAAATTACGTTTATTTCCTTGTGAAGCGCATACCAAAACTGAAAATGATCCCCGATTGTAGGCGGTGTATATCGGAGAATCTGTAATATCAATAAAAAGTAAAAAGCATTGTATACAAGTTTTACTCTAGCAAAGAAATAACTGTAGCCAACAACTTCAGTGCCAAGAACCCGATATCTGATTCTCTGTTCGCATGGAGTTCTCGGTAGAAAGCAGAAAAACGCTACTACATGACAGTAGGTAAAGTGAATGTAACGAATCGATAATAAAGTAACGTAACACAAAATAGCGGCCGTTGCACTAAACATTTAGGGTCTCCGCTAAGTCGCGCGGGTGCACGGAGTGGATGCACGCAAAAATTTTATGAGAGCGTCCGCTAGCGCGCGGGTGCGGGTGCGGGCTCATACTACTTGTTCGATAGGCGAGCACCCGCTCCGTGCACCCGCTCCGTGCACCCGCGCGACGTTGCGGATGCTTTTAATTGGCAGGTAACTGTTTCGTACTTGTCGCGCGTAGGACATTGTTTTTCCAGTATTTGACATAATTGCATTGTCTCTCGTTTTTATTCGTATGTTTCAGTAAATTTTTGCAATTATCGGGTTCACTGTCAAAGTTACGCGAGTCTAGCTATTTTACAACCACTCCCTATTTGTACTGAATTTTATGGAAAAAAAAATACATTGTTTAGTGTTGCAGTAATATCTAAATTATTCTATGTTAACAAAGGCGTCTGCAAAATTAAAATGAAATATTTGACGCCCTTACAGCGTATTAATTAGCAACATAATAATATGAATAATTTTAGAGGTGCTCAGTAGAGGAACCCGACTCAATGGTATATAATCAGTATAATGATATGTGGTACATGTATTGTCTATTATTTCGTGCTTGATTCTTTCAACTTTTTCATTTGCATTTTAATTTAGTGTTTTCTGAAGCAGATTCTAAGTAAGCTTTGGAAAATGTTTGATTATTAAGCTTGAGTATTGAGTTATTGATTCAGTTTAGGAGCTTCAAAAACCTGCTTTACATCGTTGTCGAGTCTACAAAGACAAATCGATTAGGCAGAACCAACTATGCAATATTTACCTGTCACTTTCAAGTTACGTGCCTAGCTCGCGTAATCGACTGTGAGTAATATAACCTATCTGAATAGAAGATTTATGTGGCACTAAATCTTTGCCGGTATCAGAACAGGATTACAGATGGTGGATTTTAATTAAGTACCAAAGGTGTTTGCACGTTAGGGACGAGGAATTATCGGCTTATTCTGTAATGATAGTGTTGGGTAGTCTTAATCTTTGGCTATACTTACTTATTGCCACAATACACTGCTGAACATCTTTAATCCCTAGACACTTTAATGCAGCATAGTTATATGTATTTCTGCACATGCGTACAAAAGAGTTCCGTTACTGGCTGAAAGACAAACATAGCCTGAACCGCTCAACATAGAAACATGAACTTTGGAACACATGTTTCGTAAACACGTATCGTTTTGCGGGTGGTAGGACCTTGTGCAAGGTCCGTCCGGATCGCTACCACCATCTTGCTCGCTAATCCTGCCGCTAAGCAGCAGTGCTTGCACTGTTGTGTTCCGGCGTGGAGAGCAAGACAGCCGGTGTAATTACTGGCACAAGAGGTATTCCATCTTAGCCCTCTGGGTTGGCAACACATCTGCACTCTCTTTGTTGTTGCAGGTGTCTATAGGCGGTGGTGATCACTTACCATCAGGTGACCCACTTGCTTGTTTGCCTTCCTAAATTGTATAAAATAAAAACAAAGTATAGGTGCAAAAAAAAGTTTTTTTTTTAAATTCCACACTTAGGTAGGTTGAAGTTCGTATGTAATTCAAAATATATGCGGACGAAGTTGTGAGCAAAAGCTAGTGTGAATAAAATGTTTTAATGCATATTTATAATACTGAAAAAAGGGTTTTCTACTGAAAGCACCCTACTTTTTAATAGGAAATGTTGTGGACAAAGCCTGGTAAAAGTATTTCCAACTTTTCGTTTCAAATTTGTCCCGTATAGCGTCAGCGCACAGCAATCAAATATTACAAATTCCTCGCCGCGTGGTCCCTCGGCGTCGAACGGAGCTTGGAATCCCTTGCCTGTAACGTAAACCAAGTAAACGAATAAATATATATATATATATATATATATATATGGAAGTTTTAAAAATACTTAAGTATTTTCACTTCATAATATGTGTTTAAATTTGGGCATGATGGATTAACTTGAAAAATTTTAATTGGAAACTTTATTGAAACGGAAATAAATTTTCTAAAAGGCAACCCTTAATATGTTTGATGAATTGCTACACAAGGAAAAAATTATATTGAAAGTTCTTTTTTTATTCACTGTTTTATTTGTAAAGCTTTGGTTTGGTATATACCAAACCAAAGCTTGCATATAAAATACAATTTCTTCTGTTTACCACCGTGCCTGAGGCATCCTGATTCTAGTGTATTTAAGGCCTGTTTCATCACTCTCTGATAAATTCCTGGTATTTTTTTCAACAGAAATCTGTGATGCTGTCTCTGTTTATTCTATGGACACAAACAGAGACGGTATCACAGATATCTCTTAGATATGATATCGGAAATTTATCAAAGAGTTTTGCAACAGAGCCTTAGTCTCTCTGATATTGGCCAGTTAAGTAATTTTTAAGCTCTTCAATTTTGCGTATAGGCTTCCTCCATATTGGTCCCCATATTCGTGCGTTTTTCCCTAGCTAGTTTGATTGGCAAATTAGTATATTGTTGGTATTTTAGTAAAAGACAGTAAAATTTTTAGTCGCGGTAAGGTTTGCCGCCATGAATAATTCTCACACGTGCGGGTGACATTAGAGAACATCTGCGATAATTTCCGGGCGCGGATCGGATCGCCTCGTCGACACGACGCGCGACGCCGAGCCAATTGTGAGCTCGAAATAGAAATACGAATGGCATTTTACCATATCCGCTTTACAGATTTACTGCCACAAACGCATATGAGCGTTTTCCGTACTCTCAACCAACGCCTAGATCACAAATGCAGAAATATGTCGCTGCGGCACTTTATTTTACTTGAACCAAAGGGGTGGCAGCTAATGTGTCAGGTATTCTTTTGTTGCATGTTAAGGTAGCGCTACACTGTTGCCAAGTGCACGCCATTTCGTGTTGCGGTCTCATTTGTATTGGAGGCGTCGGAAACAAATGCAACTACTGGTTTGCGAACAGGAAATAGTATGGTCTAGATTAAAACATAAAACTTGGAATATACTACTAGACATCCTGAGTGTCCGTGCGAGAAAGTAATGTATTATAGCAGTTGCATAAGTAAAAAAGAGAAAGCAAACACATCGCCATTTTAGCCGAAGTAAGGCCGCTTTAGCATGAACCTTACATCACCAGGTAAAAAACGGTGAGACGGCAATAAATTCGAGACTAGGAAATATCTTGGTTTTGAAGTTTCAAGCACCAGTGGTGATTTTTAGGCTGATGATTGAAAACAAACAAACACGTATTTTACATGGTCAAGCTATACGGCGGGCAGCTTTACCACATAATCCTAGTTCAGACATGAGTGTTTCTTCCCTTTTGGTATGTTTAAAAAAGTATTTTTGAAGAAGATTTATTTATTTGCAATGGTTGGAAAATAACTATAAAATTTAAGCGAGGCGAGGACGGGAAGCTAGTAAATATATAAAGAAAAACGACGCGGATTGGTATGTCTAAATAAAGTCCTGAAACCATGCACTACTTAATCCTCTCAAATCTTTAGAGATGCACAGGAAAGTAACAGAAGGAAAGTCAAAGCGCGAATAAAAGAAGATTTAATGCCATAATCAATATCTACAACTTCGTTAAATTGTCATACGGTTTAAGTATTGAAAGGAGATTGCTTTGTTCCTTGGCCTTGTTAAAAGAAGTACGCGAAATCCAAAAATAGATTCGAAGGTTGCTTGTTTTCGTCAAATATATTTGCGTATCGGAGTATAGAATGACGCACGCACCGGACAGGGCGGGGGTGCGGCCGTTACATCACGAGTGACGTCACGAGCTACGGTGCTACGGGCTACGAACCAGTGCTACGGGCGACGTAGCAAATGAGCTCGAACTGCTCTGTGCTGCGTCATTGTAGTGCTCGATATGATTTGAAAGGCTTGGAGTTGTTTGCAGAGAATACAAGCAATATATTTAATGCAGCACTTGAAGGATTATTATTTGTTCCATTTTTATTTGCAGAAACATTCGGAAAATTTATTTATTAATATATCGTATGTATTTCATGATATCTGTCTCTTAACTATTGCTTTTAAAATTTAATAAGGTACAGTAGAACTATCAAGTATGGATGCAAGGTTATCGAAGACTTCTCATTAATTTGCCTACTTGAATATTAAACTGTCATAATTATGTAAGTTGCTAATGTTTTAAATATGAGCCATACGTCAAATATAAGTGTTTTATGATCGAGGAAAAATAAATGTGATGGTTTCGTCCTGAATATTCAAGCCGTTAATGATATTAAAAAAGCAAGTAGCAATATCCGTGACGGTACGAAGCAGATGGAGCCTGCAGTGCTACGCTCGCCGACGCCGATGCATAATACATTAATGCTTCACAAGATAAAGTACCTGTAGCTTCATCCGATGAGAATGTATCGTAGCCTTTTATTCTGCTATTTAATATTTAAAAACCTACTAGATTTTAACGTGAGCTTTGTTTATAATTCTTATTCTTTTTAAGTTCTATACCGCATTGAAATCTTTGTACCAAAGTCAAAGTCTTTCTAGCGGACTAGTGTTTATCGGAAAAAACACGAACAACTTTTTCTGCAACACAATTTTAAATAGCAACACAAAAAATATTTATTTATAAAAGGGAAACATTAAACTAACTCCACTTTTAGATTTCAAGAATACAAATTCCTTAGGTGTTTTTTTACTAGTTCCTTGCGAAATCAAAATCGGGTACCCTCGCACTTTGTACGGAAAACTTACTTCGCCCATAAAGAAGCCTTCAAAACTTTAAATATAAAGATAAAGTGAAAAAAATCTCGAAACACCGTATTTAACGCTGTCCCTTTGTGCCCTTCGTTAACTGTAAACAGTTTTCCCAATTAAAACATCGTAAAACAAACACATCTCTGTTAAATAAACAAGCCGGGCTTTGGGTAAGTCTGCGACTGGAGGCTGCCTCTAGAAACCTTTTACTTACCTGGGTCAGAACATTTCGGGCCGTCTCTGCTCTTAGCCCTGGTTTGCATACAAGACTTATGGCTGAAGTTCAACGCTGAATCTTGCTATTTCAACCAAAGCTTAAGTACAGGTCATTATGCTTTAAACTCAGTTAAGAGTTTTCTTTCTTGCCCAACGTTTTGTCTTACGGACATTTATTTGCATTTATTTCGCATAAAAACTATTTTATGTAAATCTTTGGGTTTCGGGCTCCATTGTCTTGTTGTCAAATTTGATAGAAAGCAGTTAAATAGTGAAGCCATTTTCATGGAAATACAAACGGGGCCACTTACACGTTTTATCATTTTACGATTTTGGTTTTGTAAACCCATTTAAGTATAATGCCTTAAAATAACTGTAAGACTTCTTCATAGATAAAAAAGTGATTTTTTTAATTACAAACAGACTGCGTCTCTACAACTTTATAATTTTATTCATATTAACTGAACAGAAGTACCCTACCTCTACTTACAACAAGATGGTCGAGAGCTCACAGTTCAATTATGAACTTGTAAACGGTAACAAACTTAATCGGTCGAACGTTAGCAGCGGAGATCGCCCACGGAATCAATTAAGCATTTCCTTGAGAAAAGCTGTTTCACTTCATCGGAATTTACTCCATAATGCGACGCCATTAGCCCAGCAAACGGACGGCCATTAAAACTACGACGCAGTTTTATAATTGTACGGAATAAAACCTTTTACGGCCAATTTACGAGCTCTTACGAGACGTCTCCTTAGAAAGATATTTAGACGCGCCGATAATAGAACAAAATCTCATACACAAGTTCAAAAACATCGGTCTCAACTACGCCCCTCCTGTTACTGAAAGTTAGACATTTCTAGGCCTGCCTTTTAGTTTCAACTATAATCGCACGCAAAAATCAAGTACAGTTTCGACTTATATATCAAAAAAATAGCTTTAAAATACCAATCAGGAAAGTTGCAATGTAGTTAGCATATAGCAACTGGTAATAATGAAATAGTAACAAAATACGGAAATTTAAGCCGGATTATGCATGCATACTTAAAGCAAATACTTGATTAAGTACTATCACTATCAAGATTATCCTAGTTTAAAGATTCTTTCTATTTTCTATATCTACCTAGCAATAAGATAAATCATTTTAATCTCATTCAACACGTTAGCACCCGCTTCGGTTCAGCCATTTCAATCAGAAAGGGAAAGAATATTATCCAGTTTAATATTTGCTCGGATCTCGGCTTCAGGCGACTGTTTGAGCACCGAGCACGGGGAGCCGGCGTTTGTCCGGATCCTATTCATACAGGCACATAGCAGACCACAAAGCCACCGTTTCATTGGTGTAAGGATTCAAATGTAAATGTTACTGAGAACTGCTTTACGCTAAATTGTTAAAAATATGTGTCAGAAAGGGGGAGACTAGTCCATTTGTTATTTTCACATCTAGCCAATGGAAATTGTAGTCACTTAATATTTATCTTTACGGCTGTTATGGATAATGAAGCATGTAACCTACAATATTTGTATAAATATATGTAACGGATCGCCGGGCGGCTCACCCACCTCGCGGGGCAGCTCGGATGGGTCCATGGTGGATGTGGTGTTGAAATAAACACTTCGTTAAATTGAGTACACGTCACTTTACTAATTTGGTTAAGGATTCCAAACAAATAGGCACTGATTACTTAAATTATAATGGATGGAGATTAGAGCCAACGGGTTTGCACGTTCGCACTTGTCAGCTGTCAACATCTGAATGACCTGACGTCTAGTTTCTATAATGCAACTCCGTTCGAGTGTTGCCACTCGCTCTAATTAAATTAACCAAAAACAATTAAATAAATCGAAACATTATGATTAAAAAAAGAACATCATTTAACGTAAACAGTTTACGCCATTAGACGTTACATTAATTTAACAATAATTATCTCTATTTTTGTGACGCGCCGTTACGGCCATTCTACATTTTCACACGTCCTCGGGTGATTATTCACTGTCTCGATCTGTGAACAAACAAAGCTGCATTTTGTGACTCATCTTATGCATCGCTCGGTCACCCTGACGAGATGTACTTCGATCTCTAACAACTAATTTCTAGTCACGTAAAAGGCGTCCCATCAGTTCGAGACAACCCCATACACAAATTCCAATACTATACGTAGGTGCCACACAAGCTCGAATGCCACACAAGCTCGAATGCCACACAAGCTCGGATGCCACACAAGCATTGTTGCCACACAGGCCAGTCCGCCACACAAGCTCACCCGCTACACAAGCTCACCCGCTACACAAGCTCATTCGCTACACAAGCTCACCCGCCACACAAGCTCCGCTGCTACACAAGCTCAATTTCTATCTCGGTTCTGCGAAAACATATTCGCACGCCATGTAAGCTGCTGCAATACTACACAAATTCAAACCGTACCTCAAACCGTCTGTTTGAAATAGTTCCAAATCAAGATCCATTCTTAAACTTAGTTATAAAATCATTGTCAACTCACCAACGCCGTTACTGGAGCATTCTGACATTTCAGTAGCGTTATCAAGACTTGGACACAGCTCCAAAGGAACATAACAGTCGGGCATTTGACGCAAACGGTCATGAGCGTACTTATATGTTCTCTTGGAATCGAGTGCCTTCAGGAGATATCTATCACCATCAAGAACCTCCGATACCTCATACGGGCCCTTAAACTTCTGATTAAGTTTTGTTTGGTTTCGCTCATGGTTTTCCAAAAGGACAAAGTCTCCAACAGCAAATCGTTTAACTTTAGCTTTATTACTATCATACCTGTTCTTTTCATAAGAAGCACTACAGGTTATGCCTTTTGCTGCTTGCTCTCTGATTTGGTCTAAATCAACCTCTACGTCATCCCTATCCAAGGCCATTAAACTTAAAGGTCGGGCCACCTTGCCTATAAGTAATTCAAGAGGACTAGCTTTCGTTATTCGATTTTGCGTACAGTTGATGGCTAACTGAACTTCGGGCAATGCTTCTTGCCATGATTTATTTTTATCAGCTTCTACCGCAGTTAGCATATTTTTAAGCGTGGACATGACTCGCTCTACTTGTCCGTTTGCCCTGCTAGTTCCAGTAGCTATCAAGTGTAAATTAATATTATGACTAGAACAGAAATCCTTAAAATCTTTGCTGGCAAAACATCGGCCTTGATCGGCAATTACACGAGTCGGAGCGCCAAACAGGGACACGCCATGATTTAATGCCTTAATAGCATTCGCTGTGTCTATATTCAGAGTATGATATAAAACGACGTATTTGGTAAACGCATCGATGGTAACGAAAACGTATTCTTTGGTGTCATTTTTCCCGCTAAGTTTACCCGTAGCGTCGATGTGCACGGTGTGCCAAGGAATGGTTGCCTTTGGGATGGAATGCAGCTCTGACTGAGTTTTGCCTGAATGAGACTTTGATAGTCTGCATGTAATACAGTTTTCTACAAACCGACGAACGTATTTGTTCATATTAGGGAACCAGTAGTGGCAGTAAGTTTTTTCTAGAGTTTTCTCCCATCCCAAATGCATGATACTTTCGTGAACATGGTTAATAATAGCCCACTGGAAAGCTCGAGGAACTATTGGCAACCAAACGCTTCTATTATTTCGTTCTACTTTCCTGTAAAGCGTGCCGTGACGCATTTCATATGTTTTGCCTAAATCAGCAGGAATAGTTTTGTCTTGTAATTTATTAACAATAGATGTTAATTCTGGGTCTTTTTGCTGCTCTGCTTTAAACCAGTTGTCAGAAATGTCAATCAAGTTGACACGTTTTTGTTCAATTTTTGCTACCTCATTTGGGATCGGTAAGGGATTTCGGGAAAGAAAATCAACGTGTTCCATCTGTTTACCTTTACGGTACTCAATATCAAAGTTAAACGTTTGAAGGAAGCACCACCAACGATGTACCCGTGGTGTCAGATCCACCTTAGCTTTTGACGCTTTGACAGCATTACAGTCGGTCACTACAACAAACTTTCTACCGTGCAAATAATGTCGAAAGTGTTTGATTGAGTTCACTACCGCGAGGGTCTCTAGCTCATAAGAGTGATACCTTGATTCAGCGCTGGAGGTACGGCGACTGTAATATTCAACGACATGCATCTTTTCGTGTACTTTTTGCATAAGCATAGCCCCATATCCTTCAGCGCTAGCGTCGGTATGCAGCTCAATAGGGTACGCTGGATCGAATATCATGAGCACGGGCTTATTAGTGAGCAATCTAATGATTTTTTGGCGAATTTCTTCAAACCTACTAGTCCACTCGATTTTGCCTTTACCCGATGTAAGTCTGTATAGAGGAGCCATCAGTAGGGAAAACTGAGCCACAAATTGTCGAAAGTACGAAGCCAACCCTATGAATTGTCTTAACTGAGTGACCGTCTGTGGAGGAGGTAACTCAGTCAAAGCTTTTATTTTTCGGGGATTGGGTCTTATTTCGCCAGCTACGATTTCATACCCCAAAAACTCTACTCGTTTTTTAAGAAAGGCACACTTATTTATGTTCAGTGAAAACCCTGCCTCAGTTAAAGCTTTCAAGACCAGTTTTAATCTCTCTAAACCCTCTTCAACTGTTCTCGAGGGAATAATAACGTCATCTAAATAAACCACTGCAAATGACTCGGTCAGACTGCCTAGTGCCTTGTTAATGGCACGCTGATACACCGATGGGGCATTCCGTAAGCCAAAAGGCATAGACAAATACTCGTACTGCCCATCCGGCGTAACAAACGCGGTACGCTCAACAGAATCAGGGTGGATGGGGATCTGATGATATCCGCTGGCCATGTCAAGGGAGGTAAAATAATTTGCACCCACAAGACGCTGAATTTGATCTCCTATCAACGGAAGGGGATATCGGTCAGGTACAGTGTTATTATTTAATTCCCGGTAGTCAACGCAGAGTCGATCAGAGCCATCCTTTTTTTTAACCAAAAGGATTGGGCTTGCGAATGGCGATGAACTGTCGCGTATAACTCCAGCTTCTTTAAGATCTTTAATTTTGTCGCGAACAACTTGTCGTTCTTCAGGGGCTAACCTATAAGGTCGCCGTTGAACAGTACGGTTTGAATCGGTTAACTTAATTTCAAGTTGCCCAGTAGTGACCCTACCAACAGGTGTCCCGTCTACAAAATTTTCAGAATGCTCATCAAGTAAAGCTACGAGTGAATCTTTATGCTCTAAAGAGACGTCCGTGTTGATTTGGCTAAAGTCCTTAGGTTTAGATCCTACGTCACATATCAGAGTTATTTTATTTCTCTTGAATTTCAAATGGTTGTGAAAAATTTCGACTGAAAATCCAAGCGCAATTAAATCACGCCCTACCATAATATCGCTAGTGAGGCAAAAATCAGGCACAACATGAAAAAGTAATTCTACCGTGTAGTCATGTATGGACACACTAGACAATATTTGAGACGAACAAGTCAAATTTGCTTTACCTATACCAAGCAAGGTCACACAATTATCGAATCGCTTTCCCGGAAAATTTTGCGCAATACTTTCCCTAATCAAAGAGCATTCAGCACCAGAGTCGAAACAAAATGAAAACTGCTCACCAGAGTTTATAAGGACGTCTGTAGCTGGTTTGATGGTGCAGATATCCACCCGATGCTCCGTTTTAGCGCCTTCTGCCTTCTCTTCCTTGTTGGGACAACGCGTAGAAATATGTCCCGACACCCCGCAGCGATAACACGTCGGCGGAGAGGTTGTCTTTTTTGTAGTGTTAGTTTCTTGTTTTGCAGATTCACCTTCACCTGAAACATTAGAACGTCCGGCAGTACTACTATCCCGTCTACTTGTACTGCGGCATTCAATCGCTCGGTGACCGAATTTCCCACAGTTATAACATTTCTTCTGAAATTCAGTTTTCGGCTTTTTCGCATCATCGCTTGAGCTACTCGGTTTGTCTTGTGACAAAGGTCTTTTACATTAGACATACGCCATAAGCTCTTGCTGAAGCTTGCTTCTGGAATCGACCTCGGCGGTAAAAGCAAGGCGCTGCAATTTCGGTTAAATTTTAGCTGTATGCGCCAAAGTAAGAGCAATAGCAATTTGTTCTACTGTTAAGTTTTTCCATCTAGCTAACAAAGCGCTCAAAATTCGGTTAGCGTAAGCTGACAAGCATTCGCCTTCCTTTGGGGCCTCATGCAGTATTTTATACAGAGCCGCAGCTGGTGTTTCGGCAGAAACAAAACGCGCCAGAAAAAGGTCTTTCAATTGTGGCCACGAAATCCCAGCAAAACTATTTTGAGCCAGCCAAGTCGCAGCCGAGCCTTTAAGCGCTCGACTCATCACGATTATTAGTTTGCTACCACTTAACGGATTCTCAGACAAACATAAATCAACCGTATTACACCATGATTGTGCATCACTATCAGCCAATTCCGGATTAAATTCGGGCAGTGACAGCTTAAATTCTTTGACTGAAGGCTCTCTCATTGTTTTGATTAATTCCATTAAATTATTTTGCTGCATTTCAAACATTAACTTCCAACGGTTATTTTCATCATGCACAGAGACAGAATCATTTAAAATTACTCTGCTGCTCCTGAGCGATGTCCGAACCCACTTCCGATAACGGATCGCCGGGCGGCTCACCCACCTCGCGGGGCAGCTCGGATGGGTCCATGGTGGATGTGGTGTTGAAATAAACACTTCGTTAAATTGAGTACACGTCACTTTACTAATTTGGTTAAGGATTCCAAACAAATAGGCACTGATTACTTCAATTATAATGGATGGAGATTAGAGCCAACGGGTTTGCACGTTCGCACTTGTCAGCTGTCAACATCTGAATGACCTGACGTCTAGTTTCTATAATGCAACTCCGTTCGAGTGTTGCCACTCGCTCTAATTAAATTAACCAAAAACAATTAAATAAATCGAAACATTATGATTAAAAAAAGAACATCATTTAACGTAAACAGTTTACGCCATTAGACGTTACATTAATTTAACAATAATTATCTCTATTTTTGTGACGCGCCGTTATATGTAATAGAGAGGCCCAGGTAGAGGTATCTTTACCCTGGGTAACCAAATCGTTTGTTAGTTATAATGGGAAGAAGAAAGTTTCTTGACTCTCGACCAAATTAAATTGGAAAAGTATTTCACATGCGAATTTTGATGATGTTTGTTTTTCTACTTTGTACAACACATGAAATGAGTTTTTGCATTAACAGCGACACGCGATAATGCCATTTCCGCAACATCGGATGCCACGCTATGTGTTGGAATGAACCTGATTAGTTTTTACCACTTTATTGACTATTTAAGTTAAAAATAGGATTGTGTCATGAAATTCATTTAACTTAAATATGTGTGCCCCTAATTGCCTAACATAATTTGCTTCTGGAAATTTGTTGCTCTTATACTTCATGTCGCTCCTAATGGTAACAAAAGTGTGATAGTTGCAACTAAATTAATTACAATGCAATTTTATCATTAGCCAACAACATCATGTGCCAATGAACGAAGGTAACATGTAATAGGTGTAATATTTTAGCACGTTTAGTGTTAATAACTCACAACACATTACGCCGCGCCCACACCTGCGCGTATCGACCATCAATTAGCGATAGCGGCTCCTTCATCGACAGATGACGTCTGGCAATTAATGACCCAGTGGCTTTAGAACCACGGCAATAAAGTATACGTTAAAGCTCTTGTGGCGTTGCAATAAGGAAAATATTCGGCTAATTTAAGAACAAATTGCTATTCCTTGGTTAGGATAAGCGTTTAGGTATTAAAACTTAAAAGGATTAAAGTTGCGTTTTATAAGAAAATTCAAAGCGAATGTAATGAGTTGCGTACCGATCTGTTGAAAGACGAAAAAATAAGATAAGCTATAAACTTACTAAAGAAGTTCTAGGATCAGAACCTCATTTGAAACTAGAGCAGTTAAAGTCTAAAGCGACAAGTGTTTTTTGTCTTTCATGTGGACTAAAGCAGGAGATCACATAAACTTAACACATGTCATGTAGCAGTAAAGTTCCATGGAGTTCGTACCCCATTATGCTGTCAAAAAACGTCCAGCGCCGTAATTTTCACTTTCAAGAACTCACTTACATAGCGTGTCGGCACCCGTTTTCTGGAAACAAACAAGCTGTTGTATGAAAAAATTCGCACCAAAAAGTTGGATCCGTCTTCACGGGGCTTTACAAGTATCATGGGGAGATTATGGATCATACAATACTGTAGTTGAAGACTCGGTATTACGCGGGATATAGTGATGGAATTAAATCGCACATGAGCAGGACAGGTGAAGAAGCAACATCTAATCGAAATCATAACAATAGCTACTAAGTATTGTATAGTTTAGTTCCATGTTTCCTGTATGAAAAGCAAAGCAAACGAGCATGCGGGTCACCTGATAGGTGATATGTGATCACCGGCGCCAGTGGGAACCAGCAACCCCAAGAGAATCGCTGATCCGTTGCGGCGTTTTAGGTCCCCAGGCCTCCGGATCTTGTTACTCACCATGCGGAACGCAGCCGCAAACTACTACTTCACGCCGGTATTCTGTGAGAGTGTGGTACTACTCCGATCGAGTCGGCCCTTGTGATTGTTTTTAGATTAAATAAGGGAAGATCGTAATGTAATACACGATCAAAATGTGCCATCTGGCCTTACACGTAGCCTTAAGTGAAAACAAGAAGTGACAAGTTGTCTGCAAATAACTGTCTTACATTGTTGCGTCTGGAAACTAGCGTCCGAGTACACGTCTTTAGTCTATGTAACTTGCAGAACTGCGCCCTAACTTACATCTCTCTTTTGTTAACGCTGCGTCAGTTCCGCAAGCCTGTGTGAGTGTCTTCATTTAAACTGTTCTCTATTCAGTGCGACTGCAACATATGTATAGATCGAGAATACCGGAGTAACCGCGGTCTTTAAGGATGTGTATGTCGCTCGCATACATGGCTAACACGAAAAGTTTCGTATTGCCGAGCTTCGATAGTGGCTAAGTAATGGACTCTGAATTGTCGTTGTCACCTGACATATGTTAGTTTAGTGAAATAGGAGCCAGGATATCATTTATTGACTATACAGTTAACGAAAACTTTGCTTCTGTCGATTGTCACATTAGCGATGATAGCGTGATTGTTTTGGTCGACGGATCCAAAGTGTATATATTAAATTCAAGTATGATACAGTATAATACCATTAATAAACTAAAATGCTATGCAATGACAACCCAAAGACAAAGTAGGATAAATTAATTATTTTTTGGTATGGTAGTGGTAACGTGGCGAAACGGACAATATAGTTGACATATTTACAGTGGACTACAAGAAGATGTATGCATTTTTGTATCTTATTTGAATGCTATGCTATAAGGAGCAAAAGTGGACAGATCTTCAAGTATTTGACTGTACAACAATGTGATGCAGTATTGGATTTTTATAGGTTTTTGTTTAGTTTTTCTTCGTAAATTTATTATTTGTTTCTTTGTTCGAAATCTTGCGAATCGATTTTGACCTACTTGCTATGTGCGGATTATCTTGAAGTTTGGTCCACTAGCGTAGTTCTGACGGCAAGGCAATTTTAATTTAGTTACAGTAAAAAAAAAAATTTAGTAAACACAAATTTTCAGACCTTCAAGAGTAAAATATGTAAATTCATCATGGCATTTCTGCAATGAATATTCAAGTGCATCGCATACAACTGGAAATGAATACGGCTTAAGTTTGTGCTTCTACTAACTTTCTATTTAGGGCAACCTATTAAACAATTGTTGATTGAAAACATGTCTGTATAGAACACTACCGCAAGTTCCTCGACCCGACGAAGTTTACTCGGGGCAACATCTACTGGATTTATATTCAAAGAGCTTAATCATCGCCTTTGCTCTGAGTACACAAACTCCGAAATTCAATCTGCATTTGGTGTTCGTGTATATCTACGTACACCGCATTACCAGTCAGGATGTTAAAAATTTGATCAGCCGAGAGGTTCCCATAATTCATCTGACATTTAGTATAAGCCATATAATTTTTCACGGACGTAAAAATCGTGCGCACTTTGCGTGTTGGCACATAAAAGTTTATCTCGTCGTCTTCTGTTCGCATGCGAATCCTCTGGAGTCGCGTGTGGTAATTTTAATTAAGTATATTTACCGGGACGAGCGCCGGTTGCCGGGTACGGTAATAAATGTTGACCGTAAAGGTAACAAATGTGAGCGGGGAACTGGCAGGGTTGCCATGCCAGGCTTTGCTCGGATTTGTCCCGGTTTCACAGTCAACGAACACACGAGTTTAATAGTAACTTAGACAAGTTTTTTAAGGTTTTTCATTATCTATTCCTATTTCTATGAATCATTGAAGAATATTGTAAAGCTGCTGATGTTATAAAGTTTAAAAACGTCTAATGATATTACATGTTATCCTAACTAATCCTAATCCTAACTTCCTAACTAGTACTTTAAATGCGAAAGTAACTCTATCTGTCTGTCTGTCTGTCGCGCTTTCACGCCAAAACTACTGAACCGATTTCGATTAAATTTGGTACACAAATAGTCTAGAGCCTAAGAAAGGACATAGGCTACTTTTTAATGCAAAACAAGGGTTGAAAGGGGTTGAAAAAGGGGATGAAAAGTTTTAACACAAAGCTACCGTGAGACTCGGACACATTATTTACTTTAGAAACAATGAAGCAAACGAGGGTAGTCGTTCGCCGCCACCGCTCGCGCTGCTTGCACCGGGCAGTCGAGGTGTCAGGGCTTCGGTAGGCAGTCGTCGTCGCGCCACCACCGCGGGGGCTCGTGATTAGGGACCACGGACTGGTCCAAAACATGTCGGGCAATTCTCGACTTAAAATACGTGAGTGATCCGTTTTTACTAATATGGATGAAAAGTTGTATGGAAGTATTGTCCTTTTTAGAGCTAGAGCGCTAGAACAAGCTGTTGATTCGATATAAATAAATATGACATTCAAAGTTTGTAAAGTTTTAATTTTGAATGGAAATATGTAACTTTTATGTGAATGATTTGTAAGTTTACGCCGAGAGATAAAATATTAGAGACAAAATGTAGTTTATAGAAATGTACCTACTTAAATTAAGTCATATTAATACTTTATACCTTATACATATACTTATAAAAATAAATATACTTATATAATTTAATAAGCTCTTTGCAGTGAAACACTGCATGACTGGTATAAAAGGTCCTCGATACACTATAAAGTACCGGTCTCAGTCGTTGACAGTGTCCCAATAATTGACGAGAAGACACGGAAACATACTGAGTAAAACAAGAGACAAAGATGTCAACTACTGGTTAGAATAATGCCCTAAGCGCGTCATGCACTGGAACGGTTACTTTAGTGTACATTAGAAATTCTAGCGATCTGTACCCAACTAGGGTAGGCTAGGGTAAGGTTTTAGGGTTATGTTAAAAACCCGCTACAGTTCTACCGTCTTCTAGGCCGTGATTGCACAAAACGGCAGCCTTACAGCCTCCGCCGCGCCGGAACCGCCGTCTCTCGACAGGTGATATCCACCTGCGCGACTCCTTCCTTCCTGCATTCAATGGAGTTTCAGATTTGAATATTTTCTGTGAAAAACAAAAGTGATACGTACATTGATGAGCAGGTATTCGGGTTTATTCGCGTTTTTGAACATAGATAAACAAGTCAAACACATTTTTGTTAGAAATCAGTTAAGCTTCCCTACGGTACGGTACGGAAGAACGGATCTCTATATTTTATATTTATTGGGAATCGCTGTAGCTGTTGCTGTAGGCATAGTTTGAATAGGTAACTCATATACATATAGCAAGAGAATGGATTTGTAACTTACGTAAAACTGTGCTAGTGAGCAAAATTTATATCCTTTAAATTCTAAGTCAGGAAGGCACAGTAGGGAATTGAAGAATGTTCTCGCTCCGCATTTGGGTCGCGTTGGGCTCGGTCGAATGCGAGCTCGCTTCCGAAAGTCTAGGAAAATTGAACGCAAATCCGATTTGTCCGGATCCCGAGCCGAATTTTTCGAAAACGTAAGACGGCTCAATGCCCCGTTCTTAGTCACTCTTGCTTTAAATTTGTCGCTGAATCTGTATAAGCTACGATAGGAGAAATGCCATTTGACACAGGAGCAATACGTACTCGTATATAACGGGCCCGTATTAACATGTGCGGTTAATGTTTCGAAACTTTAACACTAAATTACGAACTTAACTCTGTGAGGAGGAACTTATGAAACGTCTGTTAATCTGTTACTCAAGTTGCGGTCGTTGATACTCCTAAATGAGAACGAGAGCGCATTAGCATTCAAAAAATACTTTCCAATGTCAGAAGTAGGTTAACTGACTGTTTATCTTGTGATAAATAACGTCACGTTTTGCAGATCCCTAAATTTGAAGACGACGGAATAAATTGTGTCACGAACCAACAGATCTGTTCTACTTTGTCTTTTAATCTATAGATAGACGGTAGATGTAGTTGTAGGGAGATTACCCGAACACACGATACGGTGTTGCCTTTCAAGGTAAGTAACCCAAAAGATAAAGTGTCTAGTTATGCAAATAGTAGATAACGCGCCATCACCCCCTAAAGTCAGTAACAACAACACCCTTATCCGTAAAGCTGTGGATACACTGATGTATTTGTATAGTGTAACACCAAAAAGTAAAATATACAAACTCCAACTTATGTTATTAAAACTTGTTACGAGTAAACAGTTTAACGTGATTCGTTAGTATAGACTAAAAGCATTTACTGAGAGTAAAAAAGTTTAATGTGAAAATCGTAGCACCAAACAATTATGTTCGATGGTGCGAAAAATGGAAACCGTTAAAGTTTTGAATATTGCATTTAACGTAAGCCGCTGCTGCGAGAAACTTCGACGAGAATCAACAGCTTCTGTCATAAACTTCGTACACTAGAGTGTAGACGAACAAAAAACTCGTTAGCTTGTAACCATTTTTGATCTTTAAAATGTGTTTTAATGTGGAATGATAAATTAACAAGTATTTAGGTACTATTTTCGAGAAGAAACGAGAAGCAATTATTTGCAAGTATACTAATACCCCCGTATATTAAGTAAAATATTTAAGCAGTTAAGTATCGGGCAAAATCGAGGGAGTCGCTAATTACTGTTCCGTAAGCCGTGGATATTCAGCCCTGTAAAGCTCAGCTCAACTGGGTGGGAACATGAGTTTTCAAGTTTATAGTATAAAAATAGCACGGTTTTTGTGATATTTTACTTCCTATAACTTTGAGATATATGCATAATATATGGGACATTGAGACACCTTTTGCAGTGCCATGGCAACATTTTTAAGAATAATAATAATAGGGTTCGGACTTTTTTAAATAATATTTGATAATGAGCAAAATCATACTTATAAGCTTGAAATACCTCAAAAAAAATCTACGATGGTTTTTCAAAATCGACGCCATTTCCTTAAAGCCAATGTATTTTTATTCATCAACCAAACCAGACCAGCTACTGGCAAGTGATAATTACCTGGGAGCTTGCGTGCTGTAGTTAATAGAATGCTCGTCGGCGCAACCACACGGCCAGATTGCATCTAAATAGCCCAGCAGTGGTGTTTAAGCGGCGAGATAAACACGCTAAGCTACGAAAACGCAGCCCTCGCCGATAACACCAACATTAATATTGCAGAGTGATCGCTCCACTACAATTTTCAAAGCGAATTTCAGATTAATTTTACCTTTCGTGTTGTGATTAAAACCTAGGAAGTTCATTTCAAATTCAGCTAATTCTACTAATGACTGAAATAGGTTACGGCCTAATTAATGCCTGTAAATAGACTAAATTTGTTTCATATCGTGCTGTTTCCGATAAAAATGGTATATTAGGAAACAAACGACAATTTTATAACAACAGCAGGGATACAACTCGGATGGAGGAACTAGTTAAATAGTCACCCAATTAATGAAGTCTTGATAGAAAGAGCGTTCTAGCTCCTAAATGAATAGGATTCAGTTGCATTTTAACATTATTTTAGATAACTAACTAGCCTATAAAGTTAGTATTTAACTACAAGGTCGAGAATGTAGATACATTGTAATATAAAAGGTATAATGTGCGAGTCGGATTCGTTTCGTACTTTTACCCAGTTTTAGTCGATTCGATTTCCCGGTGGGGCAAGCGAATTTTGGAAAATCTTTGAATGCAGTTTTGTTTCTTCTTAAAAATAAAAGAAAGTTTCCTTTAAGAAAAACAATTTAAGTTAGTTTCCTTCCAGGGCCCAAAACTTTTTTCTACTCTGTATATATATATTTATTATAAAACTCCTGAAAGTGTTAATTATAATCTGCATTGGGTAGTGTACACAGTAAAAACCATATATCAAGGCTAACATTAGAACCGGAGCCAAAGTTTTAAAAACGGTACAAGTCCCGATTCATCGAGCCGCGGAGGAAAATCCTTCCATGCATATTAATTCCTAAAACATTACCGACAAACACAACTTGAGGAACAATAAAATAAACGATGTTTGCCTCGTGATGATCATAGCATACGATACATATTGCCGAGAAGAGCAAACAATAGGCCTGGAAACAACTCCCGCAGGAATATTGATTCAATATTGTGAATTGTGTTTATGTGTGGATTACGATCAGGTTACCAAACATCTGTAGGCGATGGCGATACACGTTATTGAAACGAGAGTATGCAGATACGATACGTACTTTAGCTCATTTGGTTATATGGCTTTTATTTCTATACAGCCAATACAGAGACAATTTGCCTCATTTCTATTGACGCATGGGCGTACCCAGCTTTTGGCCTAGGGGGGAGCAAGTCAGATGCTAGATTCGGTAATCTTCGTCCGCCATTGTCGCGCTCGGTTTTTTGGCAATTGCACCGTGCATTTTGCCAGTGTCTACTGCGCGGTTTATTTAAAAGTTAGAACATAAGGCCCCATTTACACTTTGATTAGTAATAAGGCGAGTTCATACATGTTCTGCGAGATTTCCAGGGGGGGGGGGGCAGCGGCCCTTCCTGCCCCCCTGGGTACGCCCATGCGTTGAGGTTTTTAAAATTAAAATTAAATAATAAATGTGTTGGGACAACTTTCACCAATTGACTTGATCTCAAACTGAGCAAAGGCTGCTTGCTTAGTATGAGCTGGTTACTAAAAAACGAATATAGGTACGTACCTATATAGCAGTGGCGTGGCGTCAGTATAACCCGATACCCGTAGCCTTACTATTTTTTGTAATCCTAATGTTAACTTTAACTCATCCGTCATTCTATAACGTCCCTTATCCTAGCCTTACTAAAGTGAAATTTCACGCCACGCTACTGGATAGATAAATACATATCTAAATACACGTAACATCCACAACTCGGTGACAAATATTTACAAACAACAAATATTTATAAATATTTATTTATTCATCATACAAACATTTGTCTCGTGCGAGAACTAAACCCGCATTCTATAGCTTCATACTTAAGGCCACTATACCCTATAGGTTAGCCAATCGGAGTCTTATTAGGCGACTGTGACGATGCTAAAAGGCTTAAGGGGAGGGTTAGTAGCTGTTTGCATTTATGTATGTATCTATGTATTTTTCTTTGCTACTATTTTCAAAAGACAATGAATAGACCGATTTTAGTAAATGTAGTGTCGTTAAATTTTTCACACTGGCGCAAGTTATAGTAAAAAAGCGCCTCAAAGCCCATAATTAAAAAAAAAGATAATTATTGTACTTATGTAAGTTCTATATTCTGAATGCTGGGTCACTAAGTACAGCTTAGTGACCCAGCATTCAGATTGGTTGACACTACATGGATTCTACTGATAATTTTAAACGAAAGTTAAGAAATGCTTCTAGTTTGAAGAAATGTTGCAGTAAAAGTAAAGAAAAGTTGCTAAAGAAGTATGTATTTTACATAAGTAGGTATTTTTTTTCATCCTATAGATCCAACTTTGTTCACTGGGACCGTCAAAACATAATCATCAACTTAAGTTCTGCGAGTAATTCATGCTGATCAATGACGCCTTCTCTAATTAGACAGGCGCAAGCGCCGCTGACGCCGTACTTATCCCGCACGAGGAACTTTTGGAATGATACCTACTTACCTTTGAAATGAACTCCGCGCCTCGCAACCCGCTACACTGAAATAAAGACCCACCCAAAAAGTTTCCGCCAACTCGCGACAATGAGAAATCTCCAGCGTTTGAATGTGTTTGTTGGCGTTTAACATTTTCTTACTTGGCCTTGCTTTGTATGTATTTATAGCTAATAAATGAATACAGTGATTCTCTGTAATAAAATTCCGCGTTGAATATCGTGTCATCGATAGTTTTAATATTCCGTTAACAAGTACAATTCAAAGTGTTTTTTGAACTTGACTCAACTACGCTCTCTTTAAATATACGTCGTGTTAAACCTCCGTATAATGCTAGATGACACATTTTGTTGAAATGTTTCACATATCAATATCCTTTTTTTAAATAATTGGCAAAATTGGCAAAAAAGTGTCTGTGAAAAGAAACACGATAGGCAAACTTTCCTTGGTAGAATTTAATTTCAAAGTGGAGAATCCTAATTTGAAGAAAATAATGGGGACACTTGGAAAATAGTGGGGGAAAGCTCTTTTTAAACTAAGCTAAACTTTTTTTAAATATGGATTTTAAATAAGCCCATTAGAATCGTGTCGAAGGACTTTTTAAAATATGGCCTAAATAACGATTTATTTAAGACAAACTTGGTTTCGCTGCCTACTGCATCTTCGCTGTCTTCCTGCCCAAGTGCACCTTGTATCTGTCATTACATACATCCCGCTCACATACTCTGCTCTTATACCAAGCCTTAAGAGTGATATACTCGTATATACCTTAGTTAACATACGCACTGGGTAAAGTTTCAAACACGCCGAACTTGGATCATTTGCAGACATTAGGTTTATTATTAAACATAGAAGCAGTGTTGTTGCCAGTTTATTTTTACATCTAATGACAAAGTACTTAACAGTCAAGAGAAATATATTACAGGTAAATAACAACATCTTGAAGTATACACACGTAATCTTTACTCTGTAATACGCTGTTAGCAGTAGGTATGTATCAAAAACAAAAGGGATCTCGTAAGCTACCAGCCATCGAATCTATTGAACTCATGTATGAAATACGGGCTTTATTTTACTTGCGGACCCGTAATACGGTTGGCGCGTTGTGGTCTACAAGTTCATGTATTAAACAAGTATATCACGCCGGCGGGTGGTTTATGTGCTACTCGGAAGCCACTCGTAAAGCGGACGTCGCAAACTTCACGGCACATCTAATTACAAGTATGCCGTTTCTAAGGCCATGCCTTTTATTTATACGGCTGTGACGTTTGTACGTTCTTCACGTACGCTCTTAACACGCGCTTTGCCACCGAAAGAGTCGACACTAAATTACGCGTTAACTGCCGAAAGCAAAGCTTTTAGATAAGACCCAGTTTTTCGTAAGCGTCCTTATTTACTGCCGTATGCAGAGACGTTGCAGTGATAAGTTAATCAAGCCTTAAAAAAACGGCAAAGTGCGAGTCGGACTCGCGTACCGAGAGTTCCGTAGCACCATGTATTATTTTTTGTGTTATGTATTTACCAAAAAAAGCCGTAAAGAAATAAAACCCCAAACTGCAAAAGTAAGTTCCTTGGTGAAAAGACTGATGATTTTTAAAAAAAATATTGCAGTTTTTACTATCAAGTTAGAAGGATCGTTTTATTTTTCCTAAATAATATAATTTGCTCGTAATAAATTTTACTATAGGTTTTAATTTTAAATTTCTATCGTTGCATTTAGGTAACACTTAACTAGGTCCCTGTTCATATTTTTTAACGAAAAATGGTATCTAATTAATAGCGGTTGTATCACTTAAAAAAACAGGCGGGGCCTGCTGGACCATATCGGTCCAGCAAAAAAATATGCGAAACAAATTTTCGGCCAAGCAGTCGTTCGGACAAACATTTCTGTGCGAAACAATAGGCTAATTCTTAATTATTGCCTCAGGGCAGTGGTCGGCAACAGTTAAGCTTTAGTAGGTTTCTGGACCTAGTTAAAAAAACAGCATCCGGACCCCACTTAAAATAAAATTACTTGCCGACTCCTACTTTAGGGAATCAATATTAAGGAGGTCGATTTTGGGTACGGCTAGAGGTGATCCAATATTCTGACCGAAAATTTAAAATTCAGAGACTAATAATTCTAAAGTGACTTTAGTAACTGCAATTTTTAAAAACAAATTCACAAACATTTTCTCATTGAACTGTATTGGCTTGTACGCGTCCATCTGTTCGCAATCAATTCAGAACGTCAATATAGAATCCTCACAATTTATGCATTGTTTGTTCACCGTTCACTATATATGTATGTTCGCAGGGTATGCTATTCCAAACGTATGTACAGGTACGCCGTTCCATAAAATATTACTATCACGGCTTTATTTTTTAAGTCTGGATAGATAGAAAGCGACGTACGATTGAAGTGGACGGAAACTTTTAAATCTGCCCTATTAATATTTTATGCATGACATTTACGTCTATTTATATTCAGTCGTGTTTATTGTACTTTTCTCAGACACTCCCATGACAATATTCATTATATTTATGGTTGAAAGGCGTGCTTATTAACGCTGGTGGTTGTAAAGTCCGCACATGAAAGGCATATCCGTGTATGAAACGGCGCGGCCTCACGCGACTCCGCGCCCCGCCCGGGCGCTGAGCCTAATGAAATTAACTAAGAATGCCTAACGCCTTGCAAAATTACACGACAGCAATTGTTAGGATTGTTCTGAGAAACAAACGGCATGTAGCGCAGTGTTCATCCTTACTGGTTTTAGGTAGAAAACAATATTAAAATCTAAAATTTCATTTGCCATCAAAATATTGTTTATCGCCTAAATGAAATAAATCGAGGCAGTAAATAGAAGAGATGATTCTTAATAAGGCTTTAGAATGTTTTTTAAGCAATAAACAGTATTATGGTAGCAAAAAACTAAAATTTTAGGTTAGAATGTTGTTTACCACTTAAGACAAGTGAGGATTAATGAGCTTTACATTTCTTGTCTGTGGATCGAAATAATAATTAGATATCTCGTACTCGTAGCTTTGATATTTGTCCCTTTAACGATGCACCTTATTTTATCAAACTAACTTTGTAAACTTCGCAAAGCGCTGTTAAGCGAAATCTTGAAACATCATTACTAAAGTTGCTCTCTTGACTAATCGGTGCTACCACTTTCAACATTTCGAGTGTCACGATTTTTTCGCGTTCAGGCAGTATTTCCCATGAGTTATTCTATCTGCGTTTAAAAAGGTATTTCCTCTGCGGCCGCCCCGAGAGCAGTACTTGCTTTGTTGGGTGTCCCCGGGCTGACGTTTCGACAGTCCTTCGTAAAAGCCACTCGAATGTCTACTTTGAATAGAGATGACGTAATCGCCAGAAGTTTGACGCAGCATCGCCGTCTGTCGTTTTGTCCTTTATCAGCGCTATATCGCGACGCGGAAATCGATCCTCACCGAATCTGTAAATGCGTATTTTCAATTTCGCTCCTTCCCTAAAACAAAAGGGAATAAATTGAGGAAAATAACTAAAAATTTTAAGGGGTAAACGTGTTACTTGGACCATACATGGCCCGTTGGGTAATATTTACGATTCTGGCGGTAAGGTATGAAATATATGAAATATTGTAGCTATCGTGTACCTGAATAATCAATTACTTAAGAAAACTTTGTAAGCGCTAGTTTATTTGCTGGTGGTGCGCAATAAATCATGTTCGTGTTTAGCTTAATCGGCCCGTATCTGACGACGTACACTACTTACTAATTAGCACAGCAGTGGATACAGTCAACGTTAAAAGTTTTACACGATAAAACGCGTATTAAGTATACCTATGGGTTGTTAAGCGATATAATACAATACATTTTTAATATATTTTTTTATGTACTTTAGTAAGTTCTGATCGATATATGTTATATCGAAACTTTGTACAGTCGAGTTCATCAATATATGAGCATTTCCAAGGCTTCATAAATATCTGTACAGATATATACGGGTACAGAAATGTATAGGCGGCCAAAGTAATCAAAAATAATGTGAACGTTTCCACCGCCATATTCATCTGAGCATGCCTTTCAATAACATGTGTGAAACTAAAAACTCTAATTATACATGCTAACAAATTATGCATAACTAGTGTTTAATTCGGACATTTTATGACGCAGGCACAAGCGGCATCTAAAGCAAAGAACTACGAATTCCGTAAGATTGCAGGACCTTCCCAAGAACCTCAAACAAAATTACCACTAGACAGGGAAAGTCCATTAAGTTTTATGGGTTCCACTCGGGAGGACGAATAGCTGAGCTGAAACGTTAAAATTAATTAAATTCCGACTTGAATTCTCACCTTTACCTGAAAAAGTACGTATAAAAAAGTTAAAGTCACTTTAAATATACCAACCTACTCGATACTTTAATCAAGTCTGCTAGAACATTGAGGGATAGTATTTTGATGGTTTAGGTACAGTCAAAAACAGGTGTAAATCAAAAGGGAAGCATATAATATACACTATCAAATTAATATTTCTAACCACTTTAACATAGACAATTTCTCGCATTTCCTTTTATAATGGTCAATAAAGATTGTCTTGGTCTATAGGGACAGAGTTTTGGTAAATATCAGTTTACACCAGGATGATTTTTGGGATTTTACAGTACTTGGAATAGTTTTCTGATGCCAAAATTACCTACCTTAAGTATTAATTAAGTACCTACTCGGACCGCAGCTCTAGTTTCTTATGCTACGTTTCGCTATCGTTATGCATCATAGTTACACTGTTTTAATTTTAGAATTTCTTCCATACCTAGATGAAAAACATTTCAGACGTCAAAAGACGTCTGGTTCGCGCTCCATGCATTAACGGCAAGGGGCTTGCACGCGTCTCAGATAATCCGCGGTCCTTGCTGTAATGAGGGAGCCTCGTTCCCGCGGCTTTTGTCGACACCTTTTACTGCAGCCGCAATCAGTCCACTATTCTTTCTTTTCTGCCCTCCCATCCCATTCTATTGACTGCACATAGATTCGTTGAAAGCGCAAAGTAAACGCTGTAGACTCTCAATGCTTAAAAACTGTTATAGGCATTACAAGTAATAACAAAATATACGGGTCGACTTGAGAACCTCCTGTTTTTTTTCGTCGGTTAAAAATGACATACAATTTCAAATCAAACCATTACTCACGAGTAAAATAAAGAGGTGTTTTACGAGCGACTGTTTGTGCAAATGCAAATTTCATGTTTAATCACTTCCCATCAAACAGGCTTCGGATCCTGGATGTTTTATCAGAAAAGTTTCCTCGTAAAAATTTGCCTTTTTGGGGCTAAATCGTAAGCCAGCGAAGTTTCCAGTGGGTACTTTTTAGGGGAAATGTCTCATTTGGCCGTGTCGAAGTTCCGAACTTAAGGCCCGATTTTAATAAACGGAAGCGGCTGCGCAACCCGATAAAGTTTTCGTTTCTTGAAAAACACGAACCTGAAAGTGACATAAACAGCCTTAATTAAAGCAGCCATTTTAAACTTATTGGTGTGTATTATTCAAGTTTACCTTTAGAAAGCAAAAGTAACTGCTCATTTTTACTTGCCCGGGTTGCTGGGAAAACATTACCTACGTCTCTGAAGCTCTTACCGCTTTTTTTCTGGAATTGTGGTCGTTATTTAGCGAAAAAACGTTGCTTAAATTTGACATAAAGTGCTACAAAAATGAATAAACATCATACTTTCCGAAAATGTTTAGGTTTCAATGAAAGTATTGCGAGGGGAGCTTGAAACGGAATTGGTTTGCACCGCAGACCAACTAGGGATAAATCATAACTCGGGCCCAACAATTCCGATAAATTATTACATAGGGAGTAATAATGTCGATACAAAAAACAACAGTAATATCGTCGGTAAACGCGTCGTAATGTAGCGGATAAATCGTGGAAAGAGAGCACTTATGCTCTACAGCTTTACGGTCGTTAATCCAATAAAAAGGTACTCAAAGAAAATAGCTATTTCTAGCTATCCAATCTTTTATCAAATACTTAAAGTAAGCATAAGTCGTAGCTAAATTTATACTTCATGCAAAAAATATTGTATACAAATAAACTATTTTTAATACACGGAGTGCTCACACACTTCTCTCACATGTTGAGGAACATGTCATAAAATAAATATGACCATTCTTAAGCTGTGCCGTAGTTTACGGAGTAAGAGGAAAGCATCCCTAATATCGCACATAAGGAAACATAAAATGAGATAGTTAGGAGGAGGATGTAGGAGTCGGCATCAACGGCAGAAATGAGTCGTGAGACTGGCGCCACAATAAGTCACGTTCCTCCGTTATTTACGTAACAGAATGCACTTAGGGAATGAGATAGCTCGCCAAATGCTTCGTTAATTTGTTCGTGAAATAAGACGATATAAAATTTCCTGATGGATTTGATGAGAGCTCGGCGTTGGCACGTCTCACGCGCGAACTCGCGTGCAGCGCGGCGATGTTCGCGACCCGTCTCATGACAAGGCCTATTTACGACCAAGCCATTCAAAATACGGAAACGGCACGCTCTCATTATGGCTTTTCATTACAAAAGTTCCTTAAATAAACTTCATTCAATAAACAATCAGCGACAGCTTCGTGCGGACGGCTAGCTGTATTAAATTTATTAGGGTTATATTTTACACGTTTTGATTACTATCTCTGTAACGGCGTAGATAATTAAAATGGGAGTAGAAAGAAATCTGCATAATGAAACGCGTCACGCGAACGGTTGTGCGATAATGATAAAATCGGTACGAAGGACGGGTTAATTGGCGCTGAGGACTGGGTAAACTCGAAAAGAACGATACGTGCGATTGACGCAGAGCATGACGTGGATATCCGGTGGCTGGCAGCAGGACTAGCAGGCAGCCGGCAGGCAGAGAGTAGCGGTCGGAGACAGCGAGACAGATACCTATTTGGCACGAGGACGTTGCCACGACAATATCCGGTCGGCGTGAGCGGGAGTCATAATCTCCGATGTATGGGCATACTATATCAAATTCAAACCTATTTACAGGCCTATTTTTATGAACATTCGGAGTGGTGATGGCAACTTTGATGGCTCTTCTTTACTTTAAACCTGTCGAACCGTCCAACTGAATTGTAAACATCAAAACAACATCATTTATGTAGAAATCTACAGATACATTTCTTATAAATTTTGAAAAATTATACTTTTTTTAATAAACTTTTTATGGCGATTAGAACTCCTAAAATTATTTTTTTAAGAGGATTACATTTAATAGACTTTAATGAATAGTAGTGCCGGCCCCTAATCAAAACGTTCTAGGTGATCAAATCATTTTCTCTACTAAAGCTCTTAATATAAACACAATTAATAAACCGTCGCCTTACATTAAAAATTCAACAAGCACTTGCATTATTCGTGGCTTGGAAATTGATAAGCCCTCAGAGGTCGCGCGGTCGGTGGTTCAACTCTTAGTGTAATGGCTGAACAATCGATCATCTAAGACATCGCATGATGAATTGCGAGACGCGATGGATATCTTGATTAACCCGTCCCTCTCTAATATCTACAGCCACTTTCATATTCACAGCGCCATCAAAGTGTACTTTAGTATTAAACTTTGATATGGATATGGACAGTATTTTAAACGATATTAAGGCATATATTTAAGTTTGTATTCGTAGGGTTCATTTAAATATAATTTCATCAGTATAAGTTTATTTAAGTTATTTATCACTAACATAGTTCACAGTATTCCAAGTTATGCGCCTCGGCAATGTTCGTGTTTCCGCTTTAGTGCGACATTGGAACCAATGTCCGGCCGTGCTCACCACATCTGTCACTCACAAGCTTCAAAAGTGACAGCTCGGGAGTGATTGACGACGCAAGGACGGGAGAGCAACGATTGTCAAACCAAACCAAACCCAAACCAAAGATTGCCGAGGCTCATGACTTAAGACGGAGTATACTGCTGTATGTTGCCATAAAACAGCTCTCGAGCGAGACTGATTGAAACTTGCGGCGCCAGCCGCTACGGCGTAGCGCTCGTAGCTACGTAGCCGCGTAGACGTTACCTATCAAAAAGCGAAATCGTATCCACGGCTGCACTGATACGAACTAAAAATACACTTTCATTTAGTGACCATTAATTTCTTTTAACGCTGCCAGCAGCTGTAAATATCTGTACATAGCGTGATATCTGTGTATATACACTGCCGTATCATAAAACAAGGGTCTATGTATAGACATAAAAGTACGTAGACAGATAAGCGCCTTTGGAAAGGGCACGCCGCACATTTACATCTTTAGCAATTCTAATTGAGACCGAGCCCTATCGCTGCAGCGTTCGGTGTTGCCATTGTGTGCGGACGGTAAATTACGGCGAACCTCCCCGACGATTCTAGCCGACGACAATAACCGAATCACAAGATTAGTAAGGTTGTCCCACTCCCACAACTATCGTGGTTAGACAAGGACCAAGCGCCGTGGCGTGACGTTATCGTTCAATTCGTTGGCACTTAAATAGCTGTTGAATCGGAGCCCTGACACGCGAACGCCGCGAATAATTAAACCTCTAATAATCGTGTTGTCTATGCTTTCAAACTCAATTTTTATTCATGAATGCTTCATCGTGTTATAATACTAACGAGGGTATGCTGCTATTACTAATGGATCAAAATCTTCTAACAAAGCCTGGGCTAGTGAATAATATTTTAAGCCACCTATTAATATGTAAATTATTTTTAATACGCCGCAGTCAAATTAATTAATATGCGGCACGGCTTAGACGAATGCGGAATTTAACGAGATTTTAATTAATCTACATGTTGTTAATTAATTGTGTAAACGTTATTAAAGCAATATGTAATCAAATCAGGTTTATTTTTTGAGGGTTTAAAAGAACGTGATGTATTTTTTTAGGAGCTGCAAATTTTAACGGTCTTTGGATATACAGTAGGGGAAATATATTTACGTACCACCTTAGAACCCTATCGCAATGACGCGACTTGTTAAACGCCAGGCTATGTCATACAAAAGTCATGTGTATGTCTCTTCGACTAGGTTTTACGGTGGTACGTGTTTTAATTTCCTTGACTGTACGTAAATTCTTTTATCTACACATATATCATAAATGCTCTATAATGCGTTCAGAAACCGTAGGCAATGACCAGCATTATAACAACCAATATTATTATGAGATTTTTTCTAATTTGTTTCTATATTTGTCCAAATTCATTTTTTATTACATTATTTTAATGTGTACAGTCTATAGATTTTTAATAGGTACCTAGCACTAGTAGCTAGTAGCAATGTCAGTCATTGCCCTATGGCTTCTGAACCCATCATAGAGTACTTTGATATGTGTGTAGATAAGGTAATGTATGCAACTGTACATAATTAGGTCGTAAAACACTCATTATGCAACAGTTGCATAAAATACTATATTGTACAAAATACATATTTCACAAAAAGAAATTCAGTGATGTACAAAAACAAACTTATCCTATAAAGGGATCTCTTCCAGTTAACCTTTTACTGAATGA
Source organism: Ditula angustiorana (assembly GCA_963691745.1). Taxonomy (NCBI): domain Eukaryota; kingdom Metazoa; phylum Arthropoda; class Insecta; order Lepidoptera; family Tortricidae; genus Ditula; species Ditula angustiorana. The sequence continues at coordinate 6,741,537 of OY829473.1, forward strand.
AAGTAGTAACATATTGGGGATTTATAGGTCATAGTCCTATAAAGATTATTCTTTTGAGTAGGTATAGATACAAATATGGAATAGTAAATTGTAACATGATAATAACTTTATTTTCTTATTAAGCCTGTAAATTTCCAAAGGTAGTCTTAGCCGAGGGTGGTGGCGTAGGATCTTAGGACATTCACACCCACCAATTGCCGCAAGTGACAGTCTTATAACAGAGTTCCTATCTCACGCGTGATCGAATAATAAGCCCACAATATACACATCCACACGTTACTCCGTATAAGAAAGACAGTAAATAGGAGAAGAACATGAAGGGCATTCGGAAACGGCTAAAGAAAGTTGGTAAGTTATGGTGTTATAGAGTAGCGAGGCGGGTAAAGCAGGGGAAATATGGGCGTGATATTTAAATTAGTGAAAGTTCGGGCTCGGCTCCTCATAGAATGCCGTTTCCGGACACGAGCCCGGGCACGCGACCCGGCGGTTTGTAAAGAGTGTTAATTACAGGTGATTCGGAACTGCTTCGAAAACGTACCGTTACCATTAGACCATTTATCTTTTAATCTGCATCTATTTTATCCGATCATGCAGTGAAACTCCGAACAAACCATAGATCGACACAAGAGCGATAGTAATCAAAGTGGCCCTAAAAATTGTAAGAGGCACTGTCTCGTCAGCGTAGCCTCGAAACTACTTTAGATAGAAACACGAAATGATGACAGTAAGTCTTTCATTACGGAAATAAGCAATAAAAACAGATTTTAAAAGATGTAATCGCAAGGGTTTAAAAAGACGTTAAATCTTTGCAAGGGAGATCCCATATTTTGAACACATACGTGAACGCATACCTCTCTCAGAAAATTTATAAATAAATATACATTTAAAAATAATAAATATATAAGGATTTTTGAAATCCGTTACGTGTAAACTGGTATATATTTGGCATTTATATGTATGTCTGCGCGTTTATCGCGGACATACAGGATCTATCCCTTTCACATAGGCATATTTGTTAAATAGGTATAAAGCCTTATGTTTTTCGATCTTTCGCATTTGGTCGGTTGTTTACATTTTTGTTCCTCAAGTCATCGGATTTTGTTTTAGGCCAGTTATTGAATTAAGTTTTGCAATGTTTTTTGTAACTATTTTGCATTTAATATAGAGGTATAGAATGTAGAGGTAGGTAGGTAGGTATAAACTATACGGATAACATAATTGTACGACGCTCACGAGATTGATGTTTTCAGGAATTTGAACAAGTATTTTATTAACGTTGCCCGCCGTGTGATAAACTCGGTGCTCCGGGATGAACTAATTACTTAGGTCATACTGAAAATTTCTGGATTCTCATCGATAAGACCACATATTATGACTAATGTAAATTTATTGTTTTTCACAGTCTATTCCCTCACTATTTATACACTTTTGCATTCTTTGGAACCAGTGCAAAAAGCTGTTATTCCAGTTTTCCGTAGGGACGTTTTCAATGGCCTCTTGGAACGCATTCACCGCTGTTTCGGGGCTTGTAAATCGTAAATCTGTAAGCTTATCTTAAATTTTCGGGAATGACAAAAAACACAAGGTGCAAGGTTCGAACTGTGTGGCAAATGCATCACCAGTTCTAGATTTGAGGTCTTCAAAAACTCATTTGATACCTTGGCGGAATGTGAGGACGCGTTGTCGTGGTGAGAGACGACTTTGCTGCGAGGACGCTTTTCGTGAAGTTTTTCAATTACTATGGGCAAGCACATATTTACATACCAATCTGAAGTCAATGTCCTTTGGTTTTCTAGCGACACTGTAGTGAAATATCCTGATTTGCCGAAAAAAGAAGCAACCATCTTCGTACCAATGCTTCGACTTTTCTTAACTTTCATCGGCAAATCTTCAAAAGGAAAGACCCAATCTACTGATTGGCTTAATCTTTCCGGTTCAAAGCAGTACACGAAGATTTTGTCACCTCTGACAATATTATATACAGCCAATGACTGTCCTCCATTACATTTTTTTATCATTTTTCGGCACCACTCTACACGCAGTCGTTTCTGATCATCCGTTAAATTATGCAGTATCCATCTAATGCAAAGCTTCCGAACCTTGAGATGTACATACAAAATCTTTTGCACTTGGCTCATACTAATACCTAATGCAGTACAAATTTCCTGAGAAGTATTATTTTTACCGGTTTCTATCAATTGTCGTATTGTAGCAATATTAGTTTCGATAACAGCAGTCGCCGGCCGACCTTCACGAAAATCGTCACAGAGATGATCACGTCCACGTCTAAATTCACCAAACCAGGAACACACAGAGCTACGAGATGTAGCTTCATCACTAAATGCCAATTGAAGTCTCTGGCAACTGTTTTGTTCACTTAGGCCGCAGCGAAAATCATAGAAAATCATGGCGCGAAAATTTTCTCGAGTTAAATCCATAGTAATGTCGACACACAATTTTCAAAACGTTACCACATTAAAAAAACAAATGACAACCACACAAACTAAAATGTATTCTACTCCCAGATAATTCCATTTTCAAAAACCATAATTATTTTTTTATTTTTTTTATTACAAATGGCTAGTTCCAGAAACTTTCAGTATGCCCCACGTATTAATATAAACGGAGGCTTTTATGCAAATTTATTTTGTTATAATCCCGGAGCATTCAGTCTCGCTTTGAAGAGGGTAAGTGCTTCTCGCTCGAACAATGCCGCGTAGATACGTTCACGAGGGCAAAAATATAAACAAGCAACCTTCAAAATATACAGAGCCATATGTCTCTGACAATGAGGTTGAAAAAACGATGGTGAACAAAAAGTTCTTATGTTAATTTAAAAAAGTATGAGAGCAATGATTTAAAAGCTGAGAGGATTAACAAAATCTGACTTAGTGTATATATTATTACAATAGCTAGCTAGGTCAACAGTATTGGTGTACTATGGAGCACAATAAAGCATTTTCGAGAGTCTTGCCCGCTGTCATTCTACTACTCGTGATGTTTAAAAAATAACTATCGTAAAAAACTAAAATATACACAGTTTCTCTTTCTTTAACAAAGTTTTAAAATTTTGGAAACAAAACAAATTTATAAGAATATTGCATTAGAACTAAGTACTTTGACATACGAGCGTCTATTTTACAATATGTATCCATATATATGGTATGTAAGTAAGTAAGTAAGTAAACACTTTATTTTTCATAAAAAACAATACCATACATAATTAAAAATACGTGGGTGGCGAAGGCGAACTTGTCTTTTTGAGAAATCGTCAAGTAATTAGATAATGAATGCTATGTGATATTAAATCGTAATGCAATAAAATGGGAGCACAAGTATATATACCTATACATACATACTATGTCTACGATTGGAGAGGAGAATACAGAAAATAATAGTTACTATCTATGAACAAAAATATGAATTGACATGTTTAGTTCCCGATCGGTAGGAGTATGGTATTTATAGTTGATTATTTTTTATAAAGTATTACTCGCCCTAGAAAAAAAATAATCTTGGTACTTAAGCAAATTATGATAACCTCATCTTTTTAAAAACTCAGCTATGGATCCCAACTAAACCTAAGTATGTACCTACTAACTCACTACATAGTGAAGGCAGTATTGACTCTTGACCGTTTGATTTATACGGGGGATGGGCGCAGCACCTATCAATCTCCTGCAGTGATCAATCACTGCACGTCATGCCCTGCATTTGTGCTGAATGCTGCACTATCCGATTGACCCCTTCAATGTAAACTTGGCACAGTATGCATTTGGATGATTGGACCAAAGACAAGAGAATAACCTTAATAGGTTTAGTTTAAATGTTGTATTTTTTATATGTATTAGAAGGGGAAACAGAAGAACAAGGTTACGTGATGGTAAGAAATCACTGCCGCCCGTGGAGTTTTGCAATTTTAGAAAAATCGCAAGCTGGCCTTTAAAAAAGAAATAGGCTCGTTCCTTCTAGGTCCCTCCCTGGCACATACATGCATTTAGAATCATCAATGCTCGAAGGTTACAGGTAATTTGCGAATTTGGCAGAGGACATGTTATAAAAAAAATTCAATCTGCTTTGTTGTGTTCTTAGCCGATCTTAAACCAAAACTTAGTTATCTTGATAAATTGACATAAAAATGTTTTCCCTTCCGTTTCAACCGCAGCTTTAAAAAAACGACGACGAAACAATACTTGTATTATAAAACCCTACAACAACGCGTTGTTACGCCCCGTCTTATTACTAGTAGTTTTGTCGACAAACTCAACTTAGTTGAACAATGAGGAGGAAATAAAAGAGGAGTTCGTATGACAGTTATTTGAGAGGGACAAACAGGAAGGGGGCGGAGGGAGGGGGCTCGTCGACAGACTGTAATTAGAGGGCTCTCGCCGACACGCGCCAGTTTTCGCCAAATAAAGGTTTTGGGAGCTATTAAAAATTGTAAAATGATCACATAGAATGTCCGATATTATTTAGCATACTTTAGCCTGTCCTTTTCAAACGGGACGGCGTATAAAGCCACATGATTTTATTTTCGATATACCGAGTATTTATTTGTGATTCCGTACGGCAAGTATTGGGTACAATAATTGCTTAGAGAGAGTAGACATGCATTTAATGCTTGTAATCCGTTGTTAATGTAGTAGCACCAAGTAGTATGACGCTGTTACTAGTCTAATAAGAATGCAGTATCTACTTACAACGTTTGCATTCTTCGTATTTGAACTCATATCAAGGCTTTTTAGATTCAAACCGTAACCTCAGTTTAATTCCTTAAAAGGTCTCTAATACCGTATGCGTGCATCCGTAGGTCTCTTTGATCAGTCACCACATTTAAGTGCTTACATATCAATTGTAAGTGATACTTGTGTTTGGAATTGTGGTCAGTGCGAGCCTTGTCAAAGCCGCGCCGATCTTTTTAATCCCGGGCGAGTCTTGTTGGACGTATCCCGTTGCGTAAATGATACGCTTTTCTATTCAAACTGGACTTAATTTACAATTAATTCAGCCAATTTCATGTTGTATATAATAGTATATGTAGTACTATCGACCCGCCCCAGCTTCGTATGGACACAATCAGGATGTAATATACATAAAAAAACTTCTGGAAAATTTCCAAAATGACAGTGGAAATCGTATCAAATTCCATTGAGTGGTTAAAAAGGACAGTCAGTAATAGATAGATTACTTTATACTATGTAAAGATAAATATGTTCAGGTCACACATATTATATGTATACTACATCAGTATTACGTATTAATTTGTGTATGTTAAACTATCACATATTTTGCCCACAAGTCTTTGCAACAAAATATGAATAGGTATAACTACTATTTTAAACGTATACCTACACCTTTTGTAACATTTAGTTAAATAAATCTTATATTTGGCGAGATTACTGTATTGGCTAATAAATCTCGACAATTGCTGCTTCCCAAAAAATTTACCGCCAAACATTACGGCGAATTATCACTTGGCAACATACCATTTCGCATATTTACTGTTTAAGATAAAGTTTGGATACTAATTCATTTGGTCGCCGTTCATGTTCTCAAATCCATTAGCGACGTCCTGTAATTGGCTGGGTATTGTATTTAATGTTGGTTTGTATTTTTTTATGGAATACTACCACCCTTTAAATAAAAAATAAAAAAATAGTCTGTAGCGGCCAGAGAGTACCATCAGCATCAGCAACCTTAGGGTGTCTAGACGAAGTGACACCCGGTTTGCGTCAATTGCGGTAGAAACGACATAATGTATGGATTTGACATTAACATTCGACACATTTTGACCTTTGTTTCCGCTACCTCACCTCAAGTACATCATGGACCATGTCGTTTTTAGGTACTAACATTGACGTTAACGGAATGTCACATTGACTAGCCACCCAGAACAGCTCAATCAGCTATACATGCGTCGATCACGCAGTATCCAACGCTAACTGACCGGCGCGTGGCTAAGGCTTAGCCCGGATTCTGTTAGGGGGGGGGTAAGAAAAAATTACCTATTTAAAATACTTTACGGTTCGTGAGCATTCCTGCTAATCAGCTGCATCTTCTTGGGGGGGCCGCTGTCCTACCCTGCCCGTACCTCGCTATGCGTCTGGCGCGTGGCGCTGCACGGCAGAATACTATCATGCCGCAGAGGGCGCAGAACAAGTTGAGCTCCATTACATTCTGCTCAGTGACGCGGCCTCGTAAACAACTAAATTAATCTCCTTCCTTCTATACGTAGGTACATGTATATTCCAGAGATTGTAAATAGCATGTAAATAATCTTTTCGATATCCATATTATATAGTGTGCGTATTCCAACCCAGACACTCATTAACAAAATATATCATTCTTTAGATATCCAGGTGAAGGTAAGGGCTATTTTTGATATGTTGTGATATATGCCTCCTCTCCGAAACTTTTTGATTATTATTGCATGAAGTGCACTAGTAGTTGGCAAATAATAAGTGTGATATGAATTCATTAGAGCAAATATTTTTTCACTGATTGTTTTGCTAAAGTGAAACATATCAGTTACTGTTACCTTTGGGAACTCCCCAATCAATTGAAGTAAAATATGTCGGCAAAATAATTTCATAAAGTGATATGATCCTAAGAAATAGCTAACAGGAATCTGTTAGAAAGAACCCACACTCTTTCTCTTTAACTAAAAGTTGGTTTTACTTTTTTTAAATATATAGTGTAACAGAACATATGTAAAGTTGCATTTAAAAGGACTCTCAGCACCGTCTCCCGACCCGACAAATGGTACAGCTCGTTGAAACGCATCTCGGCCTGTCTTCTCCATCTGAACATATATTGTTCCAGCTAGCAGTCGCCGCCAGGAGGACCAATATTTGCACAACCCGCCTTGACTTACAATCCATGCACGATTTCCTCTTTCAAATACCTATTACTTTAATCGAAACATTTGAAATTCGAATCGTGTTTTCTTATCGAAGAGTCTAACTAGGGTCGCCTGAAATAGGAATTGACTCGTTGAATTCATTGAGAGGTGAGATGAAGCGCAAAAAAAATGTTTTCTAGTCATGAAATAACTGTTAAAGTACTAAATGACTGACTGTGAATTAATAATAATCGACTCTAGTTTTCAAAGTACTTACCATGTTTTCTTCGAATAATACCGAGATAGGTATGTATTTCGACTAATCATTTACCCTGCCTCAAGGTTGCAAATGTTATGACGTTTAGTAGTGGAAATTTAACTTAACGTTTTAATGGAGCGGCATTGTTTGGTGTTAGTTTAAATTCTGTGATAAACGAACAAGTCGGGCAAAGTTGAGGCGAGTGGGCCGCACTGTGCAGCGTCCGCCTGCACAATTAAACTATGTCGCTATACGTTGGCATTAATCCTGACAACTATTATTTCGCATATTAATTTTGTGCATATTTTACTTTTAATGTCTATTGATGATGTTTTCTTTGGTTTTCGCTGTCTCGTATCTTCCTTTCATCACCTATAGAAGTTTCATGTTATTAATTGTAACATAATAATTGTTAGTAAAAGTTGACCAGTTTTCAAGTCTTGGCGCTTTAACATTTTTTCCTTTCCACTGTCGATATATATCAGTTGTCTAGTTAGTGCACATAGTAATTAGCTTTGCTTAGTTTGAAACCAGGTCAGTAGGTGTAAATTGTATCTGTTACTTTCTTCTTTCGAGGTTTAGAGATTTTGGTTACTTTTAGTGCAAATTACTTTTAAAAATGTGAAACAAACTGAAAACTTGTCAACTTTTAATAACAATTATTATGTTACAATTAGACTTGACTAACTGAAGTTTATTTTTTAACATTCTTGTGTAAATTACAGTTTTGGCGAAATATCACTTGCTAGATTACAAAAATTCGACAAAACGTAGGTTCGGTCAAGTGTAATTTTGTATTAGTGATAGGTACCTAATTCTGCTAACTATATGCTACTTCTCAACCCATTAAACATTAGAACTCCATTCATAATAGCCGATTGATTTTTATGGAGCGCATCTGTTGGGCAGTAGGTACTCGGCCCCACTCAAGGCTCTGGGCGTCGGCTAAAACGCCGGCCGGATTTTCCGATTCATATCCTTTAGAATTCTTCCGGGCGGCGCGAGCACCTCCGCTCGCACTTTTTTTTCATTTTACTCCCTATTAACGGTGTGGAGGGCGATAATGAACCTGCTTTCAAAGCGCTCGACCCAGTCAGATGCACTCAGAACACGAAAATAATACTCCGGTGAGATGCCATTAGGCGATAAGTGCGCCATTTTGGTTGAATATAGTCTTACTTTTTTGGACGGGGGTCCTCGTAATGCTTAAACTACATGATATGATTCATTGAAATACGAGTGTGAACTAAAAAAAAACGTTCCATTCTGTGATATTTATTTTTCTTTTCGTCATATGACCTTTAGAGATATAATTAGTACGTGCGCTTAAAGCCGAGTAAAATACTTAACGACTGTTGTCATGCCCAAAGTTTTCAAGATACCGCAAAAATCTCATATTTTCTGTTAAACTTCAACAAGATAATCATTCAGTTATCAAACTCTACTTAGACAAAATAAAAAAAGTTGCTTAAGTATTACAAAAAATAAAAACGGAGGTAGTGATATGCAAAAGAGCACAGATTTATCGAGTAAATGCTGACATTTTCACAAAAGCGCTTAAATTGCGTGCGGCGACATGCTAAACTGCCAGTTGTAATTTTGCTGCGGTTGAATTACGTTCGAAAACGACTGATTTTAAAAAAAACGTAACGTTAACGTTTCGAAATAAATAACACGAAAATCATGTTTAACCATCCCAACAGGCTTCAAGCTCGCTAACAAATATTTACTCAAGTAATTAAGCACGGCGTAACAAATTCACCTGCGAGACTAACTACAGCCCGATTGAGTAATTAGAGCTGACGCACGGCGATTGATCGCATCGCAACACTGTTGTGCTACATTATAGCGCAATTATAGCTTCCGTCTCGTTAAAGTAATTTTACTGCGCACTGGCAACCGCCTCGCCATGTAACAGATAAACTTTATGATCCACGCTAAATAGCCTAATGAAAAACCCCTCAAACTCGCGCAGTCGACATTAAAGGTCATCGATAAAACAAATATCATAATCTAATATTAGCCCGGATAAGTTCAACGTTTTATTACAGATTCCTCGAAGTTTTGAAGGGAGCGTGTTCTTAGATCTAAGTTTATGTCTCAATTATGCGCAATGATATAACAGTTAGTAAACGTACAGAATTAGGACATTTACATGTTGTAATTTGGGAGCTTTTCCATTGATGCATATGCGTATGTTTATTTATTTATGAAATGCATAAACCTGAGCATTTTTAAATTACAAATAGTTGTAGTTTAATGTAAATAATAATAGTTCTAGTTCTACGAGTATGTGGCTATAATTTAATCAAAAGTATAGCGTAATCGCGTCAATATGATGTCTTGCTTAGTTAATTAGACACTTTGCTCAGTCAGGCCTTATAAGGTTGGTAAAATCTTCCATAAAATCTTTCAATTGAACACATATAGAGTCGTTTATAAATTTTATAGCTAAACGTGCGACTGGCCACAAAACACACAACAGTATTAACGGGTTAATCCCGAAACGCCCATATTTCTCCCTTTTAACAAAAACCCAAAATTATTTCAATGGGGCCGCGCCGTTCGTACACATTAGCGGCGGAGCTCATCCTCTCACATTTCTTTTTCCCCTTTCGACGCTAACCCGAAAATATTTGGAAGTTGGCCACCCAGCATTAGCATAAGTCGCGTGGCGTGGCGGTTTTGCCATCGGCGGGCATTCGGCGGGGGTCCGAGTGTCCCTCGCTGCACCAAATGGCGGATTTAATTCAATACAGCACCGTAATTAACGTGCTTACGGGTTTCAATTTATTCGCCGCACTAAAGCGATCGGAGAGTGATTACAGCGTTTTATTAATCATGATTGTGATTTCGTAAACTGATAATTATTGTTGTTTTTTATGCTATTTTTACAAACGATTTTATTACTATTCGGCAATTGTGACTTTTGACAAATAAGAGATAAATGTACCGCACACAATGGACTTTGTTATTGTTTACACTAGGGAATTTCTATTCGTTGCTACAACCAATATTAGAGAGATGAGAAGCTGAGAAAATTACAGTAAATAGTACGCGCATATTCGCAAAAGAGCATCAGCCGAAAGTTCACAAAAGGCAACAGAATCAATTTTATTCGTGCCGTGACGCATGGAGCTGGCAATATTTCAAATTCTCTTTGATGCAATATTTCCCTTGCTCTCGTTTCTTTCTCGTTACATAACAAGGATAGCATTATCTATATTTGCGAAGTTAATATTTCCAGATATTTGATGCCAACTTCATAATAACTCCCGCTAAGCTAGCGCGCCAGTATAATATCAGTAGGTAGAGGGATAAGCTTTTGTGCATGAAATTTTATCTCATCATTTTGTAGTTTTTCCTGTCATAGTGCTATCTTAAATGTTAGATATTATTTATTTATCGATGTTAGGTGAAGAAAACTTTTGTGAATGTAAGAAATAAAGAAGACTTCGATGTTTGAAAGTGGAATTTGACGTTTCTTATTGAACGAAGTTCCTTATCATCGGCACTACGGTCGATTGTTCCACTTTTTATCACTCTGATTTATGGCGCTTATCTCGATTCCGTTCCCTTACAGACAGTGAGCTACGACAAAGTGGTACGGTTGAATCAATTACTTAGGCAGTAGCATTTTCAATTTGCCGTTTTAAACGATTACGCTATTACATTAGAAATTTACTGTCAGGTTGTAAATCGAACAGGCTAAGGAACAGTTCAGGCTTTTGAGTAAAATGTGAGCAAATTATAGTGAGGCTTTGCGATAACGTTTTAGAGGGTAGCAGGTCAGTTGTCCGGGTTCGGTTGTTGGGGCGGGTGGCAGCGAGCCGTGAACTATTGCCGCCTCGCGGTGGTTGACGGCTGCGCATAAAACAATACCGAGTAATGAAATTTGTGGAAAAGCGCGGCATTCGGCGCACGTCCGCGCGCCGGCGCCGCGCAAATTGCCGCCTAATTAAATTACGAGCCCATGCAGCCTTCACACAGAGGGGACATTCATTCGACCCTTGCTCCTCTTTTCTTTTACTACGAGAAGTCACGACTTCTTTAAACATAGGTGTAAGACTCTAAGAAGAGTATTCAAAGAAGAGCATTTTCAGAAGATGAGAATTATTTGTCAATGAACTTGAAATTTTGGTGTCCGTAGACTACCTATTTCTCTTACGTTTCTTGCCTTAGTTCCGTAAGACTCCTAGAACTCTAAAGTATTATTAAATGGACCAAGAACTCGTAAATAAGCAATATTTTTAAGAGCATTATGTAAGTTAGGTATATATTTATCTATGGGCTGTAGTAGCCTAAAAATAAATGATTGTGTTATAATATTCTGTTAACGTTTCTCTTGTTACTGTAGAACTACCAACTTACTGGCCAAAAATAAGTTCGTAGTTCAGTTATTTATAGTTAAGTACCTTCTTGACAATGTTACTTTGGAAACCAACTTATGTCAGCTCATGGATAGTCACTGGCAAAATATTTCTACTGTTTTGTATGTTGCAAGATCAACAAAGATGCAGTAATAGATCTGGAACATGGCTTTTTTTTAACTAATACCATCTAACACTATGGATTGAAAGTTCGAAATAAATTATTTATATTTGAATTTTACAAATTTTTCTACCCGGTTTTGCCCGGGGATTATTAACAATTTTCAGTCAGTCAGATGTTGCCGACAGTTTTATGAGTCGTATTTTTCGGTCATTAAATTTTGTTCAGGCGAAATTCAATTGATATAGTGCATGTATATATATTTACTTATCTCGATGTGAATTTTTATAGAGAGATGTGACCAATAGCATCTCAAAGGCAATAAAATTCTCTATCTGTCGAGGTATTAACCATAAATCAGCGATAAATCGTGTGACCGGTAGGTGGTAGCTACTGGCTAACATCGGGTTTTTGTCACGGCACCTATACTCGTAAAAAGCCGAGATTGTAGCAGAGATACAGCAAAAATGTACAAAGTTACAATCGCGTGTTGAAGGAACTCGCCAAGGCGCGTCGATTAAGTAAGAAATTAGCGAAATCGGTTAATCCCGACTTGTGCTGATTTGAAGTTTAGCACACCATTGCTAAATTCACCGCCGCCTCCGCGCATAATGGCGTAGACTCCAACACCCTCTACGTCCAAGATGACGAATGTTGAAAAGTTGCAGCTGTATCGGGCGAGGCAGAAATCGAATTCACCTCAAAAAAACAAGGTTCTCTGTTTGGGGTGTGGCACCCCGATCGAGTTCGTGCTACCGGCATTTTTTTCGTAATAAAGTACCCTGTATTATTCAGGGTAATTAAGTTTACTAATATAATAAAATAAAAACTTAATATAAATATATTACTGAAAAAATATAATCATTTTCTTAGTATAAACACAGTATAGATATAACCAGTAAGGAATCTACGTACAAACGCTCGGAACCGACGCACGCACACAGACGCACGCTCAACACGGCCGCTAAGGCTGCTAAGGCGGCCGTCAGTCGCGGCTGCCGCGTCGAGACGGGTAGACGCGGTATGTGTCTGTTTATCGCGTCGCGTGCGCCTGCGCCCCAGACAGTCCGCGAGCTTATTAAAGATACCAGGAAGGTATTGCGTTGTACATGGCTGCTTAAACTCGACTTTTTCAAAGCCAGAGCTTTCATTTTTTAGACTCCCTGGTGATGTTAAAAGGTAGGAATGATTTATAATTATTAAATAACTAGCTGACCCGGCGAACTTCGTACCGCCTAATTATTGGAGGCATATTTGCTCACCGTTTAGACCTACCCTGGACTACGACAAACATTTTAAAACCAAAATCAGCTCAATCGGCCCAGCCGTTCTCGAGTTTTAATCAGACTAACGAACAACAATTCATTTTTATTTATATAGAAGATAGGTAGTTATTTTCTTAACACGTTTTTATTAGATCGAGATGTTATATTTATAAAAATCTAAGAAGCCGCATTTCCCCTTTGGCTCTTTTGGTGAGGTACCTAGTACCGTTAAGAAAATAAGAGAAAGCAGCCGCCATTTTGAACTTTTTAGCTATTTGACCGATTGCTTTCAAAATCGATTTCTAAGGAACTTTGTGGTTTCCGACAAAAAATCCGTTTACAGAATGAGAAAATATGGCCGCCATCTTGAAATTTTTAGTTATTCGACCGGTTGCTTTAAAAATCGATATCTAAGGAACTTGGTCGTTTCTGACAACAAATCCGTTAAGAAAATAAGTAAAAGTAGCCGCCATCTTGAAATATTTGGTTATCCGACCGATTGCTTTCAAAATCGATATCTAAGGAACTTTGTGGTCTCCGACAACAAATCCGCTAACAGAATGAGAAAATATAGCCGCCATCTTGGAATTTTTAGTTACTCGACCGATTGCGTTCAAAATCGATATCTAAGAAACTTTGTCGTCTCTGACAACAAATCCGTTAAGAAAATAAATAAAAGTAGCCGCCATCTTGAAATTTTTAGTTATTTGACCGATTGCTTTCAAAATCGATATCTAAGGAACTTTGTGGTCTCCGACAACAAATCCACTAACAGAATGAGAAAATATAGCCGCCATCTTAAAATTTTTAGTTACTCGACCGATTGCGTTCAAAATCGATATCTAAGGAACTTTGTCGTCTCTGACAACAAATCCGTTAAGAAAATAAATAAAAGTAGCCGCCATCTTGATATTTTTAGTTATTCGACCGATTGCTTTCAAAATCGATATCTAAGGAACTTTGTGGACTCCGACAGCAAATCCACTAACAGAATGAGAAAATATAGCCGCCATCTTGAAATTTTTAGTTACTCGACCGATTACTTTCAAAATCGATATCTAAGGAACTTTGTCGTCTCTGACAACAAATCCGTTCAGAAAATAAATAAAAGTAGCCGCCATCTTGAAATTTTTAGTTATTCGACCGATTGCTTTCAAAATCGATATCTAAGGAACTTTGTGGTCTCCAACAACAAATCCACTAACAGAATGAGAAAATATAGCCGCCATCTTGAAATTTTTAGTTACTCGACCGATTGCTTTCAAAATCGATATCTAAGGAACTTTGTGGTCTCCGACAACAAATCCGTTAGCAGAATGAGAAAATATAGCCGCCATGTTGAAATCTTCTAATTTTGTTTTTTTATCATTTTGATTTTTTTTAATTACCCAATTCTATTTGTAATCTAGTTAATCATTATACCTAGGTAAAACCAAATAAACTGTGGCGTCCCCACAAACAAATATTTAAATTAAATTACATTATAAAATAATGCACGAGAAAACGCAATTGCATGCTTCTGCACATGAATACAGCGCTTGCTGCAAGTCCCGTTAAGCTGCGCGTGCGCCGGCCGCCTCGATCGCCGGCCGCCGCCCGCCAGTGCTTTTCTGTATCCGACGGCGAATGCACGCGCATTTTGCTCCCGCCAATTTACTCTCGCGACGCTTATGCTTACGCTAAAGACTATTTATTATAAGTCCTATTGACTCAGTGCTTGCAGTGCTTAGACGCTTTATGTGCTTCCGTGCTAATTTAAGTACAGTGATAGACAATAAGTAAATAGTTAAGAAAAATTGTGGCACGAACATTAAAGGTGTTAATAATATCAAAACTTTTGTACGTTATTTGTGCACCACTTGTTTCGTTCCCCATACTGGTGACCCCGACGACAAGAAACCAAGATGGCAGGCGAGAAGAATAACGGTGCCGAGTCCGCCACCGAATCGCTCCCGGTGCAGAACACCGGACAAGACATTTTTGAAGACGCTTCAAATCAGGCGAGTTTGTTCCGTGTAGGCGTAAGAGTTCCCCCATTCTGGCCAGATAGACCGGCACTTTGGTTTGCCCAAATAGAGGGACAATTTATTCTTTCCGGGATTACGTCAGATACGACTAAATTTTATTATGTGACATCACACCTCGATCATAAATACGCCACAGAAGTAGAAGATGTCATAACTAATCCCCCTAATGGAAATAAATACGAAACCCTTAAGGCCGAGTTAATACGTAGACTGTCTGCCACTCAGGAACAGAAAGATAAACAGCTGCTTATGCACGAGGAGCTTGGCAATAGGAAGCCTTCTCAATTCTTACGCCACCTACTACACCTCGCTGGCTCAAACCAATTGCCCGACGCTTTTATCAGGACCGTATGGACCAGCCGTCTTCCAATCAATTTACAGACGATCGTAGCCTCGCACCCTGAAATGACTCTCGTTAAACTTGCTGAATTGGCAGATAAAATACAAGATTATGCGTCGCCCAGTTTTCAGATTTCGGAGGTCTCGCCCACGCCGGGTACATCATCAGCACTCAGCCCCTACATCAGGCCGCCAATGTACTCTCCCATGGAGACCATGTCACTGCAGCTGGCCGAACTGTCCAGACAAATGGCAGCATTGACAACCCATGTACTTCAGCAGCATTCCCGCCCCGACACTAGAGCCCCTAAAGCGGTAAGCAAACGTCCTAAGCCAGCTTTACCCGCGCAGGTGCGCAAGAACGGCGTATGCTGGTACCACCGCAGATTCGGCCCACTAGCCACCAAGTGCACACATCCGTGCGAGTACAAGCCGGAAAACTGATGAGGCAGCCTGAAGTGGCCGAAAACGACTGCCTGACACGAAACGGCCGCCTATTTGTCACGGATAAGAGGAGCAAGGTACAATTTCTTATAGACACGGGAAGCGATCTTTGCGTATACCCACGATCGAAAATGAGGACTCGTCAAACTAAAACCGACTTTCAGCTATACGCCGCCAATGGTTCAACCATCACAACCTACGGCTACGCTCATCTGGAGTTGGATTTTGGACTGCGACGCGCTTACCCCTGGCGATTTGTAATCGCTGACGTCACGAGGGCCATCATCGGTGTAGATTTTTTGTCACACTATCAACTTATAGTCGACTGTCGCAATCAACGCCTCATAGATAGCACAACACTCAATAAAACGCCAGCGACACCTGCTCTATCTTCACACTCTATATCATCTATCAAGACTCTCATAGGGGAATCAAGATACCATGATATTCTTCGAGACTTCCCTGACGTTACTCGTCCATCAGGTACTCAGCGTGTGACAACTCATAGTACCATGCATCATATACGGACGACAGCAGGCCCACCAGTCGTTAACTCTCCTCGACGCCTAGCTCCAGACAAGCTCAAGATCGCCAAAGAAGAATTCGAGTCCATGCTGAAAAGTGGAACTGCTCGCCCTTCTGAAAGCTCGTGGTCGTCGCCCTTGCATTTAGCACCAAAAAAAGACTGTGGATGGCGCCCCTGCGGTGATTACAGGATGCTCAACGCGCGTACAATACCTGACCGCTACCCTATTCGCCACATCCACGATTTCACTCAAAATATAGCAGGAAACAAGGTGTTTTCGACCATCGACCTCGTGAAAGCATACAACCAGATACCCGTGAGTGAGGAAGATATCCCGAAGACTGCTATAACTACGCCCTTCGGACTGTACGAATTTCCTTACATGACTTTTGGGCTCAGGAACGCGGGGCAGACATTCCAGAGATTTGTCGACGAGATGACCCGTGGCCTGGACTTCTGTTATACCTACTTGGACGATTTCCTTGTATACTCTAAGTGTCAAAAAACACATGAAGATCACCTTCGTCAACTCTTCTCTAGACTCCAGCAATACGGGATGGTCATCAATACATCCAAATGTGTCTTTGGGGCATCAGAAGTTACTTTCCTTGGCTACAGGATCTCAAGTGACGGCATAAAACCACTCGACACCAAGGTTCAAGCCATTAAAGAATACCCAGCACCGAAGACTGTTAAGGAGCTTCGAAGGTTTTTGGGAATGTTAAATTTTTATCGTCGATTCATTCCCAACGCAGCCCGACTTCAAGCACCGCTGAACGCCTTCCTGACTGGCTCTGTAAAGGGTTCACATCCGGTGGACATAGCTGGTGACGCTCTAAAAGCATTCGAAGACTGCAAGAATAGCGTTTGTCAAGCAGCTCTCTTAGCACACCCAGACTGTAATGCAAAGCTTTCTCTGATCACCGATGCGTCCGATATATCGATGGGAGCAGCAATTCATCAGCATCAGAACGGTTCTTGGCAACCTTTAGCGTTTTTCTCTCGAAAACTGACCCCAGCGCAACAGAAGTACTCTCCATATGACCGAGAGCTTCTCGCCATCTACGAGTCAATCAGATATTTTAGACACCTGCTAGAAGCCAGAGACTTCACGGTATATACGGATCATAAGCCGATAACCTTTGCATTCACCACGAGGCGTGACAAGTGCTCACCACGTCAACATCGATACTTGGACTACATAGCGCAATTTAGTACCGATATACGTCACATCTCAGGCAGAGACAATGTGGTTGCCGATGCACTGTCAAGAATATCCTCCATCGCTGTTACCATAGACTACAAGGCACTTGCAGCCGACCAGAATTCGGATTCTGAACTGCAAGAGTTACTTAAGAAAGGTTCCTCCCTGAAATTGAAAAAGGTCAATACAGAAGGAACAAGCTTGTACTGCGACTTTTCTCAGAGTACGCCAAGGCCATATATCACTCCAGCCTTCCGCAAACAAGCTTTCGACAGCCTTCACAAGTTGAGCCACCCAGGGACAGCAGCGTCTGCCAAACTAATTGCTGACAGATTCGTATGGCCTGGCGTTCGTCGCGATTGCAAGACCTGGGCACAGAGTTGCCCAGACTGCCAGCGCAGCAAAGTAACCCGCCATACATCCGCTCCTCTTACCCCCATTCACACTCCCTCCGAACGCTTCTCCCATGTTCACATGGACCTCATAGGTCCCTTACCAATTTCGAATGATTTCAGATACTGCCTCACTGTAATCGACAGGTTCACTCGATGGCCGGAAGTCTACCCGCTGACAGACATGACAGCGGAGACCTGCGCCATGGCTTTTGTCTCCGGCTGGGTTGCACGCTTCGGCTGTCCGCACAAGATTACTACCGACCGTGGCAGACAGTTCGAGTCCCACCTGTTCCGGAGCATCGCAGTCATCTTGGGCGCTAAACACTGCCCAACTACAGCGTACCATCCTGAGTGCAACGGCATGGTGGAGCGCCTTCACCGCCAGCTTAAAACCGCAATAATGTGCCACGCCAATAGCCAATGGTCCGAAACACTTCCACTTGTACTCCTAGGCATTCGGAGCGCCTGGAAGGACGACCTCAAAACCTCTGCAGCAGAGCTAGTCTACGGAGAGCCCCTCAGACTACCTGGAGAGTTTTTCAGTCCTGCTACTAATCTCATAGTCGACGTGTCAGACTTCGCATCCCGACTGCGCAGACACATGGCAAACCTGAGCCCAGAACCGGCATCATGGCATGGTACAAAACCATTTTACATACCCAAGGACCTCCAGACTTCAGAATACGTATACCTTCGCCAGGGTCCAGCTCGGAAATCCCTCGAAGCCCCATACTCTGGTCCATACAAAGTCCTAGAGAGAAGCTCCAAAACTTTCAAACTGGACATCCAAGGCAAGGAGTCAACGGTAACAATAGATCGATTGAAACCAGCTTACTTGTTCCGCAGCACCAGATCATCATCACCGCCAGGCCAAATCGCAGAAAGAAAGACTCGAAGCGGCAGGATAGTTAAAAAACCTGAATACTATCGCCCGTGAAACGGTCTCGGCGGGGGAGTATTGTGGCGTCCCCACAAACAAATATTTAAATTAAATTACATTATAAAATAATGCACGAGAAAACGCAATTGCATGCTTCTGCACATGAATACAGCGCTTGCTGCAAGTCCCGTTAAGCTGCGCGTGCGCCGGCCGCCTCGATCGCCGGCCGCCGCCCGCCAGTGCTTTTCTGTATCCGACGGCGAATGCACGCGCATTTTGCTCCCGCCAATTTACTCTCGCGACGCTTATGCTTACGCTAAAGACTATTTATTATAAGTCCTATTGACTCAGTGCTTGCAGTGCTTAGACGCTTTATGTGCTTCCGTGCTAATTTAAGTACAGTGATAGACAATAAGTAAATAGTTAAGAAAAATTGTGGCACGAACATTAAAGGTGTTAATAATTTATGGTTAATTGAACTTACCTAAAGTGAACTTCAACCAAAATTATACGAGTTGCTGCATCCGTAGAGATTTAATAAACCATGTAGTCCGTTTTCCGTGGTACTGCATCTTCACACGATTTTTAGAAAACCTTTTAACAAATCTAAAAAGAAAAAAGGCTGAATGCATATCAATTCCTTTACCCCTTTCCCAAGTGTCGCGTAATAGAAAGTGCGGCTGTCATTCGTTTTAGAGTAATATCTTCTTAATTCTGCTATTTTTGGGGCAACTTAGCAAACCTAAGGGAGGGTAGGGACCTTAAATCTCTACGGATGCAGCAACTCGTATAATTTTGGTTGAAGTTCACTTTAGGTAAGTTCAATTAACCATAAATTATACTTCATTGCTGCATCCTAGGAGATTTAATAAACCATGTAGATGTTTAGCGCTCCAATGCAGAATTAAAGGCAGTTTTAAAGAGAGACATGTGTACTTAACTCAGTCAGGTTGTAAGAGGTAAAGTAACCCTTACTGAACATAGCTACGTTACACCATTAATTAAAACCTCAGCAAAAAAACTCACCCTCGCGTAGTGTCTACTAACGGTAAATCATATAATATAGTGAAGCAGACAGAAGACCTGGTCCAGCCAGCTGCGTGTTTGATGGCGTCTATGGAGACTCCGGTGCAGCGCAGCGTTGCTGAACCATCGACAGTTTGACTATTTATAGTTGAACTCGAAACAAAAAAATATATTGCAAATAAAAATAAAAAAGTATCACAATACCGATAGGCCCATCGATAGCATCGGTACCATCGATAGTTATTAAAATCCAATACCATCGATAGATATGTTGTCGCAATGCTAGTGCAGCGAGCCGCCAACATTGCCGCATGCTGTTAGAGGAACAAAAAACCTCGACAAGGGGTTGACAATGAATCGGTCAGCGACTGTTAAAAAAGACGTGTTCAGTCTAAGTAGGCAGAGAGAGTTTTACTGGGCGAATGCTAGGATTTCCTAGAAAGTAAAGGAGTCTTCTTTGGATTAGCTCTATTAGCAGTTGATGTTTTGATTACATCGTCTATTGTGAGATTAATGTTTATCTTGACCGTTACAAAACTTTTGATTTTAACAAACCACAGTGTCTGTATTCAAAGGCTTTGTACCTTCAGTTGATAAGCCCAGAAAAAAAAACAAATAACAAAAATTTTTTGGTCATTAGTTCTAAAGACAATGACTCATTCGCTGAATGATTAGAAAGGTCAGATAATACAATGCCAAAATCCCAACCACTTTGATATCTTGGTACATTAGGCCTAATTAGAAAAAACAAATCTGTTAACACTATTATGGGTACGGATTTCTTTAACAGGTACCTAATTTGAGCGATGATGCTGATCTAATATAAATGATTTCAATGTGACACATTTGGCCCCATTTTTAACAAACTTCAGTATTAGAAATTTTACATTTCTGGCCTAGTTGCTTTAAAAGGTGTCATGCTGGGAAAGAATGGATGTGATGTTCTAAAAGTGTGGGGGAACTATTATTTTCATTTGGTGTTAAAAGTAAAAATAATAATAATACCTTTGAAATACTTTAAAGGACATGAATAAGCCATGGCTGGCCTGGCCAATAAAGAACTATTTATACTCCAGTTGTTTCATCATAATGATTTCTTAATACACAAAGATAGGGGATGGAAAAAAAAAAAAACATAAGAGAAAGAAACTGTTGTTCCTGTTAAAAAAATTGAGGATTAAATGTATCAATTTTTAAAAGAAAAATACTTCTGGAGCTTACTGCCAACCTTGCTGCTTCCTAGTTTTTTCTGTGATCGTATGAATGACTTCGCAAATTACTATATAATATATATATATATATATATATATATATTTTTTTTTTATTTTTATTTATATATTATTATTATTTTATATTGTTGGTCGAAATAAATAATTGCTCGACTTGGCGGGGGCACTACCGTGCCCCCCAGATTCTAATTTATTCTGTTCTATATTTATGGTATTAATGTAGGAATTGTCTCCCGCCCATCCTATTTATATGAATAACTAATACCAGTATGGTGTCGTCAATCCTTAATAAAATTTCTGAGCTGTTCACATTTTGACGGAAATACTTTAATGCTATAGAAGGTACTACAACAACTCCAAATAGGTTAAGGTTATTTTTTTTTTTTTTTTTATTATTATTATTATCTTCTTAAAATTATTAGTATTATTATTTTCAATTTTTACTAACAATTTATTGTGATATAGAAACTTCCCCGTCTCGAAAGAGACTGGTCAGAGTAGTAGATTTCTAATTAGAAATGATCTTCCGAACAGGGTTGTTGAGTAACTTTTCTTTTCCACTATATTAAATTATCTGCAATCACTGGGCTGACTTTTATCTTCGAGTCACATTTTTGATTTTTTAATAATGCAATGTTCTTGTTGCTTTCAAAAAGTTATGTATATATTGTATATATAGTTATGTATGGCTGGTTAGCCATTCACATAACTTTTTCCAGCTACATCATATGGTTATATAATGTAGCTGGACAAACAGCAGTGAGTGTTCCTATAAACTATCTAAATTTACATATTGTTCCTAAGGATTTTTATACCTATGGATATGTCTAGACCTATATATATATATATATATATACTTTCATAAATCTTGTTTCTTTCCTTTGTTGGTAATTCTAAGGTCATGTTTTGTGAATTAGGATAAAACCTAAAAACATATAAGTGCTATTAGGTATGAAAATACTTTTTTCCTAATTGATTTTAAAATTCCATGTTTTCTAGTGTCACTAGTTAATTTCATTGTGCCATCTTAACAGCCCCATAGTTTGTGCCCTTTGGCACGTAAGAAAGCAAGTGCAGGTTTTACCAATTTTGTAAATTTTTAATGGTGCGGAGCACGGACAAACCATAATTATTATGCAAGTGAATTCCATTGAATTATTATCCAATCTGAAACAGATATTTCTGCAAGATTTATGCCTTGGCTTTAGAAAAATAAGCATCCTTAATATTGAGTGTTGTCATGTATAAAAACTTTGGATAGTAAATTAGCAGCAGTGTCAATCTTCCATTTCAAAATAAGTATGCAAAATAAATATGTTGAGTGCTTTTAAATTAAGAATAAATCGGAAATTTCCTTTACCTATTGGTGTTAGAAAAATATAAATAAATTGACCTCTACAGTCCTTACATGACTTGATCCAACTTAAACACTTCAGTTTTTTAATAGACATCTACATTTTTGTGCAAAATGTAATTCACCTCCTTCAAACTATCTCCAGAATTTACGGTTATATGTAACCAATTATATAGATAAAACTGTATACAATTAGCATGTACCTGTAGTACTGTATACAACTGGTATGTACCTCTAGCGGCAGCCTCGAAGGTCCTGAGGGCGGTTCGCCTGCGCTGTTGGGTGCCGGCGTGCGGGCGGCTGCCGCGGTGGCGGGGTAGGGCGGGTAGCAGCATGAGGACGCAGGACGCGCTCGCGCTGTTCCAGGCTGAGTCTTGGAGCTGGTTTCATAATTTGAAGACTGTCTTCGAAATTGACTTGGTAGTTTTGATGTTATCGCCTAAATTATTTCAAAAAATAAATTTATCCCGCATTACAGCTTGGATAATGTTAATGAAGCTTTTGTCCAGCATTGAAATTAAATCTGCAGTTCATGGTCTTCTTATAGTGTAGGTCTTCTTTTAGTGTAGGTCGTATAAAGTCTAATTTGTTTTTGGAATGTTTTTAGTAATTCCAAATTTATTAAAATCTTTCTGATTATCAGTTACCATATCAGGTTGACCAGTTTAATATACCAACCCTTAGCTTGTTCTGCCTTTTCCAACTTCTTATTTATGTTGCTGATAGCATTTACCTTTAGGGCCTTTGATGCTTTAAAAATTCTCAACGAACAATATTTTGGGTAGCAGTGCCTTTGTCTGCAATGTTTGCCTTGACGAGTATTGTTAATTTCAGAAGTCATTGGAGTAATGGTCGCTATTGATTGCGGCTGGTTGGTTGTTGTTAAACCAGAGAAAAAATTTAAGTTGAGTATTGTTAATATTTCAGAGAGATTTTTTTTTTTTTCTTATTAAGTGGGACTTTAGGATCCGGTTGACGCAGTGATTCGACGTCGCCTTCTTCGTGATCGTGATCACCATTATCTTCGGCGAATGACCAGGCGAGTTAGTCGGGGATACCCCTGTGCTGTGGTCGCCGGCGGAAGTTTCGAATTACATGGCCTATAGAGGCTCACAATTCATCATACGTCATAGGACGTCGTAGGAATAGTCGTCGAAAAAAACAGAGTCGTCTTCGATTTCTGTTTGAGCAAAAAAGGCTGAGTAAGCCATAGCTAACTTTCAAGATGACATCTCGTGCCACCACTTGAAGAAAGTTAAAATTTTATTTCCGGATAACATCGTGTGTTACCACTTAGGAAATAAGAAAAATAAAGTCCCAGGACTTTAATTAGAGGGTTACAGGCCCAAAGTTGCACATTTTCGGATGGTATCTTGTACCATCACGGCATGAAAATGTAGGTTATGTTGTGTTGACAACTTGCGTCTTAATTGAAGAGATAGTGCGTATACGCAATAAAAAAATATACTTTTGTAGAAGAGTGCCCCGTTTTATATTCTATTGTCAACCTGTAACATTGTATGAAGAATCCAGTTACGTACGTATCATTTTGCCGGTTTCTTGTTTTTAATTCCTTTTCTGATCGCTCGATTTTTCGGCTTGTTTCTTTATTTGTCATTTCACGACTTTGTTTACGCAATGCTTGCTAAAAAATTGAAAACATATTGAGCTTTTCACAAAAAAACACAATATTTATCACGCGAATTATGTGCAAGATGCAACACGAAAAGACGAATGACAGCCGCACTTTCTATTACGCGACACTTGGGAAAGGGGTAAAGGAATTGATATGCATTCAGCCTTTTTTCTTTTTAGATTTGTTAAAAGGTTTTCTAAAAATCGTGTGAAGATGCAGTACCACGGAAAACGGACTACATGGTTTATTAAATCTCCTAGGATGCAGCAATGAAGTATAATATCAAAACTTTTGTACGTTATTTGTGCACCACTTGTTTCGTTCCCCATAAAACGTTTTAATTAAAAAAACTTTTCAATTTTTAAAAGTTAAGAGCGACACCCCTAATGTACCTACTTATGAAGAGTATCTAGTTTTCGCATAAAAGGCCTTACTAGTTGAGATACAGTGCTAAACAAAAAAAAAACATTTTACAAAAATAAGGGGACAACCCTAACGCTCTATTGGAGCGTAGGTATCTAACCCCACAAACAGGCCTAGTTTCGGTACTGTTTATTTATATACTGTGGTATAAATAATGATTGTTAATATTTTTATACCTACAATAAAAGTTTTTTCTTCTTCTTGCAGGTAACTATTCTACTTGGGAAATAATCGCCTAGTAAGTACCGCATACAAGCTATTGGAGGTACAATTTACTGAAGCAAATTTAACAATATAGTTCATCAAGTGTCTTTAACGCCCAGGTGAACACGTCACCGCAAGATAAGGTTGCTTCCATGCTACTCGTACTTAGACGTGTGCTTTTGGCAGAGCAGTCGTTGCCACTTGTGCGGTACGGGGTGGCACGTTGTAAGTATACTATCTTTGTCCAATTTCCCTTGGCCACAGCGTTGGTACACATTCGCCAAGGGAGGCATTTGTTAATGTCTTGAGTCTTGGTCTGTCTTAGACGCGCTCTGTTTTTCATACAAGAAAGCAATACCGGTCTTAAGCTAGCCACCGAAACTGTATATATTCATTCACGGCTTTAAGACATTAAAGTTATGCAGAAAATGTTGTTTAAAGTTTTTTTAATACTTACATTGTCATCGTTTGGTTATTTAAACAAGCAAATAATGCAAAAACAGCTTCTAATATTTAATAACTTCATAAAATCGGAAAAATGTTGACGCAGCGCTTTTATACGCATAGATAATATCCATCCGACCGCTTCTCAGCAACGCGTGTCCTCCCCTACTGCGTCGGGTGTTCACTGAGCTGTCACCAAAACCCCCTTCCTTTACCCCCACCACTTTTGCCTCCAATGGCTAGAACAAAGCAGTATCATTTATTGCACCACAGACATAAATTTTCATTATGAAACAACTACTTTGAGTCGAAAGGACGGGCTTTGCGATCGCTTCCACTGAAGGATACTCCTGTTCATTGCTTGGAAATTCAATACTACAAGCTATTCGAGAAATGAATGTTTTTCTATTCAACTAGAAAATACGTTAGATTCTGCTCAGCCATTGGACTTTACAATTGTATTTCATTTTCGTTTAATAGCATTTTGCTTGTGACGTTTGTAAACTTTTAAATCTACTTTAAATCAGCGTTAGAAAAGGTACTCCACGCTGCTCATACGATATTTTAATTTAAAAACAATCGATTTTAAGATAAATTTGATTATTATACATATTTAGGACTTGGTTAAAAGTTTCGCATTAAAATAAGAATAAGCTGATGTTTTAAGCATGAACGATGGTAATTCAGTTACGAGTTACTACATGGCATAAAATAAAAAAACTGCATAGATAACCCAAAATAAATAAGGAAGCAGAAGGCGATTTCGTAAGTTTTGTACCATTGAAAAGGTATACGCATGTGATATTACGCGAACACAAACAGAGAATCTATTTTCTCTATGTAAATTTTTCTCTGAAGCCAGGAGCTTGTGGCCGTAACGGGGCCCCCAGGGCCCGCGCATCGCGATCATCTGAACAGAATTTGCACTATAAATGTGCTATGACGTCTGAATATAGCGGGATAAGCTTTATTTTATTGCTTACTTCTCTTATAACTTTAAATACCTTACTTTCTACTACTTAGACATAGACACAGTTTTATTCGACATCAAAATAATACTAAGACAAAAATTTAAAATGACATTTTATTATTATATGTAGTGGTGATGTCAAAAAGGGGCTTGACTCAGCATTATGCTGCAGTGGGTTAATGCACTACAGCTTCAATGATGTACACTAGGGTACTCAATGATGTACTTAGAACCCTATCGCAGTGACGCGACGCGTTAAGCGCCAGGCTATGTCATACAAATGACATGCGTATGTCTCTTCGACTTGGTTCTACGGTGGTACGTGTTTCAATTTCCCTGACTGTATGTACTGACTTTTATACCCAATAGTCTTTTTTACTGTGATTTAAAGCAGCGTTTTTAGATATTTTGGAAGTAAAGGATGGTAAAATTGAACGATAAACTTATATTTCGATTTTCTGGTACTGTGACATTACGATTTATATAAATAATATTTAAAGTAAAATAAAAAGATCAGGTTTTAATTCCAAAAAACAAATAATCATTGCATTAATTCAATATACAGATATACATAAACCGTATTCATCCTTACTTGCCTTAAGTAGTAAACATTCTAATTTCAAATTTCAGTTTTAGCCATCAAAACATTGTTTATTGTTCAAATAAAATATTCTAATGCAATAAATTACATGTCTATTGATAGCCTCGATTTGATTTATTTAGTTGAAAAAGGGCGTTTAGGTGACAAAATGTGAAATTTTAGGTTAGAATTTAGTTTACATGATAAGACAAGTATGGATGATAAACGTTACATCCAGGTAGTAATGAAATTCCTACAAGTATAGCCATTAAGTCTACACGGCTAGCCATAGCACAAAAAAACAGCAACACATAATGAACAAAATGAATATCTGCAAACTTAGGAGAGTGTACCAAGCCTCAAAAAGCGCTCTTCACACAAACGGCGAAAACGTTTTCCTTCCTCTGAACCTTAACCTTATAGGCATGGTTTTTTGGTACATGCGGTGATTAAGACTTAAAACTGGGTTTGCACGTTTTGTTAATATTCGTCATTGATTTGACAAAATTTGCATTTTAGGAGTTTCATACAAAACAAAAAGGCGTCATTACTTTTAAAACTATAAAGAATACTTAAGATAACCTAGTTCGCCGGAATAACAACAGCATACAAAAACATCATGGCGGTAGGTTAAGGTTTAGGGGATGAAAAACGTTATCGTCGTTTGTATGGAGAGCCCTGGGTAAATTTGCCAATAAAAAGAGTTGGAATAACTACTTCAGATAATTAAGCTTAGCGAATAGAAGTAATCTTGGAAAAACTAAAATATAATTCAAATATACAATAAACGGCAGAAGATTTTTAAATAATAACCTGAATATCGTTTTTTTAAAGATAAACCACATTATCTTTTCATGTCAATTGCCTGGTCATTTTCTTAGTCAAGCTTCCATTGATTATTCATCATTGTATCCTGCTCAGTTTCTCTGGCTTTATATCACGCCGCAAGTAATGTATTTGTAGTATATTTATTTCAATGTTATTTATCAAAAATATAAAATTCTGAACGTTAGGTATAAATTTATATAACATTTTAACGTCCTGTAGCATGCGGTATCCCCTTGGGAAATTACGTCCATACTTTGGATCCATCGTAAAGTAGTTTTGTGCGGTATAGGCACAATCCCACTAATAAATCGATAACATATTTGCTAACGTTGTGCTCCGTGATCTATGATGGCGGGATCTTTGTGATATTTTCTACATCTAATAAGTACATTTAACGTTAAGTACTTAGATCTAGTAGTTCCTTGTTCAGAATGAAATAAAGACAGTCAGTCATCTACAAGATTATTGGTTTCTATAATTTTTCCTGTAGTATTTTAGTTTCCTTTTACACTTTTGTAAAATAATATGTTACAAGGCAGCTCCGGTTATAAAATATTTGTTGGTGAAGTGCGAAGTGGAGTTTTCCGGGAACCATTAGTTTGACGCGATCCCGAAGCGACAGCCTCTGGTGCCCCGCTGAAATGTCTATTACTCATGAGCTCATGACTCGTATATTCTTTGTATTTTCCAAAGTCGTACAAATATATGAAAAATTTGTACCAGTTTGAATCAATTTGCTGTTTTAACGTGTCACTGATGTATCGCTTTCTGTGCCAAAGATGTTTTTGCCAAAGTTTTCTATGTCAAAGATGAGGCCTCTCGCCTCTTTAAATTGGAAGTTCCAAAACCTTATCCGAAAAGCATGTCACTATGGCATATGTTATAAATCTCAACCAAAAGTCTTTATTTGTGATTCTACTACTCGATTATAATAATTTGTTCGTTTTATCTCTAGATTATTACAATCCAAAAAAACATTATTTCAGTACATAAATGTAGTCTACTCGAACCACCCAATGCCTCGTTAATAATTAAAACATTAGATTAGACTGAGAGTTTAAATTAGTGCCAGCCTATCACGATTGCTCATTTACTTTGTATACTGTTCTTAAGGTCCTTGCCTATGATTGGTGTGAAGAAGTGTACAGTTAATTCATAAAAAAATACACAAAGCACAAAGAGGCATTTCTGCGGTGTTGTTTAGTTGCATTAACAATGTTGTATAGGTTAAAACTAATAAATAATGGATTTGATTTGACGAGTATTGCCTAAGTGATTAGATTAGACAATGGAAATAAAAACTAAAAATTCCTTCCCACATAGTCAAGGAAAATTTACAACAAATGTTACAAATATGAAAGGGCGCAGGTCATGGGCCATGTTAGTGCGGGTGCGAGACTTAACTAAACTCGTGGAAAAAGATCCTTCCATATATTCCACCTTTAAAATCTCGTATTTTTACCTTTACGCTCGGTGCTCAATTTTGGGACCCTTCATTATGCAACGATTGTATAAAACACTATAACTTACGTCTAACAATAACGTGCAAAGTCAATTAGTCTTCAATTTGCACCTGGAGCAAATTGCGAAGTCGATAAATTTTAAACTCCGACATTGCAGAATTTTTATATTACGCTCGATGGCGCGGAGCGGTAGGCTGCGATTTTAACAAATGACTTCATTGGACCGTCAGACAGGAGACTTATTGCCTAATTCGCAAATCCCGTGCCCCTTAACACCGATGTTTTAATTTATTGTTTTATATTAATCGAAGAAAAGAAGTTATATTGAAACTCTTAGTCGCGACCGAGAAAAGGAGCTCAGTGAAGAGGGTGGGAGCGACCCATGTCTTCTACAAACCAAGTTCTGTTTTTTAATATATATAAGACAAATATTGTACACCATGTTATGGTAGGCTGTAGCAAATACTATTCTGGTTTAACATCTATTTCTACCTACAGTTATAAAATAAAATATTTAGATTTGATTTGATTTTGATTTCTTCTCCTTGAATACGGTAGATACCTCTTCTTATATGATATTGTTTATTCCAAAATTTTAAGATTCACCTGATGTACCTATTTAGTTTTTTCAGAGAAAATTATTTTTTAAATATCACATATCATAATGTCACTAAAATGCTTCACTGCACTACAAAAAAGCACGCACTGGTGCGTCACCATCGTAATAATGTAGGCGGGGTGCGACACTAAATTGCGTTTATTTTAGCACTGTTATATTAGAAGAAATCTTTACTTTTGTAAAAAAACTCACTACGAAGTTTTTCTCCAATATTTTTGTGACTTAGTATCCCAATAATATATAAAATATGTTTTACTTTCTTTTAACATGAATATTTTAAATGGTGATTTAGAAAAATTAAATTGTACACTGTAGTGCAATTTTACTTTTGTTGTGATCATCTCAATAACGTAGGTATTACACTTTAAGTGTCATGCAATCAGTTTTTATACAATATTCGTTTTTTCATCTAGTACATCTCCCCATGATTTGTTCATATGTAATATTTTATATGATTTATAACCATGACCAACCGAAAACCGAATAAATGGAAATGTTTTTATATTTTATATGTATTGGTTTGAAGAATTCGCAAATATGTATATTAGGAGAAAAAAAAACATAACACAGACGCAAATGATTGTATGTCTTTCTGATTCTGAAAGTATACACAAAATTAATTTTGGAGGAGGAAAAAAGGGACACCAAAACATCGATTTACGCCATTTTACCAACATCGCCTACCGTTTGAGGCGCAAGTGGCCTTTTCGGGCTTAGCGAAAAGCCAATCAGGTTCAAAGGTAAAAAAATCTAAAAGCAAACACTATTAGTGGTAAAAGCAAGATTCTTTGGCCAGCGTTGTACGGTCAATGTTTTGCTTCAGTAAAGTCCGGTCATTTTCGCACGTGACAACTGTATGCCGCGTTACTTTTTACGAGGGTCATAAACGAAAACCACAGGAAGCAAACGGCGATAATATTTGGTTCGTTTTCGTCTCGACGGCTTTGCTACAATACCGCTTTACATATTATTCTTTGCTTTCTGCTCAATGTAATGCTTGTCGCAACTATGTTGGTTGCTTTAATCTAATTGGAGGAGCGATCACAACAAATTTAACCATTAAATATACGGGTCCGGATTGGATGACAAGAGCTCAAGACCGTAGAGAATGGCTTAAAGGCAACACCCAAACGTATGGAAGATGATGGTGATGATACTGATGTATGTTGGTTATAATACCTAATACAATTAAAGTTTATTAGTTAACTCAAGTTTAACTAGTTTTAGGTATAGCTTATACAATTAAGTTTCAGACGCAGGAAAATAACACGTTAGTCTTTCTTGACCCGTTCTTTGAGCTTTTGAAAATCTTGAGTTGTCTTTTAATGTTCTCATATGAGTGCTAAACATTTCCTCTTTAAGTAAACAGTCTACGAAAAGGGCAATGTATGAGCATGGAGCGTTTATCTTATCTTATCTTATCTATGCGGGGTCCTTTCGGATACACTTCGACCCAGCGGGATCTTTTGTGTATTTACCCCTCCTTCGCACTCAGTCCATCGCTTTTTCCACTTCCTCCATAAAGTGGATGATGTGGTTTAGCGGTAGTGCCTTGAATTCTCCTGGTTCGGGGTATCCGTTGCCGAGGAGTTTCATTCTTGTTCTGGCGAGGGCCTCACAATCACATATAATGTGTTCCATTGTTTCAGCCTCCTCTCCACACATTCTACAATCATCGTTGTCGTGTAGTCCCATCTTAGCTAGTAGGTGTTTAGTTCCGAAGTGACCTGTAAACACCCCGATTATGTACCGGAGTTGTCTTCTGCTGAGTTTCCAAAGTTTCTTGGTCCAGCCTGGATCGATGTTTTCTATGAAACGTTTTGAATGCCTTAGACCTGCCAAGCTTTTCCACTCTTTTTGGTGTTGCTTTTTGGTGTGGTTGTTTATGGCCGTTTTTATGGTTCCCTGAGAGAGTCCCACATATGGTTCAGGTCCAATGTAATTATTGGATGAGCCTTCCCTTGCAAGTTCGTCTGCTTTTTCATTTCCGGTGAAACCTTCGTGGCCTGGTATCCATATCAGGTTCACTTTGTTGTGTCTACCAAGCTTGTTCAGTGCTTGTATTCCATTGTATACCAGTCTTGAGTCTACTCTAGGCGATGTGAGTGCCTTTAGTGCCGCTTGACTGTCGCTGAGTATATAGACGGTTGTCTCTTTTAACCCCCTGTCTATATTCTCTTGTGCGCAGGCTATTATTGCAAATGTTTCCGCTTGGAAAACAGTTGCAAAATCACCCATGCTTGTACTGCAACTATAGCCCTGTGCATAAATGCCTGCTCCCGTACCGGATTTCATTTTGGATCCATCCGTGTACCATGAGATGCCTTCGCCTTCGGGTAATGTCCGTCGCTCGGACCATTCGACCCTTGTGGGAACATGGAGCTTGTAGTTCCTTTGGAACACGTACTTTGGTTGCATTTTGTCGCAACTCATAGCCGTTATTCTGTCAAGTTCCTTGTTTTGTTCCATTTTGGTATGCTTCGTCCTCGGGGCTAAGTCATTCCACAGACCACCTTTTCTCATTCTGTGTAATGCTTTACGCGCCTCGGATTCGATAGCAATATGCAGTGGCGGTAGGTCCAATAGGACCTCCATTGCTGCCGTTGGTGTCGTTTTGAACGCCCCAGTGATAGCCATGCATGCCATTCTTTGAAATTTTTCAAGAGAGTTTTTGCATGTGCGTAGTAGTGTTCTTGGCCACCAGGCCAGACAGCCGTACATTATAATGGGTCTCACCATCATGGTGTAAATCCATCTCAGTACTTTGGGGTTGAGTCCCCATGTTATCCCATAAGCAGATCTACACATACCAAACACTCTCGTTGCCTTGGTTATAGTGTATTCCGCGTGCTTCTTCCAGTTTAGTTCTTTATCTAGAGTAATCCCTAGATACTTCACATCGCTGGAGAGCTTTAGTCCCTCACCATATAGTTTTAAGGGCTGTAGGTTTTTTAAATCCCTAAAATAAATGGAGCGTTAAACTCGTTGAAAATTGAGTGGCTCTATACGTTAAGCGTTGATGGTCGTTAAACAAAGTGGCGGCATTTGGGCCGTTACTCGTTATTTTTTCGGCAACATCAACAGCCTGAGTCATCATTAGCTGAGTGCTCTCGCCTTCTGAGCTCTGACTACCGATAAGACAAATTGAAGCATCGGTAATAATTTGGATGAATATCCGAAAATAATAAAATAATTTCAATAGTAGATTAATCTCGGCTACGTGGCTTCATCGGTCTTGTTATTTGTAACTGGAAATAATGTTATGATTTAAAATGAATCAGTACGCACAATTAGGCAAGAGATGATAGGCAGGTTCTAGATAATTTGAAACCTGCAGGTCTCCTTTAGTTGTCGCTATTAACTTGAATGTTCGCACTTGGCTCACATATACTGTCATTCATGTACACATTTAGGTTCGTTGTATATCCGGCTCAAAACCATAACTCGTGGCACCCTTTTACACCGGCTCACACACGCTCTTTCGTCGACTCAACCTCCGGATTCGGTTAAAATTATGACGGGAAGGTAGAATGTTCAGTATTCAATACAGTCACAATTCACATGAAAATCATGCAACATTCCATTTATGGAAATAAAAGCCGTTTCCAAAAATGATGAATGCGTGTATTGTGACGTCGGTACTGGGACGGATATGAAGTTTGGTTTATTTTTAGCAGCAAGAGCCTGATTCGGAAACTTCATTGCAGCTAAATAAAATTGTCGAAAAACTGGTTTCTCTAAGTTTTTATAATCAAAGCGTGAAAATCACATTATGGTCACGTTTTGTCGAGCTTATGGTATGGTAGCATCTGTAAAGACATGTCAAGGTTTAACAGAGGGTTTTAAATATTCCGGCTGGGCTTTTATTATCCAACGCTAGAGATTTGACATAGGTATATAAATAAATATTTTTTAAATTTTACCTGCAAAGTTATTGCAAACCTTAAAAAAGACCTATTAATAATGCACCGTCGACACACAATACATATGTATAATTAATACAAATCACTTTCAGGCGTATAGTATATACTAGTAATACATAACAACGTTTTTAAAGCTCATCAACGTGCAATTTTCTTGACTAATCATTGGCATATTTTTCATAATTACACTGTGCGCCCGATTTATGCTATCATTATCATATTTGCCGATTCATTCGCTTGGCCTGTCATGGATCAGTGCACTGATAACGTAGCTATAGACAAGGCTAAAAATAAAAAGGTCCGTTGTCACCTTGACTACAATGCCTGACGTTTCCTTCCAAATCACGCTGCCAATTATTCCAGCCAATCGAGCGTCGAGCCGGTGAAGCCTACAACCCCAGCACTGTTATTCTCTAAGCGCATCAGCGTCGGACTCGACGTCGAGGCATCGCCCTGTCTCGCTCACTCGAGCTAGCGTGCTAGAGCAAGACAGGGCCCTGTCCCAGCGTCGAGGTCGTCGCTGTTGTGCTTAGAGAATCACTCCTAGTGTGAGTTTTTTCTTTGTTATAATTCCACAGACCTTTCGTTTATTTTATACGTTTTGAATTATGATACTAATAATAACTGCCATTTCTCCATTATTTTTAACTAGCGACCCCCCTATCTTCGCACAGGTCATTCATTAAAGAAAACTTAATTGAAATTTATTATACATACAAGTAAAAACTCTTTGGGAAAAAATCTTTATCTACACATATATCATAAATGCTCTATAATGCGTTCAAAAACCGTAGGCAATGACCAGTATTATAACAACCAATTTTATTATGAGAATTTTTCTAATTTGTTTCTGTATTTGTTCAAATTCATTTTTTATTACATTATTTTAATGTGTACAGTCTAAAGATATTTAATAGCTACCTAGCACTAGTAGCTAGTAGCAATGCAGGTCATTGCCCTATGGCTTCTGAACCCATCATGGAGTACTTATGATATGTGTGTAGATAAAGTAGTGTATGCAACTGTACATAATTAGGTCTTAAAACACTCGTGTGATCCTATTCGCTGACGCTCGTTTCATAAAACCACACTCGTGTTTTAAGACCCCTCATTATGCAACAGTTGCATAAAATACTATTAAATTACGGTAAAACCGTATCAAATTCTGTTTCGTGGTTTAGAAGGAGTAAGCGGCCGAATATGCAATGAGGACAGATTGGAACGGATAGCGACTTTATTTTATACTATGCAAAGATAAAGGAAAGAAGAAGATAAAGATTCGTGGCAGTGTCCTTTTTTTAGCCGCGTATGTTTAAAGTTTTAGTTCTTTGGTTCTGTTCTATCATATTCGAACCAACATTAGCGGAAATATTTGTATGTAAAGAATTCGAAAAGTAACCATATGCAGTGCAGCCTAAAGTAATGATCAAAATATTAACAAATTGGGCAAATACTAGATTTCATATTTAAATGGTATATCCCCCTAGAAACAGACATACATCAAACAAAAGAGAGAGATCATTTTAAACTATACGTTTCCGCATTATACTACAAATACAAGAAATAACAAAAGTAAATCTCCATACTTTGACTATTGCTTGTGTTTTTGCTTGAAAACGGTAGCAATGTTATTATTACATATCGCTAAATAAGCGATTAGTTCTAAAGTACCCCTGTTTACCAGTATTAACGATTTATACACTCGTTTTTTCTTTCCTGCTTTACATCTTTTAAAAATTAAATTGATTCCTTGGAATGGAATCAAGGGTATGTATAACTGCGAGCAAAAAAGGTTAAAATTGGTCGCCCATTTCATTTAAACACAGCTTTATTTCACGGACTAGTGGAGTCTGCAATAAGCAGGATCTTTCCGACATTGCCATGGCATCCGGCGGGAAAAATAATTATTGGCGACCTCATTTTATATCTGCGACTATTTGCTTTTCATTGAAGAAACGTTGGGAAATGTTTGCCTTTATTACAAAGTTAGGCAATGGTGAAATTATTGTTAAATTTAAAATACCTACATTTTTTATAATCGTTTAGGTATAGGTATACATATTATACTCATATTATTATGCATAAATCCACTTTATTTCTGTACCTGCTTATATTTATTTAATTTAAACTGTTGCAATGTTAAGTATAAACGAACAAAATAGTAGGAAAATAATTTTTAGTGTAACAATAAAGTTGACACTTTAACAAATATACAATAAGACACATTGGTCCAGACAAACTCAGTATCTTTATTAAGAAGTCAGTCAAAAGGCGGAATAGCCTTATATTGTGGAACTAGAAGCGTGTCGTGCCGTTTTTTGCGAAGTTTGTGACCTCACGCGCCCCTGCGTTTCACGTAAAACGTGTCGTACGATGGAAGAGGAAGTTCACCGAACCCCGCCTGTTGCGTCATTATAAATGATTCAAATATCTCTCTTTACAAACGCAAAAGACCGACATTTTCCTAAAAACAAAGATAAATGCACTGTTCTTAAAAACGAATTCGTTTACGTTTACGTTTTGCTACACCAACGCTGTTTCATGCTTTGAAGTGAAGCGAAATAATTTACGAACAGAAAGTTGGAATACCATGAAACTTAACATCGTATTGTTACATTTGAGATAAAATGAAGCCAAAGTCCACTCGAGGTGGCGAAGGAAGTTACAGTGTACAGAACACCTGGACATTTATAATAATGCTTGAATTAGGTTCATTGTTTGCGATCCAAGATTTGTTTTTCGAAAGAGTTACTTTTATTAGCAAGATTTGAATCAAATGTGAAATCTATACAAGTAAAGTTAGGGAATGCATCAAATACACTTAAGCCAAGTCAAAATTACCTATTTATAATGTTCTAGCAAATATTTAGCGACTTTGACAGGGACTATCAGTTCGTGCCTCAACTAAATTATGTAACTAAAATAAAAGTGCCACGTTAAGAGGGTGACATGAGCCAGCGGCCTTACAAATAATTAACGGATTACTAGTTTACTAGTACGAACTCATTGTTATGAAAATGTTGTTTTTTACTCAAAACCGCACCCCCTCTCGTTTCCTTGTTACATCAGCATCATTGCTTCTAATTTACGTCCGAAAAAACCGAAAGAAACGCAACTAATTCATTACTACTATTAATACTACAATTTATAGTAGTAAGTACTATTGCCTTTATTTTCCTTTTAAGCAAAAACTTAATCTAGATACTCGTAACTATGTTATTAAGTTCTATTTTGTCTGATTTGCACTTTATACGTTTTTTATTTCTTCGCTTTATGTTAACTGCCGTTTTTCATTAGTCCAAAAATATAGCTTAGCCTGTCCCTGGGGCGGGCACGACGGTTTCGTTACATTCATATGTTTTAATTTATTCCGACCCCTCTGTGCTGCTTTAAAATTACACTCCCGAGTCACAATAATGCTGCAAATGTCTTGTGCTGTTGTGTTTCATTTATTTTATCTTTCAGTCAATGTATACGGATGAATCAGAATGAAAAGTCAACGCTGTGTGGGTAACATATACCAGAAAGCAACTTTATTGTCGTAGGTATATAGAAATTGAAATAAAGAGTATTGAAAACAAGACCAATTCGAAAATTCATCTACTACTTACATAAGTCGTTCAATTACATAATCTATAAGACCGAAAAAACGCGATGTTGCCAGTTTAGATTTATAACAGACCTCCTAACTGGGTTAAGTTATATGATTGGTCCATACAAAACACGCATTATATCCAAATTGTATCTGCTTTAACATAATTTAAAATAACAGAATTAGTAGTCAACATAAAACATAAACAAAAATCTAATTTTATTGTGACGAGCAGAACAGGCGAGAGGCGAGAGGATTACACCGTAACCCCAGGTATATTACGGTGTAGTACCAATATGACAGGTTGTAGGCTAAATAAATCGCGTCAGGAAGACGGTCGCGTCTGTGTAAATTTTTTACTGCTCTAGAACGGTCCCGGGGTAATAAATTGGGATCGGGTCCACAGGAGGCTGTTTGTTCCCGCCCGTGTCCCGGGAGGCCGGGCCAGACCCAGGCTGCCATTAAACACACCCGCTACAAGACACCGACACTTTTCCGATTCAATCTCTACACGTGCTAGCTAAAGTCCATTTGATGCACACGGTTCTTATTAAACGTTAATTAAACAGAATAAAATGTTCTTTGATTCTAATGAAGCCACATAGTTGACCTGTTGTAGATGTTGATACATTATTTAGCACATTGGTTGCAGAAACAAATTGACAAAGAATACTGTAACAACACATTAACCTTTTTACCGACACTGTCTGTATTTTACTTAAGATACAAAATATTCAGCTTATTTCGATGAAATCTTATGCTTAAACAAATGTCATACTGCATGCTCTTGTATAAGTAGTGTATATATGTGAGGAAGCAGATATGCACAATCAAAAATTATCTCATTATAATTTCTTCCAAAGGCGGTGTTGAATCACCGTTGTTTATAATGGCCACGTGAGTTATTTCCATCGTATTCTTATTGCTTGTAATTTTGGGTTGAGAATACTGATAGTATACAGAGTAGGTAAAAATCTCTTGGGTTTTTCCTGAGGACGTCAAATGCAATCCACATAGTCCTATAGTATTTGGTCAAGTCTACATCCGAATTTACGGTACGGTGAGCCTCAAAGTAGCTGGACATTTTAGTACCTTGTCGCTGTCAGTAATGTAACAAAAACGAGCAACTCTCATTTCTACTATGACAAGGTTCAATGTGTTAAGCTACCTGTGAGGCTGACTGACCTGGCCTAGTGGTGGCCTATTTAAAGAAAACGTTAACTGTACGTTCATACTCAAGTCGTTAACTTTTGACCACAGAAGAGTTTTTTAATGAGAATACTGAGATTTGAACTCTTAGTTTGGTCCATCGAGTTGTAATGCTATTGTTTTATTTAGTTAAGCGGAATTGGCAATCTCAGTACCGTCGCGTGTCCTGAACGATACAATGGTCGGTTGGGTAATCGCGCTAATACCGTAGGTCGATTGTGATTGAGAGTGGGTCGACATAGTCGATAAAGGAGCAGCGTTGTCGGCTCAGCTCTAAACTTCAATTTTATCGCCAATTGAGCTGTGAGCGGAATCGTTTGGTTTGACAAAGCCGTAAATTACAAAATGTTACGAGTTTCTTATAGAAGCCGGACGGTTTATTTCTATTCCCGAGATTTAGCTACTTAAATTTGGGAACACTATAAAATCGAGTATTAAAATAGATTTAAAACAGCGTTTATCGTAATTTAACTATACAATTCTGCATATTTGTAAATAGTAGGTAGGTAACAGGTGTACAAACCAAAAGAATAACGTATACGACTGGATTGACTAGTGGTTAGTGACCCTAACTATGAAGCTAGAAGTTCGATTCCCACAAGGGGCAATTTTTTTTTATGATGAATAAGAATGTTTGTACCTGAGTCGTGGATGTTCTATGTATTTAAGTGAGTATTTATCTACCGATGTTTATCCGTTGCCTAGTTACTAAGTCTGGGACCAGGTGCATTCGTGATAATTGTCTAAAGTTTTTTTTTATTGTCTTTACAGTTTTTTTTATCGTAAAGGCAGAGCAAATGAGCATAGCTTGGAACTAGCGACACCAAAAGAATCGCTGATCTGTTGCCAGCCCCAAAAGTTAAAGTCCTTAGTGTTAAATGGAACCCTCCCCCCCCCCCCCCATAGGTCTCTCAATCTCCCACTCACCATACGAAACGCAGTAGCAAGCTATTACTTTACGCCGGTATTCTGTGAGAGCGTGGTATTCCATATGTCGCGCCGGCCCGATCTTACAGCAACTAGCAACCGGCTCCAGTGTGGCATCATCATCATACTCGTATCATTCGGAAGGTTCTCACTGCTGGGCATATGCCTTCCGCAAGGATCTCAGAATGGTGCTGCTCGCATCCATTGATTTTCCAGAATCTTCATCAGATTGTCGGCCCACTTTGTGGGACCAACACAAAGTCTCCACTCTAGACCCTTCCCGAACCAGCGCCCATTGGTTCTAAGAACAACGTGCGGTGTATCTTTCACACTATGAAACATTTATTCTGGGGTTGAGCTTACCTCATTCTTTCACTTTATGTTGCCGGAATTGGTCATTATTAGAATTCAAATGCTGATTAACAAGTGAAATAATAAAGTTTGTGGTTACTCTCATTCTAATTATCTTCTAATTCTTCCGGGAAAATGAACCAGCTCATAAAACGAATGGGAGCCCATAAACCCCGACTTTATGTGAGCATTTTCACAGTATCTTTAAGTTTCTAGAGTACTCGCAATAAAATAATTATTACCTGCTCTTTTACAAATATTAACTTTAAACATAAACATTACTATTACTTACTCCTAATGAACTAGATTGATGAATTGTATCAGCTTGCTTGATTGATTGCCTAATCAGAGAACCAGACGGAATTGTTGATGTATACTCAATGAATGTTTTTAAATGCTATGCTATTTTTCTTTGTTTTAATGATAAAACAAAGAAAAGTCTATGGTCATGGCAAGTCTTGTGTAGAATTTAAATTATTGTAATGGTTAATATTATAAAAATAAAATCGGTTTGGCCCGCGATTGTGATATTTCTAACTATAAGCTGTACTTCACTTGATATTTCCGCCTTTGCTCGACGCTTAACAACGCGGATGTTCAGCTTTTCCGCAAGCATGCCGAGCGTAAGCCCACTTATGAGGTTTATTCTTAACCTCACTTAGTGGGGTTTATCCAACTAAATATTTAAACAATAGCAATGAGTAGAGTTTACCTTGCAAAGCACTATCCAGTGGAAAAACTACGACGTATAGTTATTAAAGGTTAATATAGTCCACTGGACATTTCATTGATTCCAAAACTAATAAAAACAAATGAATAAAGTCATTTTATCCAAATTAAAGAAAAACAAACAAAATAGTGACATGACGTATTAGTTGGCAATGATAAAAATCTGTAACATAACATCAGATTAAAATAACATTAATGAGGCAGGGTAGCCACCCCAACCATTCGAGTGTAGTGGAAAAGCTTAACTTCACCATGACAGCAGTGAGTAGGTAACTACAATGAACCCATTATAAAAATATATTATTTTAAGATAATAATCTGAATACTCAAGGTGGATACATCCGGCTTTACACAAATGTCAAATCATAACTAAAACATTTTCAGGTTGTTTCGAAAAGGTCAAATGAGAATCAAGTCACTATTTTTTGGTGCATATTGAAGCCATAGTCCTACCTACCTACTTTGTGTAATGCCTGAAAATGCAATATTTTATAAAATATTTGTGGTGCCAAGTAATGTCCACTTTAACGTTAGTTTTACCCCATGCTTTCGTAACTAC
Organism: Ditula angustiorana; assembly: GCA_963691745.1. NCBI lineage: Eukaryota > Metazoa > Arthropoda > Insecta > Lepidoptera > Tortricidae > Ditula > Ditula angustiorana. Next base: position 6,782,274 of record OY829473.1, read on the forward strand.
TATTTACATTGGTTTAAAGGCAAAATAATGCGTTTCATTACAAGAAAATAATGTAATGTACTAATAGCTTAGAAGCATGTATGAGACGACAGCATCATCAGCATACGTAATTGTCTTGTGAAAGGGACGTACATATGTTGTCTAACCGCGTGAAACAAGAGACACAAGTTGTGCCAGCTCTGCACTTTGGAGATTGTTGCTTGTTACAACATGAAGTTAATTAACACCTAACTAACCAAGGAATAGCAAGACCCAGAGAGGATCAACGGCAAACCAATCAGTTTCGGCGCTTCGTGAAGCTACACTACTGATATTGCTACTCGATTTCGCAAACGAAATTGCCATCTAGAGGCTGAATTTGCAAGATTGGAGTGCTCAAAAGTTTCACACAATACAGTTAAATGAATGTACAATTCATAATTAAATACATTTCATTGGCACTCATATAGTTCTAAAACTTAATTGTTTTAACAATCATGCAATATCTTTAAACTTGAAATCATGAAATTATATTGAAATATTGTCCACCTCTTGGCTCCCTGTATGAAAACTATTTCCAAAGCCATTTTACTGCTGCAAAAAAAAACGCCTTATATTAAAATAAACAAGCTAAGCAAATGTTTGTATAATACAGGCCCTCAACAAAATTGTCTGTCTAGAGTCAAAGCAACTTTATCAAATGCCGCGTCTCAACAAAACATAATCAGATCAAAGGGCACTTCCTTAAGTGTTTCTAAAGATTATGATTAAGTAGTTAGTTGGCGGCCCATTTGTTGCATAACAAATGGTATTAAAAACACAAATTTCAACAATATTAAGAGCAAGGCAGTGAAAGTTTACTAAAATTTGCAAGTTTCTCTCTTATTACAAATTTGGCACTAGAGTCATTACAATAGTTGTTGAAGTTATACCCACTCTGATCCAGGAAGGTCGGCGAAGGATCTTCCAGTTGGGAAGTTCCTTCGATCTATTGTCTGGCCACTAAACCGCTGTAACTAATGAGCTGGCATCGAGTTGGTTTGCTTCGACGGGTAAATTTGATACAGTGTAGGTACAGCCAATTTAAGACGAAACGAACATCAACAAAAACTTTTTGTTGGTTTATTTAAGGGGACGGTAAAAAAGCTATGGCAACGTTGCATACTATCGTTTTTTAGGGGTCCGTTCGTACCTCAAAAGGAAAAATGGAACCGTTATAGTCTGTTATTGATAAATAAGTGCGAGTCTAAAATTTAACAGAGCTGTGTTATTTCCAGTCAGTGATTAGGTTTGTACGAAACCTTCGGTGCGCGAGTTTGACTCGCACTGGACCCGCTTTTTGACAATTTGAGTGAGATTAAATAAAATTTTCAAATGTTCTGCGTCTGATTTATGTAAATTTATGTATTTAAAGCCACATTACATAATAATAAAGTAATTTAAGAACCCCTAAATAAATGACATTATTTTTATGAATTCAGTGCAACACACATTGTACAGGTATAGGTAATCACAAAATCGGCCCAAGAAAATAGTTTCCCACGTGCGCTAAATAACTACTTACATCATTATTGGCATGCCTTTCCTTATTTATTATGGTAATAAAGGTTATGATACGGTATTTACATATAAACAATTAAGTTCTCATCTGACCAGTTAAATGTCTTGAAATTAAAGTGAACCACGTATGAGTATATGCACGGTAGCGGGTCTGTACTTAAATGCAACAATATACCTAGAAATAACTCATTGTTGACACCACACATGAGGAATAAAAGGAAGCAAGTAAATTTTCACTCTGAACCTATGGATTATTTAAGCTAATAAGTATGACTACCTCTAAGTATTCAGACTCACTAGCTTTACGTAAGTAAGTTATTGCCACATTCCATCTCTCTTGAAAGAATCATCCTCCGTGCAATCTGCATTTCCTCTTTGTTTCCATCCTCATTAGCCTAATTCTGTTGCGGATCGGACGGGCTTTATTTAACAAATCAGTGTAATCAAAGCGGAGGTTACATAACCCGGGCCTAGTGATATATAGCCAATCTATTGATACTGTTCACCGACTCGGCTTAGCTAATGAGCTAGAATTAACTTCAGCGATAAACTGTGGACTCTATAGAAACCAGCTAATATCTGGTGAATAGAGGAGAAATAGAGATTTTTTCCTCGTTGCTTTCGACGTTAGTCCTTTTTCATTCAAATGTCCAATCTATGACGTAACAATTTCAGTGATGTCCTAATGATGATCTCATGATAATAAACATTAGGTAAAGGTGAACACATTGCGTGATAATGAAAATACTTGATTAAATCACCATAACATACAAGTCGAGATATCTATTCGTCAATCAAATAAAAACCATTATTTGCTGGATCATTATAACACATGAAATTGAGCTTTTCAAAACTAGACATAAGGTTTAACTTAGGCTTCATTACTAGTGTCGTAATGTGCATCAGTATAAACGTCTAAATCAATGTTTAAATCACCTGTTACAGGCGTAAAGGCTTTTTAATCATGGCATTGGAAGCAAAAGGTTTTTGCAATTCCAATTCTGCAACCAAATCTTTCAGTTATTGAAGAACGCGGAAAAGTCGTAATCTCATGGGACTACCGCTCCTTCGACGCCTAAATATCGAATTGAACAATAAACACCAATATTTGGACATGCCTCCGAAACAAAGTAAAATGAAACAATTTATATTGTACCTGAACAATTTCCTCTCAAAATACAGCGTCCATGATGCAAAGAACAAAGATTAAAAATGCAAAAAAGAAAAATTAAATTATTCGGAACTGTAAAGTTAAATTTATTGCATTTTTCCTCCGTCCTCCCAGTGAGCACTCTTCATCATTTTTTTATACTGTTGTCCATTGCGCGCACTGCTCAGTGCGATAACATTAAGCCCTGGCAAAATGTCGCGAGTATAATCATACCAGTGGTAATACATTGACAAGTGGACCCATCGTTATTATATCGGGAACCTTGGCAGCTCCGCAATGTAATGCTTATCGCCTGATTCAACCAGCACTATGAAACCGTCGTCTCAAGATGAGTGCAGACAGCTAACGAGCTCGTTAGGGGCGAGGGGGAGGAGGGCAATGCACCGGATTACACCGACCCTTCAACTGAATGTCTAGGGATTTCTATCAAAATTGTGTAACTAAAAGTTTTAAAGAAAAAAAATGTGGTTCTCGGTAGGTACTGGATCGGGAAAATAAACTAAATACGGAAAAGGGGTCCGGATCTTTCAACAATATTGAAATATCTCTGTACTTATCCGCTTTAAAAATACCTAAATATGATTGATTTGTAACTTATACGAGTGATTATAAATAACGGGTCCATTAGTAAACTCATAATTTCGATGTCTCCCAGTAACCACCCCTTTCATTATAAAGTACTGTTGTTTCTTGATTTTAATCCATAGAATGTCATGATTTTGATTATTCATCCTTCCTGCAAAAACTTTCCGGCGTGAGGTGATGAATTGAACACTATGAAAGAAAGGCGAGGCGTTAGTGCCTAAAGTGCTTATTAATGTAAGTGTTATCGCGGTCACTGTTGCCAAACGGAGTAGAAATATGACATGAGTGCTCTCGCTTTTACCGAAAGCCATGATTTCTAGTCCGTGACCTTCGAACTCGAGTATCTTTGTTGCGTCAGACACTACCAAATGTAAATCTTTGGATTCACAACCGATAACTAGCGTAAATTTTGCACCCTTAGAAGGGCTGTGCGTGTTATTAGTTCGAAGGCTTTAATTGTCCTTTATTCTGTCTGTTAGATTTGATGTCTTTGAAACCGTTGCGTCTGTTTGTTTATCAGGTTTTTTTTTATAATTATTACAAACATATTTATAACAAAATGACAAAATACCACAAAATCTGAAATTAAAGCTATAAGAATGAAATTGGAATTGAAATAGGTGTATCCTGACCGATATGGTATTACTAATGCCATTACTAATTTAATAGCGCGCGTCTTTTTTATAGGAAAATACGCCTATCCCAATGGTGAGGTCATAGACCTGGATGGAAGCGGTTTGGAACCGATTAATGAATCCGGGATTTGTGGTTTTTTACTCTAATTAGAAATTGAACAAACATAATAAAAGCCCTAATGAACCATCACTACGTTCTAAGCATTTTGTGATACTTACATAATTTATTAGAGTCAAGTGGTTGGTAATCTAATCGCGTTTTATTATAAATCGTATTTGATAGCACAATTTTGAACATTATCAAAACCGGTCTAGCGCGAATCGGACTCGGTCACCGCCCTCCGCTCATACAATATATAATTTGTGTTATGTATGTATTTACTAACCTCTGTCGTTAATGCTTTTACTCTGATTGCTACCGTTCATTGTCAATGGCACAACGAAACGGTGAATGGTGTTATTGACAAAAAGAATTTGTCAACGAAACCACTATCAAATAGTGCTGTTCCCCATACTTTGATTTTAAATATTTTAATCGAGCCATTTACCGCAATTTAAAAAGAGCTAAGCAGCTAAGCTAATGAAAACATTACTTACCTTTTGTACTTTTACAAATGGCAACTTTTTTTATTTACATAAATCGAAAATGTAAAAAAAAACCTTATTATTTTAAACACAATCGCGTAATTGTTTGGTAGTGTTGGTAATTTTCTACACAATTGATTAATATGTTTTTGTTTAAACGCTATTTTTCATTGCATATTATATTTTATGTTGTTTTCATTTCATTGAATTCTCTAACATAAAGTAGGTATACTTTAACGTTTTTTCTAGTCCTACAAAATTGTTACTACTCATAGTTTCTAAGCTAAGAGGAGGGTGCTCTTTTACCATTTAAAATGTAAAAAAAAACTTCACAATTTTAACATTTTTCTTATGTCGATGCTTTAAGATGCTATCATTGTCAAGGTTAGGTTTAGGTTCGCAAATTCAGACTAAATCTACTTTTTCACACAAACACTTTAGGTACACCTTATAAATATTCAGCGTTATCTGAAACATCTACTTAATAAACTCTGTGCTGTCTATGCATTCCAGCATTGATTTTTACAATAGGTACTGCGATGGCGCATTGTCTCTGTCACAAGGTTAGCCCTTTATACATGTGACCGGGACACGTGTCAAGCTTGTAAGCAAACTAGTCGGCGTGCATGCGGTCGCCGTACGTGTAGACAAGGCGTTATGCCATTTCTCTGACGCCGTGAATGCAGTATTAGCCCAGATCATCCGGCAAACGGACCAACGTGATATTCGGTTAGTTTGAAACAAAATGGTAAATCTGTTGAAATGTCATTCACATTTACCAACTACCTGTGCCCTAAACAATTGCATGTTTTCATTGTTTACTTATCACATTATGATAATAGGCCTTAAGAGTATATGGGGTGGCAAATTTCCCATACAAATGTTTCTTTCTTCCTCTTCGAATTGTTACTTGCTAGTAATATATTTTTGAATATGTTAAAGATCCTTTGAATAAGTGTTCTTTGGTTTGATTTTTGTGATATATTGTATAATTTAACTTAATATGAAAACTTTGATTCGGCATCATTATACCTACTTATTTTTATACCAACCAAAATAAAATAATGATCTTATAAAATAACCACAATCCGAGTTTGGAGGGTCATAATTATATGACTCTTCAAAAAGTGGGAAAAACATTTGATATGTAGAATTGGCGTATAATGAGAAAGAAATATTTCCTTCTCATTATACGCCATATAGACAAATATACTCTTTGTTATACTCTTTATTGAACACCACTCGGAAAAAAGTTAACATAAATCCAACCTAAAAATAACTAACAAGGTAAATAATCAGCGGTCTTATCGTTTAAAAGCGATCGCTTCCAAACAACTTTATAGCATTAAAGGCACGAAAACGAACTAAAATAATGTGTAATGCAATAGCTCGCATTTGATCATTACAACGGTTAGCTACGTTGAATAGCCCAAACGCCGTAAAAAATTTGTACTGTTAGCAACAATTTGTTACATTAAAACAAGCAAATGCTCGCGGTAGATATCGGGCTATTACTTTTAAGATCGAATCTCTTTCATTACAGTGTCGGTGCACTTTTATGTCCGCGACAACAAATGCTGGAACGGCTGCATCTTTACACTTGAATGTTACATTAAAACAACAAAACAACATTGTCATTGCCTACATTTAATTATAGATGCGGAAGTCGTTCTATGTTCATATTCCATGCTCATGTTATTATTAAAACATTAAATGAATAAATGGTACAGCAACAGCACTTGCTACGTATTATCACTTTCGCTATGACTGAAATGGGTCCTAATATGCCATCATACACTCTATGGGTATAAATAATTATCGGAATTACTGTTTCTATTCGAGTTGAATTAGCTATAGCAATGCAAACACAAGTTGTACGTCGAATTAATGGTACAATTCAAATTTTAACTGCGCTATCGAGTTAACCTAACATAATGCATTATTACAGTATTATTAGCTATGTAGATTTTGTGTTATTAAATATTATGTCTGCGTAATTTATCATACCTACTTCAGAAATACCTAAGATAGATAAAGAAGACAGACAATATTTCATTGTGTATTTAAAAATCTTGTAATTGAACGAACGAAAGGAACCAACCAAGGCGGCAATATCATTACGAGAATCCTCGTTGCTTCGAAATTACAGAAACAATCTACATTGGACATCGGCGGCTTACGAAGCAGACAGCTGATTATTGCGCTCTCTCCAAAAAGGATTATTCCATCCTAGCAGCCAACGAGTCGTGAATGTCGTACCAGACCCCGCTGCTCTGTCTGTCCCAGCATTCATAATACACTAGACTTCTCCTTAAATGAAAACTTTCATTTGTTATAGAACGGACCCGGGAACGGAAAAGTGTTTATTTCAATGGAATAAATGTTTGCCTAAAGAGGTCCCTTGTTTTCCATGTATTTGAAGAAACATTTTTGACCGGAGCGCATGATATTAAGATACAAGTCAGCTTTTATTCTCCGGAGGGTGTAGCTGCTCGTACAGGAGTATAAACAAACATGTTAGCGAAGTACCCTTCCAGACAGGACGATCTTTTAGTGCACTTTTGTTGCTCGTTTGATCCTAAAACATTTTATACTTTAATACAAGTGTATGAATTCTAAGGACGACATAATCAGGTTCATATTTTTATGAAAAAATTAATCTACTTTAAATGGAGTTGCACTCCACCCACTCCCGACTGAAACTGTAATTACGTCGCACTCGTGCTAAGTTAAAATCAGCCTTATTTAAATAAGTAACGTAAGCCGGCGGGGCCTATCTCATACATGAATGAAATCTCAAAAGATGAAGAATTCTTGGAAATCTCTTCTCATAAGGAAACTTTTATAAAACTCCGAGACGAGATATTCTTATTTGATGTTCGTGATTAAAAACAGTTAAGAATCGTTTCAGTTTTATTTTATAAAAAATAATTGGAATATTATTTACTTTTGAATTTAAATATTAATTTAATTTTAATATTATATGTACTTATGTAGTTGGTATAACGCAGGTTAAAGCAGGTAATGTACACAATAAATGGCTAGGTACGCAAGTTTACTTAGCTACAAATAGCGTTTCGCTTCAAAATTACCTCTTGTCTACTCCTAAACTTGCTCTCAAAACAAAGTTGGCCGAACTACCGCCCCGAGGGCCCGTAATTTTCTTATCTTTGGACGCCATCCTGACGGTTTAGAGCATGTGTATACGTGATCTCCGCTGCGAGAGAGCAAATCGAGGCCAACCAACGACAGAAGCCGATTGAATGCTAAACATAATTTTGCAACACCCATCTAAGTGCCTTAAAGAAGTTATTATTGGGTTATAGTCTCAGTATAAATAATTAAGGCATTTCACGCGGATACGTTGCGAGGATTTTTAGTGCCTAAATATATTTAAAAAAAAATGTTTATGAAAAATATGTTAATTAAAGTGGATGGCACTAAGTGTAATTTCACTCAGTGTTGCGTATCTCAATTCACAATAGTTTCGATTTTTTACCCGACTACCGTCAAAGCCAGGGTTATGTTTTTTTACAAACTAACTCCAACGAGTCACCGGTAAAGTTAAACAAAAACCTAGGTAGTTACTTTTTGTATCGCTAATAGTAAAGCCTTACCTGGTAAGGTAACCCGCCAAATTAAAAGCCAGTTACGTACTTAACCTCTCATGTGACACATTTCGTATGTCCTCATGAATGTTTGCCTACACGAATGACAAAATATAGAACCTACCTCGTATATGCAAAGGTTTACTCATAAATAAAGGCGTACTCGTACAGCGCGCAAATTGAAGGCAAAGGAAGCAGCTACGGCATGATTTAAGACGAACCCAGATAATAATATTTCTGAAACAGATTAACATAACTTAGTGGAAATCAAGTCGGTTACAAAGGATCAGTATTTAAATACTGCACCCAAATCCCCGATAACGTCTGTGGAATACTAGCCCGCTGTTTATTCTGTATATAAATGGGTTGCGGACCGGTAATCTCAGTCCGGAAGCTTACCGACGACGATGATGGTTAGGTTTGAATAAGTTGTCAAAGTTTGAACTTTTGTTCATAGTTTTATGTCAAAGTTACGTTAGAAATCAAAAATAGTCAAAGACGAGTCACACTTACGCACTGAGGAACCCATCCCACGGAATAAATAATGTTTACGTCATGTATTTAATGTACAATTGCAAAGTAGGCATTGCCCCTACACTCCCAAAAGGAAGAGAATAAACTTCTTGTTGGCGATAGAAAATCTTCCGTAAAATCTGGGACCGACTCGTAGGAAAGATGGTAATTGAAAAAAAACCAAGACTAGAAAGCACAACTTGAGAGAAATCGAGTCCACAACACTCCGTAACATTTGCCTGGATATTTAAAGATGCCATAATAGGATGGTGGAAAAACTCAGGTGAGACGGTCGGTCTGTACTCGGTTGACTGACCGAAGTACCCTTAAACGCGCCCTAGTCACAGAAAACTGAAAGCAAATCATTTTAAACAGGACACGCTGGCGCTAACTGGTTAGTATTGTAATTAGGATTTATTTAAAAAATTACACCTCGTTGAGTTTCTTGCCGGTATCTTCTCATCAGAGGTTTTTCCGAACCGGTGGTAAATTTTTTGACATTCATTAGTGCTACCTGTAAGCCTAATCTGAATAAAATATTTTGACTTTGACTTTGACTTACCATATTTGTTCCATAACCATACTTCAATATTTATGAGACAAAAAATATATTATGGGATTCCCTTGTGCCCTTTCTGGCATTTTAATTACGTACTTGCAGTTTTATAGTCAGTAATCGCTACTATTGAGGACGCGGTTTTGCAATTATACCTTCCAATCAAAGGGGTAATACGAGTACAATTAAAAACCAACTATTAGAAAAACCAGCAAAAAATCTTGAAAATTTAGGAGAGCTTAAATGCTGGTAGGTATGTAGACTTCTTTCAACTAAGAGCTAGTCCTTAAAATTCAATAACAAGTTCTCCGCTTTCTCATTTTACTATAAAAGAGAAGCTTTGTCGTAAAACAAGTTTAGAATAAATAGAGCTGGCGTGCTCTTTATTCATGGTGGAAAATCGCGGAGACTCAGAGACTAACTACGGAAAATGAATGGCGCTGAACTTTGTTGTAGCTCCCGTTCAATGCAGGTATTGAAATATGTCCCTTTTCACCTATTCGTATTTAGAATGAAGGTCAAGTGGGGTAATATAGGGACGGCGAGCGAAAACAATATAGGTACGCGCTCATGTCAATAAAACAACATATAAGTTATAAATATCTAATCAGACAACATATAAAGCTGAAAGTTGTGATGTGACTTAAATTTCAGTTACATCTTCAAGCTAAAACAGCTAGACGGATTTGGATGAAATTTGCAACGAAGGTAGATTATACCCTGGATTAACACATAGGCTACATTTTATCCCGAATACATGACACGCAGGTGAAGCCGCGGGTAAAATCTAGTCAAATATATTTACTAATGATGTACCTATCGATATTTTTTTAATTCAACAAGTATTTATATTATAGTATATTTATTGTAGTTTTTATATTATAGGTAGCAAATTCAGTAATATTTGATAGCCATTATTTTCTCATCACCAATTCACGCGGGCCGTTGGTTTATGCGGGATTTCCTTGTTACGAAGTCGCCAGCAGGTGAATCCAAGGCGGAGTAGATTTATAGGGCTGACCCGGCACGAAGTCCATATTGTTCACGCGAACTCCCTACATGATATAACGTGTCACACTGGGTGTCATATTTTTTCAACAAAAATGTCCAATTTGGACCTTCATTGAATGTACATTTTTTATACCGAGAAGACACATGAATATAAATTTTAAAAATCTTGATTAAGTCTCGTGTTGTATTTACGAAAAAAATATGCTAATTTAATCGGCTATTGGAGCGTCCACAGTTGATCCTTTTGTCGACACGTATCACTAGGTGTGCCCATTAGGCGTCCTATGGGCGTCCATTTTTGTTATGCTGGAAACAGTGGCATGTTTTTTTTTGCCGTTTATTGTACCTTTTGTTCGGTTTGCTTGGCTCTCATGACACGTTACCAAATTATGTCAATTTGTTGGATGTCCTCCAACTATGGTGAAATTTTAACGCATTACGTATACTATGCCTTGCTATTTCGAATTAACGTGATTTCAAAATCGACGCCAGGTTTGGCATCACCATCTTTTATCCATGTGAGTTCGTTATTTTAAAATGAACATCTTTGAATCACATAAACGAGAGACCAATTTCAGTAAAAAAAATCGCTGCCCTGTCTTGATCTTAAATTAAAAAACCACCAATCCCAAAAAAGGTAAGTAGAGCAACTCAGGAATGATCGCATCATCGCCGTTCCTTTCATGACTCGCAAAAATTTATCTCGAGGCGGGACACTGACACGGATAAAATGAGTATCAAGATACAGTATAAATTGACATCCACCCTTGCCGATTTTTAGCAGACTGAGGTGCCGTCACCGCGTATCTTCTCTTCACGTCGGCCGTTGCAATGATAGGGCAAATTTGTCGTTGATACTAGTCGATCTTGATACGCGCCAGCGATTGGATTGGCGAAAAGATCTGACGTGGAAGCGTCATGATTTAAATGCTTGGCAAATGTTGATGTTACATTCGGCAGAAAAATATATTTTACTAAGCAATCTATATCAACACAACAATTTATTATGTAAATATTTCGTCGGCCGCATATTTTGTCACATTTTAATCCGTCTTTTGATATTTTGTTGGCACTAGCTAAATCTAGGTGTAGCGTCCTCAATGCGGATGTAACAAAATCCACTAATAAAAATACAGAATTATTATTCGTACGTTCGTACTTATAAAAATACTTATTCGAACACTGAAGGAACCAAATTGAAGCAAGTTGCAACCTACCTAGTCGAATTGGCATATATATATTAAATAAAAATAAATAATTTATTACTAATATTTTATATTATTTTCTACCTTAGTAATTTGTTTCTTGTTTTTTTTCTGGGGTTTTTATGTGGTGTTCAATAAATAATATTTATTTTGTTGTTGTTGTAATATTAATAGCGTTATACCAATTTTAAACAACTTTATATATTTTCAATGTTATTGTCGTTTATTTATCATCATTTTCATACATTAATTCTGGTCTATCCAGCTTTCTTTTTATACAACAAAGGAAGGCAAACGAGCAAATGGGTCATCAAGCTATCATTAGCAGTAAAATATTTACTACAGACAGAAATACATATACATATATCTCAACTGACAGGTAGGTATTTAAAAACTATTTTATGTCCTTTATTTTTAAAAGCAACTATAAAAACATACATGGCTGTCCCTAATGGCACTTCCCTACGACAATAATAAAAGCACTAAGTAAAGTCACTGTACAACGATGAGACATCGTCCTTATATTATCTGTCTAGAAATTCTTGGGCCTACTGATAAGCCGATTACATCGAACAAATGGACATTCTATAATTCAATATTTTTGATTGTTGAAAGTCCCATTTCACGGTGAGACGTCGCGGTGCACCGCGGCGGGTCTCCGGGCCGCTCGCCAAGTGAAATTAAATTATTAGCCAGAGCTGCGAGAGTCTCACCCACCAGCCAATTCAACTCAAGTAATAGCCCCTCCAGTACCCTCCACAAAATGGAGCCACGAGTAACTCAATTCCTTGATGATGGCTACTTACTTCAGAATAACAAAGTACCCAGTTCACCAACCTCGCTGTTAAGACAAAAAAGGTTTAGGTGAGCCGAGCGAGAGAATTGAATTTAAGAGGAATGTCGTATTTTCCTTGCATTTCCTTACAAAAATACAAGCGTAGGTATCTCGTGTTTTTGATGGTATTAGGAATGCAGCTCTTTTGCTCTCCCTGCACTACATTAGATATATTCTTTGTGTCACTTTTCACGGAAATATTGCGAACTAACTGAAGAATTGATAAATGCGAAGTGGCGAAATTATAATTCAAATAATCATCGTAACATTTTACCAGTCGCATAAATCTTTTATCTGTCAACGTCCTTATTATCGTTATATTCAAGTATTTAATTATACTCACAATTATATCATTTGACGGCCGGATAGTGGAGTGGTTAGTGATCCTGACTACGAAGCTAAAAGTTCCAAATTAGATTCCCATAAGGGGCAAATGTTTCTATGATAAATAGGAATGTTTGTACTTAAGTATTGTATGTTATTATTTTGTCTTGGATGTTATTGTTAATGATTATACTTATCTATCTATACAAGTACTTTTATCCGCTGTCAACACAATACAAGCTATGCTTGCTTGGGACTATATCAATTGGTGTAAAATGTCCCAAGATGTTTATTATTATTACTTACGGCAGAATAACTAAGGATGAATTTCAAACTACTGCCATTGTTTCAAGGAATGGATCATAGGTTTACGGGAAAATGTAGGTACAAATTTACTTGAAATACTTTAAAAGCAGTTACATTGCATCACTATCGCAATTTCAAAACAAATATTTGCTTAGAAATTCGAAAGAGTCATCTTACTCAGTGGACCGCGCTAGGCAATAAAGAGATTACCGCCGCTGTCCGAACTCGCAGCTTCACGCCATTTTACTACGCTTTTCACTTTCCTTCCATTTCTAACGGATTCTGATTCTGACCAAACGGACGGTTTCATGGTTTGTACAAATTGGGTGTGACGGTCTCGAGCTTGGTAACTTTGTGGAAGCTGATTATTACCAATATTTTACGATTGCTGACGTGGTGAAATTCCCACTTATGTTGGTGTTTCGCATTGAAACAGGGCGATATGAATGTTTTATTATCGTGCTCGGGCGCGGGGTGGGTTGCAGATGCGGCGCCGATCGCCGAGGTTCAATGTAACTGGCGTTTTGTTTCAGAAAAATATGTCTTACATTTGTTTTCATGTCTGGTGTCTGTCTTTTTATTCAACTGTGCGACGCGAATGAGGGTTATGTGTTTATCAGCCTGTGTATGTAAGTTTTTTCCTTGTTATGACATTGTATCGCATCACTAAGGTCAATTGTGTAAACGAAATAATAGGGTTAATCTATTTACTCCAGTGGTAATTAATATGTAGTGTTCTGGTAAAATAAAATAAATAAATTTTAGGTCTTGAACATTATTAGGCATGTAAAGATGAACTAATTTTATCTTTATAGACCTTATGCTGCTTTTACAGTTTAAGAGCAATAAGCTCTATTCCAGTTACGTTTATTGTATCGTCATGGTTATATATATTTCATTTTAAATGAGAGAATGGCATTAAAACTTTAATGTTTTCCGACTCTAAAAAATGTGTGTTAAAAGTGATAAAACCATAAAATATATATATAGAGCTTCCGTAAAGTATTTAAAAATTGGCGTTAAGCCAAAGCTTACTTAATTACTCTTCTATTGTAAATTCCCACTACATCAAAACTTTTAATCTGAATACTTTTCTGTATTTTAACGTTTGAATATAGTTTTCATGTAGTGACATCTCTCTGAGAGTGCTTCTATTTTGTACATTAACGTTTTCTCGCTATTTATAGGCACCTATCTCAATCAACTGTAGTATTTTAAGGCATATTTTATTTCCATAATAAAAAGAAACATTTTTTACTTTAACGACAGGATCCGAAAGCATCGTAATAAACCAGCTGCTTCAAACGAAACATTAAGAAAATAATTTACCTATATCATAAACCAATACGTGCTTAAAACATGTTTTCGTAAGCCATAAAGCATATGTTTTGCCCTTAAATAGAAGAGATTTCAAGATGTACTTCTTTTGAAAACAATGGTCTACAATTTGGAACAAATAATGTGGACCTCCGAAAAGTACCTAACGCCTTAATCTATTAAAATTAAGTAAGAATGATATACCAAACGATGATAAATATGGAACAAAAAATATGTATTTATTAAAGTATTTTTCAATTACTATGAATTGGTGGTCTAGCATGACAGAACAACGTAAATATTTATATACGACTACTATCCTAATCGTAATAGTAAGTAATTCTTGATTAGTACGAGTGTATGAAAAACAACCATTAAAAGTTTTATCGACGATAAAAATACGACAGCTATTGCATGGAACAGCGCAGGTCCTAGGCTTTACAAATTGAATTAGACTCTGGCACGCGGCCAGCTGCCACTACAGTCTAGAGTGTGTTGACAACATTGACAAGGACCAATATTTCCACTACGCTTATAAAAACAATGGCCGCTAAGTGGACATATTCACGTAGAAACAAAACGTACACTATTTTTATTTCGAGATCATGCTAGATTTACCTTCACCTGTCTGTCATCAAGAGGTACAATACAATGACTGACACACGAATTTACTGACACGCGTACAATTCCTGCAAATAATAAATTGCAGTAACAAGTAACAAAAGTCCACTTGTATATATATAAAAATAAAACTTTAGTGACGTAAACCAAGTTTCTTTGTACAACAGTTAATCAGAAACGCCATCAATCTTTTCTGCCCAAGTTTGTAAGTAGTTTCACGCTGCACGGAGATTCGGCCCATCTGCATTGCAGCAAGCGGCTAATTTCTCGATCCCTCTCGTCCCGGCAATAAAATCAGAATAAAACAACTACAAAGCCAAAAGCAAATGTATAGAAAGACACACAGCTAATACTTAATTGGCCACGTTCATCGTCCACTCGCCTCGGTGTTTGTCGCGCTGCTCGAGAATAGTTTAAGCCTATATAGAATACAAAGGTACTTAGGCTAGGTACGGACATACTCTGAAGAATAATTACTGAGGCGAACAGCTACTGACCTCTGCTAAACTAATTACAAAATGTCAAGGTGCCGCATCGTATCTAAGATAACACTTATCTACGTATAAGAAACACATACTTACAACGGGGAATAAAACGAATACATAAGTGTCTAACGGAAAAGAAGAGTAATAACGCTGTGTGGTTGAATTAGAGTGCCAAATTAAATATTTAAATAATCATTTTTCCCAGTTCGCCGCAAATGGTCGCTCCTCGAAAATATTTCTGCGGAGGCAACATTTGCGGCTCAGATAAAAATCTGTAAAAGCCTCGCCGCGTCCCCTGGCCGCGAACTACAATTAACGCTCTCTGGTCTAGTCGTTGCTCCTAAAAAAGGAATAAATGTCAGCAGAATTCTTGCCAAATGGTCCTGATTTTCTTTTGTCGCTGTACTCGCCGCTGAACGGGCGTGCGGCCCAAATAGCTATGCATAAAATTTGATACCCCATTCGATGGCATCGTTTATTTATTTTAAATTTATAATCTGTCGAGCGTGTTCTGTTCTTTGAAACGTTATGGCCAGCCGATCTGAATATTCTTGTAATAAAAACGGCTATCTAAAAAATTGGTTCGAGAGAGCAGTTGGAATAAGTTTTCCGGGGTCGTAAAGTTCGCCTGGAGCGAATATATAAACTGATGCGGCGTGCGCCGGCGTTGGCGGCGCTCCAACGTACTCCATCGTATCGACACAGCGTCTGCTCAGACTATTAACAAATTATCTGCTATTCTACTTAACGCAAACTTCTTGTAATTATAAGTGACCGATATTTTATTTGGCAGTACCCACCCACTTTTGGATGTTTTTGGCAGAATCAAGGCACTTTGTTATTTTATCATGAAAACAAGTCCAATATTATGCTTGGGAATAGCACACGTAGGTATACTAAATCTTAGTAAATGTGAGTATCTAAGAGAGATTAAGTACTCATTATTTATTGAAATGAAACTATTACAGCTAGATCAGAACGGATTTCAGACTACGGATGCCAACATAGCGACGGCTAGTCTACCCGTAAGCCCGTGACCATGAACCAACAAAGTGCTCAAAACGTTAAGACCCAGTAACACTGTAAATATGAGTTACTTCAGAAGTATTATTTTTTATTATAGTACTCACATGGGACCACTCACTAGTTCTTATGAGGACTTTGAACCCAACCTTGAACAAATCGATGTTTCTATGAGGAAAAAAACTCGAACTTTAACAATTGCGGTTTGTCGAGATTTGGCCACAAGCTGAAGCGCTCGAATAGCCAGCGAACTGCGCAATTCACGGAGCCCAGTCGGTTTCGAGATTCCTTCCGTTAGTTTAGTTTTCAGTTACGTAAGTTAAAGATCGTTTATACGGAATGCTATAATTTTTTGCATGAAATGATTTGGTTTCGGAGTAGGGCATCTCAAGTGCAGTTGAGATCTGCACAATTTAACATGAACTTTTCTATTAAATCTCTGTTTATCGATGATTATGAGAACTCATAATACTCATACTCATATTACTTAGAATAAAATACTAGATGGTTTATAAGTAATTTATTTACTGAGAACCTATCATCATTATCATTCTCATCAGCCTACATACGTCACACAGCTGGGCGCAGGCTTCCTCTCACAATAAGAGGATTCGAGCGTGATTTTAACTAAAAATACAGTTTTTCTTTTTTTGTAGAGTTCTTTAAATATTCAGAATCGAAAAATGTAGTCATTATTCCCATTTCAGGAAAGTTGAAACGCTGTTACGTTTACGCAGACGTTTTAATGAAGGTTAAATGTCTTTGTTGGCATCTCTTTGTATTATATTTACAGGATGTAATATTAAGTAAGCCAACGATAACTTTTCTAATGAAACGTCTCTCATTGTTTCAGTGATGGAGCGTAGCGTTTGTACCTGGCGCAGAGGCGAGACGGCGTGGTGGGTTCTCGTGAGCACTTGTCGGCGCGCGGGCGCAGGCGCGGGCGCGGTGGTGTAGCGCGGCGCGGTGGCGGGTGCGCGCGCGGCGGCCGCGGCGGGGGCGGCGCATGCACGCCACCGGCCACACGGACCGCTCGGGCGGCGGCGGCGGCGGCGGCTCCTGGCGCTTGCCGCCGGACGAGACGCTACAGGTCGCCGACCCCAAGTCCGCCAAAGAAGAGGTAGGTTTTATATTATATATATATACATAACCTGAAAGTATGGAAAGCATATAAAATAGTGGTGCCCGCACCTGCACCCCTACAAAATAACCCCCGTTGTTTGGTTGTATGTACAATATGTTCATACAACGGAGGTAACCTTTCTCTGCAGATGAACAAGTGGGAAGCTACTAATCATTTTAAGTAACAAAATGTGTCAGGTCAAGAAAACGTATGTATGTTGCATAGCCTTCAATCCATACTTTACCCTTGTAAGAAATTTCTTAATTAGGAGTACTTAACTATTACAGCACAACAATAACGCAATCGCATCAGTTTTAAACAGTGCGAAACAAAGTTAATGTTACAAAACAAAAATTCTTCTATAATGTCAACAAGATGTATTAAGTATTACTTACCTATCCTGCACGTGGAGTCGTTGATTCAAAACAAGAAAAAGTTTTGCAACAAAATAATGTAACTTCATCGTAGTTAAACGAAATATTAATCGGATTCTGAACTAAATTTTTGTTTCCAGGAATTGTACCCAGGAGATGGGCACAACTGGAAAAGTATCATATTTTCCTTGATGGTCATCAGTTGTGTGATAGCGGGCATCGTTACAGCAATTTATTTATTAGGGTGAGTGTTAAATTTATACCTACCCACAGCCAGGAGAAACTGTGCTTGTGGAAGGCATTACCTGTGGATACTCTGTACAACTTAAAGGTTTATTCGGTTCGATGTAAAACAATCACCATGTTTCTCTATTGTCTGCCTTTTCACGAATCGCCTGAAGGCAGCGAATAGAGAAATAATGGTTATTGCTCCACTGAAAATAGAGTACAGTTGTATGTTTGAATAAGGGTCTACGGTTAAAACCGCCATAGCGGCCACAGTTACAACATTCGCCCCATTTTTGCTAAGTTTGGGATTGAACTGAGGGAAAAGAATATCGACCCAAAAATAAAATATAAGAAAAAAATTAACATAATTTGGCACGTATTCGACTCTTCATAACTGTTTTACAATAAACAAAAAAGTTAAAAAGGAAAATTTATGCTATCAGATAAAAATCAAGCTTTAGTGCTGAACGCACTAAGGTAAAACCTTAGACACAGCACAGGTCAGGGTGACCTAGTCTTAAGTACCTCCTTGTCCGCTCTAATGTACATTCCAGTTTGATACTACCTATAGTTCCTTTGTCCCAGGTATGTGGACGAGTTATTGTACTGGTCGGGACGACGCATGCGCCTGGAGCAGTTTCTGCGCGGCGACCTGACTGGCGAGCGGCTTCCCACCACGTGGGTCAACTCGCACCAGCTGGTGTACCAGGCCGACGACGGTGGCCTGTTGGCTCTGGACACCTTCAACAACACCCTGTCTGTTCTGGTCACCAATCACACGCTCGTAAGTAACACTAAAAAAACAGGGTCATGGTATCTAGTCAAAAAATGATGCCTCTGGTCCAGATCAAGATTATACAACTATTCATCTCTTTGCTGCCTTAATACAGTATTTTATTCACATTTACTAAAATAAGTGAAATTTATAGATATGCTTTAAAATTGTGGATTTATATTCATATTGTATAGTTAAACATCACTATATAAACTCTAGCCGGTTTGAAAATAAGTTTGTGTGACGCATACACGTGAACTGCTTACACAAATCCAATTAGGTAGCGGCTAGTGGCGAGCGCACGGCCCCCGCATCTTACTGTTATTATAAACACAGCCGTCTGAAAGCCTCCGCCTAAGCCACTCTACAGCCGGCCGACCGCAACTTGCCACTTTACCGACCGAGAATGCTTTGCCGCTCCCCACACGAAAACTCTCTACGACGTAAATAAATATCCTGACGCTAACGTTACCAACACAATAGCGTTAGCAGTACTCTAGTATCTTAATACCTACTCTTAACTACAACCTTAACTTTCCATAATTAACTCGAAACCATTGAGTTATCGCCTCTAATGGAGGATCGAGAGGCAGAGTTTGCGACAACTTTAATAAAACTCCGAGTTTCCAGCTGACTCTTTCACCGAAGTCTTTCTTTTCACTATTACAGAGGCAGTTGAATGTACGCGGGTACCAGTGCTCGCCGAACTTGCGTTTTGTGCTCTTCCAACACAATATCAAGGAGGTACGTCGCCACTACCTCGTAAAACTTTTAATTGGTTTTTATAAAATAAATAAACAAGACGGTCGTTACAAAGTTCAGTGCCTCGAACAAAGTTCGAACGTACCTTCAATGTTATTCTATTTTTCAGGTTTATCGGCAGACGTTTACTGCTCACTACACCATTTATGACGTTACCAATGAGTAAGTTAAGCTATATTTTTTTTATATTCTGATTTCCGAGTACTCCAGGTACTCATGTGTTACGGTAATGATTACAGAGCCGCCTGTGGAGTTTACGGTTATATTGCGAATCGCGGTAAATTCAATTTCGTTTTCCCAAATTGACTTTCACTAACAACTCCATTTGATACCTATATCAAAAACGGTCTTCCATCTTCATAAAACTTAACCATATTTTTTCTACACGTATGTCCTTTCATTTTTAAAATAAAAAATATTACTATATTTGAAGAAAAAAAACCATAAAAATATTTGGCCTCATCCGGGCAGAGCACGATTTAGTTCCCCGTGGAGGAATTTAAAATATCTGCACGATCTCAATTCGTTTCCTTTATAAATTTTTCCTACAAGTACGAGTGGAATTTTAATGGCGGATGCGGCATATCCTCACACGCGTGTGTTTTAATTTTTAATTTCCTGCTTAAACACCTGGGTTATGGCGTTAATACACGGATAACTTAGAAAATAATAACAGGTCCACGGTCTGGTACGAGGTTATAAACCTACTGACCACGGATTACCCAATCCAAACTATACTTCTGAGGTACCTAACTAAATATTATTATGATCTAGTCTATATAGTCGTTCCTTCCATCAAGAATGAAGGCCAGCGCCATTGAACCATAAGCAGTAATGTATTATTTAAAAACAAGCGCAGAATAACTAAGTTTGCATCATCAAGTCTTCATAATTCTACAGACGTTGCTTTTTTACATGCATTGTAATTTTTTCCTTTTGGCCTAACGCGGTCGTGTCAATTTTTGAACAAAATCTTTTAACGAGAGTTGGTAAAGAGATTTACAAGTTTACTGTGTTATTTTCTCTTCGGCAAATCATATCTACTTTGTGAATTTCCTTTTCTTTTCTTCGGGTGACGAAATCGATTTAAAGATGGATACGTGAATACGATTCCGAATTTATTTGAAATTTTGCGAGTAGAATTTTAATGTGGTTCAATTCGCCACGTCTGGAATCGAAATGGAGTTGTGAGGAGGTAGGTTGTTAGTGGGGTACTGGAACTTGCAGCGCTTCTGGGAATTTGTTATGTTATCATGGATATCCAACAGGATTGTAACCTACCTTACTACTAGAGTAAGTTAGTTTCAAACTTGAATTACGTATCACAGAACATATCAAATATTTAATAATAAAATCTTTTGTGAAAGTATCTGAATTCAGCACGGTTAGGGTTTTCATAATTTTGAATTAACAGCGGTTTATTATAGTGATATATTATTATTTGTACCCACGTGTCTAGCTTGATGAAATTGAATGATCGTTTATTTGTTGAATTAAGTTTATATTAGTAAATTTATATTATAATAATTTACTTTTAAGTATTCTTGACTGATTGATTCGCATTTTATTTAATTTTTATCGAATACACGTAACAAATTTCAAGTCAATCCGACAACGTGGATGGAATCATCTTGTAAGATTTGATCCGGAAATACAGAAATAATGTAGCAAGTGAAATAAATAGTGTTATATAAAGCAGTATTACAAAGTTACAGCTAAATAATCCTGTACTAGATAGGTAATCTCGACTTCTCATAAAAATCAATGGCATAAGAACTCGCATTGACTTTCAGCCACCACATGCCACTCTTTGGCGACGGCCAAAGGAGTTGGGAATGGCAGCACGCAGCGTGGCTGGGAGCCGAGGGTGCCTTACTGCTGGCGGCCGACAACGAGGTGCTGGCGCGCCCCGGGCCGCCGGCCAAGATCGCTCCGCTGCTGCGGCTCACCGACGACGCGAGTCCCGGGAGAGTCTACAATGGGGTCTCCGATTGGTTGTATCAAGGTATGTCCGAGGTAGACCGCCGTTTGTGTGCCTTATGTTTTCTCTCTAAATTGTATCTTTTATGCGGTTCTGTTGTAGTATTGTATGACACAAATACGCTTTCAGTCAATAGATAAAGCAGAGACGACGTGCTAGTGATGCTGCTGGTGATGTTTGTGCATGCGTCTGTACGCTGCAATTATTGCGTAATAGTTACCAGATAAGGCTGCATGCTTGTTTGCCGTGTACGTGTAATGTACGGTCAAGTAATGTACAGCCCGATATTGTACGACCTGATAATTATAATGGGGGACCATGATAGGGATATCATGAGATAAATTAATGATATCGGTTTCATACGAAAAACAACAAGCTTGTGCCTAAGTTCCACTTATCTCACCGGTGTAATATTGGAATCTGGGCTTAACAAGGCCGGGAATCCACCGCGAGAATTTGCGTAGAAGGTAACAAGCTCAGATTCGAACATTGAACCAGTAAGTACGATGAATAGAATAGCCCAAGTGTCAGTACAAAAATGTTAGACGCATTTTTTACGTTACACGCACATGCTCAATGCTTGCACGCACTAGATATCTGACTTTAAAACGGACTGCCTAACTAGCTTTCGTTAAATCCTTAATTTAAAAATATATACCATACTAAACACATTACTTGCTTACCTTTTTCTTTTTCTCTTTTATGTTGTAAAATTACATTAGACATAACATCAATTTTTTTTCAATTCTGTATTTCTATGGTATTAAGGGTCCAGTAGATACGTTCATGTAATCTACATTGGTGGCATAACTAGTTAGAAAGGAATACGCTTTACGCCCGAGCAAAAGCTAGCGTTCCAGAGCATCAGGTTGATTTAAAAATTTAATTTATAACCTTCATAGGAATACACTAGGAATTTAACCCGTCATCGTTTTTCGGACACATATCGACCCTGTGGGATATTTTGTAAAGTCATACTGTACTAATAACCGCTTACAGAGGAGGTGACGAAAGTGCCGTCATCGGCGTGGGGCTCCGCGGACGGCTCGCTGGTGCTGTACGTGCAGTACGACGACAGCGCGGTGTCCGAGCTGCGCTTCCCGCGCATCGCGCAAGGCATCGGCGGCGTCGGAGCCTCGCGCTCCGGCTTCCTTCTGCCCGCTTTCAACCAGACCACGCCGTTTGCCTTCCCGGACCATGTCACTATCAGATACCCTACGGTAAGACCATCATCAGCCGGAAAGCATCCACTGTTGGATATACGCCTCCCTCAGAGAACGTCACAAAAGGCCGCTGGCCTTCCCCATTCAACCAGTGGCCCTAACATTACCGGTCAAGGTTAGTTTATCGTGCGTCTTTTTCTGACCGAAAGTAATGGTACCAAAGGACTCTTTCGAGGCTCCTGACAACTAAACATGCTAAAGTAATCTTTGCAATAGCATAGGTAGAAATTTTTTGTCGGCCGAAGAAAGCTTGATAAGTACTTCGATTATGTTTAGAGATTCACACATAAAGTATATGTAGCAATAGCAAAAACTCTCCTGGCGAAAAACTAGAATCTCTTATGAAAGGGAAGTAAAAATAATAGGAGCATACGCACTTGAAAACACCTTAGTATGATGTATTTTTATACTTTCTCGTTATTTCCAGCCTGGCAGTTCGATTCCAAAAGTAAAATTATCGATAGTAGCTGTACAAAATTCGACTTCGCCGCCTCGGTGGGAGATCAAGCCGCCAAACACGTTAGATGGAATGTATGTATCCTTTTAATAATATTTAATGCTTTTATCTACACATATATCATAAATGCTCTATAATGCGTTCAGAAACCGTAGGCAATGACCAGCATTATAACAACCAATATTATTATGAGAATTTTTCTAATTTGTTTCTATATTTGTTCAAATTCATTTTTTATTACATTATTTTAATGTGTACAGTCTATAGATATTTAATAGGTACCTAGCACTAGTAGCTAGTAGCAATGCAGGTCATTGCCCTATGGCTTCTGAACCCATCATTACTTATGATATGTGTGTAGATAAAGTAATGTATGCAACTGTACATAATTAGGTCCTAAAACACTCGTGTGATCCTATTATCCATCCTATCCTAAACCACACTCGTGTTTTAAGACCCCTCATTATGCAACAGTTGCATAAAATACTATTAGTGTCTAGTTTCAAGTGTTCTAAATTCAATTATTCTTTACAGGGAATATTATCTCATATCAGCCCAGTGGGTGGGCAAAGACAACTCTCACGTAGGAGTAGTATGGATAAACCGGGCGCAAAACTTAACCGTTTATAGCAGCTGTTACGCACCCAACTGGACCTGTACAGAGGTATTACAAATTCATCTGTCTTGTTATATACTACCAGCACGCTAATATCCTATTAAGCTGTCTTTTAAGCATTGCATTAAATTGTACTAAAATAAGGTCAAATCTAAGTAAATATTGATGCTGTTTTTTAGACCCATTCAGAGAAAGCGACAGACGAGCCGTGGTTAGAAGTACACCAACAGCCGGTGTACTCAGAGGATGGCAGTGCTTTCTTACTGCTGGCGGCGGTGCAAGAAGGCGGCGGGCAGTACTACACTCACATTAAGCATGTGGACGTGGAACGCCAACGGCTCGCCGTCCTCTCCCACGGCAAGGTCGAAGTGGCGCAGGTCCTCGCCTGGGACGAGATCAACCATTTAGTATATTATTTAGGTATAAAACTATCCCAATAAGGCTATGGCTCTTTTAACAAGGTTTTATCAGCTTTAGGCGTATTAAATTCTAATTTTCAACAACGCTTATTTTCTGTCAGGTTCAGACAGAGAAAAGTCGTACATACCTAAACTACAAAATGACATGCTGAAGGAAGCAAATCAAATTAAGTATTTAGACTGAGTGGAGTTTTAATGGCGTGCATTCTTCGTGTTAATTATTATCCTAACGTACTAACCTAACTATCATAACTTTACTAAAAATATATTCCATTTATTAGCAACAAAGGAAAAAGTCACGCATGTTGTGTGCGACGGGACTTAACTTACTTAAATAAGATATCATGGGGAGTTTGCGTTTTATTTGTAATTTCCATGTCAAACTTTTGTTTGAGTCATTAATTTCTGATCTACAGGTAGCGCAGAGAGACCTGGCCAAAGACACGTATACGTAGTCCAAGATCCGAGCTATGGTGGGGGTAGCAATTCTGTGAGAGCACGAGCAGAGCGTGAGGAGCCCCGGTGCCTAACCTGTGAGCTAGGAGTGTGGCAGGCGCGTCTGCACTACGCAAACTGCTCCTATTGGTCAGCTACCTTCTCCCCACCCAAGCCTAGCGTCGGGATCACTCACTACGTGCTCGAGTGCAAGGGGCCAGGACCCCCGTTAGCGGGTCTACACGATGCGCAAACGCATAAGCTAGAGAGAATATTGTATGACACGAGGCCTTATAAGTGAGTTATAGTTCTTATCTTTGTTACGGTATAGTCAACCAATTCACAACCTCACCGTACAAAGTAATTATTACTTTAGTATATGTGTGACAAATAAAAATTCCCCTATATCTGCTTTGATCCTTTAAACATTTCGTCTACTTGGGTCATGTTCAATCAAAATGCTTGGCAGACGTCTACCGTATTCGACAAACTTGGTATAAAAAACGGAACATTTCTATTACCTTCAGATCCGTACGGTTACGTGAATTAGCACTGCCAACTCGTCGGTCGTTCGACGTGCAACTCGGTAGCGGGTCCAAAGCCCGTGTGCAACTGATGCTGCCGCCCTCATGGCGCGAGGAACTCCGTGATGCTGCCTTCCCCGTTCTAGTACAAGTGTAAGTATTTCCTAAAACTTGTCAGAATATTTTACTGATTGGTAAAGTCCGTTATCTCTAATGCCTGGTCTTTTTACGAAAAAGGGAGGGAAGTGATCGTCACTGGCTTTTAGACCCCCTCATCCCCGGGCCTCACTAGTAGGGTGCAGTACAAAATACAATAGCAAACTACTCCACACCAGTTTTCTGTGTGAGCACGGTACTACCTCAGTCGAGCCGGCCCGTTCGTCCTGCAACTAGTAACTGGCTACGATGCTTGTGGTTCTACCATTTTAATTTCCAATCAACTCCTAGGGTAATTTTATGTTTCTTAGCAAAAATACGTGCTATTTATCAAATGTCACCAATTCTCAGCTCACTGCATAATTAGCAGTCATACCGTTTCTCGTTCGGCGCAATGCTTTCGAGCAAATAACTAGCTTCGCTAATTATTGCTAGCCGTGCTGGTGACTTGTGACATATTCAGGGCCGCATTTTTATGTCCACCTTTTTGCTTCATCATTATAGGCCTTCTCAAAGCATCTACACTACAGTCGGGTCGGTTTAGTGCTGCTCACATCCATTGGTTGATTGTCTGACTGTCGATCCATCACACCTCCACCCTCTAATTGGCGAAATTAAATTTGTAAAGGTGATTTTATGCGTTGTGTTTCAGTAACGGGCGACCAGGCAGCCAGCAGGTGACGGAGGAGTTCCTGGTGGATTGGGGCACGTACATGTCGTCTCGCAACGACGTCGTGTACGTGAAACTGGACGTAGCGGGTGCGCGCGGCCTGCCGCGGGCGCTGCTGCGTGGCCGGCTCGGAGGCGTCGAGGTCGCCGACCAGTTGGCTGTTATTAGGTGGGTCTTTGATTATAACAAAACGATTTAACCATACTACAGCAGATTGGTCGCTCTGACAAGAATGTAATGAAGACGATGAAGAAGAGTAGATTATTGCTACCTAAATTACCTAACCTGACCGGGACGTTGCCAAGAAACAAAAATCTTGTAAGTAGACTAAGAAATTATGATGTACTCATACTGAAACCAGATTTTAGACAAACCTGAACATGGGCAGCTAAGCTGTTTATGACCGAGTGTTTTCAGAAATACTCGTAGTAGGTACCCAATAAGAATCATGATCCATAATGGATTGTGGGTTATTATTTAAAAAATGCTGAAACAAACTCATACGCTGGTTGTTACTTTCGACTTTGAAAAGTTTGAAATCACATCAAATATAGTTTTTGTTTTTGTTCGTTTCAGATATTTATTGGAGACGTTCAAGTTCCTGGACGTGACGCGCGTGGCGGTGTGGGGCTGGGGGTACGGCGGCTACGTCACGGCCATGTTGCTTGGCAGCCAGCAGGACACGCTCAAGTGCGGGATCGCGGTCTCGCCCATCACCGACTGGCTCTACTACAGTAAGTTCCATACTCATCATCAATCAGTTCACATCGGGGCGCCGCTTTTACTTTTTCCAAATCATGACATTCGAAATACTGCATTCTAACATGGATTTTAAAAATTTCACGGGGTATTTTAAAGGCAGATTTCACATACTAGATGGTTTTAACAAGCGAGAGGGCTAGCTGAAGTTTAATACCATAACCGCTAGCATCTTGGAATGTATGTTGATGTCGCCATGCATATAAAATTTGAGCTATATCAGAATGTGTGCGAATGATGGGTTCGAAATTGCACCTAGTTATTGGTAGATTTTGGGAATGGTTCTTCAATGTTTTAACCGTCATCTTCTTGAACACGAACAGACGCGGCGTTCACGGAACGCATTCTCGGCGAGCCGTCCGTGAACTACAAGGGATATGTGGAGGCGGACGCGTCGCAGCGCGCGCACCACGTGCCGCCGCACGCGCTGTACCTGCTGCACGGCATGGCCGACATGAGCGCGCCCTACCCGCATGCGCTGCAGCTGGCTCGCGCGCTCACCGACGCCGGAGTGCTGTTCCGACATCAGGTAACATCAGATTCTTCTCCCTCATACTTAGGTGTAATGCTCTTTGCTGGGCATGTGTGCGGTTTGGCGATTGCGTTTTGTTCAGTCTTCATTCAATTACTTCTGGCCTGAGCGTCATACATAGACATTCTGTTTTATAAAAACAGCTAGGCTATTCGTGAAATAAAATTAAAATACATAGGTACCAAGTTAGAGGGACGTCACTTTTTCATCTTGATCGGTTGTATTTTGCAACTGTCTTATACAGAGATCTTCCAAACTAACAGAATGTCAGTAAACTGGTAAATTATTACATGCATATTACATGCATGTCATGCTGATGAAAATGAAAAATGAAAAAAAAAAAAAAATTAATAACAATCGTTACAAGTTACAGTTAGTTGGTTAATGACTCGTGACATGAACGAATTTCTTTGTTTATTGCAGGCTTATGCTGACGAAGGGCATGAGCTGAAAGGCGTGATCGAGCACGTCTACCGGTCAATGGAGGACTACCTCCGCGAGTGCCTCTCCCTCGATCCCGAGGACACCAAGCTGCCACCTCCCGACAGATAAGGGTGGCGCCCCCCTCCACCCCTCGTAATCAGCAATAACTTGTGCCAGGTTACCTCCGGGGCAATTGTTATCATATTAACTTCTTGTAAATATGTACTTACACATGAGATAGTGCTTTAATGAAATGTGTTCCCCCATTTGGTTAAGTAACGCCTTTTGTTGGGTACATTGACGATGTCTTATGTGACGACGATGTGAATGCGAAGCTGCTTGTGATTAGATTAGATGATAGATACGTATGGCTATAAAAGGAGTCGGGTTTTGTCCCTAAAAGTTGCATAAATATAACTAACAATGCTAATTAGCAATAGTAATTTAATTAGAACGATACGTAATTTATAGAAGCATACAGCGGGCTAAACTGTTAGAATAAAACTTCTTCAATCAAATTTAAATCAGTAAGACCATAAAACTCTGCTTCAGTACCCTTCGGCTAAACTAACATAATTGTGTCTTTGCTAAATCTAACGTACTGCCTAGATAGCGAATAAATTCTAGACGAGTTAATACATTTTACCTGTACTTTTATAACTTCCTCGGTGCCGAAGGCGCGTGCGCGGCGAACTGCGTCGATATAATAATGTGATCATACTTATTCAAACAATTTCGAGCTTGTCCCATTAGGCTTTTACTATCTACTATTTTCTACGGCCACCTTTACTATACCAAAGCTTTTTCTACATTCTCTATTGACTCCATCGAAAGGTATTAAATGACTCACTTACAAATGACTTAATGTTATGATCCCTTCTATTTTTATTATATACTCATTGTTATCCAAAATAGGATTTTAAATTGTTTTGTATTCCTCGATCTCGTTATTGTAATATTCAAACAAGTTGGAATCGGCATAAAACACAATGTTAATATAATTGTTGTTGTTGAATTAACTACATACCTACTTAACAAGGAGCTTATCATTACATTATATCTATACTATCAACAAGCATTATACGTATAAATATTTTATTTGAACATAAACGACAGCATTCTGACAACTTAAGCGCCAATATTATAAAGCGCTGTTTAAATACCTCATGAATGTGTTTAGATAGAAAATCTATTCATAACGTATGAATAAAATTGGTCGAAAGAAACGCATTTTATAGTGATCCGTAATAATTAGAAATGAAGTGACCTTGATTATTCCCTAACCTTAGCTGCTTTTGCTCCAACACACCAGTTATTAATCTTCCTAGATTTAAGACAATTAAATGTAATTATGCATCTTTCACCTCTATCATACATACTAGCTAGTACAAAACTACATATTAGTGATATTTTAGCCTAAACCTTTCTTATTATTATATCGTGTGAAGATACCGAGTGAGTAGTGACGAAATTAACTTCCGAAACCGTAGATCAGGCCAATGCGGGAAATAGCTATAAATAAAATAGTTTCAAATATAAATAAACCATAATATGTAATCTAAATCTTAATATTTTGTAGTCGGTGAATATCGTTCACTGTAGAACTCGAAACCGGTACAGTTTGGTTGTACAAATTTGCCTTTCTGACAGATAACTGGGTACACGTAGGCAGTCAGCGAGACGATTTGTAAGTAAGTATACCATTGTTATTGGTTTCACCGCAACCGTGGCACGACTAGGTACCTACATACTTCATCGTTGTTAAATAGAGTTAAACGTTCGCCGATATGTATAGTTTATCGGGAGACATAGACGCATATCGTACATTCCATGTTTGTGAAGACTGCCAATTTGGTCTAAATTTTAAAATCATTGTATTAATTAAATACGGTTACGTCGAAGAGATTAATTTCAATTGCAATTATGGTCTTAAGGATGCTGTGATTCTTCTATTGCGTAATTTTAACGATATTGAATGAATAAATATATTAAATAATTATAATATCTCCATCTGATATTATGTAGGCCTAGTGAAATCGATTTTGTTGTAATTATTAAAAGTAATTAATGTTAAGGTTAATATTAATTTTAAATATTTTGAAATCTTCCATTATATTATTGTAATGATATTGCTTTGTTCTCCAGACTTGATTAAATAAAGAGACAATATAATACGGGCTACGTATACATCACACAACATACGAGGTTTTATAGTTAGATTAAATACGAGAGAGTTCGGAAACCGGGTGCTTTAAATTTTACATCTGTTGTATGTATTGGTTTCATTAGCGAATCTGTTCTCTAGTTGTACGGTATCGGTATAGGAGCGCCGGCAAGGCCTTCCTCTCCTGCACATGCGCTGCGCTGGCGCCGCCGACCGCGCAGTTGCCACGTTCAGCACGCGGTCATCGCTAGTAAAGACTATTTAATTGTGACACTAATTAGTTGAATATTAAATTTTCAGCTGATAACACCAATTTAATTCGTGTTTCGTATTTTTTAAAGGAACCAAACAGTAATTGTGACTGGTTGTTATTAAATTCTAGCACCATCTCAACATTGCACACTGCACTCCTCCAATGTAACTTTATAACTTTCCTTTTATAAATTTATAGTCCCTTAGTCTTCCATTATAATCAAAGCTTCCGTACCTTGACGACTTATCCTTGGATTTAAAGATAGGAACCAACCGTTTTACTAAAAACGTTGCAAAGCAATTATTCGATGTTGCAATCATTGTAAAAGTTGTCCAATAACTGAATAAAGCTATGATGACAACAACACTACTAAAGTTGTATACAATGATTAAATATTTTTATAGGTAAGGCCGTTATGTGATGTGATGACTATGTCAATTATTTCCTTATTCCCATCGACTCGGCTACAACGTGAACGTAGCGGTTTCGTTTTTCGTCACCATTTCTTATGTCCTAAGATAAATCCTTAGAAATTCGATTTGTTTAGTTGAAGCAGGTTCAGTAAATGGATGTGGTATATATGTAAATCAGTAATGCTGTGTTCTTAGGATCCCTTCGCAGATTGATCTTGAATGTACTCCACGAAAATTACAGACCGATTTGTGCTCTAATGTTAATTAACTTATTGTTGTCTTATATATTTAATAAAAAAATACATGATTTTATAACACAGGATATGAATTAGGTACGTAACCTTCATTCAATTGTATATTAGTATTATTAGAACGATAAACTTCGGCAGTCAGGTTGCAAGGAGTAGGTTATTTTCTTATTTTAATGAATGTTTTTTAAGTGGAGTGCAATCAAGATGCAGTGTAGTGTCCGCCTTCGAAACTTTAGAGTGACGCGGGTAACTTTCTTAGTGGTTAGATTGATGATGTGCGTGATATTGAATACAACAATTCCCGTACTTTAACGAGTATCATAAATAAAAATAACTTAACCAAACGAAAACGCTTTCAATTAGCAATAAATATTGATTAATATTTTATGCAATAACAATAAAAATATAAGAGTGAATTAAATTTAAAAGTCTGAAGCATAAGGTAGACTTGCCGGTTGTAGAATTTGCATAGTTATTTATAATGTTTTACGCAAAGTTAGCGAAATCAAATGAAGCTAGGCTAGCAATCAGAGCAATAAGTAGGTACACAAATCACTTCGGGCGAATTATTGTATTCAGTAGCGCGCCTTTGATGGTGTAAACCCTAGGTAAAGCATCTAAAATCTACGTTGTTGTTAATCAGTGTTATAAATCTTATCGTCACGTTTAAGAGTTACAGTGTTGTATAGATCGGTACGTTTCATTTGTAAATTCTGAGATTATTCTGTTATTATTGTAAAGTTTCTTTAAATAAATAAAATTTTGAAATTTACATAATCGTTCATTGGGAAGTTTTATTGCAAACAAACAGTGCGGCGTGAACCAACATTGAAAGTATGCTAATACAACTGGGGTTACTTTTCTGGCAATCCGAAACGTAAATCGCTGGCTCCGTGTTTACAGCGTCTGCTCCACATTTCTGCACTTCTGAAATACCGCTCCAAGTGTTCATCCTTCACACTCATATCCGTAGGATTAGCGTAAGTACTGGTAGTGTCACTGAAGGCGGCTTCCGAGTTACAGTTTGAACGCGACAAGTTTCGCATCAGCTCGTAGTGAGAAAAATTCATGGACATCAAAGAAGCGTTGTCCACGTTCTGCGTATAGCTCGATCCGACACTTTTGCTATCAATGAACATGTCTGTCATTGTCATGCCGCGTCTGACCGGACTCGTCCGCATGCTACTCACACTGTACTCTGCCCCCATCCTCCCTTTCTTCAATCTGCACAAAGCCAAGTCGAGGGACTTGACAGCTTCGTTGACATTAAACGACTTGTGCTCACCCCGCAGTCTAAGATGTGGCCCGCCATTACAGGACTTAGCTCTTGCCCCATTCTTCTTATCGCATGATGTAGCGCCATTATGTTCCATGTTCTATATTTTGATACTCGTAAATTTGAAGTTTTCTTTACATCTCATTTAGTTATTGTTATGTAGCTCATTGTGCGTCAAAGTTGAGATTACTACATTTTGAGTTATGGTTACTGTCAAATTGAGTATTATTTTGGACGATGTCAGAAAAAACACGTCGGTGGTGGCCAACGGGCGTTTTCAATATTTTCTACCCATGGTAAACTAGAAAAGTATTCGCCCAATTTCATAAATTTTACTCACCAATTTTATCTTGCCATGACGATAATACCGATCCGTACCTACAGTAGGAAAAAATTACACAATAAAACTTGTGTCTGATAAAAAACAGTAGCGACATCTCTAATAGCAAACTTATAAAAGCCAGTGGGCATAATGGTTAAGTAAACTTGCCTAACCGTCTATTGTTCAAGTTAGTCTGAGTATTACTAGATGTCGCTGTACGCAACTTAACTAAACGCCATCTAACACTAAATTATCAAACTAGTCAGGGTTTATTGCCCGGGGCATTCTTCCCTTTCATATTTTTATGTGAATGACGTGACATTCATTTGAAGCAGTAGATGGCGCTGCAGATACTAAACGTTTTATGAAGCTTTTCTATTCCCAAAAACTTTAACTCAGGTATTCTGCCTGTATAATCTTTGAGGGTAGGTAGGCGTCGCAAAGAGCAGCAGTGGTTGGTGCCAACGCCTCTATTTCCGCCTTGACCCCAGACGCTAACATTGTGTTTAGCTCTTCTTTGATGCGAGATCCTGAAATTATATTACTTTTGTTACCTAATTTAATTCTTCTAAAATATGTAATTATCTATCTATTTAATTACAATGTTTATACCAGAAGGTGTATCCAAATAAGGTCTTCTTAAAAGCGAGGCTAGTTTACGTTTGTCTAGATTTGTTAGATTGAGACGCGTTTCCTTCGGAGCCAAGGTCATAACGTCGTGATGCCGAGCTCCAAGCAGCAATAAGGAGCTGCAGGCCAGAGAAGACGAGAGGTGGGATTGCGCCTGACAATAAAGAACTGTCTTTAGTACAATTTTATAAAGGAAATGCACGCACGTGATTTCCTCAAACAATGCTGCAGAAACACCGCTTGCTGCTTTGTGTTTTTTAAATCAATTAACTGAATATCTTCTCGCTAATCATATAGGTACACGGAACCTAAGTGAGCATGGGATATAAAGTTAAATGAGCATTCGTGATTGGCTGGCACAAGTTTAAACTAATCCCAAGGCAGCAAAAGTAAGCACAAGGCATTGTGGTTGGTTTGACGCGAGTAATTTTTTACAGAGAGGCATATTGTGGTCTTCTTGACTAATTCAGAAAATTGACAGAAGAAAATTACATTTTTAAAATTAAAGTGATGTTCGTTTTTAAAAATGTTTTAATTTGGTCAATGATCTGTAAAGAGCATATAGAATATAATATAATAAAACATCATAATCGAGTAGATGCACCATAGACAGCAGACTTTTGTGTCTTGTCTTTTATATTTGTAATGTAAAATTTGATGTACATTTTGGTATTATCTTTGAACTTTTAATCGACAGTTTCAGTGTGCTAGTCTACAAATAATAATAAAACTTAATATTTATTTGTAGGCAGTAGTAAAAAAACGCATTTTACAACGAATTGTTTCGCTCTATCGTAATAAATAACGGTACCTACCTAAGAGAATAAGCGTCAAACTTGATGTGATTATGGTGCACACTACAGTACCTAAATAACAAAAAAAACCCTGTCTAAAGTGTGAGTCGGTCTCACGATAAATTGTTTTAAACTTTCGCGATTTTCCCACATATTTGTAACGTTATCGGGACTTTAACGCGATAAAAGTATAATGTTGATTTACCTCGACGTTTCGGCCATGTTTCAATGGCCGTGGCCACGAGTACAGGAGTCTACTCGTGGCCACGGCCATTGGAACATGGCCGAAACGTCGAGGTAAATCAACAATATACTTTTATCGCGTTAAAGTCCCGATAACGTTATAAATATGAGTCGGTCTCGTTCTAGGTAACCGAACTCGATGAAAACAACATATTTTTTTAGTAAATAAATAACAATAAAAAAATATTGCGATTCCAGCTCACGTTTGGCCGGTTTTTCATAATGAGAAGGTTTGGGAACTGTCTATATTATAATGTTAAGTACCCACCAGGGAGCCATATTTAAATGTGAGGAATATTTCAAAGCCATGAGGGTCTGCGTCCACGAGAGCCAGTGCTGGGAGCTGCAGTTCCGCGGTAAGGCGGCAGAGCAGCTGACGAGTGCATACGTCCGGGTAACCCTTACCCTGAGGAGTCAGGATTAATTTTGTATTATGGGGGGGAGGGAACGAGCAAATGGGTCACATAATTGTAAGTGATCGCCACCGATAATGGACACCAGTAATCTTTGAGAAATTGCAGGTGCGTTTCTACTTTTCAGAAAATGATAATAAAGGCTGGCATTAGCATTCCATTTACCATTGGAAATCAAAACAAAAAGATTGTTAACAAAAAAGTTAACTGACCCGTAAAACAGTAATACAGAAACACCATGTAACAAATTAAGAGTCATTTGCAACGGCATTGTGTTTGGAAGTTTCCAATTGGGACGCCATTTCCCTACAGAGAGGCAAAATATGCTTAATACTCTTTCCAGGCACAGAAAAGAAAATTGGAACATGTAATATTTTGCCCAGAATAGTTTTGCACCAAATATAAAAATTCAATTAAAATATAAATTAATTATGATGAAATTTATAAAATTACAATATTTAGGTTTTTTAATGTTATTTGTGTTGTTGACTTCACTTAAACTTAAATTACAATTTATTAGATACATAAGTGCCTACAATCCATATAAACATCTTTTTATGCGAAACCCCTACCGCTTATAATGTCAGCGGTCTTAACATGACCAGCCTAGGTTTAAGTTATCCTTCCCTACGTCTCCGTCAAACAAGTGTCACAAGAAAGGGACGCCTATAGAGATAAACTCAGATAAACTAAACTTGGCCGGTCATGTTAAGGCCAGGTGTGTTGGAAACTTTGTGGACGTAAAAAATATTATTTTGTTTGTTTTATTATGAATTACAGGCAGGTTATGAGAAAATACTAAAGCTGGTTATATAATAAAAAGTTGTGTAAAAATAAATGATTATGATTATGAAAGGTACTCACAGTCATGATGATAACCGGCCCTAACCTAGCCAAAGCGCCTTCGTCTAACAACTTCTGGAAAATTGCGTCTTTCTCCACCACCAATATATATTTGGCGGACGTGTTGAATTGTTTTATACCATTGATATCTTGCAATATTAAAGTTCCTAAAAAAAATGTTAAATAACATAAAGTTTTAGCTACGTGTTAAGCAGTTGGACATTTACAGCCAAAACAGAGCAAAGACTAATTAAATGCATATTACAGCAATAAATATTAAAGAGACTTATACGGCTAAATACTTAATTAAAAATATGTTTTTTTTTACGACCTGGATTTTAGTTTTTCCTACTCTGTTCCTTACACCCTGTATAATGTAAATCTTACCCTCTTATTCATAAACGCTGCGTAAACTTATGTTAGTTATCATGTCTTATATCTTTATCTGTCATTGTGACGTTTGCCCTCGAATGAAAGGAACAAAACATTTGTTAGTTTAAAAAAATCTAAAATGTTTATGGATAAGGGGTTAGTTACCAATAACTTCAGAACAAATTCAAATACGTGCCATTGGAAGCCATACAGTCCACCACGCTTCCATCTCTAGCATGTATCGTCAACGGCCCAGCTATAAGCCCTTTGGAGGTGGCTACGATGCCCAAATCCCACGGTGGACTCTCCAGGAGGCAGCAAACGTCACGCACCGCGACATCTAGGTTAGCTTGGTTGCGAAATCTTGACACGTTTTGATAAAAAAGCTCCCTGTTGGTGCAGTAAGATTACTTTAAGTTAGGGTTTCGGCCTTAGTCGAGAGGATTCGTTTTTGATTCACATTTCTTCTTTGAACCATTACGCGTTACTTGATACTCTATTCAAAGGCAGCAATGTACTTTGCTTATTCTTTACTATGGTATTTCCTATAACAGTAGAAGTCGCGTCATGAAAATTGTACATGTTGTACAATTGTACGTACCTACATAATTGTACGTTTTCAATACAAGTTTTATGAAGGTTTCACACGCATTTTAATTGCGTCCAATTAATTATAGAAAAACGTACAAGTACAGGACATTTTTGCTGAATACCTTTTGAGTTTTTTATATTCCGGAATTGATCTGCCATATTAATGCAATATCCGTTTAAATAGGCAGAACGTGTAATCATACAAAAATATTTGATCCTGAATTGAGGGTTTTTCCACCAGCATATATTATTCTTTAGTTACTATAAGTAGTACATTACGTTGTTACGTAAGTAAAAATACGTTGATTATAGCTGCATAATTAACAATACACTTAGCCAAATGTTTCAGAATAAAAAAGCCTTAAAACAGAAGTGGGGAAATATCTTACCGCCTAGTAACGATTAGATTTTTTGATAATAACTCGTGAACTTTAGTAAGCACAAATACTATTCTATTGAATCTTGTTTTATTGTCTGTGCTAGAATAGAGCAGCGTCGTTTTTTTGGCATCCGTAAAGGATTTTAGCGTTACTCTGTGAAACATTAATACGCATCAAAATTGGAAGAATCCTACGCTAAGACGAATATTAAAGTATAAAAGAAAGTATTATAAAGAGTACCGGTCAAGATCATAAATGCAGTTTCCCCACAGTTGCTGGTTTCTAATCACAAGTTTAGGTATATTTCCGGTCACTGCAGTTCTATTGACTTCGCCTAGTATTTCTTCAACTTTCTTTATAATGTTCTTCTTTGCTTCGTTTGATTCCTGGATAGTTATATCTAAAGACTTACCAACTCCTTAAAATTTAGAACGCAAGATTGGATGTTAGCTGCTTAACTTCAAATAAGTAATTAAAATAATAATTTCAAATTAATAATTGCATTATTACCTTTATCTTTCGTTGTTTGAGACAGTATTTGCTGCACTTCACTAAACTCCAGTTTCCTTCCAGGTAATGACAGACCGCGTTCACTCTGACTTCTAATTTTCTGATGGCTACCGTTAAACAATTTGTCAATAGCTGCGGCTAGCTTTGGGTCCTGCTTGAACATTACTACGGGATCCGACAGTAAATCTTTCATCTGTATAAACAAATCCTTGTTCATAAGCTCCATTTTCATAAAAAGAGCTGCTTCTTCAACTCGTACCTTGAAAGTAAAGATAATTGACAAACAAATCCAATAGGGCTCTGTTAAAATAAACTACCGGTAAGAGTGATGATGATCCCTACCTACCTAGTGGCGAGATGTTTATCAACCGCAAACAATAACAGCGTCACAAAACCGAGCTCGTAAAAGGGCCTCGAGACAATAGCGCAGCTTCTCAAGTGTTTTACTGCGAAGGCGAGCGAACAAGCCAACGGGGCGAAATCATCGTCGGTGGCGCATCCGACTCGCTTGCACTGAAAAAATGACACAATAGATTTAATCGAGAGATAACCAAGGCAGGCGTCTCGAGGAGCAGATGACACGGCGTGACGACCTCACAAAGGGCGTGAAATGACGTCATAATAGCCTCGAATTATCGCCCCCTCTTGTCTCAAGCAAATATTTAACAACAGCCCCGTTTTGTCCTGCTTCTTCGGCAGGAGATCATAAATAATAGAGCTCCGGCAGACAAATGATGTGGACCGTTACCGCAGCCTTTGTTATAAGTGACATATTGCAAAGAGGCGATGTTTACGTCTTATTATGGAGTCGGATATAAATTATGACGCAGCCCCGTAATTCTTGGTGAACCGCAACGCTAAGTGTTAGAGAATTCGGAAAGTGATTTGATTTTTGAGAGGCACACGCAGAAACGTGGTTGACCGCTTCAAATCAGTCGGTCAAAATGCCTGTAACGCACACTTACTTAGTAAGTTAGTTACTTAGTAAGAGTTGAAATTATTTTATTCTAATGATAAGTCTGTTTTTAGGGTTTTGTAGCTAACAAGTAACCCTTTTAGTTTCGCTTTGTCCGTCTGTCTGTCTGTCTTATGACAAAATTAAAAGAAAAACCATCATAACTGAGTAGGTACCTAGGCTTTACAAGTTTACGAGTTATAGTCGACCAACTTGTGTTTTCATGTTTTCATGTTTTCAACTTGTAACCGCACTTGGCCGGTTTTACTTTACCCACTAAGCTAATTAAAAATAAAAGGCAGAAGAAAGAATAACTATATTATAATGATTGTCAAATCATTGCAAATTATTCTGCAAATGAACACTTGAGGTGTGAGAAAGTAACACCCAAAAAGATTTCCCATTGCCGACGGCTACGGCACCCCGAGGCGCGGCGATAGCATCAGCGGGTGACAGCCCGCACAAATACCATACAAATTGTTCGATAGCTCCTCCAAATTGATTGTCGCAATTATTCGGCGAACCCTTTCGCGACTCCGCGACCGCGGGGAGGTGAGAACGCACTTATCTGTCGACTCGATCGCGAACGACCCAACTCTTTGAATCTTTGACGTCAGTGTGAACCAACAATCCAGGAGCGGTTGGGAGGTCGCCGCGGGACGGACCCGCCATTATTTTTTGTCACGATCTTTGCACCGATATCGACGTGATAAGACTGCTGTTTTCTCATTATGATTAACGGTTAGACTGTCGTATAAAGTGTTTAACGACTTTTTTCTGATAATCATAAATTTTACTTTTTTTGGGAACCCACTGATGCTGGCATGTTTGTAATTTAATAAATGAAACTTCTATTAAAAGTTTGGGCTAAGAAAGCAAAATCGACTGTTAGAAGCTGACAGGACCGATCCGCACTACAATAACAGTCCCAGTGGCTGAGTGACCCTAACATGACCGGCTAAGTTTAGTTTATCTCTATGTGCGTATCCGTGTATCTTATGACACTAGTTTGACAGTGACGCAGATCAAATTAAACCTGTGCCGGTCATGTTAAGGCCACAGAGGATGAACAGCTGATAAGCGCAAATTTAGCGAGACATGTGCGCTCAATAAATGAGAAGTAGCGTATTTTTTTGCCGTCAACAACTTCCCACAAAGTCCTACCTCTCGAGTGGTCAGTGGACCGGCATGAAATGCTACAGTTATGAAAATAGGAAATAACACAGTAGCCGCATTGTGTCCCGCGAGTGGCGGCGCGCGAGCCGCGGGGCGCCGGCCCACAATGGGCCACCATCGCGCTATCTCGATGGCCGATACGTTGCCGCCTAATTGACTGCTCAAACGTTATTTTAATACTTTGTTATTGAATGAGGATTTGCTTGTATTAAAATTCAATGATTAGGAGCTACTTTTATATATTAGCTGTTAAAATTGATGTAATCACTTTGATGTTCTTGGAAATACTTGTAAGTTGTAATGCGCGCGTCTAAAGGCATGAAAAAATTAATAGATAATTTCAGTCTCTTAGGAGGAGAGTCCGCAAGAATAAGTGGACGAAGAAGACAAATGCGTTTTGTGCAAATGTAGGTTAATAGAACGATTAAGGCTGGGTTCTATAAGAGTCCGTTAGATTAGTTAGTAGTTTCATGTTTAAGATGGAAAATAATAATTTAAAAAATCGTGTTCGTTTTTTTAATAAATAACCAAATTTATTTAAATGAAGCTAAATTTCAAAAGTTAATATTTTTAATTAATATGGGTTCGCGCTAGGCCTTAATCAAACCTTAAGATAAAGGTAGAGCAGCATCAGAGCAGGGTTTAAAAATGGCCTTTAAACAGTTCGAAAAAATGCATACATAACATCGCTACATATTGTTATTCGTGCTAAACTTGTATTGGATTGTCAAAATTTGTATGCAGATTTTTAATAGGTACGTTTTACAGTGTAAGTCCCGCACTAAAACGTTTTGCGTACCTAAGCGATAAGAATTGCAAAAAAAAAAATTAATTGCTCCATAACTTTTATCTTCTTTTTTGCTGTAAACGTTGGATTTTAGTTTCTGGGGTATTTAGTAATGAAATGCATTTCCTACACATTTTCCTTACAGAAATTCAAATTTTATTTTTAATTATCCCAGCTTCCAGTTTCCTTACCCCAAACTTTCAAGATATGCTAAATTTATTCTACATATTAATACGCACAATTCTTATAAGCCCTTGAACGAGCCCACATTCCCACACTAGTGGCGAAATCGCAACAGTTTCTCACAAGGAGAGGCTACTTACTTTTGTGCTCAGAACAATGTGAACAATCCCAGGTTAGCATCAGACGTCTAAGTATGATTGTATACCGGCTGGAGAGTGCAGTGCTACGGGCCACTTGTACATTGTTTCATTATGCGCTTTCCTTAATGGGATATGATCGGGTTTTGAGTTTTTGTTACAGTTGCGCGCACGTAAGAATAATTAGTTCCGATTACAGTGTTAGCAACTTGATTAACGATTTATTTGTATTTGTGTTAGATTGTAGCAAAATAAATAAAATGTAACTGAATAATGTATGTACTAAGATTTTGAAATATACGTTTCTAATAAATTAGTACAAATCTAAATTAATGGTAGTCAAGTACAAGTCAAGTGTATATGAATACACATTTTTACTTTACTCTTCTGTACCGAATAGAGTGAAAATTTTATACGACGGAGCGTAACTGAAAACAGGGAGCATTATTGTAAAATTAATCTAACCGATAATTACAGCATTTACCTACTGTTTGCATAAAATAATGTTGTTTTGTTAAACAGGAACTTTTTATTTCTTTAATTAATTCCATTAACTGGGGAGGTCCATATCAACAAACCGTAACAAATTACCATGAAAAATTAAAACAAATGAAATTAAATGAAAATAAGTAAATTAAGTTAAATTTGGTTTCACAAAGTAGCAAGGTAATTTGTTCAAGTTTGTTGAATCGTTACTTGATTTGGTAAATTTTGTTAAAGCGAGCAGCATGTCAACACTCCAACGGAGTTGCATGTAAAAACGAGATGTCAGGTAATTTGGGTTTTGACAGCTGGCAAGTGAAAATACCTAATCAAACCCTTTGGCTCTGATCTGCATCGATGGCAATTCAATCAATCAGCGTCTATTTGTTCTGACTTCTTAATTAAATTAGTAAAGTGACGTGTGTTGAATTTAAATAGGCATGTGTTTATTTAGCACCACATTCACCATGGACCAATCAAGGCGATCCATTATTACAGATAAATTTAAAGACAGTTGGTGGTAAGAAGGACCTGTATCTATAGGTACGTGACTAAGTGACGCAGGTAAAATGCATTTCGATGTATCAAAATAGGTATTTATAGTTATAATAGGTAGGTAGGTAGGTGTTTGGTACATATGCCATCAGAAAATGTATTAAATAAAAAACATAAGCCTCGTCCTCAGTTATTAACACTTTAGCACCAAGCTCAGTGAAGTGGTACCCCACTGCGTCTCAATATTGCCCCGGCGCAATCCGTTCCGTTCCCACCCCACTCGTGCAATCCCTGCTAACATTTACATGCTAACAAAGCAACTGTCACACATTAAACACTATAATTATACTATCCACTAGATTTATAGCAGAAAAACAAAGACCCTCAAGTGCCCATTCAACCCTTTTTGTTTTGCGCACAAAAGTAAGCGCGAAACGCGCTGCTCATTTAAAGGGTAATTAATATGAAAGTTCTCATAATCCAAAGCAATTAAAAATGCTTTTATTATATTGAGACGAAAAAATGCTATAAATAATGACGTTGTGACCTTTCATTTAACCAATGTTTTTTGCTTTTTTTCAATTTAATCATTTTACTGACTTGACCGGAAAAGTATTTGCGACCAACGCTATTTCTAAGCGTGTGAATCGACGGAATCATGAAGAATTGTGCATTAGAGCATTAGAGCATTTTCACATTACAGATTAACATTTTTCCATAAGCGATAACGGACAGCGATACGATACCGGTATCTGACATCATCAGTCAGTACGACATCGATATTGGTCACCGATGCGATATCGAGGACGATTAAAATGTATAAAAATTTTACCTGCCTTGCACATAGTTTCCTCCGATATCAGATATCAAATCCGACGTCGGGTCAGACATACATGCATCAAGAAAATGCACATTTACACTACGCATAGAAATGCTATTGTCCTATGGCCCACGAAATATCTACAACAGGACCGCCGATTCATCGGATATCGGATTGGACGACGTGAAAG
The DNA here is from genome assembly GCA_963691745.1 of Ditula angustiorana. NCBI lineage: Eukaryota > Metazoa > Arthropoda > Insecta > Lepidoptera > Tortricidae > Ditula > Ditula angustiorana. Next base: position 6,824,731 of record OY829473.1, read on the forward strand.
GCAAGCGTACATATATCGCATACATTTTACTTCCCCCGTTATCGGAACGGAGCACCTAGCACGAATCTTCTAGATACGCGTTAAGTCGCTACGTAAATCAGTGCGTCTCTTTCTAACTAGCGCAGTAGGAGAGAAACGCACTGAGTTACGTAGCGAGTTAACGCATGTCGAGAAGATTCGTGCTAGGTGCACAGGGTCCGATAAGCCTAAAGATGAATAACAGAGTGGCAACTCGACAACAGACCATTTTTATACAACCTGGTTATATTAATAACATTTAGTAATACAAATCGCGTACTCTAGGACTTAGCATATCCAGTTTTAGTGTTCATTAACATGATGTTAATCTCAAGCGAATGGTTACCAGTCCGATCACGACGGACAGGTGCGCACGCGGTGCAAACAAGGCGAGATTATTTCTTGCAATACCTACACACTGAAGAAATCCACCTAAGTGATTTTAATTCAAAATAGGTATTTTTTAACACTTCTACAAGAAGTGAAATAAAAAATATACATTTACGTAATTCTATGACATTTACATAAGTAAATACATACACAGCTCATAGTACATTACATTAATTTGTGTTGTATAAATACATTATAATTGTTATAAAACATGACATTACAACGACTAATAATTTTACTAATGTTCAAAAAAGGGCCTTGTAAGTTAAACTTGAAATTAAGTTTTCGAGACAAAGGGAAGTTTGAGAAACCTGCTACGAAAGGTTGCATAAATGTGTATTTAAGACATTGATAAAGTTCCAAATAAATAAGCACTTTATTAACTTTACGTATTAGTTTATCTACAAACACATTTTTACTACTATCAGAGTGTCGTAAGAAGTAAAACACATACTTAATTGCATCAATTCCAAATAGGTACACTCAGGTACCTAACTTTATTCACGTACCTACGTGAATAAAGTTTTACAAATAACAGCTTTCACGTAAAACACGACATAATTTACGTAGACCGCAAAATAAAGAAAAGATGTCACTCACCCGTTTGTAGCAGTTATTATAATTATGATACCTTAAAATTCCAAGCGAAACATTTAAATACGTTGCAGAGTTTTAACGTGATTTGTTTTTGGTGCAATATTTTTTAAAATGGCTGCTCTACGCTTTCTTATTACACGCCTCAGATGCAGGTGAGCGCCAATTTCAATTTGAATTAAGAACGCGTTCTATTTTTCTCTAAACAATTTTTCATCAATTTGTTTTATGCCAGTATTTTTTTGTGTTCAAAATTATATTTATTAAAAGGAGTATTTATGTTTTTTAGTTACGATTAATTTACTTTTTATAAGTATCTATCTAAAGTGTATACCCCATATTTATAGTTTTATTACAAATTTTTTTTTAAAAATAAGCTATATTTTTAGACATCGCCTAAAAAAACAAACACAGTTCTGGTTCAAAGGTGTATTCTGAGCGTACTTCGGTTCAAAAGCGCACGTGTGCTACCAGAGACGGCTCCAATACTGGCCCCACTAGATCCCAATCAGCCAGAGATCAGCGTAGCACAGCTGTCATGGCCATGCCACGCGACTCTTTTTTTTTGTCGGACAAATTGATGTAAAATCCCTTTTGTTTTGGTCAGAGGTTGACAAGGTGGTTTCGTTTTTGTAAAAATGATTATATTTTAGATAGCTACCGAAAACCACATGATTTAAGCATAATGTAAGCTGGATTAATGCATAATTAAGAACATAATTGTAAGGAAGGACTTACTTTAATAAATGTTTATTGTAATGTATTAGCCCTTTCGGTTTGATATGAGTCTTAGTAATATTTTAATCCAAGCGTCGTCGCGTCGGAGACCGCTAAGAAAGAATAGATGTTGTTAATTTCCTAATTCATTTTAGTAACATAATTATAATCTGATTATATTGGAAGAAGAGGAGGGAGGCTTTTGCCCAGCCAGCATTATCGGGAATCTAACCCGGTACGGTTGTCGGTACAATAGCAAAAAAAATGTCCAAAATAAAACAATAGAAAATCAATTAATGACCGAATTCTTTAAGCTCGAAGCTTTATTTAATCTAAACCCACGCTTAATTATGCAAAATGATTAATTTAACATTAGTAACATTACACTATCAAACATATTGCCAAGTATTCAGCGCAGCGTAAAAAAAGTTCTATAACGGCTTTGAACAGTAGGTAATAGAATACAAAACGTATGTCAGCAGAGAGGTGTAAACATCGCAGAGGGGAGCTAAGCTTGTTATCTGTTTGCTTAACATTCATTGCTACGCTACGCGTCTCTTTGGACGTTTAATTAAGTTCTTTATGGATATTTGATCTTTCGTATTGCATTAGATATTTTTATATACTATGTCTCAAGGTACTCAAAATAAAATAAGGCCCACTCGACTTTTCTCAGTAAAAGAAAGCCATAAAATTATGTAATGTGCCAAAGTATATTTTTATAGTAGGGTTTTACTATTGTTTACACATTAAATTAATACAATTTATATTTATAATTTCATTTTATCGAGAAAATTCAGGTGGGCCCTATTTTGTTTTGAGTAGTTTCATTAATAGCTTACAAAATCCTACCTTATCTGTTTTGAATAGGACGTTTACTTATTAGCCATAATCATTTAGTACCTACCTACTCATTATGTTATATGTCGGTACTGTGCGCTAAAGAAAAATCTATCACCAGTATTTACATCAATGGAAAAGGCAAAAAAACAGTGACTATTGTGAATTATAAATCCTTTGTTACAGTTGCTGCTTAAATTTTCACGATAATTTAGGCAATAAGTGTACAAAGGATGGATAATGTAACATAAATACTATATTTAATGCTCTACGTGCCCTTTATTGGTTTATACTTTAGTTATTAATATTGCAAAGCATCAGGCATATCCCTGTAGACTTGTAGAGCTATCATGATTTAACCAATACCAAAAGAGACAGGATCTATAAATTTCGTCCGGTCTACGAGCTATGTCGCTCACTTTATATATTTTTTATACAACATAGGAAGGAAAATGAGCAAGTGTATCACCTAATGGTAAGTGATCACCACCGCCCATAGATACCCGCAAAATCAATGGGATTGCAGATGAATTGCCAACCCAGAGGCCTAAGATGGAATACCTCTTGTGCACCGGCTGTCTTGCTCTACACGCCGGAACACAACAATGCAAGCACTGCTTCTTAGCGGTACGAACAGCGAGCAAGATGGTGGTAGCGATCTGGACGGAGCCTGCAAGGGTCCTACCACCCGAGAAACTCTATATGTATTGTTAGCATTCATTCTGTATTTTATAGGATACAAAAAAATGTTAAGTCCATAAAAAATATAAAGCTTTCTTAAGCTTATAGGCACGGGTGAACTTAATCAAGTCTAAGTGAGGGAAATAAAAAAAACTGCTAAGCTCAATGACATCACCCTTTCTTTTTTAATATTGTCGTGCACACGATTGTTGCTACATGGGAAAAAACAAAATAAATGAACAACTCTCCTGGATTGTAATGAATATTAAATTTAATGAAAAAAGGCTATAACCAGGGGGGTTCCACTCCGCACTGTAGGTGCGCTCGCCGCATTGCCTATGGCATAGGTTAATCGCAGTAGGTTGCCGGCTTGCCGCGCGCGCGCCTGCTCACTCTGTGTCGCATGAGATAGTATTATACTAAGCAGCCCAACCCTAGCGGTGCGCCAGGGCATTGCGGGTGGAAGGCAGGCGCGGGCGGCGCCTTTCTTTTGACGCATACCGCCTGGCGAATGTTTATGAAGTAATAGGAACTTTTTGTACCTGATCATAAAGTTAAAAAGAGAAGTTTCTGTACGTTAGTACTATTATTTATTCTGTGCTATAACGGCCGCTAACAAGCACTTAAGAAAGTGGTCTTCAGAAACTATCAAAATAAATCTGTAAAAGTTATTTGAAGCGATATGATATTTCAGTTATTCTACATAATTTCATAAAATTTGCCTTCAGTGAGACACCCTTGATCATTGACTCAATTTAGTCATACAATAGGGCCAGGTCTATAGTATTTTTTATTTGACCATCAATTGTGAGTTGTCGTCGGGAGGGAGCATTCCCTCGCACCTCGCGTCAGCTGGCCAACCCTCCGAGCGTTCTATTAACTTCAATTGAGCCCGACAAATTTACATGCACTCCCGGGCCACGAGAGCAGCGATAATAAAAATATAACATCATCATCATTATCATCATCTGCAGCCGTGATAAGTCCAGTATTGGACATAGGCCTCCCCTAATTCTCGCCATCTTGTTCTGCTGTCAGTCTCTCGACTCCACTGTTTGCCAGCGACTTTCTGGAAAAATATAACGCCAGACACTAACTGTATACGTCGTAGAATATACGACCGGATAGCCTTGTGGTTAGTGGACTACAAAGCTTGGGGTTCAGGGTTCGATTCCCAGGAGGGGCAAATGTTTGTATGATGAATATGAATGTTTGTACCAGAGTCTTGGTTGTTATAAATATTTAAGTATGTATTTATTTATACAAGTACGTATATCCATTGTCTTGTCTAGTACCCATAACACATGCAGCTTTAGTTGTTTACTTTGGGACTAGGTCAATCGGTGTTAATGGTGCCAAAATATTTATTTATTTATATAATTATAAAAAACCAATCGTTAAATAAAGAGCCCAATTACAAAAATAAAAATAAAACTTTACTGTTTCAATGCCTCTTCAAAAACAAAAGGCGTCATACACATGCGAAGTTTTTTTTCGTAAGTACCTTATCCGAATGCACTTAGATCGTTTTACGAATAATATCCGTCATTCACGTTGAACCTATAGTGACAGATATATCCGGCTTTAGTGTTGAAAAGGATAAAACATTTCGATATAAACGTATGATTTATTAAGAACAAAACACTGATACGTAGGCAACGCCCATCGTCCATTAAAGCGGAGCGGATTAAACATACAGATTTACAGATTCTTGCTGCAAACGTGTCCATAACATGACTGGCCAAGTTTAGTTTATCTTTATCTGCGTCCCTTTCTTATGACACTATTTAGACAGAGACACAGGGAGGGGTTAAACTAAACCTGGGCTGTCATGTTAGGGCCGCTGCTGTTAGTCACATAAACAATTGCACTGCACTTTTCGTGGCCCCCGAAGCCGCCCCGTGCGCGACACCATATGGCCGGGACCTACGACTCAAATCGCTATTATATTGCTTTTAATTGATAACAATTTAAATATATTTGATGATTCACACTTACCAACCTCATTATTATTCATCGACCCATTATCTCTGTGTTCGCGTTTCACCGAGCGATGCTATCTACACGAATGTGTTTTACCTTTATGTTTTTAATGTCACGCCACTAATTTGTGCTGATGATGGTATTTTTGTCACTAATATGTGTTTTGTTAACCTTTTCTCATGTAAGAGGTACTACAAAGCAGCTCCCTTTGCTTTATTTACTACTACTAGTACTAAAAAGTTACCTATTTGCCCCATTTAATTTAATTCTAATTTATTTTTATTTATTATACAATAGTATTTTGATTTAACTATATATCGTAATTATTTATGTTTAATAACCAAACATTTTGTTTACGTGGTCCACCGAGGTTTTTAAAAAGCTGGCTGAATATTGTAACTGGCCGGAAAAAATGCCTCGGTGTTAGTTGGTGCAATCCAATACACAAGGATTTTTAAATAATCAATAATTACATTTGATATGGAAGTAATTGAAGAATTTTGTCAAATGCATGGTGCCGAACCAGAAGAAATAAAAAGAGAGAGGCAAAAGTTATCAGCCAAACAATACATATGTATATGGACAACTTTTACCATGTAATTTAAAAGTCATACTCTAAAAGGAAAATTTGACAAACTGATTCGAGAACATTAAAGTAACAGAAATTTATTAGAAGAATTCAGCTGGCAACCAAAAAGTATCAAGAACTTACAATGTTTCCCTGTAGATACTTACCACTTCCATTATAGAATGGTCAATTCAAACGCTCTCGGTCCTTATAAAGTAATTTGGCAAAATCAAATTGCTTTTTTACCAAGGAAATAATCATCATGTCATATTAATAAATAAGAGAGATAAGTCAGAATTCTACTGCAATAGATCTAAGAAATTTTATTCTTTAAACTAACGCTTACAGTTGCCATTAGATGTTAGTATAAATAGGTAGAGTGATAAAAACTGGAACTGCATGTATATGAAATTAACGATAGTTTCATACATTTTCGGTGGCAGGTCTTATGAAACGACCTATATTACGATTAAACGTTTAACATTCCAATTGAAACGAAAATAGGTACTTACTATATGCACTTACCTAACGCACTAAATGGTAACAACACTAAAAGGGAATTATAACCTATAAAGCCGCTTCATTTTACGGAGAGATTTTATTATTCAATAAAAATGTTTTGCAACAAAGGCACATTGGATGCGGTTTGGGCTCCCATAAATCAGGAGCAAGGACCTCGGAGACTAGGCAGGCTGCCTGCTCCTCGAACTGTCAAGGCCTCGTTGTGGTGCCTGTGGTCATCCACTTGCATTTGCTTTTCGCTGAGAGGTTCAAAGTTAATGTCGACAGTCGAAATTTTAACAATGTACATATATAATGCGAAGATTTATTTTACGGTTCGTGATTGTACCCAAAACAGGATCACCGCTTCTCTGCTTTTTTTAATTTTCACATAATTTCACTAACTTTGCCAGTGTATTTTTTTATTACTATGAATTATTTATTATACACGAGTTTGTCCGCCATCACTTGTAAACGAACTATTTGACTTCCATTGTAATATTTTAAAACGTTGTATTTGGCAAAATTAACTATTTCATTTCATTCATTTTGCCCATGCATAGGTGCCGATAAATTTTAGTTTTTATTAAAACCAATGAATTGATTTAACGCATACGTTAAATTAATGCAATTAAAATTAAGACGTAATAATGATGGATCTAAAATGCTAAAACAGTTTAAAAATAACAATAGCAGACAATTAAGTAAAGCGTCGCGTGTCGATGCGCCGGCGCCGATAAGCGTCAATTCACAGGCCATATTGCGGCCATGTCATTTACATAATTGTTACAATATTCGGATCCCTCTACGAGGGTAGTATGAGATGTTCGACAAACAAAATTAAGTTCAGTAACTTGTACATGTGCGTATAGCCTTAGCAGTAGGTACAAAAATCGAATCCAATGGAAACTTATTAATAATTTAAATTAATCCTGAATTTTTCTCAATTAATTGAAATAAAAATAAAATAAATCTGGTTAATGACATCACAGCGCTAGCAAACAGGTACTTAAAAATATTTGTTTCATAGGCCACTGTAGAACGTTGTCGCAATGTGTCATCGATGAGATATTATGACATATATTCAGAAGTCATTATGACATTTATTGAGAAAAAGTTCTGCAGTGGCCTATTAAACAAATTGGTTGACTGTACCTGTAGTATGTATGTGTGTATGTATGTAAATTCTTTATTGTACAAAATAACATAAATGACAAGAAGAAACACAGTGATGTACAAAGGCGAACTTATCCCTTTAAGGGATCTCTTCCAGTTAACCTAATTAATAGTAGTAATTGTAGTGGGAGAATTTGCTCGGCTACAAGTAGGTTTTGTCCCCGCCCTTAAAAGACGCCTTACTTACTTACTGTTAAGTACCTAGTCTGTTAGGCATGTATGTGCCTACTACACAGTAGATACCCATTTGAAACAACATCCTGCCGAGCCAATCGATTTTCCGCTCCACCTCTCCCACGTCATTAACCTTAAAACTATTTATTTATTTATTGATTTATCATGTGACAACGAATAATACAAATAATATAATATTACTCTAATAATATGAATCCCATGTAAACCGCTTTGTATAGGCAAGTGTTTGAAAGTTCTCAAAACAAGAATATTCTTTAAAAAATCTTAAAATTGGCATTCAGGATACACCATCATAATGTTATCATGGCACAGCATTAAACTGGTTTTCTTAAAAGAGTTACAACAAGATTTTAGATTTGGGTACCGACATTAAACGACCTTCTAACAAGTGTATCTGCACCTTTGTTTCCACTTATTCAAAGAATTAAACGAAGCGCTTGCGCACCTCGGAATCCTTGTGCCAGATTCGGATTAAATGGGCTAATTGCACATATGAGATAAACTCATTACCAAGGATAGACGCGAGATTCTACGGCTACCAACGAGCTTATCTTCTAAGGTAGCGACGGGGAGCGGGAGACAGCGGGAGCGGGAACGTTGTACGCAACGCAATACCTAAATGTTGTAAATCCTATCACATTAAGTATAGCACTTAAGGAAATTAAATAGAGGCCTAATTGGTTTGAATTAATATGTTCATTTTTATTGAGTTAAAGCAAAACATTTTTTTGAAGCCAAATTGTACCACACACATGCTTTATTTAGTAAAGGCGACAGAATCCGGATAACCAGCTATCCCGTCTCTATACGCATTCGCTACTTGATATTTTTATGCCGACCGAGCGGAGCGAACTTTAGCAAAAATTAAATATTATAAAATTATATTATTTCTTATACGACTGCTAAGTAATTACAGTCTTTTATCTTTTTGTAAAATCGATATTCTACTACTAATATAATACGAACGAATACACTATACATTTCAATTATTTACGTGATCCTAACGAGGGAGGCAAACGTCCGTATGATGAATACGAATGTTTGTACTTGAATCGTGGATGTAGATATTCTTTGACTAATACCCAAAGAACAATCTTTGTAATTTGAGACTATAATGATCTAAATTATCCCAAGATATTTATTTATATTTCGCTTATTTATATATATGTTTATTTAAGCACAACGAAGCAACGTAGCAAATCGCTGTAAGCACGTAATCGCTACCGCGTTTCACAGTCCATCCTCCCAAACACACGTACAAAGGCCTTTGACGCGCGTTCGGGCGGCGGGGCGGGCGGCCCGCATGATCGTGCGATCGCCGACGACCCATTTGCGGCTCGTTACACGCTGATAGCCGCAAACAAAACACACCCCAAGTAATTAGGAAAAGCCTTTTCCAGATACCATAAGTACTGACTTTAGCCTGCCTTTTATTTGTGTTTCAGGATTGTTAATGTGTTTATCGATTTCCATGGAACGACACTGCATTATTAAATATATATACATTTTTGAAAGTACAATTCTTTTAAAGAGCCTTACCGTCTTGCGTAATAAAATTTAAAACAAAAGAAAGTGAATTTTTGCGTCATTAAAATAGACAAAGGAATTGTTTAAGGAGAGCGAAAGGTGCAAAACGTTTACGAGCCGTAGACCGCAGCCAGCGTTTATGTCTTTGTGTGGTGTATAAAGAAATGCACATTAATTTATGGCACTCGAAACATATTTAGCTAATGCTCGACACATGCTCGCAACCGCATCGTCTTTTTCCTGGCAGTCTTGTGTCTAACGCTCTTTTTGTGTACTCGTAAAATGTTCTCATTTTGTGGTTCCAGCAATGAACTTCATGAAATGGGCTAAAAGTTTATTAAATAACACCAATATTTCAACTACACAAGTTCATAACAAACCCACACCTCAAAGTTCTAGTAGAATAAATTAATTATTTAGAATTTCCTACCAAAACCAACATACCACTGCAGTTTTAAGAACCGATGGAAAAGGTTTAATATTTTATAAATATAGAAAATAACATAGTATTTATTACACATAAGATAAAACACAACAACACGAATAAAAAAATAAAGTAGGAAAGCAGACTTACCCTTGTACGGGATCTTTTACAGATAACGTCATTGGAGTTTTCCAAATTGTACTATTTGAGTTCCAGCCTAACAGAGCACTGGACTAGTGTGAAGCCTTCTACATTACATTTGGAATCCGGTGTGACGAATTACCTATACAACCATTTTGGTCGTCATGTAGCAACTGTAACATCTTTGTGTTACTTATTTAGTAAAAAATCTAGTCGCTGTGACAGCTTAGTTTCTTCACGTCTACAAATAAGTGAGGAATTTCTGAACACTAAAATACTACATTTTAGGTATAAAACCACACACAGTAAAGGGTAGTAACGCGTACCTACTGATCTGCAACCAGAATCTAGGTGCAAATTTGGTTATATGGGTAAGGATCAGGCTGTATATTAACAATGACTGGTGACTGCTGAGTCAGATTTCGAACAAACATGTGCTGTTTTACAAATGTCGCTTCGAAGTAAATCACATCAAATGAAGCTAAGTTCAAAGATCAATACAAGTGGTATTAGTCCCCGATGTATAGTAGCATCCACCCGGTGCGAGCTGTCACGGCGGACCACCTGGGCCGATGGGACGGGACATTTTTTGTAAGGAAAAGGATCGCAGTCAATAAAATAATTGGCAAATAAAAGTTCTAGAAAGTTACACTGTCTCTTGTTAACAAATGACTACTGATTGTGCAACATAGATAAGATCCGATTTATATTGTTTTTGCGAAGTCCTGTTAGGGTTGCGTGCCGGAAGGATTAAAACGCTACCATGGTGCTGTCTCAACAACCTCTGTCCGTCTGAATATATGTCTGTTTTGTATGAGGCCTGTATATTTAAACGATACTACTTAAAAACTTCCACACATAACAACGCGTAGATTCCATCTTTTCTTACAAACAGGCCCAATCAAATTTAACCAATTAATTTTTGAAGTTTTTTTTACCGTGGTTAATTATTATTCATATAACAGGGAGCATTCAAAACTGTTTAAAAATGTGTTGATGAAGCCTTTTTATTGGATCCCCCACTTAATCTCGTAGCCTCTCTTTTAAATTTTGAGCCCTCCCTTTCGACCCCGTCCACAAACAAACCAAAAATGTATTTTCAAATATTTTTACCATTTATATTTTTGAGTATTATTAATAACTACTCCGAATTTCAAGTCGATAGCATAAGCAGTTGCAGAAATAAGCCGCTATGACAGACAGACAGAAGGATGGACGGACCGAGTCGCACCATAAGGTTTCCTATTTACCGTTTTACGTAACCCTAAAAATATAGGCGTCGAATTGAGAACCTTCTTCGGATTTTTTAAGCCAGATATAACCTGGACCTCAACGCGTAAAGCAGCAGTAGTTAGGACTCAAGAGACGATGTACAAACAGTAACAAACTTAACCGACCTTAAAGAGGGAACTGAGAGAAATTGTCTATGTTCGAAAGGGATAGATAATATATGTATATCAACTTCATAGTGCATATGTGCCTCCCTTTCGGAAAATGTCACTTTTGAGCAGTCCGTCTTTAAAGGTGCCTTTTACTGTCTTCGATTGTACTTAATGTCTTTCACGTAGTAAGGTAAAGGTACCAATCATTGACAGTGACGAAATAATTGTCAAGAAAATATGGAAACGAGTTAAAACGAGGGACAGTGATGTCAACTGGTAAAAACAATGCCCTACGCGGAGCAAAGACTGGTTCAGTTACCTTATTATAACATTTGTCACCACAGCCGTTGCAATATCAAAAAAATCAATTTACATAAAACATATCCCTACAAGAGTAGTTTCGTTATTTCAATACTCGTCAAAACTATTCTTTGACTGCACACTTGATTAAAGCACTATTGCATTAGGTTAGGGTGTCAGTGGAAAGTGTAACGGCATTGTCTGCTAAACTCCGTCAATCAGTGATGCGGGTGCGCAATTAGGCACACGTGCCGCGATGGGAAAACTTAATTCCAAAATACTTTATGATCATTTAAAAATATTGCCCAGCGTAATATTTGATGGTGTAACGGTTTTTGTCAAGGATTGCCCAGAGGTCCGGAAATATGAAAGGTTTTAATGCTGATGACTGAATTCCTCAGTCTTTTACAAAATACAAAAATGGTTTTAGTTCTTTCCGCAGTTTGGTTGTCGGATTTTTTGGTTTCGTTTATCAGAAACTTTATTTTTGTCAGAATCCAAAAAGATTATAAATCCAACTTTATCATAATTGCATTAAGAAAGTTAGTCACAACTCGTAATCAACCTTACTCTTATCAGCTATAATTTAAGCGTTGTGATAAAAATACAAAACGTAAGAAAAGTTAAATGACACAGTATTTTATACTACGTTGCATAATAAGTGACTTTGTTTTGATAAGTATAGGTTTTTACAGGTAAACTGTTTTTTTTTCGAATCGCAGTAGGTCTACCAATCGCCACACACAACGCATCTTGCGCTACTGAGTAATGCACCGCGGGACCGCGGCTAATATCCTTAATTGAGAAATTATGCTCAAACGCAGAAATTAGCGAGCGTGCCGGTATAATAACAGGTGGGTTACATTTTTACTCACGACCGACTTGGGACCACCTTTGCGGGGTTTGTTTGTAAAACATTGGTCCAGAAATCCGTAGGCAGAGGCAAAAAATGTTATACTCGTATGCGCCAGTTAAGTATTTAGCCGTTTTTATAAGCTTTTATATAACTACGCATGTATTATGTATGTTTAGTCAACATCTTGCAAGACAAACTTAAATCACATCCAGTGGTCGTTTTTGGTAGCTGTGTAAGCAAACTGAAAAAAAAGATTAAATATTACATTTTAAAAACTTATTAATGTACAACTTACAGCTTTTAATGGAAATTATAACGTAAATCTCGTAAAGAAGTGGTTTTTCCGTAGTTGGTTTTCTTAACTTAATATTTATTTCATTCGTTAATTCATCTGATTTCTAAAGCAAATTTTAATTACATCTGGGGTCAGAGATTGCTTTTGTTTTATGGTTAAGAGAGTAAGCACCCAGCCTTAAAAAGCGCTCTCTATACAAACGGCGATAGCGTTTTCTACCCTCTAAACCTTAACCTATAGCAAGGTTTTTTTTTTGGTCATTATGCCCTAAAACTAAGTTTGTATGTTTTGATTATTTAAATATTTTCCATAAATAAGACAATATTTGCATTTTAGGGGTTTCATACAAAACAAAAAAGCATAAACATTTTTGAAACTATGAGGAAAAAAATCTAAACACCTCATTTTATTTATTTATTCTTAGTTTCTTTTAAATTAGAATCAAACGAAATCATTCAGATACAATTAGTTTCGGACTTGACCAGTTGTTTAAATATCAGGCGTAATAATATTTTTCATAGCTATCTCGTAAGCTGCATATTCCCGCAGAGTTGGGTCCATTTATGCTAATTCCTACGCACATTATCATTTTAGACGTGTACGAACACTAAGAGTAAATTCAAAATGTAAAGATTTCCCTCCGACCATGTTAGAATGTAGGTAGGAAGATACAGTCAGCAGCAAATGTAAGTGTTTAGTCAAGAAAACAGTTGAATTGTGAGTCTTCCTTTTTTTGAAGTCGGTTATAAAAATCTTCACGCGACTCCATTGACTAGAATAAGAGTATCAGTAATCATTTTTTAAGCTTTCGCGACTTGTAGACATTGAAATTAAACAATTGAAATGGTATAATCGTATTGTAACGAAAGTCATTCCGAGCCTGTGTGTGCATGGTGTACCCTTACAATGAGTTGACAGCGATACTCACTAGCGACGGCTTAAACGATTTTAATGGCGAATTGTACAGCGCTTTTAGCGGTTACTAAAAAACTTAAGATCGCTAGTAGGAGTAAATTACCTATCAAAATCTAAACGCTAACATCTTCGGATGCTCACTACTTCTACCGTTGACCGCATTCTGGAATCTGGATTCACGTGATCACAATGGGATTACGACGTAACCTCCTCAATATAATAATATTTAATTACATAAATTAGTTTCATTTCAAGTTATAGTATTTTCCAGTATGTTTCCCAGTAGGACCAGCTTGTGCAAGGTCCGTCCGGATTCCTACTACCGTCTTGTTCTTGTGTGGCACTGTTGTATTCCGGCATGGAGAGCAAGACAACCAGTGAAATTCCTGGAACAAGAGGTATTCCATCTTAGCCCCCCTGGGTTGGCAACGCATCTGCAATGTCCTTGGTGTTGCGGGTGTCTATGGACGGCGATGATAACTTACCATCAGGTGACCAACTTCCTATGTTATATAAAAAAGCTATACCTGGGATACGATTTCTATAAAGTTCATTTATCGCTATCCCGCGGGGACTAAGCATCTTTCCGGGACAAAACCTATGCTTTGTCTTAGTTAACGTTAACCTTTTCACAATAAATGAAATTTTGGCTTCTCACAGAAAACGCTTTACTGTCACAACGATGACTCAAGGTGACAAAGTTTGAGCCCAACAATTCAAATTAGTTGACCGTACATAGCACAATTCGCGGGCAAATAAAAACTCTGCAGCCAACTCGTGCGCGATCTATGGACGTATTTTGATGGCAATTAAAACAATTACAAAACATGCTGTCGCTTAATATAGAGCAGATCCTTAACATTATCGAGTACTACATATAAAAAACCGGATCTCTTGTCCTTCCATAAACAGAGCGGTCGATTCCAGTAGTCAAGTAAGTGCGCATAAAAATCATCACAGGTTCAACAGACTGTCCCCGCGCATCTGTTTGTGTGGACACTCCATTACTTACCATAAACTTATTGCGTAATAATCTAGTAGGCAGATGTTCGAGCTGATTGCTCTCGGTATATTTAGCTAACAGGTGGCGTGTGGTCAACCTACCACGTGGTGGTAGGGTTGACACCTAAACTCGAATACTCTCGCTCTTTCATCAATAAAGGGGCAAAATGTCCTTCCCTGTAAGAAGTGTCCTTAACGTCTGTAGTTATCTATTTAAGATGTTCTTTTTAATCGGGCGCATTGGGCTTTAGAAGAGTAATAATTAAATATTGATGACGTGAAAAGTCTAAAAAATGTAAATGCGTAAAACAAAACAAATGTGTGTGTGTGTAAAAAAAGTAAAAAACAAGGATTTATCCTTGTTTTTCACTTTTTTTTAAAGAAAACTAGAGCGAACATTAAAAAATTACACAAACTAGATTAATAATCAAAACGTTTCTTCAGATTAAAGTTTTTTTTTTTTATTCAACATTATTTTTCTTGATCTGCCCCATTAGGTAAATTTTTTTTTTTGATAATTATTTAACACCAATTGATGGATTGACTTGAAATTACCTTGTATATGTAAATTCATTATATTTGTAGATATACATATTATACTAATCGTGAATTTAGTTAATAAGTATGATCTAATGTAATTAAAGAATTGTTTTGGCAACCCTGCGAAGTTATAGCTCGTATGATAAGAACTGACCAGTTGTTGCGATTTGATTGAGAGTGGACATTGCATAATGTTTAATTATCAAGGATTGTGCCAGGTGCCGCATAAATAATGTCGTTCGAAGTGCTAAACGAGTCCGCGGATCTAATAGCTAGGAAGCGCTTAATTGTAAAGACTTCCCGGCCTGCAATTTGTTTTTTTAGCCCTAGGTGTTTAAGTAAATGATGCAGCAGAGGAAAGGAAACAGGCTAGATTTCATTTTACACTGGTAGAGCACATAGTAGTTGCTGACGATAGGGCGGCCAAACCGAGGTAGTACCCCACTCTCACATAATAGAGTTGTGAAGTAGTAGCTTAGCTCAGTAGTAAACTTATATTTACACTTGGTATGCATGCATGGGGACAACAGTTTTCCAAAGGCAACGTTAACTTTGTCTCTCAATTCAGTTTATTTTTGCGTTAAAATAATGTTCGTGCTTATTAAGTTTGTACAGAACTCTCGGTGCATGACTTTGACTCACATTTGACCGGTTTCTTAAAGAACTGCTATTTTCAAATAATTAAGAGTAGCAGCTCTTATTTATTCGAAAAAGATATTACAAGTACAGTTATTTTAATTATATTTATTTGAAAAAGGCTATTTATAATACCGTACCTACCTTAGCACTTTTGCAAAAACTTACCAAGATTGTTTACATCATTTCTTATCCTAAAAAACGAGCTAAAATGACAAGCAATTATGATCAGCGATTATGGCACGTTCGTTGCAAAAACCATGACACCTTATAAATCGATACATCGATACTTTAACAAGGCCAGCGATTGAAATAGACCTGCACGACAGTCGTAGGTACTCACGTGAATCAGCGCAGGTGGCTTTCTTGCTAGAAAGGTTTTTGCACAGATATGTCCGCCGGCAGCTGCCGTGAAGATTGCGAGCCCCTATGCCACCGTCTACTCATAATCTAGGAATTAATA
This sequence comes from Ditula angustiorana, assembly GCA_963691745.1. Lineage (NCBI taxonomy): Eukaryota > Metazoa > Arthropoda > Insecta > Lepidoptera > Tortricidae > Ditula > Ditula angustiorana. Next base: position 6,840,875 of record OY829473.1, read on the forward strand.
GCCAATTGCTAATGGAAATGCGCTAAGCGTTTGGTCTAACACGAGTCGGTTAAATACTCGAATGTTAGATCGCTGGCCGTGCAAATGATACGGGCGACACGTGCGTTGTTATTCGTTGCTAGTTTTTGTTAATAACGAGTTACATTTCTTTTACTACTTTGCTATTACTTTTTAAAACATTTTACTATACTGCCAAGGAAGTAAAACAGTAATATAATGTACAGGGTCAACAGGGACGAGTAATAGAAGGAAGATGAGGCCTTTTGCCAGTCGTGGGACTTTATATACAGCTGTATGGGCTACATAACAAATACTATGAGTAGACCGCAACGCATAGGATCGATTAGGAAAATACCAACTTTGTAAGGAATGCTAATAATTTCTAATAATTAATTTGTATTTATTGACTACTTAACAGATTTAATACAGTATTATTACTTATGTAATGGCCTACCTAATTAAGCATCAATCACTGAGTAGTGATGAAGATCACTGATTTACAGATTTACAGATTCTACAGATTTATCACAGACATAACGGAGACTGGATATATAGATTGAAGTCGAAAAACATTTTTAATGTTAACTTACAGAATTTATCAGCATGATTGGCAGCTAAATTAGTTAGCCCATACTCGTAAGTAGGGTACGACTTTTAGTAGTAATTAATAAATGATTTGTTTGTTAAAATATTTTTCACAGTCTAAGTCAACGTATGCAATGTACGGGGTGACAGGTCAGTTTGACTTAAAAAAAGATTTTTGATAAATGATGACTCCATGAATTTTAAAACCATGGCATGCTACCAAAAGTCCTGGCACATAACTCATGTATCACTTAAAGTACAAACCTAAATTTCTCGAAGACAGTAAAGATTAATAAATATGTACCTATAAGACATTCAGCGATAAACATCAATAAATTAAAATAGAGCAAATCAGTGAAAATCACTGTTCTGGGTCTTTGTGGCTTTGCACATGCGCACATTGAGTCGCAGAGCGCACAAAACGCTTTTCATCTCGGTTGAATCGTCGCCGTCGCTTGCGCACACGCAAGATGAGTCAGAAGTGCAAAGAGTATTTAGCCATCAGATATGACAATAATTATTGTCTTGATTTGCGATTTGCCTGAAAAATAGTAGGGTAGCTAATTTAGTGACAGTTTTAACATTTATTAATAATCATCAGGTATATGTTTCAAATCTTACGGATCAGAAACAAGCCTTGAATAATTATTTTGGAGCAGAGCGAACAGTGAACCGAGTTAAAAATTATCAAATTCATAGCATTAAAAAGCTCTTATTTTTCTTGAAGAGTTTTTTTGGCGTTTCAGCTATTTCCATTTAATCTTTGATGAAACACTAACAACAACATAATAGGTAAACTATAGGCACTGAATTTAAATAATAGAATAATATAAAAATAATTCCGAACGACCTCGAATTAGTTTCACCACTATGTAAATAAATTATACCTTTAAAAAATCTTATACCTACCATGATAAGCGTAACCAAAAAACACTTAAAGAGGTAGTCGGGGTTAAAGAGGTAGCAGGCTATTACCGAATATCGATAGTCGGCGAGGTTGTTTTATTGCTGTTCACATTTGAACTTGCATATCTGTCCATAATTACAACATCAAACAAGCACTCCACACTACCCCGCGTAATTAGTAGCGGAGTGAGCGTTGTCTGCCAGGAATTCTTTTCAGAGGAGATAAATAGGAGGCTATGCGCGAGCGCCGTGAATAGGGTATCGTATGTCGGCCACCTGCGCGCTTTGAAGCCGTGCAGTATGCGCTGATGCATAAATAGGATGTTCGTCTGTACGTTTGCAGGGTCTACAGGTAAAGATGACGAGGAAACCGAGGCTCCTTCATCTTACCTCATCTGATGGGAGTAGGAACAAAGGTTATTGTGTTGATTAATGGTTAGCATGACCAAAGCTTTTAAGCCACGGAAAAAAATATTAAGGTCAAAAAATTGGTACACATTTACAATTCTTAAGAAATACGTATATGCGCTACCGGACTGGATAAGGGTAAATTTGGAATGACATTCTTTTTCTTGCTTTTCGTTAAGTGAATCCATTTCGAACCATTTTCTAGAGGACAGAAAGACGCACAATGCGACTTCCAGCTTTTTGTGCTATATGTGCAGTTAGGCATAGTTATATCGGTCGTCGACATTTCTTGTCATTCAAAGTAAATGATCTTTGCGTTGATCTTAAAAAGTAATAACATTTTAAGATCAACGCATTTAAGTAACAAAATTGGGGAGAACATTTGAAGGGTTCATAAAATAGCTATTAAACACAATGCAAGCTAAGCTCCCGTAAACAATAATCTCAATTACGTCCCTACTTGTAACAGCCGTGCAACTTTAGTGTATTGACTCGTAAAGTCCGAGATCTCACACGACGATACGCCGCCCCCGACCCCCCGCCGCTGCGAAAACCTCACTCATTAAGCATCGAAGCGTAATTATATTGATATCGATATGACGTTAAAATTATCGATCTAAATTGGCGTATCGATACTATCGTAATACTTGCGGTTTCGTGGGAACAGTTCATGGTATACAGCTGCATGTTGCTACAATTGTTACAATGGTATTTTCATGTACCCAAATAGGACGGTAAATTGTTTTAAACTTTTGCGATGACTTGACGCAAATTATTGTAAATTTAACTCGACGTTTCGGCCATGTTGCAACGGCCGTGGTCACGAGAAGACGATACGGTTCCTAGTTTATTTGAAGTAGATACAACTATTTACAAGTCTCTTTAATTAAAAGCTGTTTTAAACCACTACAGACGCTGATTTCAACATCAGGAAATTGCAAAAGATTCTAGCGCCTCTTATTTAAAGAGACAAAATACCTATTAGCAACATGAAGCACAAACTACCCGCCACTCCACGTATCTGTGCACTGCGTACGCGTCGAGGATCCACCCCAATTCGAGTGATTGTGGGAAAGGGCAAAGACAATGGAGATTATATCACAGTTAATAGCTCCCATCAAGTATCTGAGAGGGGACCGAGGCTGGGGTAGCCACCTCAGTTATCTATCAGGATTAGTTGGCGGAAAGTTAAGTAAAGGTAGCCTGATACTACCTGATAATGACGTGAGATAACACTGACAATCCCTTCAAATTACGACGTGCAAATGTCGATTTGTTTTTGTTTTGATTCGGAACTCATTTTGTTTCTACTAGGAAAAGCATAATACTTATAAGTAGTATGAAGTGATCACTTTTCAATCAAAATTATAATGTCACTATAGAAAAAAAAATCCTTCAATATAGTACACAGAGTAAAGACGTTGTCAATAGTTCAGTTCGACATTTTAGGCCAGATTTGGCGTATTATTTTGACAAGTTGTGATTTAAAACACCATTCTAAGTTTTCTTGAAAATATTTTTTCTATACAAAAAGATGTATTTTTGCATGGAAAATAAAAAATGTTGATGTAGTTCATTGGTACAACAACAACAACAAAAACAAATACTCTTTATTGATTCATACAAGTAAACAAAACTATACTGGTACCATGAACCGATATAACTGTTAAACTAAATAAATCATTAGCTATGTCTTTTAAAAATTTGAATAGCTTAAAATCTAGCTAAAATTTTAAAATAGCTACTTAAGTAAATAAATTCAAAACAGAGCTCTGTGGAATAAATACTAAATATTCCAACCTTGAAAAGCGAAACAAGACAAAATACAAACCAAACCGCGCAGCTATACAGTCCAAATTCCGTTAACAATGCCGGCAATACCGCGCACGGAGGGTGCTGAGTGCATTGTGCTACAGTACAATATGGTACTGTCAGTTAATTGGAATAGATTATGGGAATAAGTCTGTTTTCCACCGTGGAGTGGTCCCGAGGGATGCCAGGGCTCGTTTTATAGTTTTTTATCAAGTCATCGCGCTACAATGGCGGATAGACGGATTATCACAATATTTGGCGGCGGTCGTGTGCCAACCCTGAAAATTGACACCGGCTGCGGTTTGAATAAAGAAGAGATAAATTGATGTTTATGATAATAAAGTGTTAAGTCATGTAATTAACTTTTAACTAGACGGAGCTTACGAGTATAACCTACTTATTTAGAGTTGATAAGCTTATTAATTTGACTCTCGTTTAAGTTTCTATAATGTTACTCGAAATAAAAATAAGTCGCAGTGATGTGATTCATGATCATACTCCAAACAATATTCTTTGGTGCCGTTCCATTAAACATTAACTAAGTAATAAACAAACAAGAAACTACAACCATAATAATAAATAAATGGTTCCAGCCTATGAACTCATTTCTCATTATCAGGCAGATTCTAAACTTGCCTTGTACTGAAGGGGTACCTGACAACGTGGAACCATGGGTAGTTACATCTTACTATACTACTTCATATATTAAATCGATCGAGTCTCGTATCGAGGGATACCCTTTTAAAACAATTCCATCACTTCTTTGGTTCTCGTAGGTTGGTAAAAATATTAGGTACAACGGATATGAAGCTGTCTTTCTTCATGATTGCTCCCCAACATTCATGGTCATCTATTTATTATAGGCACCCGATGACGTGGCAAATGATCTCAATTGGAGGTGTGAGTGGGTGTGACCCAGTGACGGCCAGCCCGCATCGCCGCTGACTCATCGAGCACTGACCATTCTCAAGAGGAGTTCCCACTGTCTCGAGATGGTAATTTAATTTATGTTGAGTAGGTATGAGGGGAGACTCGGCGTACTTATCAAACTTTCAGTGTATAGTCGACCAAGAAATTACTTGACCCCTTTTCGACCGTATTACAAAGAGATAAAGTTCCAAAGTGGTCAAGAATTACTTGGTCGACTATACATATACCATTGAAATGGTCTTTAAGATTTGTCAAATAAATTCTTTTGTTTAGCTGAAGAAAAAATCAGCCTGGAAATGGGCTAGGTTATATTAGTTAATTACATAAAAAAAAATCTACCATTATCATATAATAAACAAAATAAAAATTAAACCCTTTTGAGGACTTTCTTAGGTTCAACTTGTAGCGGACCCTATTAAACGTCTTTTTTTTAAATATTATTTTATTTGTTTTTGGAGATTTTTATTTGTTTTATTTTTGAATTAGTCTTATTTTAGAATTATTTTTACTATTGAATTTATATGGAGACTTGTATATGGATATTTTATGGAGAAATTTGTATGGGGAGTTTGTTTGATTTAACCGCTTAAAACTAATACTTAAAATTAACTGAATATTTATTGAAGATTGATGATTGAAGATTTGGCCAGTGATTCGTCTAGTGGTGATAACCCTTCGTTGTGATCCGCAAATAACCTCGGTTCTTTTAGTGCGTAAAAATGGTACCTATTAAGCTACAGATGAACATCCTACATCTTAGAATATCCTATGATCTACCTATTTAAGTAACGTCTAAATATTGCTGAGGCTATTACGAGCGTGGAACGTGAAATAAATTCAATAATAACATGAGTCGATAGATACTTAGTTAGAGGTTGAATTATAAAGATTATAGAAATAGGCTGATTAGATGTTTGATATCATAATAATGAATTCTAGTGATTTTATTAGCAAATATGTTTTTGTGGTAAAGGAAGTGCCCACTCCCCGCACCTTCCAGTGAGACCGTCACATTACTTCGTCTCTCCTCCACTTTTATTATTATTTAAAGAGAGAGAGAATTGGGTTCTGCCATATTTATGGAACAGTTTTATAACCCAGTATTGATTACAAAGTTATAGAATAATATTATTTCATAGAAATGCATAAAGCAAAAGTATTTCTTTCATAGATTTTATTCTTGATTATTTCAAATAGGATAAGGTAATTTAGCTTCTCTCTCTGTAGTTTTAGCAAATATTACCAGCACTTCATAAGGGAGTCTATTGAGAAGAAATGCCGCAAGAAACTCAATAGATTTGACTTTATCAATCTAAAGCAAGTATAATAAGAATCTTTGTTCTTATAGTGAATTAACATTATAATATCAAGTTCTAGGTTAAAGTCAATAGTATTATTGAAACAGTAAATACGATGAAAGTAAGTATGCTGTTGATACTTCATTTGATTATAAGTACTTTATAATAAAGTTTAGTCCTGTAGACATTAAATAATTTATGTTATTTAAACCATAATATTACTTTCACTAAGTAAAGTATAAGCTCTCTAGCCAAGGTAAGGTTTTCATCTACCAAAACCAGTATACATCAAGTCTATATTTTCTATAGCTCGAACAAAGTCATATTTTGACTGTAGTGAAGGATATCTGATTGATAATGAATGTATTTGGTCAGACCTTAATATAGGACTCCCCTCCGTTTGGTAGTAGGAATACTAAGCTTGCTTTGCTTCGCTAGGAAAGAACAAATATATGGGATGGTTTTGTTTTATTTCTTAACAATTCCAACCAAATGTAGTATAAGGTATTTTTACTGTAAAATAGCACATTGTTCATGCTACAGAATCAACCAATAAAATCCCATCTTAGGCTAGAATTGCTCACACAAGATAAAATATATTATGGTAAATAGTTGAAGGTAATTATGGTAAGTAATTAAAGTTAAGACCTGAAATAAATGTCTAAAAGAAATTAGGATTTCCATCCGCTTAATGACGAACCTACGCCCTATGCCTACACTTAGAGAAGGTTCCTATTTCCCTAAATTAAGCTAAGGTGTTAACAAATCTAGAGGACTGGCCTCACATTTAAATTTAGTGTGTGTGTGTAATGTTGTTTATTCTCAGTGCAATGAATAAACCCCTAACTCTAACCCATCCTCGATGCAAGGAATGGATTACTATCTATTCTAAAACCCTATAAGATGCGAGGTTCAGGACTACCTCTATAGACCTATACCTAAATCCCGGTGTTACGTCTGGGTTGGGCCCCCACACAACCGAGAGGGTTGGGAGAGAAGAAGGGCCCCTGGATACCCCTACACAAACGAGTGAATATATACATATATAGATCAGTACGGTCCACAGCAAGCTGGACCACATGAGAACCTCACTGTCTAGACATCCTCATGGTGGACCAACATTCCCGTGTGTGGCGAGCTCACACAGGAAATTAAACATGATAATCAATAAAGTTTATCATGAATGAAAACCCATGCCCAAAAGAGGCCACATTTTGGGGCATCCAACCGTTTGGATTCTAAATCCAGAGGACTTCGTTGTCACCATGTTAGGTATCCGTCCAAAGGATCGCTCCGGTCGAGCCATGAAGTTAACACTAATGCAACAGCAAAATGCAAGTTTCATCTTGCCAAGACATTTACTTTAACACTAATTGAAGTTAAATTCAAACAAGTGAAACAAATTGTAGGATCGCTGAAATACACACAATACACTTTAGTTTTAGCAAATAATACAGTTAAATAGGAAAGATCTCACCAATACCGTAGCGTAGTTTCGTTCGATTCGGGTGTGAATATAATAATGGTACTTCAATATGGTATATAACGTAACACACGTCCACACGGCTTGAATGCCAAATAATGAATAATCAATGAAAGATCCTCCGCACGTCTACTCAGTACGCCAGACAACAGTAAAAAGCCTCGATTCTCCCTTCTGTGGTCTATTTATAGTCTCAGAAGAGCGTTTTAGCTTCATTGGATACTTTAGCATCAGCGTTTTGGCTTCTCTAGCTACTTTAGGGACATTAGCGTCTGCGTTTTGGCTTCTCTAGCTACTTTAGGGACATTAGCGTCTGCGTTTTGGCTTCTTTAGCTACTTCAGGGACATTAGCGTCTGCGTTTTGGCTTCTCTAGCTACTTTAGGGACATTAGCGTCTACGTTTTGGCTTCTTTAGGGACATTAGCGTCAGCGTTTTGGCTTCTTTAGCTACTTCAGGGACATTAACGTCTGCGTTTTGGCTTCTTTAGGGACATTAGCGTCTGCGTTTTGGCTTCTTTAACTTCTTTAGCGTCTGCGTTTTGGCTTCTTTAGGGACATTAGCGTCTGCGTTTTGGCTTCTTTAGGGACATTAGCGTCTGTGTTTTGGCTTCTTTACCTTCTTTAGCGTCTGCGTTTTGGCTTCTTTAGGGACATTAGCGTCTGCGTTTTGGCTTCTTTAGCTACTTCAGGGACATTAGCGTCTGCGTTTTGGCTTCTTTAACTTCTTTAGCGTCTGCGTTTTGGCTTCTTTAACTTCTTTAGCGTCTGCGTTTTGGCTTCTTTAGGGACATTAGCGTCTGCGTTTTGGCTTCTCTAGCTACTTCAAGGACATTAGCTTCGTAGGCGCCAGCAAGTCTGACTCCTTATATGGTCATATTTTCAGGTTTGTTTACCTCCTTATATGGTCATGCCTACAGACTTTTGTTCGTACTGAAATGACCGCGCCGGACTAATTGCCTAATGTTTATTTAGCCACTCAGCGACAAATTGTTAACGTTATAGATAGCATTTAAGTAGTTAACTATCTTAAGGTAGATGCCTTATAGGTGCTTACTGTGCGAGTAGATCATACATCTATTAAAGATTTCCCTACAAAGGGGATTCTAAGTAGCATTACTGGTGCATATATTGTGGCGGGCCATATCTCAAGAAATAATATAATTGATTTATTAATACTTTAGTATAAAATATATTTGTGAACGTGACGGGCTGCTGAACCCAAAGCCAGACCGTTACAGCCAACCCCCAAAATGTTACGCAGGTGCCTAGAATATTATTCAACCGGAGTACATTTTCTAAATCTCAATGTTCACAAATATACATAAAGAAATCTTCATTTGTTTGTTAGAATTTCTCTACATATGTATAACTTCAATTTATTGACATTTTACCCCAAGATTTTTTTTTTATATGTAGTGTGTTTTTATACCAAGTCCATAGTGATCACAAAACGAATTGCAATACCAAAATATGATAGATCAGCCATGAATAACCATCAGTCTTCACAAGGAGATTCTAGCTCAAGTGTGGGACACTGGTTCTCAAGCAGCGCAACCCTAATGGTAATGCATCAGTTTATCCAACCCGATCCTGCATTGCTTTTATGGATTATAGATTGGATCCCCCAATACATCCCTTTCTCAAACTAGCTTAACGTTTCTAGCTCGAAAGATACCTATCCGGTGGCCATATATCTATTCGATATTGTTTTCCAAAATCATAACCACTACTTTCTTGGAGAATGTGCGCAAATGAAAATCTTTAAAGAAAAGAGCTGTTGCATTTGGTAAAATACAGATTTAATATAAAATCTGAAATGTGTTACACACCTCTAATGCTGAGTATTCTGGTACCGTTCGAACAACTCCCTCTTATAAATTTCTATTTACGGAGTAGGTATTTAGTCAGGGGTCTATGATCATGTGGAGTAGGAATTCTCTGTGGGCAGCCTAAAATGCTGACAATGTCAAAGTTGACCTGATCCTAACACCAATTCCCACAAAGAATTCAGATGTGGTGCCTCGGAGTCAAATGCCAACAAACCGTCTTCACTTCTTTCAGAGCTATAAAAAATGCGAGAGCCCTCGTAAAATTATCTAATGCCATCTATTAATTACTTCACACACTCCCATTTATTTCTATCTTAAGCAAGTATCACATAACTGCATTCAAATATCTTTCTTCACGCCACGCAAGCAAGTCAACAGCTCAACAAGAAATGAAAACTATAATTTTTCTAAAATAATAAACTATTATTAGGTAATTTTTAATGCCCTCCGGTCGAACAACTATCCCAACACACCAACAATTCAACTGAGTACAACTTAGACAACCAGTGCAGGAACCCGTCCACATTGACGCAACCCCCCTTTTATAGAACCCAATTACATAATAATTATGTACCGTCACACTATATGCTATCTCGCCTACGTACTAATTTAAAATGTTTCATTTTATTTTAACATTATGTTTACATGACAAAGCTAAAAGAGAACTTGCATAATGGAAATTTTTATTTTTAATTTTACTTTATTCTGTTCCTGATTTCGCATAGAAATGGTTTTATGTTATGGCGTCAATGTGATGACACAATCCTTCAGTATATTTTGTATGAAAATCACCAGTAATTATATTTATGAAGACGATCAATTACCTACTCACAAAATCGTTGGCTTTGGCTATCGTTATTTAATTCAATAACTCCAGTGGTTTATAATAAGTAGGTACCTCTTATTTATAAATATTGATTGTATGTCTATTTCGAGTATGCTTAAATCTATTCAAAGTTTATATTGCCAATCGTACAAATTGGCTAGTTCTTTACCTATATTTCTCTGACGGTTGTCTGGAAGAAAATGGCACCTCGAGACAAGACCACCTATTGACCACTTTGTAAACTACTATGTATCAGTCTACTGTCCCCTTCTTCGAGCTATGTTCACACGTGTGAATTACGAAGTACTTGCTGTTATTGTACCTGTTTCGTAATTTACGAATGAAGTCATCACTGATTCATCCTCTGCGTCTTAAATAACTTAATTAATTAACTTAAACATTGTTTTCTCTTACGTTCCAGCTCATATGTTTCGCACCTTTACATTTTCTCTACCGTACTGTCGATTAATCAATAGACCATATTATTATAATTATCATGTCCCTATTGACCCTTGTAGTAAGATAATACTCTTCCTCAGAGCGAAATAAATAAGACATAGGCAACGCTTTCGGTCGAGTACCGAAATGGCCTCTAACACCAACTTAATTACTTAAAAATAAGTTTAATTAACTTAAAAGTTATAAGAGATTTATGTCTCGAAAGTAGTGTTATTGGAGTCGAACCAATACTTCATACAAGCACGTATAAACTAAAACTTGGGTCGAACTGATACCTAACACAAATCATTCACCATGAAGTAAAAATTGGATCCGAACCAATCACTTGTTATCGCTGCATAATAACAGCATGAGAATTAAAACCCGGGACCAAATCAATCATTAAGTAAGTACTTTTTACAAATAACACAACATGATTTATAAACTGGGATCGAACCAATTCGAAAGTAGGTACTTATCACAAATACCACAAAATAAATTATAAATTGGGGTCGAACCAATTGGTAAATACGTTACGTACGTTTCGTATATATTATCCTCTGTCTCTTACTCAAAGGTCAGCTGGAAGACATCCTTTTGAACTGATAAGTTTGCCTTTCTACCACTATTTCTGTTTTCCTACGTATTTTTAATCGATTACGTAGCATAAAAAGTTTACATACAACAGACATAAATGCTGCCAGAATCTAAAATTGGGATCGAACCAATTTACACAGTCCAGTTACTAAACAATGTAAAACTTAGCGCATTAAAACTTAAAAGGCTAAGATCTATTATTACTTATGATAAAATTGGGATCAACTCAATTTGCACAGTCCAGTTACTAAAACTTATATATTATCCTCTGACTTTTACTCAAAGGTTAGCAAGTAGACATCTTTTTAATTAATAAGTTCGCCTTTCTACCACTATCTGTATTTTTCTATGTATTTGTAATCGATTATGTAGCATAAAAAGTTTACATACAACATACATAACGCAGCAAGAATTTAACATTGGGATCGAACCAATTTACACAATCTAGTTATTAGTGACTATGTAAAACCTGGAAAACAGAACCTAAAATTGTTAAGATCTATCATTACTTATGATAACATTGGAATCGAACCAATTTGCACAATACAGTTATTAAAACTATGCAACGCATCAGAACTTAAAATTGCTAAGATCTATCTTTACTTATAACTATGACAATACCTATAAAACTACTCATCCTATTTCCTATCGCAAAAGCGTCAGCTTCCAGTGGAAGCCTTGCACCCAACTTCAGACCATGGTGACCTTAAACCCCGACCGACCTTGACTTTGATTGGTTAGATACAATTAATTAAAATGTAAAAGAACGAATGCAACACTCGGACCGCGTTATTTTTTTTTCCCTCTTAAATACCTTAGTAGCGTACAATCCTATAGACGGCACTAACAACAGCGTCGGATATCCCCAAAAAGTTCAAACCCAGATACTAACGGTTGTTACCTTAAATGCCAATAAAAGGGGCGTTTACCTTATTTTAATCTTAATAGACAACTTCTCGTCCATCATAACGCTTTCTGGCTCTAGCCTAGCATAGCATAGGCATTTCGTTCCTAACCTATGCGTATTGTTTCTACTAAACAATAAAACATATCACCTCTTTTTTTTTCAACTAAAGCTTAATAGGTGCTCATAAAACAAAACCCTACCTTGTACCGGCAGTCGGGCAAAATTTATTTCGAAACGGTACGAGGCTTAATAAAATTTACTACTAGTAATACGATTCGATAGCTTTTGTATTTTTATTTATTTATTTATATATCACAAGTAATTGCGAGGTCAAGGTAAAATTTTCCTACTTATCAAAAAAGCTCAGTCTCGGTAGGAGACTTGGCTAAAAGACCTAGTATCCAGGCTAACACTTAAAATAAGAATTTGAAAATTAAAATTAAATATCATAGTAAACGTGGCTGTATGGTTAGAAATCCCTTTGCCTTTCTAGGAGAGCAAAAATCGAAAACCTATAATAAATTTGTCAAAAATGTCAAAATGTCCTAAACGTTTTGTTGATTTCGATTTCATTTGTTATTATTAATTATCGCCATTTAAAGAAGGTGAAGAAGTCATTAATTACTTTTACGATGTGCCGTAGCATAATTATGTTCTGATGCTAAATTTGTTTATCCGAATACCTACTTACAACCACACATTGAAGATGGACGTGCTATAACAAGCCGCTTATGCAATTTAATCATCATCAAACATGTACGGAATGGATACGTTATGTATAAAACCCCGTGAGAAAACCAAAGTATCCCTACAAGTCTAGGTACCTTAATTTTTGCAAGTATTTTACTATTCACTTATTTCTTAAGTATGCAATATCATTAGTGATTGTGAACCTTAACCTATACTCACTAAACAAATCATATGCAATACACACTCTTGGATAATGTAGCCTACTTAAAACTAAGTTAATCATGCTCCTTACTTGTTTCAGGAGTTTGAAGATAATAGTTGATCATTCTACCTAATGACAAAGGAATGATCAAGATGCTATACTATTTCTACTGCAGGCATAAAAACATTGCACAATCTAAAACCTGCTGCTACCATGTGATGTCTATGAAATAAAACTGAACCTAATAATATAGCTGTGATTGCTACAAATGCTACCGCGATGTTCCTTTAATGCTATGGGAGAAGTTTGATGCATTGCACTCAGTGTTTTATATTACACTACGCACTAACCTAAAGTGATATGTCTAAATTATAAGTGTTGCCTTCGGATTTTATGGCTATGAATGTTACTAATTTGATAGAAATAATTTGACATAGGTGCGTAACTCATACTTGCTATTCCATTACTTGACAAATGTAACCCGTTAATTAAAATTTATTAATATCTTCGCTTTATACCTACTACTCCTATTCTATATTGATTTGTGAAAACTATCACTGTACATGAGCTAATGGAAAACCTTCTGCAATAAGTTATAAAAGTATTTTTTCATACATGAGTGTATGAGGGAGTGCGCAGCCAAGTATTACTGATTTGGGAAGTTATGCAATACCTTTCCTTTCTTTTTGTTTAAACTGGTGAAATTAGCTAAGGGTAACTTATACAATAAATGCTTTACCTTTTTATGTTTCCTTATTTATTCTAACTGAAACCTACAACATTGTATGTACATTGCTTGTGTATCTTATTATAATACTGACATGAAAGATACCAGGGACCTCTTGACAATAGTAACCATTGTGAGGAAACCTTGAACACATAGGTGAAGTAAACTATAATTATGAGCAAAGTACCATTCCACTCAAAGACCTCACAATACTCTTCCAAGTCTAGTTTTCTGATCTTACTTGAACTACTTTCATCAAAATTAAAGGTAAGTTTTTTTTTTTTCTACTAATTAAGCTCGGAGGTTTTTAATCATGCTCATCTTGAAATGAACCACTGCTCACAATAACAACACCTACCTATTTGCAATCCTAAAACCTCCCAAGTGCGCAGTTGTTTACATCTCAAACCCCACCTAATGACTTATGTTATAACATAGTGCATTTATTTTAAGAATATGTTGGTAAGCTTAGAATAGAACTTGGAGTATCATAGCAGACATAATAGTAGTCGTATAATACTTATCTAACAATTCCCCATAATTTTAAGATATAGTATTATTCTGTAGTTACTAGTTTGACGGACAGACAGAACCCGCAACCTTAGGTATTCTCATTTAAAGTAAAATTGCAACCCCCCCTTTTTCTCAATTTTACTTACCCTATTTTAATGAAACCGATAACAATTTACCAGTTTGACAGGCAGACAGAAACTTAAATTTTCATTCTACATAGCACTACATACATACAACCCCCCTTTTCTTCAATTTTACTTGTCCTATTCTGATGAAGTTAAATTTTATTCAATTTTAGATAATGTTAATGTACAATGAAGAGTTTAATTACTTACTTTTAAATTCCTAGCTAACTTAGTCTATTTGCTTAATGAAATCTTGAAACTTTCTACCAAATACTACTACTAGGTGTTATATTAGTTATATACCTATTCTGTGAATGTAATCTAGTTAATAGACTCCACATACAACATACTTTTCTTCTTTTACTACGACTATTCTTGTACCAGTAGGTAGGTATATTTCAATTTTCTTGGTTTTGCTGACTTTTAACCAGCATACTTAAATTAGACCTTTTTACTTTGTTGATTCGATACTTTCTGTTAATAAACGGCAAGATAAAAGTTACCGAACGACCACTCAAATCATTGTCAGTCTAGTTTTGCTATTGTCCCTGGGTCCTAAGACCAGGGTGCAACTAAGTCACACCTATAGTAATTTTACTCTTAGGCAATCGATTCATAAACATAAACAACTATATTAAGTAGGTAAATGCAATCGCTGGTTGCGAGCAGCATAAGGCCGGTTGCTACAGCAATCCCTGAGAAAGCTCATGACCAGCAGCGGGCGTGCCCTAACCGATATGATGATGATGATGAAGCACATTGAAGCATATCCTACATAACTACACGCCTAACACAATACAGCCTACACTTTAATGCAATTAATTAATTCGCAACCGTGCTTTGGAACTGATATAGAATCTTTGCATGTTACTAAATTACAAAGCAACCCCCCGTTGATAAAACTTTATAACTGTTGCTTTGTCAAAAACTGCGCCCCACTCGTCTAAACAAAATCTATTTCATAAAAATTGGCAAACATATAACTGCCCTGTTTATTTACATGATAATAGACTCCAAAGAGCTGAACCTGAGAACGATCGGTATCTGTTGTTCAGTTCAGATTGATGCAACAAACAATACAATACCTACAACATACAAACATTACATTCTTACTTTTTACAACCATCTTACTCCTACCTACAACTTTCTATGCATGAATAAAGGTCCCTACATAAAGTAAAGACTCCCTTAAACGACCAGATATACCGAGAAACCAAACGTTGTTGATACCTTTACGTCAACTAAGACTTAAGTCACACGTACGAACGTCCTACCTATTTATCAAACGCTTGTTAAATTCGCATGCCTACTTATTAAATAAACTAGACCATTAGATACGCAATTTGTTTGACAAACATGAATAAAATGAAACAACTTGTCGCGTCCAACACGCCAGACCCGATAATCACGTCTGACCGTCTAGTTCAGTCGTCTGTACCGGCCCTTACAAAACATAAAATTAATTTTTAAGTTTGCTTAAATACCGATACATACTATAATTTTTATACACGACACGAACTTCAATGAGTGCAATACTGTCGGCAAACATTGAAAAATTGAAATACATTAGATTTTGCTTACGTTCGTTTTAAATATGGAATAAAGCGTCTATACACGGCTGAATAAATGAATGCTTATTCGTTTACCCGCTATCTTATCTATGCCTTATTTGTATCTTGTTGATAGCCTACCTGCATTCAGTTTTCTATGGAGAAAAATCTTATTAATGTAATTAATTTTAGTGAAATTACTAACAGAAGTAAATACAGTGCTTTTCTGAAGCAAGGCTAAGTGAATGGAAGAAACATAGCTATAACATCCTGACAAATGATGTTAATTTGTAGAACAAGAGTTCTGCTGTATAAAATCCTTGCTTCAGGTGACCCAAGCATGACCCACAAGATGACCCACGGATGTCCCACGGAACTTTACGCAAACAAGATGCCTAATAATTATGATTGTAACGCAAAGGATGAAAATGAAAGTGAAAATTTAATTTGAAGTGTTGCGTGACTCAATACCATTTCATAAATACCTGTGACGTGTCTAATCTAAAACGAAAATTGGTTTCTGTAAAACGTTTAAAGAATAGTTTCCTACTTTGAATTTACTCATTTATCTCCCTAATATTCTACCTAGAAATATCATTTTCATGCACTCTCCATTTCACAAACAACAAATTGTGGCCGAATAAATCGACCACTAGATTAAATCAAACAAACTTAATAAAAGCTATCCTAAATATTATAAACACTAAATATCCTAGTCACGGCAACCCACATTGAACCGAACCCTATTAAACGTCTTTTTTTTAAATATTATTTTATTTGTTTTTGGAGATTTTTATTTGTTTTATTTTTGAATTAGTCTTATTTTAGAATTATTTTTACTATTGAATTTATATGGAGACTTGTATATGGATATTTTATGGAGAAATTTGTATGGGGAGTTTGTTTGATTTAACCGCTTAAAACTAATACTTAAAATTAACTGAATATTTATTGAAGATTGATGATTGAAGATTTGGCCAGTGATTCGTCTAGTGGTGATAACCCTTCGTTGTGATCCGCAAATAACCTCGGTTCTTTTAGTGCGTAAAAATGGTACCTATTAAGCTACAGATGAACATCCTACATCTTAGAATATCCTATGATCTACCTATTTAAGTAACGTCTAAATATTGCTGAGGCTATTACGAGCGTGGAACGTGAAATAAATTCAATAATAACATGAGTCGATAGATACTTAGTTAGAGGTTGAATTATAAAGATTATAGAAATAGGCTGATTAGATGTTTGATATCATAATAATGAATTCTAGTGATTTTATTAGCAAATATGTTTTTGTGGTAAAGGAAGTGCCCACTCCCCGCACCTTCCAGTGAGACCGTCACATTACTTCGTCTCTCCTCCACTTTTATTATTATTTAAAGAGAGAGAGAATTGGGTTCTGCCATATTTATGGAACAGTTTTATAACCCAGTATTGATTACAAAGTTATAGAATAATATTATTTCATAGAAATGCATAAAGCAAAAGTATTTCTTTCATAGATTTTATTCTTGATTATTTCAAATAGGATAAGGTAATTTAGCTTCTCTCTCTGTAGTTTTAGCAAATATTACCAGCACTTCATAAGGGAGTCTATTGAGAAGAAATGCCGCAAGAAACTCAATAGATTTGACTTTATCAATCTAAAGCAAGTATAATAAGAATCTTTGTTCTTATAGTGAATTAACATTATAATATCAAGTTCTAGGTTAAAGTCAATAGTATTATTGAAACAGTAAATACGATGAAAGTAAGTATGCTGTTGATACTTCATTTGATTATAAGTACTTTATAATAAAGTTTAGTCCTGTAGACATTAAATAATTTATGTTATTTAAACCATAATATTACTTTCACTAAGTAAAGTATAAGCTCTCTAGCCAAGGTAAGGTTTTCATCTACCAAAACCAGTATACATCAAGTCTATATTTTCTATAGCTCGAACAAAGTCATATTTTGACTGTAGTGAAGGATATCTGATTGATAATGAATGTATTTGGTCAGACCTTAATATAGGACTCCCCTCCGTTTGGTAGTAGGAATACTAAGCTTGCTTTGCTTCGCTAGGAAAGAACAAATATATGGGATGGTTTTGTTTTATTTCTTAACAATTCCAACCAAATGTAGTATAAGGTATTTTTACTGTAAAATAGCACATTGTTCATGCTACAGAATCAACCAATAAAATCCCATCTTAGGCTAGAATTGCTCACACAAGATAAAATATATTATGGTAAATAGTTGAAGGTAATTATGGTAAGTAATTAAAGTTAAGACCTGAAATAAATGTCTAAAAGAAATTAGGATTTCCATCCGCTTAATGACGAACCTACGCCCTATGCCTACACTTAGAGAAGGTTCCTATTTCCCTAAATTAAGCTAAGGTGTTAACAAATCTAGAGGACTGGCCTCACATTTAAATTTAGTGTGTGTGTGTAATGTTGTTTATTCTCAGTGCAATGAATAAACCCCTAACTCTAACCCATCCTCGATGCAAGGAATGGATTACTATCTATTCTAAAACCCTATAAGATGCGAGGTTCAGGACTACCTCTATAGACCTATACCTAAATCCCGGTGTTACGTCTGGGTTGGGCCCCCACACAACCGAGAGGGTTGGGAGAGAAGAAGGGCCCCTGGATACCCCTACACAAACGAGTGAATATATACATATATAGATCAGTACGGTCCACAGCAAGCTGGACCACATGAGAACCTCACTGTCTAGACATCCTCATGGTGGACCAACATTCCCGTGTGTGGCGAGCTCACACAGGAAATTAAACATGATAATCAATAAAGTTTATCATGAATGAAAACCCATGCCCAAAAGAGGCCACATTTTGGGGCATCCAACCGTTTGGATTCTAAATCCAGAGGACTTCGTTGTCACCATGTTAGGTATCCGTCCAAAGGATCGCTCCGGTCGAGCCATGAAGTTAACACTAATGCAACAGCAAAATGCAAGTTTCATCTTGCCAAGACATTTACTTTAACACTAATTGAAGTTAAATTCAAACAAGTGAAACAAATTGTAGGATCGCTGAAATACACACAATACACTTTAGTTTTAGCAAATAATACAGTTAAATAGGAAAGATCTCACCAATACCGTAGCGTAGTTTCGTTCGATTCGGGTGTGAATATAATAATGGTACTTCAATATGGTATATAACGTAACACACGTCCACACGGCTTGAATGCCAAATAATGAATAATCAATGAAAGATCCTCCGCACGTCTACTCAGTACGCCAGACAACAGTAAAAAGCCTCGATTCTCCCTTCTGTGGTCTATTTATAGTCTCAGAAGAGCGTTTTAGCTTCATTGGATACTTTAGCATCAGCGTTTTGGCTTCTCTAGCTACTTTAGGGACATTAGCGTCTGCGT
The DNA here is from genome assembly GCA_963691745.1 of Ditula angustiorana. Taxonomy (NCBI): domain Eukaryota; kingdom Metazoa; phylum Arthropoda; class Insecta; order Lepidoptera; family Tortricidae; genus Ditula; species Ditula angustiorana. Next base: position 6,860,091 of record OY829473.1, read on the forward strand.
TTTGGCTTCTCTAGCTACTTTAGGGACATTAGCGTCTGCGTTTTGGCTTCTTTAGCTACTTCAGGGACATTAGCGTCTGCGTTTTGGCTTCTCTAGCTACTTTAGGGACATTAGCGTCTACGTTTTGGCTTCTTTAGGGACATTAGCGTCAGCGTTTTGGCTTCTTTAGCTACTTCAGGGACATTAACGTCTGCGTTTTGGCTTCTTTAGGGACATTAGCGTCTGCGTTTTGGCTTCTTTAACTTCTTTAGCGTCTGCGTTTTGGCTTCTTTAGGGACATTAGCGTCTGCGTTTTGGCTTCTTTAGGGACATTAGCGTCTGTGTTTTGGCTTCTTTACCTTCTTTAGCGTCTGCGTTTTGGCTTCTTTAGGGACATTAGCGTCTGCGTTTTGGCTTCTTTAGCTACTTCAGGGACATTAGCGTCTGCGTTTTGGCTTCTTTAACTTCTTTAGCGTCTGCGTTTTGGCTTCTTTAACTTCTTTAGCGTCTGCGTTTTGGCTTCTTTAGGGACATTAGCGTCTGCGTTTTGGCTTCTCTAGCTACTTCAAGGACATTAGCTTCGTAGGCGCCAGCAAGTCTGACTCCTTATATGGTCATATTTTCAGGTTTGTTTACCTCCTTATATGGTCATGCCTACAGACTTTTGTTCGTACTGAAATGACCGCGCCGGACTAATTGCCTAATGTTTATTTAGCCACTCAGCGACAAATTGTTAACGTTATAGATAGCATTTAAGTAGTTAACTATCTTAAGGTAGATGCCTTATAGGTGCTTACTGTGCGAGTAGATCATACATCTATTAAAGATTTCCCTACAAAGGGGATTCTAAGTAGCATTACTGGTGCATATATTGTGGCGGGCCATATCTCAAGAAATAATATAATTGATTTATTAATACTTTAGTATAAAATATATTTGTGAACGTGACGGGCTGCTGAACCCAAAGCCAGACCGTTACAAACTTGCAAATAGCAATAGAGATGGGAGTGGGTTTCTAAATTGATCCACCTAGGCATCCGATATTAATTTCTTCGCAGTAAGCAGGTCCCACTACTACAATACCAATCGTTCACTTTAGCCACCTAGAACTTACAAAATAATCAAAAACGTATATTTAAATCATCAGCACAAAAATATCTTCATTAAACCATAAATTTTTCGTCAGGTATTGAATTTTTGACATCATCGCCCCCAAGCCGGAGAGGGCATACTACGAAACTCCCATGATCCACTCTTTGCAGTTTTACATGTTCCATCTGATGAAGTCTGTATGGCTTTGAAAAGTTATCATAGAGGCGGTCGAAAGAAAATAACACACTTACGTAGACTTACGTTGAAATTGAAATCACTTTCGTATCGGCGTCATAGGCCCGCATGTCTAAGACGTGGCCAGACGGCGTGGCTCCCGTGATTCATAGAACCATTGCAATAGTCCAACAGACAGAGATACGGCTTAAAATAATAGATAGAGACAAGTTTCTTAAATAGTTATTAAACCTGGTACCGAAAGCAAAATATAGATCCAAGCAAGATGTATTTGCTACACATTACGGCACTGTTCCTCGTGCAAAATGTTCGTAATCAATGATTACGTGATAATATTTCGGGTTTGCAATTTGAGACATTTGTATAGATCTTATTGGCTTCATATTCTGATAAAACATTTTACAAAAACATTTTAAATCAGCGCATTACAGTAAAAAAAAAGTACTGGTAAATCGAATTATAGCGTAAAACATACATCGTTGTGTGTCGGCGCCTTTATTGGTAAAATACAAATAAAAGATGTAACAAAACTAACAAAGCTTTGAAGATGCGCAATAAAAATGCAATAATGCGTACTTGTGTGCATAGAGCGTGACGCGCGTGACAATGGTGCCGGCGCGTGCGCACCTTGTCTACGCGGCTACACACGTAGCACCGTAGCTCGCCCCTAATATTAGATATTATAAACGCAGATGCGTAAATTTAAATCAATGATATAAATTTTAAACAAAACTGTCCTTTAGGCCAAGTATTAAAAAACTTTTTTTTCGTAATAGTTCAATTCAGTCAGTCAGTTCAGTAGTAGAGGATATACAAATACCGCCATGAAATACGCACTTTTTATTAATTTATTAATTACAAGCGACCTGGTCCGTTAAAAATCCGTTGCGTGGTTTAGAAAGACTACTACCGAACATACGATGAGGACAGGCAGGAACGGATAGTGACGAATATTACCTACGTAAAATTATTACTTGCAACTGAACTTGAATATATTATGGCATATAAGGTAATGGCCCTAGTCTTTGACAGCGACCCAATAGTTGACGAGAAGATACGGAAACATACGAGTAAAAGTTAGAGCAATTGGTGTCGACTACTGGTAATAAAAAGTTCTACGCGAGTCAAGCACTGGGACGGTTACCTTAATCCAAGAATTTTTACTGTCCTTTTATTTATTTTTTATAACTGGTGTTATTTTGCAATCATACTACTTTTGACCTTAGCATTTCCGTATAAAATAATCGCCATTATACTAGAAATGAGCTTAGCTCCCGCAAGTTATTGTTGCAATGTCCGAAAAAACGAGCTCAAAAGCTCCACAAAAACTACCCCATAACGGCACTCAATCCAAATCTTGAAAGGACCATTGTCGATTTTTTACCATATTTGATTTGTTGCTACAAATAGCGGACATGAAAAGCATTTAAGGTACTTAATGTCCAGTAATTGGCGATCAATGAGAATCGGTGGGCACATTGTGCTAAAGTATCGAATAGCTGAACTTTTGTCCGGGAAAGAATAAAAAAATGTCAAAAAAAACTAAGCCGGGCACCCGTCCAGTGTCAAATCAATGATAAACCGTGGCTGACAGTTGCAAAAAATGCAATCGGGATTAAAATTAAAATAATTAAATCAAAAACTTTATTTTATTAGGTACCCCTAGAAAGATCAACTAGGACAAATAAGTATAGACGTGATGAAATGACGCTTGTCATTTTGTTAAACCGTCAAGTGATTATGTTAGTTAATTAGCAGGTAGGTAACGTACTTTAAACCAAAAGGTGTACTGTTTAAACCAACCGACTTCGCTTTAAATTCAACACTCAAACACTCGGGCAGCCGCGGTCCCACGCACTCTGAATAAGAAATATGAGCTGAACGGATACTACTATTATCAAAACATTATTACAACACTCGAATCGCTTCGCCCGCGCCCTTGCAATGTAAAAATTAAACAACAATTGCCTTTAATATTCGCTCACCAGCGACCCTCGACTGGTGCTGTAAAAAATCTGTCAATCTGTTGTAGATCAATCATCCTTGGTGAATGAACAGACGGAGGGGTGAGCGGCTTTAACCACAATCGAACTTCGCAGATAATAAAGGCGGTCTATATTTACGTAAACGCATCGATTTGATGTCCAATATTGTGCTCTGGCGCATCCGAACTGATTTTGGTTTTTGTTCACTGCCATTCACTCCTTTGTAAGGGCTTGTAACTTGAGTGACGTTTGGCAAAACCACGCAATATTCGAGCACGCGGATTAAAGACAGCTTTCTGACTCTTTGATTCTTTCCTACCCTAGAACTGTTATGGAATTTAACAAAACATTATAGTCTAGCAATCAACAACATCATAATATCCGGTCATTAACTATCGTTTAATTTTATTATAGGCACAAAGTACATAATACTAATACTAAGTATAGGTAACCAATTTTTATTTTATTACAAACAGAAAATGACAGGCAGTGGTAACAGCCTGTTATTGGGTGATCCGCATGCCTGTTTACCAAACCCACATTGGAATTTAAAATAAAGTCAGCTGATTTTTCTTGTCACTTTAACTATTGTAACGCATTCAAACTTTCATGGTATGGATCTCACTGCGGCAAATTCTAAAATGACCATCTATTTTTTACATTGACTGTACATTTCAAAAATAAAAAGGAGTTAAAACCACTTCCTTTTAAGCCTTTTCAGACTATTGACAGTTGATGAATAAGAAGCGGCAGGGGCGATTGGTCCCGGTGATAAAGTGCACGGGTGACAGCGGGATTACTGGTAGCTAATGCAAGGATAATGATAGCGTCGTAAACACTCATTACTTTTCATTTGAAAATCAGCACTGACACGAGGCTATGGTACAGCTGTTTAAAAAAATAAAGATGGTATAGGTACAGTGCGACGAGAATCTGTAACTGGGTTTGAGTTTATTTAGGTTGAACCTTTTGTTTGACTTGTTCAAGGCAATATACAAATTAAGTTACGACAGTATTCTATTATTCTAATGACAGGAGGGTAGCTGTAATAGTTTTGTAGAATGTTCTGTAGTGAAGTAGGTAATTAGTAGCTCAGTATTTTTTTTTCAACTCGGTGCTATAGGTTTATCACTATTTCGAATAGCTTTATTCCCGTAATACTGAACTAAGTATCAAACAAAATTTTCAATTAACTTAATAATGTACTGTAGGGAAACCTTATTTATAGAACAATCGAACCCTAAATATCTACTTTTTTTTCAAGCATGCTAAAAATTTAGCCAGGAACACAACCCACGAACACATACAAACAGATAAAGGTACTTATGACACCCCCTATTTTATGTCCCATTTTAAAAACGGCGTCAACAAGAACCATCCTTGCATGAAACCATTTAAATCAACCACCTTAAACTTGTAAGCTTGAAAGCATTTCCGTGTGTCTCTGCCTCGCTACCTGCGCGTGCGACGCGTGTCCAGCACGTGCGGACGCGCCGGCGCGCGTCTCCGTGCACCTGAACGGCCTGTGCCATACCGGGAGGTTAAGTTGTATACTTTGTGCGAGTGGTAAAGCGTGCATGTTAGGTACATGAAAAGTTAGTTTACGTACTTAGGTAGATGAGTTTTTGGAAGCCGTCATGCATTTCAAAAAATACAAGTACAAGACTTTAACTAAAGTATCGATGAATGCAGATGTTCTATTTTTTATTCTCGGACATGATTTTACGTGGGAGTAAAAACTCAATTGTCGACGCTTGGTAATCTATTAGTCAATAAGTATTGGAGTTTCAGGAGCTCGAATTAGTTTCGTAGATATGTAATAAGCAAGTATCTACTAGATAAGTCGGTAGAAATAAAAATCCTATTTACGGAATTGGCCAAAACCGGGATGAAAAACAAACGAAGACAAGAAAATCCAGGCATTGTCTAGAAATGGGAATTTTAAATTATTTACAATAAAATTGTACTTTGTTATTTATCAATTTTATAATTAATCATATCAAACATAAAAAAGAACTTTCTTTACAAAATAACCACCGTAAATTATCAAAAGACTTTTACGCTAACAGTACCGTACAAAAATTGATTTCGCGTGACAACAAAACCTGCTCATCGAACTTAGTTGACAATATAAAGTATTATGCATTTACTTGCTAACCAAAGTCGTTAATTCAAAAACCATTACTAACATTCGTTAAAAGCGCATTAGAATTAGCTATTTTGTTTATTACAAATACAAAGTTCCGGTACAGGAACACTGGACAATAGCACGCGTGTCCGAACTCCGGTGACAATGCAGCGGCTAACTAAATGGACATTGGACACCACAATAGTATAAAATAAACGGATAACGTTTAAATGACCACGGGATATATTGATTGATCGTTGAATTAGAAGAATACACCGCTAATTTTAAATAAAAATAAATATTTACTATTTTATTTTAATCTCATCAGTTTTATATCTGACTTGACGTTTCGTGATTTGTGAAACATAATAACGGACGGCACTCAGCAATAACCATAACCGTACATCTCTCAAGTACAAATATTGTTCTAATAACAATAAATATAAACTGAACGTGGTAGTTCAACCCTTTCCCACCGCTCTAATTTTACTAATGCGTTCGTATAACAGAGGGGTCAAAGTATTGGGTTAATGCATTAAAATATTTAACCTACAAATTAGGCTAAATAGTGTTGACACAGGTAAATAATACTTATTTCAGTCTATATTTGTCATTAGCAGCTTGAACTTGGCGTTACAGCTGTTCCATGTTGAAGCCGTCCGTTACGGTTAACTAATGTTTTTTTTTCAAAAGTTGCAGTAAGGATAGTTAATGTCGGCCAGCATTACGTTAACGAATTGTTCATATATAAAAAAAAAGAATGCTTATAACTTTTAAGCTATAAAACAATAACAAAATGGCACGCGTGCGATTTTCATCCATCGCATTCGTTCGAAATCCGTTCACATGCGCCCGCGCCACAATCGTGGCTAATTGCGCATAATGAGAGACCAAACGCAATATGTTTTTTTGCCATTATTTATGTCTCGAACGCCCCACCGTTTGGGCACCCTTCATCGAGAACTCAAATAAAATTTAATGGTCTGCCGGTTCCATTGAAGTCTAGCTTATTTCGACGTCGCGAATATCCGATTTCCGGGTTTTGCGGGTGACGAGATTAAATTTTAACAAACATACACATTTTGTTTTTTTTTCGCCCCATTTAACACTCAGAGACAATGCAATAAAATATTTTTATAATACATTAAACTAAAAAAGTGCGCAACGTTATTTATGACGAGGTAGTGTTTTTTGTTTTACTAACTTTATGAATTTTATTTGAATCCATAGACTGTATCACAGAGATTTCACATTAAAGTTGGGTAACATTATATCTCAAGTTTCGCAGCTTTGCTCTTAAAAAAAAGAAATACTGTAAGAAACAAAGCATTCAATAAGCATTTCATTGGGTTTTGGTAACAATGTGTGATAATTTATATTGAATTAATAATATTAACTTTTAACATAATTTGTACCTAATTAGTTCTGTTCTATTTGACGTTCTTGGCTGTGCATGCACTTAAGCGCGATAAATCTTGGCTTGGTCGTGATTTTTTTTCCACTATTTTATTTTTGTGTATATACATGTCACCATTTTGGATAACTTTCTACCGTTAGAATTATAATTTTGATTATTTACACATATTTTATGATACCTCCCGTGAAAGTGTTAAAAACGTTGTGTGATACAAGTGCGAACTCGACGATTCGTGCTCAGAAATGACGAAGAAATACTAATATCTATTATTTCTACTTTCTTTTCCTTAAACATTCTCGATTATATTGTAACATCCGTCGGCTTTATGTAGAGTCAATTAATTAAGCATTAGCTTATTACTCAGTACCAATATAAATATTCTATAACAAATCATGACGGATCACACTATCATGGGATTCATTTAAGGTTCATTAATTGACTTTAAGTGCGTTAGGATAATTTACCTAATTTTAATGGCGTAGCGTTCCAACGCTACGATTTTTGTTAAAACTAAATGAAAAAAAAATAAAGGTACGTTTTTGAGTTCAAATACCTGTGTACTTACTCAGAACGTTGAATTATGTAATATAATATTTTGCCTTAACCACTACTTAATTTACAAATGTAAAATAAATCAAATCATCCACAAAACAGTTTCCCACGTTCGCCCACAAAACTATTGGCGTCAATTAATTAAAGCCCGCCAATCAAGGTGTTCCCACGTTATGATAACTCGCAATCACGCAACATCTCTATTTCTTTATTAGATTACCCCACCCCGAGCTTTGTTTTATGGGGTGAGCGTGAAACGGGCTGACCGCTCACGCTGTTATTAGTTATGGCATCTGCTTGCGTTTATTGGAAATCAGGAGTATAGAGGGTTTGTAAAACTGACGGGTAATTCGGTCGTTTTTGTTTTTTGGAGGCAAACCGGCATGTCACCTGATGAAACTAGTAACCCCAAGATAGTCGCTGACCCGTTTACGGCCTCTAAGTCCGACACACCTGGGCCTCCCGATCTCGTCACTTACCGTATGAGAAGCAACAGAGCAAACAGACACGAACACAATGACATACTACTTCTTTCCTATATTTGGTGGGATTTTGCTACTACCCGATTTGAGCGTTCGAATTGCAATCAGTAACTGGCCGCAGTCGGCCTCTATCTCTAGTTACCAGTCTTCTTCTGAGATAAACATGTATTTGGCGGATTTGGGTCGAACTGACGCAGGTTCGTGCAGGGTTTTAAATATATCACAATAAGAGTCATATAGTAAAAGTACGGTGTCCTCCACGAGTTTCTTCTTAACAGTCTACAATAGAATAGAATAGAACCATTTATATCAGGCTGCATAGGCCCATAGAAAAAATACCTTAAAGACTAACATACATATTTATAAAACAAAAACATTAAAATTAGCACTATAAAACTATGGTAAAAAAAGTATGTAAAACCCTGGGTAAAAAAATGTATTTACTTAGATAATGTATTTCAGTTTTGCTTAAAATGTCGTCAACATTTTATTCTACAGAGTTTTTTTAGTTATTTCAATTATGTATGTATGTAAATTCTTAACTGTACAGAAAACACTTGTTTCGTTTATGCCATACTAGCGAAAAAAAACGATGAGTTAAAATTTTTATCAACAGATTTAGTAATTCAAACAATAAATATAAAATTATACGCTATCAACAATTACGTTCTTACAAATTCATAACATGAAACAATTTGTATAAAATAGCTGTAAATCAACGAGGACCAAAGAAACGCCATAATATTAATGCTGATATTTCACTCGTGCCTCTCTTTATGCAAAACGCGTCTTTGTGTGAAATTCAAATGAATTTGCAATTTGGAAGGGGTGACATGAGAAAGTGCAACTTCGTTATTCGCAAAAAAATAGTCATCTCGAACTCTAATAAGCAACTAGAACTCGCATTCATTTATTTGCATTCAAATACATTAAAATGCACGCGAATATAACTAATTAAAAAGAAAATACGACATAAGTAAAACGTAATACGATTTCCATTAAATAAAATTAATCATACTAAACTTCTGTTCAAAAAAATCATTAAGTGCATTAAATTTCATTTAATTAGTTAGTGTAATATCTTTTAATACTTTTAGCATCACTTTTATTTATCTTTTTAGGGCTCCGTATCAAAATGGTAAAAAAGGAAACCTCATGGTGCCACTCCGTTTATCCGTCTGCCTGTCTGTCATAATGGTGTATTTCACCGACGGCTAATGCTGACGACTTGCAATTTAGTAAATTTGAAAAATTGCATCGAGTTTTTTTTTTAATTTGTAAAAGAAGTTATAAAGGAAGTCAAAATATCAGAATGAAACTACTAGTTCCAATGGGGTAATGGGGTATGGTATACATAGAGCTTAATTATCATATTCCAAAAAGCTTCCGTTTGTACTCAGACCGTATGCTTAGTTGTACACCATACACCAAAGTTCTGTAAAGGTAATATCCCTCGACTTTACATAGCTAATGCCATAAAACAGTAGTCAGTAGTCGCGTGCTGCATGTTAACGAACGGTGTTGGTAGTCGGTACCGTCGCACGCGCACCCGCATCCCATAGATAACGGACGGCGATAAATTAGCGATGAACAGCCTTTCACAACTGAGCTATTTCTAATGACAGTTTTCACCTTGTGGTTTTATGGAATCGATAATCATCGCTGGTTTTTACGCCGCTGTGATAGGTTGGGATGGGGTTTTTTCCCAGTTTTTTTATGGCAATTATTTTGTATGGGTAGTCTCTCCCACTCACTAGGAAAACATGAGTAAGTTTATATAAAAATGTATTTGAGATTGCACTTTGTCACCAAGTCTACTGGTGGCTCTTCAATGACCAACCAAGTATAATTTATTTCTCAGTGGGTAGGTACCTTTCTTATGACACTGGTTTGAAAGGGCCGCACGGCGATGGACGAACGATGACGATCCGGACGGACTGACAGTTTAAATAAGTTGTATGGAGTCATGTTAGTATCTATGTAGTTTGAAAAAGCAGGCATAAACCTAATTAATGATTAAACTGGAAAAACTAGGTGGGGTTGGAGTTGAAGACTAGAGAAACCAAGTTTCGTCTCTATTTGCAAACTCTTGATTCCGTTGGCGCCTTTTATAAAGGAACATCCTATAAATATATATAGGAACAGCTAATGTAAACTTGGGTAATTACAATAAGTTTTCTGAGTGATAACAAAAGTTAATCAGCCAGCAGTATCAGTCACTGCATATGAAAACCCGCCTTCTTAGGTTTAACAGCCCTGCAATGTCAACCGTGCTTCGTTTTAAACAATGTGCAGAAGCTGTTTTTAACATTCCGTGCCAAAACCCGTTGACACCTCACACTCAATACTCCCAGTTAATAACCGGGTGACTACCAAAACTCAATTAGCCAGACATCTGGGCAAGCTGGTCTGTATTACAATGAGGATTGCGCATTTCGAGATACGCGGGGGCGTAGTGTTTGCACAGTGTACTGGTTGAGAACAGTACGGCGTAAACAATATAAGTATGGCAATTTAGAAAAATGATAGAGAAGAGTTTGTATTGAATCACAGAATCGTAAATTCATTAAATCGAACGTCTATCGGCTTCCCAAATGACACATCAACGACTTTTAATGTACGAACATACGACGATTTTAAATCAAAAACGGCATAATCATAAAGCATATTACTTTAATAAAGTGGGATTTAATTTTAGTACATTCGCTGTCAATCGTTAGGTACTGAATTTAGGTAAATAACTAGTTCCACGAAGTCATAAACCATGATAACATATGAAACAAGGTTAGATATAATTACATACAAACCGTTACTTGGTGGTAATTATGTTCAAACGTTTTACCAGTAAACTAATGCATACATAGCCAATCGCAATCTTTCTAAACTTTAAATTATTTGTGATACTGCTCCTAACATGTATTGTGTGGCTCGTTCGATACCGGGGCGGGATAGTTGTTTGATTAGCTCTCTTTCATGTTCGTTGGAACGCGATTGTGTGCGGATTTGTTTAATTTGATCCTTTGTTTGAGCGGTTGTGTGTAAAAGGCTTACGGGGGGTAGGGTAAGGGGGAAAGGGGCCTTCAATGGAGATGGGTATGGAGATTCCGTATCGATGAAGGGTTATCGGAGTTGTCACCGACAGATAAAAGACAAACCTGCTATTATTTTGTGTAATCTTACACAGGGATTCTATACCTATCTATAGCTTATGGCTAGAAACTGTGTGCACATCGTGATGTCTTTGAAACCTACCGTACATTTATTTTAGAATAGTTTTTGCCTGGCGTTAAAACTAACTTCTAGAGTTTTCGTAATAAAAGCATTCCGTGCCAATTAATAGGAATCGACGAAAGGGTTGTCTGCGTCTATGTATTTATTCATATAATATCTTCTAATTTAGTACTTTCAATTAATTTTAGAAAATGTCATACTATCTATCTACATATAGCTAATACCTGAAAACACCATACCAGGGTTTCATGTCCTACTAACTACTAACTATTGATGACTTCTCTAAAGAGCATGATGGCAGTAAATAAATATAAATTTAAAAACACATCAAATACCTACTGTAATGCTGAAAACGAATCCAAAATGTTTCACGCAAACGAAGCCGCGGGCGGCAGTTAATTTGCTTCAAGTAATTTTACTACAATAGCTACTTTTCTACATTGTCGAAATACTTAATGTGCTGGTGTCGACTTGCAAAATGTGCTGGGAAGTTCAACAAACTACCCAACTGCGGCAGTCGGTGTAGTTAACTTGAAACTGGACTAGTGACTTGGCTTTGTGGGTTGCTTATCTTTGCCAAGTTATTAGTTAAATAGAGTACAACTGCTGAGGTAGTTGTAAAGTTATACCATTTCTGAGACAGATGGTTATTAAAAAAATTACGTACTCAGAGTACCTAAGTTTCTACAGCGACTCGAATAATAAAGTTTTTTTTTATTAAGTAATGTAAATAAATCTTTTCACTAATCTGCGCTACCTGTCTGTGTTTACTGGGGACTGTAACAAAAATCGTCCTACTAATAAATAACTAATTCAATTTAAAGTTTATCGAACCAGTGAACAGAGCTACGCGCATTTTATCTTCCCAGCAGTAGGTAGTCGGAACGTCTTAATTCAAAAACGGGATACTTGTCAATTTGGCGAATTGCCGGCTTCCGCGGGGCGGCTGGGGGTCGCAAATTGGTGGGACTTGGCTGCTTTTATTTGGGCGACAATTGACACTAAAGGAGGGGACTTGTCACGGCTTGACGACCCACCAATATACCTACACGTAATCCTCTAATACTTTCGTAGCTATGTACTCGTATACATGTCAGCGATATAATATGCGGAAAGCAAAATTTTTATGTTTTAATATGTCGCACCCTTTGAATTAAAGCGACTCAATTCTGAATATGATATTTCCCAAAATTAAACCCTATGTCTTTTAATTAAGGTGATATTTTGGGACGTGTATTATTCAGAAATGGGTCACTTTAATTCTAAGCGTGCGGTGTATAAACCCATTTAGATGGATGCGATCTATCTTTGGTTAGTATTTATCAAATTCACTTTAATTTAAAAACATAGTTCCATAAACACGTCTGCAACGAAAACACTATTTATTTTGTATTATCCGTTCTTAGTTAGACCTACATACCGCCTGTATTATTCTCTAGTAATAATTACTACAAAATATTTCATACGGTAAGCATAACAAACGACATGTAGTAATCACTATAAATGCTGTTTTCATTGCTCTTCATTTTCCATTTCTATTGATTTATACATGTTATACCTACTCGCACATAGACGAACAAGGTGGTCATTGGTATATAATATGACCATTTTTGATATGTCAAAGTGTGAAAATTTATAGTAAAGCGGGCTTACGTAAGATGACCCGTAATTCAAGCAATTTATAAATGGCGCGCTGTTTATTTTCTCTTTCTCACTTGCACACTCAAGGCGTCCAGTATATTCGAAGTTTTATACTAACAATACTTTCTTTTATTGCTCCTTCAATAGTATTTGACCGGTATCTATCCTTATCGCACTGTCAAAATGTACACCGCCAAACAGCTTAAGCAGCAAAACAGTCGCGTGAACAATGAAAGTAGGGACCCGTTTAATAAACAAAACAGATTAAAATATCCAATTCACTAGTAGAGTAGATCGGATTAAAATAAAACAATTACTTCGGTTACCAACATGTTTTTTACCTGGTGTTTATTGCTACTGGTACAAATTTACCAACACACAAAGAATAAGGGGTGGGATTAGGTGGTACGGCCTATAGTAATAAAGGCAGGACCTTGTGGAAAATCGGATTACTTAAAATTCATTAGTGATCGCCGCCGCCGTAGCAGAAACACTGCATTTTTGCTTTAACTCTTAGCAGGTTTTTTGTTAATAATTTTAACACAGAAATGTACATAACCACCAACAGCATTTTAGTATAACGCCAAGTTATGGATAGATAGTGGGTTGAGATGTCCTGCTACTGCAAACTTAGCCAACCATTAAAGAGGGAACCGAGAGAAATTGTCTATGCTCGCAAGGGATATATATATTAACTTCATAGTGCTCACTATAAGCCTCCCTTTCGAAAAATTACACTTTCTCGCAGTTCTGTCTTCAATGGTGGCTTATATGTCAGTTAATAATAACTTGCTAGCTTGCTACTCATTTGTTTAGAATTAATTGGACCAACATTGTGAATAAGTATTTACAATATTTTATTTTCATACCAATTTATACATATGCATATTGATGCGTTGACAACACGTTATAGTCTTATAAAAACTAGGGAGACTTTGATGTTTTTGATGTTGATACACGATAGCACAATATGTTAGGACTTTTCTCCAAATAATTGAAAGCCGCGAAAGAGCATAACTGAGTGGCTACAGAGAAAACTACGGCACGGTTCGCTTTGCTGTAACACAACACACCGCAATATGCTTCGCCGCCCAGTACGTGTTTTACCTACGATCCCAAAAGGAAAGCAATGTACTCTCAACATGGGTATGTATGCTAGCCGTACTGTATGGCTAGCACGCTTGAAGATCATTTTGTCGCTTGTCACTCAGTACGTCTCTCTCCTACTCGGCTAGTTAGAAAGAGACGTCCCGAACGACAAAGCGAGTCGCGGTGTGTCGTGCTAGCTATCCTGGAGGCTCAAGTCGGCGCGACAGAAGACAGCTTAAAACAGTTTTTAATCACAACCAGGACAAAGTCGGAAGGGATTAAAAAATACTTAGCAAACAAACCGTTTTTGTGTTATTGTTTAAATGGGTTTTTGGGACGAAAATCCGGAGTGATTTATTATTCGCTTCCTTGTAAACTAGTACGTAGGAGTAACCGACTGTTTACAAACGTAAGTTTTGTAGAGGTGAATGCAAAACGGATATTTATAAATTTTGGTAGGAAAAGAGATCATTGCCTCGGATTGCCTTAATTTAGAATACTTTTTATCCCGGGCAAATGTATATTTCTCGCGATACAGCGGTAAACTAATTCGGAGCCCCGGGCATTGCAGGTAATTATGAAATTAAATTTATTTAAGTGAATAAGATCACATACTCGCTTACATTTTGCAAAATTTTGAGCTCTTGGCTGATCCACGAGTAATTGTGATGGAAATGCCTTTATAACTCGTCCCCGAGATGAGATATATTTTAAAATAGGTCAGCGTTTTTAATCTATTTGATCGTGGTGAAAGTAGTGTGAAATGATTTATAATAATACATATCTACTTTATCTTTACATAGTATTAAGTAAAGACGCTATCTGTTCCTGTCTCTCCTAAATCCTTACAATGTATATTCGGCCGCCTTCTCCTTCTAAACCACGTAACGGATTTTGATGCGGTTTTTCTATCATTTAGAGATTTTTACACGAAAGGTTTTTATGCACATTACATCCCGTCTGTATCCGTGCGAAGCCGGGGCGAGTCAATAGTCTGATATATATATATATATATATATATATATATATATATATATATATATATATATAAGTAAGGTAACATTTGCAGTATGTCAATTTAGAACAATTAAAGTTTGAAATGGATCAAGATTATATACAAAAATGTCTTATTTAGGATACGCCGGACGTCTGCTGACTGTGACAGACTTTAAAAAAATATTGTAACATCATTGAATTACTCACATTCAAGCAATAAACCATTCATAAACGATAAACGCTACGTAATTTTTGTCTCTCAAAAATGTTATGTTTACTAACTCAGTTGTAAAATATTAAAAATGTTTAAACTAATGATGGCTACGAAATATCACTTCGCTCTACCACTTAAAACAGTTATTTGGTATTTTGTAATTTAGTTTCATTGTTTAGTTAGATTATTAATTAACAGCATAATATAAATGAATTCTTTTAGGCCAGGCACACTAATCCTACCAAACTTCCTAAATCAACATTTCGCTCCGTTAACAATCCGAATGTCGAACAAGTAACGCATTAAGAATCCGTTTGCGCACGCGCAAGTTAACGTTCGCCCGCATTGCGCACCCCAGCCTTTTGCATATACATGTCGCATATTATGTGCCAGCTGCACTTCCGGTGGGAAAATCAAAAAAACATATTTTATTATGACTAGTATATAATAAGGGAAGGCGAGCATTTAAATTACTCGTAGAGGTAATATTATTTAAAATAATGGTTGTAGAGCCAAAATAAACTGCTTTTATCACCTCTATCCAGTCAGAGTTATACAAAAAATTATATTAGATTATTTTTTTATAAAATAGGAAGGCAAACAAGCAAGTGAGTCTGATGGTATGTGATCACCACCGCCCATAACACCACCAAGAAGATTGCAGATGCGTTGCCAACCTAGAGGGCTAAGATGGAATGCTGTCTGCCTTGCTCCCCACGCCGGAACACAACAGTGCAAGCACTGCTGCTTAGCGGCAGGATTAACGAGCAAGATGGTGGTAGGTATCCGGACGGACCTTGCACAAGGTCCTACCACCCGCAAAAGTTATTCGTAGTGATAAGTACATAACTAAATAATAAACTTTTATTAACTATAATGATTGTGGACCGAAAATTAAACTGCTTTTCGTAACCTTTGTCCAGTCAGAGAAATAAAATCATTTATATTAGCTATTCGTAAACATAAGTACCTGACTAAATAAACTATCATTTACTATACTGATGCTGCTGAGGAAATGGTCAAAACTCTACACAAAAACTGAATGATGATGATGATCATCATCCCACGACCGGACACAATCCTCATCTCACAATCCATCCAGTCAGGATTGAGAGATTTGCAGGTGTGTGTTGGTATTCTAATTAACTCATAAAATGTTTCTTCACTTTAATACACCTACGCCGTTAAACAAACGGCAAGCAAAACATTAAAAAATACTTATATATATGCTTGTTTGTTATTTAAAAAAGGTTTTGGCTCGTTTTATTTATTTACTAAGACTCGAATCTAAATTGACCGAAGCGATAAATACGCAAGTGCATCTAAGTGACGGCATGAATTGATATCAAGAACTTAGACAAATAGGGACCGGTTAAGACAAAGTGAAAAATAATCTCACAAATTTTACTGTAAAATCTAGCTACTCAGAGCTACTCGCAAGTATAACTGCTTTAAAGACTTCTTACTTAAAATTAATATGCTGTATTTTTTTTTCGAAAGACAATTATCAGATATTTTAGTCGAGCTTGTAAATGAGCAAAATTGTACGTCAACATATCGCCGCAATTGAATAGCTGTCTCGGTCTACAATAAAAAATAGACCAAGAGAGCTACAAGATTGTGGACAAAAAATGTCATACTCGTAAAATGTTACTATTTACTAGTTCCTTAAGAAATCCTATTAAGCCAGCAAATACTAAAAAGCGGCAAAAGTATGAAAATGCATGATTTCTACGTAGCTCAGTTATTTACCTCACCCAAATTATTTCAAAAACATGCCGCTGTTACTCGGTTTTCCCTGATTTCAAAAACATTCATTCCAAGTAAAATGCATCGCTGAAATTTCGCAACATATTTTTTCCTGAAAATCAAACATGTTAAAGTCCACACGCTCCTATTGGCGAACGCGCAGCTTTATGATTGGCTAGTAGGCGGTGTTAAATTAATGGAGGCGTGCGATTGGTCGGTCGGTTTGCCAGTCGTTGGGTGGTGGTGGGGGGAAGCCACCCTCTGTTTATTTTTCTTGGTAGAGCTTAGTGAGCGACAAGCTTTCAAGGTGTGTACACAAACAAATGATAGAATCATTGAAACGATACAAATTGTGAGTTGTGAGTGGACGTGTCGGACTTTGATGCAAAACTGGGACTCAATTGTGATAGTGGTTCTGATTGCTTTACGGAGATGGTGATTCTGTAAGTACCTAATCTTTATTCTCATGGTTAAAAGGTTATAATAATTTAGGCAGGCGCGTAAAAAAAACATATATTTATTTATGAGTAGGATTAAAGTACTATTTTGATTTTTATCCTTGATTGACGGCCGGATAGCCTAATGGTTAGTGACCCTGACCATGAAGCTTGAGGTACCGGGTTTGATTCCCGGGAGGGGCAAATGTTTGTATGATGAATACGAATGTTTGTGCCCGAGTCGTGGTTGTTATATGTATTTAAGTATATATTTATCTATATAAGTATGTATATCCGTTGTCTAGTACCCATAACACAAGCAGCTTTAGTTGCTTACTTTGGGACTCAGTCAATTGGTGTTAATTGTCCCAAGATATTTATTATTCTTAAAATATTTTTTACCTAAAATAATAGAATGTGAATGAATTAACGAAAACGGAAAACAATAGGGAGAAACTTAGAACAACTATTATTTTCTTATGAATGTCTTGAAAGTGGAATTTAATCATAGTCGTTTAGCTTTTGCGAAAAGAAGGGATTTCTAAATCCTGAACATTAGAACTGCTGCGTCTCTGTACTGGCTACCCAAATTTTATTTATCCCACGGTGCGACTCTGCCTAGCTTGTATCCTAAAAAAGGGATGCACTGTAAGATAACTTAAACTTGAGCGGTTACAAGAGCTGCTGCTGGGTGTAGTGGCCCTAAAATAACCGCTCAAGCTAAATTTATCGTGCCCTACGACGAAATGGACAGGGACTTGACATGTTCGTGATAGTCTGAGTAAGGTGTTAATCGATAGATTTTTTTTACTTTTCGTTTTTTTGTTTTTTTTTTAATACATTCAAATTAAATTTAAAATGCTATATAATGAATGACAACACAAAGAAATATTAGGTTAATGGCAGGACTCGAAAATGCAACATCAACAAATACTTGTTTTGCTGATGTTACAGGTTCGAGTCCTGCCATTACCCTAATTTTTGTTTGTGTTGTCATCCATTATATATCATTTTAAATTTAATATGAATGTATAAACTGGCATTCTTTAAAATATTGTATTTTTCTCTCAAACGAACTGTGTACTTGGTTGTCAAATTGAGGCTCGTATCTGAAATTAGGACAAAACAGTTTCTGTCGCATGAACCTTTTTACCACGTAGGTACGTCAGCTCTGTGGAATCAATCTTCATTATCGGTGTTTCCCAATGGATACGACTTGGTGACCTTCAAGAAACGAGCCTATTCCTTTCTTAAAGGCCGGCGACGCGCTTGCGATTCACTTGATATTGCAGGTGTCTATGGGCGGCGATGATTGCTTACCATCACGTGATCCGTCTGCTCGTTTCCCCCTCTACTATAGAGAAAAAACAGTTTTTAAAAATGATGTTAGGATTCGATAAGGTAACTGTCCCAGTGTTTGACATGCGTATAACATTGTTTTTACCAATGTTCTACGCATGAATCAATAAAGAGTATTTGTTGTTGTTAGGGCTTTGGAAGTGCATAGTCGTTAATTTTACAATACCGAGAAATTGGAAACTGGAGTTAAAATTTTGGAAATTATACTTTTGGGAACGAATGATTAGTTTCTTCTCCCCATACATTATTGTAAATTAAGTTAAGTTCAATTCTTATCACCACGCAACGATATAAAAATAAGGCAGACTGAACGCATCGAAAAGGGGCCAAAGTGAACAAGTCGCACGCTTAGTATTAAAGAGACTCAATTCTGAATATGACAATTCCCAAAATTAAACCCTATGTTTTGTGTTTAGTTAAGGTGATATTTTGGGACGTGTATAATTCAGAAATGGGTCGCTTTAATTCTAAACGTGGGAAGTGCTGTTTATGTTCGATGAACATTGCTGATCAACTGACGGGCTTAACCCCCCCCCCCCCCCCCTTCAAACTTTAATCGAATTTTTTTGGTTGTAGTCTTTACAGGTACACGACATAACCTTCGTTTAAAATACCTACTTACTTATTATCATTCTTAAATAAATACTTATCATTATTTTTAATAAGTAAAAATGAGTAAAGACCATTTGCAAACAATTCTGACTACATATTGTACAATGCTGACATCGTCATGGTATAACTTAACCGTAAAACGAAGTCACAGTGGGGTGGGTTGTGGAAGGTGCCGTCAATTGGTCCTAATTGAAACTCATTGAGACGCCGGCGCACCTACTGTGTTTACTGCATTGGGAGTAAAAGGATTTTTTATTGTTAATTTTTTTCGTTGGAGAGCAATCCAAAAACGGCATTAATAGGTTTTTGCACGGCCAGGAACACGCGCGTAAATCCTCTGGGGTTGCAAGAGCCCACAAGCGGTGCTAATTGATTAATATCACACGAGTCGTATACCTGTTCACCAGTCACGCGGTGTAAAACTCTAAACTTACTAGACTTGTGATTTAAAATTTAATCATCTAGAATTAGAGGAAAAGCTAATAGATTAAGAGGAGTCGAGTGACAGGTACTACGAGAATCAAGAACACTACCCTAAATAGGGTTTTTTTGAGCGCTCAACAACCTGGTTTGATAGTAAATCTAGTGATAAATATGTGGTACATGCTTGCTAGTATTGCCATGGCCAGTGACATATTAAGAGTATCTAAATTGTTCCATTAAAAAACACACAGACCCCAAAAAAACACATTTTAGGTTACATATCTATATAAGTACAGCGCTATCGCTAGATCATTCGCAAGATATTGAATAAAAGGTTCGTGAGTTCACCCTGACGGATACAAAATATCGATGCACCAAATTCAATACACCATCCACAAGAAAATCTTCTTTGCTCCTTGTTTTGCATGTTTGATGATTCTTTCAATGTTACTCACTCCAACTTGCCACTGCATGCGTTCTATTTAAAGATTGTCTGCAAACATTATTTCCATCCTTGTAAGCTGTCTGCAAAATCATTGACTAAAATCAACATTAGACTGGATCCCAAATTACTACCCTAGCTGGAGCCTAAGCGTGTGTAGTAATCTCCCAATTGAAAATTATATATCTGAAAGTATTGCGTGCAGTTACTGAGATAGTCAATTCAATATTCAAGAATTCAAGGAGTTGCAATGAGTTCTATTAATTGTAGACAATTTGCGCAGAAGGATATCATTGCCCACCATGTCGAAAGCCTTTCTGAAGTCATAATAGTTAACAGCAACTTGGCGACACCTAGGCTTAGGACAAAGTAAAAAAAACATGATTAATAGCTGTAGAGTGAGAACGCCCGACAGCATGAATATGCAGACCAGCCCCTTTACACAGCTTCTGTAGTATTTGAACGTTTCGCGTTTTGACGGTATGGTATGGTGATTTGACAATAAGATACTAAAGAATAATGAGCGTGATGCACAACCTTGTCGATATGGCTTAATTTATATTAAGAGAGTAGTTAAGGAATCAGCGGAAGTGCCAAGTAAAATCAAACGTATTGTTCCTGACATGCGGATGCATTCTTTTCTTGTGATACTAGTTAGATACGATAGGTTTTCCTTTTGATTATTGCTAAATCACCAAGCGTGTTTTTATTTGTTCAGCGATGCCCCCCCCGTACTCTTTGCGAGGAATATGATCAACAAAACACAGATCATAAAAAGTTAGATGAAGCTGCACTGAGGGATACGTTATATTAGTGTCAGTCATGTTAGGGCCTCTAGAAATTTGAAAAAGTCCTATGGATTTCATCGGTTAATTCGGGATTAAAATCTTGAAGTTACGAAAAGATTACGAAAATTTTCTCCGAAAACCAAATTTATTGTTCCATGTAGGTACTGTATATTCGACCAAGTAACCGCCTATCTCGAAAAAGATAAGAGAATAATTGGTATACCTACCTATTTCACTGACACGTCTTCACAAAATTTTGTAAGAAGAATGTCTGAAACATTTAAAAGCATATTTACTCTTCAATCGTGTCTATTTACTTTACATTATCCGTCTCGGAATACGTAGTTTAACCAATTAAGGCATGCCCCTCAGACGATGGCAAAGCAATTGGTTCAATAGCACTTGCCGAGGGGAGCTTTCCCTACGATTTGAACGGCATGTAATGGAAACAAACAAATTTAGAAGTAGCTCTATAGTTTAGAATTTAATATTGCTACAGAGACTATTTTTTACGTACGAACTGCCAATTTGTATTCTGACCACCGTAGAACCCTGTAGCAATTGCCCTGTGAAATTATGGCGTTTGTTGTGAAAAGCGGTAATGAATTTTTTTGTGGAAAGCTCTAATGACCGCGTAATAAACAAGGTCGATTGTAACACAAACATTTTCACTTCATAAGTAAGGAATGCACGAAAGTATAAGTCAAACTTGGGCGGTAATGTTAGGCCGCTGTAGGTATCCTGCTCGTTATTCAAGCAGCTATGTATTCCTCTCAATTCTTGATTACAATTTTTGCTGCAGTCAACCTCGTTGAATAACAACTAATCATTTAGTGCAACTTTCTCAACAAATGCCATGATTTCACAGTGATGTCGTATTGCTAAAGGAATCTATTCTACAATGGTCAGCTTTGTGGTGGTAGCTTCTGAGGTATAATTTAAACATGGGTGACCAGTCATAGGATTACATTTTCTTGAGCAAATGCGTGAACATTATCTTTGTTATAGAGCGTTCTGAGACATCTTCGAAACCTCCTTGTCTGTTTCGATTTTTTGATAACTTTTTCGACACTTGAGCTCATCTATCTACTCTAGTCGTCTAATAATTTATGGTAATGGTCGTAATCAGGAGGTACTCATATTAGCGGCCCTAATATGACTCGCAAACGAGAAAACCTAAACTTGTGCTTGTCATATTATTGCCACTGAGGAAGTTAGCTTGTGCGAAAGATATAGATGTCTAACTCCTCGATAATCAGTAGGGAGTAGATAAAGTTTAGCACAGTTGCTGACTTAACTAAATCGACTACAAACTTGGACACCTCGAAAGAAAAACTACAGTAGTTCCTTCCTTCCAGCGGCCGCTCGGACATGTCAGACGGAGCCTCCACTGAATGGGACATCAACGACGCCGTAGTACCCCGCGTGTCTTCCTTCGATACCTTCAGCGAGTGGTGCGACGGCCACATGCGCCGCGTCTACCCTCCCGCCTGCGAGGAGGCCCGCCGGCACGCCTCCGGGTGGGCCATGAGGAACACCAACAACCATAACGTGCATATCTTGAAGAAGAGCTGCCTTGGTGTCCTAGTGTGCTCTGCGAGATGTCGACTGCCTGACGGATCGCGGGTGCATTTAAGGCCAGCGATTTGTGACAAAGCGCGAAAAAAACAACAAGGTAAGGTATCGTTTTGATCCATTTTGGTGTTGCTAAGAAAAGACATACAACACGTTATTAGAACAACTTCTAATAACGTCTTGGGATGATTAATTAACAAATTAGGGTCACGTAACTCGACCAGGTAGGTAGGTAGTCAGATAGTAGGTAGGTACCTACCTAACATTAACCTCTAAACCGATGCCTTCAACTATAAAAATTAAATTTAAAAAACCGCTGTCAAAAATTAACCAAAAAACTAAAAAGCAAACAATAATCCGTTAAGTTCATCTACATCCGATGTCCAATCCAATCATATAATCAAATTTATTAATACAATTTCATAAATTTTAATCACTTTTTGAAGTCGGTGGCTTTAATAGTCGCGCCGTCAGTGTCATTTGGCACCGACTCCAAAAAGTGATTCCTTTTCTAAACCACAGTCCTAACACTTTTCATAAACTTAAATACCTACCTATTTAATCTCTCTCTTTTTCCCCAACAGGAAAGCCATGCCCAAACAGACTATGCAACGGCGGCCGGCTGGAAGTACAACCTTGCAGAGGGCACTGTGGCTACCCCGTCACTCACTTCTGGCGACACACGGAACACGCTATTTTCTTCCAAGCAAAAGGAGCCCACGATCATCCGCGACCAGAAGCTAAAGGTGCCAGCGAGGTTCGACGGTCCTTAGGCGCTGGCAGAAGAGTCAGGGGTCTAGCGCTCTTGTTGGCAAGAGAGACAGCCCTCACAGATAAGATCCTCACGTTGAAACCAGACAAGCAAATGACACAGAAAGCTAGCAATCCACCGCCACAGCCACCGCCACTCATTCCTGACAACCAAAGAAGTAAGTTGCGTAAATAAGCTACTAAGGTATTTCATCCCTTTTTCGGACATTGTATTTTGCAAATTTGATCAATTTTTATAGGCTTACTATTAAACTACATTACATGATATTATACTCCCCGCGGCTCAGTCTAACTAGTAAGATGGGAACACAGGTGCGATGGGATGACAGATAAATTAAATTTACCGTCCCATGACATGACCGCCCAAGTTTAATTTGTCTCTTTTCTTTTTATCAAAACTTATCCTAGTCACGAAGTGTGAGTGTTCCATTATTCAACGATTGTTTTTTTCAGCATTAACATGCACATGCGGGCCGTTCGAGTGCTCGTGCCGATGGCGGTCAGAGCCGACGCCGGAGATGTATGCACCAACGGCCTGGTCGCCAGCGGAGCCCCAGTACGCGGCGTACGCGCCCCCCGCGCCCCCCGCGCCCTGCATACCTCAGCCTTACGACCCCACCGCGCTACCGGCCGACGACATCTTCCACCCTGAAGAAATCTTCCAACTAGACCAACCCATTCGTATGGACTTCCCAATGGATGAGAACACCCTAGAATCACCGCCCACCTTCGCAGAACTAAATAACGAAAACTCAAGGCCCGAAGACGCGTATTGGCTCGAGTGGCAGCGAGCGGCCGGCGGCTCGGAATCTAGTGAAACCCCTTCACCAGAAGTGTTCGGCGGCTACCAAGCCGAAGCATATTGCGAACAAACCTATCCGCCCCAAATTTATTATCCCGAAGAAGCTCAATATTACCCCACAGAAAGTACGAGAACATCCCCGATTATGGACATGCAAGATCAACGGTACTATAGGTATGGAGAAGAGTGTGCGCAAAACAACACCGAGGTGCAGGCGTGGAACTACGCGGACTGTGCGTTCGCGACCAACGACGTCTCCGAGTGCAAACAGTACTTCGACGCCCAGCATCAACATGCGGTCAACGCGTTCAGTGCACTTTCGTATAATTAGGTTGTTGGAGCTTAAAAGGTTGTAAATCTGATGAGTAATGTAAAGAATGTATATAAAGTTACATAGTTAAATGAGATCTTGATTTCCTGTTTGAATATTTTAATTAATTTTGAAATACTGAACAAGTACAAATTATTTTGTAAATAAAGCTATCGACAGCTCGAGATGTTTGTTTGTTTCGTTAATGCTCTGATGAAGTAAATAAAACTCAATTTGTACAAAAACTTCTATTTATTGTATATAAAAATTACATTTAAAATTGTCAATTTTACATTTTTTTATTTTCTAACGATAAAATTGGTCACTACAAAATAGTCCATAAAGCGATCACACGATAAGATTTATTATGCAATTACAGTCGCAAAACATTCCCAGCATGACATAATTAAATGACTCTGTGACCTGGCCATTGCTCGCCACCTCCCCGCGCCTCGGCTCGCCCCGCGTCGCGGCTCGCCCGCGCCGTCCAGCACAGACAACGCTTATTTGGCTGTAACCACCGCTAACTTAACACCTACCTTAAACCGCTCGATTTCGATTCAATAATAATGATTTACCTCATGAACAACTATATACAATAACAATGTGATTAAAATACTTTAGCTCCTAATACGTGAAACCTCGTAACGTGGGCTCAAAAGAATAATCACGAGTCGTTAAGTTCACCGAGGTTACCTTGGCGACTTATTCTTCGCTTCTCTAACGATCTGAAATTTACTCCGTATATTACTTTTTGGAGCAGAATATACATAAATAATGTATGTACGTGTTTAGCAATAGGCCTAAAAGTATAATAGATTTAATGTCGTCCTGTATTCGTAAAACTGTACGTTGAGGGATCGAGGAGAGCACAGCACACACTATCACAGCAGTCGGCTAGCCCTTTCCAACTCGGCCGAGTAAGGAAAGAGCTACGATAATGGCCTGACGTGACCAGAGACACCGGTAGCCCCACGTTGGGCGCCACTTATAATAAGGCCACAAACCAATTTAACATGAAGCATCCTCACGCGACACGACATTAAAATCTGCACTTCGATTCAAACTACTTTTTATTATTAGAAACGCTAAAACAATTGGACGCAAGTGCCTGTGCCTCGTTCAGTAGTGTCTCAGCAGAGTGACAACAACGTCTAAATCTATTTCGATCGAACTATACCTAGAGTTTCAAAACCTATTCATAGTCGAGGAGTTCAAGTTGCAGCGAGATCGAGTGTCAAAAGCGTTTTCATTGCGAAAGCCTAACACTTGCAAGTGGAATTCCTAAAATAGTCCTTCTAAATAATCACTATGACTTAGCTATTAAGATAGTAATAGCCTTACAAAGAGGAGAATCTTAAGGATGAAATATAGCCGTATTTAAACAGACACATATCTATATTGAACAATGTTTCGAACAACCAAAAAGAAATGATACCGTGTCTCAATTTTGTGCAATAATATACGTAATATCGTCATATCACCAATCGCTTTGTTACGGTAAAACCTATTACAGTAACCTACTATAAAAATAAACTAATAATTTAAAGTTGTCATCACATCAATTGGCGGTTCAAAAAAAAAGGAACTAAAATATAACACAACACAACACAACAAAGATATAAAAATAAACAGATATATATAAGCATTACAAATAATAATCGCAGAATAAAATAATTCGTGTAAAGCTATTAAGGCGACTAAATATTAAAATTTGTACTACTGAGATGTAATCACATTTACCAGAACTTCAGTTAAATAATTCGAGCAGGAAGCTGCCTGTGGTCCGTTTTCATAAACAAGCGAAAGATGAAATAAGTTATAAATTAAGAAAATACATTTTCTTGAGGTTTTAATTCGAAAAAGTACTACAAAAATACTTCAAATGAAAATCATTACACAATGTAAGAAAATTTTGAAGAGCCAAAGCTCTGTGCAGCCATGGAAGACATCGAATAGGTGGACTTGTCTAAAACTTCGCAAAATGAAAACGCTACATGCCGCCTTGGGACTTACCTTAAAACTGATAACTATATTCCAAATTTTGTTTTTTTATCATTCATCATTTTAAAATATATTGTAAAAGTAAACAATAAAGTCCAAATTATAGAAATTTGATTTCACAATATCGTATCTTTTATCGGCAGTAAGCAGAATGATGTCAACTCTAATACCGATTTTCATATAAATATGAAGCGAGAACAAGAATGTTCGATTGCAACTACACGCGATAGTTCCAAGAGATCAATGCATGTGATGTTGTACAGATCATCATAAGTATATCTATGTTAATCGACATAGCCCTGAGGTCGTTTTGGCCATTAATTCTCTCTCATCTTATTCTATGTTGGTGCGCATTTCAATAGTGTCAGAACACGTATTATTGCTGCTGACAATACCGATCATAATTAAACATAATAGGGTCCGAATGCGTCCCCTATTAACATTCGCATTCCCTACAACACCCTACACATTCATTTGCGACACAATAAGCTACTTTTCTCTCGTCTCACGGCCGGTTCCTATGTGAAAACAACGGATCATTTTGCCTGTCAAAGTTAAATTGTGACACATTTTTATGGGTAATCTGTCAAAATTTTTGTAGGTAGGTACAACGATCCGTCACTCTCATACAGGATGCGGCATCAGAGGTGCTAGCGGGGTGAATATCAAGAAACGACCGTTAAGGTCGAACAACATCTACCGTTACAGGTATAACACAGCTCATTTAATACTCCGGCCATCGGAATCAGACTCTAAAACACGAGCTCGACACTCCCCGCACCGTTCCGCCGCACCGTTTCACCAAAACGTTCACTAGATGTCTCACGGGATCCAGGTCTGCGTCACTAGACGGCGCCGGAGCGGGAGTGAGCGCGGCGTCAGGGCGCCGCCTCCTCGGCCAGCTCTTCCACCGGCGAGCCCGAGCCGCGCGCCACCACCGACACTGCGCTTGCCGACAGCTCCAGCGGCTCCGGGCCCAGGCAGCGCCCCACGCTGCATTCCATGTCCGTGCTGCGATCGATACGACGAACGTTTAGATAGACTTCGAGTAAAAAGGAGAAGTAATTACCAGCTTTACGTAATACTGTAGTCTGTATTTCAGCTAGTGTTTATCAGTACCATATCATAAGCATGAAACCTCTCGCATACGACTACCCAGGGGAGTACTTAGAAGTACCGGTCAAAATTCACTTAAAATCGGTAAAAAATAATCACAATCGGTCCCCCTGTTCGGCTCACTTCTAGTGGTCGATACCGACCGCTGGTGATCACTTTGTTAGCCACGGCAGGCAGCGGAGCCATAAGGGTTAATTGTAGTACTCATAACTGCAATGAATACCTATGTCCTGGCGGTATGCTAGTATTCCATTGCTTGCCTGCCTCATACATTGAGTCTTTGACACCGTCGGAAAAGACTCACCCTCCTTAAGGTTACAGGTACCCGTGGGTCACTTTAAATCAGCTAAGTTTGAACACTCACACAGCACTGGTAGTGGATGCCTGCATCCTAGCGTTGTGCCACTGCTCGCTGGCCTCTATCGAGTCGAGTTGGTCCTCCGACGCCGTCGCAACCGGTGCGGCCTCGCTGGTCGACACCGGAGATTCCAGGTTGATGAGCGTGGCCGTGGCGACCTCTTTGTTGGCGTCGTCGGTGTTCGAGCTCGTCGACTGGCTCGTGTCCACAGACTTGGACATGTCTGTGGGGAGTTATTGGTTTAGACAGTGGTGTTGGGGCAGTTGATGGCAAAACGTCTTTCAGATTTTGGATAGTTATTTACAAGACGGGCAGCAGAATATTAGTTTGAGAGCACAAACAAAAGAACATTTTACTGACATAAGGTGCCTACGTCTCTGACGGGCTGTTAGGTGTTAAGATACTATTCAAAACCTAAATGTCTAATTATTACCCATCACCTGACATAAGATCAATCAATTATGATGATTAATTTTCACTGAACCAAGTGTCACTGAGAGAGAAAGAAACTGGACAGCTTGCACTTTTAAATTGTTATCATTTCAACTGTGGTAATTGTATACTGAGTCGATGACAGTTTCCCGCTGTATTATTACTACAAAAATAGGTAATTTTTCTGGTGTGTCCAAAAGTTGTTAGCCAGGTAGAAAGGATGTCTCGTAATGGGAAATTTTTGGACCTACTACCCTCATACACACACGAATCAAAGGACAAAGCGAGGTGGAGGATGAAACAAAAGCCAAGACCTGGTGCATGCATGTAGGTCAACCATTTCTTGAGCGGGCGACTCTCGCCGAACACGGGCAGAGCGCTGCGATGCATTATATCTGCAAGGCAATGCGTGTGCGCACGTGTTAGACAACTGTCAGTTGCGCCAAACTAATTGTTTTTCAGTGACAACAAAGGTTGGCAACAACTGATAAGCATGTTTAAAGCTACGTTTTACAACACAGGGACTAAGCGACAAACTCTAAGCAAATAAAATCTGCATTGTATAGTGTGACAGATTATACTGTTAAAAATCAGAAAGCCTATTTTTAAGTATTTGTGAAAGTGAGCCATAATTGTGAATATTTTTACTAAAATATTGTGCTTTATACTTGCAAGGATCAACGACCATAATGTGTCATCTCAGAAACACAATTTGGCGAGGACCATAACGAAACTAAGGGAAGGAATATTATAAAACCACCGCCTCGCCGTATTCAAACTACTGACATTTCTACTGACTACAGTAAAGTTATGTATGTACACAACATAGGACATGAATGACAACACAATATAAAGTGCTCGAGAATAGAATCTGGCAGAAGTAATAGAACCTCGCGCAAATCAATACATTATTCTTTGTTTTCTATAGTTACAAGTTGTCTGGTTATTTCGGTAACGCGTCCAAATTTGTGTGACTTTAAAAATTGCTTCTTTTACAATATTCATTGATTCATGGGCTGATCTGGCATCTGTTTATATCCTAATATATATCTAATTAGCAAAAAAAAATTGGTCCTAGGTTCCTACTTACTAGTGCCAGAGTCTATCAGCTATCGTGGGTGAAGTAAGACGAACGGTGGCGATGGTACCTTGTCTGTGCTTGTGGTCGCAGCACGGCGGCGGCGCGAGGTGCGGTCGCAGCGGGCGCACGCGCACGCGGTAGAAGCGCGACGCTCGCGGCATGTGGTAGCGGTTGCCGCTCTGAAACGTAACAGTTTATTACTTAGTTTGGTCTTCTATTTGTTATCTTCATCTAAAGATGAAGATTTATGCTAGCACTTGCCTTTTGTAAAGAACGGGACGACGTCGTCCGTAAATTGTAGAACAAGTTAAGGTCACCATATGCTAAATTGGCCTGGTTTTCACGAGAGTGGAGAACTATGTAGCATTCGACTTACGACGTGAGCACTTAAAACGCGGCAGCTTTCCAAATAAAAACACGTTTAAAAATTGACGAAAGACTGTGTTCGCAGGTGCAGAATGCGGGCTTGAATGACATCAAACACCTTAATTAAAGTTTATTTATAAGCCTGCCATGTTATGAAAACAAAACTGTGGTACGAAGTGGATTTAACCGTATCCAATGGTCCTTCGGGCACTGACGTGGACACGAAATCAAATTTAAAAGCAGGTTACTAACCTTCTTCGCGTAGCAGTACTCTTTAGATTCAACGACGGCGACTGCGTACAGACGACGCTCGGCTTCGTGCTTCACGTTGATGCTCAGCTCGAGCGCCGGCAGACAGTCGCTGTGCACGAAATACATTATAGACGCCTCCTGGAAACAATGACAAAGTCATACAAATAAGTCTCATTTTAGTTTTTATTATTTATTCGAACGGCGAGCACTGTGTGACAAGGCGCTCCCAAAGTGTTGCAAGACGCGCTACCTGCATGACAGTGTAGTTGTAGTGGTCGGGGTCCCACATGACGAGCACGGTGTGTCCGGGCAGGCACGACGACAGGCTCAGCGTGCCGGCCGACAGCCCGAACGGCGTGTGACAGCGCGCGCGCCGTCGCGCCTCGCGAGACCTGCGCAGGGGTTACCACAAGTTACGCTAATTTACGCTAGTTACGTTAATACAATGTTACCATAAACAATTGAAATATTTCTCAGACGGTCATCAAAAAATAGGAATATCATGCTTTGGGAAGCAGGGAGTGCGAGCGCTTTCACAATAGGTGCGCGATCTAGGACTATACGCTGCGTGGCGCGGCTAAGCCGTCCAATAGATGTATAAATCTTACCGTCCTTCACTGTCTTCTTCCTTGGATTTGTCCGCCTCCTCGGCTTTTTTCTCCAGCTCCTTTTTCAGATCTTGTATTTGCTGCTGAAGCAGTGCCTTTTCATTTTCAAGTGACGCTAACTGTAAAAAAATTGTTTGTAATTTTAGTTTGCTACGTAAATTTACACGCAAAGTCTACCTTGGGAATCCAGGTGCGTAGTTGATCTACCCTCTACACGACAGCTAGTCTCATTGGGCACGATTTCAGCTTCTTTGACAAATAACACGACCACGTTCATATCATAAGGTGTGTTGGGAATATTGGTAAGTTCAGATAGGAACAGTCGATCCCGATATCCGAACAAACAGACATTAGGTATTAGTTACAGAAAATGTTGCGGCCGTGGCAGTTGCAGTTGAACCATAAGTGTTGTTTTTGAGACGTTAACTCTAAAAATTCGATTGCAATGTTCGTGAACCAGACAAAACTAGAGTCTCACCTGAGTCTTGAGCAGAGGGTCGTACTCGTTGGTTTCAGGGTCGGTGAGCTGCTGTATCGTGTCGCGGTACTTGGCGCATTCCCGCGAGAGCACGTGCTCCCTCTCGCGCAGAAGGTCCAATTGCCGGTCCTTTTCGGACAGAAGCCGTCGGGTCATGTCGTTTATTGTCACCTGGTGATAATTTAATTATACATATTAATATTATCAAAGCGGAAGTAACTCTACCTCTCTACCTGTCTGTATCTTCGACAAAACCGCTACAAGATACCGGCAAAAGATAGTTTGCATAATGAAGATGCATCTAACCTTGATCAAATTTGAAAAGACGATAGTTAACTAATAATATGAAACTAGCAAATAGGTTATTTGTGTATACAAAAAATGCATTTTTAACGCTAAATAGCGATAAACGAATTATTTTAATCGCTGACATTAACGATGTACACTAAATTAAATTGCCTTAAGGGTCTCTACGTGTTAACTTTGGCTCCGCGTACGAGTCCCGGGGGTCCTAAACACCACTGCTCCTTGAGCGAAAAAGTTATGCAAATATCTTTTTATACCTATTTCTATAGACAACGACGACAAATTTACGAAGGCCAGCACGACATCCCGCAACTCCACACCTATTTAGAATTGATACCACTCTAGCATGGGAGTGGAATCACTGAGTCGAATCAATAATTTATCCAGTTAGGTTTAGATATTCTGGAAAACCGCAACAAACGACTGCCAGTATTTCGTGCTAGGTGTACTGAGCCGTGACAGTTTAACTCATTTGTCACGGTGCACTCTCTTACACTACAGTCTTGGCGGGTGTAAGCTTAGCGAGAGACCGAACTAACCTGCTTCTCAGTCTCGTATTTGGCCTTCAAACCGCTTACTTCCTCGGTCAGTTTCTGCTGCCACTCGGCCTCGATCGTCGCCACCGCCTGTCTCACGGCTTCCTCTTTCTCCACTTCGGCGTTTTCTTTTGTCTGCATCACTATGGCGTTATGGCTGTTTATTTCTATCACGTCTGTGCGTTCGATCTTTTCGAGGCTGGATTCTGATGGGGACCGGTCCATATTTGTAAGTGCTACGAGACGGAATCTGTCGAAAAATATCAGTATTTCATTAGTAAGAATTAAATTAAAGTCTGTCCGATTTTTATCAATTTTAAGCTGTTGAACCGTCAAGCGCGACTTAAAGCAACACATATTGCATAATTTAGGCCGCTAATATATTTATTAGCGGCCTACTACTACTACTATTGTACCATCCCTCTTAATTATTATCTTACCTTGACCGTAATGACTCTATTTCCGCTTTGTATTCTAAGTGCATTTTCTCCTGTGATTCTTTAAGTTCTTTCTGCTTTTGTACTTCGGCTTCTACTAGTTTATTTTCAAACGATTTGATCTCATCTTTAGTTTTTTCCAATACTTCTTTTGTACTTTCGTGCTCTCTGTTTAGCCTTTCGATTTCCCTTTGATGCTGCGCTTTCAACTCTTCTTTCTCTTTTTTCAATGATTCGATTATATCATCCTTACTGTTGAGAGCCGCTTTCATATCACTTAATTCTAATTCGTGATCTACTGTCAGCCGTTGCGTTTGCTCGCGAAATTTCAAGGCATTTTCCTCGTTACTTCTTTGCCACGCTTCTAATATTTCTAAGTATTTTCCGCTTATAAACTTCTTCTGTTCTGTGATTTCATCTTTAAATCTAGCAAGCTCCTCCCTTATTAGAAGAATATTCACTCTACATAAGCCATATACTTTCACAAGGAATTCTTGTAACTTCTGTATGTTTATTTTGTGAGTGTCCATGTTGTCCTAAAAAGCAAAAACACTTAATTATTTCATTCTAGGATAATTCTGTGCAGCTATGAAATAGCATGATTAATAGACAATAATAGCTTGTTTTTGATGGTACTAAGTATGATTTCAATGAAATGTGAAACAAGCGAAAATCATAACACAGCGCTACAGTATAGCTGGTACGGGGCCGGTGAAGACAGGAGCAACAGAAATAACTATAACGTGTCCACTCTAACAAGACCTCTCTAGACTAATCAACTGAACCTTGAACTCGACAACTAGACATTGAGGAATTTTTTATCTGTAAGGCCAATGACTTGCTAATCTTAACCCTGATAAAAACGATTATCGCAAAAGCCGATCGCGGCCGATCCACGATAAATTCAAGAGTAGATATACAATCAGAGAGGTCCAACCAGAGTGTTAGAATTGCACGGGGTTTGGATTGACCTGTCGTTCGTCCCGACCCCATTCCAAGCTGGAAGGTAGCGACTCTTCGATGTAAAACTCGGAGTTTTCGAACTCGCATCGTTTGGGACTCTCGTCCGATTCCGGGATCACCGGTAGAGCGCGCACCTCGGTGACGGTCGACACGGCCATCGTGTCCGGGACGCACAGAGTCGAAATGTCCACTCTCTGTTTCTGCGACGTACTCTGTCGGCTGAGACGTTCGAAATCGCCTACGTCAGTCTCTGATTCGAAGTCCCTGCGCAAGATAATTTCGTAGATAAATAAATGGCTATTCATCGCTTTTTTTAATGAATGGAAATAAACTTACTTCTCAAAATCAACCTGCACATCGATGTCTCTTTCTTGGTGGTCCGAGGCACTTATCCTGTAAAAGGAGATATGGTATGAATGTGGGTTTTCTTTACAAACTCTAATTAAAAACACACACTTTTGTGTCTATGAAGTAAGTAGTTATTTTGTTACCCAAGTCAAACAGTCATTAAACTACTTAAACAGAGTTTTTGTCAAACGACAAGTTTCGTAGGTTTTGGATGGACAAATGGATTTATTTATTGATTTACTTTAATTAGCTTAAATTAAAGTCTATCTATTTTTATAATCACTATATTTACATTTGTAACTGAAAACAGAAGAAACAAAAGAATAAACTGCAGAGTTTCTTGCACGGGTCTACTCGGCAGAATGCTGTATTTTTGTAAGCGCTGGTAAAAACAGCTCGCAGAAGTGCCTATGCGACCTATTTGCTGTGAAACCACAAACTTTTCCAATAATTGAAACATCAAACGGGGTCAACCTATCGCAACTGAACTAAATTTACGCGATTTATGTTTAAGATATTTAGCAAGAAAAGTATGAGTAATATTGCAGTAAGACGAATTAAACATTGCGTAATGTGACGCAATCAAAGGAACTGATACTCGTAAAGTAAACATGCATCAAATTAAAGTACAGAACTTATTATTAAGGTATTAGTGTCAAAATTTATCGAAAATATGGTCCGCAGCGGGGCTGTATCTTATAAGAACCTCGAATGGACTCGAAATATATCAAGCAATTTTAGACTTTAATGTGTTAATACTATATTATCTTTATATTCTTACATAGTAAAAAATGAAGCCCCAATCCGTTCCTGTGTCTGTTTCGCCGCTTAGTCCTTCTAAACCACGCAAAAGATTTTATAAACGGTTTTTACTGTGAATTTGCGGTTTTTTTTACAGAAGAGTTTCTTTTATTTTATTCTAATTCAGTTTTCATGAATTAATTGCATCTGTGGGAAGCCGGGGCAGGTTAATATAATGTCCCGGCATTTTTTTAGTTACCTCTGTTGAAAGAACTTGACAGTGGTCTCCATGTCATAATTAGGCACGTCCGAAGCCAGTTGGGGGAAGGTGTTGGATATCAGCTCCACATCTTCATCCGTGACCTGCGGCAGCCTCGCGTCGAACACGGGCGGGGACTGCGTGGCGAAAGCCGGCGGCAGCTCCGTCATGCCGGGGAACAGGCTCTTGAGGAAGTGTCCTTCGAAGAGACAGTTGAAATCCTGACGCCGTATGATCTCTTCTTCGTGTATCTTTATCAGTTTCGCCGCCAGGTCTGTTGCCCACTGAAATAATCGGATTAGTATCAAGCACGAGGAATTAATGCAAAGACGTATTTTTTGCCTTGGAACATTTCTAACTCTAGAGGCTCGAAAATAAGATAATTCCAAGAAATGCTAATTGCTCGGTCCCACACTGAGGTTGAACAAAAGCTAGGCGATCAAACAGTCCTGGCAGCCGGCCTGACGAAGTCTGCATTAAGATCTACAGTTCATTCAAACCCTTCAGGGTGAAACCAAACTGCTGTGCATACTGCATAAAAAATATACAAACCGACTCACGCGTGGTACGTTACTATATGGAGGGTCAACTGTGGAACTCTGGAGCAGCGTTTATTTCTTATTAAGGTCATAAAAATATAATAGCTCCCAAATAAATGAACAAACGCGGAAGCTTTTGTCCTGTCCTCGTACCTTCAGATGCGCCTGCGAGAAGGTCCGTCTCCTCGCGACCTCGTGGACCGCTCTGACATACACAAGCGGCGCGCGGTGCAGCTGGCCCACGATGTCGAAGTACCGCGCCAGCCGGTTGAAGCACTGGAAGCTCAGCATCGCGTGCGCATCTTGCACGGACATTGAGTTCTCGATCAAGAGGACCGCCCTGCAATAGAATGCCACAGATGAGTTTTAAAAGCGAGCTAAGCGAGCGAACGTAAGTAAATTCCCATACTTAATCGTCCCAGTTCATTCTTTTTTCAATTCAATAGTGGTCACAATCCTGCAAACACTAGTTGCCAAAGACAGATTTTAGGATGCCAATGGAATAAGCGTTTATCCTGTCTTATAGTCCCATAATATTTATTTATTGATAGTAACCAACCATCTTTATGGTGAGGTTAGACATCATGAGAAAGCCTCCACATTCATGTAAATTAACGTTTAACCATTAAACCATTATCCTATCGATCTAGCTTCCAAAAAAAGGGGTTACTGGGGTCAGATAGCTGTTGCTTCATTTTTATACCTGGACCTGTCAAATCTAGACTCATGGTCAAAGCGTACTCCGAATGAAGAAACGGGAAAAAGTGCTAGGAGGATGATTTGATGATCGATAAGAAAGCAGCGGAAATGAGGAACGAAAGCCACCAAGATACGTCTCTTTTATCTTCTATAAATATCCCATTGGCGTTAAGGTTCCCAAGAGACTTAACTTTGGGATTGATGTCTTTGATGTAGACATTCCCAGGTTGAAAAGTAAGGAAAGGCCAGAGATATATTTTTATTATTTCCGAGAATTGTCTCTTATTGTGTCTAATACCTAAGTTTTATTGTAAATTCTGTACAAGGTGACACATTTGTACGAAATAATAGTAAAGTAACCTTCTCTATTGTATTTTATAAATGTCGTTGGAGTATCATTAAAATATATAAATAATTCGATGTCAACGTCAATGTTGAACAATGCCGCCGGCGCTGCGTGAAAACACAAAATCACAATCAGTCCATTAGCATAAAAAGTAATTAGAGGAAAGATTACAATACAAGCTGTTTCTTGCAGAGTAGGTTAAGTAGGTAAGTGTTGAAAAAATAATGCTGAAAGACAGCGGAGAGGACGGTTCTCCGCATAGGTCACCTGTGTGACTGATGATGAGCCACTAGACCAGTAAATCATACACTGTGGAGTTTAAACGTTAGAGCGCTATTAACCTAACGCAAACCTTACAATTAGTACACCTATGTTAGGCCCTTAAGAGTTGTTCTGCACTTGTCGTCATCCCCTGGTCAATTACTTAACTAAGCCAGGTACCAATACGGACTTCGGGAGTACTGTAACGGGTTGTTATTGAGGTTATAATATAAGGACATTTGTATTGGCACCCTGACTAAATATTTGTCGCGTTGTAAATACAACACACGCACGCGTTATGACTATAAATATAGTCATGAACGAAAGTGCATGAGCACTATTGTTTATATTTTGTATGAAATTATAGAAAACATTACATACTTCCATTTCTAGTTGTACCCGGCTTCTTTACGCGAAATGTGACGACTGTTAGTAACTTCTCAGCAAAAAGACGGGTATTATTGTTATTAACTAGTTAAAGGTTGAATAAAGCCTCTGTCCGTCTGTCCTTATGTCTGTCTTTGGCCTCTTAGGTCTAGGTCTGATGACCCGATTTCATTGCATTTTATTTTAGTACTTATCCGAATTAGGCGAGATAGTTCTTAACCATGTTTAGTGGCAATCGGGCTAGCGGTTAGCGAGTTTTTTTAAATACTTCGAGAATCCACTTAAAGTGTTTAAATTGTACAGTCATAAAGCCATATACTTACTTCAATCTCGCTTTCAATATGTGTGACAGCTCATCCTTAGACTTGGCGATCCGTCTTCTGATGTCCACGAGGGTCTGATGCCCTTTGAGCAGTTTCTCGAGCTGGCACCAATGCGACTGCACCAGCGTCGGCAGCACGGACGGGTCGCACGCTGCGTTTAAACGCTCCCGGTACTGTAATTATGACAATAACTTTAGCCTTCAAAGGTAATCCAGATGAGATTCATAAGCACAACGATAAGTTAAAATAAAAGAACACACTTCATCAATTTTGCCACGGAACTTTCGAGCAACTACATCAGTAGATAATGCATATATATAACATTCGTGGCACATCTAAAACTCCGACCGAACATGGCGGACTTTGTGGCATTAAAGACGTGTACCATGTTTGAGTTTTGTTATTGTATAGCGTGCATAGTCCATAGTTTAGAAGGTCGCTGCACGGACCACATAATAGTACAAGTATACGTCGCCCACTTCCAAAACTGTGTTTAGGTATGCTAAACAGGCCTTTATGATTCTGCCTTTAACTCGTGTTCACTGGCACTAGGCACTACTAGGGTTATCAAGCTAAGTGCAAAATAATAACTAAATTTGATCAGTATTGGATTCGACTCTAATGCCTACATCTTTATCTTCGCGTTGCGATCGACTATAGTTAAAAATGAAAATTTGAAAAAAATAAACCACCAACTATCTAACTAAGTTTGAGTTTAACACAGCGTTTACAATTGATTGATTTGTTTTGTGCGGTACTATGTACTTGAGTGTTTAACTTTAGCTCGTGGCAGTCAATGCTCGCGACACCCGACAAAGGTCTAATTTTATAAAGGTCTGGAAAATTAAATGCTAGGCCAAATTTTAGTAACTTGGTACCTAGAAAACCTAGCTCAGCTGTCCCCCTGGCAGCTTAAGAGCTTTTATATTATTTATTCGTACGTGCTATTCTATTTATACCTGTATTAAAGACGCGGCCTGATCATGTTGATCGCGCTCCAATTTCTTCACGTCGCTCAGCAACTGGTCCAGCCTGTATAAACGATCTTCGATCCCTTTGATCTGTTTCAACCCATGCACATTGGCATATTCTAAAACGTTGCATAGCTCCTCCTCTAACTCTTTAAGAGGCTCCGCGTCAATCTAAAAAGCAAAAAAATTAAGTAACTTTCGTATTCACTAGGGGATTTTATAATAATAACCCTGATTTACACTACGTGGTGTGGTATTAGCTAAGCCCATTTTGCTTTCTAAGTATCCATCAACTGATTTTTTTGACTAAGGATCGCGCATCATGTAGTCTGAACTTCTGGCAAGCGTGCTCATTTTCTCGCTTGTCAATCAGTGCATCTCTATCGCACTGGGCTTCAGTGGCGGATTTACAAATTTGCCGTCAGTAGGCTATTCAACTTTCGCCATCGGCCGGCGACGGGGCAGGCCAAGGCGGAGATGGCGGCATGATCAAGATGCATTTTTAAATGACTGACCAGAGATTGCCAAAGACAAAGTGAACTGGAAATCGGTGCGAGAGGCCTGTGCTCAGCAATTGGATACCCTTGCAGGCTAACATTCCATTATTATTCCTAGAGTCGTTTTCTCCGTGTAAATAAGGTTTTGTTTAGTTCCTGTCAGAAGAAAAATGGACCAAATTTGCCGCCCCCCAAAATCTGCCGCCCTTGGCTCCAGCCTACTCAGCCTACTGGTAAGTCCACCACTGCTGGGCTTGTTAGAAAGAGACGCACTGAGCGACAAAGCTAGTCGCGGCGCATTTATGCTAAACTGTTTTCATTCCATCAGTCTTACATTTAACTACTTAAAACGCAAAGTATATTTCACTAATCGTTAATTTATAAGTAATTATGTGACCTCAGTTGTTAGTCACCATCTTTTGGAGAGCGT
This sequence comes from Ditula angustiorana, assembly GCA_963691745.1. Lineage (NCBI taxonomy): Eukaryota > Metazoa > Arthropoda > Insecta > Lepidoptera > Tortricidae > Ditula > Ditula angustiorana. The sequence continues at coordinate 6,899,098 of OY829473.1, forward strand.
CTTGTTCGACACCGGATAAACTTGAAATACAGCCGTTCCAAGTCAGTGACACAAACGGTACATCACGCTACAAGAATGACCCCAATATGTGTTACTTGCATCTGCCGTAAAAGACGCCATTTTGTAGAAACAGCCACTAATTATTACCCCTCATTATCATAAGGACTTCATTGAACAGCCAAACTCAGTCAATAGGTTGGATTAAATAAGAATCTTAACCTATAAACACACTTCGATAAGGACTTAATAGCTTTACCGATAAACCTGTAGTGTTTGACCAAACAAAACCTGTAGCAATTAATTTCGCATAAATAGAAGATAAAGTTAAATTTAATGTTTTAATAAGTTTTCGCGGAAGTAATAGATCTGGGCCCCAATTCTCGGGTCATGCGAGACGCTATCTCGCATGCCACATACGTCAAAAATGACAGATTTTCTTGGGATTTGACAGTTATTCTCGTGCGAGATGAATCTCGCATGAACCCAGAATAGGGGCCCTGGCATGTTACGTCCATGTCACATTTATTTGTCTCAATGTATTTTGTTCTCGAGTGAGTGGCCATTCAAAGACGTACCAGAAAATGGACTTGCAAGGAAGCGGACGTCCAAGGCCAGGGACGTACATGATAAACTTTAAAGGTATTTGAACTCTGAACATTTGGATAAGTGGATAAAAGAAGACTCTTCTTACCAATGCCAATCCTTTTTGACAATAATCAATAATGTCTTGTAAGGATGCCTTGTTTCCCTGAGCCAATATCCAGTGCAGTAAGGTAGGTTCATCTTTGCTCTCGAAGGAGGCAGCTTTAAATGTGACCCCATCGTCCGACTCTTCGATTGGACCAACGGCCTCCGTTGCCGGCTGTGGCGCGTCTTTGCTTGTCGACGCATCCTTATGGCCAAATACTGGAAACATTAATGGAGATAAATACAAGCCATGGAAGATAAAATAAGGACACTATAAATAAGACAAATTAGCGTCAAAATTTCGTAAACAAGATCACAGAGTAAGTCATGGATCAATTAATTACGTAACCTCAAAATGTCGGGGGGGGGGGGGGGGATTCCGGATCTCACCAAATGTTATCGATGAATTTAGAAATTGTAAACAAATTGGATAATATGGCACAGAATAAATAATAGTCCCTTTAGAATCTATAACCTTAATTATGGGGATTAACTCACGCAGGCGGAAGACGTATTCCCAAATTTGAAAAAAAAAGACCTCACTTAACGGCCCTTATAGACAAATATGAATTTATTTGGCTCTACTAACAAAGCAATGACAACACAGAAGAAAAAAATCGTCTTCCGGGTGTTTGGTGGATAAATAGATCACACTAATGACAAAATAAAGAGATTTCCTATATGATGTGTCTGAAAAAAATAATCTTTGTTCGGAAAATAAGTTATATTAACGAGTTATATTAAGTTATATTTACGAGTTGTACGTCGAGGTAAATAAATAAACAGTTTTTATAGCGTTTAAGTCCCGATAAACGTAATAAGTATGTGTGAAAATCGCGAAAGTTTAAAACAATCAGTAAGTTATATTTGCAGGTGATAGAGCTCTATTACGTTAATTGTCACCGTATGCAAGACATTACGTATGTAGTTAATTTAGGATGTAATGTACATAAAAACCTTTCATACAAAAATATCTAAATGACAGTGAAAACCGCATCAAAATCCGTTGCGTGGTTTAGAAGGAGTAGGCGGCCGAAGATATAAAGACAGACCGGAACGGATAGCGACTTTGTTTCATACAATGTAATAATAATAACAATTACAAAGATAAATGAATAAAGTGTTTTAAACTTTCGCGACTTTCACACATATTTATAACATGATCGGGACTTTAGCGCGATAAAAATATATTGTTGATTTACCTCGACGTTTCGGCCATGTTTCAATGGCCGTGGTCACGAGCCAATTTTTATCGCGCTAAAGTCCCGATAATGTTATAAATAAATGAATAAAGGTTCGTGGAGCCGCCTCCAACTCTAATTAACAGCGAGCGACCCTTGAGAGAACTTTTTATACAAGCCTCGAAATAATTCTGAATAGAGAGGGAGGATAATTTAAACTATTGAATTAAGAATCAACTTAGCTAGACCATTTTAGATTACGTGTAAAAACTATTTACGGTTAAATAAATTAGCTATGAACAGCAACTGACATTTAAATCTTAATAAACTATATTATAATAGGCTATATTAGCAGCGTCTGACGTAACTCGTGTCTTTCGTTAATCAGTAATCACTGGCTATGACACGCGGTGATCTCACTCTAAAGTTCTTTTTTTTTGTATTCGATCATCTATTATGTAAATATCCATAGATGAGTGTTGGCACAAGGCTATTAACCGCTACAGAAACCTTTGTCCTCTTCATGAAACTTGTTACCATGAGGTCACTTGTCACCAGCTATTTACAACCGTTAATCGGATGAACGAGTTCAATTTTCTCATAATAAATAAAATAAACAAAAAACAGATACGGGATTCCCTCACTTGCACTGTTTTATGGCTTGCCGGAATCATTATTTATTAATCATAACTTTTTTTATAATATCATCATGCCATGTTCCTGATTAGGTAATTTTGTCATGTTCATGTGCCATGTCATTATTGTTTGTTCCATTTTCTGTGTGTAATTATGTAAATTCATGTATTGTGTACCATTTTTTTGTGTGGCAATATATGTTTTTTTATTTATTTAAAAATAACACCTTGTTAGATTAAGTTTGTTTAATAACATTCCTGATTTTTTATTGAGATTTCTTTTAGTCGAATGAATGATTGGGGCAGATGATATAGACGTTTGTTATTTTGGTATAACTGATGGGAACCCAGTCATACAGTTACACTTACCATCTTCCTCGGACAATTTGAATGCCTCCACGCCAAAGTCCTGATTAGTCTTCTCCGACCCATCCAAGGGCTGGCTTATCCTATAGTATTGACCTTCAAAGTCCGTATCCTCGAACACATCAAACGCTGAGAACCGATGCGCTTCAGCGTTCAACTGCAGAGCCGGTAGAATTGGAATCTTGCCTAAAGATTCTAACACTTCGTTGAGACTGAAAGTAAAATGCTGATTGAGCCAATTTGTGGCTTACGAAACACTTGCATAATTTGAGCGTGAAAACGGGAGTGTTTGGCTGCGTTTATTTTCGTTTGTTTGTTATATTCCACGAGATGTTTTGAAACTGGGGAATTGAAGTCCTGGGGTGACGCTCAACATTTCAAAGCTTTCCGATCGGATTTATCCGCGCAGATGCATCGGCGATAAGTTCATTTACCTCCTTAATTTGAACAAAAACTTCTAACAAAAGAGTATAATGGACCTGTCCAATGCATGGTACGATTTAGTCAACAATATATCTATGAATTCACAGAGAATAGCGTAGGAGTTACTTTGACGTCACAGTTGCTTCAAAAGGCCTTTTATAAATACTATCTACAGCCTCGTGCCTTGAGATTTAGTTCGGCAAGTTAAAACGACACGAGATATTTATAGATGTTGGCATAGCATAGACGCTCGATAGGAGATTGAAGCTACGCGATTTACGGTAATGGCTTCGATTATCTCTACTATTACACGCGGTACAGAAAGTTGCCTGTACATTGACGATGTTGTAAATGTAAAACTAAAATATGCTATCCTAGTTACGAAACTCATAACAGAAATGGGATTTTAAAAAATTTGAACCTATGACGTATTTCTTAACCCTTTAACCGCCAATACATTTTCATCGTAAATCACCAATACAGAAACTATACGACATTTTGTCCTTATTATAAGACAGCGACGAAAGGAGCTGGATATTTTGTGTCTTTAAATTCAGACCATGGCGATTAAAAGGTAAAACAAAGATAACTGGAATACCTGGAGAGACGGATCGATATTTTTTATCAAAGTAATAGTACATTTGTACCGTGACCATTTCCGTTTATTTCCCGGAGGCGTTGGAGACGAAGCCGCGAGCGAAAGCTAATCCGTTTATTGAACGTGGTGGTGGGTACTTAAATCTAGATTACTATTTGATATAACTACGTTTATTACGCGACGGATACAACGTAGCTTCGATAATATAGAACCTTAATACCAATCAGTTAAATGCTTTCTACGCCGGACCAATATGGTATAAGCTTTATTCCGAGTTTCCAGAATGTAACTGAATCACATCAAATTAAAAATTTCGTGATATTTTTAAACAGAAGCGTCGTTTTAAATAGAACTACTAACCATGATACATTTCCGGTTATTAACAACTGGTGAACATTAAATAGGTACGTATGCATCAGTTTTTCTACAAGTCTTAATAAGAACATGTTACTCATTCGTTTTTTGTTCTAACATCGGTCAAACAATCGAGGAAGTGCGTTCGATTCTAATGAGAGTTTTACTTAATTTAAGGCCGTGCCGAATCTTAGCTAGACGTGTAGTAGCGAAAATAGAACGAATTGACAGCTTTACTAGCTAAAGAACAAAGAATGTGTCGTCACGTGACTCGCTCTCGACCAAAGTAGTTGTAAATAAATAATAAGACAGATGCTTTACATGAGGAAAACGCACCATGACTTTACTAGAAAGTGTAACAAAATGGGAATTCCGACAAGGTCACGGTTTATTATATGACTTGACTCTGTTTTACGTCTTTTTTCATCTGTACAAGTAAACTACCAATGTGATATTTATAAGGCCAAGTTTGTACACAAAAAAGTCAACAAAAAATATTCCACATCGTGAACTAGATGGACAATTCAATTAGCTAAAAAGTTGAAAACCCTTGTGGCTTTAGTAACGATAGTCGTTAAAACAATTACAAACAACGAGAACTAGGTACTGCTAAGTACGGAAATGAGTTAACGACCCTCTAATAGACTCTATGGCCTGCGATTTATGTTACATGTTGCTTTGTATCGGCGGAGTTAAACTCGTTCCATATTTGGAGTCATTCTAAGGTCAATGTCAGAAATTGTTCACCTTTCGTGGTCGTCACGTGAACAGCCATGGAATTAGTAATGACACAAGTGTATCTAATGGTACGGTTTATTAAGATGATTCATTTATGGCCACGTTTCTATTTCAAACACATAAGCTGGGAAATGTAATAAAAACGACTGATGATATATTCTTATGTATAACCAAATTGCCTTTTGTGTTAGTATTTGAGTGCCTATCCTGCACCAAAAATATATTAACCCCATAACACGCATGTTTTTTTGCGAATCGGCCACGAACAAATCGAATACTGACGTTAATTATGAACTGCTTATCGACTCTAATGTACTATAACATCGCAAATTACACGGCCCAATAACAGATGTTAAAGGTTTAAGTTGTCTCCGTAATCATTTAGAATCGTTTATCGCTGCCTAATTATCAAGAAAACCGGACTAAACCAATAAAATGGATGAATTTCATTGATACACATTGAAGTGAGTGCGTGCGTGATATCTTTGTATGCTAATCAGTGTTAAGTCGGTCTATTGTTTATCCGTAAGATAATACGAGTAACACTAGTAGATGAAGCGTCAAGTGAACCAATGTTTGGAAACCGAAATAAACCTAAACCTAATTTTGAACTTGAACACACTCTATACTCTTCGCAAGTCAGATTCGGTCAGCACGATAACACGTTAAGCCAGCCGATTCCTAAAATATAGTACTTACGCAGTCAATTGTTCGTGGTACTCGTCCTTTTTTAGGCGATGTTTCCTGAACGATTCTTTAAAATTTCTTGATCTCTCACAAAATTCGTTAAAGATATCCTCCAGATTGGCGACGACCGCTGACCATCCCTGCATAAAGAAAAAGGCCAATCTGAGCTTCGCTTAACAAGCACCAGCAATATCAATAATTGGTCAAGTAACTAAACACAACTGTCAAAGGCTTACAAAGAAGTTAGGAACACTGCATACGTTATCATTGACGAAAAACTGCTGAGACCAAGTTCGAGTTCCTAGATTTAGCGGTATAGCTCAGTACGATGCTCGACATGAATCTCACCTGATGCTGCAAGTGCTGCTCGTGCACAAGCTGATCACAGCTCTTGGAGACGTCATGCGAGAGGTCACTGAACTGCTGCGCGAGGGTAGCGCACGTTATCACAGTATTAACGGTTGGCTGCAGCGTACAGCATATCTCCACATTTGCTTTTAGCTCGGCGACGGATTTACCCTCGAACCCGCTACGCGTGTCACTTCGGAACTCGCCTGTGCTGAGTTCAACTATCGGACTAAGGTCGCTGTACACTGAAAGACGAACTACACATTAGTGGAAGTTCAAAGTGATATGGGCAGGCGATCAGACGCGAAGAATGTTTTCCGTCTCGCATCCTTTTCCCCCAAAACAGTTTTTATATTTCTTTACCTGGTTTATACCTTTCACACATGCCGTACATATCCTTGACCCTTTATCCCAAAGATTAAATACACACCACAGTGGACCTAACATAAGCGCCCAAGTTTAACCCTCAGAGCGTCATAAGAAAGGATTCTTATGACACTAGTTAAAGAAAGGGACCATATTTTTCCTTAAATCCCGTAATTTTAGATCACATATATAAACTATAAAATGAGCACACAGAATTGGTCACCCTAACTAAAATTCTTTACATGCGCGATAAGCAATCCAAAAAAAACTACTTTGATAATATCTCGTTTATTTTTGTTTTTAATTTTTCATAACCCAAAAGATATATTGGTATTCGGTTTTGCGCAGTCCCGTTTAGTTTATGGCTGGTTACATTTCTTGATTTGTTAAAAAACTTATTTTTGTATATTAGTTCATAAGACATTTGACCTCGGTTGCTTGAGACTATAATCAATTAATCATAGTTATTGTCGCCTGTGTATCACTCGTATTCAAGCTCGTGCAAATTGCAATTAATTAATTAATTGTGGCTTAATTATAGCGTTCTTAGAAATTAATTCTAGTTGATCGGCGACTCACAATCCGGCGTCGCATCATGAACTTGAAATACATGACATCAAGCGTCAATAATTTAACGTACTCAAAATTTTAACTTTGTAAAACTATAAAGTTCGTTAGAATGCTGACTGAAGGGTGGTGACTTGGGCAGAGAGATTACCGTACAATGATGTGTCACTCTTTTATCTCTTAAGCTTGTTTACAAATATATAGCTATCGCACTTTAATCAATCGCGACGGCAATACTTTTTTGCGGGCGAGAAAATGGTCATTGTAAGGTTTTTTTCTGTCAGGCGACTGTATAGTAACAAAAGTATAACGACGTAAAGTATGCAGACTTGGCCACAGAAAGCAATGATGGGGTGCGGTATGAAGGACAACGGGGTCCCCTTGACCGGTACGCCTAATTAATTTTGCGATAACTGTTGCAATTTTTTTAATACCAACCAGGATCGGTACTTCATGACAAAATACACTGCTTACTATAAGAATACTAGTTTTTGATCCACTGTGATAGTAGTATCTTTTTTAAATACGCCCTAGAGAAGGGATTATATACTTACTGGACTGCTTCAACTGGCTCTCCTTCTCTGAAGGTTTGCTAAACATGTATATGGGGTTGGTGTCAGTGCCAGCACTGTATGATGACACCATGTGGTCAGATTGCAACACTTCCCCTCCACTCACTAGAAGAACTAAGGAACTTGCTGGTATCTTTGTCTTTCTCTCTATCGCCGCTTTTAAGCTTGACACACTGAAAAGGGACAGCATGATAAAATTGATGCAGCAACATTTCCCGGGTGTGACACTTTGTATTGAAGACAAATATCGACTTTGGGTTACTGAGCTAGTAAAGTAAGTAAAAGGTCAATTTGTCTTCTTTACATAGAATAAAATAAAGTCGCTATCCGTTCCTGTCTGTCTTCATCATCCTTAGGGTCTCTGTTAAGTTGCACGGGTGCACGGAGCGAGTGCACTCGCGCGACATAGCAGAGGAACTAACTCCTTCTAAACCAAGCAACGGATTTTGATACAGTTTTCATTGTCATTTAGAGATTTTTTACAGGTTCTTATGTACATCCTAATTTTGCCCATGCGAAGCGGGGGCGGGTCGCGAGTTTCATATAATTTAAGATTATAGATGAAAGGGGAGAGGAAAAGAGAAAGACCACCAAGTAGATGGGAAGATGACCTAAAAGCTACAGCAGGTGCCAAGTGGAGAAGGGAATTTCATGTAATGGAAGTCTCTAAGGGAGGCCTATGCTAGAAAGCGAGACAATCTGTGTTCTCTTGTATAAACAAACTTATATAAATAAGATGTAATTAATTTTAAAACTGTTAATAAAGGCTATTTTGACGGCCGGATAGCCTAGTGGTTAGTGACCCTGACTATGAAGCTTGAGGTACCGGGTTCGATTCCCGGGAGGGGCAAATGTTTGTATGATGAATATGAATGTTTGTGCCCGAGTCGTGGATGTTATACGTGTTTAAGTATATCTATATATATAAAATTCAAAGTCCTGACTGACTGACTGACTGACTGACTGATATATCAGCGCACAGCCCAAACCGCTGGACCTAGAGACTTGAAATTTTGTACATAGATACCTTATATAGTGTAGGCATCCACTAAGAAAGAATTTTTGGAAATAACACCTCTAAGGGGGTAAATTGGGGGATGAAAGTTTGTATGAAAGTCCGTCAGTTTTGAAGTTAGGATCTTGAAATTTTGTTGTTGCCTAACATGAAAGTTTGTATGAAAGTCCGTCAGTTTTGAAGTTAGGATCTTGAAATTTTGTTTTTAGGCTGACGTAAAAAAATTAATTCATACGGGTCTCAGTGTTTTTGATAATTCCACCCCTGAAGGGGTGAAAAGGGGGATAAAGTTGTGTATGGAAAGGCCTTCGTTTTCACAGCAAAAATCACTATATTTCTTATTTAGCCTTATAACGCGACGTGTATATCGGGTGTGATTGGAATCACAACCTTTAAGGGGGTGAAAAGGGGGATGAAATTTTGTATTTGAGTTGTTCCTTAACAATTTTTTTGTATTGAAGTAAAAATAAAGTACGTGGTAATGTTTTTTTTATGAAGTCGGAAGGAAAACAAGCAAGTGGGTCACGTGATGGTAAGTGATCACCACCGCCTATAGACACCCGCAACACCCAAGAGATTGCAGATGCGTTGCCAACCCAGAGGGCTAAGATGGAATACCTCTTGTGCCAGTAATTACACCGGCTGTATTGCTCTCCACGCCGGAACACAGCAGTGCAACCACTGCTGCTTAGCGGCAAGATTAGTGAGCAAGATGGTGGTAGCGATCCGGACGGACCTTGCACAAGGTCCTACCATCCGCTGTGTTATTACTAAGCCTCTATTGCCACCCGTCTATCCGTCTGTCTGTCTGCCACGCGCAAACGTGTCCTGACTGATTTGCGATCATCGTCCAACCGAAACTATTGAAACAAGAAAGCTAAATTTTGGAATATAGGTTATTTTATAACGTAGGCATCCGCGAAGAAACCATTTTTGGTATTTTTTACCTTCAGGGGGAAAACGGGGAGTGAGGGTTGAACTTTGTATGAAAGTCTTTGTTGTTTGAAGTTATAAACATGAAAATTTTAATTAGAACTACTGATCATAAATAGATTATAAGTATTATAACGTGTTTCGATTTTTGCATTTTTACATTTAAAGTGGGAGAAGGGGGGTGAAAGTTTGTAAGGACGTATTGGTTTTTTTTTAATAGGAGCTTGTAATTTTGAAATACAGCTACTTATCGTAAATAAATAATGACGTGGCACAGGGTTTATGAATTTTCAAATTTGTAGGGGGAAACGGGGAATAAAAGTTTGTATGGAAGTATTGGGTTTTTAATAGGAACTTGAAAATTTGATTTTAGATACTTATCATAAAAAAATAATTATGTGTGTCAGTGTTTTACGACTATTGTATTTTAGGGGTGGGAAACGGGGGTGAAACTTTGTATAGAGGGGAGGTATCCGTTTATTCAAAAATAGGAACTTCAAAATGTTCGTTTGTTTAAGGCTGTTTGGATTTGGATGCGCGGTGAAAATATGAGAGGGAGTGAGAGCACTTAAAAGTTTTTGATTTAAAAAAAGAATTGTCATTTGTTTTCTGTAGGCCACGCGTGCGAAGCCGCGGGCATAAGCTAGTATATCTATATAAGTATGTATATCCGTTGTCTAGTACCCATAACACAAGCAGCTTCAGTTGCTTACTTTGGGACTAGGTCAATTGGTGTTAATTGTCCCAAGATATTTATTTATTTATTAATTTACATTATTTGAAATCTAAATTGAAAGATACGTATTTCAGTCACCTTTTTATCTATAAGTACTATAATTTTTAATCTATGTACACTTTTCACTTAAAAAACCGGTAACCCGATTTAGATGGGGCACTGCAACCTATATCATGATCAAAAATCTTAAAGATAAACCATAAATAGTGAACTAAGTTTCTCATTGTCACTACTGCAAAAACGTGGTAAACATGAGATGACTCATGACTTAACTATCTAACCCTTTGTTTCAAAATATGCGGGCCAAAACAACAAGAATGCGGGCCACTTGAAGGCAAGTGAACACCGCCCATGGGGACCAGAGATTCCAAGAGAATTGCCATTTTATTTTATACATAGACATCTTCTACAAAAATATTCCCAAAATTTCAGTGAAAACTGTATCAAAATCTATTGCATATTTTAGAATAAGTCAGTCAAACAGACACAATGAGGATTCAAGGTAGACAGGAATGGATAGAGACTTTTTTTATATTTACCTTTGCAGCGTGAGATTCATGTCATACGTGGTCATCTGACCAGCATCCACATGGAACACATACAACATTGTGGCAGTGTTATATTGCTTGAAACAAAAATCAGTTCAGTGTAAACACCTCCTTACTGCTTACATCGGTAGCATGTCTTCGTAAGCTGCAACAAGCGTGACCTCAAGTAAATTGTTGGCCAGTTGATCTAGCTGTCCCAAGCAAACAGATAAATACATTTTTAGAAAACAGAGGCAAAAAAGTATACAGGTCACTTTGTAGAAGTGATCACTGTTGCCCTTGGAAACCAGCAACTTCAGGAGAATCGCTGATCCATTGCCAATCTATAGGGCACCTTCAGCGAGCCTCCAAGTTACTCTTACTCACCTTACGAAACATGCTAATTCTTCATGACAATATTGTGTGGTACAGTCGATGTCAAAAATATGTTTACACTTTATCACCTTATGGCATTGGAATAAGGTAAAAAAAGTGTAAACATTTATTTTTTGTCAACTCTACAACACCAGTCAAACAGGCCCATTCATTCTACAACCAGCTACTGGCTACAGTGTGGTTTTACCACTATGACAATACTTGAATTGATAAATAAAATTTGTCAGACTTTAAATTCCAAGTTAAAGACAGTATAAGGAGAACTATAATAAGTACTTAAAGTAAAAACTTTCAATTCACCTCTATATATACTTTAAATTCTAAATAACACTGCTCACCTGTTTTCCCACTAAATATGGCAAAGAACCATTTTGCTTATTTCAACTACCAAATTAAAATGCGCATTGGAATTGGTTCATGGGATTTGTCACTAACTACAAGGTGACAGACAGAGGTTTTAAACTTATGACACCCCCTTGAGGTTAACAACATCAAGAGAAACAAAACATAAACAAGGTAGAACACAACACTTTATCTTTGACAATGAATCTGCCTGATTAGGTTTAACCAAAGATTGTCTAGCTGACTCATTGTTTTTAAAACTTATAAAAACAAGTTCAATAATAGGCAAATTTTCAATTTCTTAGTCGGCATTCTTTGATAAAAAGATAAGGTTATTCAGAAAACTATAAACAATTCATAGTGTGCTACTTTAAATAGGTATTTATTTAAAACTAATGAAATAAATGCACACACAATAATAAATGTATAACTTTGGTGGTCAAATCAGGTAATGGGGCATTGACCTATCTAATAATAGATGACAGTACTGAACAAAAAGAAAATATACAAACACTTCAGTATACTTCTACCCCATGTTCACTGCCTTTAATCTGAGCAGCTAATTGGAATGATCTCTTTGAAATGTAACCACAACAAAAACCAACACATCTTGTGAGAAAATGAACTGTTTCTGGAGTGTGTACCTTATTTATCTAAAACATGAAATCAATGCGTGCTGCATGTGTGATATCTACGCGCAAATTTACCTTAAATAGTCCCCTTTATCTCACTGACCTCAAATATAGTAAATTAACTCTGCCGCGACTTCTGCAGACGAACGATATTACGACAAAATAGTAGCATATTAATTAAAGAAAGGGATTATTTAAACAGACGCGCGCTATTATGATCCGCCTAAATAAAGTCCATGCGCATAATAAATAACACGTTAGTACTCGCCTAAAATAAACAACGTCATTATTTATTATGTCAAATTTCAACTTTAAAACTCATTAAATATTCACATGTTTATCTGGCAACAAAAACTAACTTTGCTCTAATATTAAGATACGATTGCTCTAGATCGTATTATTTTTTGCGTTTGAACAACAAAGATTCTGTACTTACACAAACACATACTCGTAATCGACAATCCAGGCTTTAAGCTACGCCAATAGGTTTTGTATTATTTAATTCACGAAGGGTATGGCGTCATTTTGCACTGTAATTCAGTAGAATCTAGCAGAATTCAAGTTAATTACACTAAAACGCACTGACTATAATTCAAGCTCTTGAGGTCAACAGCAACCACCATTGCTCGATAATCGCAATATCAAAAACTCAGCTGACAGTTCCAGTGTTGCAATACTCAGACTTCCATTAAACTACGATAAATTCTACTACTTCGCCTAGTATTATTTTAATAATTTCGTATTTTATTTGATAAAATTGTTGACCAACAAAACTTTATCATTGAAGTTTTAATAAGGCGAACCCATAACTGATAGACCAGTCGCTGGAATACATGGATGGGGCTCCTCGCCTGATGGTAAACATTATACCGTCGCTTTTGTTCTATGAAATCAATCAATAACACGTGAGTATGTAAGTAGTTAAATTTTTATTCAACCAATTTGTCATATTTTGCGGGTGGTAGGACCTTGTGCAAGGTCCGTCCAGATCGCTACCACCATCTTGCTTGCTAATCCTGCCGCTAAGCAGCAGTGCTTACACTGTTGTGTTCCGGCGTAGAGAGCAAGATAGCCGGTGTAATTACTGGCACAAGAGGTATTCCATCTTAGCCCTCTGGGTTCCTTCTTGGCTGCGTGTGTCTATAGGCGGTGATGATCACTTACCATCAGGTGACCCATTTGCCTGTTTTCCTTCCTATTTCATAAAATATTACTGGGTAGATTTGAGCTGGTCTACATTTTTAATGGGTCCCGACTGTTGAAGTTCATGAAACTATTGCAATCTTGTAGGTATTCAACATTACTTAATAGAACTTCTGACTACTGGTGTTGTTTTGGTCTTTTCAGTTTTGATTTACTTTTTACGCAGTTGTTTTTTTGATTGTTTAAATTAACTTTTTTTTGATGAAATTCAAAGCGGTTGGACCGGGTCGTAAGCACTGTAATCGCTGTATGCGATGTAGACGCGATTCGGAACGCTGCCATTGGCAAGTGACAAGTAAGCTGTCAATGGCATATCTGTCATAGTTTTTTTAAAATGGATTATGGTGGACAGTAAGTATGGAACGTATGGAAGCTGTTCCAGCTGTCAAAAGATGATTAATTTTTTATTGTTAATGTTAAATGAGGCCATCAAAAAATCTGATATTATTTTGGTACTTTGTAATGAGAAAATATCCAAGTACTCAGCCGGTGTTCATCCCTACAGAATTCGTATGATAGTAATCCTTTTTAGGGTTCCGTACCTAAAAAGGAAAACGGAACCCTTATAGGATCACTTCGTTATCCGTTTATCTGTCTATGTCAAGACCCTTTTTCTCAGGAACCCGTTAAGGTATTAAGTTAAAATTAATATTAAATACCCAAGTATGCAGTCCCCTAGAGCTGTGAAAAATTAACCTACTAAGTCAACGCAATCAAACGATACGGCGAGTTGTGACCCATATTTCATACCTTGACAAGGTGTCACAGCACAAATATAGGGCAAAATTCAAAAACCGTAAATTTCTACTTGTATCACAAAAAACGTATTAAGTGAGTTGTATGTATGTTTTACGCAGAACCACACAGATGGCGCTATCTCTCGGTGTAACGAGGTAACGTTTCAAGAAGTTGACGCTGTCACCTCGCCGGAATAGCTCATGTCATGTCATGTTTCTATAGGGCCTCACTTGTTTTTACTAATAACTAGGTGTGAGTCTAAAGTTAGTCACTGCGGTGCGGTGTTACTTCCATTTTCCAGTCAGTGGGTTCGTACGGAACACTCGGTGTACTTTTCCGGTTTTTTGCATAATTGTTATTTTACTTACTGGGGTCCTGGAGACCAACGCGCGCCATCTTTACAATGACTTAGCGGCGTACATTATGGAGGCCTCCCGGGACCAAACCAGAAGGCTGGCCAATACTTCCCTCGACAAATCAGCATTGTCAATAAACGTTTGCTGCCAACCTTCTCAGAACTCGCCGTATGGGCCGCGGTTTGAGTAATTATTTTTACTTACAGTTTTTAGTATGGAATATATTTAATATATAGCCTAGTGGTTAGTGACCAAGCCTAGTAAACTAGAGGTTCCCGGTACGATACCCGTGAAAGTCACATCTTTCTATGATAAACAGGTACCAGAGTCGTGAATGTTTACATGTATTTAAACTAGTACTTTTTATTGTTGTTTATTTTTGGCGGGTGGTAAGACCTTGTGCAAGGTCCATCCGGATCGCTACCACCATCTTGCTCGCTAATCCTGCCGCTAAGCAGCAGTGCTAGCACTGTTGTATTCCGGCGTGGAGAGCAAGACAGCCGGTGTAATTACTGGCACAAGAGGTATTCCATCTTAGCCCTCTGGATTGGCAACGCATCTGCAATCTCTTTGGTGTTGCGGGTGTCTATAGGCGGTGGTGATCACTTACCATCAGGTGACCCACTTGCGTGTTTGACTTCCTATTTTATAAAAAAAAAGTACGTACGTTTGGGACTAGGTCAATTGGTGGAAATCATCTCTTTGAACAAAAATATTTTTATTTTTTTTAGATAAAAAAAAACCTTACCTTATTTACTCCAGTCTAATATCCGGCACAAGTTTTTTTTTTGTTTCAGCTGGAGAATAAGGAGAACGAATGGACTCCGAAAAGTTCTCCAGACGCATATCAAGCTTGCTGTATTTTTGAACTGTAGAGTGTAGTCATTGGGTTCAAACAACAAAACATCTACATTGTAACTTTTTTGAGTATGGTAATAAATTTTCTACTATAACAAGCGTTTGGTTAGCGCTATAGACAAGAAACGTAACATCTGTGCATGCATAATGCTAAATCAACGTTTTGATAAATAATTCATAAAATGAAATAAGGCAAAAATAAAATAAACATCATTATCGTTTGTAATATTATATTCTAGAAAAAGTCATAAATATGTTAAAAATAAAATAGTGATTTGCAGTTTTTGTCTGCTATCGCTATCGAGTATACTTAGTGTAGATAGCGTTTAGATAACAAGGTGGAGGGCCTACAGACTAGGGAATGCAATAACCGGATGAATTTGATTACCGGTAAATTACCGACATGTGGAGGTCGTAACCGGTTAACCGGTATTTTTACCGGTAATTATTATTTTTAGATTTTTCAAGAGAAAAACCTGAATTTGTTGTTTTCTTATTCACTTTTACCAACAATCACTAGGAATGACATACGCCATTAATGATATCTCATTATCACCATGCGACATGCGCATAGATGGCCTTGGAGAACGAAGATCCGTGTCTACAAGACAGTCATAATACCTAATATTAATGTATGGATGCAAAGCGTGGAGTTTGACTTTGAAGGAAGACAACAAACTTTTGGCTGTCTAGAGGACAATCTGTCGTAAATTTTTGGGACAGACGCAGAGGAAATATGGTAATTTGAGAATCCGGCAGAACCAAGAGCAGAAGTATCTAGTGTCTGAGCTAGTGATGAAAGAGACACAGCCTTTTAAGTCATGTTAAAAAGACTTGAGTCATTTTTAATGCCTCACGACTAGACTAATCTGTTAACCCTCAAGTTTTGAGCCATAACATTAAAACTGAAGACTAATTTGAGTCGCAGTCTTTTAACCATATTAGGCCTTAAAAACTGAATTATTACTTAAAATACTTAAATGACTAAAAGAACTCTGGCCATGTCGCCTCGGGAGTCGTGAGGCGTGTGCGTATAGTTACATACCGATATTATTTTTGCATGAAAATATATGTAGCACAGCATTGGTTTCGTGGAGTAGCAAGGTAATTTGTTCCAGTTTGTTGTACATACCGATATTGCCACAAAGTAAATAATAACATGATTATAATTATACCATATTATTTTATTTTCAGCCTGCGGGGCTTAACAGACACAAAATATGTAAATAAAGCTTGATCTAATATTAAATATCATCTGCGACTCAGGCGCAAGTCTTTTTAAAACGTTTAATTTACGAGCTTGTTACGAGTCGTTTTAGTAAAATGACTGAGTCTAATTTATCCTTTATTCTTAATTTTTAGAGCCCAGTCCTTTAAAATGGAGTCGAGTCTTTTTAGTAGGCCTTATAAGATTGAGTATCTCTCATCACTAGCCTGAGCCCAATATTATTAAGAAAGTCAAGTCTACAAGACGACATTGGTTTGGAAATCTACAGAGGATGCGAGATGATAAAGCCGTCAAAAGGGCTTACTTATAGTGGCCGGTCCGACAACCCAAGTACCGCTGGAAAGATGAAGTATAGGAAGGCGTACGCGCCTTATTGACAGAAAACTGACAGAAGATCGTTCAGAACGTTAGCGTCAGCTCGTGTCGGAGGCCAAGATCTAGTTTTGGTCGCTGAGCGAGCGGCACTCCGCTGGTTAGTTACTAGTAGTATCATAAATAACAACAGTTTCAACGATCATGGTCATGGCTAGAGTGAGTAATTTTATGATGCGTCTACATAGTTTAAACAGAACTACCCTCATAATAATTCAAATAAATGACAATAATACATAAACCCTCTGAAAGTACGATTTATACTAGTTATTAAGAGAAGGGACCGACGGACAATATTCGCAGCTGGCACTAGGTACTTGTAGGTTTCTCCAATATGATACAACTCGATGAAAACCTTATCGGTCACGGAATGCCACGGTGAAAACCACGACGTTGGCTAATTCAACATCCCTATTAAAGTTTGTTATTTTTGTTTTGGATGTTTAACAAATTCACAGATTTGACACTTTTGACAGTTCGGTAAAAAACCGGTAATAGATACAAATTACCGGTAATTTACCGTCTCAAAATATGGCCGGTTAACCGGTTAACCGGTTACCCGGTTAACCGGATTGCATTCCCTACTACAGACGACTGACCGTGGTACGGAGCTTAGCGTTTTCACCCTAAAGGTCTAGAGCACATGAAAAACAACAAAATACGTGACGTATTTTTAATGACTTTGCGTTTTTAATGAGCTTGCAAACTGTTAATCCCTATAACGAAGAGTACATTTTCTATACGATACGTTACCTGTGTCAGGCATCGGGTCAAATTGTCCGTAGACCCTTGTGAGCCAATTTTAAATTAATTTAGGTACAGTGGTGGTCAGGATTCCACCATCAAAAATATTTAAACAACTTAGTATCAGTTTGTTTAACTTAACATCATTAATGATAATTAATGATCACTATACAAGACTGTTCAACGAGTGAAAGCGACAAGGTACTAACTTGTTCAGGTACTTGTGGCGCCAACTGCAAATAAAGTAAGTCGTTTTAAATGCGCAGACTCGCAATACAAACAAGAATAATTATTGTAGTTCATAATTTATTGAATTCTCCTAGCTAGATTATTACATAAATATTTTAATTTTTATCCCACGACGTAATAAAAAAATGCAAGGTAACTTGAAGGCGACTAAGGTAATAAGGGTTTGAATTCATGAGCACATGTTTCACATTACACGAGGACCTTTATTTTAAATCAATAACAATTTTAATATACCTTCCAGCGTAGAGCATAGATCTTAGCTACTAATTCGATAGGAAAAGTATAAAGTTTGTGATTTGTACAATTCAATAGGTACCCCTACCAATCTTAATGGTTTTTTGATTATTTGCTTAAACTTTATTAGACACAAAAACAAAATGGACTTAATGCCATACGACATTCAGATAAGGTAAGGTATGCAAATAAATATGCAACAAATGAAGCCTCAGATTTAAAAAAAATGTCAACGGGTTATATTGCGTTAAGAGTGGTTTAGCGAATTATGGGGCAAGTAGGTAATTTTTAAACTTTTGTTGTAACGACTTATTATTATTTATTAACATTTAGCTTAAAAAAGTTACGTGACACTTAAGTATAATGAAATTATTTATCTTTATAATTTACGATTCAAACAAGATAAATTGGGTCTTAGCATCGAAAATTCGTGTCATCGTCATTGTATTAATGACGTACTGACCTATAGGTAAGTTTGTGCATTCTGACGGACTAAAAAAGTACCTATGCTTTACTCATCCATAACTGGCCTCTACTCAAATTCTGACGCGCGCACCATTTAGCTCCACACTTTTCTACGCCGTCACAGTTTGGGAAGGGCCCATCTAGTGTTTTTTGGTTCCACAAATAGATATTTTTTAGTATGAAACCGGGATGGATCAGATGCAAAAGGAGGAAATATTATGTCCCGCTATTATGATTGAGTAGGTTTTTCCCATTTGTAGGAACTAGAGTATTTGTAGTTATATTTAGTTAACTTATCATCAGCCTCAGGTGGTCCCCTTGAACCGTACACATAAGGGACTGGCTTCACACGCTGCCCTTCCAACTGCTTTAAGATAGGTGTAAAGATACGCCACGCCTCCCTGACTTCATCGTTTAACACAAAGTGAGTTTGGTTACCGTTGAAGACATCCAGAACTAATCTTTCATATGCATCAGGGTACTTCGCGTCCTTGTAACGAGTGCTGTAAGTCAAATCGAGCTCGGTTTCTATTAAGTCAAACTTCATTCCGGGGGATTTCGTCATTATTTTTGAGTATACGGCTTCTCCTGGCTGAATTCTCAAAACTAACTCGTTTCTCTTAGTTTTACCTCCAAAAATATCTCCGGGTGCATCATGAAACTGTATTCTTACTTCAGCTTTTCTTTCATTAAGCGCTTTACCAGCTCGGAGCACAAAAGGAACTCCCTGCCACCTAGCATTATTGATCCAGAGAGCCACAACAGCGTACGTCGGAGTAATAGAGTCTTTTGGCACAGTTGGATCATCGAGGTAACCCAATCTTTCTTCACCCTGCCCATCTGGATTGCCAACGTACTGACCTATCAGGATGTCATCCATAGCTATCGGTTGAATGTGGCGTAGGACCTTTACCTTCTCATTTCTAATATCATTTGCTTTTAGCGTCACTGGTTTTTCCATTGCAATAAGAGAAAGTATTTGAAGGAGATGATTTTGCATTACATCTCTTATAATACCAATATCATCGAAATACCCCCCTCTACCTTCTGTGCCGAAAGGTTCTTTAAACGAAATTATAACCGAGGCTATATTTTCATTGTTCCATAACGGACTAAAAATTTGATTAGCAAACCTTAGAGTCATGAGGTTCAGAACCATTTCTTTCCCAAGATAGTGATCAATTCTATAAATGTGCTCTTCGTCGAACAAGCCGGCTAGATGGTTGCCTAGTTTTTCCGCAGTCACATCATCACGACCGAATGGTTTTTCGATAATAACTCTTGTATATCCTTTGGTCGCCGTACATACGTTTTTTATATTCACCGCAACATCTTCAAATACTGTTGGAGGGACAGCCAAATAAAATATTCTGTTAGCAACAGGTTCTATTTCAAACTTACTGATTTGTTGATTAAGCAACTCGTAATCAGTCTTTTGATCGTAGGAGCCCGCAAGATACTCATTCGCCGCCCAGAATTCTTCATATTTTCGCTCTTCTCCTTTTGGCACGCTAATGTAGTTCTTGCATTTTTCTTTAACTTCTAAAATGGTTTGTTTCGTACGAGCGTAACCAATAAATTTTATTTTTTCAGGCAACAAGTTATTGCGGTAGAGGAACCAAATTGTAGGGTAGATTTTCTTTTTTGCCAAGTCCCCTGATGCGCCTAATAGCACGAACGTGTGAAGGCTGGAAGAATCGCTCTTGATGACCTCCATCGAAACAAAACTCAACGAACAAACACTGAATGAATCAAGTAGTTTACTATTGAGTACTTATATTGGTATTATTATTGCACAACCATGGCACAAGAGTTACATTAGCACTTTTTATCAGGGTTGTCTAATATTAAATAACTAACGGACAAAATTAATAAGACCGACAGAAAATTCGGGTTGTACAACTGTTTAAATTTCACAGCACAGTTGGTAACATAATGAATCGACAGAAAAGGTACGTTGTTTTATATAGAGTTAAGGAATGCCACCAACCAAAGTCCAGAAGCTTGAGGGTATCATGGAACAGCTACTATCTAAATTGCTTCTTCGAAGCTGCTAATCAGAATCATCATCATCAGGAAGTGTAGTGTTTATTTTCCCATCCTAATGGATGGTACATATTTACCCAATAAGATTATTCATTGTTTACTCATTAATTTAATTGTATTTACTAGTTATTAAGATAACAACTGGTGCCGCCACCCAGCTACGTATATAAGGTTGAGCTTTGCGATTGTAAAGGAAGTTCACATCGACTCCTCAGACCGAACACAAGCTCCGTATCGCTTGAGTATCGGTCCTTACGAGTCTCCTCATTTAGAAAGTAATTCATTATTTGTAACTAAGTAAATCATAATAAAACTCATTTACTCCTCACATCGTGGAAGTAATTTCAAAGAAGACCCCAACTCCCCGAGGCCGCACTGAGCAAGACACATAACTGGTGACAGCGCTGCAGCAGTCTCCCAGGAAATCGCGAGCTCGAAATTGCACCGGTTCCTGGAAAGTTCTGACTTGAAGAGACTGAAGAAGACCCATATGAAGACGGCAATTTTATTGGCTACCTTGTGAGTAACCCTACGTTTCCTTGAACCTAACCTCTTTTATATTGTGTGCATTACTTCTATTTTGTTTTGTGTGTATTTGCGTCGTTCTATATCATGGCTCTTAACCACGCAACAATTGAAAAATATTTACCCAAATATGAAGGAGATAGAGACACACTTAACTTCTTTTTAGATCAAGTGACACTGCTAGCTAGGGCAGCTGATGGGGACGCTAGAGCTCTATTCCCAATTATTTTAAAAAGTAAATTACGGGGCGAAGCTATTAAAGCGGTAGCCCATATGCCTAACAATACAGTCGAGGAAATTGTACAGGCTTTAAGAGTTAAATTCGGTGACAATCGCACCATTGAACAAATAATTGCAGAGATCACTCGCATCAAGCGTTTCCCGAACGAAAACCCGTTAACTTTCGCTAATCGTCTTAAAGAATTGTTATACGCAGCTAAAAATAAATCAGAAACACCTCAGGCAACAACAATACTAGAAAACGTTTGCATCGACCAATTACGCAAAAATCTAGATATCGCAACGGACAGACTAATACGATCCGCGCAACATACTAGCTTTGATGAGGCATTCAATCAATTGAAACACGAAACTGAATTACACCCCGAATATTTTATTAGGAAACAAGAAAAATCAAACATATATCAGAAACCCAATAATTACCGCTTTAATCAACCACAACAATTCAGACCAACAGTACCTAATACACCACCCAGACCGACACTTCCATACTCGCAACCTAGACCGATGACTAACCAAAACCAACCGCATTGGACTAGCCTACCGCGACCAACACCAGAACAATGGAGACGTATGTATCCAGCAAAACCCCAGCAACCACGGTTAGAAAACGAAGACACGGACGTGAGCATGCGTACCGTAGGCAACCGAAGTAACAGACGACCTTTCAACAATAATCGTCCTAATGTAGCTCGCGGCGTAGAAGTATACAATACCGAAATCACTGAAAACCAAATCGAAAACGAGTTTTTTCAACAAGGACAGCAAGGAAAACACCTCACATAAAAATTAATTATTTAGATAAGGATCACTTGCCGTATATTACGATCAACGAATGGGGAGGAAAATTTTTGATAGATACAGGAAGTACGAGATGTCTTATTAAACCGTCACTAATACAAAATAATCTGGCGTTACAATCCAAAATAATAAATAAACCATTCACTATAAAAACGGCTCACGATCAAACAAATCATTTTGGAGCTATAAATTTAAGTTTAGAACCAATGGGTGAAAACAAACAACATGAATTTTTGTTGTACGACTTTGACCCTAAATATGCAGGAATGATAGGGGTTGACCTAATAAAAAAATTAACGGCACTAATAAATTTAAATAAATGTGAACTCATTATGCCAAACAAAATAATACCAATAAGTATAGATTACCCGGAGAAGATCTTGAAAATCGATCCACTCTCGGATAATCTAATAACCTGTGTTACAAAAAAACCTGATGGCGATTACTTGATACCTGAAATCGGATCAAGTCACGTCTCAGTCAATTGCGCACTCGTTTCAGTGCAAGAAGGTAAATATAGACTAGGGCTAACTAACTCTAGTGAGGAAACACGACTTGTTAGAAACAATTTTGATAATTTTTTACAACCAATCCCTGACGAATTAAAAACGTTGTCAGAGGCAGCGGAAACTGTAAAAATAAATCAGTTAGAAGAAAATAAATTAGTAATACGTACAGATCATATGAATAAAGAAGAAAAATCTAAAGTAACTAAATTAGTACATGAATTTAAAGACGTATTTCATACGGGTAAAGAACCTTTGTCTTTTACACATACCGTAAAACATAAGTTACGGCTGACCGATGACGCTCCAATTTACGCGAAGAATTACAGAAAACCCCCTCATCAGCAACAGGAAATAGACAAACAAGTCAAGGAATTATTTGACAATGGCATAATCCGCGAATCAAACTCTCCGTGGAGTTGCCCAGTACATATAGTTCCTAAGAAACCCGACGCATCCGGTAAAATTAAATGGCGTATGGTCATCGACTACAGACAATTAAATGCGAAAACAATAGAAGATAAGTACCCGTTGCCTAACATTGAAGAAATTTTAGATAAGTTAGGTAGAGCTCAATATTTCACCACCTTAGATCTGGCAAGTGGTTATCATCAAATCGAAATGGATGCCGATGACGTTGAAAAAACTGCGTTTACGACAAACCATGGTCATTGGGAATTTCTCCGAATGCCATTTGGATTAAAGAATGCTCCCGTAACTTTTCAGCGTTTAATGGACCTAATACTACGCGATCTCTTGTACAACACATGCCTTGTTTACTTGGATGACATCGTAATCTATTCAACTTCATTAGATGAACACATAGGAAAATTAAGAAAATTATTTGAGCGTTTACGTCAACACAACTTAAAAATACAACCGGACAAATCGGAATTTCTAAAAAAACATGTAGAGTACTTAGGACATCAATTAACACCTAACGGCTTAACTCCTAATCAGCGAAAAGTACACGACATAATAAACTACCCTGTACCTAAAACCGAAAAAGAAATAAGATCATTCCTAGGTCTTACAGGATATTATAGACGATTTATAGACAACTACGCACAAATAACGAAACCACTAACCAAATGCCTAAAAAAGCGAGCGAAAATCGTTATCAACGACGAATTCCTAAAAGCAGTAGAAAAGCTAAAAGAGATAATAACTAATGAACCCATTTTGAAGTACCCAGATTTTGAACAGCCATTTATCCTTACAACAGATGCAAGCGACATGGCACTAGGGGCGGTGTTATCACAAAAAGAAGATAACATTGAGAGACCAGTTGCATATGCTTCCCGTACCTTATCGGATACAGAAACTAAATACTCCACAACAGAAAAAGAACTTTTAGCAATCGTATGGGCTTGTAAGCACTTTAGACCTTATCTGTACGGTCGTAAGTTCACTATTTATACTGACCACAAACCATTAACATGGTTAATGTCGTTAAAAGACCCTAACTCTAGACTGACTAGATGGAGACTTAGATTAGCCGAATACGATTTTGAAATCAAGTACAAACAAGGTGCGATTAACGCAAACGCAGACGCCTTATCACGAGTAAAAATCAACTTCAATTCTAACGAATCAATATTAGCTCAAGCTGGTAGTATAGTCGAAGAACAGAACGATGATCGCGAGGAGACCCAAACGCAGCATTCGCAGGATGACAATGTTCACCCAGGGATCCCTATAATTGAAGATGCTATAAATAAAAAACAGCATCAAATTTATTTTAGGCTACATAACAAATTAGATAGCATAGAAGTCAAGAATCAGGACGGTAACGAAATCATAGAGGTCAGTCTTTACACTTCGAAAAGGCCAGCTAATGCACTTCGAAAATTTATTCGTGAATATATTAAACCAGGAATTCATTACTATGGTTTCTTTTACGTAGAGGAATTATATCAAGAAATGATAAAAATTTTAACTAAAGAGCATAATCCCGAAATTCGAATAACACGTTGCACGCAAATTGTAAAAACTGTGGAAGACAAAAACGAGCGGATCGAAATACTGAAAAACTATCACGAAGGCAATACAAACCATCGTGGTATTACAGAGACACTAATGCACATTAGTCGTAATTATTGGTGGAAAAATATAATATCAGACATTAGAGAATATATAAATAATTGTACAATTTGCAAAGCAGGCAAATACGAACGCCATCCATTGCGCCCGCCAATGTTATTACCCCCAATAGCTATGAAACCGCTACACAATGTTTTTTGTGACGTAGTAGACATAGAAGGAAAATTATATTTATCCATAGTTGACGGATTTTCACGGTTCGCAGTGGTCAAGAGATTAAAAGATAAAAATAGCTCAACGGTTATGTCTAAACTTTTATCGTATTTTGCACAATATGGTGTACCCGCAGAGATAACAACCGATGCAGGAAAAGAATTTGCTCTTTTAAAAGAATTAATTAATTTATACCATATTAAAGTAAACTTTACCACTCCGTATAATCCATCGTCACATAGTATTGTTGAAAGATTTCATTCAACCTTAAGAGAACACTGCAGATTACTAAGTGAACAGTATAAAACCAAGTTGACCCACGATGATAAAATGAAATTAGCTTTAATTGCCTACAATAACTCAATACAATCAGATACAAAATTAACCCCGCATGAAATATTATTTGGTCACATAGAAACTGAACCTTTACTAAACTTTTTACACGATTCTCAGCTGCTTAGCACTCTATTGGAAAAACATCGGGAACACTTAAAAACAATATACAGTCACATATATAAAACAAAACGAGAAGCCCAAATAAAACGAACCGATAAATACAATAAAAATACTGAATTGCCAGCACCACAATTAAGTACCCACGAAAAACTACCAACCACAAATAAACAAGCAAATGTATTTTGCACGCGACGTAAAACATATATCCGCGACATTAAAGCTCCCAAAGTATATCTGGACAACCGAGGAAAACGTAGAGCTGCAAATAAACTAAGACCTATAAATGTTGCAGGGTCCTCTGCGGCCAGGGCAAAGAAAACTACAGACTGACACGACTTGACAATCCGATTGGAGTTTATTTTGAAAAACTAGGAACAATAGCAGAAATCGAGGGATTCCGGTACATAACAAAACGCTGTAACCTAACGGAAATTCAGGATGCATTGACTCAAATGATGTCCATCAGAATAGAAAAGGACAATCATTACATAAACAATTTGTATACACACTTACTTGGGAGGCTCAGCAATCTGATGAACCATGAGGGCCGTAGCAAACGTGGTCTAGTAGACGGACTAGGAACAGTAATCAAATTCATAACGGGAAACCCTGATGCGAGCGACATAAAAGAAATTAACGAAAACATAAAGGAACTACAAAATAATCAACAAACCCTCCTATCGAATCTTAACGAGACAATTAGCAAAGTAGAGGTCAGATTAAATAGTATCAAAAAAGATTTAAAGACATTGTATACTTCAACTTCCAATAATAAGATTAATCTAGATATATTAACTAGTTTTGTACTCATAGAAGACATTATCAACATTTTAGAATTAGGAATAACATTAGCGAAACCGGGTATAGCCTGTAGGGATATATTTGAAGAGGCACATGAAGTAGAAATTGACCACATAATGGTATACACGGTACAGAATATTATTCACTTTGTTGCCAAAATTGCACAAACTAAAGTCAAGGAAGGTAATGCATACAAAATAATACCCTTTCCCAATCCTAATGGACAAATCCTTCAGATCCAATATCCTATAATCCTAATAAAAGACTCCTGGTACGCCTATCCGATCGCCAATCAATGTAAAAGAAGAGAAAGGACAATGATCTGCAAACACATCTGGTGGAAAGACGCCGTGAATGCTCCTGACTGCATACATCAAGCTCTGCATTTGAAAACAAACCACACTTGCATCACAAACATCCTAGGCGAAGAAGAATCTATGGTCACCGTAAGAGATGGACTATTCTTGCTTTTTTCCAAAGAAGCGCAACGAGTCACAATTAAATGCGAGGAAACGCATTACGAAGTTATTAAAGGACCGTATAAGCTACACTTGGAACCAGACTGCGAATTATCGATGTCAAGCATTCAAACCAGGGTCATCTCGAAGGCAAAAACATTATTTGAAGAGGAAGTCCGGCAAATACAGATGGACCTCCAAGATGAAATTAGAGGCAACAAAAACCAATTAGATGACGACTCAAAAATCAATCTAAAACCGTTGGACAGAACCCGAAACTTAAATATTGCACATCACATCTGGATTCCTAGTATTTGGACCCTTATCACATTTGGAATCCTACTTTGTATCATCGGATGCTCCATTTATCACAAGTGCGCAGAAAGAAACAGAAACAATGAGAACACGGGCATAACCCGTTACACCCTTAGTTCTCTCTTAAGGGGGGAGGAGTTAAGGAATGCCACCAACCAAAGTCCAAAAGCTTGAGGGTATCATGGAACAGCTACTATCTAAATTGCTTCTTCGAAGCTGCTAATCAGAATCATCATCATCAGGAAGTGTAGTGTTTATTTTCCCATCCTAATGGATGGTACATATTTACCCAATAAGATTATTCATTGTTTACTCATTAATTTAATTGTATTTACTAGTTATTAAGATAACAACTGGTGCCGCCACCCAGCTACGTATATAAGGTTGAGCTTTGCGATTGTAAAGGAAGTTCACATCGACTCCTCAGACCGAACACAAGCTCCGTATCGCTTGAGTATCGGTCCTTACGAGTCTCCTCATTTAGAAAGTAATTCATTATTTGTAACTAAGTAAATCATAATAAAACTCATTTACTCCTCACATCGTGGAAGTAATTTCAAAGAAGACCCCAACTCCCCGAGGCCGCACTGAGCAAGACACATAACTATAGGTAGATCGTTATTATCGTCTGATTAAGTATTTACTTAAGGCTTTGTCACACTGTGGGCGAGACGCCACGTTTTTTTTTCTTTATAACCCGCGTTCTTATGCCGATCATCACAGTAGGTAATCACGCCAAGAAAACGCAGCTTCGCGCCCGCAGTGTGAAAGCCTTGGAAGTCTCCATTAATGACGTCACAAGGTGCAGGTCCAGACAGATTGTTAGGCACACGATCAGCGTACTTACTTTTGGACAACCCTGGCTTATCCTTCTAATAAGTATCTGTAATATCTTCGCTAAGATTATATAAAGGTGTTTTTGTTGATACTTATGTTTTCTATAAGATACGATACAAACCCATTATTGTTTGTATACTTACTGACTTACTATACCTATCTACCCTATACAATAATTCAACGTTTTTGACATTCATAAGTGCTACCTGTAAGCCTAATCTGAATAAAACATTTTGACTTTCACTTTGAACGTACTTAAGTTTTAGTTAGCAGTACATGATCTTAACAGTCGATAAGGTCAAAAAGATCTGTACATGACTATGGGCTGGCTAGCTATAGATACCTACTTAGTTTTTTTTTGAGAAAAGTAACAGTCAAACTTGCTCACGTTTTTAAGCAAAACGAAGATAAAATCGGGAAATGTGTTAACTTCTCCATTTTAAATTTACCTAATTAACAACCTTAAATTATTGTTAATGGATTAACAGTTTTCAGTTTAATCTTCAATTTACTAAGAAACGTACCTATACATTACTGACCGTTATTTTTCAGATCTGAAAAAAACGAAGTATAGAGGGATAAGAGTGTGTGTAGACATTTTTGTAACCGAAATTTCTTTCGAGTTTTATTTTAAATGTTTTTAACATTAAAATTATTAAATTAAATTTGTAATGACAACACAAAGAAAAATTAGGGCAATGGCAGGACTTGAACCTGCAACATCAGCTTTCCGTGCCTTGCGTTTTCCAGTTTCGCCACACTGCCGCTGCCCTAACATGCGATTTTTTTTTTCTTTAATTTTAGTGTGTGTAGAGTTGACCTATTCGAGTGTTCGGCTACTTCTACTGCTGACTGTACAATTACATAGCAGGTTTTAAGTACCTAGTTTTAGTACTTATATTTACTGATTATTGCGATGATAAACCAAGTTTGATGGTGAGATATTCGAGGTAAGTCACAGGACTTGTTCGTTCATTTCTAGATTGCGATCAGTTACGTTGCCCGGTGATGGAAAACATCGTGAACAAAATCGGCTAGTCCCAGAGGTGCAATTTTTGAATCTCACCAGGTGACTAGAGCTCACAAAAATAGCCGAATCTCTATGAAAAACGGCCATTTTGGTGAGTTTTGGTCACCTGGTGAGATTCAAAAATCGCACTCCAGTTATCAACGTCCACAAAACAAGGCAACTTGGTCACTCATTTGAAAGAATGAAGTCGGTCACTGAGCATTGAGCAGCTGCGTTATTCTCTAAGCGCATCAGCCATAGTTGAACACTAGCGTCTATCGCGGACATAAGCATCCGTCCATTTCGCACACGCTTATTGGTTGGAAAGGATATAATGCTTTATGTCCGCGACAAAACCCAGCTTGCTAGGGCCTCTGTCGCATTGAGCTCGACGCGACGCCAAGGCAGCGCCCTGTTGCTCTAGCGCGCATGAGTACGCGAGACAAAGCGATGCTTCTACGTTGGGCTCAACGCTGAAGAGCTGAATAACGGAGTTGAGCTAGTATCTCTTTGTTTTGTTGCTGCGCACAAATGGATTTGGGTTTGGATTTTATGTTATTTTAATTTTATTTTTTGTCTTTTTGTAACGTTTGTGTATGTAACAGACGAATGAAATGTTTATCTATCTACTCTTTGGCTAAGAATAAGCTGATTTAGTGCTTATTCAAAGCAGTGTTCATAGATATTTCTGTGACATAGATATGTTATACCTAATATGTAACCCACATCTCTCCACTCAAGTGTCATTATATTTTATCGGTGACGACATTCGACAAGATAATTTAATCCTTTCAGCAGGCGTTAAGATTCGAGGGTACAGTCATCTTCGCTTTCACTTTCCACGATTTTATCTCCTTCCGAGGCTTTTCGCTGTTCGCCACGACCGACCCATTCAGCATTGGGTAAATTGTCCAACCAAAGAGAATATAATCGCTACTATTTGTCCAACTGAATTCGATTCTGGGCTGGCGTATTGCACTTGTGAATTTGCTCATTTGTTTACGTTAGGAAACCTGTAATGTAAATGAAAGTTACATATTTTAATATCTGTTTATACTTACATAAATACGTACCTCATAATAAGAGGACTTTAAAATAACAAGATTAGACAATTCTGGTACGTACAGTTTATTCCAAAAGTGTAAAAATAATCAAAAACTCCATTACCGAAGCACCTAGGTACCTATATCTTATATAGAACGAAATATGAGCATTAAAATGTAACATTTGAGAAATTCTTAAAAATACTCAACTGCATAAACATACATATCAAAAATATATTTATTCTTAAACAGTAGTAAGCAACGATTTCGAAAAATAGCTCTAAATATTATGCAGAGAAGTTTAAATTAATAAAATATCACATTATACTTAATTTAAAAGATATTGCAATACTTTTGGCCATATCTTTACCTACGGATTTTCGGATGTACAAAAATAACTGGAATTTATAGACATAGAGTATGCGAGGAAGCGCGTGGACAGAATATGCATACGAGCAAGGGGGAGGTTACGTAGTCGAAGTGAAGTCAGGACAGGGTCATCTATGAGATTAGAAAAAGTACGAGTGGTCGATCTCGATCCAGCCCAGGGGAGGGGGTCATGACCCCCCTTGGATCCGCCCTTGCATATGACTAATAATAGAAGATAGATACTTATACAGAATGGCTACGCCGGTCCCACCACCTGGATTTACGAAAAGCTGACGACTTATGGTAATGCCGTGCACACATAGGCGCGTGTACAAATGTCACCTTGCCCATGTAGTAGCAAGTACGCGTGTTGTGTGGCGTGGCCGCCTGCTGCCACGAGCTATCTACGTGCAGTACTATCTCTGTCGCCTCCTGAACGATGACGTCATGCGGTCTGCTTGGAGGTTCATTATTTATTACTAGTAGGTATAATAAAATATTACAATATGGGTAAATTTCGCTTACACAGGTGTTCCAAAGGTGCATTGAATATTTATGTGAACAAATAGAATCTATTGCTCCTTCAATATAGATAATTAAAAACACACAATATTGCTATATTAAAAGAATTGAAAGTCAACATAGTAATTAGCTTCAGTTTCAACCATAAAGTCATAGAATAAGTTTGGTTATTGAATAGTATCTTATTCTGACTTACAATACATTGATCTAGGTATGGGATTCGTAAAAGACGCAGGTGGTTCAAGCATGACTTTGTACATAATGTATATATATCATTAAGTGTTTATGATAAGATATTTTTATCACATTGAAATGATTAATCCTTCAATGATCTTTCAATTTTAGTTGATAACAGTGAACAAAAATTCTTCAGTCACTCAATTACAGTTGCAAATTTAACTGGTAAGATTTTATCACAATTTTCCTTTTTATTTCATGATATGACCTCATAAACGTGACAATCACGAATGAATGCAGATTTCCAAGGTGATGTGGCATTTGACCTCTTGAATAATTAACTATTGGAAGTCAATACCGTTCCACTGCCCAGGCACAAACATTCTATCATAATTTCAGTTACATAAAGAGATATTTCAGCTGTATAATTACAACAATTTAAAACTATTTCCATGAGGCAGTAACAATGCACTTATGGCTGAGTTCTAATATCCAAACAAAAGATTGTTTCCCCCTACCAACAATTAGATTTTGACACATTTTTATGGGAAATCTGTCAAAATTTTACGGCTGGTAGGTATAACGATCTGTTGATTGAATATAGGTATGAGGCATTAATAAATCACTCTTCAATAAGTGAGTTAGATAAGACCTACTTATTACTCTTATTATTTAATATAACAGATAAGGAACAACATCAGTGATATTAAATATTACAAAAAAGGCACTTAATTTTTAAAACTAAGTTTTGAATAAATTTACAATTCATTCACTGGAATGTACAAATTGTGATGCTGTAAAAGGAATGAATTGAATGGTTAACCTTAAAATGACTTTTCAAATAAATAGGGCAATAAATAACAATGGAATGTTATCCAACAAAATTATGTTTTACAATATTCTTACTTTTAACCTAGCAATTAAACTTTTTAGCAAAAGATCTATAAAATATGTTCAACAGTAAAAACGCCATCACCAGAAATAGCCAAAATGAGATACTTAAAGAAGAGCTGGCTTTTGCCACTTGTAGGATCCAGAGTATTTGAAATTGTACTGAGCCAACTTCGCATCAGCCTCAGGGGGACCTCTAGAACCATACATATAAGGTACAGGTTTCACACGCTGGTCTTCCAACTGCTTCAAGATAGGTGTAAAGATACGCCAAGCTTCCTTAAGTTCATCATTTCGCACAAAATGCATCTGTGTTCCAGTGAATACGTCCAGAATCAACCTTTCATTAGCATCAGGAACATCAGTTTCCCTGTAGCGAGTGCTATATGTCAAGTCCAATTCAGTTTCCACCAAGTCAAACTTCATTCCAGGTGACTTGCCCATCATTTTTAGATACAATGCTTCTCCTGGCTGCACCCTTATAACAAGTTCATTTCTCTTCGCTTCACCATCAAAAATATCCCCAGGAACATCCTTAAACTGTATCCTCACTTCTGCTTTTCTTTCATTGAGAGCTTTACCAGAGCGGAGAATAAATGGAACACCTTGCCATCTAGCATTGTTGATCCAAAGACCAGCAATAGCATATGTTGGAGTGCTTGAATCCTTTGGCACCGTTGGATCATCAAGATAGCCTAATGCCTCCTCACCTTTTCCGTCAGGGTTGCCTATGTACTGTCCTACCAAGATGTCATCCATTGTGATAGGTTGAATGTGACGCAAGACCTTTACCTTTTCATCTCTGATGTCATTTGGGTTTAGTGTCACAGGTTTCTCCATCGCCACAAGGGAAAGTATTTGCAGAAGGTGATTCTGCATTACATCTCTGACTATACCAAAGTCATCAAAGTACCCACCCCTACCTTCAGTACCAAAAGGTTCTTTGAATGAAATCAGAACAGAAGCAATGTTTTCCCTGTTCCAGCTCCAGCCGATTCCTAAAATATAATACTTACGCAGTCAATTGTTCGTGGTACTCGTCCTTTTTTAGGCGATGTTTCCTGAACGATTCTTTAAAATTTCTTGATCTCTCACAAAATTCGTTAAAGATATCCTCCAGATTGGCGACGACCGCTGACCATCCCTGCATAAAGAAAAAGGCCAATCTGAGCTTCGCTTAACAAGCACCAGCAATATCAATAATTGGTCAAGTAACTAAACACAACTGTCAAAGGCTTACAAAGAAGTTAGGAACACTGCATACGTTATCGTTGACGAAAAACTGCTGAGACCAAGTTCGAGTTCCTAGATTTAGCGGTATAGCTCAGTACGATGCTCGTCATGAATCTCACCTGATGCTGCAAGTGCTGCTCGTGCACAAGCTGATCACAGCTCTTGGAGACGTCATGCGAGAGGTCACTGAACTGCTGCGCGAGGGTAGCGCACGTTATCACAGTATTAACGGTTGGCTGCAGCGTACAACATATCTCCACATTTGCTTTTAGCTCGGCGACGGATTTACCCTCGAACCCGCTACGCGTGTCACTTCGGAACTCGCCTGTGCTGAGTTCAACTATCGGACTAAGGTCGCTGTACACTGAAAGACGAACTACACATTAGTGGAAGTTCAAAGTGATATGGGTAGGCGAATCAGACGCGAAGAATGTTTTCCGTCTCGCATCCTTTTCCCTCAGAACAGTTTTTATATTTCTTTACCTGGTTTATACCTTTCATACACGCCGTACATATCCTTGACCCTTTATCCCAAAGATTAAATACACACCACAGTGGACCTAACATAAGCGCCCAAGTTTACCCCTCAGAGCGTCATAAGAAAGGATTCTTATGACACTAGTTTAAGAAAAGGACCATATTTTTCCTTAAATCCCGTAATTTTAGATCACATATATAAACTATAAAATGAGCACACAGAATTGGTCACCCTAACTAAAATTCTTTTCATGCGCGAAAAGCAATCCAAAAAAAACTACTTTGATAATATCTCGTTTATTTTCGTTTTTAATTTCTCATAACCCAAAAGATATATTGGTATTCGGTTTTGCGCAGTCCCGTTTAGTTTATGGGTGGTTACATTTCTTGATTTGTTAAAAAACTTATTTTTGTATAATTAGTTCATAAGACATTTGACCTCGGTTGCTTGAGATTATATACAATTAATCATAGTTATTGTCGCCTGTGTATCACTCGCATTCAAGCTCGTGCATATTGCAATTAATTAATTAATTGTGGCTTAATTACAGCGTTCTTAGAAATTAATTCTAGTTGATCGGCGACTCACAATCCGGCGTCGCATCATGAACTTGAAATACATGACATCAAGTGTCAATAATTTAGCATACTCAAAATTTTAACTTTGTAAAACTAGAAAGTTCGTTAGAATGCTGACTAAAGGGTGGTGACTTGGGAAGAGAGAATACCGTACAATGATGTGTCACTCTTTTATCTTTTAAGCTTGTGTACAAATATATAGCCATCGCACTTTAATCAATCGCGACGGCAATACATTTTTGCGGGCGAGAAAACGGTCATTGTAAGGTTTTTTTTCTGCCTGGCGACCGCCCTATAGTAACAAAAGTATAACGACATAAAGTACGCAGATTTGGCCACAGAAAGCAATGATGGGGTGCGGTATGAAGGACAACGAGGTCCCCTCGACCGGTACGCCTAATTAATTTTGCGATAACTGTTGCAATTTTTTTAATACCAACCAGGATCGGTATTTTGCATCATGACAAAAGACACTGCTTACTATAAGAATACTAGTTTTTGATCCACTATGATAGTAGTATCTTTTTTAAATACGCCCTAGAGCAGGGATTATATACTTACTGGACTGCTTCAACTGGCTCTCCTTCTCTGAAGGTTTGCTAAACATGTATATGGGGTTGGTGTCAGTGCCAGCACTGTACGATGACACCATGTGGTCAGATTGCAACACTTCCCCTCCACTCACTAGAAGAACTAAGGAACTTGCTGGTATCTTTGTCTTTCTCTCTATCGCCGCTTTTAAGCTTGACACACTGAAAAGGGACAGCATGATAAAATTGATGCAGCAACATTTCCCGGGTGTGACACTTTGTATTGAAGACAAATATCGACTTTGGGTTACTGAGCTAGTAAAGTAAGTAAAAGGTCAATTTGTCTTCTTTACATAGAATAAAATAAAGTCGCTAACCGTTCCGTCGGTCCTCATCATCCTTAGGGTCTCCGTTACGTCTTACGGGTGCATAGAGCGAGTGCACTCGCGCGACTTAGCAGAGGCTCTAACTCCTTCTAAACCAAGCAACGGATTATGATACAGTTTTCACTGTCATTTAAGAGATTTTTTACAGGTTTTTATGTACATCCTGATTTTACCCATGCGAAGCGGGGGCGGGCGCGAGCTTCATATAATTTAAGATTATGCATGAAAGGGGAGAGGAAAAAAGAAAGACCACCAAGTAGATGGGCAGATGACCTATAGCAGGTGCCAAGTGGAGAAGGGAATCTCATGATCGAGAACTGTGGAAGTCTTTGAGGGAGGCCTATGCTAGAGAGCTAGACAATCTGTGTTCCCATGTATAAACCAACTTATATAAATAAGATGTAATTAATTTAAAAACTGTTAATAAAGTCTATTTGAAATCTAAATTCAAAGATACATATTTCAGTCACTTATTTATCTATAAGTACTATAATTTTCAATCAATGTACACTTTTCACTTAAAAACTGGTAATCCGATTTAGATAGGGCACTGCAACCTATATCATGAACAAAAATCCTAAAGATAAACCATAAATAGTGAACCAAGTTTCTCATTGTCACTACTGCAAAAACATGGTAAACATGAGATGACTCATGACTTACCTTAACTATCTAACCCTTTGTTTCAAAACATAAATTCGGCCATCATTATTAAGATTCTTTTTTAAGGTTAAGGTAGGAAAACAAGAATGCGAGTCACTTGAAGGTAAGTGAACACCCCCCATGGGGACCAGAGATTCCAAGAGAATTGCTGTTGCATTTTATTTTATACATAAACACCTACAAAAATATTCCCTAAATTACAGTGAAAACCGGATCAAAATCCGTTGCATGTTTAAGGAATAAACGGTTAAACAGACCTGATAAGGATTGACGGTAGACAGGAATGGATAGACTTTTTTTACTATGTAAAGATTTAATCAAACAGCTATATTTACCTTTGCAGCGTGAGATTCATGTCATACGTGGTCATCTGACCAGCATCCACATGGAACACATACAACATTGTGGCAGTGTTATATTGCTTGAAACAAAAATCAGTTCAGTGTAAACACCTCCTTACTGCTTACATCGGTAGCATGTCTTCGTAAGCTGCAACAAGCGTGACCTCAAGTAAATTGTTGGCCAGTTGATCTAGCTGTCCCAAGCAAACAGATAAATACATTTTTAGAAAACAGAGGCAAAAAAGTATACAGGTCACTTTGTAGAAGTGATCACTGTTGCCCTTGGAAACCAGCAACTTCAGGAGAATCGCTGATCCATTGCCAATCTATAGGGCACCTTCAGCGAGCCTCCAAGTTACTCTTACTCACCTTACGAAACATGCTAATTCTTCATGACAATATTGTGTGGTACAGTTGATGTCAAAAATATGTTTACACTTTATCACCTTATGGCATTGGAATAAGGTAAAAAAAGTGTAAACATTTATTTTTTGTCAACTCTACAACACCAGTCAAACAGGCCCATTCATTCTACAACCAGCTACTGGCTACAGTGTGGTTTTACCACTATGACAATACTTGAATTGATAAATAAAATTTGTCAGACTTTAAATTCCAAGTTAAAGACAGTATAAGGAGAACTATAATAAGTACTTAAAGTAAAAACTTTCAATTCACCTCTAAATATACTTTAAATTCTAAATAACACTGCTCACCTGTTTTCCCACTAAATATGGCAAAGAACCATTTTGCTTATTTCAACTACCAAATTAAAATGTGCATTGGAATTGGTTCATGGGATTTGTAACTAATTACAAGGTGACAGACAGAGGTTTTAAACTTATGACACCCCCTTGAGGTTAACAACATCAAGAGAAACAAAACATAAACAAGGTAGAACACAACACTTTATCTTTGACAATGAATCTGCCTGATTAGGTTTAACCAAAGATTGTCTAGCTGACTCATTGTTTTTAAAACTTATAAAAACAAGTTCAATAATAGGCAAATTTTCAATTTCTTAGTCGGCGTTCTTTGATAAAAAGATAAGGTTATTCAGAAAACTATAAACAATTCATAGTGTGCTACTTTAAATAGGTATTTATTTAAAACTAATGAAATAAATGCACACACAATTATAAATGTATAACTTTGGTGGTCAAATCAGGTAATGGGGCATTGACCTATCTAATAATAGATGACAGTACTGAACAAAAAGAAAATATACAAACACTTCAGTATACTTCTACCCCATGTTCACTGCCTTTAATCTGAGCAGCTAATTGGAATGATCTCTTTGAAATGTAACCACAACAAAAACCAACACATCTTGTGAGAAAATGAACTGTTTCTGGAGTGTGTACCTTATTTATCTAAAACATGAAATCAATGCGTGCTGCATGTATGATATCTACGCGCAAATTTACCTTAAATAGTCCCCTTTATCTCACTGACCTCAAATATAGTAAATTAACTCTGCCGCGACTTCTGCAGACGAACGATATTACGACAAAATAGTAGCACATTAATTAAAGAAAGGGATTATTTAAACAGACGCGCGCTATTATGATCCGCCTAAATAAAGTCCATGCGCATAATAAATAACGTTAGTACTCGCCTAAAATAAACAACGTCATTATTTATTATGTCAAATTTCAACTTTAAAACTCATTAAATATTCACATGTTTATCTGACAACAAAAACTAACTTTGCTCTAATATTAAGATACGATTGCTCTAGATCGTATTATTTTTTGCGTTTGAACAACAAAGATTCTGTACTTACACAAACACATACTCGTAATCGACAATCCAGGCTTTAAGCTACACCAATAGGTTTTGTATTATTTAATTCACGAAGGGTATGGCGTCATTTTGCACTGTAATTCAGTAGAATCTAGCAGAATTCAAGTTAATTACACTAAAACGCACTGACTATAATTCAAGCTCTTGAGGTCAACAGCAACCACCATTGCTCGATAATCGCAATATCAAAAACTCAGCTGACAGTTCCAGTGTTGCAATACTCAGACTTCCATTAAACTACGATAAATTCTACTACTTCGCCTAGTATTATTTTAATAATTTCGTATTTTATTTGATAAAACTGTTGACCAACAAAACTTTATCATTGAAGTTTTAATAAGGCGAACCCATAACTGATAGACCAGTCGCTGGAATACATGCATGGGGCTCCTCGCCTGATGGTAAACATTATACCGTCGCTTTTGTTCTATAAAATCAATCAATAACACGTGAGTATGTAAGTAGTTAAATTTGTATTCAACCAATTTATCATATTTTGCAGGTGGTAGGACCTTGTGCAAGGTCTGTCCAGATCGCTACCACCATCTTGCTTTCTAATCCTGCCGCTAAGCAGCAGTGCTTACACTGTTGTGTTCCGGCGTAGAGAGCAAGACAGCCGGTGTAATTACTGCACAAGAGGTATTCCATCTTAGCCCTCTGGGTTCGCAACGCATCTGCAATCTTCTTGGCTGCGGGTGTCTATAGGCGGTGATGATCACTTACCATCAGGTGACCCACTTGCCTGTTTTCCTTCCTATTTCATAAAATATTACTGGGAAGATTTGAGCTGGTCTACATTTTTAATGGGTCCCGACTGTTGAAGTTTATGAAACTATTGCAATCTTGTAGGTATTCAACATTACTTAATAGAACTTCTGACTACTGGTCTTGTTTTGGTCTTTTCAGTTTTGATTTACTTTTTACGCAGTTGGGTTTTTGATTGTTTAAATTAACTTTTTTTTGATGAAATTCAAAGCGGTTGGACCGGGTCGTAAGCACTGTAATCGCTGAACCGGAACGCTGCCATTGGCAAGTGACAAGTAAGCTGTCAATGGCATATCTGTCACAGTTTTTTTTAAATGGATTAAGGTGGACTTTAAGTATGGAAGCCACAGAGCTATTAAAACAATAGAGTGAGCTGAAAGGTTCCCGCTGCGTACACTTTTTGAAAATTGCTAGTGATGTAGATTAGTCGATCAAAACTGACGATGAATTTTTGATTTGAAGTACGGCATTTTTGGGATATTTTACAATCTTGTACTGTAACAAACACAACACAACACAATAACTCAAGCAGCTTTAGTTGCTTACTTTGGGACTAGGTCAATTGGTGTTAACTGTCCCAAGATATTTATTTTATTTATTTATTTAACAAACTAAAAAAGTCTTATAAAACCTTTAATAATAATAGCGAACATACAACCATAGCTCAACCCTCTTGCAATTTCGATTTACTAACTTATTAAATAATTTCTTTTGCAGAGACAAAAGATTACCCGATTTAGCTATTTTCTCGGATATGTGAATCAAATGTGAATGTGGACAACTGCGTTATTTAAGACCGCGAATTATTGAACTTGCATTAAAACAATGATAATATTACGCTCAGACTGACTCGTTTAGGTTTTAAAAAAGACCCCTGGTCCGAGGGTACACATGTTCCGAACTTCATGCTTCTATCTTCAGCGCAACTTGCGAGTCAGAATGGTGAGCGGCGGTGTAAGCAAGTATGCTCCTACCTCTACTCCCCCAGTGAGCCCGAAGGGCTAGCTCTGTCCGCGGGCGCCGAAGCGTGCCTTTGATGGAAGTACCTACTCTTGAGCAACTCGCAACCCCGAAGGGCGAGTGGTGGTGTGAAGTCAAAAGTCAAAACCAAAGGTCAAAATATTTTTATTTACATTAGGCATACAGAAACCACTTATGAATGTCAGAAAATTTATAATCATTTCGGAAAAAAACTTCTGATGAAAAGATACTGGTAAGAAACTCAACAAGGTGTTATTTCTTAAATAAATCAACTAGTTCCTGTGGCCGTCCCAATATTTTAATCCATCTCTTTCATTTCTTCTTTTTTGGGAAAACTGAAAAAAAATAGTATTAATTATAACGCAAGACAGCTTGTGGCGAGCTGTTGGGGAGTAGCGACTGAAGAAGAAGACTGAAGAGAGGGGTAAACTAAATTAAGGGCCTCCGCTTAGTCGCGCAGGCGCACGGAGCAGGTGCACGCCTATAGAAAAATAGTATGGGAGCATCCGCTAACTCGCACAGGTGCGGCTGCGGGCTCATACTATTTGTTCGATAGGTGTGCACCCGCTCCGTGCACCCACGCGACGTTGCGGACGCTCTAAATCGACGAAAGGGCCCCTAGGTGTTGGCAACGGCTCCGCGCCCGCTTCCCAAAAGTCCTGGACACTATTGCCCCATACGAGGGAAAGGTATCAGATTGGCGGATACCTTATCGATAATTTCTACAAAATGTCAGATGCACCGCATCACTAGTCTATATTTCCATAACCTCTTATAGAAATAATAAATCATTTATTACCATTAAAATTAATAAATAAGCTTAGTTTTTACAAGCACATATGAGTCTTTGCTTCATAATTTAACCCACATAATAATACTAGCCGTCCAAAACGCGACATTCCCATAAATAAATACCAAATAATACTTACTTGTAAACGCGGATGTGTTGTCCTTCATTGCTTTCTTTAGGACACCGTGATGAATGCGAACTGCAACCATGCACGAAGTATGCCATTTCGCACAATAAATATCACTTGCTTGTCTCAAAAATCTAACGATAACCATAAGAATTTTATTAAATTGCACCGAGAGCTCTACGAACCGTCATCAAAATTTGACGTGAATATTATGCGACTAAAAATAATGGCTGCTATTCGACAGCATATTCAATACACGAAAGAAACTTTTTTAAACTGTTGTATAATAACATGACTTATATGACCAAATGTCAGCACTGAGTGTGTACGCTAGTAAATTTAAAGATGGTGTCAAATGGCTATGTTTGTTCACTCCTTCACGTTGTTACATCGTAAGAGAGAATGGAGCAGATACATTCACGCTTTTTCTCAATTTTCAGGCTTGCTGCATGGGTTTACAACCTCCTTGATGGAAGCTGTTCCAGCTGTCAAAAGATGATTAATTTTTTATAGTTAATATTAAATGAGGCCATCAAAAAATCTGATATTATTTTGGTACTTTGTAATGAGAAAATATCCAAGTACTCAGCCGGTGTTCATCCCTACAGAATTCGTATGATAGTAATCCTTTTTAGGGTTCCGTCCCTAAAAAGGAAAACGGAACCCTTATAGGATCACTTCGTTATCCGTTTATCTGTCTATGTCAAGACCCTTTTTCTCAGGAACCCGTTAAGGTATTAAGTTAAAATTAATATTAAATACCCAAGTATGCAGTCCCTTAGAGCTGTGAAAAATTAACCTGCTAAGTCAACGCAATCAAAAGATACGGCGAGTTGTGACCCATATTTCATACCTTGACAAGGTGTCATAGCACAAATATAGGGCAAAATTCAAAAACCGTAAATTTCTACTTGTATCACAAAAAACGTATTAAGTGAGTTGTATGTATGTTTTACGCAGAACCACACAGATGGCGCTATCTCTCGGTGTAACGAGGTAACGTTTCAAGAAGATGACGCTGTCACCTCGCCGGAATAGCTCATGTCATGTCATGTTTCTATAGGGCCTCACTTGTTTTTACTAATAACTAGGTGTGAGTCTAAAGTTAGTCACTGCGGTGCGGTGTTACTTCCATTTTCCAGTCATTGGGTTCGTACGGAACACTCGGTGTACTTTTCCGGTTTTTTGCATAATTGTTATTTTACTTACTGGGGTCCTGGAGACCAACGCGCGCCATCTTTACAATGACTTAGCGGCGTACATTATGGAGGCCTCCCGGGACCAAACCAGAAGGCTGGCCAATACTTCCCTCGACAAATCAGCATTGTCAATAAACGTTTGCTGCCAACCTTCTGAGAACTCGCCGTATGGGCCGCGATTTGAGTAATTATTTTTATTTACAGTTTTTAGTATGGAATATATTTAATATACAGCCTAGTGGTTAGTGACCAAGCCTAGGAAACTAGAGGTTCCCGGTACGATACCCGTGAAAGGCACATCTTCCTATGATAAACAGGTACCAGAGTCGTGAATGTTTACATGTATTTAAACTAGTACTTTTTATTGTTGTTTATTTTTGGCGGGTGGTAAGACCTTGTGCAAGGTCCATCCGGATCGCTACCACCATCTTGCTCGCTAATCCTGCCGCTAAGCAGCAGTGCTAGCACTGTTGTGTTCCGGCGTGGAGAGCAAGACAGCCGGTGTAATTACTGGCACAAGAGGTATTCCATCTTAGCCCTCTGGATTGGCAACGCATCTGCAATCTCTTTGGTGTTGCGGGTGTCTATAGACGGTGGTGATCACTTACCATCAGGTGACCCACTTGCGTGTTTGACTTCCTATTTTATAAAAAAAAA
This sequence comes from Ditula angustiorana, assembly GCA_963691745.1. Taxonomy (NCBI): domain Eukaryota; kingdom Metazoa; phylum Arthropoda; class Insecta; order Lepidoptera; family Tortricidae; genus Ditula; species Ditula angustiorana. The sequence goes on from OY829473.1 coordinate 6,941,434, forward strand.
GTACGTACGTTTGGGACTAGGTCAATTGGTGGAAATCAACTCTTTGAACAAAAATATTTTTATTTTTTTAAGATAAAAAAAACCTTACCTTATTTATTCCAGTCTAATATCCGGCACAAGTTTTTTTTTGTTTCAGCTGGAGAATAAGGAGAACGAATGGACTCCGAAAAGTTCTCCAGACGCATATCAAACTTGCTGTATTTTTGAACTGTAGAGTGTAGTCATTGGGTTCAAACTTTGAGTATTTAACATTGAGATGCCAAGCCGTATTATCACCTAACAATTTTTTCTGCCAATTTTAGCGAGGGAGACGGGTCTAGTGTTGCCCGATGGCTGGGAAATTCAGGATTGTCCTGGAATTACGTGTCTTGTCCCGTGCCCTGGAATTACACTTTATAGTCCCGGTTTGCTAGTGTTACTATATTTTCAGAGTTCCTTACCTCAAAAGGAAAAATCCGAAAACTGTAAGCAGTATCGGAAGTCTCCAGATGAGATATCCGAATAAAATCACAACATGCTGTCGGCAACACTGCCACGAATGCCATGATGTCAATTTTTGAAATGTTTACGTTATGTCTACCAAAAAGCTTATTCATTTAAAATGTTTTTGGTGTTGTAAATAATAAATTAATTGTGAAGAAAATTATTTACGTGTGATAAAAAAATCCGTCTTTAGTGAAATTTGAAGTTTTTGATAGCCGTTTGAAGGTAAATACAGCACGATTAACCATTTTTGCAGAGATCGCTTTCGCGATACGGACTAAAGCAAAATGACACACGATATCGCGGCGAACTGGTTTTTATAAACCGTTATGATTTTAATCACGGTTTTAGGACATATGCATTGGCAGAGGGGAATGCGTGCCTTGCGACGTCCAGTGGCTAAATTGTCTAAGGGTTCAAACAACAAAACATCTACATTGTAACTTTTTTGAGTATGGTAATAAATTTTCTACTATAACAAGCGTTTGGTTAGCGCTATAGACAAGAAACGTAACATCTGTGCATGAATAATGCTAAATCAACGTTTTGATAAATAATTCATAAAATGAAATAGTGATTTGCAGTTTTTGTCTGCTATCGCTATCGAGTATACTTAGTGTAGATAGCGTTTAGATAACAAGGTAGAGGGCCTACAGACGACTGACCGTGGTACGGAGCTTAGCGTTTTCACCCTAAAGGTCTAGAGCACATGAAAAACAACAAAATACGTGACGTATTTTTAATGACTTTGCGTTTTTAATGAGCTTGCAAACTGTAAATCCCTATAACGAAGAGTAAATTGTCTATACGATACGTTACCTGTGTCAGGCATCGAGTCAAATTGTCCGTAGACCCCGTCGGTTTGTGAGCCAATTTTAAATTCATTTAGGTACAGTGGTGGTCAGGATTCCACCATCAAAAATATTTAAACAACTTAGTATCAGTTTGTTTAACTTAACATCATTAATGATAATTAATCATCACTATACAAGACTGTTCAACGAGTGAAAGCGACAAGGTACTAACTTGTTCAGGTACTTGTGGCGCCAACTGCAAATAAAGTAAGTCGTTTTAAATGCGCAGACTCGCAATACAAACAAGAATAATTATTGTAGTTCATAATTTATTGAATTCTCCTAGCTAGATTATTACATAAATATTTTAATTTTTATCCCACGACGTAATAAAAAAATGCAAGGTAACTTGAAGGCGACTAAGGTAATAAGGGTTTGAATTCATGAGCACATGTTTCACATTACACGAGGACCTTTATTTTAAATCAATAACAATTTTAATATACCTTCCAGCGTAGAGCATAGATCTTAGCTACTAATTCGATAGGAAAAGTATAAAGTTTGTGATTTGTACAATTCAATAGGTACCCCTACCAATCTTAATGGTTTTTTGATTATTTGCTTAAACTTTATTAGACACAAAAACAAAATGGACTTAATGCCATACGACATTCAGATAAGGTAAGGTATGCAAATATGCAACAAATGAAGCCTCAGATTTAAAAAAAATGTCAACGGGTTATATTGCGTTAAGAGTGGTTTAGCGAATTATGGGGCAAGTAGGTAATTTTTAAACTTTTGTTGTAACGACTTATTATTATTTATTAACATTTAGCTTAAAAAAGTTACGTGACACTTAAGTATAATGAAATTATTTATCTTTATAATCTACGATTCAAACAAGATAAATTGGGTCTTAGCATCGAAAATTCGTGTCATCGTCATTGTATTAATGACGTACTGACCTATAGGTAAGTTTGTGCATTCTGACGGACTAAAAAAGTACCTATGCTTTACTCATCCATAACTGGCCTCTACTCAAATTCTGCCGCGCGCACCATTTAGCTCCACACTTTTCTACGCCGTCACTGTTTGGGAAGGGCCCATCTAGTGTTTTTTGGTTCCACAAATAGATATTTTTTAGTATGAAACCGGGATGGATCAGATGCAAAAGGAGGAAATATTATGTTCCGCTATTATGATTGAGTAGGTTTTTCCCATTTGTAGGAACTAGAGTATTTGTAGTTATATTTAGTTAACTTATCATCAGCCTCAGGTGGTCCCCTTGAACCGTACACATAAGCGACTGGCTTCACACGCTGCCCTTCCAACTGCTTTAAGATAGGTGTAAAGATACGCCACGCCTCCCTGACTTCATCGTTTAACACAAAGTGAGTTTAGTTACCGTTGAAGACATCCAGAACTAATCTTTCATATGCATCAGGGTACTTTGCGTCCTTGTAACGAGTGCTGTAAGTCAAATCGAGCTCGGTTTCTATTAAGTCAAACTTCATTCCGGGGGATTTCGTCATTATTTTTGAGTATACGGCTTCCCCTGGCTGAATTCTCAAAACTAACTCGTTTCTCTTAGTTTTACCTCCAAAAATATCTCCGGGTACATCATGAAACTGTATTCTTACTTCAGCTTTTCTTTCATTAAGCGCTTTACCAGCTCGGAGCACAAAAGGAACTCCCTGCCACCTAGCATTATTGATCCGGAGAGCCACAACAGCGTACGTCGGAGTAATAGAGTCTTTTGGCACAGTTGGATCATCGAGGTAACCCAATCTTTCTTCACCCTGCCCATCTGGATTGCCAACGTACTGACCTATCAGGATGTCATCCATAGCTATCGGTTGAATGTGGCGTAGGACCTTTACCTTCTCATTTCTAATATCATTTGCTTTTAGCGTCACTGGTTTTTCCATTGCAATAAGAGAAAGTATTTGAAGGAGATGATTTTGCATTACATCTCTTATAATACCAATATCATCGAAATACCCCCCTCTACCTTCTGTGCCGAAAGGTTCTTTAAACGAAATTATAACCGAGGCTATATTTTCATTGTTCCATAACGGACTAAAAATTTGATTAGCAAACCTTAAAGTCATGAGGTTCAGAACCATTTCTTTCCCAAGATAGTGATCAATTCTATAAATGTGCTCTTCGTCGAACAAGCCAGCTAGATGGTTGCCTAGTTTTTCCGCAGTCACATCATCACGACCGAATGGTTTTTCGATAATAACTCTTGTATATCCTTTGGTCGCCGTACATACGTTTTTTATATTCACCGCAACATCTTCAAATACTGTTGGAGGGACAGCCAAATAAAATATTCTGTTAGCAACAGGTTCTATTTCAAACTTACTGATTTGTTGATTAAGCAACTCGTAATCAGTCTTTTGATCGTAGGAGCCCGCAAGATACTCATTCGCCGCCCAGAATTCTTCATATTTTCGCTCTTCTCCTTTTGGCACGCTAATGTAGTTCTTGCATTTTTCTTTAACTTCTAAAATGGTTTGTTTCGTACGAGCGTAACCAATAAATTTTATTTTTTCAGGCAACAAGTTATTGCGGTAGAGGAACCAAATTGTAGGGTAGATTTTCTTTTTTGCCAAGTCCCCTGATGCGCCTAATAGCACGAACGTGTGAAGGCTGGAAGAATCGCTCTTGATGACCTCCATCGAAACAAAACTCAACGAACAAACACTGAATGAATCAAGTAGTTTACTATTGAGTACTTATATTGGTATTATTATTGCACAACCATGGCACAAGAGTTACATTAGCACTTTTTATCAGGGTTGTCTAATATTAAATAACTAACGGACAAAATTAATAAGACCGACAGAAAATTCGGGTTGTACAACTGTTTAAATTTCACAGCACAGTTGGTAACATAATGAATCGACAGAAAAGGTACGTTGTTTTATATAGGTAGATCGTTATTATCGTCTGATTAAGTATTTACTTAAGGCTTTGTCACACTGTGGGCGAGACGCCACGTTTTTTTTTCTTTATAACCCGCGTTCTTATGCCGATCATCACAGTAGGTAATCACGCCAAGAAAACGCAGCTTCGCGCCCGCAGTGTGAAAGCCTTGGAAGTCTCCATTAATGATGTCACAAGGTGCAGGTCCAGACAGATTGTTAGGCACACGATCAGCGTACTTACTTTTGGACAACCCTGGCTTATCCTTCTAATTAGTATCTGTAATATCTTCGCTAAGATTATATAAACCTGTTTTTGTTGATACTTATATGTTTTCTATAGGTAAGATACGACACAAACCCATTATTGTTTGTATACTTACTGACTTACTATACCTATCTACCCTATACAATAATTCAACGTTTTTGACATTCATAAGTGCTACCTGTAAGCCTAATCTGAATAAAACATTTTGACTTTGACTTTGACTTTGAACGTACTTAAGTTTTAGTTAGCAGTACATGATCTTAACAGTCGATAAGGTCAAAAAGATCTGTACATGTATGACTATGGGCTGACTAGCTATAGATACCTACTTAGTTTTTTTTTGAGAAAAGTAACAGTCAAACTTGCTCACGTTTTTAAGCAAAACGAAGATAAAATCGGGAAATGTGTTAACTTCTCCATTTTAAATTTACCTAATTAACAACCTTAAATTAGTGTTAATGGATTAACAGTTTTCAGTTTAATCTTCAATTTACTAAGAAACGTACCTATACATAACTGACCGTTATTTTTCAGATCTGAAAAAAAACGAAGTATAGAGGGATAAGAGTGTGTAGAAATTTTTGTAACCGAAATTTCTTTCGAGTTTTATTTTAAATGTTTTTAACATTCAAATTATTAAATTAAAATTGTAATGACAACACAAAGAAAAATTAGGGCAATGGCAGGACTTGAACCTGCAACATCAGCATTCCGTGCCTTGCGTTTTCCAGTTTCGCCACACTGCCGCTGCCCTAACATGCGAATTTTTTTTCTTTCTTTGTGTTGTCATTACAATTTTAATTTAATAATTTGAATGTTAAAAACATTTAAAATAAAACTCAAAAGAAATTTCGGTTACAAAAATTTAATAACAAACGGCGCCATCTCTCGTCAGCTGACGGTAGCTGTAAAGGTACCCAGTTGAATATGATAACTTGTTAAAAGTTTCATATAGATGACACCGAGGGTAGTTATACCCTTAAAATCAATAATGTTATGACCGTAAGACGAAGCACATTGAAAAATTCGCATGTTAGGGCAGCGGCAGTGTGGCGAAACTGGAAAACGCAAGGCACGGAATGCTGATGTTGCAGGTTCAAGTCCTGCCATTGCCCTAATTTTTCTTTGTGTTGTCATTACAATTTTAATTTTAGTGTGTGTAGAGTTGACCTATTCGAGTGTTCGGCTACTTCTACTGCTGACTGTATAGTCGACCAAGTAATTGCTTGACCACTTTTGAACCTTATCCCTTTGTGATACGGTCGAAAAGTGGTCAAGCATTTTCTTGGTCGACTATACAATTACATAGCAGGTTTTAAGTACCTAGGTACTTATATTTACTGATTATTGCGATGATAAACCAAGTTTGATGGTGAGATATTCGAGGTAAGTCACAGGACTTGTTCGTTCATTTCTAGATTGCGATCAGTGACGTTGCCCGGTGATGGAAAACATCGTGAACAAAATCAGCTAGTCCCAGAGGTGCAATTTTTGAATCTCACCAGGTGACTAAAGCTCACAAAAATGGCCGAATCTCTATGAAAAACGGCCATTTTGGTGAGCTTTAGTCACCCGGTGAGATTCAAAAATCGCACTCCAGGTATCAACGTCCACAAAACAAGGCAACTTGGTCACTCATTTGAAAGAATGAAGTCGGTCACTGAGCATTGAGCAGCTGCGTTATTCTCTAAGCGCATCAGCCATAGTTGAACTAGTGTTCAGCTATGTCCGCGATAGACGCTAGTGCGTCTATCGCGGACAGAAGCATCCGTCCCTTTCGCACACGCTTATTGGTTGGAAAGGATATAATGCTTTATGTCCGCGACAAAACCCAGCTTGCTAGGGCCTCTGTCGCATTGAGCTCGACGCGACGCCAAGGCAGCGCCCTGTTGCTCTAGCGCGCATGAGTACGCAAGACAAAGCGATGCTTCTACGTTGGGCTCAACGCTGAAGAGCTGAATAACGAAGTTGAGCTAGTATCTCTTTGTTTTGTTGCTGCGCACAAATGGATTTGGGTTTGGATTTTATGTTATTTTAATTTTATTTTTTGTCTTTTTGTAACGTTTGTGTATGTAACAGACGAATGAAATGTTTTTCTATCTACTCTTTGGCTAAGAATAAGCTGATTTAGTGCTTATTCAAAGCAGTGTTCATAGATATTTCTGTGACATAGATATGTGATAATATGTAACTCACATCTCTCCACTCAAGTGTCATTATATTTTATCGGTGACGACATTCGACAAGATAATTTAATCCTTTCAGCAGGCGTTAAGATTCGAGGGTACAGTCATCTTCGCTTTCGCTTTCCACGATTTTATCTCCTTCTGAGGCTTTTTGCTGTTCGCCACGACCGACCCATTCAGCATTGGGTAAATTGTCCAACCAAAGAGAATATAATCGCTACTATTTGTCCAACTGAATTCGATTCTGGGCTGGCGTATTACACTTGTGGATTTGCTCATTTGTTTACGTTAGGAAACCTGCAATGTAAATGAAAGTTACATATTTTAATATCTGTTTATACTTACATAAATACGTACCTCATAATAAGAGGACTTTAAAATAACAAGATTAGACAATTCTGGTACGTACAGTTTATTCCAAAAGTGTAAAAATAATCAAAAACTCTATTACCGAAGCACCTAGGTACCTATATCTTATATAGAACGAAATATGAGCATTAAAATGTAACATTTGAGAAATTCTTAAAAATACTCAACTGCATAAACATACATATCAAAAATATATTTATTCTTAAACAGTAGTAAGCAACGAAAAAAAAAAATAGCTCTAAATATTATGCAGAGAAGTTTAAATTAATAAAATATCACATTATACTTAGTTTAAAAGATATTGCAATACTTTTGGCCATATCTTTACCTACGGATTTTCGGATGTACAAAAATAACTGGAATTTATAGACATAGAGTATGCGAGGAAGCGCGTGGACAGTAAATGCATACAAGCAAGGGGGAGGTTACGTAGTCGAAGTGAAGTAAGGACAGGGTCATCAATGAGATTAGAAAAAGTACGAGTGGTCGATGTCGATCCAGCCCAGGGGAGGGGGTCATGACCCCCCTTGGATCCGCCCTTGCATATGACTAATAATAGAAGATAGATACTTATACAGAATGGCTACGCCGGTCCCACCACCTGGATTTACGAAAAGCTGACGACTTATGGTAATGCCGTGCACACATAGGCGCGTGTACAAATGTCACCTTGCCCATGTAGTAGCAAGTACGCGTGTTGTGTGGCGTGGCCGCCTGGTGCCACGAGCTATCTACGTGCAGTACTATCTCTGTCGCCTCCTGAACGATGACGTCATGCGGTCTGCTTGGAGGTTCATTATTTATTACTAGTAGGTATAATAAAATATTACAATATGGGTAAATTTCGCTTACACAGGTGTTCCAAAGGTGCATTGAATATTTATGTGAACAAATAGAATCTATTGCTCCTTCAATATAGATTATTAAAAACACACAATATTGCTATATTAAAAGAATTGAAAGTCAACATAGTAATTAGCTTCAGTTTCAACCATAAAGTCATAGAATAAGTTTGGTTATTGAATAGTATCTTATTCTGACTTACAATACATTGATCTAGGTATGGGATTCGTAAAAGACGCAGGTGGTTCAAGCATGACTTTGTAAATAATGTATATATATCATTAAGTGTTTATGATAAGATATCTTTATCACATTGAAATGATTAATCCTTCAATGATCTTTCAATTTTAGTTGATAACAGTGAACAAAAATTCTTCAGTCACTCAATTACAGTTGCAAATTTAACTGGTAAGATTTTATCACAATTTTCCTTTTTATTTCATGATATGACCTCATAAACGTGACAATCACGAATGAATGCAGATTTCCAAGGTGATGTGGCATTTGACCTCTTGAATAATTAACTATTGGAAGTCAATACCGTTCCACTGCCCAGGCACAAACATTCTATCATAATTTCAGTTACATAAAGAGATATTTCAGCTGTATAATTACAACAATTTAAAACTATTTCCATGAGGCAGTAAAAATGGCTGAGTTCTAATATCCAAACAAAAGATTGTTTCCCCCTACCAACAATTAGATTTTGACACATTTTTATGGGAAATCTGTCAAAATTTTACGGCTGGTAGGTACAACGATCTGTTGATTGAATATAGGTATGAGGCATTAATAAATCACTCTTCAATAAGTGAGTTAGATAAGACCTACTTATTACTCTTATTATTTAATATAACAGATTAGGAACAACATCAGTGATATTAAATATTACAAAAAAGGCACTTAATTTTTAAAACTAAGTTTTGAATAAATTTACAATTCATTCACTGGAATGTACAAATTGTGATGCTGTAAAAGGAATGAATTGAATGGTTAACCTTAAAATGACTTTTCAAATAAATAGGGTAATAAATAACAATGGAATGTTATCCAACAAAATTATGTTTTACAATATTCTTACTTTTAACCTAGCAATTAAACTTTTTAGCAAAAGATCTATAAAATATGTTCAACAGTAAAAACGCCATCACCAGAAATAGCCAAAATGAGATACTTAAAGAAGAGCTGGCTTTTGCCACTTGTAGGATCCAGAGTATTTGAAATTGTACTGAGCCAACTTCGCATCAGCCTCAGGGGGACCTCTAGAACCATACATATAAGGTACAGGTTTCACACGCTGGTCTTCCAACTGCTTCAAGATAGGTGTAAAGATACGCCAAGCTTCCTTAAGTTCATCATTTCGCACAAAATGCATCTGTGTTCCAGTGAATACGTCCAGAATCAACCTTTCATAAGCATCAGGGACATCAGTTTCCCTGTAGCGAGTGCTATATGTCAAGTCCAATTCAGTTTCCACCAAGTCAAACTTCATTCCAGGTGACTTGCCCATCATTTTTAGATACAATGCTTCTCCTGGCTGCACTCTTATAACAAGTTCATTTCTCTTCGCTTCACCATCAAAAATATCCCCAGGAACATCCTTAAACTGTATCCTCACTTCTGCTTTTCTTTCATTGAGAGCTTTACCAGAGCGGAGAATAAATGGAACACCTTGCCATCTAGCATTGTTGATCCATAGACCAGCAATAGCATATGTTGGAGTGCTTGAATCCTTTGGCACTGTTGGATCATCAAGATAGCCTAATGCCTCCTCACCTTTTCCGTCAGGGTTGCCTACGTACTGTCCTACCAAGATGTCATCCATTGTGATAGGTTGAATGTGACGCAAGACCTTTACCTTTTCATCTCTGATGTCATTTGGGTTTAGTGTCACAGGTTTTTCCATTGCCACAAGGGAAAGTATTTGCAGAAGGTGATTCTGCATTACATCTCTGACTATACCAAAGTCATCAAAGTACCCACCCCTACCTTCAGTACCAAAAGGTTCTTTGAATGAAATCAGAACAGAAGCAATGTTTTCCCTGTTCCATGAGGGGCTAAATATTTGATTGGCAAACCTGGTTGTCAACAGATTCTGGACCATTTCCTTTCCTAAATAATGATCAATTCTATAAATTTGTTCTTCTTTAAATAAACCAGCCAGGTGATTGCTTAACTTATCAGAAGAGACATCATCTCTTCCAAATGGTTTCTCGATAATAACCCTTGTATAACCTTTAATGGCTATGCACGCATTTCTTATATTGACCGTAACATCCTCAAATACTGTTGGAGGAACAGCCAAATAAAATATTCGGTTAGCAACAGGTCCTTTTTCAAACTTACTGATTTGTTGGTTGAGCAACTCATAGTCAATCCGCTTGTCATAGGACCCGGCAAGGTATTCGTTGGCCTCCCAAAACTGTTCAAATTTTCTTTCTTCGCCGGCTCGCACTTTCATATACTTTTTAGATTTTTCTCGGACATCAGAAATAGTTTGTTTCGTGCGAGCATAACCAACAAACTTAGTGTTTTCTGGCAGAAGATTGTCGCGGTAGAGATACCAAATTGTAGGGTATATTTTCTTTTTCGCCAAGTCCCCTGAAGCACCTAACAGTATGAATGTATGAGGATAACGAAAATCGGTCTTGTTCTCCATGATGACTGCGGCTTTTGACGATTTAGCGCTAACTGGTCAGAGGCAAAAGTTTGCACAATACTTATGAAATTTATCACGATGAATAAGCGTTTTTAAGAAGAGCAGTGCACCTAGCACGAATATTCTCGTTACGCGTTAACTCGCTACGTAACTCAGTGCGTCTCCCTCCTACTGGGCAGGTTAGAACGAGACGCACTGTGTTACGTAGCGAGTAAACGCGTATCGAGAATATTCGTGCTAGGTGCACAGGCTATCTGCAACTCACAACACAAAACTTTATAAAAAGAACTTGAATGAAACACTTCGTTCGATGTGCACTTCGGCAAGTTATTTAGTTTTAGTTGTGCATTTCTACATTTGAATAAGGGAGTTGTTCATTTTGATTGGCTTAGCATAAATAACGTCATTGCGACCAAATAAAGTTAACCAATGGTGCTGCAGATGCTGAAGACAAGCTAAATTTTGAACAAGTAAAACAAACAGACTGCATGACTTCTGATGACATTTATTTGACATTGAAATTTTTTTGCTACTCCTAAATCACACGGCGTCTAGTTTTTTTAGACTTACTATAAGGACCGACACCGCGACACCTTCAACGTGGAGTTTTATTGATTTTTGCGAATAATTTAACATCTTACTTTTGCTAGTTTACTTTTAAAGTTTAACGTTTTTCTCGTAATATTTGAAGTATTTCTTCATTTTGATTGTACTCCGCAGAACTTCAACCGCTTCGAACTCGCGTATAATTTTGTCAGTGATACCATGGAAAAAAACGTATGTCTTGTTGATTTCTGAACGAAACTACCGTGACGTGACGGAGACGGACGCTCGTTATATTGTTATATGTCATTTGTGTACGGAAATAATAGGTTTTATTGAAATTAAGCGTGATGATTTACTATTAAATAGATTTAATAAACCCCTAAATTTTTTAAATAGGTTGATGTAATATATATTTCATGGAATAATCGCAGGAGTGTGTAAGTGTTACAAGCGGGTGTAAACTCATCTATAGGTAGATTTAGTTCAACGACCTTGTTACTGACAGGTTCATCTTTGCGACTGAACTGATACATGAAAGTGGTGATATAGACGACAAATAAATTACTTCTGTGTAAACGAAGATGGAGCCCTCGAGAGAGCCAGGCAAGTACATTTACAAGTACGTTTTTGTATACTAACAGAATGCTAATGGGATATGTTTAACGTTGCTACTATCTGCTTTGTGTTCCTTTCCATAAACCAATTGTATGACTTTATTCTGTTGTTGTATTTAGTTTGTTATCTCCTATATTTGTTTATGCTATTCTAAAGCTTGACTTGGCATATTTTGCATTTGCTTCTGTATCACTTCTTCCCTAGAATCTTTAGTCACATTGTAATATCTTCTCAGTATGAAAATTGTAAGAACTCAGTGTTTGATTAAAATTCAACTATAGTTTTAATACCTGCCTGTATGTTACCTTTGCAATATAATATAAAACAAAATTTGTGCTCAATGATTAGTTTCTAGGTATTGCTTTTCGACCATTTCAAAGTTAAGATTTGGGTCGAAAAAGCATTGCCTAGCCTTTGCTTAGCTTTACCTGTTTTAGATGGATTTTATTCCATTTTAAAGGATTATTACTTTTTTATGTTATTGAATAGCATTTTTAGTTAATAATGCAGTGAGTGTTTATCTTATGTTGTAACTTAAAACTGTATTAAATAAATCCATTATTTTTATCTAGTAGCTCCCTACTACATGAACATACTAAAAGTGTTGGAGGCCTAGTGACTATGGAGGGTGGACTGAATTTGATCCCCAGGGGGTCACTATATACTAATGAGTTTTTCTAACTTATCACACCTTTAGAATTAAAGCGACTCAATTCTGAATATAACACTTCCCAAAATTAAACTCTATGTCTTTTAATTAAGGTGATATTTTGGGACGTGTATTGTTCAGAAATGGGTCGCTTTAATTCTAAAGGTGCGTTATGTACATTCATTACTGTGATACCGTGGTGAGCCACACTCTTATAGTGGGAATAATATTGATAGAAAACTGGCACAATTCTGTAAATTAATGTATAACCATTGTTACATACATTGCTGTCATAAATTCAAAACCTTGACCCCTGTAGATTATATTTGTAAATATTGCCCCTCGTAGGAAAAAGTTTGTCCATCCCTAGTATGTGTATACATACAGACAAAGTCATATATAAATTTTATTTGTATAAGCCAAAACAAATGTACTAAGGTGAGCTTATCCCTTTAAGTGATCTCATGTAGCTAACAAGCTATTGACAGGACACAAATACAGTATAGAAATATAATGCTAAAGAAAAATTATTGAACACACCTTATTTAATTTAATATTGCTAAAAATATTTTTTTAATAGAATAGGAGTACATATAAACATTAATATATGATGTATAAAAAATTATTAATACAAATAACCGCCAGACTGTATCAGTCAAAATTTGAGTTGCTAGGGGGAATAATAAGAAGGCAGTTGCCCCCCCCGCCCTCCCCTATAGTTTTAAATTACTGTGTAATCTATTAGTCCCATGTTCATCAGTTGTACCAAAGAGTACAAACTTGCCTCGGCACGGGCCTTGGTTACTGGCTGGCGACACCCTTGTTAGACAAGATTCAAAATTGGAATAAGATTCATTGACAGAGGGTTCAGGGAGTTTAGAAGAATAGACAAGCTAGTACTCCAGCAAGCTATTACTCTGTTAGTAAAATAGTACTATATAGTAGTAACATTTGGCTGTTAGTACTTAGGCAAATATAGTAGGACTAAGATTAGGATATTGCATTTGTATCTGAGAGGATGGTCAATGATTTTATTTAATTTTCTTATTTCTGTTTATCTGTTATTTGAAGTATAATTTTGATAGTGTTTCATGTGGTGAATAACCTTCCCAGTTAACATTGATAAGAAAATTCTACTATTCTTGTGTCTGCAATGCTCTATCTAATCTAAATTTTATGCAGACAAAGTTGCATGCAAGGGTAGTATGAATGTGATTTCAATTGGTATGTTTGAAACAGTACTGTGTTGATTGTTTATATCTAGAAATCTTGTAAGAACAGTTATTTATAAAATGAGTATTGTCATAGCTTCAATATCATGTAAAACTCTTCAAGATTGGAAATTTTCTTTTCAAGAATTTAGCAGCTTAAAACAAAATCTATCCATTACTTTGTTCATAATATGATTGTACAAAATATTTAAATCACTGGATGCATGGGAATGTATCTTAATATATTTATAGAAACTCAAACTCGCCCAACAATATATTTTAAGCGCCATCTTGTATTTAATAATCTCTCTAGCTTTACAAGCAATATACATATATGGTATCATTTATTATTTATGAAAAATGGAAATTTTAATTTATAATTTAGTAGTAAAAGGTGGACCTGAAACCTGAAACTAAAACTATAGATCAAAACAAAACTACTTTCAGTGTAGTCTCTCATCTCATCTCTTCTACCTAACTAGCGAAGTCCTTAGGTGTAACCTAGATGGCGCTGTCATTTTAATGCAGGTAAACTCTACTAGATGGCGTTAGTAGTACTGTTGTTTGTTGTATTATTTCTCGTCTTTGTTACCTCGTTGTTTTAAGCTTGTATTTTTATATCTACATACAAATATGCATAGTTCATATAGTTATTGTTGTTTAAACTCGTTCATATCATAATATGAAACCCTTTCCGAGTAGTTGGGCTACATTTTTCGAAATATCGACTGCAATCACTTTTTTTTTTTACGAAATAGGAAGGCAAACAAGCAAGTGGGTCACCTGATGGTAAGTGATCACTACCACCAACACCAAAGAAATTGTAGATGCGTCTCCAACCCAGATGTTAATCTATGTTGGTAGTCCTTTTACATGCAACTTTTATTTGCGATTATTCACATGTCATGACTGGGTTACAAGCACAGAAGAGTTTGGTTGTTTTATCCGTATTTAATTTGCTTGAACTTATAAAATCAAAAGTCTTTGCCTAAAAGAGAGTCGTTGACTGCAAAGTTCATAATAAACCCGTGATTACATGTTTATTTACTTAGCAAACAAGATGTGGCTGGGCTGCGGTTGACAGCTTGATTAGGTTCCAAATTAAAGTATTGGAGAGTCAGAATTAACTTTTTATATTGGATATTTTTTTTAAATCTGTACTTTACAAACCCTAATTTTTGTTTGACATAGAGATTACGGTAGAGAAAAACGAGATTATGTTACGTTTTGTATATGTTAGAAGATATTTTTACTTGAATTCTGCAATCAATATCACCTGACAATTTTGATAGAAGTTTGTTTAACTAGTTAAACAGAACAAATCACGTAAATAATAGATAATTTTTCCAGTTAAAAACCGACTTTATACATAGACATTCTGACGAGTCGCGCATTTGTATAGTCGACCAAGTAATTGCTTGACCACTTTGACCCTTATCCCTTTGTAACACGATTGAGAAGTGGTCAAGCAATTTCTTGGTGGACTTTTTACCTATGTAGAGCGATTTATGCCTTAATTTTCCACCCTTCTAAGTGGCATAGTTTCTCCTATTTAAAATGGGAGTATAACCATTTTAGTTTTATAATTAATTATACGTTACTGGCAATCGTGAGATAAAAAAAAAATACTTTTTTACACGTGTGATTGTACTAAAAAAAAAATTATTTCTCATACTCTTGATCCTTTTGCCTTGAAATGTTCGTGTATAAAATATCAGCTTTGTGACTTTGCTGGATAAGTTATCGAAAAAAAGTGATTATGACAGATAGACGGACACATGACGAGTTCCTAGTTTGGCTACGGCTCCCTAAAAACGAGTTATACACTAGACACTTAAAATAATAACGCCTATACTCAACATCCGGTTGGTCCTGTTACGCATAGGGCAGCTCTACTAAGTACATCAAATTAGACGCAACCACCGCTACTAAACGATGGCATGTTATTGTTTCAAATCAAATCACTCGGAGCGATGCAGTTAAAGGATGAACACGTGTGATGCGTTGCAAGAGGTTGCGCGGGCGGCCGGGAGGGGTGCCCAGTCGTGTGCAGTGGACCACTCGGCGTCGCACAAGGTCAAGGAGAATGATTAACAACGAAAATACAGCAAAACAAACGGCGGCGGCGCGGGGCACGAGCGGGGCCGGCGCGCCGCGGCACCGGCACGCAGTCAGCACAGCGACGCCGCCCGCACCGGCCGCGCGTCCTGCCGCCGCGACCGACGCACTATAAAATCGATGCACGATCCGCAACCGGCATTCTACGTCAAATCAAATCATACTCCGTAACCTCGATGGTAACCCAGCACGGCCGCGTGACGGCCCCCTTGACACTCGTGATTGTGATGCATCACGTCTGTAGCCAAACAAGACTTTACAGATTAAGAAATTTGCGCTGATGATCGTGTTCCTATTAAAGACATCATTTGAAATTACCGGTTTAGTCGCATTTGTTTTTTTTATAATACAAGAATACCAAAAATCATAGCGTAAAACGTGATCTTACGACGCTGAGTTAAGTGTGTGAAAACAAGCATAAATACGTATTTAGAATATGTTATGATTGTGATACGTAGCAGGCAAGGAGTTGGTAAACTAGCTATAGTTTTTACACAACGTGACATTTAGTGGAGGAAATACATAATACCTTCTTATACATATATCTCTATTTGTAAACTAAATATAATAGTCTAAGAAAACAGCTCCATTCTTTCAGTCTATAAACTTATGGTCGACCAATTGTGTAATGTTTATAAAGTTACGCATTCAAAATTTTAGATATAAAACCAAAAAAAAAATTAAAACAGGACTTGATAACAATATCAATCAACTTTAAAGTAATAATAATTAACAGGTGTTGTGCAATCCATTATTGAACTTTTGTGGGTTCATCTGCTTCCAATCAAATGTTATAGGTATTTTTAGTCTTATATGTCTAAAGTCTAAATAATACATATATACATAACTACATATAAATAACAAGAAAACCCAGTAGAGCTTTTGCTAAAAACAATCGGCGGCAATCGGATAGAAAGGCGTTAAAGACTATTGATGACAAGATTTTAGAAAACTGACAAACATTGTAGCTAATACAAAAACAGCATTAAAGCAGGACTTGGCTCTCGTTACCATTTTGCGTATCAATTCGAAAGCGAGAGAAGCGACTCCATAAATTCTTGCAGTCATTAAATAGCGCAGTGGCAAAGCAACTCTACAATATATTGAGAATTTTATCAGAGACACCTATTGGTACTGCTTTATCTGTCATCAGTCGCAAAGAACGTCGCAAGGTTGCAAGTGTGTTGACATTAATGTTTTTAATGCATTTATCTCTGCTGTATCAGTACTAGGCGCTGAATTTCCATTCGCACCTCGTCTTTGTATCGTTTAAAGATTACTCCTTCCGATAGCCTGACGTCAGGGTGATGTAATAGGCAGCCAAAACCGTGCCAAAACAAAGTCTGATGGGTCCTCGGTACCTACTGATCGTCACTCTCATGACACTGAACCAAAATTAAAATGGGTGTGATCCATGTATGACAGTGATTGTGGGTCCATGACACAATCTCCAGGCGTTAAGAAAATAAAATTCTTATTCTGTTCCAAGTTACACGACAGTCTAATGTTTTTACTATTTTACTCGTAGTTGCCACGCTTGCACTTTTTGTAGTAGCAGAGACGTGCAGAGACTACTTCCTAATTACAGGACTAACTGCTCGGCACGATCATGGTAGTGTCACCTTACATCAGAACATTAAAGCCAAGTACCTAGCAGTACATTTCTTGCGTTTCGGTTGGTCAACAAGTGTACCGGAGGCTCAAATACCCCTCTTTCATTTTTCTTTTAGACTCCTTGGATATTGCATGTGTCGATGACTTGTTTTCCTCCTATAAAACAAAAGGAGATTATCTACCTTAGCATGATTTGCTTGGCTGGTTCTGGTTTCCCGATTCTTAAAAAAGTACGCCGATCTCTTGTTCTGAAGGCCTCTTCGATTTATCAAAGATTGATGAGCGTGAGGATCATAAGTTTTGAACTCTTACTTAAAATCGCGGAACATGTAAAGAGGTTAAATCGGTACTGCAGCTTTTAAGTTGCCTCATTGCGCAGATTCTTTTGATCGACCAATCTAGTTACATCCTGTATTGTATCGCTTGATATAATTATTCTTCTCAGATGTTCTAATCAGAGGTGTTATTCCTACTTGTCTCACGATCGTTAAAGAGGAACTTGTTCGTTTGCTTTGACAAGAATGCCTTCATCTTCAGACTTTACAATTAAGCATCAAATAAGTACTGATAAAACTGTCTTGATAATTACTTATTAACCAATGAGTTCGAAATACCGATTTTTCGAAATCCATAATGTATTATAAATCTATAAAGTTTTTTTGATGTATGAAATTGAAACCTAAAGGTCGTAACCCATTACGTTCATATGGCATAATGGACTACTCTCATAAGTTCATAAACCGTAATGGTTGAAAGATTTCGGACGAATGGATTTTAGTTTTCTGCATTTTTAAACAAAATCCTTAATGTCCATTAACTCCATTAGTTAGATTTGCAACGAGCATTTAATAGCTTGTTTTTTGTTCTGCGTGTCTAAATATGACCCCTTACAATGCATACCACATAATTTACACAATTCGCGATGTTCACTTTAACTCTATTTAAAATTTTATAGAGCAGTTGTTCAAGACGATTGTATCATTGTCAAGGTCTTCTGCTTTATTAGAATTCATTGCCGCCCTCATGAGAACTCACTTTTGGAATACTAATACGTTACTTAATTTTGTTTAACAAGACAGTCGCTTCCTTTAAATTTGTTTTTCAACATGTTTTACCTAAAGAAAGAGAGAAGACAGATAGAGTAAATATTTCATATAAGTAGTCTTATAGTGTAGAGTAGGTAATTTTCACTATTTACTTGCTAAAATCTTGATCATAATTGAAAACCACACAGATAGTCCTGTAATTAAGCCGATCCACACTTTGAAATAATGAAAATTTAATGTTTATGGTATTATGGCTTCTTAAGAGTACATAAAATGCAGTATGTAAATATATCTACGTGTTTACAATTGCTTGGATCTCCTTGGTGTTGCGGGTGTCTATAGACGGTAGTGATTACTTACCATCAGGTGACCCACTTGCTTGTTTCCTTCCTATTGTACAAAAAAAATCTAGGATAGCTATAATAGCTCATATATATTTTAAGCTGTTTAAAATTATATGAGTCGCATTATTGTCCAGAAATGGGTAACTTAAACATTTCCATATATGGAACAAAACATGCAGGTAAAGAATATTATTACCATCAGCGGTGTTAGTTGAGCATGCATTGCTAGTATTGCTACATAAATCGGATCTCTTAATAGAGATCCGATCTTTAAGGTTTGTTAGACACATTCTTTGTTGAAATAAAACATATATATGTATATGTATATCAACGCATGCCATATCACACTTTCTTTGAAAAATGTTCGGCGTAGAATGTAGATTCCAATTCACTTAATTCATTCTAAGTTAGCTATTTATTGAGTAAATTTCAGATGAAGTTTTGTAATAAAGACTTGTACTTACATCAAAAGATTTAAGTATCTGCGAATTTTAAGGTTTCACATTTCGCGATCGAGCTAAGAAATAAGGTCAGCGGGATTGTCTCTATTTATAGACATTTAATATAACGTATTCCGCAATGCCAATGCATTGGAGCAATTGGAGCTAACACTCAATAGTCTGAGCTCCATCCTATGCCTCTGTTGATGTTTGTAAACGGAATGTGGCAATTTGTGAAGTTGTTCATAGCGTGAGTGGCGTCACGCCGCGGCATTGCTCGTCGGTGGTCACGGCCAAGGCCTTCCGCCAGTTCGCTGCGATCGTTACATAACTGCCGGTCGAAAAATAGGTTATCATTCATTAAAACTATAACATCGTATATCTACATTATGCTCTGTCGCACTGCCAAAAGTGCCAGAGAAATTGTAAAGATGATTGTTATAGTACTGATTCACTAAAGCTTTTGACCCCATCAATACTTTGCAATGCAAATAGCTAATAATGGGGGACTGATTGGGAGGTGCGCAAACAGATCAAAATGCCGATCTCGTGCAAACAATAGATCGTTGTTTTAAATTGGTTGGTCCACGATGTTTATAATATTTTGACCTCCGTAGGTTACATTCCTGCGTACCCAAAATTATCAAACAAGTACCTAGTGAACATTGAGCGCATCTCTGTATCGAAGTCGGAGGAGCATTGTTTCGGAGCGAGTTCCGGTTGCGCTCCCCGCGCCCCGGCCTCCGTGCTGTCCGGCGCAGTGGCCAGCAGCCACGGCTCTGCGATCTCGTATTAACAAAGTGCAAATAAAAAAACACCTGTAGTCGTCAGCGAATCGCCAAGGTCGCGAGCCCCTCCGGCCCCGCGGCGCTTCTCTGCGTTCCGTTTACCCATATCTCGCGGCGAGTGCACGCGGCGCGCCGCCCCCGCGGCTTGACTCACCGCACCCACTACCCGCGCACACGCCCGCTGCGCCGATCACTGAATACCTATCTATCTCTCCAGGTCAAGTCTAGGACGATCGCTTGGCTGGTTTCTACGTGCTATGTTGGCATTTCTACTTAACGCCGCATTATGCCTCAGCAGAATGGGAGGTCATATCGCAGCCCCGCAGCTTATCTTCTAGACCTAATCTAATTCTTGACCTACATCCCAAGCCCAACTCAACTAGAAGATACAAATAAGGCTATTTTCCGAAGAAGCAATCATTGTTACTTTACGTATCTAAAAACGGAATAGTTTACATATAAATAGCATACAGGACAGCTTGTTGAAAGTGAAAAGGAAAGTGTACGCGAGCGACTCCGATAAGGCGGTGTGCGCTCGCGTCGCAATTGTCAATGTTAATTGTAACTGGCGGGCGCGCGTCAGTCAAGGTCGGCGTGGATTGATCGCCGTACAGCCATGCACCAGCGCAGACGAGAGTGGGACGGCAGCCGTGCCTCGCTCCACATGCACGTATGCATTTAATGCACTTCGCGCGGAGTAACGAAAGTGTAGGAAAGTGGAAGCATTCCTCGCTCCCACCGTAAATTGCTCTACGTTCCGTGCATGCTTCGTAACTATCTAAATTTCGCATCCTTCGTTATTCTTTAAACTATGTATTTGCTAATTTTGATAGCTGATATGTGCTAGAACAGTGGAACTGTATTAGTTTAATCGTCTATAATCTTGAAATGATCTAGTTCTGTATCGATAAACATTGCGTTAATAGCGTCTATTTCGCAATGTTTTGATGGTTCGTTGTGTATTTTCTTTGTTTTTTTTTGTGGCCAGTAGTGTTGATGGTCGCTGAGTCATTAGTGCGGCGATTTCCTTTGTGTAGCTGTAGCACATCAATACAAGTAGGATTGTACTTAAATGTAATGGCTCAATATTCATTTTGTTTCGTGCGTGGAGGTGATGGCGTAGCAATCAACTGAAGCTTTTGTCGCATTAATGGCGTGTTCGCTTTGACTGGAATTATTGATTAGTTACGAAATTCCTAACTCTTATAATACTTACTTACCACACGTAGGCGCACGTCACGCGCCCACGTACCTTTTCTCCTAAGAGAATTTCTTCCCACAAGGAGAGCTATCAATTTCATACAGTGTGGATCGTCAAGGATACCTACCTTGATTGACAGGTTCGGTTAATGTAGTCCCCGGCCCAAGTATCAATATCAACATAAAAAGCATATAGATTTGTATTGGGATAAGTACATTATGTTGAATTAAGCGTAAATAAACCCCGACTAGGTACTATGTAATATAAGAGACTCTTCATCCATCCATTAACGCCTATAGAAATATGCTACAGATATAGTTTCACTTCTATTGTTGATTTATGAATTCGATTAGAGACGTTGTTTGTTGAGTTAAGTTACATACATAAATGGTAAATCGCTTTGGTAGATTTCAATAGAAAAGCTTTTAAGAAATTACTTCGCTGCATAGTTTAACTCGGATTGTAACAGTAAAAGTAAACAAGTCCATTGTTGAGATCGAAATTAATTAAACCCAAATAATCTGAGAAGGCTTGCTTGTTCCAAATGTTGTCGTTTTGTATTAAACTCCATATTTCTCTAGCAAGGCATGTATTAAGCGGCTAATTTATATTTAACATATATGTATTTTTGTTATTGTTATTATCACTTACTCATCGTCGCACACTTTCGCACAAAACCCTCGGCGACGCGACATCTGTGATATCATTGGATTAGATTTTCTGCCCACGCCTATTTGTTAAGCTCTTGTACCCTTCCAGTTACGTAAAATATAGTAAACATGTTCTCCAAGTACCTATATAGTTTGGAGAACATACTTTGTAAATTTTCGTTTATATTCTTGCAAGCTTGCTCTTGCCCGCGACTTTGCCTGCATAGAATTGGTTTTTTTGCTATCCTGCGGGAACATTTAGTCTATTTAAAATCCTCGATATGAAAACTATTATCTTGAAAATTTACATCAGGATCTGTACAGCCGTTATGTCGTGAAGCGGTAACAGGGTTTTCTCACATTTATAAAATGGTTATGGATGGATATAATCTATACTTAATATGTTATAAAAAGAGAACTCCTGACTGACTGATGATCCACCACCGTACCGCTGAAACTACTAAGTAATGCCGGAAACGCGAAACTTGGTCAATTGTTTTTATTTTATTACAAAAGACAATTTAAGAGAAAGCGATAAAATAAAGGTTTAAAAACGCAACCCTTGAAGGATTCCAAAAGGGTTTGAAGTTTTGTCCTCTATTTTTGATGTTTACAATATGATCACTGGCATTTAAGCTGATACTTGAACAACAAGTGTTTTACTTAGTAATTTTATAAAATCAACTGTCAGGGGTTTAAAAATAGGCTTTGGTATTTCGTATCTACAGATTGGTATATAGTATATAAAGCACTGCTTTTGAAGTTAGAGACATTAAAGTTGATATTTAGGGTTCTGCTTAAAACATACAAACTAACGTGTTTTAGCAATCGTAGAAGGTCAACCCGTCAGAGAAGAAAAATAGGGTCTGTAACTCTGGTTCTGAAAATCTGAAATCTGAAAATTAATGCTAGACATATTGATGTTGGTATTAAGGCTACTGTATACAAGCGTAACAAAATATCAGGTACGGTCTCAGACAGTCAACCCGACGGATCTCAAAACAATTGTCATATACTATCATGTCATATATCTATTATTCGGAGTTTGTGGTCAACCCCTACGGCGGGTGACAGTTCCTTCCGCACGGGATAGTAACACTGAACAAACCTATTAAATGTGATCAAAGCGAGAGCGGGAAGCTAATGGATTTATTAAACTCTACCATTTGGAAAACGAAATAACAAATTGTAGAGCATTAAATAATAATACATGGTTCGATGCGAAAAATTAATTTGTTGATAAACTGCCTCCGTCGTAAATACTTCGGGCACCCTCTCTTTTCCTTGCCGGATGCCAGATGGATTATTATACACAACAAAAAAACTATGGGGACACGTGGATTCGGATATGTGCGCATCAGCCAAGGACACGCATATGTGTTTAAGCAAACAAAGTGGAACATTGTCGGGGCATGTGGGGTGTCTACCAAAATTTCAAATGGTCGACTTGTTTGATAAAATCGCAGCTAATAATCTAATCCTTTTATTTCCCAGAAATAACGACAATTTCTTCAAAATACGCGGTTAATTTTATGTATTAGTATCCTGACTTATACTTCAAATCGACATAGAAAATCAACAGACTAGCTTCGATTATGGAATTAGTTTGAATTCGTAATGGCTTGTTTTTATACAAATAGAGACGGCTAGGCATGAAACGACTTAGATTGGATTCTATCTGTTGAGTGACATAGCGTAAATTTTTGTATGATAGAGGCTAACGCAGGGAGCTCGGTTCATGAGTGACGTAAAACTTAATTACAGAAACACGCAGCAGCCACGATCACGAAGGCCAACGGCTAACAACTACAATTATTCAGATGATTCCTATTCAAACACGATAACTATAAAATATTTTATATTATCTAGCTTAATTTGGTATCATTTGCAGGTTAATAGAAAAAATGCGATTATACAACTCGTTTTCCGACATTAAATCAGATTTATTCACGTATGATTGTATGCGGACCTTGAGCGGGCCCGGCGAGACCTTCACGCCGGTAACCGCGCGGAAGTTGACGGGTACATTTTTTTGTCAATTTTGCGCTCGTTGAATTTTAGCGCGCACTACTTAGTCACTGGTTAAGCATTGATGGCGTGCGATACGAGGCATTGTTGACGCGTCAACTTGCACTGTGATCTTATCGCGCCGCGCGGACTTGTGTGGTGCAATAACAATCGCTATCACAATGTCACAACGACTCTTGCTTTGTCCCAGGGCGCCGTGATGCGCCGTGTTGCATATCTCAGTCGTCGCTCACTCGCTCTCGCATGTATTTGGAATTCTAGATGTCATAATTCATAATTCACGAGTGTCTCTTAAATGTATGTAGGGCTTCGTGGAGCCGTTTGTTGGACGTGCGCATAAGTAGGTACGTGTTTAGTGCTGTGCAGTGATAGTGATGCGAGTATGGTAGTTCGTGGTCATGTCAAGTGTGGCGAAGAAAGACAAGCCGACGATGTCGGTGACGGCGCTGATCAACTGGGCGCGGCCGGCGCCGCCGGGCCCGCCGCAGCCGCAGTCCCCAGCGCCCGCCGCCATGCTGCAGCAGCTGCCGACGCAGTCGATGCAGATGTTGAACCATATACCAACTGTGGACTGCTCGCTCGATATGCAATGTAATTTTATTTTTGCATCTAGGAGCTACATGTTTCCAATGATAAATAAATGGGAAAGGATAATATGGTCAAAAATATTTGAACCGCTGCGTTCAATTGGGTTTACATGTTTTTAAGCATCTTATCTGTTTTGATTCTTATATGAGAGGTAGAAATGATCTGCCAACTTTAGTGCATAGTGGGTATACTTTTTCCATTACAGGTAAATTATATAACGATGTTGACATCTTCCAAGAATCCTATAAATACATTTCGTAGTTGCTAGTTTAACAAATTAATTTAAATTAACTTATTTTGTAAATGTTACTGCTGCACGCTGTCGAGTCATGAATGGACTTTAACTAATTTGCTCCTTATAGTTAAAGACTTATCACAGAAAAGTGTAGGTAATCGTCTGTCAAAATTAGTTCACTCTACGTATTCAGCTTTACTCTACTTTAAAATATATTTTAATTGTGCGTGCGTACCAATTTTAATTCTGAGCCGCATTATAATTCTGTCGCAATAAGTCGTCGTTGTCGAATTATGGTATTTTTTGTTAAAAGCCATTGGTTTAATTGACTAAATCTAAGTCATAATGACGTTAGTTACATTTATTGTGAAAGGTTCTTCAGTGGCTCGGGTAGAGACTTAACAAACATTTTTTATTTCTGTCAGACAAAAATAAAAATAGAACTTATAGTGTCACAGAAGCCAATTCTTTGACTGTACCTACTTCTTATTTTTTAATGAAACATCTTAACGATATGAGCACGGCACAAACAAACCAATGAATACATCGAGAAATCAATAGGGCCACGTGATGTGGCTCAAATTAGTTAACAACTTCCATTCATCAACCAAATTCTCTGAAGGTACCATTAACTAATTCAAACCAATTTTAGCTATTCGGAGATTTCAAAATAGGCAAGTAGTTCAGGTACCTACCTAATTCTCTTGGCTCTTTTCATGTCGGTGCTAAAATTGTTTTATGTTCCTACCTTCGGATCGATCTCCCAATACAGAGGTTACACTTTCACGTAAGATAATTATCTGAAAACGTTCAATTCAATTGTTACGAGCCAGACATGTCGTTCAGTTTCATGCTTCGTTTCTTACAGACTTGCACATGCATTGAGTTAAGGGCATTTCGACGAAGATTTATTTTAAAACAATTGAGATATTTTTCTTGGCAAGGCACAAGAGTATAGCTAGGGTGATGGGTAGGGTAATGTTTACAGGATTACAAAAATATTACAACTTGTGCACTGACTAACGTGAACAACATACTTGGCATGTAGAGTCTATGTATTTCAAAGGGCTGCGGAATGGAGAGTATGTTAGTAGTAAACTTTTTATTAGATTAAACGATTTTTACCTTATGGAATTTGTTCTCATCACTGCCAATTAAATGACAATTTAGTGGGTGGCACTGACGGGATGTTTCTCGTTCTTAATTTAAATGCGTATTAGTTAATTGCGCGGTACGTGTAGGTAACAATTTACACGCGATAATCGTTCCGCGGGAGAGAAAATTGTAATTGCATTTGTGTTAAATCTCTTTGAACTAAAACTCCATTACCAAGTTAATTTGAGTTGTTTTCGCTTTGGAAATAATATGTTGAACGGTTGATGATGTTGGTTTAAATTATGTGATAATTATGTGTGTGATATGATCTCTATTCTACATCAATCAAGATTCAACATAAACGATATAGAAAAGAAAGTATTTTTTTATATAATGCTGTTTGCTACCAATTGTCATGTGAATTTGTTATACAATTTTTGGGTAGTAAACTTTCATCTTATATATTATTTGCTTTCAGTAAACGATTAACCAATAATGGTTAAAAATATTCAATGCAATACGCATTCAACTGAAGTTTTATTACTAGTATCGGTATCGTTTTTATTCTTGCAACCCATTAAAATAATTAATTAATAGGGCATACGGAGAAAATATTCACCACATCGTTAAATTTTAGGTTAATCGAAGACACTGTAGAAATGGTTCAGTAAATCGTAGGACTGTGCTATGCACCTAGCACGAATCGTCAAGATACGTAACTCGCTACGTAACTCAGTGCCTCCCTCTCTTACTGGGCTAGTTAGAATGAGACGCACTGAGTTATGTAGCGAGTTAAGCGAGGTGATTGATGCCAGGTGTACTGTTCTCTTACTGCAAAGACAATTCTCAAGCCGTTTGTGTATGGACAAAGGAGGGTGGAAGAACAAACTACCTATACCAAAATGTTGGTCTTTTCCACGCCACGTCAAGAACAAAAGTCATTTATGTATATCTCAAGCTTTTAGAAGGAATTAAGTTAAACCTACAGCGAATGCACATGGCATGGGTCGTTTTTATGCTTTACGCGCTGGCGAATATAATTATTCATCATTGGCGTTCAATCTATGGTGGTATTAAAAGGGATAATCATCCCTCCTTAAACACATTTTTTATAAATCTAGAATCGCAAAGGGTAGGTCTAAGCACTATAAAAACGAAGTAGAGGAAATATCGCCTCTTAGTTAAGCAAATGCACGATCGACGAAGGATAAGAAGCAAAGCAATACCTACCGTTTATAAATATCTAAAATTTATGTGTTTCTCACTTTTAGAAACTGGAGTTACAATTGTGGCATATCAAAATGAAGTAAATACGAGTCATATGGCTAGAATTGGATTACTTGTTGGAATGAGCTGATTTATCCATTCTACAAATAGAAAACTAAATGTACCCACCCAACACATATTACATTTTTTAATCTTCTGTAAAATTACTATCGAATATTAGTCGTTGCGTTGTGCCATGTTTGTTTGTTAAAGTAATATGAACTTTCATAAAAAATATGTAAACCCACCCAACTTAATAAGACTTCGCATTTTATTACTTAGAAACTTAATTCTGACTTTTTTCTCGGAACATCTTAATTTTATTTATACTTCGCTTTATTATATTATTATCAGCATGTGCCTCTTATTTTTGTTAACATCGTTTGATATTAGATTTCCCTGAGCCGCCCTGCCGCGAATAAACAAATTATTTCGTCCGTAGTCTCCTCTGTCGTGGGCGGGCGGTTCTACGGTTCTCGAGCAATATTCTAATATTCCAACGAAACGGAATCATTTGAGCCGCTCCATAAATTTTCACCTTAATTTTTATTAGTATTTCCATGAATGCTCATTGTTTGCGCTATTTTCAGTCCTGGCAACTTTCTGCTAAAAATGTACAAGAAGAAATTTTACATTTCTTATACTATATCTAGACAGTATGTCGTACGTATGTAGAACGTACGACGAGTATTCGTCTGCTAGTTTCTACTACCTGTTCATTGGTGGAAGATATGAACAACCATTTAGGACTGGACAGGCCAGTAAGTAAAAAGAGAATTTTTAGATTTAATTAAACACGGTCGTATGATTTTCGAAATATCAGATTTTTTCAGTTTGGGAAATGTCATACCTCAACCTGACTTTAAGTTAGTATTTCATTGCAGTGACAGTAATATTAATAATTTTAGGGTTTGATTATGCCAAATAAATTCTTAGAAGTGACAAGTTGTATAATAATAATATTACAACATTTCCCGCTATCGCTAATTATGTAATTTTTACGTCCCGCCCCGATTTGCGTTTAATTGAACACGTGGCTATAACATGACGCTAAAGCTTAATTTATGCGTATGGGCGTCTCGTTCTTATGACACTAGTTACACAGATCCGCTAGAAGTGATGATTTAAACTTGGGCGGTCATTTTAGGGCTGCTGTAGGTATACACCATTTATTAATGCCCGGTATTGGAAAGCCTACTTGCAAGCGATAGTGAAATCAATGATCCTTGCCAAAATGGTGACAGCTAGCTTTTCACCAATTCCCAATTTTAATTTTAATCACAACTCTCATTCAAAATTCGGATTGGACGGAACTTGCTCATTGTACAAGTAATGCTATACACCTTAGATCTTTTTTTGAACAAACAAAGCTATGGTAAAAGGCATCTATTTGTATTGTGGTTTCCTTTCTAATGCGCTTTGAAACGAGGGGTGTGTGTTTATTCCCCTTTTTGTGCTCCATTCTGCATCCCTCAGACACATGGACGCGTTTTGTTGGTTCTTTTGCCGGCACCGATACATTTTTTACTCCTTTTCTAAATTTTATTTGTTTTGCACAGATAAACTTACCTGTCGCTTGCTCGCTCCACATATTTTAAAATGGTCGTTGTTCATCCAACCTTTTAAATTGCGTGTTTTAGTTGGGCACGGTAAATTTGTAATTGTAGGAGCTCCATTTGATAGTGTTATTTATTTATTTAGTTAGAGTTCGTTACTTACTTATTAAACTTTTCTGCACGTTATAAATACTGAAAATTACGGCTTATTGTCGAATTATGGCATTTTCTACCAGGCATCTATCTACTTAGCCAATTATTAATCTGCAACTGTACCTGAATATATTTGATAAAATGTAGAGCTAGTATATCGTTTGAAAAAGTAAACATCTTCAATAAATAAATAAAACAGGCACATGCGATGCCATCACTCTAGTTCCAAAAAATACGAAAAACTTTTAATATTTAAAATTTAATTTGACCAAAGTTTGACCAAAATTGAACATTTACATCTGTCGACCTTTTTGGTTGAGTAACTTCGTTAGACGTCGTAAACTGCGTCTCGGCTATCCCGTTTAGAACTATTCCTATGCTAAGTACTCTAAGAAATGAGCCCTGAGAATCATAAATATATACCCTCCCTTCTGTCGGTAGAACACATACATACACAAAATTAGCTAAATAAGGCTGTAGGCTGGCTTGCCGTATTTACTTTTCATGATGACTGATTATTTTCTGATATCATATTTAATCCGATAAGGCCTTGTCAATGTGCCCTTACCATTAAAATTCAAATTGAAAATTGCATTCCGCTTTTATGAATATGACAAATATTGTATTGCAATACGTGAGTAATGTCTATATTGACATTGGCGTAGTTAGAGATTATTGTCTTCAGTCGTCCAGCTGAACTAATCACAGTCATTTAAGAAGCGCGCTCACTGTAATCGCGATTACAGTTGATGCCTAGTAATCTACTTAACAATTCAATACTGTAAATTTTTCTAGCGTGGGCGATGCTCACTGTTAAGAAAGGGATAGTGCCATTTTCAGAAATATAAATATATATATTTTTAAATATGGTATTAAATAAGCGTTACATTTATATCAATTCTGTATATCTTGCTAGGAACTTGTATTTCTAATGTTAAGTAAACAAAACATTGACATTACTTGTTGTTACAGGGCTTAATCTGGAACCTGGGTTCATGTCGCCCATGTCACCTCCTGAGATGAAGCCGGACACCGCCATGCTTGATGGCCTTCGAGACGACGCTACTTCACCGCCCAACTTCAAGAACTACCCTCCCAATCACCCGTTGAGTGGGTCCAAGCATCTATGCTCCATATGCGGCGATAGGGCGTCTGGAAAGCACTATGGGGTGTACAGGTAAGGATGCTAAAATATTTATGTCCTACCGCCGTTTTTGCTCAGAAACATTTGAGCGCTCGTTTCTTTTTTAAATTTTTATATGACTAATCGTTAGTAATTAACGATGTAAGTGGCACTTAATGTCTCTGAGCACGGCGGTTTGCCTTTCGTAACTGATGCGAATCGTCACCAAGATAAAAACTTGAGTATTTGTCCTTGGCCAAAAGTAAAAAACGTTTGCATAAAACGAGATTAAGGTAATTTGTATTTAAATAAGAACAATAACAGTCATGCATAATATTGTGATTCCACGAGACCAGAGGCGTAGCGCTGAGTTACATTGTTTCGGGTTTATTTCGCCACTTCAGCACTGGTGCCAAAAGTATTGCCTAGGCCCAACCCAGGACCTTGGCAATACTATAATACCATTAATACCATACTGTTATAATAGGGTGGTGTCTTCTGATTTTGAGCACCTCATTTACTTTGATAAATTTTAATTTGACTGTAATAACTAAGTAAAGTGATAATGATCTAGTTTACATACGTCCCACTCCTGGGCACATATAAAGGCAGGGCCACACCACACTGTCTGGAGACTGCTACAAAAAAAAACTGCGCTGAAATAGGTTCATCAATTTCGGAGGTTATAGACAGACAAAGGCTCCCTCTTTGGGTTGCGTCGAGGTTAAAAAGGCAGTTGAAAGCTAGCTAGCTCCAATTTAATTAAAAAAGTTAGGTAAGGCTAATTTGTGTTTCAAATTTAACAGATTATTTAGTTGTATCTTGTCATGCAATACTATTGTTTTCTGAGTATTGCAATTGACTTTAGGCATTTTAAAAGCAGTATCTAGTCTGTAACACAGGCTTAGTCATAATAAAGACAGAAATCATTCCGCAATAACCTTTAAAAAATCCTTAATCCACGCTCCTAACCGATACTGGCTCCAAAGTCTCTATAACGATACTTCTGCACGCCAGTAACTCTACAATGACCGGGCAACTTATCTTTATGTGCGTCCCTGTCTTATGGCTCTGGTCAGACAGAGACGCAGGAAGTGTAAAATTAAACCTGGCCCGCCATTTTAGGGCCGCTGGGCTCACCGTTTCCACCGCCATTAAATTTTAGAACTAAACTAGTCATATACGAGTCACTACGCTAAATAATCCCCACAGATAATTGATAATCACTATGAATCATTTGTTATGTACTGTACTTAATTGGTTAGGGCCTTATTGAACATATTATTTTAAAGATGTTTTTAAAACGACTGATGTCATGCACCTTTGTAATAAACAATATAGTGATGTAATGTAATATAACGAAAAAAACCTATTTAAATACCTATCTGTTTTTTATGTAAAAGTTTTACTGATCAATGGAAAAACCAGAACAGATCGGAATCCAGACAAACTTCGTCTTGACTAAATTACGTCTGTGGGTTAATATTGTGTAGATACATAGCTACTGTTTCAATATATCACCTGCACATAATACTCGTACCATCGGGTACTAACTTTGTGTAAGGTACATACCGATTAGCTATGCTAGATGGCCCTCACACACTCCTGTGTGAGTACCGAGTCCTGAAACGTGAACAAAGAAATTATTACCTCTCTTTTTCTTAGATCACTGATCGCCTGCGCGCAATTCGGTAAAGGGTCTGGCGTCCCATTACAGAAACGATATACATATAATTGGAGATGAGTAATGGATGCGCCTTGTTTGGTGAGATTCTTCCATTGTGATGAGTCTCGTCGGTCTTAAAAACAAACCTGTATCTCTAATGCAAACCTTTCCATACTACATTATACAACTACTTCGTCATCCTGAGTAATTAAATTATCCCAAGGTATGTAATTAAATGTTGACATCAAGACATAGTACTTAGAATATGATTATCGCAACGTTTAAGGGAAGCCCTCTATTTGTGTGTATATCTAAGCGAAAAACTAATTCATTTACATTTCTGCCTTGACGGACAATTAGAGGCTCTAATATCATAACAACATGTTTCATTACCCACCCACATAAATACACCTGATGAATGTCTTGTGTCAAGAATACATGTTTTAATTTTACGCAATTTCACTTTAATAATCGAGACGCTCTAATAAAAAGCCGGCTGAGCTTTGTAACATCCCTCTTAAAGCTAAGTGTGAGTAGATGTGAAATGAAAAGTGTAAATACAAGCCTGACATATACAGTTATATGACACAGCACCGACTTCGATGGCGGTCATTAGCAGCTAGACAAAACATTACATAAGGAGTTAGCGACGGATCATTAAAACGCAGTGGCGCGAACAATATAGGTGGGCCGTTTGGCACACGCTGCCGCTTCAGAATCCAGATACTGTCGCCTTTTTACGGAAAACGCTTGTTATGCTTGGCTATGTCTCATAAAACAAAATCACATGCAATATCACTCACGTTGTCATCGATAACATCGAGATGGTCCGTATAGATTAGATAAAAAAAACCGTTCGCCCATTTAGTTTTTCCTCAACGCCGTACCTACTTTAATATTCTGGAGTGCTCCCCTTCTTATCCAGTTTTCCGAGATCAGTGCGAAGATTAGGATGTCATTGAATAACAAAAAGACCTAAAGAATAACTTTAAATTTGTTATTCGGGCTTGAATAATTATCTTATTTATAACATGTTAACTTCACTGTTTCGCTTCAATTTCGATATAGGCGCATAATAGACACACCTAGGTTTGAAGCGTCGGTGTATTTTCTCGTAGTATTGCCTTATGTGGCTTTCACTTCAAATCAACAGTGGATAGATAGGTACTCATCCAGCTATGTTTGTAGCTTTTACAGCGATACTCGGCACCGTCTAGACTAGACACCTCAGACAGCTGTGTACATGTACCTGAATAGATAAATTGCAATATAGGTATGGCGTATAAAATGATAATGGGTTATGGCATGCGCAAAATTAAAGATTTTACACCTTGTTATTATTCTTTTAACGCTTTAATGGAATCGCTCGCGTGGGAGGCTCCACAACGCAACATATTTGTTTCGAACAACTTCTACTTTATAGAATCTCAACTTATACATTATTAAAGCAATTTACAATTCTATCGACCGTCGGCCGCCTGTAATGCCATGCATGAGACATTTTCTTTTCACCTTGAGAATTTTTTACGTTGACATTCATGTCGTCGGGGGCAGGTAGTTAAAGTTTTGATGGAACTGTAATTTACATTCCCCTTTAAAAGATTTGCGCTATAAAATAATCAAACGATCCTTTAAAGTAATTCTCTCTCGTCATAAAAGTTGAAGCAATAAATCAAGCGATAACTCCCTGCACAATAACGACTGATGCAATTAATGCAATGTTATATTATTTCTGTAAAATTAAAACATTCTTAATCAGTAGGTATGTTGCGTTAATTGATTGGTATTTTGTGCAAAAATAAATGGTATCGCATTGTGTTCTATTTGCGTACCATCAGTAACTAGCTCTGAGCGAGGACCGATCCGATAAACACCATACGCGGCGCGGCTCAATCATCTGAAAATAGTAGCAATTTCTTTCTTACGCACGCCACGGCACGTTCGACCTTCCGAAGTATTATCCTAATTGACTGATTATTTATGGATATTGATGCCAAGATACTATTACCTCTACGCTACGTACGATGGGGGCTGACCAGTTATCTCGCTTAGAGGCGCTACTTTCAAAAGAGATCTATTGAGATTGTTTTATCACTCGGGAAACGTTGACCTAGTTCTTAAAGAGAATTGACGCACCACACAGCATGAACGCATCAAAATTACAATGCACGTCATTTAAATAAATAAAAACCGGTCAAGAGCGACTCGGACTTGCGCGTCGAAGGTTTTAAACCACCACCTTAAGGCTTTCGAAAGACATATACCGCACTTTTTTAGGATTTGCATGGTTCTTTAATTTTGTGACGAATAAATTTTGTTTTGTTTTTTAAACTCTTACAAGCCTCTCACTACTAGGTACAAATATACCAAATTTCAGTTCGGTACGTTAAGCCGTCCCTGAGAAATAGAGTGGCGTCAGACAGACAGACCAACAGACAGCAAAGTGATTGTAAAAAAAAAGGTTTTTTTTCGTACGTACGTAACCTAAAATCGTAGGTATGCTGAACTCGTACTCGAACAGAAACTTGACAGCCACCCTCCATTGAGAATCGCGCCCTATGGAGTGGCACCTCAGAAAGTGGCACTCAGATTAGTCCCCTTTGTATGAATCAATTTGTATCAATTTAGTTTCCCTGATTTCTCTTCATGTCTAGTGAAGTTGGTACCTACGTCATTTCTCATATTAAATGTTGACTTGTCCAAGAAAAGTTATTTCGAAATCACACACATACATCGTAGAGCTTAAAAGAAATTGACACTACAAAACGAAATATACTGTAAATGTCGCACTGTTCTTTAACAAGTAAATGCTTAGAACGATTTACTACAAGGCTTAAAATCACATTTAAATCTTTGCACATTAACTATCCCAATTCTTAATTTTACTTCAAGAGAGAAATCCGTCTGTTCCATATAATTAATACCTAGTAAAATGCGTCTTAAAACAGGATAATAATGCAATGCTCCTTGAATGTGATGGAGAAAGTGAAATAACGTAAAAGAGAGTAGAGTTAAAATAGGTAGACCAGCAAGTAACCCATTCTGGACGAGTAGGAGTATAAATCTTTTATTTACCATTTCAGGATGACAGTTATTGTCGAACCATGTATAATGCTTTTCCCGATAGTAAAAGGAGTACTTGAGTTTAATTGGCATAAATCTCGACTACCCAGTGAACCGATTAAAGAGTCCCATTTTGATTTTAAGCTTTTTTTAAACGCCGTATGTGCACTGTTTTTTTATAATGCCTGCATTCTGCACAAAAAACCATGAACTCAAAGTGACTATTATTGTAAGCGATTAAGATAGTTTTTAAATGTTCTTGCAAAAAACCAAAATATATTAAATCAGTGTAAGTTAGTTCAAGTTGGTTTTTAAATTCACATAGGTATGATGCGAACTTATAGTTTGAATTTCAACTTTACTAAAGAGTTCTTTAGTAGAGCTGGATCAAATTTCGGTTAATAATTAAAAAAAACTAAATTACTGCCATTTGATCTTATAGAGATTTATAAAACCGAGCCTAACTGGTTTCTCTTGACGGATGCGATGGCATATTTGAGAAAAAACATAATCGCGCCAGTCTCCGTTTTTTTCATGAACATTGTGACATTTTAAAAGTTAATGATGGATACAATGTAGCCAGTTGCTAGTTGAAGTACGAATGGGCTGCCGCAAACGGGGTAGTAGTCATACTCTCACAAAACCGGTGTAAAGTAGTAGCTTGCTAGTGCGATTCGCACGGCGTGAGAGATTCCGATTTCCACAGACCTAAAAGCAGGCAACGGATCAGCAATAAAAAGACAGGACTCCTCCATTAACTTGGGTAAATGAAATCATTGAAGATTAATGCTCTTTTGGAATTACCTACCGCCCGCACACGTAAACTTGTTCAATTGGCAGTCGCACGTAGAGCGCGTGTGCCTCTATTTTTATCTCACAGCTTTTTTACGAATAACGCTATAACTATGACTACGTACCTATTCTCTAATGACCTAATCCCGTATTAGATGACTGTTATTGTGTATTTTGTATTTGACGTGTGTTCTGTAAAGTTCAATATTTACCCTATATCTATCTACCTCGGACTGAGTATAACAAGAGGTCAGTTAGTAAAACTAATTGCGAAAGGGGCTCGCGCACCGAGGGTTCTGTATCAATACGCAATAATTATATTTGTGTTACGACGGGTATTATTGATAAAAATGAATGCGTTTTGTTTCATTGAGTGGCGAGCCCGACTTACACTTAGCCGGTTTTTTATTATTTCTTCTTTGCTTTAGAGTTTTCACTATAATCATGCCAAGTTGGACGCTTTTCTGGTATTACTAATATATAAACATACTATTAAATGATTATTTGTTAAAGTCCATACTCTAGAACTTATTGTTATTCATTAGACTGAATATTTGGATCTTATATTTTTATCAATGTAGTTTTATGGCACCAGGTCCTAGTCTTTTTAGTATATATAGATGTTAAGCTGGTCCCATAATAACACGGGGAAGTAGGATAAAGGTACGAGTAACTAAATTCACGCCTAGTTAACAATTATGGTTGCTTATGCGCACGATGCGAAACCGGAATCCTTAAACCCGAAGAATTGTCTAAGTATGAAACATTTATATGGTTTATAACATTTATTTAAATATTTTTAATTAGACTGCGCTAATTACCTCGTAAAGTGTATTTTATAGACGTGCTAATGCTCAAATTCAAGTAAAAACCTCGCCCGAGCTACATTCTCGTTCCAATAATTTAAGTTGGGTTTTATAAAATCCTTTATTAATATGGACAGATTTAACATTCGTAAATGAGTTTAATTATGAACATTGCTCAACTGACATTTGGTCTACCAGATCTTCATGAAACTCCGCCCGTGTTGTAACGGAATAATCGGTAATGCGCGCGAGTCTTTTCGAGGACAGCTATATCCTACTCTCTAAATTATTACATGTATTAAGCGTCCAGTCATTTAATTCTCAGAAGTGAAAGTTTTTTCTTGATTATCATCAGCGTTCTTGCAAAACCTACGTCAATTCGAAGGCTTTAATGAAATCCAGTCGGCGACGGCCATGTCTGCATCTGAGCAATTTGTGGCGCGCAAAAAAGGATCGTATGTTGGACTGGAAGCTAACTATGCTATGAGTATTCCTCGTGCGCGATTAATCGAACGAATCAAATTCACACGCATTAATATATCCCATTCACGGTGCGTACCTACGATATTTAATTCTCTTCGTTTTGCATTGCCGGTTAAAACACGACTGCAGCAAAGCTAAAAACGAGGAAAAAGAGGATTTTGTGTTTTACTTGTATGTATAATAGGACTCCAACAAATGGAAAACACATGACGAAAGATAAAAATTAGCTATACCGCAGCCAAGACTCTTACCACAAATTACGGATGGGTAACAAAGAAGTAGAGCTTTATATGGAAACCGATTTCCGAACCCCAAATAT
Organism: Ditula angustiorana; assembly: GCA_963691745.1. Classification (NCBI taxonomy): domain Eukaryota; kingdom Metazoa; phylum Arthropoda; class Insecta; order Lepidoptera; family Tortricidae; genus Ditula; species Ditula angustiorana. The sequence goes on from OY829473.1 coordinate 6,978,361, forward strand.
GTTTTGCGCTTAGAAATCATTATATTTTATCAGGTTTGATTAACTCAGTTTTCTCATAGTTTTATTTCTTACAACATGTTTTCGTTTGAATAAGTAATTTCAGCGAATGGGTTTTTTCAAGAAACGCTCAACTTGATTACGTGACAACTGCACCGTACGCAATCAGTCCCAATTCCAACCCTCCTCAAACCGGAGCTGCAGAGGCGCTTAAATTATTTTAGGGCTCAATTTGTTTATTTGTTCGTTCAAAACTATGTTTGTAATCAAATATGAACTTTTTGTTAAGGATGGAAGCTTGTTTTTTTTTATTTCTGATTGGGTTCGGAGCTTATGGGCTAAGAAATTCGAGTCACTCTATCACGCGACGATCTTTGGCGCAAATTTTGTGTCAATCAAAGTTTTTATCGATGCCGCTGTGGTTATAAAATAATAGCTTAATTTTATCCTTCAGAGAGTAAAAATGACACTCTGAAAGCATCAATTATAAAATGTGTAATTGCGACTCAAGCATGGATGTCTGCTGAACCGCCCTTGAGAAAAATTTCACAGATGTCGAGGGAATTTTGTCGAAAAGGCCTGGCGACCACTTTTTACCAGAGACTGGTTTTATGAAAAGTTGTCGCCGATCTCCTTTTAGCGAAATTTCGTTGGCGACTTACAATCTTTAGATTGTTTTCTCGTAAATCGATTAAACCACTTCAGAATTACACCTAAACTAAATCCTCAACCCTCTTTCCAGCTGCGAAGGATGCAAGGGTTTCTTCAAGCGAACCGTCCGAAAGGACCTGACGTACGCTTGCCGAGAGGAGCGGAACTGTATCATAGACAAGCGGCAGAGGAACCGATGCCAATACTGCCGCTACCAGAAGTGTCTGGCGTGCGGTATGAAGCGGGAGGCGGTCCAGGAAGAACGCCAGCGGGCCGCTCGCGGAGCCGAGGACGCGCATCCGAGCAGCTCGGTGCAGGTAAGCGATGTACGTTCATCCACAATATCTTAATACTATAGTTTAACTGTAGTTTGTCAGTCCTTACTCCTGTGCATGTGATGTGAGAGCGGACCGCAAATTAGATTGGCTAGCACGCGTGCTAAATTTCACGGTTGTCGCTCTGTGCGTCTCGCTTCTACTAGACTAGTTAGAAAGGTACTGAACGACAAAGTGGATTGTCCTGTTAGCTATCCAGATGACGTAGGCATTACACTAGCTAGAGCACTACTCTTTGTTATTATGAAATACAACTTTAATGAGGCATGTCTCGCGTCAGTAGATATGAAGTCGCATTAGAATTATGTCAATAAGAACTGTCCCTTTGAAGTCTGATCTCGAACGTGAGGTGAATCTCGATAAACACGAGAATTGATGGTCTGATTTGCACCACGCTTTAATACATTTAAATGAAGCTGAGCTTAGAAACATCCGATTATAACTTGGTTATCCGTGATTTAAGCTTAAACTCATGTTATAATAAATTTTCAATAGAGGCCCAGTTTTAACATGTGTATAACATCTACGCATACATTTATAGCCAACATTTTTTCATCAATAAGTAGCAGGCGTTTTCGAGATATTATTTTATTTTTTCGTCCCACACAGGACGGTTTTTTTATTACTTTTTATCTCCGAAATACACGGTTGAATTCTGCCAACATCTAACAATCAATATACACTGCAGTGTTAACAGCCGAGAACCAAGCATAACACCTTTCGAATAAAAAAATGAAATCAATTCGCTGCCACACGCACGCACGCACACACACACACACACACACACACACACACACACACACACACACACACACACACACACACACACACACACACACACACACACACACACACACACACACACACACACACACACACACACACACACACACACACACACACACACACACACACACACGCCATTCAGATAGGAGACAAAGCTTCCAAAATTATAGCACTCCTCTTTTGCATTGCGGCTTAATAAAGAATTAACAATAGGAGTTATTGAACCTAGTTCAGAAGCAAATGAACTTGTCGATAAGAGCTTTCGACGTAAATATACTTATGGAGTTTCAAATCGGTTAGCGTTTGAACTGTTCGTTTTATTGACCTTATTCTTATTAAGATTGACATATGTAAGCTAAGTGATGTTAACATTTCTGTCATAATTATTTGCACTATGCAAACTGTTATGAATGTTATTATGTAACATTGATAGACACCATTAACTACTTGTCAATGGGATGGGACTCATTTATAAAATTATTACATTTGTAAAGTAATGTTGCAGCACGAATGAACTCGTTATTGTAAACACAAAGAAAAAAATACTCAAGGATTATTTATACACCACACATTTGTTTTGTCAACTGAGGTTAACTTTTTTCATTTTAATCCTTGTTCGTACGCTAATGTTTAGGAAAAGTATAATATGGGAATCTGGGTATCTTGGCACAGATATTTTGTACTCAAAAAGAGACCAACAATCGTGTTAGTGATATGTTGGTGTAGGAATAAATATTCCATTATTTATATTTATTTCCCCATATTATACAGTTATTTATTTATATTACAGTTTTATCAAGCCATTTCTCAAATATATCTAGGAAAAGTGGCTTCTGTGATACCGCCCGTCATGAGTGGTTCCCTTGGGATGAAAGCATCGTATTATTTTCTCCTAATAATTTTGTCGACGTTAATATGTTATGGCCGGTCCCTATATTCAAGTAGGTTTGTTTTCAGATTCAGATTCAGTTGCAGATAATTTATTGGTAATAAAAATATAATTATATTTTACCCACCAACAGTTAATTTTGACTCATTTTCTACGAAGGATTTGTCAATATTACAGCAGGCAGGAGAAATGATCCCTTAGTTATTTTAAAATAGGAACGCGGCATTAGTCACGAATAAGTAGCAAAAACATACATAGACTGCTAAAAACATAACCCTTCTTTGTGGCTTTGCCGTAGTCGGGTAAAAGAGACACTAAATATTTAGGGGCAGTTAAATTTCTTCCCCAGCCAGTGACAAAATCGCAGTACTTTGTTGGCTTGGTTATTTTTATTTTTTATTTCCATGCACTGTATGAAAATTTAAAAACTGTGAATTAAATAGGTAAAAAACACAAGTATATACCTACTTAAACTATAAATCACTAGAAATGGCCTATGTAGAGTTATGAAAACAGCATTTATTATTATTATCTGTCCTCTCTTATGCTTACTGCCTAAATTATTCTGTGCTAATAATTTATCACTTTAAACTACCTTGGGCAGTAAACGCTACAAAGGACGGATAAAAAACAAATGCTCTTTGCATCGCTGCTCTACATTGGCCATTTCTAGTTATTTATACTTTAGATTCAACTAATGTTTCTATTCATCGAATAGATAACGCTTACGAGAGGTGCGACCCCTTGTTTTTATGTTAAAATATGTAGGTAGTTGTAGTTTTCGTCGAACTCAAAGTCACCCTCAGAGCGAGAAATGTAGAGGCGGTTTTTGATCTAGCAAATTCTATTTCCGGAGCTTCTAAACGAATATGGTCAAGGTGATGTCATCTATTTAACGTACGTGCTCGTTTCTCGCGCATAAATTGCGTTCTCGTTTAATTGAAATAAACACTTCAATTGGACATTCAAGAATTGAAAATTACATTACAGGGCCTTTTCAAGGCGTGCAATTTTATTGGAGGGCGTGTTTTTTAATGTAGCTTTTATTATGATCGCTTACTCGACTGCCGTATGGTTATTCTATAATTATAAGAATATTATGGAACAATTTCCACCAATCGACTGAGTCCCTCACTAAGCAAAGCTTGTACTGTAATATCGGACAACGTACACATATATCGTAGTTTGACATATATACACGTATGTAAATAAGAACATACTTAAATACATAAAATATCCAAGACTGAGGTAGACACATGCTTTTTCATTATACAAACATTTTCCCCTTTCGGAAATAGAACCCGGGAACGTTATCTTCGTAGTCAGGATCACTAAGCAGGGTTATTCGGTCGTCGAAGAGACTCTTGTGAAAATGTTGTGTATAAAATCGACAGCTAGTGAGTCAATTAACTTCTCTTAGTGCAGAGGTTAAGATGCAGCCCCATTGGAGATCAACGGTTGAGAGTCTTAAGACAGAAGGGAAGGTGGCAACTGCCTCTCCTGGAGCTCTTAAGACAAGACAAATATTCTTGATTGAAAACGACACGAAAAATAGTTTACAAAAATTCCACTTAAAAATAACTAATCATAATGTTTTGTAGCCCTCGTTCAATGAATCCTCATAAAACTTCAACTAGGACACCAGCGCCTAGTTGGCGGTGTTTATAAACCACCTATTTTTTACTGATTCTTCGAACTTATGTATTCAGTATACAGCACAGTTCAGAAGCACTGTAATTCTAAAAGAAAGAAACAATTTCATACTCGTAAAGTTCTCCCAACAACTGTTTGTAATATTATAGTATCCAATTAAAATCTAACCCTGGAAGATGTTTTTGCTTTACTCACAATATTTAACACGTTTCTGTCCAGTGTATTCTTTTGTACGGCAAAATAGGGTTACCCTGGAGTCTAATCTATCTAATTAAATACATTTTATCTTAGGATATCCAATGGAAACCAAATGGTATGGTCTATACAAATGTAGCTGAACACTAAGAGGTTAAAAGCGATCGACGCAGAGTCTGTCTAACTCTCTTGACACTCGAGTCAATAAATTAAAGTGGACTTGAAATACTACATTTTGACCTGGGTACAGGGTACATACTGATTTCATTTCATTGAGACGATGCCCCAAGCGGGCAACTTGCAGGGGATTTTTATTTGTTATGTAAACTGTTATTATTTTCATTATTTATTTATTTTAAATGAACAAGCGAACTTACCAACCTCTTTTTACCAAAATATATTTTAATCCTTTCCTTTTTTTCTTAAATTCAGAAAATATTATAAAATATTTTCTTTAACTTAAATTGTTAACTGTGAAAATATGACACAAGTAGTTCGTGAGGCTTTAAAAAGACTCTGTTTACGCCGATGAAGATATTTCATATCATAAATCAAGATTCCCCTAATTATCTACAACATGAACTCTGGACCTGCGTCCTTCCCAATGAAAGTGTTAATTTATTACGTAGTTACTTACGCAATAGGTGGAAGTTTGGGTGTTCAAATCAGACTATTAATCCGCCATAATCGTAATCACATCGCATGGAATCTATAAAAAGTGTACCGATAAAAATGTCTTTCAAGAGTTGGGCGTCTGTTGGTAGAGAGATCGCAATGATTAAAAAATTATTTTATTTGAGTCGACAAGTTTTTGTCAAACAAAATGGACTTCGTAGTGCCCCCTTCTAATTACCAAAGATTTATAAACATGAAGTTATTGTTATCCAACCGATCTTAATTTTGTATATATTTTTTTTAATTTTACATTGTTAGTAACTAGAAACTTATCTGAAGTCAAATTATAAATTATACATATTAACAAATATGCAATTCTATTCTGTTAAGCAATCTTTGTTTACAATGACTATAAAAATACTAATTAGTATCTTCAGGTAAGCTTTAAGCTTATTATAATATTTATAATAGGTTATTCACCGATTGAAATATCACCGCAATAAATGGTGTTTTTTTAAGGTTCCGTACCCAAAGGGTAAAACGGGGGATCCTATTAGTAAAACTCCACTGTCTATCCGCCGTCCGTCCGTTTTTTGTTTACTTGTGTGAATCAATAAAGAGTATTTGTTGTTGTTGTTTGTTGTCCGTCTGTCACCAGGCTGTATCTCATGAACCATGAGAAATAGACAGTTGATGTATTTCTGTTGCCGCTATAACAACAAATACTAAAAAACAGAATAAAATAAATGTTTAAGGGGGCTCCCATACAACAAACCAGATTTTTTGCCTTTTTTATAAATAATGGTACGGAACCCTTCGTACGCGAGTCCGACTCTAACTTGGCCGGTTTTTTATAAACTTATATCGTGACAACGAAAAATATAGTCGACCAAGAAATTGCTTTACTACTTTTCGACCGTATTACTAAGAGATAAGAATTAAAAATGGCTGAGCAATTACTTTGTCGTCTATAAATACATCACAAAAAAATCACACCTAGAGATGTTAAAAAGTACTTCGGCTTTTGACGGCAAACATCCGAAATGTGATCGCTATCGATCGCAGATGTCGTATCTAAATCTATGCGACATCTTAAAGTAGAAGTAAGATGACATCATTTCTCGGCAAAAACCGAAGATCTTGTAAGCATTTCACAGAATAATATACCTAAGTTTTCGCTGCGCAGGAGCTGTCCATCGAGCGTCTGATGGAGATGGAGTCTCTGGTAGCTGATCCCAGCGAGGAGTTCCAGTTCCTGCGCGTGGGGCCCGACAGCAACGTGCCGCCGCGGTACCGCGCGCCCGTCTCTTCCCTCTGCCAGATAGGTAAACCATTCAACCCTTACAGCCATACACTGAGTTTACACTGGCCGAGACAGTGCATCTTCCCGCATACGCGTTAGGCAAACGAGCTAGATGGTGCCCTCTCTCGACAGGCATGTAGCACCGGCTTTTCACTAGAACAAGTGCGAGGAAAAAATTCAGCAGTGGGATCTATTAATTCTCCCTTCGTTCTTGCACAGTCCAGCAATCTCATTGCTCAAATGCAACGCTCTGTTTCCCTCGCTTAGCTCTTGGACAAAAGTTATCTTTAAGCGTGGATGGCTTCCACAGTCATTTAGACCTGTCAGATGAAGAACTATGCATTTTTACGTCAAAGTAACTAAAATACTTGAATATCCTGCTATACCAATATTCATGCATCCCTTTCGACCTAACAGGCCAATTGACTGTGGGACTTAAACTTTAGACGTATCTTTATTTATAGTTTGTGCATCTCTTTTTTTTTATAGCGCACGAAGTGTCTATGGATTTAGGAGAATCATTCTCTACCTTAGCACGGTACACAAATCCATACAAATGCTCCGAACAATGTACTCACACAGACACACACCGTAACAAGACTTGCCCTAAGCGAACTTCGCAACACATTCAGTCGCGGGGGCGACGGGGGAAGTCAGTTTTTAAAAGTGTGTTTGAGTCCTAGTTGAGGTACTGCTCTATATTTTTCTCATTAGTTCCTACAAACTAGTCGATCCGATCAGTCTAACCCCTGATAAATTTGTATCACATTTCTGTCAACTTTATAGCCTTAGGACTGGTAATAGAGACCAAACAACAATCCTTTACTTTAACACAGTCGTTCGATCTCTCGAATTGATTAGTCGATCAACCAATCAGATTACGTAGCGATCCGTGTCGCATTTATGTTGTATCACCTTTTTTTTATCTATTTTGAGTGGTCCGACAAAAACATAATAATATTAAGTTACGAATACATATGAAGTTTCTAGTCTTCAATAGAATAACCCATTATTTGTCACGCATTATCGTAGAGTAAATTGCAATACTTATCTCTGAATTAATATTGATAATAGTTTTTTTAACATAAACAGTATCTTATTTCTTAGTTGATTCAGTTCAAAATTGGTTATTACTTATGATTTTCAAATTGAACATCATCACCCTAATCTGGTACACTAATGGCGCTCAATTTGATATCGATAGAAGATGCTGAGTTGATTTATCTTGTATATTTTATTTATGACTAATCCCATTACGTGACCTGTATTTCCAGTCACCATCTCAAAATATAATGTTTGAATCACTATTTGTGTGGATATTTTTTATTGTTTTGGTTTTTGTTTAATAATACTTAAAGCTGATACATATATTCATACCTTTATGAACCAGGATAACTGGCTCTGGTGGCGACATGATGCAAGGTTTTCTGATGTCATTGTAGCTTTTTGTCTTTACTGTTATTGATTCTATTGCTAGATCAAACATCTACAGCACGTGTTAATTACTAATATCACTTTAAATAATTGGACGTTAAATGTTTGTGACATTATAAATATTTATAAAAACATTCGCACAACAGGACATAAAAAGTGTGAATGCGCCAAAAAAATTAAGTAGATCAATCCTGCGATGACAAAAAGCAGCGTTATTTTTAAGGGTTTTTTTCCTTGTCTTTGTGACGGCTGGCTAAAAAGCGGAATGTAGTTTGTTATTCTGAATAGCATTTTAGTATTCACAAGCCTCGGAATTTGAGTTTTTAAGCACTGATGGGTAGATAGTATAAGGACGTCTGGCTACATAGGAATACAATAGGTGTTTACGTTCAAGGAATAATGTTTACTTTGGTGAAACCTAACCTTTATTCGTCTGCGAGCCTCTCGTATCGCATACATATTTTGCGATAGTGGGATGTTTTTTATCGAGACGCAACATTTTTATATAATTATTAATTTGTATGCGTAACTGCTAGCGTAAACAGTCCTGCTTTTAAACTTTGTAATCATTTTCCTTGTTATAAAGCAGGTCAAAAGTTTTATAAATTTAAAATAAGTACTAATCACGTGGCTTTGCGGAATCGAAATACACATCAACACTTATTCGCGTGTGTTTATACAATGTACATGGGTTGTTTTCTAATGGAAAAAATATCCACACTTGTTTGTGTCAAGTGAATAAAATATGAAGCAGCACTTAAACTTATGTCTATCGCGGCTAAATACTACTACTTTATAAGCATCGAGTATTCACCTTTTATACAATGAATACTTGAATAACACGTCTACTTTCCCGTAACCACTTGTAAATTACGTCTAATGTGAACTAAATCCTAAAATCTCAAAACGCGTACTACGCAAACCGCACATCATTCAGACTAGAGCAAGTAAATGATCATGAATATAATTATCTGAAAATGTAAATCTTAACAAATTGGCATAAATTAAGTACCTTGCTACTCTGCGAAAACATTGTTACATCCAACACTTGCACACAACTTGCGCGTTTGTGCGACATACATATCCAGAGTACCTATGTTATAAAATGAGCAGTATTTAACGTATTTGTTTTTAATTTTTACGTGTGATACGGTCCGTTCGGATCGCTACCACCATCTTGCTCGCTAATCCAGTCGATAAGCAGCAGTGCTTGCACTGTTTTGTTCCGGCTTGGAAAGCAAGACAGCCGGTGACGTTACTAACACAAGAGGTATTCCATCTTAGCTTTTAGACTTGGCAACGCATCTGCAATATCCTTGGTGTTGCGGGTGTCCATGGGCTGTGGAAATAACTTACCATCAGGTGACCCACTCCCTGGATTTGCCTTCCTACGTTGTATAAAAAAATCGTGTTTTCGAAAACGGCTCTTATGATTTACATGAAATTCATAATTTGGAAGTTTTATAAATCTCTCCTGAACAGACCTCTACTCCTGTCTCCCGGGTACTCTCTATAAGTCTTGTCTGTTATTTAATAGAGAGCCTCCTTGATTTTATGCAATTCTTATGTATGGTGTGTTGACGTGCGCAGGCAACAAGCAGATAGCAGCGCTGGTGGTGTGGGCGCGCGACATCCCCCACTTCGCGCAGACTCTGCCGCTCGACGACCAGGTGCTGCTGATCAAGGCGTCCTGGAACGAGCTGCTCCTCTTCGCCATCGCCTGGCGCTCCATGGAGGTAGGGAGCTCTTAATCAGCTATATTACATTTGGTTATAAAGTATGAATATCTTACATGTAATAAAGTTCCGGCTGAAGGTTCATTTGCACGGTACGAATTCTCTTATTCAAGTTGCATTACATTGGGGGGCTCAATCGATCGATCGACTACGTCATACCTCAGCTGCTCAGTATGGAACTCGCATGCTAGAAATCCGACCATGTAAATGGCCCTTAATTTACAGGCAATGCCCAGACTAAACTGCTGCAGATAGAAACATTCAAGTAGAGACATGTGGTCGTAAGGGGATGTAGAGGAACATTAAGAGGGTTTTTTTGAAATGCCACCATTAAAGGTGTGTGGAAGTTAGTATACATATTTTTGATTACGTGTAATAAAAAATCTACGCGGACAAAGTCACTGGCAAAAGCTAGTTATTTATAAACGTGTAGTCATCTATCATTATGATTCCAACAACATTATGGTATGCTTATTATGTTAGATTTTTTTTACCAATCATTAGGTAGGAATCTACCTACTAAGTGCACCTATTTTTCACTAAGATAAAATAATAATATCCTTTATCAAATGGATACTAATTTGTTGTAATAAAATAACAAGTTCAGATGATTCAACTTGGGTACAAAGGTTTTAGAAGACGGAAAGTTTCTCGACCAGTTGGTATGCTATTCGCGTCGCGAGCCCACTGCGCCAAAAAACGCCTTTGTCTCAAGGACGAAATGTAGCGCAGCGCAGTCCTTTTTTTTCGTCGGCGAAATTCTTAACAAAAAATAAACAAGAGCGTGTTTATCTTTTGAGGCTTTTAAAGTTGTTTTCTTTTAGAATAAAGATCTTATGTTTCTGTTTGTGCAGACGTGTGTCGCGAATAATGTTTTAATCCAACTGTTTCAGTATCTGGAGGATGAGAGGGAGAATGGAGATGGCACGCGGAGCACCACTCAGCCACAGCTGATGTGTCTCATGCCTGGTAAGTGTATACATTAATACATAAAAGGGTCCATTAGGATTTGCTATATCAGTGCATCATTTACAGAATACGCTACTTTAGATTTGGCACAATGACAGCCTCACAAACCTCTACGACTGCAAATGTTTACCACGATTATTCCTCAGGCGAGATGTATGGGTGTATTTTGAGTGACACATACACAATGGGGAATAATACGAAATAAACTTGTTTTTGACTGTCGATGTTAGCGAAGGCAGTTGCGTAATACTAATATGTAAAGGAGTTAAAAATAGCTCAGAAATTATCTCGATTTCTGATACCACTTAGCTCTACCCGGTGCGATACCTAGATCCAGTAACCTAACAGCGTATTTCTAGCAGAATCATTACAAAATTCAGAAATAAATGACATAATTATGTAGCGATTGTCAATTTAGACGCATCTTCTTTTCTTTATCTCTGTTTATTATGATTGTCACATAGTATAAAGTAAAGTCACTATCCGTCCCCGTCTTTCCGCATATCTTCGGCAGCCTACTCCTTCTAAACCAAGAAACGGATCTATCAATACGGTTTTCACTGTCATTTAGAGATTTTTTAAGGACATTTTTAAATACATTACTCGTACATCATGCGAAACCGGAGCGGGTCGCTAGTTTTAAATGTTTTCAACAGCAGTACTGCCGCACGACTGAGTTATCTGTTTTATTTTTATTCCACTAACTCACAATTAGTATGCGCTCGCTTCACACCGATGTGATCGTTTCTATGCCCTGTCTGAGACGTCACCGTCGCGTTGCAGGCATGACGCTGCACCGCAACTCGGCGCAGCAGGCCGGCGTGGGCGCCATCTTTGACCGCGTGCTGTCCGAGCTCAGCCTGAAGATGCGCACGCTGCGCATGGACCAGGCCGAGTACGTCGCGCTCAAGGCCATCGTGCTGCTCAACCCTGGTCAGTAGTTCACTACACTGTCGTTACTGTTAACTGCGAAACAGAGGCGTCTATAGCCCATGTGGCGCCCGTGTGCAAACATTACCCTAGCGCCCCCTAGTAAGCGCGCGGTAAAATGGAATGGGTACAAAGTACAAGTAACAGCGCCCCCTAGGACCGCTGCGCCCGTTTGCAACGCACACCCTCCACCATAGGTAAAGACGCCTCTGCTGCGAAACTGCTTACGTTACAAACTTCACGTGCTAGTAATTAAGTAAATTGTGTAAGTTTGTGTTAGTCTCTAAAGTATTTATTTATGGGCTTATGCAGCCTGAAATAAACTGATTATATTCTACTGCGACCGGGTGTTGTTTAGCTTAAAGGCCAAGATACTCACGCCGTTGCCATCGTCTGAAAGATAGTTGACCGAACCTGTAACCAAGCTCTTTTCATCATTTTTTTGAACACCGTCACCATCCGGTGTTACAAATATTGTTTTCAGTCTTGTGATTATTTTTTTGTAAACTAGGCAACGGAAGGTTAAAGTCGTTAATTTGTTTTCATTATCTTATTTCAGATGTAAAAGGACTGAAAAAACGAGACGAAGTTGAAAGTTTACGAGAAAAAGTAAGTACCTTATTTCATTTCACTGTGTAATATTGGCATAGTTTCCCCTAAACAAATTAGAAGCGAGGACTCTCCCATGAGCACATACGCTATACAGCATCGGTTTCGGGGGGCGGGGATCATGCTACCAATAGGTTACCTTCATACATACTATAGTGCGTCCCTAGTAAGCACGCACGTGTATCTATACTTTTAATTTTACAAAATGACGAATTGCCGATTAACGTACATGCAAGATTTAAATTAAACTTTGCATATATAAAGGAATTGTCTCGTTTTATTTTAATTGTTTTACTGTTATACGGAAAGTCGCTTTTAAATTAAAACCTAATACTACCTCTTGTATAAAAACGCAAGTTTTGCACGTTATCGTTAACTTCGTTTGTATAAAGAGTCGCCGTGTAAACTGGTGTCTTTTGAGCAAAAAAACCAAAGGTAATCGATTATTACCCATCGATATAAGCAGACAATAGATCTGCCTACTTGTTCGGATTGTTACAAGCCTAGCGTCTCACCACTTTGCGACGGGGTGAAGCAGGTGAAAAGTGCATTCAATATTTAGCCATTGGTTCAACTTTGAATCTTATCGTGAGTGAATACAGTAAGCACTAAGTTTTCTAACTAGCAGCGACACAAGCGTCGGATAGCAGAACTAAAAATATGACGCCGATTTAAAACGTACAAAACGCAGAGCTGTTTACTTGACAATTGGCACAGACAGTTTTATTCAGGTTATCCAACATAGTCTACCAAATAGACTATGGTCGGCTACTCTGCCACTGCGTTGTACACAGTTCTATAGTTTTCTCATTTCGACGTTATTACCAAATTAGGTGGTAACAATGATTGCGCTTTGGCAGATGTTCACGTGCCTGGACGAGTACTGCCGGCGGTCGCGCAGCACGGAGGAGGGCCGGTTCGCGTCGCTGCTGCTGCGGCTGCCGGCGCTGCGCTCCATCTCGCTGAAGAGCTTCGAGCACCTCTACTTCTTCCACCTCGTGGCCGAGGGCTCCATCAGCGGCTACATCCGCGAGGCGCTGCGCAACCACGCGCCGCCCATCGATGTCAACTCTATGATGTAACTGCCCTGCCGGTGTTAGGCATGCATTTGACGTAAAGCGCCAGTTACATACACAGAGTTAATTGCCCCGTAAATTCGACACGACGGACAGAAAAAGATCATGTAAACTACTTGTACGATATCGTACTTGAAAGGGCGGCGATCGCCGTGTCTTTTAACACTAGATGTCTTCGTGTAAACACAATTTTAAGCTTACAGTACTGTGCTAATCACTGAACTCGAATGGTTAATTTCGCATTCAATTTAGCTCAAACCGATTTGTACGATACTCGTATGAACCTGAAAGAATGTCATACGAGATAGAGTTTAGGCAAGTAGCATTGTAGGCAGCATCTCATTCCAATTTGTGTTGTAATGTAAACCGCTTGGCAATTATTACCTTACGAATATCGTATGATATACTCGTAGCCGACTTTTTGTTTTTTGGTTCAATGAAAACATGTGAATTATCATCATAATGCATACGAATTCTCGCCTTAAAACGTGCAATAAACTCTCCATGTAAATGGCGCTTATGACGCGTTAGTAAATTAAAAAACGATTCGTGAAAGGTGTCCGCTTAGGTGACTAACGTCGCACGCCAAACTGATCTTTATTTACGAAACCTAGAAAAAGTGACGCTTAGAAGATTAAACACCACTAACGTATCCATCCCTTTCAAGCATAAAAAATGTCTCTCTTCGGCCAGTAGAGAATCTCTTTTGCTGTACAGTTCCGTCTATTTTTACACATTGCAAGTGTGATAGACGAAGCTGTAGTGTGAGTGAACGAAATACCATGCGAACGCCTTTACGAATATTTTTGCTGGCGCGTTATGCATACTAGCTGTTCTGTTGGATCTTAAGGGGACGGTTGAGACAAATGCGTGCCCCCACTGTGTTTTGAGGCACGATTTTCGATAATCTATGACTATTACCAATGATATCGCTGTTAGCTTACGAATTGAACTTTGAAATTATATTTTTTTGAGGTGCCGTCTTTTATGAACATCAGCAGGGTACGTGCAATTTGGTAATGATAACTCTACTTTAGTTCTGTCGTCCTATTGAAATTTTATTTAATGTACGCTGGCTGGTCCAGGCGTTAGTTAGTTACAACATTATGTATCTAAGGTTTTTTGTTCTAAGGTGGCAAGTAGTAATAGAAAATCGGTACGAAAGTTGAGTTATCTTACTCCACAATACGATCGAGAAACTCCTTTAACCTACGAAGACAGTAACAAATAAAACTAAACTAACCTTTTCGTTGTATATGGCAGATAAGTTCAAGGGATAATCTACTATGTCCGATGGTTGGCACGTTGCGATGGTCATTTGATTCATCTCAAAACTCTTGCTTGACCCGGTGTAACATATGCCGTAGCTTACTTAGTGTAATGGAAGCTGTAGTCGTTACGACATTAGATAAAGTGCATGAATACCAAAAATGTACCATATACTGATCTCTCATGCTCACAACTGCGTGAGGCCTGTGTCGAGTGTCGTAAGTGTATGAGCGAGGCTGATTAATATGTTAGACTAGGCGTCTATGCTTCAGTAATTCCTTATGCATATAAGTCATCAGAATAAATAACGAGTAAGGCGGCATGTTGAGATCAGCATTCCGAGAGTCAGAGAGCCCCTAACGCGACTGAAAGCGAAAATAATACGCTAATGTTCAGAAGAGAACGCAAACGAGATTGACGCACTACAAATCTGTTTATACGGATTTCGAAATGGCGACGCTTGCTTGTCTGCAGCGTGGATAGTCGAAAAAGAGGAGGCCTACTTTGCACTGAAGGAGTAGTGTGTGATTTAATGTTACTAGCACAGACTCGGTGCTAAGTAAGCCAACTGTTTCGTGCACTATCCCACAATTTTCGGCGATGTACCACGCACATCGTGCCCGAGCAGACAAGGCAAGAGACTGTACAACGTACATGTCATTACTAATATGGGACATTCGTCGGATAAGTGTAACAGTTGTTAGGTAAAGAAAATGGGGCCGCCTCTTTATTATTACGTAGTCTTAAAATTATTAACGTATTTAGTTAAGGTATTCAGCTAATTAGGATAATTCTATTCATCAAGTACCTAGATGTCCATAGTGAATTAATATAATAATTAGACTGTTACGCGTAGGTGATTATAACGTTTACCAAATCTCTCTTCGAAGCAAAAACTATTTGTACACTTCAGTACTGAAAGTCGTAGCGTATTCTTATTCCCAAAAAAAATTAATCACCTTGTTACTATGTTATAGACGACTACACGTATATCATTATTTACAAATGACACATATGTAACAATGCTAAAAGTGTTTTCGTACATATGTCGGTGCTTTAATATGCATTTCATTGTGCAAATTAAAAATAGTAATCTTGAAATTGTTTTAGAAAATATTTTTTATTTCCTTATTGAAAGTTGTTTTTAAGTGTAAATATTGAAATCTATCTGTCAACTCTTACTCAGCCGAGTAGTTCTTAATCATAATAATTATATTACGTAGATATTTCACATTGACGGTTGGGATATTGTTTAGTGTGGCCTACGCAAGTGGTTATAACATCCGCATCCTAAGGGCCAGTTTATTTTTGTACCTCATACATACTTATAAGCTATTTCAGGCAATGGTTGACTAACAACTAACCAGTATTAAAATTAAAAGACTTTGTCCAAATAAATTGACATATGTATATTTGCGAGCTAAAATACTGGCGCGTAATAAAATTGACGGTAGTTTGTTAAATGAATGTGATGTCTCATAAACGTTTAGTTTGTAATAAAAAAATATTTAGGCGCCTAATGTAGGACGAGAAGGCAAGCTCATATAATTAACTCACAAAACAGGAAAAAATTCAAAATATAACACATAAATTATATATGCTAATAAAATTAGAACTTTCCATATACGCTCTATCATTTGTTATGGATGCATTGCTGTTGAAAATAATGGAATTATGTAATTACTGCATTAATGTTGAAAAGTTGATATTATTCTATGGTTGGGTATGAATTCTATGTTGGAGGTGTTGCAGCGGTTGTGAGATGATTTATAATGATGTTCACTAAATATCTGACTAAATGTAAGTTATATTTTTTTGTATAGACATAGCTTTAAGATGAAGGTGATTAAACTTTATCCTTATCACAATATACTGGAATTTTATTTGAATACAAACACAATGTTCACAGCGTTCAATATGGTACATTCAAGGTCATAAATATCCAGCCATATCGCCATAACATATTTTATGTAAACAAACACTAACCTTGTTGTCAGCAGCGCAGTCAGAGGTGCGTAGATATTTTTGGCTTCTTGGGAATGTATTATCTTTGTCCTTAAATTACTTTCATGTTCCGCGGCATGCGGAAAGATTAGCCGAAGTACGTTTACCGCACAACTGAAAGCAACGTATCTTGGTCCAGTGAAAATGACTTTGATTTAGGCGCCGTTTTGTCATAAGACTCCCAACTCATACAAAATATCATTAGTAGTATATAACGACTATAGATGGCATCATGGGTAGAACTCAAGATCAAGAAGTAATAACAGTATGCCTGGGCAAAACTGCACAATAAAAAAATAAGGTTGCATATTCTATGCGCAGTAATCACTATTTACACGAATTCGTCCCGTTATATCAATCTAAATAAAAAAGATCGAGCTACCAGGCAGAGATGGTAGTGTAAACATATGTTTAATAGACAGCGCTTCCCGTCTTACGAAACTGTGAAGAGTTGTTACAAATGCCCTCTAGTAGTACCAGGGCACAAAAAAAACAAGTCGCTCAGAAAATCATTCCATTCATGGCCATTCAAATAGCCTGATTTAGGAAGATGAAGTTATTTTAAATGAGATCGTCTATCTGTATATTTTCTTACAGACTTTTATAACACCTAGCGTTAACTAAAATTTATTTAAGTCTGTGACCTTGCTTGGAATAAGGTTTACATTATACAAAGTTTATCCTGCGACGCAGTTTTGGTCTATTACTGATCCAAACATACTCACTAATGAAAAAAAAATTAAAAATCATGGTTTCCGTATAGAAATACAATGCCGCCGTGAAAATATTTCAATAACAAAGGCTGTTTTTATGAATTCTTTATATTATATAAAATTTTATAAATAATCGTAGTTAACGAGTATTGTACATATACTGAAATGGCACAGCCAGAGACTTAGAGGTAGTGTGGGATATCTACTGCTTAGTTTTTGGAAAATTACCAAGTTGCTGTGAATTTTATTGGGCATTTTATATAACATTCATAAGAATAATGATCGCCTCAAAACTGTACAACATTACCAAAAATAAAATAGTAGTTTACGAATCGAAGTCAATGGTATATGAAACAATTACACTTAAAGTATATGGATACATTAAATTCATGAAAGATGATTAAAAGCTCTGGTGAATAGAAAATACTTGTATATTCTAATTTTCTGCTTGGTGGACAGCAGGAACGTAGACAGTTCATTTTTGTGCGTCACTTTATTTATCCCACCTAGGAATCAGTGGGTGAACTTAGTTTCGTTTAACAAAGTCGTATTTCAAGCATCTTTAGATGCGCCAGTTCTATTTGTTGAGATGCGAGGCTTCCATCGATTCGAATGCTTCCAACTTGACATTGATCCTGAAAGAAAACATATTTAAACATAAGTCCACTTCTTTTTAAAGCATCACATAAAATGGGCATAATAACAAATGAAAACAAGCGTGCAGCAGGCCTGATAAGTCGCAACCGTCATTACACCAGAAATATCATTAATCACGCATTGCCGACCGTGCAGGGCGTTATTGTGTAGGTAGTTGAGTTATTTTGCTGCTCACATAAAAACATTCCTGTTTATTACAGGTAATGCAAGGAAAGTTGAGGTGAACTACGAGTATTACATACAAACACGACTACACAGCACCGTACAAAACAAAACAAAAATTTCAAAATTGCGTACGTACTCGTTGCGTCACATGTACTTGGAAACTTGTAAACTTTGTCAGATCAAAAACGGTTACACGTCAATTAGCTTTTTGTTAATTTATATGCTATTTACTTAGGTATGGTATGTACTCCAAATTATGGTTATGGTAGGTACAACCAACAATGGTCCCACACCGGATCAAACTGGCTTGAGGAATATAGTGTATTTGAGTTTATCGGGTATTTCCCCTCACAGGGGGAGTCCTGAATTTCGCCTCTTTTGGCGACATCCGTAAATGGATTATCCTAACTTTAAAAAAAAGGTACAACCAACAAAATGGAACCCTGGTCCAACATAGAACTGTGTTTAATTTACATAGACAAATTAGTGTGTGACTGCTTGGGGTGCTGATACCTTATGTACTTTGTCGCTGTCAGTGATGTGACAAATTCGAGCAACTCTCATTTCATACGTTACTACGACAAGGTTCATAAATGTTAAGCTAATTCTGAGGCTGACTGTACCAGTCGGACTTACTTCTCGAACGCCGCCTGTATGTCGTTGACTTTGGTTGGATGGCATACGATCGAGGTCTTGCTCTGCGCGACGTCAAACAGCGTCGGCAGCCACCGCGCCGCCGCCGCCTGCGCGCTCGCCGGCGTCACGGCCGCTATCGCGCACACCAGGTCCCTGCGCAAAACAATGCCATCGGTAAACAGGAAGAAAATAATTAAGAAGACACGCATTCCTCATATTCTAGGGCATAATTAGTAACAAATGCAGCAGATGCCGAGTAGCCACTTTAATACAAAGTCATAATTACCATTTTTTTATATATTCAAAAGTATGTAAATACTTAATACTTTATCGCACATGGTGGTTTGCTGATATGGTGTTACTGGCTAAGAGGTCGCAGGACCTGCTGTTAGGCGCAGCAATTATCTCGTAAACTGTCAATTTACCATGTCATTATTGAATTGGTACAGTAAAAGTTGACATAAACGTTTTGTTTTAGATTTTCTAGGCCTTATTTTGGCTATCCTTGGTGTCCTTTTGCTGGACAAAGGCCTATTCTTTGTACTTTTAAATAAAAATCTATACCTGTTATAGTTATCGCCGACGCGCTTGAAGAAGTTCAGAAGCGACTGCGACACGACGTCGGCGGTGCATTTTTCATGTTCCACAACTTCGAACAACGCGGTGCTTTTGGCTGACGCGAACAAGTCGTCGTCGAACTTGCCGTCGGCGAGATATTCATCCTGCGGGCATTTATGTATTATGAAGATTATGATGTTAAACATCAACACGTTCGCAGTTCACATACGAAATGTTTCCACCACATTGACAGTCCTAGCGGATAATTTTTCGATCCATTCATATGGCGCATCAATAAGTTAATGTCATTCCAAAAGCTATCGCATGGTACAGAAACCATGTTAGCGGTTTAATAGCTAAGAAAAACTGTATTTAGAAATATATAAAAAAGTATACGCCGCCCGGTCATAAGTCTTAAAGAAGTTGTTTTATTGCAATAATTGATAGCAGACTGTAAGAAATTAGTCTGACTAAGAAACGCCATGTCCAAATTAAAAAAGAAATTGAAGATTTCAAATTTGTATTGGTCGACAGGATGGCCGTTAAAATTACACCGACCGGGAGTGGAATGGGAGAGGTTCAATTCGACCAGGCACAACATGGTCCCCTAGAGTAGATTTTCATATCCCCTGTAGGTGTAACCTTCTCCATATAGGGCTATTTGTATATCTCATGTATAACAATGTTGGCTTACCACGATGGCCTTAGCTTTGGTGTAAGCGGCGAGCGCGTTGGTGGCGCGGTAGAGCGAGAACACGATGCGGCCCTCGCCGTGCGCCGGCCGCACGCTGTAGCCGTACGACAGCCCGCAGCCGCGGATCAGCCGCCACATCGGACCCTGCAACCAGCAACCGACTGTCACTCATGCCCTATCAGGGATTTCACTCAACACTGTTGGTACTCTCGGCCGGCTTGCCTACAGAGTAGGCAAATCGCTGTAGGTTGTCGGCTTGCCGCACGCCCGCTCGTTCGAAAAACGAATGCAGCTCAATCCTAGTTTCGACACGTTTCGAGGCGGACACGGCCGATGCGTTCCTTTTGACGCGAGCCGCCTGGCGAATGTGTATAAAATAATCCGAACTTTTTGCATGTGCCAATAAAGTTGGAATTCGTTTAGTCGCGGTCGTAAAAGAGAAGTTTCTGTACGTTGGTACTATTATTTATTCTGTGATAAGGGTAGCATACTGCATTGTACGAGACTAAAGACTAATTAGAAAAACACAAACATTTCCGCCTCCGGGCCTCGCTGCAACCACCCTCAACCTTGCTTTTGATTAAAATAATTGGAAATTTGATCTAATAGGATCAGTTTTGTCCAGAAAATAAATTTCAAAATCACAAAGTTGAAATAATTGGAATCTTTTGCCCAATTAGTTCAACTGGTTGAAGTTTCAAGTTAAACTTAGTGGAACAGAGGGTGTGCTGGCAGTTAAACGCACACGGTATCAAAATAAGTAACAATATAATTTAAAGATATCTCACGAAAGCGCATGCTTCAACTAGGGTTTTTTGTTTGTTGGCTTTTTAATAGCGGTCACTTCAGTGGTATTTCCAATACCACCTGCTGTTTAAAGTTGCGAATTGTAAACTGGCAGCCGACCGTACCTCCAGCTGCGTGAAGTAGTTGAGCGCGACCAGCAGCGGCGCCACTTCGGGCAGCGCGAAGCCGCGCGGGCCCGGGCTCAGCGCGGCCAGGAACGAAGACTCCACGCCGCCCACGCCCACAACGAAGCCGCCGCCCCAGCCGCTCATCAGCTCTGCGTCCCAGTAAAGCCTCGGCCTGGGGGGATGACAGCCAACTTCATATCGTTAAGTTAAAAGGTTGCGTGACACAACAGTTGCGATCGTGCAAGCGGGAGAAAACAAAAACTTGAGTGCGCTAATGAAGCGATACAGTAAGCAGTCGCGACGGGAGCTCATTGGCTCGCTCGAGCTCGCTCTACTGCAAGCACAAACAGAAATGAGAAGACTTCAGCTGATGCAGTGTTGATGTTACGAGGATAAGCCAGGTAACTTAAAAACGATCTTAGACCCATCAAAAACGATGAAAGGAGCGTTCGAACCCTCCAACCACAGAATTCTCCAGTTCCCTAACTTACAAAGCAAGTACTCACGTCGCAGGCTTCCCCTCGCCGACTCTTGGGAACCGCTTCCACGGCTCCGCGCTGAGAGGGTACCGCTCGAAATCGGTCGCTAGGTGCAGCCAGACATCAGCCGTCATGCACTTGAACGTGTCCTTGGCGTCCTGCAGCGCCGCCTCGGCCGAGTCCCCTCCGGCGTTCAGCTGCTCCACCAGCTCCTTGAGGAACCTGTGCTGGCGCAGCACCGAGCTCCAGTGGATGTTGCTGTCGTGGCTGTACAGCGAGTCGCGGAGGAGGTCGTACACCATCTTATGGCCGCTTCTGCGGACCTGCAATAATCGGACGTATTTGATTTTAAATTTTTTAAGGCTCCAAATATTTCGTATCCCACGTAATGAAAAGAAGTTATTTTCAAATGCTGTCAAGGTAAAGTTTGTCGTTATATTTTTTCTGTATGTGTAAACTATAGTAAAATAATACTCTTAAGCCCCGTTTCACTACTCTCTGATAAGTTCCCGATACCGTACCTAATGCCCGCTACACACCACAACGATTATCGTAGCGATTGATCTGCGCTGATCGGTTTACGCAGATTTAATTTAATAATCTGCCACGATTTGTCATACACACGTACGATAAATCTGTTTAAATCGGTTTGCATAGATAAATCGCAATGATTTATCGTTACGCGTGTAGCTAGCTGGCTTAACAGATATCTGTGATACCGTCTTTGTTTGTGTCTATGGAATAAACAGAGATGGTATCACATATATCTGTTGGATTTAATGCTAGGAATATATCAGAGAGTGGTGAAGTAGGCCCTTAAAATTATAACTACCTACCTGAGAGACGTCGTTGATGAGCCTCTGCGCAAACACCAGCAAGCGTTCCTTGGTTATTTCGGCGGCGTACAGCACCTCGTACAAATGGTTCACGACTGCCTCGTAGTCGCCCGGTTCACACTGAAACAATAAGTATGATTTATTTATTTAAAATCTCGCTTTTCACTCAGTATAGGCAGAAATACACACATATCAAAAAGCCTATACCGGTATATCAGTATTGTGGTAATAATTGTTACCGCAAGGGATAAGAGCATTAAAGCTCATCTTAATAATCCTTTCCTATTCTATTAATACGAAGACTTTTGAATGTTGCTTCCTCAATCATGCAACTATTGGACAGCTTTGGAGAATATTTGAGAGAAAAGTATATCATGTCCTAAATTAAAACTTAGAATACTTTCCAATTACAGTATAAACCATAGTTCTTGAGGGACATCAATAAACGAATTCCACGCAGAAGTTTCTAGCCACAGTAGTAAGAGTATGTATTACGAAAGTGGTAATTTTTTATTTGTATGTTACTTTAAATTTAAAGTTAGAGCTGCAAGTTCATATTTGTCATTGAGATGCCAATAAACACTACTTATACTTGCAGGCAAACATCTTGAGCATAAATCAAGTGGAACGGCTATTGCGCAGTCAAGGTCAGTGCTCAAGAAGTTTGCCGAGAAGTGTAGCAAATATAAGGATGCATACTCACTCTAGTTTCAACATGTACATAGTTCCCGAACTGGCCGACGGAGAAATTGCCGGACCGGCCGAAACCCATGTCGTTGTTAAACAGGACAGTCAGCTGTTCCGTTTCCGAGATGACGTCTTCGTGCGGAATTAGCGCGTCCCCGCGCCGCACGGGGCACTCAGCCAGGGAGTTTAATAGGAGAGGCAGCCATTTGCGCGTCTTCTGGTCTATGGACGTCGTGTCGAAGATGAGGTTTATCTAGAAAGGGATGAAAGCTTTTAAATACCATCGTCTTGGTACTTATATATGGGTCAATCAACTATTTTACCCATACTTTAGATGTGTCTGGCGTTACCGAAAAATCATGTTTCCAAAAAGATATTTCACTGTATATTAGCACGGATTAACGTACGCCAAAAATAAATTAGAGAAAAATCATTTACACAAATAGAAACCTGGAATTTTTTAGAAAATGCTGCGGACTGTTTGTTTGGGCAAAAACGTTGATTGACTCATATAGGTATATATGTACAATCTATTGTAAAAAAACATGAATGACTGAACATTTATTTGCTCAAATTTTGGGTACATAGATCACATGGTCATATATTAATCATAAAGAATTGCAAGCAAAATCTGCCTCGCTTTCTTTGATGCTTCTATATAATCTCGAGTCGACTCAGCTAAAACGCTATTATTTACAAATTGCCGACCGCCTTCTCTCACTGCAGACAGTACTCACATAAACAAAGTTGGTCTTCAAGCTGTGCACCCTGGCGTACATGGGCAGCAGCGCGAGGTCCAGGTGCGGGCAGGGCGGGCCGTCCGGGGTCCACGTGGCGATGCTGTGGCACTTGAGGTCGTCGCACGCGGGAACCGGCACGGCTGCCAGCGTGCCCGCCGGCGGGGGGCGCTGCCGGCACATTTAGCGGTTTAAATAAATGGCACTTAATACTTTTTGCTGAAATAAAAAAATCTTCTGGTTTCACACGACGGCGTGGTTGTTAGAAAAGTTGCATGCGACCGTCCATCGCGTGACGTCAGAAGCGGCGTTAAGCGCGTCCCCTTGAGGCGACGATATGTACTGCGCGTGAGCGTATTGCAGATCGGCAGGACGCTCGCGGTGAAAGGGTTGAGCCATTTTTTAGTTGTAAGTTTTACTTGACATATGAAGATGTGATGTGAGGCATTCTAATGACTTTTTTTATTGCTAAAATTGATGGAATTGGCTAAAACAAGAAAAACTGTTAAATATCACGAGTAAAAAAATTACAACGGTCACGGGTCGCGAAATCGTGTTATTGCGCTGCATACGTCACTGGTGTGATTTAGTATGAAGGCAACGCCAAATCGCGTTTACTTCATTATTGTCAGCTTGTAACTGATTAGTACCATAGTAAAACTTTTTGGCTATACGTTTGACTTGAGATATGAAGATGTACTTAATTGTAATGATAATTCACAAGTGTACAGTCAGCGTCAAATATACCAGAGCAGGCAAGGTAGTCAAAAATATCTGAACACGCCCGAGCGTATTTGACAATAGAGTCGAGTTCAGATATTTTTGACACCTTGCCCGCTCTGGTATATTTGACGCTGACTGTACCTACTTGTAATTCTAATTAAGTATGTTTATTTATTTATACCTTTATGGTTTTTTATTTATTTGCTGAACGCACCTCATTAAACTGTATCGCTTCCGCTAAAATCTTTCCCTTTGTCGCGAGCCCGCTCGGTCCGAGACGTTCTCGTTGGGCGTCTATTCTCTTCCTTTCTTCTTCCGCCATCCTGAAACAAGATAATAAATTAAGAATATTCAACTTTAGTAAATTACCTACCAGATATTAAGTATTGAGAATGGTCGTCAGCTACGATCTGGTTAATGTTAGTAATCATAATGGACGCTATAATCTTTAAAAAATATAGTATAAATCAGGTATATTAAACTTTCCCTATATTCATATTGACTACATCATCGGTACGAGATCACGGCCGTTGCAATAGGACCATAAAGTGGAGGTAAATGAAACTAACTTATCTTGCAGCTGTATGCTGGGCGAGCCGACAATGGTGACCAGTTCGTCGGTGAAGTATTTCTGCAGCACGCCGAGCCAGTACTCCGGCCCTTCGGTCAGCAACTCTTGCAGCGATTGTTGCGGGTTCAAGCGAGAGATGAACTGACAAAAACATGGAAAGAGTTAAACTTGACGTCTCAATGGTTTATTTTGATATTTAAATGAAATTACATTATAAACTGCACATGTAGTTATTTGCATTTGTTAATAAATAATAGAATTAAATAAAAACACAGAACTAATTTCAAGCTAATTTCAAGACAAGAGCAACACAGAGATTATTTACGAGAGAGAGTACAGGAGCAAGGTGCGCAATAACTTTAAAGCTAAGGGGAATCTATTAAATAGTCTAAAAACGTTTTAATCTATGAATAACATATACGGCGATTTTAGTCTTAGTTCATCGTAGTTAAAATGCACTTACGTCCTGCTCATTCTGCGAGTAAAGCGCGTCCCCGATGCACCTAAAAGCAATCGCATGGTGCGGGTCCGACTCAAGTCCGGCAAAGCATTCCCTCAGCTGTTTCTTGAGCAGCCTGGTCAAGCGGTCCATGTTCAGTGGCTCGCTGCCGTCCCGCACGCACTTGAGGCATTTCGTCGCCTCGTCCCGCGCCTCCTCTAGCTTACTAACTGGCACGTTATCCAGCTCGATCTTGATTAAGGAGGCTATGTTCTCTGTTAGGTTGTAGGACACCTGCGAAAAAAAGGCAATAATATGAATCATGAGCTTACCCAGCTTCTGGCCTGGGGGGGGAGCAAGTCAAATGTTAATTAGATTCAGTAATTTTCGTCCGCCATAATCGCGCACCAAGAAGCGGAATTTAAGTCATAGTGAACAAGGCAGCTCAAGAGGCAAGTGACGGGGCTGAATGATCGAGATACTGCTACAGGCCGTTAAGTGGCAGCTATAGGATGGAGAAAATAGATGGCATAAGTCATCAACGACATCGTCACTGCACGCGGTAGCGCTAATAATAATAATAATAATACAAATTCTTTATTCAGACAACTACATGATCCATGTGTTAGTAACAACAACAATAATAATAATATAATTTCAAGATGTTAGTAATAACAATAAAAAAAAAAACATGACAATGAAATTCTTCAATCAAGTGCCCGTTAAAGTTTAATTTTAACTAACACTTGATTGAAGTGCTTGAGAAACGGGGAGTCAAACTTCCCCGCAAACACCTGCAGGATGGTGTTGGGGCTGTCCCACATCCTTCGCATCAGCGAAGCTAAGGTAGCGCGGCGGTTACAAACGCGTCTATAGGGTGTATCAACTCGTAGGATACGCAACATACTACCACAGTATACATATACATACGTAGTAAAGAATCTACGTACAAACGCTCGGAACCGATTCACTCACACAGATGCGCCCCAGCCAGTCCGCGATCTTTTTAAATATGCCACACAAGTATTGCGTAGTAACACAGCTGCGCTGCTTGAACTCGGAATCTTCGAAACCGGAGCTTTCATATTTTCATATAGTTTTTTAATTACACAATTTCACTTTTTTTATGAAAACTTAAACTATTTAATTCATTTCATTATTTGATCATTATATAATCCAAATGAACGTTCTGATGAATAATAATAAAAAAAACGTTTTAATTTTACAAAAATGTACAGTACAACCCTAACGCTCCACGGGGGTATTTGACTCAACAAATATGCTTCGTTTCGGTACTGCTTTATTTATATACCGTGACACTTCTACAGTTTAAAGACGCGGGTATACTTACATCGCCAGCGAGGGCGTCCTCGCGCTCCACGAGGCAGCGTTGCAGCGGCGCCGCAGCGGTTTCGCACAGGTAGCGCAGCAGCACAGCGCACGCGGTCAGCTCGCGCATGCCCGAGCCCTCCGTCAGCAGCGGCCCGCGCCAGCCGAACAGCACCTGCCGTACGAAATCGAGCTCCCTACAGTCCTTGTAATTGACAATATGTATGAATTTTGTTTATTCCAAAAATTAAAAGAACGTAACAAGATAAAATACAGTATTATCAAAAATATATTGTTCCACGATGTACCTGCGCAGTAGACCAATTTTAGTAGCGCGAGAAAATTCGATCTACCAATGATAAAGTAGAATTTTACGCGCGCTACACTCTTGCGCTTTTATTGGTCTATCGATTTCGGAGCAACATGGCGGCAGCCCGTGCGCCACAGTGTACGAATTGTGTAAGCGGGACAAAGCTAAGAATGCATAGCAAGCAATACTCTGCCAGTTGCGCTTGCAAATAAAGTACAATATGGATTATTCACACGTTCGGCTACTGTCGGAAACCGGTCTGCGCTTCTCTACGCAAACGAATACTGCCAATGCTCAATATATTTTTGGTAAAACTGTACTCTGTTGTAGGTTTTTTTTAAGTATTACTAAGACGTCACACGATTTTCAACATTTCAAGACCCCCATCCATAAGCGTGGCATAATTTATGGATGACCCTTAAGTATAAAGGAAGTAAGAGAAAGAATAAGAGTAAGTATTACTTTTTGAAATATTAGAAGTAAACTAACATTCCCGATTCAAGATTCCCGAAAACTCTATACAAAGAGAGCCATGTACATTAACGTCACAGTCTACATAGTCACTAGTAAAATGTATGAGTTTAAAACTAAGATCGCGTTTATTTGCATACAGTCTGCTTTAACTCATTAATCTCATACAAAATTTTTCTACATTTTGATCTGAACTTGAATGAGTAAAATAACTTTTTTTTTCTTCATTATTTTTGTTACATTGTATAGCTATAAAGTGTACCTGTCCGCAATCCTCAGTGTCTGCAGGCCACTGCTCCTTGTATTCACCATAGCTTGGCAGTGGTGGGATGGTCTGCCACGGTTTCACCCATGGCTCTAACACTTCCTTGTCCCTCTGAGCACAAACATCAATATTAAGAACGAATTTACACTATAGATTATATGAGAGAGTACCCATAGTGAGTAAATTGAACGAATAAAAAGCACTTACAGAGCACCAGAAATAACAGCCCGCTTTGTAGTATTTACAGTTTTTGTCATCTCCTTTAAAAGTTTAAATCTTAAATACTAAGCTCTGCTGCATAGGGTTTAAACCGTAAGCCAGAAAACCTTTTTTTTATATACCCTCAAATTTACCTTCTGGTACAGTGTGCAAGAAGGTACATTTTGAGCAAAAGAGAGCCAATTTACATGTATAAGCAATAGAATAGATAAACAATATAACTTAGTATATTAGATGTTTCAATGTTGAATCTCAAAATGCGACAATTTTAATATAAGTTTTTGCAAAACACAATGTTATAAATAGAAACTTTAATTATCTTAATTTGTAGACTACATATTGTCCTGTGTTGCGTACAATGCTCATATAGATATAAATATATGATAACAACATATTATTTAGTGAGCATTGTAGAGAACGAAAATTTGTCCGTCCAACGAGCATGTAATTCTAGTTTGAGTCAGGCAGCAATTCCCACTGACCTTGGCAATGATGTCATCTTCCACGTTCTCTAATGCTTTGAACACATTGGCTGCCTCAATTTGCCCAGTTAAGATAATTGTCAAATTTTCTGGCCTGTAGAACTTCTTATGAAAATCTCTCACCTGAAATATAGCACAAAAGTATTCATACAATACTGCACCTATAATATATTTTTTTGACGAATTGTGGTGTTTTAGCAATATAATTAGTATCATACATATTTTAAAGTATTATGTGCAAGTGCAAAGTGTGGCAAACTAAGCCAAGCTTGTATGTAGTATGGCAGGGGTGGTGAACCTTTATGCATGACATGTCATTTTTACTCAAGAAATGTTTGATGAGGCTATAGACATGCTGTCAAATCATTTTGACTTAGTGATTATTAAGAAAATAATAATACTAAATGCTATCAACTCATAGCTTTTATTTACTAGGATAAAAATACATTTTGCAATGTTTGATAATACATTTTTCAGTTATTTTTGAAACTAAAATGCAAAACATTGTGTCGCTTGCCATTGTTATGCCTAACTCTCCACATAAAATAAACTTTGCTATTTTCACACATATTTATAACATCTACTCGAAACTGATATTTCAATAATTTGCCCAGCCGTTAATGCACGACTGAGGAATAAACATCCAAACTTCAATACCTTCGCAATTATAATATTAGTAGGATAGTAGGTTACTATGAAGTTATTATGAAATTTCTTGGAAAATGGTTTTATGCGGGCCCAAAACTCAGTTTGGTAGACTGTACAGTCACTGAAGACATTTAAAATGTTAGCTTACTTTGGTATTGTTGGTAGACTCCCTGAGATTCTTGGTGATGCCCCCTGTTTCAGAGGAGTATCCACTGTCAGGATATGCAGCTCGTATCAAGCGCAGCTCACACCTGAAATTACTTCCAGTTTTAAAAAACAAGGTTTTTTTTAACTTATTTTTATTTTAATATTCACATAGGGGTCAGATAGATTGATCTGCCTTTACTTTTTGTTTAGGATATATTAACAATTAATATCACTGTGATAATCAATATCAGTATCCCAGATTTAGTAGGCCAAGATATATCATTTGCCTTCATAACACCTGTGACAGGAAATCTAGACCAATATGACAGTTCCACATTCATTATATGAATTTGCAGTTTCCCCACCATTTTTAGGTAATGTAGATAAGTTAGAAAACATAACCCTTCCTTTTGGCTTTGCATTAGTCGGGTAAAATCAAGGATAAAAACGAAGGAAATTGAGTATAGACCAACAAAGTCAAATAATGTCAGTCTTTGAACTCCATTGGATCAAATTTTACAGAGGCACAGAAAACTTAACCACCAAAATGTTTATTTAAAAGTTTAGTATTTAAGGGTATTAGATGCATTCAGAAATTTACTACCTAAAAGTGACAAAATTTTATTCTGAATAGAAATGGAGTTATGAGTTTTGCAACTTTAGCCAGTGATAAATAACATTTTACATTCCTCTCCATCAGTGAAAGTGAATGTGTTGTATAGGAAAATCACATCTTAGTATAGTACACAACCAAAACATACTGACCTACTATCTGCACTGTTCTCTCGTCCTTGCATCTCACAATAAACAACACCAGCATCGTCACCATCCCCATCCACATGATGCACCTCGGTTATGAAACCCTGATCCGTTAGTGTCGGATGCAGAATGTGGTCCAAGTATATTGGCAGCAATGTGAGCATACCAGAATCACCCGCAGTGTAAATAGTGTAGCACGTGTGGTCGGTGTCCGTCCAAGCATTTGTGCCGTGAGCCATACACCTATTGGCTAGCAAGTCCAGAATACCCTTATAAGGATAGCGTTGCGATCCAAGGAAAATGAGATGCTCCAAAGTATGCGGCAATCCATCGTCGTCGTGAGCCTCAGTTGCTATAAAAGACCAACATTTACAAAGGTGACAACGGAAAAAATGTTCAAGTAAATAGAGATAAATTACCGAGACAGAAAAATCCGTTGACGAGCGGTCCCTCTACGTTAGCTATAATTACGGTTAGCCCTGTTTTATCTGATACATATTTGTTGACAGGAATCACATCGGACGCTTTTGTTGATGATATTAGTTTAAAATGAGACATATTTGAAGGTGTTTCCTTGCAAAATGTAATTTAGTCACACAACACAACAGACTACCGGTTTGGTTCAAGTGACGTGACGTGACAAGACAACTTGACGCCTGACGGTAATTGCAGTGTTGTCAGCTCATTTTTTATTAAATCCCAGATCGATACTGAGTAATCAGTAAATATCTGCTCTTAATTTGCGGGAAATCCGTATTATTGAGAATTATTATCTGTAAACTTGAAAATTAGCATAAAAGAGTAAATCACATGAAAATCTAATTAATTTAAATCTTTCATGAATATCTGAAAAAAATTCAGGTATCCAATCCGTACATATGGCAGCATAGGTAGACGGCCTGAGTGACGCTTTTTCATGGCCAAGAATAAAAATAAAAAAAGCCTGAAGTTGACAAACAAGTTTTTCTTGCCAGAAGGAAAAGAAAATTATTAACGTTTAATTGTCTAAGGGCTAGATCGACGGCCGTCGGGTTAGCCGGCGTTACACTTTAGCGTTGTTTGGCCTGCTGTCAGCGTAGACAGTGTCACAGATCTGTCTGATATCTGAATTCTGACATGATTGACCTGCCAAACCGTATTGCAAGGCTTTATTACCTTATAACTTATCCCAAAATTACCGTACAACGTACTACTACCGTAGGATGGCTGCATGAAAAGTTGCTTATTGTACTCAATTTCAAATAAACTATTCTAAACTTTTTTTTTATATTTACTTCAGTTTACGATCGGTCCTTGAACCATGAGTAAATATTGTGAGAAATGAGTTTGTTTTGTTTCCGGTCAAACTTTATAACAATGTATTCTATGTATTTAATAAATCTTTTACTTTGTCTGAGCAACCAACTACGCACAGCTTAAACCGGTAAGCGCAGCTCGAAGTATACAAATTTGCGCAGGAGTTTGTTCCATGCTGTAAGTGAGCATTAAAAAGATTTTTTGTAACTTTTCCATTAAGATTGTTAATTAAAAGATGAAAATTTGCATGGAAATTTATCATTATTAACGATGGAATTATTAAAACTGGTGTTTAGGCACCGTTAAAGCATATCGTGAGTGAAATGCGATAGGAGAAAATACACAATTGCGACTTTTTAGGTGCTACTTTCAAATTATCGCGTTTTTTGACGAAGTTTGGCTGTGTTCTACAAATTACCGTGCATTTGGCGTGCCACCCGTGCCACTCTAGATTACCATACGACGCAAAAAATTCCGGGCAAATGCAGTAATAAGCGTACGGCTGGCATCACTGCCTGGCAGTATTAACTTTTTTAAAAGTGACAGAGACTATGGAAATTGAATTGAAAGTCTCATACAGCCAAATCGGGATACATCTTTATTTTTGAAGTTAATTGAACTTAGATTGGATCTATGAATGTCAAAACCACAGGTCAAAACAAAACTTCTATTGTTATGCCTGGCCCAGTCGTGGCCGTGACGTGAACGAGTTAACAAACAAACACGCGGGTGGTAGGACCTTGTGCAAGGTCCGTCCGGATCGCTACCACCATGTTGCTCGCAAATTCTGCCGCAAAGCAGCAGTGCTTGCACAGTAGTGTTCCGGCGTGGGAAGCAAAGGCAGCCGGTGCAATTACTGGCACAAGAGGTATTCCATTTTACCCCTTTGGGTTGGCAGCGCTTATGCAATATCCTTGGTGTTGCAGATGTCTATAGGCAGTGGTGATCACTTACCATCAGGTGACCTACTTGTAATTATACAATCTACTATACCTACAATAATAAAATCAACAAACTGGAACAAATTACCTTGCTACTCCTCGAAACCAGTGCCGGGCTCGTGCAAAATAGCTGCGTCTGTGCGACACATATATGTTCATGCAAAAACCCACCCTCCTCCGCTTCCACACGAAACAACATATATCACACAGACAAACTTGTTTGTTGATATGGACCTCCGCAAAGTAACGCCTGAATCTATTAATTAATAATAAAATCGTTAACTTCTGACTTTTCTTGTCAGTACATTAACGATTTTTGCAAAAAAATGAAGTAACACTCTAGTAAAGTATAGGACTCATATATTTATGAGTGCTAGAAACGTACCTAATATTAATTTACGCGATTTTCTGACCCGGCGCGGGACCTAACGAAAACAAGAAACTGGAATAAATTACTCCAAGGTAACTTGTTCCAGTTTGTTGTTATGAACCTGCGCCAAGTAACAGCTGAATCTTTTAATTATCTATTAACTCTTAATTATCCCGACAGTTTCTATAGGAATCGAACCCCCTTCAACATCTCTTCTTAACGCCTATTAGGCTTTAGCGAGCGCGGATCTGCTGAGGTTCGCAGCTTCCATATTGAGATAACCAGGGACATCTCACGACGAGTAGGTAGTTTATCTTTTGATTGTTGAACGGAGGTCAACTGAAATTCGTTTTAACGTTCCTAAATTCTGAATTATTAAAAATTTTGTAAGTATTGTTGTTTCATTTGATTTATTACCCACTTATTGAGTACGGTTTAGATAGGTACTATGTAGAATAAGTTTTCGGGTTATCTCCCTTTTATATTGAACTTATCTAAAAACTACACGCTAAAATTATCTCTTTTCATTGACGTCAAGCAAAAAGATACTTATTTTTAAATACTATAATCACTCGAATTTTAATGATTATATTTGTTATCGTAGTGTTTGTGTGCATATTTTGTTTCTGAGTAACCACACACTGATCGACATGCTTTCATTTTCAACATTGAACACCCACCCGTCGACAGAGTTCACCAAAACATATGGTGGCATTTCACTTGACAACTGTTCGGGTACCTTATCTTTTATGGCATAGGGAGTCAGTCAACATGCGGGCACCTGATGGCACTGTTTCTGCCGCCCATGAGAATCAGCAATCTAAGAGAATCGCTGATCTGATGCCCGCCTTTAGGTGTCGTTGCGCCTCCAGATCTATTGGATATCTCTCCGGAACATTTCGTGAGGACCAAAGAGATTCGCTCGTGGTGCACTGACTGTTATTATTTAAGCCCATCAGTCCCGGACTCGACGTCAGGGCATCACCCTGTCTAGCTCACTCGAGTAAGCACGCTAGCATATTTTGACCTAAGAACACAAGTATATTATATTTTCATTTCTCATATTCTGAAAGAGGGGCATTACATAGCTGAGAAGCCAGCAGAAAGTAATACATAGCGGCACATGTGCAGAAAGTATATTAAAAAAAACTTAGCCCATAGATGGCCAATGGTAACTACGTATTTAGCCAGTTCAACCTACATAAGTGCTTGGTAGTATTGTTTCAGCACCCAAAAAAAATTTTTTTTTTCATGCATGTTGGCGGATATTTTTTTAAATATAAATTTGACACGTTTGGATTCAAGATGGCGGATGACATTTTGAAATGATAAATCGACATAGGTGTCAAATTCGTGTAATTTAGCAGTGATCAATCTAAATCTAATATTATTTATTGTTACTTAATATTATTTTTTGGATCCAAGATGGCGGATCACAATCTGGCAAAAAAACGTCATGAATGTCAAATTCACGAAATTTAGCAATCATAAACCTGAATCTGATATTATTATTCGGATTCAAGATTCGGATGTAATTTCAACATAAAAATTTAGCTTTTGTATCTCAAAAAATAATGTCATAGTATATTAAATTATGATAATTCAAAATAATATAATATTTGATTTTTTATATAATAAAAGACCTTTTTTTATTGTCCACGACATATTCTGCTTTCCTCATGGTCGAAATGAAAAGCAGAGTGTTTAACTTGGGTGGAACACCAATTCCACTCTCGAACTATTGGCGCCCTCGCTCTGCTCATGCGCCAAAACATCTCTTGTGTAATAGGTGTCTTTCATCCCTCGTTGAACAATCTACTACTCGTATATCCGATACAAGTGCATTTACAGAGCGGGCGCGTTTTGAGTGCAGAGTATTTAAATATGAGCGCGCATACTTAAACTCTGCAATCAACTCACGCGCCGGCTAATACCTTCCATCACTAAACTGTCATTGGTTTATTTTTGTGTAAATTGTTTGAAAAGCTGACAGGAATTAAATGTTGTGTAAGTGCCTTCCTTATAAAATTACGTACAATAATACGTACGATTGTAAAATGGTTCCAGTGTATTAATTATTAAATTGTATTGTCCTATACTGTATTGTATAAATTGTATTGTATTCTCTTTTGCAACACCTATATAGTACAGGTTCTAGCAGTAGGAACAAGCGGCTTAACCTTTAATCAGTTAAATTATCTTCGTTAACCTTTTTTTAAACTTAGGGTCTTCCCAAACCAAGCTGATCCCGCGTCGATTGGTTACTGGCAAGGTAACTGATTTCAAATGAAAAATAACCTTATAATTTTCATATACATACATACTGTGCTCGGGGTAGCCATGTATCTATACAAAAATTCACTTAGTTAGTTACTACCAGGTAAGTACATAAGCGGTGTACTGACTGTCATAAGAATATATTCTGTGATATAGGTAAATAAAATTATACTATAGAGTTACCAGAATCTGAAACTAGTTTCTCCCGTTATAAATTCAATTTCACAAAATGTTCGGGTTTCTAACGCCTAATGGACAATGGTCCTAAAATAACTGCAATAGCACTATTTCCGGGAGGTCACCAAGCGTAGCATTACAGCCACCTATTCAGTTCACGAAGATGGACTGACAAGGACGGCCGTTAGTTAGGCCAAACATGATTGATACTGGCAGTAGGTACGCCGGTGGACAATCGTCACGTTTTATGCTCTAGGATACCATTAAACTTCATTAACAGTAAGTTAATACGACTTACAAGACATAACAAGAAAATACTCGTATTACACTTAATAATTTAGTTAGTATTTGGCCCGGCGAACGAGTTCTGCTCAAGACAAATGCAAAAAACCCGGAGAAAACGAATTTTCCCATAAATCAGAATGAGATCTAGCTAGATTGATTTTCCGCCCTTCTGCCATTAGGTATTCGTAGTAGTTCGTAGATATTCGAGAACGCGATGACAAACAAATAAATCAACAAATATATGGGTGAATAGTGAATACTGCTCTATAGGATTTGAATGTAGGTACATTTCTCAGAAACCATAAAAAGCTTAGTGCCATCAATATTTTATAGCGGACAGTTAGGTTGAATGTGACGATAGTTTGAAATTTTTCCTATAGACTTTTGAGTTTAATTAGGTACAGCTACATTATTAATATTATTATATTAGGTAAGTATATGAAACTAAAAATCACACAAAATTAATTATTGAATATAGTTAAGTTGTTCTTTTTAATAATACTTATTAAAGCGTATCTTAAGATTTTTTTTTTGAAATTAATAATAGTTAATTTTCTATTTACCCAACTTAAAACTAGGCGCGCTAATTAATTCAGTACCTAATATTTATAAATGCGGAAATTTCATAATTGTATTACTTAATCACAATTATTTTTAATAGATAGGTTTTATCTGTTAATACTTTTCTTGATTTGATAAACTAGTTGGTCGCCGCGAAGCTTCCCCGCTAGTTTTGACGTTTTTTAATACTTTGCTTTATCAGTTTAATGCTTGCACGCAACTGTTTATGGTATCTACAGGGTGTCTACTAATTTCTGATCAATAATTCTTTTTAATCAAAAACCATTTTTATTTTTAATGTTGTTTTTTGTCTAGTGACCAATATTCAACGACAAAGTCAAAGTATTAGACGTTTCAATAAATATTTACAGAAAAAAAATGATGGAATTTTATTTATCAAAGATAAAATTTGAATCCAATCCTAAAAATATGTTCAACTCTTACCGAGAGCTAAATATAATAAATAGAGACGTGAATTTAAAAATGTCAAGAATTGTTTTTAAGGTAGTCGGGTTTTATAAAGCACTTAGCTTCACTTATTTTAAATAATGTTTCGTTTTGTTCATAGTTTGAAATTTTATTTTAAATAATTATATTCTCAAAAGACTAAGATTACATCATTCATTAGATATGAAATAAAAACGACTTCCTTATTGGTCAACTGACCACATGCAGCAAGAGCAAGTGGCATTTTAAATTTTAACTTAAAGCTTAAATATAACCAAGAATAGAAACAAATGCAGGAAGTACGATTAACTATGATTTAATAATCGCGTCATAAACACGTCGCAGTATTTTAAGATGGGTGTGTATTTTATAATATTGAAATGAAAATCTAACCTATTATTACGAAACTTTAATGCGTAATTCATAACATATACACACAAAATTCATAAGTCTCATAATAAATCCTTACAAAGAAATAAATAACGTCGGTTTATCTACACACATATCATAAAGGCTAAATAACGCGTTCAAAAACCCTAGGAAATGACCAGCATTATTACAACCAATGTTATTATAAGAATTTTCTTGTCTGTGGTAGTAGGTAAATCTGTTCTTTATTGGCCATCACATTACCGATATCTCGTGACTGCTCGTGACGTTATGAATTTAAATTTGGAACAGCTGTCAAAATTCAAGTTGGTCTCTATTCTAGTATCCACAGATATTAAAACAGTTATCGATACGAAACGTCAACTCAGTATGATTTTTTAATTTAAACGCACGACATTTGATCTCGAGTGACATGAAAATAGCAACTTCATTCGTTCGTCTATGGTTTAAAAAAAATGTTCGTCCTGACGGATAGATCGAATCACAGAGTACCTTTTTAATATACATGGCCGCCATTAGTTGTCATTCTTTTAGGTTTTTTGCTGTTACGATTTTTTGCAGTTATGATATGTGTGTAGATAAAGTAATGTATGCAACTGTATATAATTAGGCCTTAAAACACTCGTGTGATCCTGTTATGAAACTCGCTGACGCTCGTTTCATAAAACCACACTCGTGTTTTAAGGCCTCTCATTATATAGCAGTTGCATAAAATACTATTTCGGATGTAATATAAAGTTACTTACGATGCATCGAACGTTCTGCATGTCATGTCGATTACCGTGCATTATGCCCACATGTCCGATGAAATACTACGGTTTAACAGAGTCATTGCAATATTACATTTTGCATTGAAGTGAGATGGCTTAGGGTTGTCACTTCACCGGATTTGTTGGCAGACTGTGCTTGTAGTCTTTATCGTGGATATGGTTGTCATCCGTCATTTTTTATTTTTTTGTTATTATGGCGACTATCCAATAATTAATTGAAACAAAAAGTATTCAATTACTAGGATACTCATATTCATAAGAGACGAGATACTTTTTTGCTCTATTTGCTATTTTTTTTGCTCTATTGACATGCTGAAAATACATACAAAGTTCATGAGAGGAAGTTAGCCCCCCGTTTTAAAGGAAAATCAGACATAATTGTCTACCATGTAGTGACTTTGACAGGAGCCCTCAGCTCTCAGCTAATGTACAACTGCAGCTGAGCGCATGAACCTTGAATTGAATGAAGTGCAAACTATAAGGTATAACTAAAATAACCAGTCATGTAAAAGTGGAGACGCAAGGCCCGAACTGAATAAAAGAAAACACATTTTTTGTTAAATAAATTGCATTACAAAAGTACAAATAGTATTGTAAGGTAGCAGTGCGCGATTCAAACTCGCACCGCACTTTGCCTGCTTGTTACTACCTGTCCGATAAATTACATTAACGTTATGTATACATATAGAAAATAATAAGTAAATAATATAAAGCGTACGTAATATTGTTGTTGTGCAATTTGAAAATCACCCCTTAGACACTGTTCACATTTTTTTGTAGCCATAGTCATATTGCCTAATGTCGTGTGATAGTCGGCCAAACTTTCGGATATTTTTTTTTATTTGACGAAATGTCCGGAAATGGTCACAAACGTCTGAGTTTCTATCCAGAGAATGATTTTGTTTGCGCGGTAACCCTATTTGAGAGAGTATCATCAAATCGTCATCCGTTAGTACGTTAGTGATGTTTAGCGTGATGAGATGACGCGACTTTCTAGCCGGCGATTGCTTTTACCTCTTTCTCAGCTGGCTGGCACGCTTTGCGTCAATAAAGCCACTTGTTTCCATGTCCCACAGCGCATTGGTATAATAAACTATTTTAAACAGTAAGATATTTCATAGAAGTACTGATCGACTATTTAGTAGGTGTTGATTTAGTTTAAAAAAAAACAGAGAATTACACATGGATAAGACCACAGAAATAGACGCATTTATTATTTAACAGAATTGAAGCTAATCGAATTGCGGCGTGTACGCCACAATACCGCTCATATTCAAGTATTATGATCTTTAGTATCGAAATATAATTGACAAAATTGACGTGTCAGTGTTGTCAACTTAACAAATCCGTAATTTAGCACTGCTACGCCCTCAAGCCTATTCATTTTTATTACGGCAGAAATGTTGAGTGACAGTATAAAGAACTAGGAGGTTTCAGTGAGGAGGTTTTGACAACGTTCATGTAGTTGTAAGTATATTTTAAATGCTGTTTTGAAAAAAATATTCAATCCATTAAATAAATAGGCTTTAAGCGATTATTTATTTCATAGATTCAAAATAGAATATATTTTTTAAGCAATGTCCAATAACATTTAAGTAATCTATCTTAAATAGTATTTTATGCAACTGTTGCATAATGAGAGGTCCTAAAACACGAGTGTGGTTTTATGAAACGAGCGTCAGCGAGTTTCATAATAAGAGCACACGAGTGTTTTAAGACCTAATTATGTACAGTTACATACATTACTTTATCTACACACATATCATAAGAACTCTATGATGGATTCAGAAGCCATAGGGCAATGAGCTGCATTGCTACTAGCTACTAGTGCTAGGTACCTATTAAATATCTATAGACTGTACACTTTAAAATAACGTAATAAAAATTAATTTGAACAAGTATAGAAACAAATTATAAAAATTCTCATATTAATATTGGTTGTTATAATGATGGTCATTGCCTACGGTTTCTGAACGCATTATAGAGCATTTATGATTTATGTGTAGATAAAAGACTTTTAAGATCTTTCTATCTACATTACACAAGCAAACTTCCTTTATTATTGGATTATAAGGCTTGTTTCTCTCACTTCAGGGGGGGGGGGGGGTGATTCTTTAAGGACATCAGCTTCCAGATCAACGCCGAGGCAGCGGGGCAATTCTCTTGCCAGTAGAGATGAAGTCACAGTCGAGATATGTCAAAAATAGCTGTCAGCTATCTACAAAACCTGTCATTTTTTGACATATTTCGACTGTAAGATGAGTTTTGATGAACGCCAGAATCGGGGGCCAGGGCCCTATCTTGCTCTAGTGCACTACCACAAGTGAATGAGATAGAGCAATATTCAATTTCAAAATATTTGCAACAAATATGTATGTATAATCCAATTATAATAAATTATCTAGTAAACTAGATGCCTAGCCAAAAACAAGAAGTAGTTTTGATCTTCAAAAATCTTTCTAGGCTTTGAAATTCAAAAACAACTGTTTCTAATCAAATCATTGATTTTATTAGCTCCATCATACTGTCAACAATCTGTGTAGTGTAGCTTAGTTATCAAGCGCATTATCGCACAATCACCACGCACCCCACCGGCTCGCGGCCGGCAATCGCATCCGCAGCTCACAAGCACGCGGGCCGTTACGAACGCAGGCTGCGTCGAAGCCGTACTGCCTAAATTACGCGACTGTGAACTTCGAAAATACAGTTCGAATTTCGAAGGTGTTTTTTAGTTTCAACTGCAATTGGGAATCATTGGTAAGTTTTTTTTAATTAAAATCCCTGATATTTTTGAGGTTTTTGCAGTTAGATTATGATATTTAATTTATAATGTAGGTAGAGCTATGTGAAAATAATATAAATATGACATGTTAAGAAAGGGAAGTGTTCCATTTAGGTGCTATTTTTCGTACTGACAGTTAAATATTCGATATTTTTTCATGAATATCGTACAAATATTGTAGGTACAAAATAAGTACCTACAGTAGAAGATAATTATGTATAATTAAGTAAATATATTAATTGTTAAAACTTAGGATAATATATTTCAAGTGCGTATTTTAAATTTCTTTATAGTGAACGACGTTACTCTAAGGGAACCCTAATAGTTCTAAGGTTTGATATTGATTGTTGAAGATAAAGTAGATACTTCCTAACTAGTAAACTGCATTCATGGTATAAAGAACAGTGTTAATGCAGGTGTCACGAGAGCATCTTTTAGACTAACTGGTTGCTTAAGCGTTACATAATGATGAATTACCCGCGTTAGCATGCAAGAACCCTTTGGCAATCCGTATGTTACTTCACTGTGCGCTGCGCCGTCTTGGTGGACCAACTCGGGGATTATTTCCCAATCAGATCAAAATTCTCCCTTGTGAAGTTAATATAACAGTATCTTATAAGCCTTATACTGCTAATCGTAATTAATTACTAATCGTAGAGTAGGTACATATACCTATTATTATTATTATGCTATGTGCAAGTTTATAGTTGCAGGCAAACAACTTGAGCATAAATCGAATGGTGGGGGTAAGTAAAGCGCAGTCAAGGTCAATGCTCAAGTTGTTTGCCGGGAACTGTACTCCCTTAAGAGCTCCTCTCAGTTCCGGATGAGGCCTGTGCCCGATTGTGAGAGGTCTTTACCTCTACATGTATACGCTAAACAGGATGGATGATGTTTATAAAGTCACAACAGGAATGGCATTGTTGAGTTTGAAAAAGAACTTTGCGGATCTGTGTGAGTCGTGTTTTTTGTATACGTCGATTTCTTTCTTCGCTTAGCTTATGATATTTGATAAATATATCGACGAAGGTGCTTAGTTAATGTTAATAATAACTGAACATTTATTACTCAATTCAACTTTAATGGTTATTAACTTAGCTTAGTCCATTATCCTAGTGACAGTAGTGATGACCCTAACATGCCCTAAGTTTAAGTTAATCCGCAGTGCATCCCTTTCTTATAAGACAATTTGAGAGAACCGCACTGTGTGATAAATTAAACTTCGGCAGCCATGTTAAGGACTTTGAGACCGTATGCAGGTAAGTTTTAGTGCCGGGCATAAATCATAGGTAAGTATAGTCGATCAAGAAATTCTTTGACTACTTTTCGATCGTATTACAAAACAATAAGGTTCAAAGTGGTCAAGCAATTACTTGGTCGGTTATACATATTTACGTTCCTTTCTTACTATTTAAACACTAATACAAAATGACCGGCCATGTTTAGTTTATCTGAGGTTATCACTGTGAGCGTCTCTTTGTTATGATACTAGTTTGACAGAAACGCAGGGAGGGATAAATTAAACTTGGGCCACTGTATGTTTTCTTAATTACAAAACCTATGAATGAACTATACAGTAACTAGAATCAATCACGGATGCAGAGTACTGCAGTGTATGAAAGAAACCGTGAGAACCAACAAGAGCACACAAGCACACAAGACACATACATATATACTGTCAACAAAATGAAACCCTGAACCACCATAGAACCGTGACACCGTGACCGTGGTTTGATAAGTAAAATAGTAAGAGACTTCTTACGACTTGATTAACGTCACTTTGACATAGTTTCATGATAAGCCAGAGATCCATTTGTTGATTGTACATATAAATATAGTCTGGGGGTTATAATGACCCTGACTAGGGCTTTCGATATCGGTATTCTTAGTATGCACTAGGTCATACTAGAAATACCGGTAACGGAAGGACTGACCCAAAAAGCAAGAGGTTTCGAGTTCGAATC
Organism: Ditula angustiorana; assembly: GCA_963691745.1. Lineage (NCBI taxonomy): Eukaryota > Metazoa > Arthropoda > Insecta > Lepidoptera > Tortricidae > Ditula > Ditula angustiorana. Next base: position 7,020,511 of record OY829473.1, read on the forward strand.
CCAATAGTGGCAAACATAAAATGATACATATATGAATGTTTATACTCGAGTCATGGATGTTATATCTGTATTTATGTACGTATGTATTTATCTTTACAAGTATGTATAGTCGACCAAGAAATTGCTTGACCACTTTTCGACCGTATTACAGAGAGTTAAGGTTCAAAAGTGCTCAAGCTATTACTTGGTCGACTATACATACGTTACATAGTACCCATAGCATAAGGACCTTTAATTGCCTTATTTTGAACTAAATCCATGGGTGTGAATTGACCCAAGATATATTTATTTATATTAATTAATAAAAAGTACCCTAGGTAATATTGACAATAATAATTTTATCTCATGGCAAATCTATGTCCGCCTAATAAACCCATCGTCGATAATAAATAATCTTATCGATTTTAATCCCGCAAATCTTCTTTGATTAACCACTCATTAACTAATCAAGTCTTACGCGATAGATCATGTACTTATAGGAGTAATTGAAAATGCTTACATTTGAAACTTGTTTATAGAACTAAATTAATTTAGACTACTTAGTAGATTACGATTGATGTCTTTATAAAAACGATTATTTTTATTTTAAAACGACATCCCCATTTGTTGATTGCAATTAATTATAAATAGCGCACAATTTGCAAATGTAGCTAAAATAATATTACTATTTTTTTTATAAAGGTACGTTGCGGTTTATTTCAAATGTATTCTCAAAATAACTGCCTAAGTAAAATGAATGACCAGCATTCTACTATAACCACCTAAAGCATGGGTTACCAATGCCTTGAATCGCCAGAACCAATTTGCTTTAGTTTAAGTAACAAGAGCTTGCTTCAAGTAACATGCCTTTTTAAAATCAAGGTGTACAGAGACAGCTTAGAGCATTCCGTACTCGCAGTATGTATACATTTGATTAGGTAGACCAGTGATTCCCAAAGTGGTCCAGGTGGACCCCTAGGGGTCCACGGGAGACTTGCTGGGGGTAGAAATGTAGCAGCAGGGGGTCCACCGAAACCAGTAATATTTTGAAAGTGGTCCACGAGAAAAATAAGTTTGGGAACTACTGAGGTAGACGATTCAGAAAACAGTGCGTCATCGTAATTTGCGTCGAATGAGATGCTGCTGCAAATAAACTATTTGTCTCTTTTTAGGGTTCTGTAGTCAAAAAGGAACCCTTATACTCGTAGTATCGCCATGTCTATCCGCCCCTCCGTCGTTCGCAGATTAGCTCAGAGACTCTTAGTACTAGAAAGCTCTACGTGGATATAAATATAATAAGCCACAACGATAAAGTGGTAAGATTAAAATATGTTTTTTTTATGGTACCTACCTCTACACGTAAAGTGGATATGTTTATTTTTCTCGCCTTTCCCGCTGTGTGGGGTGTCGTTGGGTAGGTCTTTCAAAAATACTGCTGGTTTATGAAATTATTTTTTTAATTAGGGGTTCGTTTGTGAAATATTAAGCATTAAAGTAATAATTTTTGTTAGAGTCACCTGTCAAATAGCCATGTAACTGGTTGTTTTTGGTTATGTGGAATTATTTACGGTAGCAGTGTATATAAAGAAGTTAAATGAAAAGCTATCACAGCCAAGTACACTTCACAAATTTACAAGTAATCAGGCAATTACGGAACCCTACACTACGCGTGTCCCGACCGTGGCTGGCTTTACATCACAAATAGCCCTGACCGCGAGACCAGCAAAAAGCTCGAGATTTCATTAACGTCCCTATTGTTAAAAACAGAACGTGTGATGCATCAGATAATCATTATTTGTGTCATAGGCAATGTAAATAACCCTCCCTTATTTCGGCGGTCGGGAACAAAAAAAGGGGACTCATGTTTGGTTGCATTTAGAGACCCCTTTAGTGTACCGCCGACGTAAAATATGTATATTTTTTTTCTAAGATACATAAACATACTTACTTTATAGGAGTTGGAAACAGAGAAATTCGCCGGATAGCCCCTTAAATTGTATGGAGTTCGTCTGTAACGAGTTACAGGTTCAAACACTTGTGGGGTATCTCCTTACCACATACCTGAAAGATGATGAGGAAATTGAATGGTTGCGAAGGCGCAGTCAGTGAGAGCGATATGTTGGGTCGTAGTTTTGCTCGTTGCTCCACAGAAGTTAAAAATGTTAAAATAACGTTATTCAAGAGCACCGTTTTCCTTGAGCCGAGCAGCCTGTGGGAGCAATTTGCTCATAATTGTTACAGACTAGCATTTATTGACTGTGAAAAAACCTTAAAGTCTCTAGAGTTTTATATGCAGATAGATTTTTTATAATGGATTAAAAGGTACATCAATTTTTGTTACTCCTTGAACGTTTTTTAGAAGGTAATCGAGGATCTATAACGTGTCCGTAAAAAAACAATAGTTGAAATCCAAAGGAGGCAAGCAGGTTTCCTCTAGATGCTTTATTTCGTTATTATACATATATAATGTTAAGTTTAGTGAGATAAGAGATAAGGATGTAGTAATTATTCAAATGGCATTTTTAACACAGATGACATTAAGCTTCGATAAGATATCTATTTGCGTGTGAAAATACAAGGGGGTTTAGATAAGAGGGTCGAGTTAATGATTACTATTATCATCATTGTGTTATATATTTATAGCTAGGAATTTGTTATTTATGGTATTTACACCTTTATCAACTGTAAATATAGTACAGATTCGTAAATGAGTGATGGCAGCCGTAGGCCAGAAAGCGGAGTCCATTGATATTGGTTCGTGCACAATAAGAAATAAAATTCAAATTGATTGTGTAAATTACGCAGATGGCACCTGTTTGATGTCACTTAGTATTGTAATATTTATGTTATGTTATTTAAAAAAAATATATACGCGCAATAAGTGATTAATTGGTAATAAGAATTAAGATGAAAAACTAGTTTTTGAATTCAAAGACCCAAGTGGAAAAAAAACCGTTTTGAGATCCAGAAAAACTAGTCGTTTATGATTTAAGTCATTACTTACCTACTTTGAGGGCCATTATTATTTTTTGCTGAACGAAGTGTTTGCGAAGATGATACAACGTAGCTGAGACATTACGACACGATAGCTATTCTTAAACTTTTTCTTTATCTATTCATATATTTACGAACTAGTTCTGCTTTGCAGCTTCGCTTGCGAGAAGAATGAACATTTAAAGCAATTATGTAAGCTCCTACGAATAATAATGTAAGCCACCACGGAACCATGCATGCAAACATGCAACGAAGCACTTGAATCTTACAATGAAGTATAAAAGCAAGCAAGGATGCAACCTTGCAAACAAGCACGCAAAGTAAGCCAGCGTGAAATCATGTTGGAATAGAAAAGTTAATTTGCCTATATTCACCTACTTTCAAAGTTAAAACTGCCACCATTCGCTGGTGCCACCAATATTCGTTGTTGCCCCCGACTTTCGCCTTCATTTCATTTGGCGCAATACCCAGCGCAAAGTAAACATTTTCCGGGATAGAATAAAAAAACAGTGATGTCCATTCTCAGTACCCAAAGTATCTCATCTATAGTTCTTCATCTTTATAAGCTTTTGCCCGTAAATTAGTGTGATGACTTCTATCGAAAAGGTTTCAGAATATTACGGTTTTGACCACTGTTAACCGACTTAAAAAACCAAAGGAAGAGGTTGCTTAAGACGCATATTTTCTTTAATAAGTTAGTTTTTTTCTATGACCTTTGAAGAACTAAATTACACTTCAGTTTTTCTTTAAATAACAAACCTGAGGATTGCACATATGTGCATACCTAAGTTAGTACTTAATTAAAAAATGCATAAGAAGTCGAGATGAATAAATTAACATATAATGAATGTTTTATAATTATCAAGTGTTTATTAATATTATTACGCATCCAAACAATTTCTTTCCCGCTTCGTTCTCCATCAATGTCATAACTCACAGCCTATAGGGTCATACCTACGAATAAATAATTATTTACCTACGAATAAATAATTATTTATTCGTAGGGTCATACTTAAGTATTTGTTTCTTAACAAATACTCGTAATAAATATCGTCTTCTTAGACGTCACTCTCTAGCCGACCTTGAGGTGGAAGGTGGAAAATGGAGGAGGTTCTCAATTCGATTAGTATATTTTACGTCACAGCTACATTAATTGGACGTGAGCGTCATACGTATAGTGTATGCCTCTAAGTCTATTACAGTTTCACTATGCAAACGCAGATCTAACAAGGGAGCAGACCTAACATGACCGTCCAAATCAAGTGCATCTCTCCCTATTTGCAGCTCTTTTTAATTAGCATCTTAAAAAGGGTTGAACGGAGAGAGATATATTAAACTTCAGTGCTTATGTTAGAGGCACAGGAGTAGGTAAAGTCTTTGCCAAGTTATGCTTAGTAAATGTTTCAGATTACGTACATAAAAAAAAAGTTTGATTACGCTCTGAGATATTAAGTATAATACATATACTTTTAATGATATAGACGGATATATCCGATATATCCGACTAACGTCTTGGCACGTTACATTCATGTAATCTGAGGCTTGTTGCATATGAAACTCATAAAATGCGGTCTAATAGCCATCAGAAGCAGCTGAAGCCTCGACCAGTCGGTCAGTGCTCAGTTTAGTACCGACCTCGCTAGCGGCTTCCAGCGAAACCACTCATAATACGTCAAATTAATATGAACCTACTTACCAAATTGCAGTGCGTGCACTGCGACGGACGTTACGCGCTTGAGTTTACGAAACATGCTAAGGTACAACATTCCCACTAGCGGTGTTTGTTCACCTAAAACTGTCGGAAATTTTCGGATCGTTGATTTTTGACTTCCTTTAACTAGATTAAAAAAGAGATAAAAAAAAAAAAATATATTTCGGACAACAGAAATCCACGTGGGTTAGTAAAAGCTTAAAAACTATGTTAGTAATTTATTATAAAAAGGGATTTAGTTTTTAAGATCATGTTGCCGATCAGTGGACAATCCCCACTGTCGGCAATCGCCTTGAGCACGCTGTTGCTGCTGCCGCGCACTCTGTGCAGCAGTGACGCGGTCTTTTTGCGCATGATGGCTTCGAAGCTATCCACGCCTGCCAGCGCAAACATTGCGGACGCGCTGCAGTAACGCGGCAGCCGCAACAACGCCCTGAATGCGTTATTGTATTGAATACGTAGGGCACTGTACGTCTTTTTGGTGTGGTTGGTCCAAAGGCTACTGGAATAGAATATAAATACCTATAAATACAAGTTTTGCTTTAGTAAAGTCAGCATTAACAACGACAGGAGAGAACCGGATTTTTACATAACTAGTACTTAATACTTTACTCTGATGTATAAACAGTAGTTTTAACATTTAAATACCACCATATTTATAGTATTATCACCGTCAAATAATTTTAGTCTCATTCATTATCGTTTCCGGGAAGGTCCCTCGTCCTCCACCACCCGGTATAAATAGTTATTTGTTCAGCGACCGTAGCCGCCCGTACCCCTTGCGAGGACTACGATCAGCAATACCGGGTGGTGGAGGACGAGGGACCTTCCCGGAAACGGGAGATAGTTTAGCCTTAACGCTATATTTTCTCCATACAAACTATGTGAATATAAGTAGCCGTTTTCAAATTATAGCCTGTTAAACATTCACACAAAAAACTACTTGTTTCAACCCTAAACATGATGTGTCAATGAACTAAACATGACGTCATCATGATCTTAGGTCATTGAACATACTTGTAAACAATATTTTCATTACAGGATATTATTATGTTTTTTTTGTCGCCGATGCATATTTAGACCTGCTTTGCTGAAACATACCCGAGTTTGTGGAGGCGATTCTCTTTGTAGCTTCATCTTGTACAACTTCTTTATTTATTTTAATCCTAAAACTATGAATAATACGAACCACAACACATTATTCAAATCAATCAAATACTATATCAACATTGACAGCCACTTACACTGACAACCAAAGTACTTATGCGTCATAAATAATTAAATATGATGTAAGAACCTCTTTCATCGTATCTTAGTTTACCTAATTGATAAAAAGGTTTTAGCTCGTTAACACAGTGAGTGTTACGAATCAATTAAAAATAAACTGCTGAACATTTTTCATCCAATTTCATAGTTTAAAACGTGCATTTGAAACATTTACTAAATAAACATTATTAAGAAACATATTTTGTTAATTTACGAAACTCTTTGTGTTATTGGACATCGACAAGATGCATTTCATTAATGTTTGAAATGAAAATGTCATTAAATCTCCCTAATGTCATTCTTTCAATACAAACGCCCAACGCAAATGCCTTTGTTAGAAGCTCATGATTATTTGAATTTGCTTTTACGCGACGTGCAATTATAAGGCGGCTGAAGCTTTACGTCGATATAGTTTGGGGATTGCTGGATAGGCCGGTTTGGACCGCCCCGTTGGCCACCGAGGTCTCTGGATCTCAAGTGTTTTGATTTCTTCCTGTGGGGCTCTGTAAAAGATAATGTGTTGTCGCCGGCTAGCCGGTCGGAGAGGAAAACTTGAGGTTTTCGGTAAAAAGTATAAAACGGAATGCGACACTGCGGACGAGGTGCGTCAAAGAACAACTGTTGCCTTCAACAGTCTGCGTAGAAAAAATTATGAAGAGCACACAGTATCGAAGGTGCACCGACATAATCTGGCACGGGCTGCAGCGTGTACAAGACGCGGAAGAACCTTTGAACACCGAATGTGAAGGTAGTGTTAGAGTCTTTTAACAATATGGCAAAGTGTAAACAAATGGTTAATAAAATTCCATTATAATTCAGACTCATTTTCATACCCTGTATACTGATAAAAAAAAAACATTTAAATACTTCACCTGCTTCACCAAATTTTCATTTCAAATACAGTCAGCTTACTGCTCAAACCTTTACTTTTGCGCGTGATCATAAATTTAACCAAACCTACGTGATATAGGTATGCACCTATTATTTTATTCATTCTGAATATTTAACAACTATGATGAAACATAACTTTCGTTAAAATGAAATTCGACACGATTATTTTTTGTAATTAGTGTCTTGGATGAATGGATGAATTAATGAATCGATTTTTAGATCAAACTTAACTAAGAATTAGCTTCGAAGTGCTTGTATTCGAATCAAAACAACATTGGAATTGGTAAAAGTAAGGGCAAAGGGAAAGGGGGACGTACATAATGCCAAACTTCATGGTCCATAGTTTTAAAGTACTTATTACGACTGCTTTGTTATTTATTACGTTTAAGTTCTTACAACATAATGATTGTTTTAATTTTGAAACTCAAAATTAACAACGCCCTTACTAAATTCCTTCCCTTGACGATCGGATTTTAGTAGCTTAGTGGTTAGTGACCCTGACTACGAAACTAGAGGTCGCGGGTTCGTACCCCGCTGGGGACAGTCATTTGTATGATGAGTATACGAACTTTGTACTCGAGTCATGGATGTTATGTTATAGCATATGTATGTATAAAACTATATACATATTTATAGAATATTACGTTTATTCGTTGTGCAGTACCCATAGGGCTAGCAGCTTTTACTTGCTTAGGGACTAGGGTCAATTAGTTGAAATTATCTCAAGGTATTTATTATTATATTATGTATGTGTTAGGTAGGTACTAATATATTGAAGAAGCCTTCATGATAAAAAGAGGCATAGTTATAGTCAAGCATTTTGTTAGCACCGTTATTTTTTATACTAATTTGGTATATCTAGTAAAAAAAATAAACAACGACTCGTATTGGAAGATCTGAGTAATGAAGGCTAGCACGCTAGTTTTGCCGCGGACATAGTGTTGCAGACTAGCTAGTGTATGGAAAAAATAATAAATTTGAATGTATGACTTTAACAATAGCTGATTCGGGAGCATCCATAATGGTAATGAGATGGGAAAAAGCGTGACAAGAGGTGGGGACTTAACATTTTAAAAATCGTTTGACGTAATTTATGAATGATCCCTTGTATATAAAGACGTAAAACAACGTAAGTATCAGGAAAAAAATATATAAATCCGTTGAATCGCAGTGCATTTTATTCAATATAAAGCATGTATGTATCCCTTTCCAAAGGCATGTACTTTCATACATTATTTCTTTTCATCGGTGCCAGTTAGCGCAGGTATATCGCACGATAATGAGTGAGCACGTAAATTAAATAATAAAAACCTAATTAATTCGTTTATTGTTTCCTAACGCATTTGTTTACTGCAATGTGACCTTAAACTTTGTTAACCAGTTGATGGTGTAATACTAGTCGTGTTCGACCAGGACCGACCGGACAAGCAGGCACGTTGTTGAAAAACTCGAATTAACTGTTTACGTTATTAGTGACCGAATCATATCAACAGTCGAGTCGTCGTCCGGTTTATTAAACACATACATGCATAATTCCATTTTTTTTTGTGTAAATGGAAGGCAAAAGACATGCGGGTCACTTGATGGAAAGTGATCACAGCCCCTCATGAGTACCAGGGACCCTAAGCTCTGAATCTTAGTATTGCTACAATCTTGTATAAAGTTTTCTTAGGTTGCGGGTAGGACTTTGTGTAAGGTCCGTCCGGATCACTACCACCATCTTGCTCACTATTCCTGCCGCTAAGCAGCAGTGCTTGCACTGTTGTGTTCCGGCGTGGAGAGCAAGACAGCCGGTGCAATTACTGGCAGAAGAGGTATTCCATCTTAGCCCTCTGGGTTACAATCTCTTTGGTGTTACGTGTGTCTATAGGCGGTGGTTCTCACTTACTATCAGGTGACCGACCTGTTTGTTTCCCTTCCTATTTCATGTTTTTTTAAATCTGAATTAAGCGACTAACAACAGCAAACAAAACGGTTTTTACGAAGGGTCTATAAAACAACGTAGCTACAGAGTTTATAGTCCTTGGTTAACGATGGCATTAGTATTGCCGCCTGTCTTTGTCAAAGGCGCTAACTGTATGCCTTTAACCTCGAAGAAGTGAGGAGCATACTAATTAGCGACAGTACTTGAATGTGACTAATACTGGTTTGCAAGTCTTACTTTCTTTAGCGTTTAGGAGCACTTAGGGTATAAGTGTAGACAACACGTCGGACCCTGATGGCGTACCCTTAACATACTCACCCAAATTTTATTTAGCTCTCAGTGCGCCTCTTTCTTACGATACTAGTTAAAGTTTCACACGGTCACGGCCAAACCATCATAACAAAAAATCATCATCATCATCATCATCTCAGCCACAAGAAGTCCACTGTTGAGCATAGGCCTCCTCCATAGGGGGTTTTGCCATACTCACCACCAGAGGCGTATTTAAAGATTTAGCGCCCCGGGTCATTTAGCTTTGGCGCCCCATTAAATGACGATAAAGAATTTCATTTTAGGGGCGGCTGCCGCCCCTCGCAGCCTGGCGCCCCGGGCCATGGCCCGGATGGCCCTAGGGTAAATACGCCACTGCTCACCACGCTTGGCAAGCGGGTTGGCCAGCGCAGTATTTACGTGTCGAGCAGAAGGCGCTGCTGCCCACCTTCCGGAGAAGAAATCCCTTAGCCTGTTTTTACGGCACCCATGGGAAGAGATGGGGAGGTACTATTCTAAGCCGGTACCCCACGGCGCCACAAACAAAAAATACATGTTCCAAAACCTTCTCTCTAGACTTTAGACTCGCTTTGAATTTTTGATTTTATGTATTATTTAAGATAAACTATTTTATTTGTAGAAACATAAGTAAACAGTCTAAAAATAAAGACAATGTTATTGTAATATATTTTTAGATCCTTCATCTTTATGTACGTAAATGTCTCGTAAAAATTACAAAAGAAAAACATTATTATTGAATCGTAGATTTTTGGTTAGGTACTTGTCTCATGTGTCATGTCGATGTGCCTTATTAATTTGTTTAAGGCAAGTAATAGAGAAGGTAAAAGATCACCACCAAAGACCATCAAATACCGTACGTTAGTGTTAACAGTAGGAATAACTTTCGTTTAGCTAAGCTTATCATCGTCTTTCACTGTGTTTTTAAGTTTATGCATATGGAAATCATAGTACTCACGATGTACGATATCATTATAATATCGCGGCAACAAAGGTGTACCGAGTATCGATTGTAAGCTTTCTTTAAGTTAAAAGCTATTAAAATAAACTTCAACTTTCACGCGTTGAAATCAAAGCTCAGAATATTAGTGAAAGTACTACGTGTGTTGAACAACTTTATCAACAGTCAGTTGTTTATGTAACGAAATGTGCTATATGATAAACAAATAGGTACTTGTATGAACAGTTTTTGTGTTCTACTTGTTAGGCCAAATACAAAAATAATGGACCTTATATTCGTAGTAAAGTAATTACAAATCAGATGTAGGCACAGTTAACGTCATAAATATCTAAATACTTTTTGTACCTTGTCGCTTTAACTCCGTTAATAACTTCTATATTTTACATTAGAGAGACGACAGGTCTTAAATTGTTCAGATATGTATGACGCTTTACCGACCTGCCTTGGTTGATCAAGATCAAATCGAGTGGTTGAGAATTTTGATGATTGCATTGTTTTAACACTACTGTGACAAATTTTAAGTTAAAGAGAAAAATGCGTTTATTATTGACATAATGATTTTTTTTAAACGTTTTTAGTTAGGTATTAGGTTTGTATTGTAGTTACCTACTTATTAATTTTGTTTCTTATTTACTTTAGTTCAGATAGTTTTCATTTTCAGTTTCTCTGAGTTTATAAATACAGAAGTTTTAATTTTATTAAAGTTATTATTTTACGTTATTTTATGCATTTTGTAATTTAAAAAAACGTAAAATAATTATCTTAACCGTTATTATCATTAGGCTGGCTAATTCTTAACTAAATATGTAATAAGTAATCAAACAATAATAAAAAAGCAAACGTATTCAAAATATTTAAATATAAGCCTCAAGGCACCACTGAAGTAAATTATTGCAGGCTGAGAATATTGACTCTGGGTAGAGTCAATATTCTCAGCCTGCAATAATAGTAGGGTTACTATCAAGGGTATATGTAATATATCTTTAGTAATGAATACTTATATAACACCACATTTGGCAAACATCCAATAAGACCCTTGTATTCGTGTGCTAACGAAAGCTAAACAAAGGAAATACCACAGCATGCTAACAATGATACATGGTTACTCTCAAGTACTCAAATATTTGATTTCTTAAAGGTTAGTTTTTGTCTCTGATAAAGGCGGTCGTCCAGAGACAGCGTTTTAGATAATCATGAGTAATATATTATTTACGTAGTAAAGGCTAACGATACTATATACGTTACTTAATTTGTTAGTTCGCTTACAGATTTAGGGCCCTAACATTATATGACATTCAAGTTAAAATTGTTGCTCATTGTGGCTGTCTCAGTGGTGTCAATATAGTGATAAATTAAACTTGGGCGGTCATCTTAAAGCCACTAAGTGGATGGTTACTGAAATACAAGGAAATGTGTGAACTACTATCCTGAATGAACTAATACAAACTGTTGGTTAGTTTAACAGCTATATTAAAGTTTCGTATTGTTAATAGAAAGTGGTCATCTTGCTCCGTTTTTGTCGAAGAATAATACAATGGAATCATACAAAAGAAGAGAAAAAGAAGTCGCTTATCTAAGAAGTCTGCAACGGTCACCTTTAATGTAATAAATACCTGTGCTTGGTAGTGTGGTACAGTAAGCAGCATTTATATTACACACATTATGACTCTTTTGTTAAGAGAGTAACAGCATACCTAAGCAGCTTTTTGACCCCTTTGAGTTCAAAAGTGCATAGTTTTTTTATGCAGTAGGAAGGAAAAAAAGCAAGTGGGTCACCTGATGGTAAGTGATCACCACCGCCTATAGGCACCCGCAACACCAATGAGATCGCAGATGCGTTGCCAACCCAGAGGGCTAAGATGGAATACCTTTTGATTGCCTCTTGCTTATTGCTTTTGAAGCTGACTTTACATCGTACTCGTAGATACTTATACAAAGCAAAGTAAGTAATGTATACTAGTATACATTAGCACTGTGTATTGTAAAGCTAATACACAGTGCTAATGTTAGCCACTGGTTTACGACAAACGCCAATAAAGCGACTCGCACACATTACTTCATTTGTTTAATGAAGTTGATTAAGTACGAAGTGCCACAATGGCAAATAAGATTCCAATTGGTTGTGCAAATTATAAACACTCAGATGATGCTTATTTAAGTATCAGTCTTAAACGCTTCTAAATTACTTTGTGGATTACATTGGTCATACCTAGTCAAAAGATCTATAAATTGAATTGTACCGTCGAGGAATCTAATAGTTTTGGCACTATTGCAATGTTACAATATGTAGAAGTGGCAAACCTTTACATTCCTCGATGGTACTTATGAATCCAAGAAGCGATCTCTACTCCGAAAGATTGTATTCAAATAGAGATATAATGTATGTAGGTAGATATGTTGCGAAACGAACGGAACAAACAATTTGGGATGAGCCCACATCCGGAGCGTAATAATATTGATTTTTCTTAAATGCGTTAATTGTAAAACATATTTTGGCTTTGTAAATGTATATATCATTTTTCGTTACAGTGCTAAACAAATAAAATACGGTTTTAAGTGATAAACGTAACTTGCCTCCTTGAACTTGTAGACTTTGATAACATTTAAAATAATGATTACGATTACGAGAGCGTGGTTTTATACGTAGAGCTAGCTACAATAAATAACTTACAGTGCAAGAATTTAGTGTCTATAGTTGTAATTTCTGACACAAGTAAAAATGCCCTGAACGAAATTAAAAGGCTATTGAGTTCAATGTTTTAAAATAACCCCGCACGCAATCATCAAGTTCATCAAACTCGTAACCCGGAAGAATTCTATCAAAAACCCAAATCTGATTTCTAACTGATTTCAGATAGAAATTCAATCCTCTTTTGGCTTATGACTGTATCAATCTATTACAGCCAGCATTAAAGGAGAGTCTAAAGTTATCCTTCTTGCATGAAAGCAGAAGCGACATTAGGGGGTGCGGTCCCGGTGCTTTTATTCAAATAACTTGTAGGTACTTACACAGACTTTCACAGACACTTTTTGTCCTTTACTTTTTTTTATTAAATTTTTTCCTTTTTATTCTGGTGTTAACCTTAAATAAAACTTACAGTGTAGCAGTGTAAGTCTTCCACAGGCCTTAGCACGCAAACTTTTATCGCAAACATAAAGCATTACGGGTACATCCCTTTCTAACAATAATAGCTATAGAATGCGCGATTGAGATGGTTGCTTTATGTTCACGACAAACGCTACTAGCAGGGATCTAGAAAAAAATATCGTCAACATAAATTTAATTTGCCTCCCTATGTCATAAAATAAAATAAATAAATGAATATTAGGCAGGTCTGATTTGAGTTAAGACCAACCTAACTAAATTCGACAAGAAGGATAACAGAATGCTTTTTTATGTTCACCCATTAAATACCGTCCTAAAACGGTACATTCGTCAAACAAAGCCTTTCAATATTTTCTCGCGCGGCCAATGTATCGAAACGACGACCGTAGGTTATTTTACCTATTTACCTATACTGTTTACTGTAGAGGAGGAAAATATTAATAGAAATAACAATAGACTTTCCAGTTTCGCGATAGCATATAGCGCTAATCTAGCAGATAGGAAAGCATTCACAGTTGTTTATGATCTGAGAAGTGACAGCTAGATATCGAGATGGGAAAGTCATGTCTTTGTTAACCGACCGCGGCCGCCGCCGCTGTGAAGTTACGGTCGTTGGGTCAATGACTCTCATTTTCGATTCTTTCACTAGTGAGTATTTTCAAATGACGTCATAAGTCCCTGCTTGATTGAGGTGACTCCCCGTTTCCATTAACGAAGGCCGTCAAACCAAATCTAGGTTAAATTGCGCTTTGCATGTTGTTTTAAGTGTAAGTCAAATATAGCCTACTAGATTTTAGATAATATCAATAATTGTAAAAAAAATTGTACCTACTTTGGACAAGGTTCAAGGTGTCATCAATATTATTTTTGATAACACTTAAATGTTACAATGTATAAAAACTTGTATCCGTATCATCGATGTAAGAGGCAGATAATAATATGGTGTATTTAGCATGCTCTTTAATAAATATCGTAAAGGATAAAGGAAGAGAATTGCTACTCAATCACGTTTACTAGCCTTGGCACATCATAAAGTGTTTACGAGGTACCAAGCTCAAGTAAGAATTTATTTACGACTAGTTTAGCTAGCTAGTTTTTCCGTGAGTTTGCTGACGCGGAATAAATTTTCCCTATAAATTAGGCATTGCAGGCACCGAAAAATTACTTACCTACTTATATTTTTATTTAACCTATAAAATGCCAAGCTTTTTGCAATTTTAAACTTGCTGACGTTAAATAAAATAGTCCAGTTTCGTTAAAAAACAGTGACTTTACTAATAGCGCAATAGTAACATAAGATAATTGGAAAAAGTATCAAGCGTAGTAGAGGTGCATATTTTTCGGAATCTAGCGCCTGCATACTCTATTTTTACGACGGAGCCACCCTCAAAGTCAAGTCCGTGTGAGTGGGATGGGCACGGGACGGGATTAAACCCTGCAGCATCGAAAAATGTTTTACATTACAAGCCAGCACAATTAAGTCTAGCACAAACTAGCACAACAGTTTTTTTTTAGATTTTCCAAAATGGCGGTGCTAGTCATATATTTTAGTAAAGTAATCGTCCAGTTGAAACATATTTCTAAAAATGGGTTGAAGCCGAAGCTACCACGACCTTCGACGCTCAAGCTAACAGAACCTTTTACCACAAGCTGTAAAAACCTTTGGATTTTTGAAACTCCACAATGGCGGACTAACGGTGAACGGTAACGGTGAAGTTACTAACTTCAGTAACTTCGCTCAATTTGCGTGTAATACACTTTTTTTTGTGGCCTGAATGTCTCAAATCGTAGTCCTCGCGACAAATCGAAGCGACAAGAAGAGGCAAAATTATGTAACACCTTGAATCATATTATGTAGAGTAAAGCTACAGACGACAAGCAAAACTTTCATTTGAAGTTAATTATTGCTTCAATTGTTTCAGGTATCTACAGATAGATCACAATGAGTTACTCCGAGGCTTAGCTGACTATTTACAGTACCAAGTCGTGTGAAAAGATAAAATACATTTGTGACAATGTCGAGTACGGAGGCGATTGTCGATGACAACATGAACAAGACCGATGCAAGCCTACAGAAACAGGTGAGTGCTCGGGCTCTAGTGAGAACGACCCATCTTCTGTATCTTTTTTATTTTAGCTTTCATGCATATGTAGTATAAAGTAAAGTTGCAATTTTTCCTGCCTGTCCTACATCGCGAAATCGCGGGTAAAAGCTACTTGTCATAATATGTAAGTACGCGAGAAAACATTTCAAAAAAAAGTCACAGTGTTTGCGAATTGTAGCCATACTGTGCTCGTACCAGACCAATTAAAACAGGTTCCTTATTAAAAACAATGTTGTTATCAATTATTGAAGGCTATCAAGATTTTTCCTTTATTTCACTTCGATATGTTATTTATTACGTCTATCAGACTATCACATTACTACCCAAACATAATGATTTTTATTGTAATCTCTGAAATGGAACGCCCCGTTGCCTTGTAACTTTAATCAAGTTGTTTATTTTGTGACGGTTTTCTTTTTTCATTAGAAGTAGGCTGAGCTGCGAAGGATTTTTTTACGTACATACATAACTAGATACATATAACTACAAAACAAGTTTTTGCCCGTGGCTTCGTCCGCGTATATTTTCAATGTGAATGTACTACATTCCACCTCCCTTATAACTCCTATAATGGTGGAATTTCTAAAACCTTTTGTTGCAGTTTTGGATCGAATCAACTTACCGAACATGACGCGCAACTCCGCAATTAACTAGCAATAAACGTTTGTAAAAGTAGTAATAAAAGTACGTAGTAGACGTATTTAAAGGATAAAAAGTTACATTCGCAATAACCCCATCATGCGCTTTGCTCGTTATACTTTTAATCCGTCGTGAAAACGACTCTCCGAACAAAAAAACCTTGAAGCCTAACTCTGAAAAACAAGCCAGACAAATGGTGCAGAATATGAGATTTGTTTATCTGATAGTTATGGTGCCCGTGATTATAAATTATGTAGGTACATATGATAAATATAAAATTTCAAATAATTATTTATAATAGATACCTATTACCTATATGTGTGTTTAAGGTAATTTTTCGATTTGCAAACAACGATCCGCACTGATGTTACGTTTGGAAGGATAACGATTTATTTTCATATTGTACTAGTTATTGGAACACGCAAAGTAGATAGCAAGTTGATAGGCAGGTTGTTTGATTTGTCTAGGAAGTGAAGTTAAGGAAAATTATTATTGTTTACTTAAAAACCCTGTGATTCGATGAATTTACAATTTAAATTCAACACTTATATTTTTCATAGATACATTGACAGCTTTTCATTTTTTGTATAAATTATAGCGAACAAAACACCAATCTATCCATTCAAATCTTATTATAATTTTAAATTTAAAGGAGTCCGCAACATCCTCCCACTTATTAAGAAAACATGGCATATACATTTATACATTTACTACATGCAAATAATACAAACAATCACACACTCAAAACACAGCAAAAATTACAAGTATGAACAAAAACAAACAATAAAACAAGTTGAAGTCTACGCCTACGCTACTATGAAAAAACGTAGACAACATTTTTTTAATTTACCAAGCAACTCTATCTTGTGATGACGTATAATTTATGACCGATGTTTAAATTAGTCAAGTATTCTCTTGTAGATTTATTTAGGACGTATACGAGAATATTCATATAACGATATTTGTGACTAGGATGCATATTTAATCTATGTTGTATAATGTGGTACAATACTTTGATTGCATTTGCCTACGTGAAAAATAGTTTACTTTTAAATGATTCTCCAGTGCGTTGGAAACTTGAAAATGTATTTGAATTTTACCTTGCATGTTTAATTTTGTATGTATGGTTACTGCATAAGAGTTAAAAAGCTCTTAAAATTTCATACGTGATCTGCAGCATGCACGGATGTTTCAAAAGAAGTAGACCTTTATGATCACAATCATTATCCTTATTATACATACCTACCTACATATACTTTAGTACACAGAAACTTTTGCAATGTAGCGTTGTGAGTTAGTCAGCTTTTGCCTGCGGTTTGGCTATATATAGATACACCTACGGGACTACGTATCGACAACTGAAACCGGCTTCAGACCATTATCCTGAATTAAACAATGGTGAAACTTTTCCTCGGTGTTTTTCTTCTTCTTTTCCGGTTTTTCCGACGTAAAGAAAGTTATTGTGCCTTTTTAGACCTTATTTTCTAAAAAAAAAAACAATAAGTTACTGAAACCATCAATGCATACGCATCAGTTCCATGACCTGTTCATGGGCATGGGTTATTTTATTACATAAACGAGCACGGGAACTGTCCGTTGTTCAATTGCATCAAGTTGAGAGTCGAATCACTATTTTTATAAAAATCTGTACGTACAGATAGATAGAAAAACAGATTATTTTTAGGGCACCGGCACGGTGCCCTACGATAATAAACGCAATGATAACTGTCCGTCCGTCTTTCAGAGGCTTGTTTTTAAATAGTGTCTAAGCTAAATCACAAAATAGACTTAAGTATGTATAAATAAGGAAGGAACTTAACCACTGCATTAATGGAAATGTGGATAAATAAGATTGGGAATTCACCATAAGATCAAGTTCTTACTATTTATAGTAAAGCTAAAAATATATACACTTTCTTACGAATTTTACGTCGGCCTCTGACGTAAAACCGCGGTTTGTGCGTCACAGAACGTAGTGAATTAAAATCATTAACATAAGCATTCCGATTAAGAATGGTTTAGTCCATTATTCCCAGAACTTGGGATAAGGTGTCCTTGTGTACTCTTTAAGCTAATGATGCATTTTGTATTGACAAGGTGTACCAACTGGCGAATGCCATAAATTGACTATTACGGACTTTGAATTACAATTCGACATGTTGGTGATTTATTACATTGATAAAAGATATGTGACTCCTAACCGATGAATTACTTAGCGCCGTTGTATTGTTCGACTTAATCGATCCAGGAGGTATATCATTTATCTGTTAATTTTGATATAAAGCCGGAACTTGTTTTACATAATCTAGAACGTAAATATAACTTAAGCGAAACTTTGTTTTTTATGTAACATTGCTAAATAAGTAAGTTTTCCTTAGTTTCACTGACAAAGTAAGTAAGTCCAGTTTTTAATAGCTATCGGCAATCTTCTGGTTCCTAAGTAACACGAGTGACACATATAGGTACTGACAGACAGACGCAAGAATGAGTGAGATGTACGAAGATTGCCGAAAGCCATTAAAAACTGGAAGTACTGTATCCTAATAGTTTGAATTGAAAGTGGGGGTTTTCTGTAACTGTTTTTATGCTTTTTAATAACAGGCATACATATTTAAAAAAAAGCTTATTATTCAAAATCTCAACTTATCAAGAGCAATCACACCTTGCTTTACATCATTGCCATTATCATTACCTATTGTTAATTAAAAATATATACTTTCGTTTACCTTTTTTTCGATACCCATTTTCTTACTTTATTCGTTGCAGTTAAAACAAAATGGTAAAGATTTAGAAAATGGCAAGACATCGGATGAGCCCAGACAATGGGGCCGGATAATAGCTATAATTCTTGCAATTGGTGTCCTGGTGGCCGCCTGCACAGTGACGTGGGTCTTCCAGGATTGGCAGACCAGTCTTCAAGTCTTCGCCATTCTCGTAGTGGTTTATGTCATTGCGTTCCACTGGAGATGGATTTATGTTGCCATCAGAACAACGCCGAGAGATCTCTCGTAAGTGTTTTTCCATGTTTCAACGACTTTATGACACAGCTGATATACCAAGAACTTGGTTTGCTGTGACCATTACCAAGGAATAGGACAAAAGTTGAAAATAACATGAACATATTAACGCTGTAGATCTGTTGTGGGCACAAGTATTCATTTTTTTTAAAATATGTTTTCGAGCTTTTTTGATATCACTTGTTGACAAAGTTTTTATCCATTTCCGATGATCCAATAACAAATTACCGTCAATAAAAAAAGCTTGAATTCAATTTTTTAACCATAAATTTATGTTTTAGAGCTTTATACTGTTACATCAAGATTTTGCTGCTAACGAGAAAACTGACCAAGAAAAATTTCGTGATGCCGGACATGTTCCACGAAGTCGTGAAGAAGCACCCTCACAAAGCTTGCTTTCTATTCGAGGACGAAACCTGGACGTTTCAACAGGTATTTTACCAACTAATCACGCTGGCTTTATTGCTTAGCCTTGACCAAACCACAGCGGTAATAATGCTCGAAGTAACATTGTCGAAACACGAGATTTATATGAGTGAGTAGACATTGTCAGACGCTCATCAATTGTCGTAAGTTTACAAAACAACAATCTGAGTAACTCGAGAATATCGCTATAGTTTTGATTTATGAACAAAATTCAACATCGATTAATAGGAAATACAAGCCAATTTGCTGATCTGAATACAAATTAAAACAATTATCTATCTCTTAAAGATGTAGTTTAACTTGGAATATGTTTCTAGGTCGAGGAGTTCAGCTTACGCGCGTCAGCTGTCCTCAAAGCCAATGGTGTTAAGCCACAGAGTAAGGTGGCTGTTATGATGAACAACTGTCCTGAGATGCCGGCGATATGGCTCGGGGCTTGCCGACTGGGCGCGATTTGCCCGCTCATCAACACCAACCAGACCGGTGCTGCGCTGATACACTCCATTAACATCGCGGACTGCGATGTCGTCATTTATGGGAGCGAGTTTGAATCTGGTTAGTTTACAGGTCATAGCTGACTTACGTATGGGGAGTTTACCTTATTCACAAAATTGGCTACCTCAGTAGCCTTTTAAGTTTTTGCTCATAAAGGAAGCTTCACTAAAGGTGCCGATAGACTTGAGTATTCACTTATAATGAGCATTCTAATGAACGTTCACAAAATGAATAGAATGAAAACAGCGCGGCGACAAGCGTTTAAAAACATCCAAAATTCGATGCTTTGTAACAAGTGAATGCTGCGTCTATCGCCGCCTTAACGGGCTAGTAAGGATAAAACAAAGTAGATACTTTTACACTTATGATAATGCAGTAGCAGTAGGTAGCTATCGAAAACAATAAGTAAACACTAGACTAGACATTAATTTACTACGAGTATGATCAGTATGATTACAACTTAATTATTAGGTAGATATATATTCAATTGAAAATAGACGTCTACAACCAGTCGGGTGTTACAAACATGTCAGATTACTATATAATCATTGATAACCTTCACAAACCTTCCTTGTTTAAGTTAAGAGTTCCTTGTATATGATTAACCATCTTTAGCTATCTCAAGGACACTATAAGCAAATGCCAAATATCCAATATTCATTAGCTATCCAGACACTTTTTTTAGTGACTGGCTAATCCGTATTTTTGTGATTCCAGCAATCCAAGACGTTGAAAAAGATATTAACACTTCCATAAAACTATTCAAATACACTCGTCGTCCTCTGAACACGTCGGGGGATGGCGTGAGGGTGGTAGAGTCGTCTAACGATTTCACGGCGATGCTGGAATCCACTCCGCCAGCACCCTGGACCAGGACCGAAGGCAACGGCTTCAACGGCAGAATGCTGTACATCTATACTTCTGGAACCACTGGCTTGCCCAAAGCTGCTGTTATTTCCTCCTCCAGGTAAACTTATACTATTTGATACATGATGTCAACCTAGTAATATAGCAGTGGCTTGCGGCCGTGGCAAAATACTGAACAAAAAAGCTTTGCCGATTGTTTTCAGACTTTAACACGTTCATGTGCGCTACGTGATAAGACGTAAAAAAATGGTATGTACGGCGCAACAGAACGTAAATAGCCGTCGAAACAAAAAAAATAAAATCTCATACAACGTGACTGGACGCCGAGCGCCCGTACTAAATTCTATCAGCTACGTCATCGTGCTACATAATGTCAAAAATTGGAACCACTAGTGCCACGCTGTATCCAACTTTACCCTCACTAAAGATGACTAGAGTGCACATACATGCAAGGAACTGTACAACGTCCTATGCCGTCGCTGCTAGTTCCGCGAGTTGACGTTAAGAAACGTTCCTGTCAGATTGGCGTTATTTTTACCTACGTTGTATCACAAAGTCTATAAACGTCGTTGTATTTTGTATGGGGAAATACTGTGCGTAACAACGATATTCTATAAAATCGACTGCGCACGTGAACGTGTTAACTTATGCAATATAAAAAGGCAATTTCCTTCTTCCTTTATGCCAAATCAACGGAACTCTTCAAATATTGCAACCGCCATAATAATATACCGCATCGGCAATGTTTAAAGTTAACAGTGGGCCTAACATGACCGGCCAAGTTTAGTTTATCCAGTTTACCTCTACTTGTGTCACTTTCTTATGACACTAGTTTGACAGGGACGTAGGGAGGGATAAGCTAAACCAGGGCTGGTAAGGTTAGGGCGATGAGGTATTTCCGCACTATGGCAAATGTTGGACGGCTGATGATGGAGTCTACTGACAGATACTGGAACTCATTAATGGTTGGCTGGGGTTGGCTGTTCGCAAATTATGAAGAGATTTCTTTGTCAACGTTCCTAAGTAACTTAGTTTTGTTGCAACGCAGATGTTTAAGGCAAAGTGGTAGTGGAGTTGGCATAAAAACTCTTCAATCTTTAGCTTTTCGTCCATTCTGATAGCAACTGTTTATAAAGATTCGTAGAGGTATCGCTATCTGTGGCCCAAACATGAATGAAGTTTAATTATTTCTATGTGCGTCCCTTTCTTATGGCACTAGTCAGACAGAGCCGCAGGGCGGAATCAATTTACCTAAATTGAGCGGTATTTTTAGTGCCTTTGACGCAGTTACATAATATTGCCTAACAGGAAAATAAATAAAAAATAAAGCCACCTTCAATACCTTTTAAAAAAATATTGATATAAACAATAGGTTAAGAAAATATTTACATGCGAAATTACAAGTTCAAAAATATTTGTTGGTATTCTCTTTTATAGATAAGTGTATAAGAACCAACAAATATTTCGTTCAAATAGTGATACATTACATTGAATTCGGTGGTCAGTACATTAGGAGCTCCCCGTTATAGTAAATGGCCTATATTTTATGTAATAATGGCAAAAGTTACATAATACTATACACATCTTTATTAAGGCGGAAGAGCAGTTTCAACTAGGACGCATTTTTTAAAAGTCTAACTGCTTATTTTCAGAATGGTGTTCATGGCATCAGGTGTCCACTATCTCGGCGGTCTAAGTACTAAAGACATAATTTACTGTCCAATGCCACTCTACCATTCGGCGGGAGGCTGTATCACGATGGGGCAAGCCTTTATTTTCGGCTGCACAATCATATTAAAAAAGAAGTTCTCAGCAAGTGCATACTTCAAGGATTGCGCCAAATATAATGCTACTGTAAGCGTAACTCAGTGAATATTCCTTCATGTTTTGAAGTTTTTGGTTTTACAATGTTCCTGTTTTTTAGGCTGCTCATTACATCGGTGAGATGTGTCGTTACATCTTAGCCACTCCTCCATCCGCGGCAGATAAGCAACACAAAGTGCGCAGGGTGTATGGGAATGGAATGAGACCGACTGTAAGTTACCAACCATATCTACCAACTCTATTCTAAATATAGCTTTACGTTTACCTTAACCATTTATTCAACACTAGCGCCCCGCCCCGGCTTCGCACGTGTACAATTAGGATGTAATGTACAGTCAAGGAATTTAATTTCCAACCCACCTAAGGTTCAATAGCATATAGCAAACTGTCACCATAAGAGCTATAGAGCAAGATGTTAGTTTGACATATCGACCGTAATGCATTGCGAACGTCAGACGACATTTCAACGAAATGGGTAGGGAATTAAATTCCTTGACTGTACATAAAAACCTTTCGTCAAAAGTCTCTAAATGACAGTAGAAGCCGTATCAAAACCCGTTGCATAGCTTAGAAGGAGTAAGCGGCTGTATATGTGAGGGCAGATAGAGCTGGATAGCAACTTTTTATTACTGCGTAAATAAGATAAAAGATTTGGCGAGGTTCTGAGGGGGCAACAGGAAAAGAGGGATTAATTTTTATGATAATGATAATGATAATGATTTATTTGTTTGTGAAACACAGGTGAGTTACATAAAGCTCTTATTCTATTACAGTTTCTCTGTGATCTGCCTTTCGGCGTACAAACATTTCACTTAGATCTAAACTATTATATTTATTAACTAGGAGCATGCAAATAAGAACAGATAAAATTAAATTTTAAATAGATGTCAATTTTTATACAATTAATATATTATTAACTATACAATTATCATATGATTTACAAACAAATACAATTAGCATACGCGCAATTCCCATTTCAGGCTCTGTCTTCAAAAAAAACATTTACAGTGTAGTACGCTCTATTGATTAATTCTTCTTTGATTTCTTTCTTAAACACGTCCAATTCTAGCTCTTTGAGGGTGTCTGGCAAAAAGTTATAGATTCTAGGGGCCATGCCTATAATACTTTTACGAAGCATATTGGACTA
Organism: Ditula angustiorana; assembly: GCA_963691745.1. Taxonomy (NCBI): domain Eukaryota; kingdom Metazoa; phylum Arthropoda; class Insecta; order Lepidoptera; family Tortricidae; genus Ditula; species Ditula angustiorana. The sequence continues at coordinate 7,044,151 of OY829473.1, forward strand.
CTGTCTGCTTTAAAGAGATTAAAAATCCTTGAACACGCCTCGACGCAACGTGAACGTCATTTCCTCATATTTTTGAGCAGCTTGACCGCTCACTTGCCCTTATACGGTCAAAAAACTAGCGTCCCAGGCGAACCAACAAAAACTATACTTATTATTTTAATTTCAGATATGGACAGAGTTTGTGACCCGGTTTAACATTAAGAAGGTTGTGGAATTTTACGGCGCTACAGAAGGAAATGCTAACATTGGTAATAAAATCGTATTAATATTCTTAAAAGATCCTGCAAGCCCATTAATAGATATAATACTGGCAATTAAGTATGGTAATTTTGGGGCTGATCCAAAATAATATTTTTACTTACAGTGAATATAAACAACAAAACTGGAGCAATTGGATTTATATCGAGAATTATACCGCAAGTGTACCCTATAGCTATTCTGAAAGTCGATCAGGAAACGGGCGAACCCATACGAAATTCACGTGGATTATGCCAGGTACTATGTGATTTTAATTTAATTCCCATATTGGTACAATGTATCTATACCAAAATGAGAAATTGTAACGCCTACATTTTGTGAATAGCAAAAGTGTGCTTAACATTTTATTTTGACTTACAGGTGGCTAAAGCTAATGAGCCAGGAGTATTCATTGGCAAAATCAAACCGAACAATCCCTCAAGAGCATTCCTGGGCTACGCGGATAAAGAAGCGTCAGACAAGAAAGTAGTCAAAGACGTGTTTACTCGTGGAGACTCTGCTTTCATATCAGGTAAATAAGTAATTTAATAAATTGACTGGTTGGTAGGTTCAAAAGTTTCTGACCAGACAAAGGAAAGTCTAGTCTTGCATGCCTTGGCTGTACGACGGTTTGGCTTGCTCAAAATTTGCATAAGCTAATGTGTTTCTGCTAAGATTGCAAAAGTTGAATCAATGCCAATTGTGTGTTCCAGGCGACATCCTGATATCGGACGAGCTGGGCTACCTGTACTTCCGCGACCGCACGGGCGACACGTTCCGCTGGCGCGGCGAGAACGTCAGCACCACCGAGGTCGAGGCCGCCGTCTCCAGGGTGGCCGACAACAGGGATGCGGTCGTATACGGAGTGGAGGTGGGTGCTTGGAATCTTTAGAACGCCGTAGGTACAGTTTTACCAGAAATATATTGTGCCTCGGCAGTATTCGTTTTCGCAGAGAAGCGCAGACCGGTTTCTGACAGTAGCCGAACGTGTGAATAATCCATATTGTATTTTATTTGCAAGCGCAACTGGCAGAGTATTGCTTGCTATGCATTCTTAGCTTTGTCCCGCTTACACAATTCGTACACTGTGACGCACGGGCTGCCGCCATGTTGCTCCGAAATCAATAGACCAATAAAAGCGCAAGAGTTTATTTAGCGCGCGTAAAATTCTACTTTATCATTGGTAGATCGAATTTTCTCGCGCTACTAAAATTGGTCTACTGCGCAGGTACATCGTGGCACAATATATTTTTGGTAATACTGTATTTCAGTATGATCAGAACCTCAGAACTGCGTCGGTCGTTCAAGGATTTCGCATTGCGTACCTACGTTACGTTAACGCATTATATGTCGTTACGTTGTAGTTGGTACAGCGCTGACAAGGGGTGTCGTTGTAATGGTCAACGATTTAGATCCGGTCCGAAGGACCATGCAGGTATCTGCTTTGTGATTGTATATAATATGCGCGATCCCAAATTATTTTCGTCTGTTTTATTAGTCACATCCATTGTGGTGTTGGACCTACTGAACTTAGTTTGCTAATATCAATATAACGAAAAATACATTTTGTTTCACTTCAGGTCCCCAACATCGAAGGTCGCGCAGGCATGTGCGGCATCGTTGACGCAGACGGCACTTTGGACCTGGATCAGCTTGCGAAGCGCCTTGCAAAAGACTTGCCGGCCTACGCTAGACCCATTTTTATGAGGGTTATGGCCAGCATGGATATGACGGGTGAGTTGGAGTTCAATGGTTAAAAATATTGGCAGGTAAAGATACTTTATCTACACATATATCATAAATGCTCTATAATGCGTTCAGAAACCGTAGGCAATGACCAGCATTATAACAATCAATATTATTATGATAATTTATCTAATTTGTTTCTATATTTGTTCAAATTCATTTTTTATTACATTATTTTAATGTGTACAGTCTATAGATATTTAATAGGTACCTAACACTAGTAGCTAGTAGCAATGCAGGTCATTGCCCTATGGCTTCTGAACCCATCATAGAGTACTTATGATATGTGTGTAGATAAAGTAATGTATGCAACTGTACATAATTAGGTCTTAAAACACTCGTGTGATCCTATTATGAAACTCGCTGACGCTCGTTTCATAAAACCACACTCGTGTTTTAAGACCCCTCATTATGCAACAGTTGCATAAAATACTATTATATTCAAGGGCAAGCTGAGGAACATCGACGAGAAAGAAGTTGTTGTCGTAGAATTTTTAAGTTGATTGTTTTAACGGATTCTATAAAAGTTACATTTAAGTCAATTAAGTAGGAGTAAGACTTATTGAAATTTTTGTTTACAGGTACATTCAAAATGAAGAAGGTTGACTTGCAAAAGGAAGGATTCAACCCAGCGGTTGTAGAAGATAAATTATACTACTTAGATTTAAAACAGGGGAAGTATCTTCCTCTAGGTCCAGAAGAATACCAGAAGATAGCGTCAGGACAAATAAGACTGTGATTAAACATAAGATATCAAATTAGTTGAATAGGTGAATAAAATAAATTATGACTAGATAATAATGAGTGCCTGAACAGATATAAAATGTTTGTAGAAAAGAGGCATAGCATACCTACAATCTAAATGGTTTTCCTATTAAGTATAGTAACAATTACGTAAGAAAAGGGAGATTTTTGAAAACGAAAATTGTTAATTATTTTTGTTTAGGTATTAAGAGGTGTTTTACAATCGTAATAAATGAAAAGATGAAAACAAACCCTATAATCTAAAGAAAGTTTGTGTGGAAAATATGTATAAGATACTGCGCTAGTTGTAGGTATCATTATTTTAAAAAGCCTTTTTGTGGTTTCTACACACATAGATATATTGCCCAAACAACTTTTCTCTACATTATGTAGAGGTTGTTGTCTTGTCAGAAAGGTTTTTTGCAGTTTTTTTTATAATTTAGATTACCTGTTTCAAACTTTTCAGTTTTATTAATTAATGAAGGAGTTAAACGGTTACGCTGAAAAAAATACGTGTCGTGCCTGGCAATAGAACCAAACAGTAACACAAGTCTTATTATAATGTATAGTCGATCAAAAAATTGCTAAATCACTTTTTGGTCGTATTACAAGGAGCTAAGGTTCAAAATTTAGATAAGCATTTACTTGGTCGACTATACATAAACACTTAGATAATGGGCTATTCACTAGCCTTCATTTGACAACCATATTGCTATATTATACGAGTATACATATCATCGAGAAAATCAAAAAACAAAAGTGAAAAATATAAACCTCCCCTCTGGCGGCAATCGGCGGAAAACAATTTCTAAGATGAAGAAAGTAAAAATGACTTTCCTACTTGAAATATGTTTTTAAATATGACATTACTAAGTACAGTCAGCTGCAGATATTTCTACAAAATCTCTTTTTTCAAATCAAACATTTTGACTTCTTCGAGTGTTCGGCTACTTCTGCTGGTGACTGTATCTCCGTGTTTTTACGTTTACTTTATCTACACATATATCATAAATGCTCTATAATGCGTTCAGAAACCGTAGGTAATGACCAGCATCATAACAACCAATATTATTATGAGATTTTTTTCTAATTTGTTTCTATATTTGTTCAAATTCATTTTTTAATACATTATTTTAATGTTTACAGTCTATAGATATTTCATAGCGACCTAGCACTAGTAGCTAATAGCAATGCAGGTCATTGCCCTATGGCTTCTGAACCCATCATAGAGTACTTATGATATGAGTGTAGATAAAGTAATGTATGCAACTGTACATAATTAGGTCTTAAAACACTCGTGTGATCCTATTATGAAACTCGCTGACGCTCGTTTCATAAAACCACACTCGTGTTTTAAGACCCCTCATTATATAGCAGTTGCATAAAATACTATTACGTAATTTTAAATCCAAATAACTATCAGATGTGATTGGATGTCCTATTATTAGAGATTAACAGTGTAAACTTTCATGACAAATGTAGCTTGTAAGATTTGTACCTACCTAATTAGTGAAATTGTATGTATGTATAAACAGTATTTGTTTACCCGTATAACTCTGTAAAAAAACTAATGCCAGACACGTATGCGAAGGTTTTTTTAATACCACGTCGACGGTTTTTTAAGTCTATTAAAAACTATTGCTATTTCTCGAAATTGTTGTAGGTACTTACGTAATTTACGGACGTACGTACGTACGAACTTTAAAAAAAACAAAGGATAAATTTACGCATCGAATTGTGAAGCCTATAATAACCTCCTCCGCCTCCTCCACCGGTTTTCTGTGGTCGGTTAAAGTTCATATTCATTAGCACAACTACAACAACAGGCAGCGTAAATCACTTCACAACACAACCGATTAAAAGTTTGTGTTCTGTAAGAAAATGATGTAAATTTAGTTTGTAATCTTGGATGTAGTTTATTGAAATTTGTGATAAAATGATATTAGTAACAAAGCTTGCAAAGAAATTATACTTACTAAGAATGATTATAAAATTTGATGTTGATTTAAACTTCCGAAGTTAGAGACTAGACATTTATTTATCAATACAATGACGATATACCGTTGAAACTACTCTAAATATTGCATCGTTGTTTGTTTTTAAAATGAAAATACAGAACAAAAAATGGGTGTTTTTTTACCTTTACCTTTTATTCGATTCAATTCAACAATGATGATAAAGTTGTTTAGGAGAGGACACAACGTTGTCTTGATGTTGACCCTAAATTATCCTTGACGCGTGTGACACATCATCAGCTAGTAGGCTTTCATAAGGAGAAACTCCTGACACCCTTTGATCAGGCATTAGAATTAAAACCCGTGAGCGTTGACGCAGCGTTACGGTAACGTTGCCTCGCCGCCCGCACCAGTCAGCCACGATCGATGTACTATGCGATGCGTGCGCGCGCTTTGTGCCAGCCGCGCTCTCATTCACATTTGAATTGTACTAACCGTGTTCCATTTTTTAATTTAATATACCCCTTAAAAATTACGCGTGTGTATTTTACTTACCCTCCACCACATTTGGCCCCACGTTGGGCGCCAAATCTCGGCGACCAAATTTACACGCCAATGCTAAACGAACGAAACGAACCACAATAATTGGCATAAAATATTGGTTATGGTTATGGGCTTCTTTTTTCGCACTTAGCCCGTTTAATCAGGCCACAGTGCGTAGCATTTCTGGCTTGTAGTCCAGCCAGCCAAGCTCCGTCCAGAAGCGCAGGATCTTCCTGGTATCTCATAAAATATTGATATATTACCACTAAACTACAAATAAATAGGTACTAATATAGAATACCTAGTTACCTTACGATTATAATGACGAGCCGAGCGAACTAAGCGACTGTGCCATCGCAACGGCCGGCGAAGCTCCATTAAAGTCAAATTCTAACATGATTAATTATTACGAGTAAACTTGTAATAACTCGGGGCACGTTCTAGGGATTTCATACCGATAAATAAATATGATGTCGATGTTTATATAGTTACACATAGTGAACTAGCGACCAGTCATGGCTTCGCACGTAATACGTCGGGATGTAATAATTAATGTACATAAAAATCTTCCGTAAAATAATCTGTTGCGTGGTTTAGAAGAAGGCGGCCGAACATACTTACACTATAGGGGTTTCGGACGGACAGACCTACGGGGCTATTCTCGGCTTGTGTGAGATTCATCTCGCACGAAAATAACTGTCCAATCCCTTGGAAATCTGTGACTTTTTGACGTATCTCGCACGTGAGATGCATCTCGCGTGAACCGAGAATTGAGGTCCTGTCCTGTGTAAAGAAAGATAAAGAAAAGATAACGAAGAAGACGTGCGCCATCTAGTTTATAACGAAGGAAACCAACTGACATGCGCCAACTTCACAGATGGCGCGCTCTCTCGGAGCAACGAGGTACCTAACGTTGCGCTTCTATGCAATCGATTAGACATTAGCAGTGACATTAGCCTACCGTTTTTATAATGGTGGGGCCACACTAGCGGCTAACGTCAATGCCTACTAGCGCGATAATTTTCAACGCGTTAACTTTAGCTACACTTGGAACGGTCAACGTCAATGTCCATTATTGCTACACCTACGGTTAACGTCCATTATCGCGATAATTAATTAATGGCATTCCTCGTTAGTGTAGCCCAGCATAAGGATCTGTTTCTGATGTCATTCTTAGATGGCGCTGTGTCATATTTCCTGTTTGTATCCGTACAAATCCCTCGGTGCTTGAGTCTGACTCGCACTTGGCCGGTTTTTTTAAATTTGCAGAAACGTCTGTTTATCAAGTTATTGCTTTTTAATGCTTTGTATAACAGAAAAATCATAATTCGTAAGCAGTTAACAATCTTCGAACCTCTCTCCAAACAAACCGTCAAAAATATCAAATGTACAAATGGCAGAACATATTTTGTCTTCATTTTGTGATCCTTCATTCCTTCATCCTGAATGTTCAGTTTCTGAACATGCCGTGCCGTGCCGTGATCCTGCCGTGCCGCGATCCGCGATAATGTCAATAATTTCAACTGTCACTCAGTGTGACCATATGTGGCAGGATCCTGCCTTTTTGGCAGGTTTAGCCCTTCATTTTGGCTTCTGGCAGGATCGGTTGAAGTTTTCAAAATCTGGAAGTATCTGGCAGGATTGCAATATAAGTTGGCACGTTTGGCAGTATAGCCTTAGACTGGGTTCGCAGTAAGCATTTGCGAGCGATAAAAACGCAAAAACGTGGCCATTGCCCAACCAGAGAGAGCCATTGCCGCGTTTTTCCGTTTTTATCGCTCATAAACTCTGATTGTGAACCCAGTCTTAAAGGAGCTTAGCCATAAGAGTTTGGCTTTGGCAGGATTTGTCAGTTTTCTAGCCTAAGTAGGGCAGGATTTCTAATTTGAAGTTGGTCACACTGCTGTCACTGTCAGTCAGATTTTGTCAAATCAAACAAGTCAAACAAATTGGAGTCATTAAAAAACCAGTTTCTGCCGTTACTGTTTTAACTGTTTAGTTATTGGTGTTCAAGTGTAATTCTACGCATTTAGTTTTACAATCCGCTGTTATTAAAAGTGCTTATTGTAATTACTGTCGCTATACTCCCCGTTGTCGCGAAGATCGTCCACTGTCCACTTATCGGTCACAAACACAGCCACAGAAAGAAAAAGTCCGACCGTAAGCACAGTGGGGCGTCGATCAGCAGTAAGCCGCTATCCGTGGCGGAAACAAGTCGTCAAGATGTTCGTAGTAGCCGGTTTCGCCACGGCTTGCTTCGCCGTGTGGATGTATTACGGCTTTCTCTCCACTTTCGCACTTTCATTGGCCCTAGTGTTATTGTATGGTGTTTTGTTCCACTGGAGATGGATCTACATCGCTTTGAGGACGACCCCTCGAGATCTTTTGTAAGTTTCCAGCACGTCATCATCCTCTTATTTAATTCAATACTCACTTAAATTGTGTTTGAAGTAAAAATACATTTAATTGGAACACGGCAACGTAGTTCTTAACGTCCATTGAATAGCTATAAGTTAGTTATTGACCTTTGTACTTCATTATATGTTTGTTTAATATATCCTGTTCACTA